>OX336390.1:274443930-276843930 GCA_946902985.2 Meconema thalassinum
ATTTTACATTTGGAGGTTAAAAATCAACTTTTTTTCGTTTTTGTATGCATATTTTTATCATTTTATTGTCTTATGGGGATGGTAACCTTCTTGTCATTCGGAGTTAATTTTTATACTTCTGATCACACTGTCCTTATGCAAAGTTTGGAACTGATGTGTAACTATCAGACAGTCTGTTACTTCTTTTCGCAAAATTTTATCTCCCGCAGAGATTTTTGTTGGTTCCTCAGTTTAGGGGCTGCGACAACGTGGTCATGTAACCCCGGGTGTGTAGAATCTGATAAACGGTGTTAATTGTGATGACTGTTTTAGTCTGTAATTCAGGTAAGGTCTGCAGACGGTCAATTTTAAGTAGTAGTTCCTAATTTTGTACCATATCCTAACGTGAACGACACCTAGCTGTGAACTTGGCTACTAGATGCCACCGCAACCAGCAACTTGCAACGAACGTTGGAACTTCTCCTCCAAAGGAAAGCATGCTGAGGGTTTTTTAGCGCTCTTAGAAAATCCGACGACTTTGGCCGGCTTTGAACCAGCGACCTTGGGCATATAAGTTCAGCATGCTACCAGTTAGCCGCTTCCCACAGTCAGATGGAAAAATGAATGTGATCTCGTGCAATGGCGTTGTCTTGGCAACCTCTGATAGCTCATCCCTCATCAATTTAGAAGCGTTGTCACGGTAACCTCTGATGGCACTTGGCATATTCTTTAATTCCGAAATCATTTTTCTCTTCCCTTGGCGTAATGGTAGGTCAGATCAAAAATTCTTTAAGACAAAGTTTTAGGTAATTATGAGGGGAATATTTTCCATTATGTACGGGTTTGATATTGTGCCTATTAAGAGAGATATGATTAATGTTTCCCGAAAAAAAACACTTTTTTCCACCCCTTTGGTCAATGGTTGGTGCTATCAAAAAACCTATTTGACATACATTTTTGGCACTTATCCGCCAAATATTATGAACTTTGAATTGATTCGATATTTCACGTATTAAGAGAGTTATAGCGACATTTCACTTTTTCGAAAAAAAAAGCCCCCCCCCATTTTCCCCCCCTTTAACCGATTTTGCCCATTAACGAACTCGACCGATTTTTTTAAGGGGTTACATATTATGTAAAACATTAAAGTGATTGGTGCAAAATTACGGCAGTTATCGTGTCCACAAGAAACTGATATATATGCATATATATACACACACATATATATAAACTTTTGAACTGACGGAGG
The DNA here is from genome assembly GCA_946902985.2 of Meconema thalassinum. Classification (NCBI taxonomy): domain Eukaryota; kingdom Metazoa; phylum Arthropoda; class Insecta; order Orthoptera; family Tettigoniidae; genus Meconema; species Meconema thalassinum. The sequence continues at coordinate 274,445,159 of OX336390.1, forward strand.
TTTGGGGTCTGGGGGATGTAAAACGCGAAGATATGTCGAAATTTTCCGGAGGTCGAAACATGGCACCCATTGCAATAGTTAGCTTTCTGATGAAATCTACCTAAAATAGGCTACATAATTTTAAATACTACCATCAACGACACCTAGCTGAGAACTTGGCCACTAGATGCCACCGGAACCATCAACTCGCAACGAACGTTGGAACTTCCCCTCCGAAGGAAAGCATACTCAGGTTTTTTTGGCGCTCTTAGTAAATCCGACGACTTCAGCCGGGTTTGAACCCGCGACCTTGGGCATAGAAGTTCAGCATGCTACCAGTTCCGATACGGAAGTCGCTTCCCACAGACATATGAAAACAGAATGTGATCTCGTGCAGTGGCGTTGTCATAGCAACTGCTGATGGCTCAACCCGTATCAATTAAAAGTAAAGTTGTCATGGCAACCACTCTTGGCACTTGGAATTTTCTTATAATTTAAATAATTTTGCTCACTCCGTGGCGTAATGGTGGGTCATATCGAAAATTCTTTCAGACAAAAGTTTTAGGTAATTATTGGAGGAATATTGTCCATTTTGTACGGTTTTGATATTGTGCCTATTAAGAGAGATATGATTAATGTTTCCCGAAAAACCCACTTTTTTCCACCCCTTTGGTCAATGGTTGGGGCTATCAAAAAACTTATTTGACATAAATTTTTGGCACTTATCCGACACATATTATGAACTTTGAATGGATTCGATATTTCACGTATTAAGAGAGTTATAGCGAAATTTCACTTTTTCGAAAAAAGCCCCCCATTTTCACCCCCTTCGACCGATTTTGCCCATTAACGAACTCAACCGAGATCTTATAGGGATACATGGTATGTAAAAAATTCAAAGTGATTGGTGCAAAATTAAGGCAGTTATCGTGTCCACAAGGAACTGATATATATATATATATATATAGATACATATACACATAAATTATATATAAACTTTTGAACTGACGGTGGTTTTGGGGTCTGGGGGATGTGAAACGCGAAGATATGTCGAAATTTTCCGGAAGTCGAAACATGGTACCCATTGCAATAGTTAGCTTTCTAATGAAATCTACCTAAAATCCTCTCGGCACGCCGGAAGGCGGAGGTAGATTTCACCGGGCAAACTAGGGGATTGGCTATAATAGGCAAAATATGCAGGTTTTCGTAGGAGGATCAGACCTCATTGATTGCAAGAAAATATTTTACATTTGGAGGTTAAAAATCAACTTTTTTTCGTTTTTGTATGCATATTTTTACCATTTTATTGTCTTATGGGGATGGTAACCTTCTTGTCATTCGGAGTTCATTTTTATACTTCTGATCACACTGTCCTTATGCAAAGTTTTGAACTGATGTGTAACTATCAGACAGTCTGTTACTTCTTTTCGCAAAATTTTATCTCCCGCAGAGATTTTTGTTGGTTCCTCAGTTTAGGGGCTGCGACAACGTGGTCATGTAACCCCGGGTGTGTAGAATCTGATAAACGGTGTTAATTGTGATGACTGTTTTAGTCTGTAATTCAGGTAAGGTCTGCAGACGGTCAATTTTAAGTAGTAGTTCCTAATTTTGTACCATATCCTAACGTGAACGACACCTAGCTGTGAACTTGGCTACTAGATGCCACCGCAACCAGCAACTTGCAACGAACGTTGGAACTTCTCCTCCAAAGGAAAGCATGCTGAGGGTTTTTAGCGCTCTTAGAAAATCCGACGACTTTGGCCGGCTTTGAACCAGCGACCTTGGGCATATATGTTCAGCATGCTACCAGTTAGCCGCTTCCCACAGTCAGATGGAAAAATGAATGTGATCTCGTGCAATGGCGTTGTCTTGGCAACCTCTGATAGCTCATCCCTCATCAATTTAGAAGCGTTGTCACGGTAAACTCTGATGGCACTTGGCATGTTCATTAATTCCGAAATCATTTTTCTCTTCCCTTGGCGTAATGGTAGGTCAGATCAAAAATTCTTTCAGACAAAGTTTGAGGTAATTATTAGGGGAATATTTTCCATTATGTACGGGTTTGATATTGTGCCTATTAAGAGAGATATGATTAATGTTTCCCGAAAAAAACACTTTTTTCCACCCCTTTGGTCAATGGTTGGTGCTATCAAAAAACCTATTTGACATACATTTTTGGCACTTATCCGCCAAATATTATGAACTTTGAATTGATTCGATATTTCACGTATTAAGAGAGTTATAGCGACATTTCACTTTTTCGAAAAAAAGCCCCCCCCCATTTCCCCCCCCTTTAACCGATTTTGCCCATTAACGAACTCGACCGATTTTTTAAGGGGTTACATATTATGTAAAACATTAAAGTGATTGGTGCAAAATTACGGCAGTTATCGTGTCCACAAGAAACTGATATATATGCATATATATACACACACACATATATATAAACTTTTGAACTGACGGTGGTTTGGGGTCTGGGGGATGTGAAACGCGAAGATATGTCGAAATTTTCCGTAAGTCGAAACATGGCACCCATTGCAATAGTTAGCTTTCTGATGAAATCTACCTAAAATAGGCTACACAATTTTAAATACTACCATCAACGACACCTAGCTGTGAACTTGGCCACTAGATGCCACCGGAACCATCAACTCGCAACGAACGTTGGAACTTCCCCTCCGAAGGAAAGCATACTCAGGTTTTTTGGCGCTCTTAGTAAATCCGACGACTTCAGCCGGGTTTGAATCCGCGACCCTGGGCATAGAAATTCAGCATGCTACCAGTTCCGATACCGAAGTCGCTTCCCACAGACATATGAAAACAGAATGTGATCTCGTGCAGTGGCGTTGTCATAGCAACTGCTGATGGCTCAACCCGTATCAATTAAAAGTAAAGTTGTCATGGCAACCACTCTTGGCACTTGGAATTTTCTTATAATTTAAATAATTTTGCTCACTCAGTGGCGTAATGGTGGGTCATATCGAAAATTCTTTCAGACAAACGTTTTAGGTAATTATTGGAGGAATATTGTCCATTTTGTACGGTTTTGATATTGTGCCTATTAAGAGAGAAATGATTAATGTTTCCCGAAAAACCCACTTTTTTCCACCCCTTTGGTCAATGGTTGGTGCTATCAAAAAACTTATTTGACATAAATTTTTGGCACTTATCCGACACATATTATGAACTTTGAATGGATTCGATATTTCACGTATTAAGAGAGTTATAGCGAAATTTCACTTTTTCGAAAAAAGCCCCCCATTTTCACCCCCTTCGACCGATTTTGCCCATTAACGATCTCGACCGAGATTTTACAGGGATACATGTTATGTAAAAAAATCAAAGTGATTGGTGCAAAATTACGGCAGTTATCGTGTCCCTAAAAAACTGATATATATATATATATAGATACATATATACATAAATTATATATAAACTTTTGAACTGACGGTGGTTTTGGGGTCTGGGGGATGTGAAACGCGAAGATATGTCGAAATTTTCCGGAAGTCGAAACATGGTACCCATTGCAATAGTTAGCTTTCTAATGAAATCTACCTAAAAGCATTACTGAACACTGGTGTCACAGCTAAAGAGCTAATTAGTGAAACAAACAAAATTTGCTCAATTTCAATAACTGCAAGTGCAGCAATTGTTTTTATTTTTATGTGTGTTTGAGTCATCAGTCTTTTGACTGGTTTGATGCAGCCCTCCATGCCTCCCTGTCCTGAGATAATCGTTTAATCTCTACATAGCGACCACACCCTACATCCGAGGCAATCTGTCTAACATATTCTAACCTTGGTCTACCCCAACAGTTCTTGTCCTCGACTCTTCCTTCCATAACTAAGCTTGCAATTCCTGGTTGTCTTAGTATGAGTCCTACCAACTTATCTCTTCTCTTCATTAGCAGTCGCCAGAAACATCTCTCCTCTCCCACTCATCTTAATACCTCTTCGTTTGTTACCCTATCTACCCATCTGATCTTCATCATTCACCTGTAACACCACATTTCAAACGCTCCAATTCTCATTTCTGCTGCACCAATAGTCCAAGTTTCACTTCCAGTGAGTGCCACGCTCCAGAAAAAGGCTTTCAAAGATGACGTCCTAATATCTAAATCTATATTCGATGTCAATAGATTCCTTTTTTGTAGAAATGCTTTCCTTGCCTGTGCTAACCTACTTTTTATATCCTCCTTGCTTCGTCCATCACTGGTTATTTTGCTTCCTAAGTAACAGAAGTCTCCTACTACCTTCAGCTTTTCACCTGCCAATTTGATGTCAATAGAGGTTTCTGATTTCTTTCGGCTGCATTCCAATATTTTTGTTTTACATAATTTTCATCATGAATTCTTTCCTCAAGACGGATTCCATGCCATTCAAATACTCATTCAAATCCTCAGGCGTGTCGGCCAAGATGTCGATGCCATTGGCAAATCTCAGAGTAGAAATTATTTCTCCTTGAATCTGCACTCTCACTTTATTTTTTTTCTCCAATTTCCTTCATTGCTTTTTCAATGTAAAAATTGAAAAGTATGGGTGATAAGTTGCAGCCATGCCTTACACCTTTCTGAATACCAGCTTCTCTCTCATGCCATTCAGCTCGAATGACTGCTGTCTGGTTTTTGTATAGATTGTAGATCACCCTCCTATCCCTGTACTTTATTCCAATCTTTTTCAAAATGTCAAACAATTTAGTCCAATCAACGTTATCAAAAGCCTTTTCTAAGTCTACAAATGCCATGTACGTTCTTTGTCTTTCCTTATTCTACCTTACAAAATCAGCCTAAGACTTAGTAGAGCTTCACTTGTTCCTACATTTCTCCTGAAACCAAACGGGTCTTCACCCAACTCCGTTTCTATCTGGCTTTCCATCCTCTTGTAAATTATTCTACACAGGATATTTGAAGCATTAGTAATCAAGATGATTGTACGGTAATCTTAACATCTGTCAGCTCCCACTTTCTTCGGTACAGGGATGATAGCATTCTTCTTGATATCAGAGGGTACCTTCCCTGTCTCATAAATCCTACACACCAACTGAAATAACCTGATTAGACCTTCATCTCCTATGCAGCGTAGCACCTCATTCGGTGTATAATCTATGCCTGGTACTTTGTTCCTGCTTATGTCTTCTAATGCTCTGTCAAATTCTGATATAAACATTAAATCTCCTTTTGCATCCTCATCAATTTCCTCTTCCCTTTCCATTACATGATTCGCAATCTCCTTTCCCTTATACAAACACTCTCAACCTTTTCTTCCCTATCTATTAGAGGATTTCCATTTGTGTCCTTAATATTACAGCACTTAGTCTTCTTTTCCCCAAAAGTATTCTTAATGCTTCGATAAGCTGTGTATACTTTTCCTAATTTCAGACAGTTTTCTATACCTGCACATTTCTCTTTCAGCCGTTCTTCTTTCGCTTCCTTGCACTTCTTGTTAACTACATTTCTCAGACGCCTGTATTCTGCTTTCCCCTTTTCATCTCTTACATTCTTGTGTTTCCGCCTTTCATCCATCAATTCTAGTATATCCTGAGTGATGTACGGTTTTCTACCTATTCTTTCTTTCCTACAAATGTTTTCTTCTGCGGATTTTGTTATTTCATTCTTCAAAAGTGCCCATTCGTCTGTAATAGAAGTTTGTTTAGTTTTTTTCATTAGTCCTTCCTTTATACTCTTCTTGAATCTTTCGTTTACATCCTTCTCTTTCAGTCTGTCTATTGCCCATCCTTTTGGCTTTTGACTTTTCTTCAGTTTCTTCAACTTTAATCTGCACTTCATAACAACAGATTGTGGTCAGAGTTTATGTCAGCACCGGGATATGTTTTACAATCCAAAATCTGGTTTCGAAACCTCTGCTTGACCATAATGAAGTCGATTTGGTAATGCTCTGTATCTCCTGGTCTCATCCATGTGCATATTCTTCTATTGTGGTTATTGAATACGGTGTTAGCTATGACCAACTCATGCTTGGTACAGAATTCCATCAACCTGCTTCCTTGAACATTCCTTTCACCTAAACCGAAATCTCCCACTATCTTCCCCTCTCTTCCTTTTGCTACCACAGCATTCCAATCTCCCATTATTATAACATTTTCATCACCCTTGATATACCTTAGAATTTCATCTACAGTATTTCTTCGTAGACCTTTTCAACATCTTCTTCATCAGCCTGACTGGTAGGCATATAGACTTGTACCACTGTGGTGCTCGTAGGTTTTGTATTGATTTTAGCTACAATAATCCGTTCACTATATTGCTCATAATATTCCACCCGTTGTCCAAATTTCCTACTCAATATGAGACCAACCCCTGCTTGGTCTTTGTTTGATTTAGTGCCAATGACCCTATAGTTCCCTGACCAAAAGTCCTGTTCTTCCTGCTAGCGCATTTCACTAATCCCAACCATATCCAATCTCAACCTATCAATGGCGGCTTCGGTGGCGTAGTCGGTAGCATGCTAAGCTTCTATGCCCAAGATCGCGGGTTCAAATCCAGCCGAAGTCGTCGGCTTTTTTAAGAGCGTTAAAATCCCTCAGTATGCCTTCCTTCGGAGGGGAAGTATAGCCGGCGGTCCCATGTCATAGATTTATGGCATGTTAAAGAACCTTCCACTAATTACACCTGTGTGAAGCTAAATTGTATAGGTTAAGAATGTAAACAACGCTCTTATGAGCCTACGTTCGTTGCCAAGAGCCGACTGCTGTGACATCTGGTAGCTAAGTTCTGAACTAGTAGTCGTTGACGGCGACGTTTGGCGGCAAAAGTAGGAACTACTTGAAAATTGATCGTCTACAGTCCTTACTTGAATTAAAACAGATACACACACTAATACAGTCATCACAATTAACACCGGTTATCAGACAGATTCTAGCCACACCCAAAGTACACGGGGCTACATGACCGCGTTGTCGCAGCCCCTAAACTTAAGAACCAACCAACCAACCAACCTATCCTTTTCCATTTCTAAGTTTTCTAACCTTCCACTTCCTAGCAGACTTCTAATATTCCACGCTCCGATTAGTAGAATGTCAGATTTCCTCTTTGTCACTTCTGTGATGTTAACCCCCTCTCGAGTAGTAATACATATGCATAGCGCTATATATTTCATGTTTCAGAAGGGGGGCGCGACGGAAACAGTTTGAGGACCGCTAGACTAGTTGCACTGTACTCTTCCAAAGCCATGGTGGGACAAAACTAATGGTCGCTACTTGGTTAGATGACTGTCTGGACAAACATTGCTGGTGAAACAAGCAAGGGGGTCTGGGGTTTGTGTTTGTATGTAAAGTCTTATTAACACAGAGAATTTAACATGCATGCATCTTTTAAAACTTTAAATCCTGATGCAGTGAGCTGCCTTATGAGTATGCGTAAATGCGAGGGAGCCGTGTCAGTAGATTTACTCACACTTTAAAGATGTAGCTAGCAATAGTACCGTACGGATCCATGGATACCATGAACTTGACCTATAATGCCATAATAAGAACGTATTGCTTGTCGTAATCCTATCAAGGTTGTGGTAGGCTAATGGATGGTCAGTTGGTCACTAGTCGTGGCCGAGTGCGGTACGTGTGTGCGCGCTGTGTGACCGCATTGGAAGAGTTTACGGTTCCTAATACCGGTGCTTCCTTAGTTCCACGTGTGTACTGACCTTCCGTGTGTCATTCGGACAATACTTTTTCAAGTAGTGTTCCAGATAGGACAACAAAACCAGAAACCCAGAAAACCCCGCTGAATATCATGTCCGGATACCAGAGAAAAAACACCGTACGCTGCCAATGGGACAGGCAGAGTTCTCGCCCCTCACCAGGAGAAATTCACCGCTGGATTGGCGATACCCTCCGGTTGACTGTCGACCAAGTAGAAGCCATCCAGTTAAATGCGCACGAAAAAAACATGTACATCAAGGTAATCAGCATATCTATTTATCAGAAATTGTTAAATACTTTTGCAGATCCTATTAAATTTCAGTATGACTCAGGCGAAATGACAAATGTTAAGCTCTCCACAGCGGATTCCAATTTTACCACAGTGCGTATATTTAATGTCCCACTCGAAGTACCCCCTGAAATTTTCAAATCCGTCCTGTCGAAATATGGCACTGTGAGTGACGTCAGGAAAGAACAATGGTCTTCTGCTTATCAGTTCCCGGTGTATAATGGAATACGTGCCGTCACTATGGAAATCAAGCAAGATATCCCCTCCACTGAGACTTTTGGTGGCCATTCTGGCTATATAACGTATAATGGACAGAAACAGACCTGTTTAATTTGCAATGCTACCACACATCTACGTATTAACTGCCCAAAGAAAATGATTCCCCTCGGTATAACTCCTACACAACAACGACGTGTCCAATACTCGGAAGTTGTGACGCAGCAAACGTCATATGAAAACATGCTTATTGATCAGTCAGCTGGGACAACACCAGAAGTGACCTCGGATACATCTGACGCAGAACTGGTACCTTGCCCTGACCAGAGCTGCGAGCCACAGAGTGCCCCTGTGCTATCGGCAACCTGTATCGCAGCCTTAGAACCAATTATGCCGTCACTACAGGCTGCCACAGAAATTTTGTCTTCACTGCCCCCACCTTCGCTGGTCCCTACCGACTCACTTAAGAATGTTGATCGGGGATCCGAGAACGTCTCTAAGAAGATTAAAACAAATGCCTCGATTGCCGTACCAGCCCCGAAGAATCAAACTGGCTCTACAAACGTTCCCGCAGCTGTGAAAAAGAAACAAAATCTTCATTCTACGTCATCTAGGGACCCACGAACGCTCTCAACCGCTGACAGCCGGCCTATGAATGGCAGTCAAAAGGAACTATCTCAACCTAATTTGACATAGTGCACCAGTATATTTCTCACCTGTGTCTTTTTTTCTTTTTTCTTTTTTCTCGAGTCCAACTTCCACTATGTCTAGCACAACTTTTATACTTCTCTTAATGGCGCAATTTCTCACTGTGGCCACTGTGAATATCAATGTAATAGAATGCCCTCTGAAATTTCAACTGTTGGAGAGATTCCTTCGAGATGCAGACATTGACATTGCCTTCATTCAAGAAGTTGCTCTACCCTGTTTGCCCATATCTGCCTTCTACAAACAATACATCAATACCGGTAATACGAATAGAGGGACCGGATTCCTCATAAGACATGATATCCCACTCGAAGGTGTGCTATGTCATCCATCAGGACGCATAATATCTGGACACATAAACAATACCACCCTGATAAATGTATATGCCCCATCCGGGTCCAATAAACGTGTGGAACGGAAAATGTTCTTTCAACAGAGTATACTGCCTCATCTGCACGACGTTAAGGAAAAACTTATTCTTGCAGGGGATTTCAATTGTATTCAACGCCCAGAAGATTCCACTAGCTCATACCAAGGTGTCAACCCGGCTCTCAGGACCCTTCTTACCTCCCTACACCTCATTGATGCTGTGGATAGTTTAAGGGTGCCCCTGCCCCAGTACACCTGTATAAGTCACAACTCCTCATCACGACTTGACCGCATCTACTTTTCACAAGAACTTATCCAGCCTAGACGATATGAAGTGATACCTGCCAGTTTCACTAACCATCATGCTGTCGTATGTACAATCTCTTACCCCCATCCCATATTTCACATAGGAAGAGGTTATTGGAAGCTGAATTGCTCGCTGTTAATGGAGGAGGAATGCCAAGATATTTTCAGACAACACTGGACTCGATGGGTCCAACAAAAATGCAAATTTCGCGACTGCACAGACTGGTGGGATATTTTAGTTAAACCAGGGATCCGCCGCGTCTTTAAGAACATATCTTACCAACGAGGTCGGGAAAGACGGGATACAGTTGAATTTTACTATCGAGTTCTTCGCCAGCTCCAGCAAAGATCTGATGCTGGGGAGCGTATATATGACCAGATCCGGGAAGTTAAAACCAAGCTCCTGTCTCTACAGCAACGAACGCTCGCTCATATAAACGTGGCTTTAAAAGATCGTACAGTGCTCCCGGACGAAAGTGCAAGTGTATACCATATCGCCAAAGGACAACGTGAGCGGCAACGTAAATATATCCACCGCCTCCGCACCAGTACTGGAAGTGTCGTCACCTCCCCTGACGCTATACGTCGTGAAATATCATTATTTTATCAACGGTTCTACGCTAAGGCTCCCATTGATCCACAGCAGGTGACCCTATTGCTGTCATCTTGCAGTACCCAACTATCTCCGGACAACAAAACTCTGCTCAGCGCGGATATTACGGATGAAGAGATTCACTCTGTGGTTAAACAACTCCCAAACAACCGCTCACCTGGCATTGATGGACTGCCATATGAAATGTATAAACACTTCTGGCCTCTCATTGGCAAAGAATTTTGTCATGTCCTGCGTACCATTCTCCAACGTCGTGCTCTTTGTCAATCACATCACGAGGGTACCATAGTCCTCATACCAAAAACATCCTCTCCCATGGCAGTTGGTGACTTCCGACCAGTTACTCTGCTCTGCAGTGACTATAAAGTCCTTACCAAAGTACTTGCATGCCGATTGAAGACTGTTCTACCTGATATCATTGGTGATGAACAATGTTGCAGTATTCCTGGAAGAACTCTGTTAACAAACTTAGCGATACTACGGGACCTACACCTAAAAGTCGAAATGCTCCCCACTGAGCCAATGAGTTTTCTCACCTTAGATCTTGATAAAGCTTTCGACCGCATCAGTCATGAATACTTGTACATGGTCTTGCAACACTTCGAATTTCCTGAAATCCTTATTGACTACATTCGTATGATAAATTGTAATGCTACATCTCGAGTGCTCGTCAACGGTTTTCTTTCCCCTCTGATTCCAATACAACGATCAGTTAGGCAAGGATGTCCCCTTTCCATGCTACTTTTTGTCATCGGCTTTGAACCGTTCATTCGGTCTACCCAGGAGAAGCTACAGGGTTACAAACTGTCCACACATGTTTTTGGCATGTGCGCCTACGCTGATGACGTATCAATATTGATCCGCAATAATGAAGACATCTCCCACATCGATAGCGTCCTTCAGCTCTACCATATCGCCTCTGGAGCACAATCGAACCCCCAGAAAACTGCTTTGCTTCCGCTCAATACTAACTCAGTGATTACCCAACAGCCCTGGTTCCGGATAGTAAATGAGGTGAAAATTCTTGGCATTACCTGGAAGCAATCGCTTCTGGACACAGTGCAAGCAAACTGGACTAAGGTCATTGCCAAAGTTAGGGGAGTGCTGATCCAATTTGGTCAAAGAAACCTCAATATAGTGCAACGGGTCATGGTCCTCAACGTGTTTGCGCTCTCTGAGATATGGTATGTCGCACAACTTTTCCCACTTCCCAAAATGTTTGAGAGCCAATTGGCAAAATATACAGGTTGGTTTATATGGCAAGGATTTTTGTTCCGAGTACAACGGGAACAGTTGTATCTCCCATCCCGGCAAGGCGGGCTAGGGCTAACAGCTCATGGCATGAAATGCCGTGTACTCCTCTGCAAGAACGATATCACCATTCTTTCCCAACATGACACTTTTACGAAAGCGCTATACAAAGATATTCGAAACACAGCCCGTGGTTGTGATAGAGCTTTGCCGAAGATATTTAGAGACCATCAACAGCACCTTCTGGAAACTGTTCGCCAAATGCCTTCAGGGATTGTTCCAAAGACGAAAAGTATCTATAACATGTTGCGGCAAGTGGTACACTCCAAACCGCGAATAGAGGCCACCACCCTCTACGTCCATTGGCCCACTGTTTGGAAAAATTTTGGAGCTATGACCATTTCTTCTGCTGTACACTCCCAGGTTTTTATCTTCCTCAACGATCTGATCCCAACCGCTCTACGGCGATATACCATCCATCTTGAAGCTTACCCATGGTGTACTATATGTGGTCAAACTGATACGGCGATACACCGCTTCACATCATGCACGCGAGTTGCCTCCACGTGGCTGTGGTGTAAGGGAAAAGTATGTCAACTATTAAATGTGCCCACGGATGACCTTGATGACAGGAAGTTGGTTCGTTTGTCGGTGACCGCCTTCCCCCAAATTAAACAGACTGCCATTGTGTGGATAATGGGCCAATATGTACACTTCGTGATGGACAATGATCAACATTTCTCTTTCCTGGATCTCAGGTATCACCTGCAAAAAGAGCGTTGGAAGCTTTTTGAAAGTGGACAATTGTACGATAAATATGGACACTATCTGGATTTCTTGTGATGTATTAGTATGGTATTTATCATATCTGAAAATTCTGTAATTCTGTAAAGAGCTAATAAAAAAAGTGAAAAAAAAATAAAAAAAAATGGCTATGGTGTTCAATTCCTGAACAGGCACTCCTGGTTCGAACCCCAATGGGTGGTATTTTTTAATCAATTAATAATGATTGTTTTCTATTTATTGCAGGTCACAGAGGAGGTATTAAACTTTTATTTTGAGGAGAGAACTATTTTACAATTTGAAAGAATGCTTGTATTATATTACTGCTGGCTTTACTTACCTGTCCTTGACGGAACAAATCTTAATTTGCCAGCTTTTGCTATTACTAATACTATAATTCAATTTTTAGGTTAGTCTGCGTCAACATTATAGAATTTGCATTGCTAGACGTTACTCCCATGCTATGACGGGTATTTTCAATGACTTGTCGAGTCGAAATCGAAGTTCGTCTCCGTAACTCTGAGGGCGACAAGTTTCAAGGACGTAGATAACTAAGTCACATCTGCACGATTTACAAAATGCAATATACAGTGATTTTTTTATTGCTACAATATCTCTTCAACCTTACACTATGTTCTTTCTTTCTTTCTTTCTCTGTGCCATTTCTCTATTTCCTGGAAACCCTCGAACTATTCAACCTCTGTTTTGCAAGCTTGGTCCTGTTAATGTCGTCTTCGTGATATTAATACATACATTTTCATTTGAGACTGTTTTGCCTTTCAGTGTCCAGTCTAGTCTGCAAGCCTCTGTTTGCGAACACGTCGCCTCCTTGATCCCCTATTAGCAGTTAGCACTGCGGCCTCCTCTGCTTCCACACCTCTCACTTTGAAATCATTCAACGTTCATGGCATTTGTAGACTTAGAAGAAGCTTTTGATAACGATGATTGGGCTAAATTGTTTGACATTTTGACTGAATCTAACCATCACCTCCTAGGTGTATCTCTACTTGTCTTACCCTCTACAGCCAAACTCTTTAACCTCTTAGTTAATCTCTCCTCTCCCATTCCCTTCACATGATCCCACCATCTGAGTCGGCTCATACGAACATCTTCATCTGGCGAGTTCATTTCTAACTTAGCCTTTATCTGGTTCAAGGGTGGACGAGAAGGTGGGTTGTACTTACGTTATTGATGGTGCAAATACCAAATTTCTTTGCCTGAGATCTGCAGTGTATTTACTGCGGAGCTCATTGCCATCTATTAAGCTCTGAGTTTGCATTGCAGGATGCACGAATCTACTTTCTCGTGTGTACCGACTCTTTGAGTTCGTTGCAGTCAATTGCTTCATGTTTCCCGAAACACCCCGTAGTTTAGCGAATCCTCGACCTACTAGTCGTGTTGTGCCGCGCTGACACTTCAATCACCTTTCTGTGGCTTCCAAGACACATGGGAATTGTGGGAAATGATATTGATAACAAGCTGCATAAGAGGCTGTATCACTACCACCTCGACCAATGGAGGTACCCGCTAGATTCGCTCTCAGTTACACCAACAAGTACTGGAATTCTTGGCTGACTCAATACCCAATAAACTGAGAGCGTTCGAGGTAACTATTCGCGGGTGGCGGAGCTCTTTCCGGGTTCGAAGGGAGTTCGTCATTTTGTGTAGGCTAAGTGTGTGGAGTGTGTATGGTGACAGTTACATTTTTTTATTAGATATAGTTCATTGTTTCATTATTTATTATTTAGTGTATGATGCTTCATGACAATCGTTTGAAATGCATTACATATAATTGCTATTAGAAAAATAAAAATTAATATATATTTATATACATGGATATCTCAGATTTCATCACAAGCTGATGTCTAGTCCTTCCAACCAAGTGAGTGCCGCAGGGGTTACTTGATGTAGCTCCTCCATAGGCCCAGTGAATGCTCGTAGAGGACATTCTTTCACGATGTGGCTGATGGTTTGCATTTCAGCACCACAGTTGCAGGAAGGAAACTCCAACCACCCCCATTGGTGTAGTGCAGAAGCAGTTTTTCCAACGCCGCAGCGTATCCTGCTTAGTCTGGTCCAGATGGTGCGCGGGAGGTTGAACCCAGGAGGTTTTGCTGTTGGGTCATCGATGTTGATTAGACAATGTGGGTGTAATCTGGCCCATTCTTGCGTCCATGCTTCGTCAGGTATAAATGGTATGTCAGCTAGATTCCTGGCCGTCTTCCAGGCAGGTTTCCGGGATTTCAGTCTTGCTACGTCGTTTCCATCTGCATCCTGGTGGATGGGAAGTGAGCTGTTAATCATCACCTTAGCCCATAATCTGACAAGGGCATTTTGCCGTCTGATGTGAGGAGGTTGAATGTGGCTCAGTACGGGTAACCACTGTACAGGAGTAGGGTGCAGGGTGCCAGATATTATTCTCATTGTGTGGCGTAGCTGGACGTCGACCAGACGAGTAAGGGAACTATTCAGCAATACAGCAGAACAGTATTCAGCTGAAGAATATACTAGTGCTAAAGCAGTTGTTCGCAGTGAATTTGCATCTGAACCCCATGATGTTCCAGCTAGTCTTCCCAGAAGGTTGTTACGACTTTTCAGTTTAGCTGCCAGTTTCTGAAGGTGATTGCGATAGGTTAGAGATCTATCTAAAGTTACACCAAGGCTTTTGGGGGTAGCATTACACCGCAGTGTGTGATTTCTGAACCTGACTGTTGGTTGGTAGTTTGCATTCCTGTTACTGAGGTGAAACGTAGCTACTTCTGTTTTTAGAGGGCTAGGTGTCAATCGCCACTTTGTGAAATAATCGTCCATCTTCTCAAGATCTTGGGATAGGATTTCTTCAGCTTCACTGAAGTCTGCTCTTTGTAAGGCGAGGTTGATGTCATCTGCATAGATGAACTTGCGAGATGTGGATTCTGGAAGGTCGTGTGTGTATAAATTGAAGAGAACTGGAGACAGCACTGAACCCTGTGGAAAACCGTTGTTGAGTTTGTGAAAACGACTGCGGGCATGTTCTGTATGAACCTGGAAAAATCTGTTTCCCAACATATATTTTTTTATCAGAGTGAAGAACTTGAAACATGGTATTGCTCTACTGAGTTTCAGGAGGAGACCTTCTTTCCAGACTGTGTCATAGGCAGCGGTAAGATCGAGGAACACAGAGACACTTTTCTTCTTCCTCTCAAATCCACTTTCTATATATGAAGTTAAAGCGAGTAACTGATCGCTACAGTCACGGCCATGACGAAAACCAGCTTGCTCAATCGGAATGAGGCAAACAATCGTAGGAGATATCCTGTTAAGAATCAGTCTTTCCAGGAGCTTGTAAGTTACGCTTAGTAGGGCTATTGGTCTGTAGCTTTGGGGGTAATTTGGGATCCTTGCCTGGTTTCAAGATAGCAATAATTTTAGATTTCTTAAACAAGGGAGGCATTCGGCCTGACTGCAGAGCATTACTAAAGAAAGAAACAAGCCAGCGCTTGGTTGCTGGACCACAATTCTTTGAAGGTTCTGGAAATATGCCATCAAATCCGGCAGCTTTACCACCACGAAGGGAGTCGAGACCATTTTGTATTTCTTCTGAGGAAATACTGTGATGTGGGAGGGTCCATGTGAGTATGTCTGGTGACAGTTACATTGTTAATTATATATAGTTAATTGTTTCACTAGAATATGATGTGAGAGGGTCCATGTGAGTGTGTCTGGTGGCAGTTACATTGTTTATTAGATATAGCTCATTGTTTCATTAGACTGTGAAGTGTGAGGGTCCATGTGAGTGTGTCTGGTGACAGTTACATTGTTTATTAGATATAGCTCATTGTTTCACTAGACTATGATGTGTGAGGGTCCATGTGAGTGTGCCTGGTGACAGTTACATTGTTTATTATATATAGTTAATTGTTGCCCCACTACCACCCCTCAGTATAACTTCGAGGCCGTAACCCCTGGTTGGGATTCCGACTTCGAAGCCGGGAGCAGATAGAAACACCCTTAGACGAGGACTATCGGACAGAATGTCCGTTGAGAGAAGCCTGAACCCTTAAACCCAAATCCGTGGCGATATGCCATAACCAATAAGAGAATAATTAAAAACGTGAACAATAAATATATTTTGAGAAGAATTTTCATACACCCAAGTTGGTTCTTGAATCTTATAAATACACATTTGAAATCTTGGCTTACAGAATTAATATTATTTAATAAACACAACACTCAGGAAATCCCTAAGGAACCCCACTCGAGTTTTAAATGATATGATCTTTAACGACCAGAGCCATGGAAGCAAAAGTAAAATCCCGGACACGGTAAATAAAAAACAATAATATTCTCACGAATGAGCAGATCCGGGAGAGGAAAACAAATCCCGAACAAAATCAAGTTAAAGAAATCGAGAGAGAGCATGCAGGAAAACTCACCGCGATAAACATCACTGATCCAAACACAAACTTGTGATCAGAAATAATCCCAAAATTTCATGAAGTGAATAAAATCACACAAAACTCAGGCAAGAAAATCAAGCCGTAAAGGAAGCATGAACAATTTAACTCGCTTGAATATTACGGAGCTAGGCCAATTTCGGATAGGATATACCGACATTAGTTAGCAAGACACGCTTTTTACCAAATACCAATGGCGACCAAGCCACGCGAAAGATCCAGATTTAGGATACATCATATTTGAACCATTAAAAGGCATATATACTTTCTCGAACACGAAATGTACTCCAAAGGTGTAGTAACACCTAATCAAATCTCTCGGAACCCAATTCCGTTCATTAAACAGATTACTTTAGCCATTAAGTCAGCGCGAAAACACAAACCAAGTTTTCTCATAGAGCATGGCCACATTCATCTTGTTACGACAATCAAAATTACAATTATCATGGCTCGAAAAACAAAAGAGAATTGCTCGGCAACAAAGGCAATGGCAAAGAAAAAACTAACCCATAGATCCAAAAGAACATAATTTTAAAAATACGTTTTACATTTTTTTTATAACCTAGCTTATGAAGGCGTCCTAAAATTTAAAATTGGCATCGTTGTTGAAAGAAATACGGTACAAAATAAGAGAAGAAGGAAAATAACTTTTAGGCCTAACATCAGAATTATGGGCCCATACTGATTAAATAAAACCTACTACATAATCAAACAAAACTATACGATGCCAACTAAAGTTTTTGGAATTGACGCAAATTGAGGTCCACGACACAAATCTCGGCAAGTTAAGTGTTCACATAGTTTATAGGTTATCTTACTATCGAGATCACTGGCTTTAAGTTCCAACGCTTTACCTGGTTCATGTTCCCTAAAGCCTAGGGGCCGAAGCCCGAAGGACGTCCACACCATTTAAGATCACATTTTAGAATCGCTTGGCTTCCCAACGCCGAAGGAAACGCCACGGAACTCTTGTCCATGCGCATGCGCATCAATCATTTGCCACTGCTTCTTGCTTGCAGTGACGATAATCAGAACTAATAAACAGTTGAAGAAAGTACATACTGCCAACATATTAACGTATAGAGTTAGTGAAAGTATATGGCACAAAAGTTCACTTGCACGAAATGGATTGGTAGTACCGGCCGTCGCAAAACACAGGCGCTGATTGGCTTTGAGGATAATTTGAATTTAAAATGTTCGAAGAGCACCAGATTTAAGTAGTAAGGTTCATAAAATTTGCCACATCTCCCAATAATGGCATATATTGCGAAGTCAATAAATTGCTGGCTTCCGGAATAATGTAACCGGTCAACCTGGGCCAGATAGTTCACGGGGAAGGTTTTAATTGTTTATTATTTCTTCTTTTAAAACTGGGAAACACAAGGGTGACCATTGGGCTCTGAACTGAGTCTATTTAAATTCAGTTTATATATTTCTTCCTTTGAAACTGGGAAACACAAGGGTGACCATTTCGCACTGAACTGAGTCTGTTTAAATTCAGTTTATATATTACTTCCTTCGAAACTGGGAAACACAGGGGTGACCATTGGGCTACGAGGGACGGAAAAACTTCGAGCAGATGTAATCGGCTCAGCCTCGCGCCACCAAAGGCCTCAGGGGCCTGCAGTTGATCGTGAAGCCTCCATGCAAAACTGGTTTTGGCTCACCGAACGACAGGAATCAAAACTGTCACAGCAACTCCAGCATAACAGCGCGGCAGCCAGCCTCCACGCCTCCGACCAGCAGTTTTGCGGACACCAACCACCAAATGACAGGTGCTCATACGTGGTGACAACAGCCCGAGCTCTTAGGCTATGTCACGATAGTAAGGAAGAACCCCACTCATACTGGGCAAGCTGAAAAAGAATCAAAACAGCAGAAAGGGGGCAACAGGCACTCAAGATACGACTCTTGAAGATCTTCTTTCATGTCGACCTTGTCACCATTCACTTCTTCGTGTTCGAATCTCTTAAATATTTCTTAAGGCCTCTCCCACTAACGATTCTTTATTGATCATAGAATCCCACTGTAAGTCCTCTCTCCGTATCAATTTACTCTTACTTCACAGATACTAATCTTGAACAAATCAACTGACCTTTCAAACTTATTAATTCAATATCTTTAAGTTTAATAATTACATTTTTATAATATTGACAATTTAAATAAATTAACAATAAAACGGAACGTCACAAACGATGGTCCGATTAAACCCGAACAAGTTCACCACCAAAATCCTAACCATTGACATACTTAATCAGAAAAATCACAAAATTCATGATACGGGGCACTACTGAACGTTATAACTCCCCAAGATCATGGTGACTCGGCTGACGTGAACTGAACAACAAGAGCTTCCTTGAGGCAGTTCAAGATAATTTTAAATTACATTAAATAAAGTTACACAAAACAGGAACACACACATATCACAGATGGTTCACAATTACCAAGAAACAAGGACGCAGAGAGAAAGATTCCCCTCCAGACAAACACTCAACCCAATCCGAGAAAATGGAACCCCCGACACCCTACTCCATACCGAGTAACCAACCACGACGACTGTTGACACCACTAGAACAACGTTTACCTTGTGAAAACTTCTCAACTTTATCAATGCAACTCTCTATCATACTTGTCATGACCAACGTAGCACCATTCGATAAATCAAACCAAGGATAAAACACAACCCTTTGCATCGTAGGGATCATTCCTACTCCAGTACTTGTGAATACCTTTGACTTCTTCTCACGCCATTTCAACCTACAAATTCAACCTTGACATAAACTCGTACCTCTCATCTCATAACCTTGAGACTTCACAACACTAACATACTAAGGAGTTCATTAATAATGAATCCTTCCAAGAAAATCGAACCAAGAGTGCCCACGAGCAAATGCGGGTCAACTCCTCTTTCGCCGAAACTTCACTGAAACGCAACTTCAACAACTTCATAACCATATACTCGAACCAGGTAGCTAACTAGGAGCTCCTAATGATTAAACATACCGGAATTTTAAAGAACGGGAAGAAAGACCTTAGACGGTAAGAACGCCTCAAGAAGGCTTCGCCGAACACAAGAAATGAAACTGTAGGTTACAGTTCGCCGAAAATCCACAGACCAAGTTTATGCCAAATCAATTTCGTGCATTTAACACGACACCAGAACACTCCGTCAAATGACACACAAATCTTCCTAAAATTTCTTTACTTGATGATTCACAACCGACCACTCATTGGTACACTTCACCTTCAATTCACAGACAAGGTTTTATATTGACAAGATGACCAACCTCACTCTATAATTCTCGCATTAGTCAACAACAGCCACTCTGCATGATAAGCACACAACAAGGGTTCCATCTCGGCTTGACAAGTATTATAATGAACTTTCAGCTACAGCTGTTTCCTCCGATTCCCTCTCACCTGCACCTTTACAGTAAGACAAGTGCGTCCTGAAGATGCGTTTCCTATCTGTGTCCTCCAATAGCACAGTTACTTTTGTTGGAAATGCCAACACCTTATACGGGCCAGTAAATCGCGGCATCAATTTCCCTGACACCTTGTTACCTGGAGTCTTTTTCCAAAAATTCTTGACATAAACCCTGTCATCAACCTTAAATTTTCCCTGGACTCTACCCTTGTTATACCTAATAGCCAACTTATCGCGAGAAATCTTTATTGCTTCTTGAGCTTCCTTCCAAATCTCCTTAACTCTCTCCGGGGTAGGTTGATTGGGCAGTAATTCATTCAACGACCATAAATTCGATAACGATGAGTTGGGAGCAAAAGCACACATCAATGAAAACGGAGTCTTCCCATGTGACTCATGTTCTCCGGTATTGAAAGCATATACAAGCCAATGCAACGACGAATCCCACTTCACATGATTCTCCCTATGATAAGCTATCAGTGCAGCCCTTAGATTTCGATTTACTCGTTCTGCTAAGCTTGGGTTAGGGTAATATGGGGTGGTAGTTACATGTGATATAGAGTAGTCAAACAGAAATTCCTCATTTGGCCAGAGGTGAACGTCTTAGCATTATCCGGAATTAGATACTGACATGGCCCAAACGAACTGAAAATGCTTTGCAGACATTTAATAACAGAACTGGTACTACTCTCATCCTGGTTGGAAAGATCCAACAAAATTTGGATAATCCATCTACATACACGAATGCAAATCTGTTACCAAGTTTGGATCTCGGGAATGGCCCGACGAAGTCCACGAACAACCTTTCCATGGGCCTAGACGCCGGTTCGGACGACAAAAACCCAACCTTACTAGAGACAGCAGGTTTACTGAGGTTACAAGACCGACATCCTAGCACGAACTTTCTGATATCCTTGTCCATGTGTTTCCAAGTAAACGACCTCCTTATCTTTTGGCAAGTCTTGAAAATGCCCAAATGACCCTCTACGGGTGACTCGTGAAAGTAACTGAGCATACCGTCTACTAGCTGAACAGGTAACACAACCTTAGTTTTTTTTTATCATGTCGAGCGACACAACACAGAACACCGGAACGTAGGAAATAAGGATGAACACTTTCACCAGAATTAAGTTTATCAATGATAGTTAATAAGTTTGAATTCTCTTTCTGATGGATGGCAATGTCCTTGAATAACAAGGGAGAATTGTTTAACATATGCTGGGCAGAATTCACCCCGACAGCCACATTACTAGCCGGAACAGGACCAACTTCTTTGCTGCCCAGAGGAGCTTCCTCATACATTCTGCTCAGAGAGCCTGCTACTACGTTCTCAGATCCCCTTATGTGTCGAACATTGAACTTAAATGAAGAAATACGGGTCGCCCAGCTTGCAATCCTGCCCGTCTTTCGAGGTCTAGCCAATACCCAACTGAGGGATTGATTATCTGTCTCCAGATCAAACTCCAGGTGTTCAACATACATTTTAAACCTTTTCAGAGCGAACATTACAGCGAGCCCCTCTAGCTCGTAAATGGAACAGTTTGATTCAGGTCCAGTTAAAGTCCTGGAGGCGAAAGCTATCGGCCTCCGACCTTCATCTCCATCCTGTAATAGGACAGCTGCAACAGCTCCTAACGATGCATCATTCTTTTTATTGAAATCTGGTACAGCTAGCACTGGTGCCTTACACAACGCATTCTTAAGGTCCTCAAACGCAGACTGTTGGGATTCGCCCCACTCGAACGCAACCTTCTTCTGCCTAAGACGATTTAAAGGCAGAGCTCGCCTAGCAAAATCAGGAATTAACTTCCGAAAGAAATTGATCATCCCAACGAATCGAGCAACTCCCTTAACATTCACCGGGATCTTATAATTGCGAATGCTTTCAGTACGTGCAGGATCAATAGACACTCCTTTACTAGAAACAATGTGACCCAAAAAAGAAATTTGCTTCTTAGCAAACGATGTTTTGGAAATTTTTACAGTTAAACCAGCAGTCTTAAGCCTTTCCAAGACTTCCTCTAAATGATGAACATGATCATTGAAATTTTCACTAAAGACAACGACATCGTCCAAGTAGTGGTACAAGAACTTGAACTTGATGCCAGAGAAAACTCTATCCAATAATCTACTCAGGACTGCTCCTCCAGTTGACAGACCGAAGGGCACGCTGTTAAATTCAAATAAATTCCAATCAGTGGAAAATGCAGTCAACGGCTTGGATTCCTCGGCCAACGGTGTCTGGTTATATGCCTGCGTTAAATCCAGCAGGGTGAAATAGCGAGCATTTTTGAACCAACTAAAACAGTTATGGAGGTCAGGAAGAGGTATTGATTCCTGAACAACCTTTTTACTCAACCTACGATAGTCCACGACGGGCCTAAAACCACCCCCTGCTTTTGGCACCAAGAAGATTGGTGAGGAATATACAGAAGTAGAGGGTCTAATTACACCATCTGCCAACATTTTATCTATTATCCTTATCAGCTCAACCATTTTCGGTGGGCTCAACCTATACGGCGGATGACGCACAGGAATGTTGTCAAGAGTGACAATCTTATAAGACATCAGGTTGGTAACCCCTAAACTGTCAGTGAAAACTTCTGGAAAACGTGAGCATAAATCTCTTATAATGATAGCTTGGCCATCAGACAGATCCCCCAAATCTAAATCATTAACACCGAAAGAAGCTTCAGGTGACTCTTCCTCGTCAACTTCCACATAATCAACTCCCATCTCATATTTCACAGCATTTAAAAATTGTAATTTGACATTAGGGCAAAAATTAAACCAGAAGGTTTCTCTTTCTATATTCAACGACAAACCAGAATATGACATAAAATTCGCTCCCAAAATTACAGGACACGATAATTCAGACACGACCCAAAATGAAAATTTCCACGAGAAATTATAAATGCGAACCTTAAGTTTGACAGAGCCTAAGATCGCTAATTGCGAATTATTAGCCGAGACCAATTTCACGTCAACTTTAGACAAGGGGGAAAATTTGCAAATATCTTTCATTCCCAAATACCACTTTTCACTCATTAAAGATACAGCACTACCCGAGTCCAATAATGCATCGACATTATCATCGTTAATCCAAACTTCGATAACAGGCGAGGCCAATAATTTGTTAGAAGAAATTTTAGAACACAGTTCACTATCCTTTTCAAGTACATGAACCGTACCTGACATCGGCGGTATCAAAACCTGTTCCTCACGACGCCAGTCCTCCCCCTGTCAATCCTGACCAGCATTACACTCCCAATCTGGGTGATCTTCCTGACTACAACGATTACATTTAACCAAATTAACATCCTCTCGATCACCAACAACTTGTCCATTGAACATAACTCGACGATCCTGATTATTATTATTATGCCCCCGATCATTACCTCCTCTAGGCGTATTAGCTTGATTCCTCACATCACGAGGACGATCCTGACCACCTTGAGGTCGTACATTTCCCCAACGATTGTCATTTCCCTGAGGTCTTCGATTCACCCACTTTTCAGATTTGCCTTGAAATCTGGAATTATTCCAACGATTTGATCCTTCCTGTGACCTACTGCGACCCGATTGATACAACTGACTAATATGACATCTCTGACCTTGTCTCACAGACTTAGCATGCACAACAACAGTATTCAATTCAGATAAGGTACGTGCTCGATACCCCACTCCTATTACCGACTAAAATATGTGAAACTAACTGCTCTTCAGTGAAGTTAATAGAAAAAACATTGGCAAACTTCAGAATATCCTGAACATACGAACTCAGAGACTCTCCAAAACATTGAACACGAGAGAAATATTGATGTTCAACTGGACCCCTCAATCACACTGGCACAAAATTTGATAAAACTAAATTAATAAACTCCATAATTCGAGTATTTCGCCCCATAGCTTCCACTACCATACTTCTCATCACACCACTAGTAATAGGAAACATCAGTTGATAAATTTGAATATCCGTAACAGCAAATACTTCAGCATACTCGTAGATGTCAACTAATTCTCTCAAGAACTGAATAACACCATCAGTAGTATTGGTGCAAAGATTTTTTAATTTACCAACACAAGCTGTTAACGGATGAGTTAATTTTCCAAAATTGTTGTTCGAATACACAGAGCGTCCATTACCTCTTTCTCTTATTTCATTCCGAACAGGCGACCTAAGTTCACGACTCGGCCTACTAATCATTCTTTCACTCGATTCACGTTGGGGTGAAAAATCCAACCTATTTCTCAATCTAGCTTCCCTATTTTCAGAAAATGAAGAATGATGCTGTCCAATACCACTCAGAAAATCAGATTGGTCCAGCCTTGTCACGGCGAAATTCCTTCTGCTAGATAAGTCTACCGTTTCATTACTATTCACAACTACACGAGAATGAATTCTATCAGTAGTGGACACCGAGCATACAGGACGAGAATTGACAAATGAATTACTATAAGTTACACCACTACACGAATTACTCATTGTGTACACAGGCAATTCATTGCACACACTTCTTGGCATTCCAGTAGAAACAAAACACTCCCCATCTCTCCTTCGCATGGAACGGGATTCATCCAAGTAAGATCTCTTATCAACAACCGAAAAATTATTATCAATCCCTGCATTAGCGAACGATGAAGTGGGTTCATCAGACACAACCCTTAATCTGAAATCTGACAACACATGTGATTCTTTGACCAAATACTTCTTAGCCGGAGGCACTCCTCCCACGTCTAATTTAGCAAAACGTGACATCAACCCTTCACCAACTTCTTTCCTTTCATCAACACGAACACCTGACATACCCAACTTAAAATCCTTCCTTCTACCAACAATTCCTTCAGCAGAAAATCTTTGCTCAACTTTTAACACAGGTGCAGTTGCCATAGCACCGTCCAACTGAAATAAAGGATTAGTCAAACGAACAGGATGTACTACAGGACTATTTCCATCATCAGTTACAACTACTGAGCTACTTTGAGCACTACTCTCTACCGGCAAATTACTATGAGGATTAGAATTTGGAACACTCACTTGAATTCCCTCGTCCGACTGAATTACATTAAGACCTTGCCTACCATCATTGACTACAGGTAATGAATTATGTTCAATACGATCAGGAGGCACATCAGAACAAGTAATCAGCTGACTATTCAACTGAACAAGACCTTGAAAATCACTAACATCAAATATAGGAACAGTATCCTCAAATACCTTTTCAGCACTTCTTACTAAACTCAATTGCGCTTCAATTACTTCAATTAACTCATCATCAGATCTATGAACACATGTTGCAAAGATATCATCACATCGAGTAAATAAATACCGTAAACTAGCTCTCAATCTGTCATACTGCGATGCTGTTCCATATTCTTCCAAAAAGAAAAGGTTTACAATACTACTGCACAAATCAACTTTATATTGTATCTGGAACTTACTCAACTGGAAGTCTTGATCACGATCCAAGGTAAGTAATTCGACAGGAACATGCAAAGAATTCCTCAAAACAACACGAGCCGAGGCCAGATCTGGTGGTGTTACAATGTTTCTTAGGGCCAGTTCATAGTTGACTTCATCCTCATACAAATTAAGAGGATCTGGTACAAGACAGAGCAAGGATTAGCCGAATACACAATTTCAGCACCCTACCTAATTAATTTTAACTAAATTCAGGCAATCAACAACCAACTTGCTTGTTACAGTAAATATCGCAGTAATCGCAACCACGATCTGTAGCTACCACTAATTGCCCCACTACTACCCCTCAGTATAACTTCGAGGCCGTAACCCCTGGTTGGGATTCCGACTTCGAAGCCTGGAGCATATAGAAACACCCTTAGACGAGGACTATCGGACAGAATGTCCGTTGAGAGAAGCCTGAACCCTTAAACCCGAATCCGCGGCGATATGCCGTAACCAATAAGAGAATAATTAAAAACGTGAACAATAAATATATTTTGAGAAGAATTTTCATACATACAAGTTGGTTCTTGAATCTTATAAATACACATTTGAAATCTTGGCTTACAGAATTAATATTATTTAATAAACACAACACTCAGGAAATCCTTAAGGAATCCCACTAGTGTTTTAAAAGATATGATCTTTAACGACCAGAGCCCAGACACGGTAAGTTAAAAAAATAATTAATATTCTCACGAATGAGCAGATCCAGGAGAGGAAAACAAATCCCGAACAAAATCAAGTTAAAGAAATCGAGAGAGAGAGCATGCAGGAAAACTCACCGCGATAAACATCACTGATCCAAACACAAACTTTTGATCAGAAATAATCCCAAAATTTCATGAAGTGAATAAAATCACACTAAACTCAGGCAAGAAAATCAAGCCGTAAAGGAAGCATGAACAATTTAACTCGCTTGAATATTACGGAGCTAGGCCAATTACGGATAGGATGTACCGACATTAGTTAGCAAGACATGCTTTTTACCAAATACCAATGGCGACCAAGCCACGCGAAAGATTCAGATTTAGGATACATCATATTTGAACCATTAAAAGACATATACACTTTCTCGAACACGAAATGTACTCCAAAGGTGTAGCAAAACCTAATCAAATCTCTCGGAACCCAATTCCGTTCATTAAACAGATTACTTTAGCCATTAAGTCAGCGCGAAAACACAAACCACGTTTCCTCATAGAGCATGGCCACATTCATCTTGTTACGACAATCGGAATTACAATCATCATGGCTCGAAAAACAAAAGAGAATTGCTCGGCAACAAATGCCATGGCAAAGAAAAAACTAACCCATAGATCCAAAAGAACATAATTTTAAAAATACGTTTTACATTTTTTTAATAACCTAGCTTATGGAGACGTCCTAAAATTTAAAATTGGCATCGTTGTTGAAAGAAATAAGGTACCAAATAAGAGAAGAAGGAAAATAACTTTTAGGCCTAACATCAGAATTATGGGCCCATACTGATCAAATAAATGCTACTACATAATCAAACAAAACTATACGTTGCCAACTAAAGTTTTTGGAATTGACGCAAATAGAGATCCACGACACAAATCTCCGCAAGTTAAGTGTTCACATAGTTTATAGGTTATCTTACTATCGAGATCACTGGCTTTAAGTTCCAACGCTTTACCTGGTTCATGTTCCCTAAAGCCTAGGGGCCGAAGCCCGAAAGACGTCCACACCTTTTAAGATCACATTTTAGAATCGCTTGGCTTCCCAACGCCGAAGGAAACACCACGGAACTCTTGTCCATGCGCATGCGCATCGATCATTTGCCACTGCTTCTTGCTTGCAGTGACGATAATCAGAACTAATAAACAGTTGAAGAAAGTACATACTGCCAACATATTAACGTATAGAGTTAGTGAAAGTATATGGCACAAAAGTTCACTTGCACGAAATGGATTGGTAGCACCGGCCGTCGCAAAACACAGGCACTGATTGGCTTTGAGGATAATTTGAATTTAAAATGTTCGAAGAGCGCCAGATTTAAGTAGTTAGGTTCATAAAATTTGCCACATCTCCCAATAATGGCATATATTGCGAAGTCAACTGTTGGCTTCCGAAATAATGTAACCGGTCAACCTGGGCCAGATAGTTCATGGGGAAGTTTTTAATTCAGTTTATTATTTCTTCTTTTAAAACTGGGAATCACAAGGGTGACCATTGGGCTCTGAACTGAGTCTATTTAAATTCAGTTTACATATTTCTTCCTTTGAAACTGGGAAACACAGGGGTGACCATTGGGCTCTGAACTGAGTCTGTTTAAATTCAGTTTATATATTTCTTCCTTTGAAACTGGGAAACACAGGGGTGACCATTGGGCTACGAGGGACGGAAAAACTTCGAGCAGATGTAATCGGCTCAGTTTCACTAGAATATGATGTGGGAGGATCCATGTGAGTGTGTCTGGTGACAGTTATATTGTTTATTAGATATAGCTCATTGTTTCACTAGAATATGATGTATGAGTGTCCATGTGAGTGTGTCTGGTGACAGGTACATTGTTTATTATATATAGTTAATTGTTTCACTAGACTGTGATGTGTGAGCGTCAATGTGAGTGTGTCTGGTGACAGTTACATTGTTTATTATATATAGTTAATTGTTTCACTAGAATATGTTGTGTGAGGGTCCATGTGAGTGTGTCTGGTGACAGTTACATTGTTTATTAGATATAGCTCATTGTTTCACTAGAATATGATGTGTGAGGGTCCATGTGAGTGTGTCTGGTGACAGTTACATTTTTTTTTATATATAGTTCATTGTTTCATTAGACTATGATGTGTGACGGTCCATGTGAGTGTGTATGGTGACAGTTACATTGTTTGTTAGATATAGCTCATTGTTTCACTAGATTATGATGTGTGAGGGTCCATGTGAGTGTGCCTGGTGACAGTTACATTGTTTATTATATATAGTTCATTGTTTCATTAGACTGTGATGTGGGAGGGTCCATGTGAGTGTGTCTGGTGACAGTTACTTTGTTTATTATATATAGTTCATTGTTTCATTAGACTGTGATGTGTGAGGGTCCATGTGAGTGTGTCTGGTGACAGTTACATTGTTTATTATATATAGTTCATTGTTTCATTAGACTGTGATGTGTGAGGGTCCATGTGAGTGTGTCTGGTGACAGTTACATTGTTTGTTTCACTAGACTGTGATTTGGGGGGATCCATGTGAGTGTGCCAGGTGACAGTATTTTGTTGTTGGTAGAACTTTAGTCTTCTGTTTGTTAGTAGACATTTAGTATTTGGTTGTTAGAAGAAGGTTAGTATTTTTGTTAGTGAAATTGATCTATTACTTTATTCTGAAGGGGAGTATCAGCCTTTCAGAATAAATCAATTCATTACTTGTCTTATAGACTGTAAAGATATTGATAACATTAGCCAACTAATGGCTACACTGCGTTGTGCTGCACGGCTGAAAAGAACGGGAAACTACAGCCGTAACGCCATTCCCGTGGATATGCACCTCTCTATGCATAATTACATGTGATGATGGTCTCCTCCCTTGTATAATTCCAATCCGGAGGTAAACTAGTCCCCCGTTCGGATCTCCGGGTGGGGACTACTCAAGATGGGGTTCACAGAAATGACAAAGAGGAAATCTGACATTCTACGGATCGGAGCGTAGAATGTTAGAAGTCTGTAGGAAGTGGAAGGTTAGAAATCATAGAAAGGGAAATGGATAGATTGAGGTTGGATTTGGTTAGGATTAGTGAAATGCGCTGGCAGGAAGAACAGGACTTTTGGTCAGGAGACTATAGGGTCATTAGCACTAAATCAAACAACGGCTATGCGGGAGAGGTCTATATTAAGTAGGAAACTTGGACAGCGGGTGGAATATTGTGAGCAATATAGTGAACGGATTATTATAGCTAAAATAAATACAAAACCTGCGTGCACCACAGTGGTACAAGTCTATATGCCTACCAGTCAAGCTGATGATGAAGATGTTGAAAAGGTCTACGAAGAAATATATGAAATTCTGAGGTATGTCAAGGGTGATGAATATGTCATAGTAATGGGAGATTGGAATGCTCTGGTAGAATAAGGAAGAGAAGGGAAGTTAGTAGGAGATTTCGGATTAGGTGAATGAAATGATCGAGGAAGCAGGCTGATGGAATTCTGCACCGAGCATTAGTTGTTCATAGCTAACACCGTATTCAATAACCACAATAGAAGAATATGCACATGGATGAGACAAGGAGATACATGGCGTTACCAAATCAACTTCATTATGGTCAAGCAGAGATTTCGAAACCAGATTTTGGATTGTAAAACATATCCCGATGCTGACATAAACTCTGACCACAATCTGGTTGTTATGAAATGCAGATTAACGTTGAAGAAACTGAATGAAAGTCAAAATCCAAAAAGGTGGGCAATAGACAGACTGAAAGAGGAGGATGTAAACGAAAGATTCAAAAAGAGCATAACGGAAGGACTAATGAAAACCCCTAAACAGACTTCAATTGCACATAAATGAGCACTTTTGAAGAATGAAATAACAAAATCCGCAGAAGAAAACATTGGTAGGAAAGAAAGAACAGGTAGAAAACCGTGGATCACTCAGGATATACTAAGAATTAATGAATGAAAGGTTGAAACGCAAGAATGTAAGAGATGAAAAGGGGAAAGCAGAATACAGGCGCCTGCGTAATGAGGTTAATAAGAAGTGCAAAGAAGCGAAAGAAAAATGGTTGTAAGTGAAATGTGCAGGCATAGTAAATTGTCTGAAATTAGGAAACGTTGACACAGCTTATCGAAGGATTAAGAATAATTTGGGGGAAAATAAGACTAAGTGCTCTAATATTAAGGGCACAGATGGAAAGCCTCTAACAGATAGGGAAGAAAGCTTACACTCATAGAATGTTTGTATGAGTGAAAGGAGATTAGGAATCATGTAAAGGAAAGGGAAGAGGAAATTGATGAGGACGCGAAAGGAGAATTAATAATGGGACCAGAATTTGACAGAGCATTGGAAGACTTAAGCTGGAACAAAGCCCCAGGCATAGATAATATACCGATTGAGTTGCTAGGCTGCGTAGGTGATAATGGTCTGTTCAGGTTATTTCAGTTAGTGTGTAGGATTTATGAGACAGGTGAGATACCCTATGATTTCAAGAAGAATGTTATTGACACCTTCTCGCTTTGGGGGATAGGGTGGATGGGCCAACTTACCTTTTCTCGGAGGTCCGCCCACAACTGCAACTCACCGCCAGTTGGAATGTCCCAACAGAAGAACACCTAAAGACGGAGGAAGGTGGATAAGAAGAAAACCCACTGGTTCGTCTACAGAAAACCCCCCGATAACCAACAGAACTGCCACCGACGAAATGATGCAACAACAGTTAGCTTCCTTAAAAAAAATTTAATGTTAAATGAACAGCTCCACCAGAGAACAGAAAATGCATCAGCCAGCAAAAAATTACAAAAACTTAAACAAACCCCACCTAAAATTCTCACTGGAGATAAAAACAAGGCTTAAGGTCGATACCAATTAACAATTACCTGAGGGGATACTAACGAAACATTTAGTTAAGAGACCCAAACAAAATTTACAACAACGATAATTATTTGGTAGGAAGTTTGATGCATAAAAGGTAACATAAAAACTACCATGAGGTATTACCTGAAGTAAGAGAAGGAAAAGCCCTAAAAAAACTTAAACACTTAACATGTACCTGACATACTTTCAACTGAACCATGAAGTCCACGAAGAATCAAAAAAGAAGTAAATAGTGCAAACTTTACCATAAACAAGGTACCGAAAGATACACGCAGGAGTACTAAAATAGAAAACTCCAAATAAAGAAAACCAAAGGATAATTTAAAACCAAAACAAGTTAAACAACATCACAATAACCCACGAACGTGCACTACAAACACACGCCAGAAACAAAAACCCACAATGCACTACAGTCAACAAGTTACCATGGTGACCAGAACAGTTGAAAGTATATCAGTACGAATTTACATCAAACGCAGAATTTTACATTAAAAAAATTCTTCTCCAGTGAGAAAACAGGAAGATATAAAAAAACTCTAGACATGACGAGAACGAATAGTATTTTAAAAGGCTACGCATCAAAATAAAAACCGATCGACTAATGATCAAAATTAGGCCTACTACTCAATTGACTAGTCTGGTCAGTACCAGAATATAACAAGAAGAAAACGCCTTAGCAAGACACCAAATAATAAAATTAGAAGAAAAACATAGAAGTGTCCCCCGGACTAATATTATTTAACAAAATTTTACATATTCAGTGGTGACATTTTTAGGCCTAGCCAACCTTCAGACAAAAAAAAACTTAAACACCAGTACACAATGAAAAATATGGAGCTCCAACAATTTAAAATAAATAAAACATCAAAACATACCTTAATAAAGCCTTTTGGGGAGACACTAATATTTAAAACACTAATGAGATATCCTTAAATGATTTATATCACAAAAAAAAAAAAACCATGAAGATGGCTGCCAGCGGAACACGTTGAAATGCAAACAAATACATCATATCTCCATATTTAGGCAGAAAAACACGTTCACGAATATCACAGATGATAGTTGTACACCATATTCTTCATATTCATCAAAATAATGGGATATATCCCCAAGTTCGCGGAGACGAGGGCCAAAGCCCTCGTCCCAGACGAGAACCCAAAATTTGCGTCTTTCTCAAATCAGCAATCAGTTACAAGTCGCAATTCACAAGATGGAGGACAAGAGCAGACAAGCACTCCCATCATGCACCAAGTTTAT
This sequence comes from Meconema thalassinum, assembly GCA_946902985.2. Taxonomy (NCBI): domain Eukaryota; kingdom Metazoa; phylum Arthropoda; class Insecta; order Orthoptera; family Tettigoniidae; genus Meconema; species Meconema thalassinum. The sequence goes on from OX336390.1 coordinate 274,477,457, forward strand.
TTAAATTTGACCAAACCAAATGAGCCACATACTGTGACAATGTGCATATCAAAATAATATTCACACGACACCATTAAAGTAATTTGGCGGCATGATGCATATATAGTCTTTTGTTTAATGACGTAGAATAATATACTTTTTCAAATATGTCTCGATTAGAGGCGGTTTCGGAAGACACCTATGTCTCGCTCTAGCGGTTGAAGACACAACCCACAGCTTGTAGTGCCGATAGGCGCTGCCATCTCGAGTTCATTAGCCAAACCAAGGCATCTTAGCGGGCACTTTAAATGGTAGGGGAGGGTAGAAATTACATGTCGAACGATGCAGGAAAATGTTTGAGACAGCTTTGCACGGCTCAGTTATCATCCATATAACGAAGAAAGTGGGAGCTGACAGATAACCGTACAATCAGCTTGATTCTGTCTAGAATAATTTACAAGAGGATGGAATGCCAGATAGAAACGGAGTTGGGTGAAGACCAGTTTTGTTTCAGGAGAAATGTAGGAACAAGGGAAGCTGTACTAAATGTTGGGGTGATTTTGGAAGGTAGAAGGTAGAAGGTTGATAAGAGAACGTTCATGGCATTCGTAGACTTAGAAAAGGCTTTTGATAACGTTGATTGGACTAAATTGTTTGACATTTTGAAAACGATTGGAATAAAGTACAGGGATGGAAGGGTGATCTACAATCTATACAGAATCTATAGAGCAGTCATTCGAGCTGGAGGACATGAGAGAGAAGCTGGTATTCGGAAAGGCCGCAAATTATCACCCATACTTTTCAATCTTTACATTGAAGGAAATTGGAGAAAACGTTAAAGTGGGAGTGGAGATTCGAGGAGAAATAATTTCAACTCAGATATTTTCTGATGACATCGTCATCTTGGCCGACACGCCGGAATATTTGAATGAGTTTTTCAATGGTATGAACTCCGTCTTGAGTAAATAATTCATGATGAAAATTAATAAATGTAAAACAACAAGTAGTTCCGTGATGACCTAAAAAGCCTACTTATCTTAACATTTAAGATTCTCGCCAATCTATATAGACCTAACTAGAATAATGACGAAATCACGTTGGTAATACTAACATTTCTAAGTATTGCACTTTGAAATACACCTCAAATACAGTTGGTAGCCCTGGAGACTCTGAATATAATCTTAGTTCCATCTCTTAAGGTATAGAATGCACATACAATATTTAGTTGAAGTCTAATGAATAGTATGGACGTTATATGCTGTTTGATATTGGATTTATCAGCGTGCGAAGTGTCATGTTGGGAATAATGTCATGTATGTGATGCTCAGAATTAATCTGAAATAATACGATCTAAGTGCAAATGTTGGATAAAATACATTTGTTTGTATAGAAGTTACATGAAATTAAAAATTGAGACTATCAGAAAGCATAGAATCATGTTGGTAGCACTGAGGTATATTAGTTACTTCAAATTAATCTAGAATGTCAGGTATTATACGTGTTCAAAGATTAGAGCTGATGGTTTGCATACTTTCTGATATATGATATTAGGATTACACAAATAGAGAGAGCATTTATTAACAGTTAGCAGCCCTGCTGGTTCTTACGAATATGCATAGTCATAACTGTAATGGTACACAAAGCACATACGAAATTTGGTTGAAATCCATTTTTAGCATAGAAATTATATGAATTTAAAAACTGGACCTATCAGCAGGCCTAGAATTGCGTTGGCAGCAGTGATGTGTATAAGATACACCAAACTAACGTAGAATGTCAGGTACTATACGTGTGCAAAGTTTAGAGCTGTTGGCTTGCATATTTTCTGATATAATGATATTACGGATAAAACGTAGAGAGGGCATTTATTAACAGTTAGCAGCCCTGATGGCTCTTTAGAATACGCACAGTCATATCTGTTGTATCACACATACGAAATTTTGTTAAAATCAAATCGATAGTATAGAAGTTACATGCATTTAGTAATTGGGCAAATCGGTGGGCTTAGAATCATGCTGGCAACACTGGCATGCATGACTTCTGAAAATTAATCTGGAATATTATTATCTATACCGGTATGTGTGCCATTTTTGGAATAATTCGCATGCATAACTTCTGAGATATCCAACATAGAGCTCAAATTTCAATTGCGACTTGTCAGCAGTTGGTAGCACTGACGTCAATTTCAAATATGGCCCCGAAATATTCAGGTGTAGTTTTTTACTCTTCCCAAATTTGTTTTCGATAGCTGCGGTCATTTAGGAGTTGATATGGGGACGGGGGGACGGACACTCACACACATTTTCCCCGGATCGATTTCATAAGTCTATTTTTTCCTCATTTTTGCAAAATGAGAAAAGTAGGCTAAAATATTGGAATGCTGCCGAAATAAATCAGAAACCTCTATGGACATCAAATTGCCAGGTGAAAAGCTAAAGGAGGTAGGAGACTTCTGTTACTTATGAAGCAAAATAACCAGTGATGGACGAAGCAAAGATGATATAAAAATTAGGATGGCTCAGGCAAGGAAAGCATTTCTACAGAATATTAATCTGTTGATAACGAATGTAATAATAATAATCATAATAATAATAATGTATGTTGTATGTCTACCCCTTATTATTCCCGTTTTTCCAACGGGGTCGGGGATGAGATGCGATGGAAGTCTTTGTGGCGATGGTTTTTACGGCTGGATGCCCTTCCTGACGCCAACCTCATGAGAGGAGTTAATGAGAGATGAAATGAATGATGGTGAATGAAACTGGGCAAGGATGTGGAAGGAAGCGGCCGTGGCCTGTCGGGAGGTACCGACCCAGCATTTGCCTGGAGTTGAAAATGGGAAACCACGGAAAACCATTTCAAGGACGGCCGACGGTGGGGCTCGAACCCACACGTCTACCGAGTCAGCAGAGAGCTTGGCCCCATGACCTAATGCTGCGCGTTAGCCAGCTTAGCCACTACTGTCGGTCATAATAAAAATAAATAAAATAATAATAATAATAATAATATCGTATGGCATTGGGTGCCGGGTGCAAGCTTTGTTAGTTGATACCCAGAGGGCAGCTTGCATGTCGAATTAGAAAGTCATTTTTGAAGGCCTTTGTCTGGAGCGTGGCGCTCTATGGAACTGAAACTTGGACCATTGGTGCAGCAGAAAAGAGGAGAATTGAAGCGTTTGAAATGTGGTGTTACGGGAGAATGATGAAGATCAGATGTGTAGATAGGGTTACAAACGAAGAGGTATTAAGACGAGTGGGAGAGGAGAGATGTTTCTGGCAACTACTGATGAAGAGTAGAGATAGGTTGGTGGGACCCGTACTAAGACACCCAGGAATAGCAAGCTTAGATATGGAAGGAAGGGTCGAGGACAAGACTGTTGGGGTAGACCAAGGTTAGAATATGTTAAACAGATTGCCTCGGATGTAGGGTGTGATAGATATGTAGAGATGAAAAGTATTAGCCCAGGACAGGGAGGCATGGAGTGCTACATCAAACCAGTCAAAAGATTGAAGACTCAAGCAACAACATTAGAGATGTCCTTTGGGGCAAAATTCTGCCACCCCGGCGTCTCTAAAATCAGTAGTAGTTAGGGACATAAAAGGGACATAAAACCAATACCATTATTATTTAAAACTTAAGTGCCGTCCATGACGTCATGAATGCCACCATTTTGTGTCTATGGGAGTTTTGTAGTATATATTGTATTCTATTGCGATCTTTACTACTCCCGCAAATTCAACCAGCACCACGTCCACAGGGCTGATGAACAAGATATCGTAAATCTCAAAAAATAATTACCACCAAGAACAAGAACCACAACAACAGCAATGATCAACAAACCTTGAGTATTCTTCACCCGCTGAACTGGCTAATTGATTTTTTCTTTTCTCCACATTATTGCACCTGACTTTTAAAATTAATGATTTAACATAGTGCAGTTCTTAATATTAAACAGTCCGCATCGTTGCGTAGTGGCTAGCATTCTTGTCTGTCACCGCGGAGACCCGTGTTCGATTTCCGTCTCTGCCAAGAAATTTCAACTCTTTTCTGAGAGCTGGAACGGGATATACTCAGCCTCGTGAGACAAAACTGAAAAGATGCGGGTTCGCTTCCTTCTTCAGCCACCCTAGAAGTGGTTTTCTGTGGTTTCCGCACTTCTAATCATAGTGAATTCCGGGATGGTTCCTAAATTAAATCCATGCCGCCTCCTTCCTAATACTCATCTGAATTACAACTGCACCCACTAATACTGTAATCACAGTGACACACGTTATTAGATAAATTCCAGACACACCCAAGTACACGGGGCTACATGACCACGAAGTCGCAAAGCCAAAAACAACATCTTACTGTTATATTAGAGAAGAAACCTGTAGGAGGAAAGGATTTCGCGAAGGCAGGGTGGATTGTAACTATTATACTATGCATATACTGGATTATTGTCAAAGGTACAAATAAAACTACAACGAAAATAATATTCTTCGAGATTGAATTGATATGATTTTTTAAAATGTTATTTGTTGGATGAAGGTGAATAAAGTTTGACAGGGACAAAACATCTTTCACGTCAGCGAGAGGAAACGTGTGAAGTCAACACAATAGCTGCCTTGGCTTCGTGTTTACCTTGAGATCATTAGCAAGCTTTTCTTCCTTCTGTGTACTGAGCAAACACACTGCTATACAAATCAGTGGTTACAGAACATTCCATATTCATGGTGTCCAAACACTCTGCTCTGCTGGTGAAATGCTCGGTCAACCATGTTCTGGATCCCACTCCAAGTGGAAACAGTGTGTAAGGCACAGTTTAAATGCATGGAAACAAAAATTAGTTCCAAGTACAGACTAGGAACATTGTGATAATAATAATAATAATAATAATAATAATAATAATAATAATAATAATAATAATAATAATAATAATAATAATAATAATAACAATAATAATAATAACATTAATAATAATAGTTTGTTCGTTCCTCAACCAACCAGTATAGAACTCCACTCCATCTTGCAACAAATGCCGATGAAATGGTGAATTGTACCCAACGATATGGTGAACATATGAGACGAAATAATAATAATAATAATAATACTGATTATTACTCACCTTTAGACTAATATTTTGACCACACATTACGGGGTTACCAAAGGGCAACACTACTTCAAAACCAATGTGACCGTCGCCGCCTGATGATCGACAGGATGCCGGGAATGTGGCATCTGGAGGTAGGGGCAAGTTAATGCTGCTCACTTGTCAGCGAGTGAGACATTGCACCTCAGATCAATCTGAAGTCATGTCCCGTAAAACCTTGGCGCTAGACTCAAACACTATTATTAGAAAATAAGAACAATAGCGAAGGGGCAGGTTTGACAAGAGGGAATTTCAAACCCAGGGCTCAAACTCTTTTCAGGGCCTGGGATTGGAGGAGAATCAAGATAGATAATTTTAAAGTTACGTTCAGTTAAATACATGATGGGTTAGCATGGCAATACAGTAGTAATTTCCACAAGAGAACGAATACTCTGCTAAATTTATTTTGTCAATTTCAATCCCTGCAATGTCAAAGTTTCCACAGTTAAATTATACAATATGACAGTTGTAGTGTGGGACGTACCTAAATATTTTTTTCAAAATCCAAGTACAGTATTTAATTCACAATAGTTCTGAAAAGGGCCTGTCTTATTCTTATGGGGAGCACAGCGTGCTTTTCATGCAGATTGAAACTTTTAATTTCACATTGATCTCGAATAATATTAAAATCAAGTAGGCTACACAAATAATCAAAACAACAACAACACCCGAATTTCGTCAGCACCTTCCAAAGTAACTACTATCCGAAGTTAGATCTCAATTTTGAGGAACTATATGGCCAATAACTCTAAAATGATGTATTTTTGATGTGTAACATCTTTCCACTCGGTTGCTGGATATTTTTGTGTGAGTGATTTTGAAAAATGGGACGGAAGTGGATCGGACGGAAGTGTGTAAGACGCACTGCCAGGTGGTACCATGTGTAATGTTTATCACATACGGATTACTTTGTAACAGCAGAGTATCAAGAAGACAGTCCGAGAGTAGAAATATCAAGTAGGCAGTGAAGAAAAAAAGTCAGTCTCTGTTAACGTAACTTAGTTACTGGCAGTAGAGTGATATAACAGCAGAGTATCAAGAAGGCAGTGCGAGAGTAGAAATATCAAGTAGGCAGTGAAGAAAAGAAAGAGAGTCTTGGATTTGTTATGTGTTATGAGAGTGTAAAAAATAAAAAAATAAAGATTTTGTGTGTGTTGATGAATGTCAAGGATAATAAAATCGGTAACAACTTCAAGGTAGGATAACATGTCAGATGTTACACATCATATGCGACTGCTGTAAGGCTCGTATCTTTTTTATTTGTTAACGTTTATTTTCGATCAGAAGGATGGGATTTATGCTTAGAACTTTCAGTTCTGAAGTGCTTCTTTGGAATTCCCTTCATGATCATTCACTGTGGAGTTGTTTTTTGGATTCTGAAATGCTTTATGCTATTTGAATTGAAATTTTCTGCACTAACAAAATTTTTAGACAGTTAACATTTATGGGAATCGTGTGCGACTGACTATTTCTTGATGTATTCACAAAGAAATGTAATAGATTAACTCATTTCGTAGTTCCGCCCCTTAAAACAACAATAACTAACTAACTAACTAACTCATTGACTCTAATGCTTCCATTTGGTGCTGAATAAATTGCGAAATAATAGACTAACCAGCTTCCAACAACAACAACTTCTTCTTCTGCTTCGTCTTTTCCCGTTCATGCGGGGTCGACGTTTCTGACAAGTCGTTTCCATTTTCCTCAGTCCCAAAGGGTATTTTCTGTTAACTTCTTCTCCCGGAGATCATAATGCACGCAGTCCATCCATCTTCTTCTAGGTCTGCCTCATTCCCTTTTGCCTTCCACCTCCAGATCAAAAACTCGCCTTCCTACATAACTCTCATCCCTGCCCTTAATGTGGCCATACCACAGCAAGCGTATTTCTTGCACCTTTTTTGATATTTCAGTCACTTTTACGCTGCCTCGTATGAATATGTTTTTGATGTGATCGTTTTTTGTAACACCACACATCCATCTTAGCATCTTCATTTCAGCTACTTCCAGTCGCTTGCACTGTGACTGCACTGTTGGCCAAGTTTCTGCTCCGTATAGCATTGCAGGTCTCACTGCACATTTATAGGCTTTGCCCTTTACTTGGATATTCAGTTTCCTGTCACAGAGAATACCAGATAATCTTTTCCAGTTTAACCAGGCAGCCTGAATTCGGTGGGTAATTTCCAGATCTAGATTGTCATCGTGAGATACAGTGGATCCCAAATACTTGAAACTGTCCATTGCCTGTAGCTGGCTACCATCCATCTGAATAGTTTCATTTCCAGTTTCTCCAAGGCACAGGTATTCGGTCTTATTTCTAATGATTTTAAGGCCTCTTTCCTCTATGGCTCTTCTCCAGCACTCCAGTTTATATTCAAGCTCTTCCCTGTTTGCGCTGCGTAAGACAATATCGTCTGCAAATAGCATACACCAAGGAGCTGGTTCTCTTAATCTTTCAGAGAAGACATCCACTATAAGATAAAAATATAGGGGCTTAGTGCAGATCCTTGGTGAAGACCTACTTGAGCCGGTATAGTATCTGATAATCCTACACTGCTTCTAATTCGTGTCCTTGCTCCACGGTACATATCCTGAACAATGCGCACATACTTCTCCGGTACTCCCTTGCATCTCATGCATCTCCATACCTCCTGACGGGGCACCGATCATAAGCTTTCTCTAGGTCTATGAACACCATATGTAGTTTTTTCTCTTATCCCTGTGCTTTTCCATGACCTGCCTAAGTGCAAAAATAGCATCTGTTGTTCCCTTTACCGGGATAAATTCAAACTGTTCATCTCGTATTGTCGTCTCCACCCGAAGCCTACTTTCAATAACTTTCTCCCAGATCTTCATTGTGTGCGACATGAATTTTATTCCTCTGTAATTTGCACAATCCTGAATGTCACCTTTCTCCTTATAAATGGGAATTATGGTACTCTCCCGCCATACCTTGGGCATTACTTCCTCTTGAAGTACCTGTTTAAATAGATTCCACAACATATACTGTATATGCCCTCTTCACCCAGACATTTCCAAGCCTCCACTGGAATTTCATCGGTGACGGTTGCTTTTCCACATTTCATTTTCCTAATAGCAGTTACAACCTCTTCCCTGCATATGCCAGTAGTTAAGTTGTGATTTGGGATACCATCCTCAAACACAAATCGGGCATTTTCCTCATTTAGCACCTTTTCAAAACATTCCTCACATCTCTTCTTAATATGCTCTTGATCTTGAATTACAATTCCTTGTTCACTTTTCATCTGCCTGATGTGTGTGAGATCTTTTGAAGCCCTATCTCGTGCCTTAGCGATTCTGAAAAACTTGGCCTCCCCTTCAGTCGTCTCTAGTTCTTCATAGACTTCCTTCCATGCAGCTGCCTTTGCTTTCCCTACAGCTCTTTTCACAACTTTATTTGCCTTTTTGTAGTGTTCTTTATCTTCGTCATTTCCAGACTCATTACATTTCTTTTTTGCTTGTCGTTTTACCTTGATGGCATCCTGAACCACATAATTCCACCAACATGTTTCTTTATCCAGTGGAGCACCTTTCCCAGGCGCCTTCCCCAAATCTTCCACACCTGCTTTCCTGATTGCTTCTGCATTTGCTGTCCACCATCTCTGAATTCCTTCCACTGGCCGTGTTCCTTTTCCTTGAATTCACTTCTCAAAATTGGACCTTTCAATTTCCCCCATTTAATTCTTGGAGTCAGTTTCCTTGCTGTTCTTTTCTTAATGCCCGTGAATTCATAATCAATAACTAGCACTCCGTGTTGTGGTGTAACATTTTCCCCCATAATAACTTTACAATTCTTAACCTCCTTCAAATGCATTCTTCTGCACAGAAGGAAATCTATTTGGCTCTCATTTCCTCCACTTTTGTAGGTCACCAGATGCCTTTCGATTTTCTTGAAGAAGGTGTTACATATTGCTAGATCTAATGCCAAGGCAAAACTTAGCACTCTCTCACCCTCCTCATTTCTCGTATCAAATCCCCAGTCTCTATGTACTCTATTCACTACTTCCACACTGGTGCCAACATGTCCATTTAGATCTCCACCCAGAAATACCCTTTCACCTGCTGATATACTAGAAAGTTCCTGCTCCAGGTCCCTCCAAAAACATCTTTTTCTTCCTCCTCACAGCCAACTTGAGGAGCATAGGCACTTACAATGGTAAACTCTTCCCCAAGACACAGCTTCACACTCATCAAGCGATCACTTCTTCTGTTTACACTGACTAGAGAGGGGATCAAATTTTTAGCCAGGATAATTCCAACACCATTTCTTCCCTCTCTGTTTGCTCCACTGTACAACAATTTAAAGTCACTTCCAAGCTCTCTTGCTTTATTACCCTTCCACCTAGTTTCTTAGACACATAGAATTCCAATTCTTCTTCTCATCATCAGGTCCACAACCTCTCTTCCTTTCCCAGTCATAGATCCAACATTCAGAGTTCCAATACTATGGACTTGCTTCTTCAGCCAAGCCCACCCATGACTCGGTAGCCTTTGCTCATTTCTCACAAGGGGCAGGCGGGATCCTTGCGCGTCGCTTCCGGGGAACGCCCTAGCAGTTTCCGAGGCTAAATGTACAGAACTTGTCATATTTGTACGATTTTGGCAGTTTGTTTTACAGCCGGATGCTCTTCCTGACGCTAACCCTTTACTAATTTCTGGGATAACAGTACAGCTGAGAATAAAATCCCCAGCCCCCCAAATACCAATCTGTTCACCGACCCAATTTCCCGCTGGGATCGGCTACCCAGCCTTCCATTGGGTGAGCAATGGCTTATTGTTAACAGAGGACACCACGGGCAGGTTCATGTTTGGAGTTGGAGTGGAGAGGCTAGGAGAATATTTCTCTTCTTCTGAAATTCCTGTGTTACTAGTGCTGATTTTCTGCACCATCGCATTACACTCCTATTTGTCCGGGTCCTCTGGTGGTATGAGGACCCTCCTGGTTACATCCCAGAGCCCCTTCAAACAACAACAACAACAACAACAACAACAACAACAACAACAACAACAACAACAACAACAACAGAATATATAAATTCTGGTCATTTTAGTGTGCACATAAAGAAAAAATTAATACGCTGCACTTGGTTCATTTGAATTATTTACAGAACAAATGTCTATGTTATGTTGATTTATTCATTATCAAACTCTTTATGAATACTGCACCACCTACCTCGTCAGATGGTGCCGTTTACTGAAAGTATGTTGTTGATGATGATGTTGATGTTGATGATCTTTATGTTTTTGTTGTTGTTGTTGTTGTTGTTGTTGTTGTTGATGATGATGATGATGATGATGATGACGTTGTTGAAGATGATGATGTTGATGATAATGTTGATGTTGATGATGTTGATCTTGTTGATGATGATGTTGAAGATGCTGTTGTTGATGATGTTGATGATGATGATGATGTTGATGTTGTTGTTGATGATGATGTTGATGTTGATGTTGATGATGTTTATGTTTTTGTTGTTGATGATGATGTTGTTGAAGATGATGTTGATGATAATGTTGATGCTGTTGATCTTGTTGATGATGATTTTGAAGATGATGTTGTTGATGACGTTGATGATGTTGTTGATGATGTTGGTGATGATGTTGATGATATTGATGATGATTTAGTTGAAGTTGTTGTTGATGATGATTCTCGTTTTAAGGTGCGGAACAGCGGGATCTAGTTCAGTATTACTCATGCCTGGGTGCAGCAGCGCAAATGAACGGTTGTGTGGGGCTTTTGCAGCGCCAAACACAAGCTGTAAACTCTCGTGTTAGATTCACTATACCTCAACGCCGACAAATGGTGCCATGCAAACTACAGAGCACATCGTTGGCTTGTGGGAATAGAGGATTATAATACTGGGCATAATGCCACGACAGTGATGTGAGTGAGGAAGCAATGGACGGAAGAGAGCAGCAGTGGACCATGAAATGTGATGACATCGCGTGATGATAGGCACCTCATGTGCATGTCGTCGACAGAATGTGCAGTTGCATCTCGAGTGTTGGCACAGCTGCAACCTAGAGACTGCAGGCACGCATTTTGTTGTGGAGGTTACCTTCAACCCAGAATTAGCGACGCCTTATTCTACAATGGGTGCAAGAGTACAGGCAATGTCCTGCGGATTGGCACCAGGTGTGTCCTGGATTAACGTGGACTAAAGCGATGACTGGAACTGTGTTCGACGGTATCGTGGTTGGCGCCATCATTCATACTGTAGTGTAGTGTGTCATGCCGCAGGAACAGCGGGCGCTATTGGTTCTCAGAGACCATCACGACTGCCATGCATTGAGGGTATTCTCAACAGTGACCGCCACTTCCAAGAAGTAGTTGTAGAGGTGAAAGTCGTATCTTTTTTCAGCACACTTCTGGCGCTATGTCACAAGAAGACAACGCACGACCACCAATTGGTCAGAATGTCCAAGCCGTATTTGAACACTGCAGATAACACATCTCCTTTGGTCTACCAGTTTACCAGACAAATGCCCGATTGTACACGTATGGGATATGGTGTCTCGTTGACTGGCACGTTACCAAGCAATCACAACGAGCTGCAATAAAAGCACCCTGGCAGGAAATACTCCTTGAGCACATTCAACATCTATTTGATTTTAGGCTACGACGTATAGACGCTCATACTAATGTTGTGCCAGTAATGCCGTAGCATTGGCCTTCGACTGTAATCATTTATACTCGTATATGACACTGTAAAATATACGTTGAATACACTTCCTCGGATAACTTCTTCGTACTGGAGCTATTTCCATGGACATGAGTTCCTTCTTCAATACCTTAACATACCTATTTTGTAGAGGTGGTAATGTTTGTGTCAAAGATTAACTGTCACGATTGTCTGCCATCAAAATACGTGAAAGTGAGGCATGAATTAAGCGCGTTATATTCGAAATCGAAGTCTTAATTTAGAAAGTTTATTCATTACTCGTTTTCATAGGGAGGATCATTTTTAGCGGGCAACTGAGAGAGTTTTTCATAAGAAGATTGTGCATTACCGACCCGTTCTTTTCATTTGCAATAATGACAGGAAATTCCTTCTACCGCCAATAATTGATACTTTAGATTCTAATCGATTCAAACAAAGTGTGGATATATGATATCAATGTGTTGCAAAAGTCATTCTCGCATTCTATCTAAGCGATTGAATAGTTTCAATGCGTGTTCAAAAATAAGAAAGGAATAGAGGCTGCCACGAACAGTTTTAGATTTATCGTAATGATTTGTGTTTACACCAGCAAAGAGGTTATAAAAAGTAGGTTGGCTCAGGCAAGGAAAGCATTTCTACAAAAAAGGAACCTGTTGACATCGAATATACCGTAGCTTTAGGTATTAGGAAGTCATTTTTGAAAGCCTTTGTCTGGAGAGTGGCGCTCTATGGAAGTGAAACTTGGACTATTGGTGCAGCAGGAAAGAGGAGAATTGAAGCATTTGAAATGTGGTGGTACAGGAGAATGATGATCAGATTGGTAGATAGGGTTACAAACGAAGAGGTATTAAGACGAGTGGGAGAGGAGAGATGTTTCTGGCGACTGCTAATGAAGAGAAGATATAGGTTAGTTGGACACATACTAAGACACCCAGGAATAGCAAGCTTAGTTATGGAAGGAAGGGTTGAGGACAAGAACTGTAGGGGTAGGCCAAGGTTAGAATATGTTAAACAGATTGCCTCGGATGTAGGGTGTGGTAGTTATGCAGAGATGAAACGATTAGCTCAGGACAGGGAGGCATGGAGGGCTGCATCTAACCAGTCAAATGACTGAAGACTCGAACAACAACAACATTTAAAATTGACGTATCATTTTCGGGACTGTTGCATAAACCTCATGATGTTTCCGGTTATGAACTCAAGGTTGAGGCTTCAAAGAGATGTTTGAGTGCAAGAACTGCAGTAGGACAATTACTCTGTAAGACTTAGTAAACGGAACATAAATCATTCATTGGTGTCAACACCAAGGGTCCACCTCTTTGCTTAGTGGCCAGCATTCTTGGCTGCCACTGCGGAGGCCAGGGGTCGATTCCCGGCTCCGTCAAGAAATGTAAATCTGTCGTGAAGGCTGGAATGGGGCACACTCAACCCCGTGAGGCAAAATTGAGAAGAGGCAGGTTCGATTCCTACATCAGCCACCCTGGAAGTGGTTTTCCGTGGTTTCCCCCACTTCTATTCCAGGCAAATGCTGGGATGGTATCTAACTTAAGGCCACGACCGCGTCATACCTAAATCCTACTTCAATTACAAATACACACACGTAAATACGTCACAGTGACACAATTTATCAGGCAAATTGTACACACACCCAAGTACATGGGACTACATGACCACGATGTCGTAAAGCCCCTAAATAATCATCAACAACACCTGCGTTATGGGAACAGGTAAATATCCTTTTATACTAGTGTTGCCCTTGTTAGGATGTGCGGCAGACATTGACTAGAGGCCAGTTGCTTTCTCGTGTCTAGGTGTACAACCCTCCGTTCCCGAAAGGAGCAAATTGGCGTGAAGTTAGAAGCCTGGGGATTTATCTTCTGCTACATGGTTACAGCGTCTGAGTGCTGTAAATGGATTATGTGGCTATTACGTTTAACTTTACCGAATGCCTCGAAGCTCGTGGGGGCATGGAATCCTGCACCAAATGTAGTGGTGCCATAACCTTATTCTCATAGTGTACAGAACATAACCCATCCGATAGCTGGTATTTACACTCATCATCATTCTCTTCTTCTTCCCCTTCTTTAAGAAATTTCTTACTGTTTGCAACAACAACAACAAGTATACAACAATAATAATAATATAGTTAAGGGCGTCAACCCCGACACGGTGCGTCCCATATGGCTGATAGGGGATGTTCCTTTAGATATAAAGGACAGGTGTGAATGAGGCATTGCCAAATAATACACCCGCGGATCAACTGAGGAATGAAGGTGGTCAACGGTTTTGAAAGTGGAGGAGAATTAACTGTCCCAACGGTTGATTAAGCGGAGGAACTATCTTCAATCAACAAATCCCTGCGTGTCTGTACCCGTGTCGGGTGGCGAACTGGTCGGTGTCTGTTTCCCATGTTAGGGTTGACCGTTTTATATCTCTTGGGCTAACAACCTAAGTAGTATCAGAAGTCCTGAGGTAACTCAGGCATATCAAACCCATTTAAACCAAAATGGTAGAGATGGAAGAAACAAACCAAAGGAAAACTACCCCAGGTGGTAATAAGGCTAGCCTTCAATCCACTGCCGCCAACCAAGGTGCTATAAGAGGGCCATCGGCGTCCGAGGAGCCCTCACCGACCTGCTCAGTATCTCAATCAGACTAAAGAAAATAAGTTACATAGCGACTTTCAACTCCAATTCACTCAAAAGGATAGGGAAGTTGAAAGAGATCACCAATCTGTTCTCTCAACAGCAGTTAGTAATTATAGCAGTTCAAGAGACTTGGTTTGGGGATGAGGATCCCTTTGAGTCAGAGGGTTACCGAATATTAAAAGGCAAACCAGGAAAGAAAATTCTCAAAGCCACCAACATGCTCGGAACAGGATTTATTGTATCAAAGAAGATAATCGACTCAATCACAGGATTCTCCTCGACCTCAAGCAGACTCTCATCCCTGTCCTTCCAAAGTAACTACAAAGGATACACTATCATCAATGCCCATGCTCCAGTTAATCAAAGTAATTACAGGAATCCGGAGGCTGTGGAACAATTTTGGGAAGACCTTCAATCAACAATTCAAAGAATTCTCCATCATCATACTCTCATTTTAATGGGCGATTTCAATGCACAGACAGGTAGAGAAAAGAAGTATTCTTACATAGTTGGCCAGTACCCAGCCCATAAGTAAACTAACCTGAATGGTAAGCGTTGGATAGATACTTGCAGGATGTTTTCGTTAAGACTGAAATCCACATGGTTCAAACATCTTCCCAGGAAACAGAAAACATGGAAGACGCGGGGCTCACGTTCAGAAGAGTATCAAATTGATCACGTAGCCATCTCATCAAAACCTCACAAAAAGATCTGGAATGTGAAAGTACTCAGACCTGAGAAAGTTGACTCTGATCACTACATCTCCAAAGTAAAACTAAACTTTATCCCCAGAAACCACAAAATTAACCAGAAGAAAGCACATAAACCCATCCCAAATTATGATACCATTAAAATTAAAGACCACACGACTTTCAAAGAACACTTAAGTGAACGCATCGGAAATTCACCTCAGGAAACCTCGGAACAGCTGAAAGAAGCAGTAATCACAACCGCACAAGAAACAGTCCCTCTTAAGAGGAAATATAAACACCCATGGTGGAACCAAGAATGTGAGGACGGCATAAGGGAGAGACAAGAAGCGTGGAACAGGTGGAACAAGAACAGAAATCAACAAAATTGGTTCTACTTCCTTTAAATAAGAAAGCAAACCGCCAAAACCATCCGAAAGACCAAAAGGACCTTTGATAAGGAGACCTTTGAATCCATAGAACAAAACTTCAGGAAAAACCATACAAGAAATATCCACAAAACCATCAAAAGAAGCACCCAGAACTATATGGCACCGTCGCTTATTTTCAAGGACCCGAAAGGTAGGAAAGGCATAACTGATCAAGAAGACTTTGAGATACTAGCGAGATACTTTGAAGAGTTATCAAATTGTAAACCACCAAAGGAACAACTAACTTTCAACGAGCCTGAAGACATTGAAATAGATGCTCCAATGCCATCAAAGGGTGAGGTGGAACAGGCTATCAAGGAACTCAAGAACGACAAAGCCAGTGGAGAAGACTCTATAATAGCGGAGCTATGGAAGTATGCAGATAGCAGATCTATATACATCTTGACTAAAATAAAATTATACAAGACACCTGGATTAAGGAAAGAATCCCTACAGAATGGACCACTGCTCTATTCCACCCTCTGCATAAGAAGGGGCATAGAGATGTTGTTAACAATTATAGAAGTATTTCCCTTATCTCGGTAACATGTAAAATTTTCTCTAAGATCCTACTCAAGAGATTAGAGTCTCAACTAGATAAAGACATTGGAGAGTATCAAGCAGGTTTCCGGAAGGACAGATTATGTATTGAACAAATACACAATCTTAAATCCATCATTATGCAGACTAAGAAACGGTATAAAACTATCGTGATCACATTTATTGACTTTTGTTCAATATCCTGCAAGAACTCGGACTTGATCGAAAAAAACACATCGTCAAATGTACACTAACAAACACCATATCTAAAGTGAAGTTTAGAGGGAAAATCTCTGACCCTTTTGAGATTAAAACAGGAGTAAGGCAGAGAGATGGAATCTCGGCCATATTATTTAACTGTGTATTAGAGAAAATAATCCGAGAATGGAGAAAAACAATCCCTGAAACAGGTCTAAGAGTAATAAACAGGAAACTCAAAATCAATACCCGAGTGGACTGTATAGCTTTCGCAGATGATGTAGCTATGGTAGCAGATTCGGCTGAAATAGCAATAGACCAGATCAATACTCTCCAATTTATAGCCTCCCAGACTGGCCTTCAGTTGTCTGACGAGAAAACAGTGTTCATGACAAATGACAAATCTGCACCAGAATATGTTCTTCCCATAACAGCATCCGTAAAGTCGGAGATTTTAAATATTTGGGGGAATGGATCAGTGAAGATCTCAAGAACAATAAAACATTTGAAAAAAGGATTCTGAAACTCAATATTGCATACAATCGATGCAGGAAAGTTTACCAGAAGAAATCCATATCCATCAATGCGAAATTACGGCACTATAACTCTGTAATCAGGCCTGAGGTCCTCCATGCAGCTGAAACCCTAACCATCAAAAGTGCAGAACTGACAGAGAAACTAGAGGTTAAGGAAAAAAAATATTTTGAGGAAGATCTTAGGTCCAAGGATTATAAATGGAGAAAGGTATCACAGGCCAAACGATGATCTATACCTAAAGCAAGAACCTCTAATGGGCACAATCATCAAGAGTCGCCTCCAATTCTACGGACACCTTGAGAGAATGAACTAGTCAAGATTGACCAGTGCAATCCACAGAGACAGCTTCTGCAAGAAAACAACATCACTGTGGTACCAGCAAGTTAAACAAGATCTGCAAACATTTAACATCTCTGAATCCGTTATACAAGGCAGACAAGCTTTCCGGAAAATGTTGAAAGAAGATCCACAGATTAAACTAAAGAAAGGGCAGAGACCAAAGAGATCAGAAGCAGCTAAGCAACTACAACGTCAGAGAATGAAGGAGACATGGGCTAGGAAGAAGACTCTTAAGAACGTAAAACCAATCCCAACTCATCAAGCTGAAAACCATTTGGTTAACCTACCTAGTCCATAGTTGGCTCATTCGAAGAAAGAAAGAAAGAAAGAAAGAAAGAAAGAAAGAAAGAAGAATATAGTTAAGGCAAATATACAGGATGATAAATGCCGAAGATACCATCTAGAACCGGAAACAATCCAACATATCATAGGAGGCAGCCTAGCAATCTTCTGCACTGATTACATGAAAAGGCACACCCAAGTAGCCAAAATAGTGCACCTACACCTTGCTCAAAATAATTTATTATCTACATATACTTTGCCTTACTATAAGTGTATTCCTGAGACCGTTTGGGAAAATCCTAGTCACAAGTTGTTATGGGACCGATCAGTTATTACTGATAAAACCATACCAGCGAACCGGCCAGATATAGTTCTTGTGGACAAAGTGCGGAAGAGAACCTTTCTCATTGATATCGCAGTGCCCAATTCCCATAATCTGTAACAAGCCTGCTGTGAGATTATCACCAAATATCTGCCCTTGGCTGAGGAAATACGGCAAATGTGGAGACAGGAAAGTGTAGTGGTTCTGCCCATAGTCATTTCTTCTACCGGCATCATCTCTAAATCATGGTCTCACAATCTAGAAACATTGGGAATACATCCTGGTGTACATGTCATCATGCAGAAGGCCGTCATCTTGGAGACATGTTCCATAGTTCGCTCGTTTCTTAATGTGGCACCATAAAAAAGTTGCCATACCGTCTTGCAAACAAGCCGATGATATGTTGATTTGTCCCCACTAGTGTGGTGAAATGAAAGTGATAGTAATAATAATAATAATAATCGCATATTCTCAACTACCAAGCTAGGCTACATCTTTGGTCTAGGTCAGGCGTGTCCAACCTTGTTTGCAAAGGGGCCACTGTCGTTATGGTGAATTGGTTTGCGGGCCACATGATTCGATTTCTTCTACCGTATTAAACAGGATCTAAATTCTTATATAAACCAATTAATTTGAAAAATAGCTAATATATTTATATATGTTTATTGAAATATTAATCATATACAGTATTACGGTAGTTAAGTTAATTTTAAAATTCAATTGAATATATATAAATGCTATATTAAAATAATTGAATTAATATTTTACCTGTCAATGTGACACCTGACACTACTTTTCACGAACAAGGCATCCAATATCTGCTTTGATTGATGTTGTAGCAACTCGAAGCGAACTCTCCAGATGACTGTCGGTGATTCGCGTTCTCGTTGCGCTTTTCACATATTTCCTCCTGGAAAACACTTGTTCGCATATGTATGTGCTACGGAAAAGTGATGCAATACGAAGTGCATGTCTATTAATGCCCAGATATTTTTCTCTGGGAAAGTAGTCGAGATAGAATTGTAGTAAGATGACATTGTTAAATTTATTCTTTAGGTCTGACGCACATTGAAAATCCACGCACTCCATTTGCAGATACTCGGGAACCTCGTCTCTGTTAATGGAGAAAGGGGAAGAAAACATATTGTTACGTGCCACCCCCCTAGTGGCACTTATGCTAACTGGATTACGGTGGATTTAAGCACAAACACAATTGTTCCTTTAACGAGATATAATTTTATCACAGGTCTACAAACATATACAGTGCACACACACACACACACACACACACTGAGTCTAACTTCAGAAAACACTACTAGTCACTTTTAGTTTCCACATTTACCCTCACACCACTGTCCTCGCTATTTATGTTCTCTCTGTCTGTGAGGCGTTACAGTGTTCCAGCTTACACTCACACGTACAGTCTACACAGGTTCTCTACAGCCTTGCCCCTGCCACTTCACTTACTTCCAGAGTCCACTTGCTGCTCCTTGTGCGTTCTTGCTCGTCCCGTGTCGATCCCACGACCACGTATTCCACGAAGCACCGTGGCACCTCCAAGCACTCACAGTCCTGACTCAAAGTTTCACCCTGGCAGTCAGGCTTCCACACTGTTACCGTAGACGTCCAGTAATAATCGCTGTACTGCTCCGTACGCACTCAATCGACAACACTTCAGTACACACTAGCACTGACCAATACTGTCCAATACACTGCCCAATGCACTCCAATACACTGCCTCCTCGCCGCGGCTCGCTGGTTTATATGGGATCAGTCCCTGGCCTGGAAAGTTCGAAATGTCACAACCCATTGCCGCATTGAGTCTGTTCTGGATGGTTCCACATCCAGAATTTTCGCGTATTCTCTGGCCGGCTCGCACTGACTCACAGGTGCTTTGTTAATGTAGGGCCGTGGGAGGAACCGAGAGGGTGTGGGCACTCTCTCCCTCCCCCTGCGGGGCTTGTCCAAGGCCACTAGACTGTAACACTGCCCCTCCCACCGGGAGCCTCCTGCCGGCCCGCGGCAACACGCAACAATATTGAAACTTATAACATTCTCCTTGAAGTCTTGACATCTAACGCGGAATTCGGTTCTTAATTCTTATATAATTTCTGCGTACTTTTGAGAATTTTGATTATCACAGTTTTCTAGGGCTGGGAAATGCACAAAGTTGTTGTTTTTATTTGTGATTCCCAAAGTCACAATTTTGTGATCAAACATAGTAGTAACCAATTGGTTCTTACCTTGGAGACGTGAATTAAGTTAGTTCAGTTGTGTTATATCTACCAGGGAGGTAAAATCACACATCCATTTTGCGTCTTTAAATTCAACAATAGGTTTGCCCTTTTCCTCCATAAATGTTTGTATTTCGTTATTCAGGCCAATACTCACTTCAACATTTTGCCACGGCTGAACCGTCTTATTTTTTCTGAATGTCTACGGAAATGTGCGTTATTTATGCCTTTCAGACTGTTTTATAACGGGTGCGTGAGAAAATAATCTTTTTGTCTGTCTGTCTGTGGACAAAGTTGTTCCCTTATAACTCGAGAACGGCTGGGTGGATCAACGTAAAATTTGGTACAGATATCCTTCAGAGGCAAGAGACTAATCACTGACGTATCTCTTCTCTGTACCTCTCATAAAAGGTGGCCTACCCCCTTAATATACCTGCTGAAATGGGCGTAGAAGGGCGAGACAAAGCTCATTTTCAGCCCCTCAATATGAGAAACGAAAATCGGGGGCTCTGAAGGGACCCCAAAAACCACATTTTAAGGCCCTAAAACCAACAGTTTTTGAGGTATTTCCAGAAAACTAATTTCATTTAATACAATAACGAAAGAATGCAAGCCGGTAACCATGGCAACGAAATCTCACAGGTCCATCTATTGCTGTAAGACTCAATACAATTCCATTTATTACATTACTGAGATAGTTTGCAAACGGCTATAAGGATATAACGGAACCAAATTAAGCTGTAAAATTCATCAATGTCATATAATGCGCTTAAGGGGGTCAAGGGGTACTCTAGATTTTTTCACGCGATTTACACGTGCGGGTGTGGTACGGAAGGTCTATTATATCCCTATCCCTATAATGTTATATTATTATTATCATTTTATTTATTTATTTATTTATTTATTTATTTATTTTACACGTTACAGGCCTTTTAGACAACGCGAAGCAATCATGACTGTTAAGTACAAAACGAATATGGCGGCCAAGCGAAGTTGAAACATTTGAATAGACTTTTCTCGTGATTTTACCATCCGAGCGCAGTGAAATGTGGTACAGTAAATGATTATACATATTTTAATGCACTGACATCTAATTTAGTTCAATTGTTTACATAATTTCAAGATGGCGGCTGTGCGAAATTTTAAAATTAAGTTTTTATTTCTTGTGTCGTAATCATGCGATCGAAGTGAATGTTTATATAATGAAGCTACGCAATAATTTTCCTTTATTGGTACATAACTCTTTGGCCTATACATATAACAATCCAAAATGGCGAGCGTCCGAAATATTTTGACGGTTCTCAATATCTACGAATCTTTTACAGCAATCAAACTGATTTTTTAAAATGTTCATAGAGGTTATGGACATAGGTTCACCTATATGACTTTCAGTAACCTGGTAAGCACAAATCCAACATGGCGGCAACGCGAAGTATAAATATTTAAATGGAAGTTTC
This sequence comes from Meconema thalassinum, assembly GCA_946902985.2. Taxonomy (NCBI): domain Eukaryota; kingdom Metazoa; phylum Arthropoda; class Insecta; order Orthoptera; family Tettigoniidae; genus Meconema; species Meconema thalassinum. Next base: position 274,498,921 of record OX336390.1, read on the forward strand.
TCGTCATTTATCCATCCGAGTGCAGTGAAACTTTGCACGTTAAATGCTTATACAAATGTTAATCCACTGGCATCAAATTTATTTCAATTGTTTTCATACCACATGATGGCAGCTGTGCGAAATTTTAAAATCTCGTTTTTACTTCTTGTGTCCTAATCATGCGATTGAAGATTGAATACCACACGTACACAATAATCTTCATGTAACAGTACATAAATAAAAATCCAACCTGGCGACCATTGTGAAAGTGTGGAACCATGAAATGGACATCAGTATCATCAGAAAATTGATTGACTCCATGCCTGACGCAGAGTGAAAGCTGTTATAAGTGACAGGGAGGGGGGGGGGGGGGTCCAACAAAATACTAAGATCATTTAAAGTATGATTACTGAATAATGAACTAGTGATGCACAATATCGTACACTATGACCAAATTAAATGGAAATTTCATCTAAATATTTAATAAATATAAATATTTAATAGCATGGTCACGTCCCCTCCAAAAACAGAACTTACTTTAACCAGCTGGCGTTCAGTGAAAGAATTACACGTTTAACATAAAGGGTTTCAGTGCTATATTTTTTTGAAATGTTGGCATTGTTTTTCGATGACCCTGTATTATAACTTACAAATATCACTGTGGGCCGCATGCGATGGGATCGGGGGCCGCGGGTTGGACACACCTGGTCTAGGTGATCTCTGTTTATCCCTACTATCTCATAGGAAACCCGGAACTCTATTGGGCGACCGGCTTGGGATTTAATTAATTTCGTCTTGTAATCACGAAATTGTGATTCTTCTAAAATCAGTCCGCCTCGTTGCGTAGCGCAATCACTCTTGGCAGTTACCGCGAAGGCTCGGGTTTGATTCCCGGCTCTGCCAAGAAATTTAATTCTGGTCTGAGGGCTGGAATGAGGCAGAACTGAGAAGAGGCGGGTTCGATTCCCATCCCAGCCATCCTGGAAGTGGATTTCCTCTTGTCTCCTCAAATTTTACAATGAAATAAGATAACGGAAAAAGAAAAAAGTCGTAATTGTTGAACATTGCGTACATCTGCTTAACAGCACGGTGGAAAAGGTGCGTTCGAATTTGCAGCACCATAACAAAGGTGCATGTCTGCAAGCTCATGGAATGTAAAGGGGTTCATTTTCAACTCGCGTTTGACGTACTACACACATCAAAAAAAGTTTTGCATCACCTCGGTTCCAAGAGTTCCGGAACCTTTAAATACAAAGGGAATAGAGATCAACACAAACAACATTTCAGCTCGTTTTATTGCTCATGAGACCCACACATTGCATGTTGTACCATCATACAGCTAGACTTTCAGCATTTGTGGTCCAGATTGCAGTACACACCACTACCTCTAATACCCAGTAGCACGTCCTCTTGCATTGATGCACGCCTGTATTCGTCGTGGCATACTATCCACAAGTTCATCAAGACACTGTTGGTCCAAATTGTCCCACTCCTCAACGACAATTCGGCGTAAATCTCTCAGAGTGGTTGGTGGGTCAAGACGTCCATAAACAGCTCTTTTCAACATATCCCAGGCATGTTCGATAGGGTTCATGTCTGGCGAACATGCTGGCCACTGTAGTCGAGCGATGTCGTTATCTTGAAGGAACGCATTCACAAGATGTGCACGATGAGGTCGAGAATTGTCGTCCATGAAGACAAATGCCTCTCCAATATTCTGCCGATATGGGTGCACTATGGGTCGGAGGATGTCATTCAGGTATCGTAAAGCCGTTTCGGAGCCTTCCATGACCACCAGTGGCGTACGTCGGCCCCACATAATGCCACCCCAAAACATCAGGGAACCACCACCTTGCTGCACTCGCTGGACAGTGTGTCTAAGACGTTCAGCCTGACCAGGGTGCCTCCAAACACGTCTCCGACGATTGTCTGGTTGAAGGCATATGCGACACTCATCGGTGAAGAGAACGTGATGCCAATTCTGTGGGGTCCATTCAGCATGTTGTCGGGCCCATCTGTACCGCGCTGCATGGTGTCGGGGTTGCAAAGCTGGACCTCGCCATGGACGTCGGGAGTGAAGTTGCGCATCATGCAGCCTATTGCGCACAGTTTGAGTTGAAACACGACGTCCTGTGGCTGAACGAAACGCATTATTCAACATGGTGACATTGCTGTCAGGGTTCCTCCGAGCGGCAATCCGTAAGTAGCGGTCATCCACTACAGTAGTAGCCCTTGGGCGGCCTGAGCGAGGCCTGTCATCGACAGTTCCTGTATCTCTGTACCTCCTCCATGTCCGAACAACATCGCTTTGGTTCACTCTGAGACGCCTGGAAACTTCCCTTGTTGAGAGGCCTTCTTGACACAAAGTAACAATGCGGACGCGATCGAACTGCGGTATTGACCTTCTAGGCATGGTAGAACTACAGACAACATGAGCAGCGTACCTTCGTCCTGGTGGAATGACTGGAACTGATCGGCTGTCGTACCCCCTCCGTCTAATAGGCCCTGCTCATGCATGGTTGTTTACATCTTTGAGCAGTTTTAGTGACATCTATGAACAGTCAAAGGGACTGTATCTTTGATACAATATACACAGTCAACGTCTATATGCCGGAGATCTGGGAACCGAGGTGATGCAAAACTTTTTTTGATGTGTGTATATTGAACTTTGTGGTTGAGAACTCTCAAGCCATTGTTATCTAGTACAGCAGTTCTTGTCGAATGACGAATTTTATCCATCCTGCCGAATCCAGTGTAAAATTCCCGAATACTTCCATCACATTCGTAATACAAAGCGTTCTTAATGTCAATTAACAATCTGCTTCCACTTGAAAGGAGAAGAGAGAGAACAAAAAAGGATGAAGGATAGGGCCCGGAATCGAGCCTCGAACCCCACGCGTCCAAGTCGCACACGCAGACACGGAGCCATGATATTCAGCCTTTGCTTTGGATGCTTTGGTGTGCGTTAGAGTGCACGGGCCTGACCGCTCGAGCTGAGCCGTCACCAGATGACGTCATATGTTTAACAATTGTGGTTCACTTTTAAGGTATTTCTGGACACTTGCGACCCTAATAAGTATCCTGTATCAAATTACTTGTCTCAAAGCCATCTACGTCGCTACAGAGAGTTTTAAACGTTAATAGGAATCACCCTGTATAAGTTCGAATCCCTGCCCATTCACTGTACGTACCAGCCAGCGTCTATAGACACCCGATACTATAGATACCACAGTTACATAGGTTATCAGACAAATTCTACACACAGCCAAATTCACGGGGCGGAAATGACCACGATGCCCAAACCCCTAACTGATAGAACAAGGACAATAACAACAACCACGTACTGTACCGTACATTATAGAAACCTTTGACAGAACTACTGTAGGCTATATAAGAAGAGTTCCCTCTGTTTCACCGTTTTGGATCTTTGTAGTTATTTCGCATTGAGGGGCTAGGGATATTTTTGGTCTTCAGCCCCGTATTCGTGGCTGTGTGCTCAATTTGACTGATAACCTGTGTTCTTATGGTGAGTATAGTAATATGTATAACTATGAATTATTAGGATCGGGGATGGGGTAGTTGCCCCGGGACTTGAAAAGACGTACAGTACTATCCCGACATTTGCCACCTGGAGGGAGTGTGGAAAACCCCGAGGAAAAATTCCCACTCAGGATAGCTGCTGTTCCGGACTCGCCCCATGGTGAACGCCTGGCCACGAGTGAAGAGTGCACGTGCCCTCGTGATCCCATACAACGCGAGGTATCACTGAGTGAGCCGCTCAATAGCAGTAAAGCGTTGTGAGAACCCTTACTGCTCGGCTCGGCAATATACTGTATGTGTTTGCTGAGAGAAACACGTGCTACAGGTCACCTCTGTTATCCTCATTAGCGAACACAAACCAGTACATTTAAAAATATACCAATATAATTATATTTGTTCAAGTTTGATAGCGGCTTCGGTGGCGTAGTTGGTAGCATGCTGAGCTTCTATGCCCAAGATAGCGGGGTTAAACCCGGCCAAAGTCGTCGGAATTTTTAAGAGCGTTAAAAACCCCTCAGTATGTCTTCCTTCGGAGGGGAAGTAAAGCCGGCGGTCCCATGTCATAGATTTATGGCATGTTAAAGAACCTTCCACTAATTACACCTGTGTGAAGTTAAATTAATATAGCTTAAACATTTGACTAACGTTCTTGGGTTCCTATGTTCATCGATAAGAGCCGACTGCGGTGGCATCTGGTAACTAATTTCTGAACTAGTTGGTCGTTGACGGTGGCGTTTGGTGGCAAAAGTTGGAACTACTTGAAAATTGATCGTCTGCAGTCCTTACTTGAGTTTTAACAGATACACACACTAATACAGTCATCACAATTAACGCCGGTTATCAGACAGATTCTACACACACCCTAAGTTCACGGGGCTACATGACCGTGTTGTCGCAGCCCCTAAACTGAGGAACCAACCAACCAACCAACCAACCAAGTTTGACAGTAGCCTAAATAAACCTATTTTGTGCTCAAATTGGGTCCTGTTACCATCTTCTAATGCAGGCCACGCCAACGCGATCACTTAGTGCTTGCACGCCCCGGTGCTGCACCGAGCGGCACTGGTACTTTTCCCCTCCCTCCCCTCTTTCCACCCCGTGTAGTGGCGGTAGAGGATGCCCAATCAAATCTCCAAGTTGAGCTGATAAAACTACATTGCGATTCAATTTTGACAGACCGCTATCACCATTAGCCAGTACAATGGTGATTTGATTTAATTTCATAAAGACGTTGAGGAACAAAAATTCCCGAGGATTCATGCCTTTGCACTGATTTTTTTTTTTGCTATGTTCGGAACAACGTTGGTTTGTGAACAAATGTTTTCAATTATGAATATTAACAAAACAAAAACAAGGTCAAGTTTGTCTGATGCTTCCTTGGAAGCTATACTTCGGATTGCAACTGCCACAACGATTGTTCCAAATATCGGAAAATTAGTGGCTTCAAAGCGATGCCAAGGATCAACAAGGAATGTTGAAAATTAGTGCAAAATCAGGAGCGCAATAAAACTACTATTTCTGTCTGTACACAAAATTTGCATTATTATTATTATTCATTTTCATACCGGTAGGCCACGTGACGCGCGCTGATTTGCCCAGCCCCATTCACCAAACAAGAACATGACTCTTGCCTCGCTGAGCGCTGCCACTACACGTTCCTCTCTACCACTGCCACAACAATGGTGTGTCTGCCTCCCTCACCTTCCCCTACCCCACCGGCGCTATAGCAGAGTACCGGTACTTTTGCCGGTGCCGACCGTTGCTCGCGAAGCACCTGAGTTGGCGTGGCCTGTTGTAATGGATGTAGTGTTAATTGCATTCGTATGCTGGCAGAGGCTAGAGCAAAATATGGCTTTCTACCGGTGTCTTAGTTATAGAGTTCCAAAAACGATATTTTTACGCTTTTCTGAACACCTTTAAAAATTAATCAGCGGACAAAGCAACAATCTAATTTTGATTGCAATTTTAAATTAAAATGAGAGTGCTGCAGCAACATTTTTCTTACCATAGCCGTTGGCCTATATTAAATTTTAATATGCGCCAACTAAGCTACCATTCAAATAATATGTATTATTTCAATTTTTTTACTTAATTTAAAAAATTAAATGCATTTGGATTGAAAATACACACATGTTCACCAACAATCTTCTGTTTCTTGTTTTATAATTTTGTCTTTACAGTTTTATGAAATAATTATTTATTATAAAAGGTACTGTTACCTCACAGTTTACAAGATTGTCCAAAGTTTAGAAAAGTTTTCGTTGTGTGTACCTCCTCTCTCTCTCACCTTGCTGTTAGTATCCAGAGCGGAGTGCCGTCCCCGAAGCAGCCAAACTTCCACGTACTTTGGAGTACAGTCCAGTCAAAGACCAAGTTGACCTTGACTTACGACAAACGTTCCACAGTTCTAAAAATTATGTTATATATTCGAATTTTCTCCCGATCAGAGGTATCGGTAGGGCGTACCGGTGCGTACCGTCACAAATCTAGCCCTGCTCGTACGTATATTAACTAAACATTCGTGAACAGAATCTGAGAACGGTTAACGTTCGAAACATGTCATCCAATTTAAGTACCGCCATTTCTGTTCATAAAAGCGAGTTATGTTGTGATAAATATCTTTTGTAGTGTTTTTCATGTTAGGGTGTATAAATACATGTTTTCCCGCCTAAAGTAATTGGACACAATTAGTGTTGACCGACTGGAAAGCTTTCTTTAATAAAACTAGCCAACGCTGAAAAATGGCTTCTATCACTTCAACTATTGGGTGATCTGTGGTATAGATTTATTGTTGGTTTTTCTTTTAATAACCATATATGCTACGGGAGAGCCTCCGTGGCTTAGGCGGTAGCATGCCAGCCTCTCACCGCTGGGTCCGTGGTTCAGATCCCGGTCGCTCCATGTGTGATTTGTGCTGGACAAAGCGGAGATACAGAGTTTTTTTTCCGGGTACTTCGGTTTTCCCTGTCACAAATTTCATTCCAGCAACACTCTCAACTATCACTTCATTTCATTTGTCATTCATTTAATCATTGCCCCAGGGGAGTGCGACAGGCTTCGGCAGCCGGCACAGTTCATATCCTCGCCGCTAGATGGGGGCTTCATTCATTCCATTCCCTGACCCGGTCGGTCGACTGGAAGCAGGCTGTGGATTTTCATATGCTACGGGAGATTTGATACAAGCTCTCATCGTACAATGCCGTGGAATTTTCCCGGTCTTAAGAATCTGAACAGTTCGACCGGGAATCGGACCCGCGTTTTTTAAATCAGCAGGAAAACACTCTCCACCGAGGATGCTGATATTCTGTAAATGGTCATTACTTGCAAGTGTAAGCAGTGAACTGTGGAATGCCTGGCTGATACGTAATTGAATATGTTCAAACGATTACAACAGAATGCAGTGTTGTCCTTTGTTTCATTTAACATACGTACATACCTGCCATTGTTCCGTTCGTATTTAATTCCAATTTAAATTAAACCTCTGATTGCGTCAACACGTTCTTCTGTTTTAATGAAGAACAGTGATTGCACTCAGCAATGTGGTTATTTGGCGAGTGGTTTGCCATGAGATACACATAGGGTGCGATACTCTTTTGGAGAAGGAATGCCCCACCCATCAACAATATTAAGTTATTGCTGTAGATTTATTTATTTATTTATTTATTTATTTATTTATTTATTTATTTATCGTATGGCGTTTAGTGCCGGGAGTGTCCGAGGACATGTTCGGCTTGCCAGAGGCTGTAGCTGCTTCAAGCGGACACCCATAGGGTGAGCTACAAGTTCCGTTACATTTCAAGTAGTTCGAATTTTCTCTACCGGATGTCACTGATACCTAGTGGTGAACGTTGGAATTTTTCTGGAGCGTTCCAATCAAATCTAACCTAGACATTTAGCCTCACACAAGTTTAGTCTGTGGAAGGATCTTTTACACGCCAAAAATCTATGGCATGGGACCGCCAGCTTTAATTCCCCTCCGAAGGATTTTAACGCTCTTAAAATATCCGACGACTTCGGCCGGATTTGAACCCGCTATCTTGTGCACAGCAGTTCAGCATGCTACCAACTACGCCGCCGAAGCCGCTGTTGATTTATTTCGGGGCTTTGCGACATCGTGGTCATGAAAACCCGTATACTTGGGTGTGTGTTGAATTTGTCCTCTGACCTGTCTTACTGTGTTAGGTGTATTCGTGTATGTATTCGTAATACAAGTGAGGATTGTGAAGGAGACGGCCGTGGCGTTAAGTTAGGAACCGGTCCGCCTTGTTGCGTAGTGGCTAGCATTCTTGGCTGTCACTGCGCAGGCCAGTGTTCGATTACTGGCTCTGCCAAGAAATTTAAATGTGGTCTGAAGGCTGGAACGGGGTACACTTAGCATTCTGAGGCAAAACTTAGAAGAAGTGGGTTTGATTCTCACCTCCGCTATCTTAGTAGTTTTTCTTGGCTTCCCCACATCTATCTACTACTTCAGGCAAATGCTGGGTAGATTATTGGCTGAGGAATAACCTAACCACCAAGGGAAGATGATAAAGAAAAGGAGGTGGGTTTCGGACTGGAGAAAAAGGATGGAGAAATAGGAGGAGAGTCCCACAAAAGTTATAAATTTAACTTTAAATGCACTTAGAGGCGGTTGCCACCGCAAATCCGCTCTCTGATACCTAAAGTGGGTAAGGAACTGGTCGAAGCTAACGGGAACCGCAGCTAAGACTTGGGCGGTTTGCCAGAGAATGGCTTCAGCGTATTCCCTCTCAAGCATGCATATGCCTACTATGGGGAAGGGTGATGGTCTGACAAGACAAATAGTAACAGATGTATTGCGTATTAACGAGGGCATGAACCTAGGAAGAGTTAGGAAAGCCAGGATATTGCCTAACTGTAGTATTTGCGAAATTATACATCCAAAAACAAATATTTAATTTATTTAACAATTCTAAAGAAGTTGATAACTTTAACAAATATATATTTTCAATTTGGTTAACAATTTTGGGGTCACAGATCTCAGAAAACATTTGACGTTTGCTCCAGGCAATTAACAATTCTTTAGGTTTCAAACCTTTATATGTACTAAAATCTTTGTAAGATTTAAAAAAGACATATGAAGTGATTAAAGTTTAGACATTAAATCGAGTACAAGGTGTGTACATTCAAAAATTTCCAAGTACTTATCTTAAAGAAAGTTACAACTTCGAAAATAACAAAAAAGAAAGCAGGTAGAATGAAAGAGAAGTTCCTATAACTTCTTGTATTGAAGCAGCATTACTTTTAGTAGTTACACAAATAGGGCAGGTCACTTACTGTGAAACCTGAAGAGAAAGTCAAAAGGAAGGTTTTAGACCTCCTATGTTTAGATAGGAATCACGAGACAAATGGGGCAAGTTTCCCTTTCGTGAAACCTAGAAATAACTCACTTATAAGTTGAAAAAATTGTATCCCCTAAATTAGAAGGGAGAAACAAGATAATTTGAACCGTGTACAAGACACGTAGTTATGCAGAAGTTAATTAATTACACATAAGAAAAAATGGGAGGGCACATCTTTAGATTGACACCTCATTGAAAAAGAACTTAAAGTAATAAATTTATTATTATGGTTTGTTAGTAAAAGGTTTAGGAAAGAGCAATTGGGATGAAAGGTAAATGTTCATGGCCTTGTTTATAATAATCGGACGAGCGCGACGCGGAAAAAATACTGAGAGAACACTGTTTATCACTATAGTTCGTTGAAATGGATGGAAAGTTCACAGTAGTAGCGCAAATGTTTATGGCAAAGAAAGTTATTGCAATCGTGGAAAATGACTGGTTGCACTAGATAGGCGAAAGTCTATTACTTGAGAAAGTTGTGGATTACAATTAAATGCGCCAGAAAAGATCCCAACGGTGGAAGAAAATTTAGCTATTGCGCATTAATTTATAAGGTAGATTCCTTAGTTTGAAATGGCATTCCCACAAGTGAGTGAAAGATACATGACGGCGTGACTTGTAGATAAAGTGCAGATTCTGGAAGGTTCCAGAACGATCCTAATGGAAGAATAGGGCCAAAGTTACTCCAGCGGTGGAACAAGCTTAATATTTATAGACAGTGGGTATTCTATGATATCCCCCGTTGTGAGAAGCTCTCTCATTTAATGAGCATAAGAAATGCTGCTTTTCACAAAGATTGGCTTAATTAGACAGTAGCCCAACATGGAGAATCCCGCGAAGGATGATTATTGCCACAAATGATTAATCTCACACTGCCTATAAATGATCGATAAAAGCATGTAGATAATAAAACTGATGAAGATGAGGTTAAAACCAGAAGTTTGTACTTATCTTTGTTGCATGCCGAAGGTGAAGTTCCCTTTGACGGATACTTAATGTGTCAACATGGCGTAGAATGTAGAGAGTGCCTCTTGGTTTGAGGAGACTGGCTCTAGTTGAGCCTTGACTGACTGAGTCAACTGCCGACGTGCAAGTGAAACACACTCAGCGAAGCGCGGAGGGACCAAGGAAGGAAAAAGAGTGGGGGTAGGAGACAAAAGGAGAACATAACAGAATAGACAACTTATCAAAAATAAATGTTCTTCTTGATGAATGGTCTTCAAAGAGTTGATAGTAGGCGATACTAGCGCAGCATGGTGAGTGAAAAAGTAGACGAAGTTCTCTTGATCACGGAGATGATAGCTGGCGATGGCGACGAGATCTGATGGCCAAATTGATAAGTAAGTCCTCTTGTACAGGGAAGAATTGAGGAGCTTCTGAGATTCGCTGCTAGATGACGCTAGGTGGGTCATGGAAGATATATATCTAGAACATACTCACAAAGACATAAGAGACATGACCACCAAAGAGAAAATAGATGATCGCTGTTGGTGTTTGATAAAAAGGAAAAAATGAACATGCAAAGAGCATTAAAAAGAATACTCTCTTACCGTGTATTCCAAGAATACACCAAATGCCGGGATGGTTCGTAACTGAATGCCATGGCCATCTCCTTCCCAATCCTCATACGAATTACAAATACACACACTAATACAGCCATCACAGTAACACAGGTTATTAGAGAAATTCCACATACATTCGAGTACGCGGGGCTACATGACCACGATTTGGAAAGTCCCTCAATTAATAAACAACAAAAAAGTTTGGAACCATCCCGGCCTTTGCCTGGTGTAGAAGTAGGAAACCACGGAAAACCATTTCCAAGATGGCTGAGGTGGGAATCGAACCCACCTCTTCTCAGTTTTGCTCACGAGGCGGAGACAAGCCCATTCCAGCCCTCAGACCAGAATTAAATTTCTTAGCAGAGCCGGTAATCGAATCCATGAATACTATCCGCTACACCACGAGGGGTTCTCAACAATATTATCATAAGCAATACTAGCATAGGGAATTGGGATACTTAACAATTGCTGTACTTCAAGATTTTTGTAATCAGTTACAAGTAAACAATGATGTTGTAGAAAGTAATCAGACAATTTCAGTACAAATTTTCTTTGGCATCAGCCATCAAGTACTTTAATTTTATAACAATATCATGTAATCAGCCTCACAATTTGGAATTACAGGCAAAGAGTGTCGATAGTTTGTTGACGAACCCAATCGATACGCTAGGGCGAGACCCTCACAGACTTTGGATTTGCTGCTGCTTATTACCTGGCTGGGAAAGCTAACATTCCTTCTTTTTTTTATTATTTAGTCAATTTACCCTCTAGGTTGGTGGTTCCCACGGACTCAGCGAGGGAACTCACCACTACCGCCTCTATGGGCAGTGTCCTGGAGCTTGGAATATCTGATCGGAATGGATACAACTGGGGAGGTGTGATCAGCACTTCACCCAGGCAGCCTCACCTGCAAAGCGAACAGGGGCCTCATGAGGGATGGGAAGGGATGGAAGATTGGGATGGAGAGGCTAGGAAGAGGGAAGGAGGCGGCCGTGGCCTTACAGGAGGTACTGTACCCGTAATCCACGTGGTCTTACCTGTTGCAATCCGATGGAAAAGTTGGATCGTAGATTCTAGAAGTTCCCGGCTGAAATGACCTCTGAAAAACCTACCAACTAGGATCAACCAGGGATTAGGATACGTCGATATTAAAGAATGCGGTACGAAGATGCCAGTGGTGTATAAAATTACGATGAAACGAAGCTCAAAAAGAACTCGAACAAGAGACTCTAAAATAAAATGAAAATATCTCGGGCGTTAAGTTTAAGCAAACTCAAGGAAAAACTGCCCACTGGTCCTCCTAACGCACTCCCCTTTTCTAATAGAAAACACCAGTCGTTCTAAGATTCTTTTAAAATTAAATTCCGTTTATTGACTGGCAAGTGATGGGAGCGTGATGGCGTAGTGGCTTAGCTGCTCATCTTTCACCCGGACGGCCGGGGTTCGAATCCCGGTGACAGCGGGGTGGAATTTTCACCTGAAAAATCACGTGGCGTCAGGAAGGGCCTCCGGTCTTAAATCCCCGGCCAAAACCATAATGAGCCGGGTTGGCTCCGGCGACCCCAATTAATTGAGATAAGCCGTAGAGAATGATGATGATGATGATGACTGGCAAGTGATGAATGTCCGTCAACTAGACACAAAATTAAAGAAAAGCTTCTTTAGATCAAATGATGAAAAAATAGTTTTAAATAAACGCCTATAATAAGGCCCCATCTTACTGCTCTAAAACGCAGTGTTTAAATATATCATCCGCTGAACAAATTACAAGAAAAATACAATATTAAGTTATGCACTGATGTTATACCCTTATTAAAGATTTATACATATTTTACATTTTATATACAAGTTATATCCTTAATTAGGATTTTGTTATAAACGCTGCCCATCTCTATTTAATTTTACAAGTATGTTTCAAGGTTATCATTCTCTTAATTTGTTGCATTCAACAATCAATTAAGATAATCGAATAGTGTTACAAGTTATGAAAATAGTTTATTAACTATTTAGGTGCTTCAATGAATGCAGTATATTTTTGCTAAAATTACTGAAATATCACATGAATTATATTGCACGAATTAATTAAAGTTATTCGAGAAGTGGCTGTGTCACTTAAATATGTGTGTCATGATATAAGCAATTCATCTCCGGCAAATCCTACTAGGCAAGAATAAAACGTAGGGCTACTTGAATAAAACAAGCATTAAAGAGAAACATTCGTGATTCCAATTCACGATAACTACAACTTCATATCCAAATTAGTGATAGCTCAAAAGCTAATTTCACTCTTACTAAAACGCAATTGTTGTTGCTTAAACATCTCTCTGGTAGCAGTTAAAATGAAACACCTCGAGTACTCACTTAAAATAATTTATTAACTAAATTCTACAACTAAGGAGAACATCTTAAGACTACGACATTGCTCTCCGTGAGACTACACGTGACTGAGGAAAAGGGACCTCGCCTCAAGGCTACCCGACTCGCCTGCGGGATGCTGCCGCCTAGTGGGTGCTGGGTGAACTACCCTTAGTCCAGAGCGAAGCACCAGACATGCCGCCCATCTAATTTGTACACAAATTATAAAGAAAGATAACAGTACGTGGACATAACTGCTCCAACACAAGTCTCTAGCAATAAATCAAAACACACAATGTAGACAAAAGAAAACAAGATAAACACAAGATAAACACTATATGAACACAAGATAAACACAAGATAAACACAAGATAAACACAAGATAAACACTATATGAACACTATATGAACACAAGATAAACACAAGATAAACACAAAATAAGCACACTACACTGGTAGTCCTTTTAGATGAGTTCTTCGGGGAAAAGGCTGATCCTGGTTACTGGCCGTTTGTGCGACCCCTTGCTCGTCCGCACAGTCACCACACGCACCAGCCCATCAGTCCCAGGATGGAGCTCTTCTATTATCCCGGTTGGCCATGTGAGGGGGGGAGCATTTTCTTCTTTGAGGAGCACCAGCCTTCCTGCCTTGAGGTTGGGTTGGTTGTGGAGCCACTTGGAACGCTGCTGGAGCTGGCCCAAGTAGTCGGTTGACCAGCGTTTCCAGATGAGTCGTCGGCACCGCTGGACCAGTTGCCATCTTGACAGCCGTGATGATGGCCCTAAGAGACAATCTGGTTCAGGGAACGACACTAAGGGTTCGCCAGTCAAGAAGTGACCAGGGGTGAGGAACGCATACTCATCAGGACTGTTGGGTATCGGGATGATGGGTCTCGAATTTAAACATGCCTCAATTTGTGTGAGCAGTGTTGTTACCTCTTCAAAAGTTAGCACAGTGTTACCAGCAACTTTCTTCAGGTGGGTCTTCACTGATTTTATACCTGCTTCCCACAGTCCGCCGAAGTGAGGGGAGTAAGGAGGTATGTGATGCCAACGAATTCCTTCTTCAGCTGTGAAGTTCGATACGGTAGTTTGATGGTCTTCTGTTCGGATGAAGCGCGACAATTCATTTAGTTTCCTTCTTGCTCCGGTGAAGCACGTGCCATTGTCACTATACATGTGACTGCAGCGCCCACGTCTTGAAATGAACCTTCTTAATGCGGCAATAAAGGCCTCCGTGGATAGATCGCTGACTGCCTCAATGTGTAGTGCCTTGGTCGCCATGCACACAAACAATGCTATGTAGCATTTCTTCTGTATTTTACTTCGTGGGCTTCCATATTTCACATGCAGCGGCCCTCCATAGTCCACACCACAATGAGAGAACGGCTTGCTTGGGGTCACTCTAGACTTAGGCAACTGTCCCATGAGCTGACTGGTGTCATTGGTCTTCACTCGGAAGCATGTTACACAGCTGCGGATCACTTGCCTGATAACAGATCGGCCATTGGTTATCCACCACCGTTGCCGCAACGAGGCTAAGAGAAGTTGGCTTCCTGCGTGCAAAAGTCGTATGTGCTCATTCCAAATAAGCAATTTTGTGACAGGATGCTTAGGGGGCAGTATCAAAGGATGTTTTTGTTGAAATGATGCTTCAGCATTCTCCAGCCTGCCGCCCACCCTCAATAGGTTGTCACTATCCAGAAAGGGGTGCAGAGTGAGAAGTTTGCTCTGAAGTGGCACTGCGTTTCCTTGATGTAAATTATGTATCTCCTGACTGTACGAGCAGCGCTGAACGATGCGGATGATTGCTGTCAGACTATCGCGAAGTTCGTCAGTAGTCAAAGGTCCATGCCGTCTTGCTGCTGCCTCCTGCTTTAGATTGTGAAGAAATCTGAGAATGTATGCAAATACTCTGTGCAGTTTAGTCCAGCTGGAAAAGCGGGTGAAGAGGTTATCTGCGTCATGATTACTCGCCACGAAACACAACCTTACTCCTCGCTGCTCAGGAATTTCGGTTGGTTCAGCAGTGGTTAGTTCAGGCCAGGCTGAAGGATCCGTCGATAGCCAGGCGGGCCCCGCCCACCATAATCGATTGCCTTGAAGTCGATGTGGCTCCGTTCCCCTGGAGATAACGTCCGCTGGATTTTCCTGTGATGAGACATGGTTCCAATCTTGCTGAGAAGTCAGTTGGTGAATTTCCGACACCCTGTTGGCCACATATGTTTTCCAGGCTGAGGAGCTACCTGCAATCCAGGCCAGAACGGCAGTGGAGTCTGTCCAGTAATAACGTCGACATGAATGTAGATTAAGGGCTTGAATCACTCTTTCCATTAGCCTGCTCAGAAGTAGTGCGCCATTCAACTCCAGTCTTGGGAGCGACACTTGCTTCAAAGGGGCTACCCTAGATTTAGAGCAAAGTAAGTGAACGGAGATTGTTCCATTGGAGTTGATGCAACGTAGGTAAGCGCAGGCACCGTAGGCTCTTTCTGAGGCATCAGCAAATCCGTGAAGTTCAACATTGGCATTCAGGCCGTCTGCGGTCACCTTCCGTGGTACACGAATCTCATTTAGTTTGGGGAGCTGCTGATGTATCTCCTTCCATTGTGTCTCAAGTTCTGAGGGAATTTTACCATCCCAATCGAGGTGTCGTTGCCAAAGGACTTGTATGAACAACTTGCACTGGACAATTACAGGCCCTATGAGTCCCAATGGATCATAAATGGACGCTACATTGGCCAACACTGATCTCTTTGTCCAAGTCAATTTGTTGTGGTTGAGAGCTCCCACGGTGAATTGAAATGAGTCACTACTCGAATGCCACAACAGACCAAGCGTTTTCACGGCGCCATCTTCAAGAGGAAGACTGCAAGACACCTGGCTCTCGCGAAGTGTAGGTGGGATGGCCTCCAATACATCGGGATTGTTGGACCGCCATTTGCGGATGGGGAATCCTCCGGTTTGCAGGAGCGATGTGAGGTCTTTGTACAAATGGATGGCTTTTTCAATGGTGTCTGTCCCTGTCAAAAGATCATCAACGTAGAAGTCTCTCTTGGCAACGTCGGCTGCTGTAGGGTGTATGTCTTTACCGTCGAGTGCCACCTGCAGTAAGCAACGGGTGGCTAGATACGGAGCCGCTGCAGTACCGTAGGTTACCGTAGTCAGTCGGTACATATCCAGTTGTTGATTCGGAGAACTGCGCCCCAAGATTCTCTGGAAGTCTCGGTCTGCTTCATGAATCTGGATCTGTCGGTACATCTTCTCGATATCTGCTGTTAGCGCATACTTGTGTGTGCGGAAGCGAAGAACGATCGAGAACAGATCCTGCTGAACAGTTGGCCCAACCAGCATCACGTCATTCAGGGAGATCGACGAAGTTGTTTTAGCCGACGCATTGTAGACAACTCTGACCTTGGTAGTGTTGCTCGTGTCCTTGATTACTGCGTGATGAGGCATGTAATAAACAGGTTTCTGCTGGTCACTACGATCGACAAGTTCCATGTGTCCAAGTTGGCAGTATTCATCCATGAATTTGATATACTCATTCTTCAGTTCAGGTTGTCGATGCAATTTCCTCTCGATACAGCCAAAGCTCCTCCTGGCATTGGCAAACGAGTCACCAAGTTCTCCTACTGCTTCTCGTAGTGGAAGTCTCACTGTGAACCTGCCCGACTTATCACGCGTGAATGATTTCCTAAAATGCTCCTCGCATTGACTTTCTTCCTTGGAATGGCTACGAGTCGTCAGCTCCTCCTGTTCCCAAAAGCGTTCCACCTGTGTGTGCAAGGCTTCAGCCGTGGATAACAATGATGTTGTTCCATTCTTACGTTGTTGAACTGAGTGAGGGGGTAGACATCCAGATAGCACCCAACCAAGTTGTGTATTTTGAAGAGTAGGGTAACCTTCTCTAGATTGTTGTTCGGGTCTCAAGACTTCAAAGAACACAGTAGCACCTAACAGCAGATCTATCTCCTTAGGCTGGTTGAAATTAGGGTCGGCTAGTGGAATGTTGGCGGGCAGTTGCCAGTCCTCGCACTTTATTCTTGATGAAGGCAGCGGGCCAGTGATCTGACGCAGGACAGAACCTACTACATGCCGACTATAAGTACCAACTCTCGACTCTATCTGAAGTTGACAGAAGTGAGAGGATTCAGTCGCTCGCGTGTTGCTAATGCCATTGATGGGCATTGAATGCCGATTCAGCTTGATACCCAACCGGTCCACTAAGTCTCGAGACACGAAGTTCATCTGTGATGCACTGTCTAATAGTGCTCGGCATTGATGCATTCGACCTTCGCTATCCCTAATGTTAACAATGGCAGTTGATAGCAATACTTCATTGTGAGGGCAAGCGCCTCTGACAGAACAATATGCTTGGTGTTGGGATGCAGTGTGTGACGAGGTAGCAGTACGGTCCATATTCTGGTCTATATGTAACATTGTGTGGTGACTTTTATTGCATCTTCGGCAGTTACCTGCGTTGCAATTGTTGGCTATGTGGTCATTTCTCAAACAATTGAAACAGAGATTATGTTCCCTCACAATACCTATACGGCCATTTACGTCCATGTATTTGAATTTTGGACATTTATGCAGACTGTGAGATGTCTTACATAGCACACAATAAGGTGACGTGGTGACGAAGGCTCGGTGTTGTCCCCTTGAACTTGTACCACGCTTGACCTCATCTTGTGTTACAGCAGCTGTCTTGTTGGACGTGACTATTTCTAAAGTTTGGCAATTACTTTCCAAGAATTGAATTAGGTCCTTCAAGCTGGCATGCACTTCATTTGACGTACCGTTCTCCCATTGTTTCCTGAGATTGAGACTGATTCTTTCCAAAACTAAGTGCGAGAGCATAAGGTCATGCAAGGGCGTTTCAATTTTTAGAGCTTCTATGGCATTTAAGTTGCTGCAAAGTTGATTAATTAGCAAACGCAGCTCTTTAGGAGAATCATGCTTTGCGTTAGGGAGTGACAACAATTCCTTGATGTGAAGGTCTGATATAAGTCTGGGATTGTGATACCGACTGCGAATCAATTCCCAGGCGACCTTGAAGTTATCCTGTGAAATTGGCAAATTCTCAATTAGGTGGCGAGGTTCGCCAGACAAACATGATAGAAGATAATAGTATCTTTGAATGTCTGTGATTGTATCATTATTGATGATCAGCGCTACAAAGGTGTCATAGAAATGCATGAAATCTTGTAGAGCACCACTGAACTTGGGTAGTGAAATAGTTGGAAGTTTGAGTGCGAAACTATTGCTCATGTTATCACTATTTACAGGCGGAGGTGTGTGTGTATGTTCGGGGCACAATAGCGTTTCCATTTTTGACTTAATGTCCAAGCATAAATCATCAAAGGCTGCTCTATCTAGATCATGTGCTTCGTTTTCAGGATCATCGATTTCCAATTGTATCTGAGTGTCATTATACTCATCCATTAAACTCGCTAACGATTGTTTCCTAACTTTAATGTCATTAAGATTCCCACCTGCTGCAAATGCATTCACGAATATACTTAAGCGAGTCACGCGAGATTTGATGACTGCTCTTTTCTTTGTTAATACACGTTTTTGATTGGCATCCATAATAACCCGGTAAGAAGGACAGAAGGAAATGTTGAACCAGATTGTACTCACCGATGCTGTCTTCAATGTTGGTAAGCTTGTTTATCTGTCGACCGCGGTCTCTGGTGGATGTTCCTGCAAGTTCCGTTCTCTAGCAATCCTGGCGGGCATGTATAGTAGCTGACGTAACCGGACTAGCAGCTCACAAGATGGCGTCCTACGGTCATGGCGTGGTTGTGCTATTCAAGATGGCTATTTACAGAATACGAATTTATTTCTACCGTTATATATGTATATATTTTGTATTCTTATACCGCACTTTGTATTATTCGTCACAGTTTGATTTGTAACATAAGTCATGCACATTTCTTCACTAAACAGGTACACTTGTTTCACAAAAATCCCACATGTTGGCACACGAATAAGTTCGAAGTTCACTTTTTTCTATAATCCGGCATTAGGAGGACCAAAATGTTGTTGCTTAAACATCTCTCTGGTAGCAGTTAAAATGAAACACCTCGAGTACTCACTTAAAATAATTTATTAACTAAATTCTACAACTAAGGAAAACATCTTAAGACTACGACATTGCTCTCCGTGAGACTACACGTGACTGAGGAAAAGGGACCTCGCCTCAAGGCTACCCGACTCGCCTGCGGGATGCTGCCGCCTAGTGGGTGCTGGGTGAACTACCCTTAGTCCAGAGCGAAGCACCAGACAGCAATGACAACGTTAATGTCTTCTCAAAAGACTACGAGTACAATATACAACATTAATATTGACCATCCAATGATGTCAAATGTTCGCTTCACTAACACAATAAATCGTATGCACAAAATTGCAATACATCAATTCAGCTCTCCAAAGCTGTCAAGAATTAATCCCAAACGTAATTAAACTTAAAACCTTTCAAAAATTGCTCTGAAAATATCATGCCCTATCATAGACGAATATAGAAGTGCCACAGATTACTTCTTTTCTAACTTTCTAAACAAGAAGCAACAAATTATTAGATAAATTGTATTATCTATTTCCATAAATTATCGTCATTTAAGTCTACGACAAGTTCTGTTGTACTAGTTTGAACTGTTAAATTTAGTTCACAATTCCAATATATTTATATATATAGATATTATTTCCATAAAGACTTATATATGAAGAAAAAATTGTAAATAGACACTATCAAAATAGTCGTTTCAGTTTCGCCTATCCGAACTCGAAAAATGGCTCAACTACTCAGAAGAAAACACGTGAGACTTACACCATGGAAAGGAGTCTATTATCATATCAATAGATACACGCAAACCATTAAATCAAACGATGATCTATCCAAGAGTCTTCCCAAAAACGAATTGAAATAACACAAGCTAAAAACTGAACGAACATAAATTATTTCATTTAAAGAAAAATCTTTAATCAAAAAGAAATATGAAAGTAGGCTACAAATGCCTTGACAATCAATTCACAATTGTTTTCGCTGGACGATTTCCATAATTCCATAACCATGGAAAATAACGATGAAAATGCACTATCATTTCTAAAAGAAAGAATTTCTACCAGAATGTCATAAGTCCAAACGAATAGTATCACTGAAATATTTTTGGAATAGTTCAAGTGCACGAGTGTGTGGCCATCTTCTTCCTAATTGCTATTCTTATACAAAGATATCGTCGTCTTGGTCCTAATTATGATGCAGATATCTTCTCAACAAAATTGAATGCTTGGTTTTATTTCCAAAATTTTCAAAACAATAGCAACAAAGTAATGCTCTAAATAGCATCACGTTTACGGTTAACTACACAAAAAATTACACTCTCCGACAGAAATGATAAAAAAGAACCAAATCTAGTCTTCGAATGAATTTCATACTAATTAATAAAATATTGGTGAAAAGTATCGAACTAAAAGTGACAAGGTCTACTGTCTACAAGAGAAGAAAAGTTTTCCAGCTACCTTGGGCGAAGTTCTGGTTGAGATTGAAGAAAGTATAGGAATATACATTCTTTTCAGGAACTGAAACATCATCCCTGAGTAGTCCATGGCTGGAGCTGCAAGTCGCCGAACCAACTTCCTCCTAACTCGAAAAACTACTGTCTACGAAACGGAGTTCCTGCATATTGCTTGTACGAGGCTCCCTCGACGTTATCAGTAAAGTAGTTTCGTTCATTTGGAGTTGTTTCTTCATTCTTGGCTACTTTAAAACCTCTGGATCAGAACTAACGTTCCCCAACGTTTCTTTCTCTTCATTGTAGTGTTAATAAGGATGTCACTCCAAATGATCAACTCTGCATCTGCATTACATTCCTGCACGATATGTTTAGCCCATCATTGCTACAACAACTAGGTTCTCACAATAAAATCCAGTCGTATTGTTCTTGATAATATTAATGCTTTCCTGCATTTCAGTCATATCTGTAGTAGATTTCCTCATCGAGGAGTCTGTATTAACAAGTCTATGCAATAGCTATGCTCACTCGGGTATATTTAATCTCTGGGTTATGTCAAACACACCAGAAGTACGGACAACCGCATATTGCTATTGGCAATTCACCCGTTCGATCCGCGCCGCGAGTAGAGAACACTCGTATTACTGCGTGATAAACGGAACTTTCTTACTAAAGCGATAGCATGTTCACTGCATATGTCACTGAACTCAAGTGTGTGTTGTTTCAAAACTGCTCATCCACGTCTCAGCTGGCAGTCTACCCAAGATGCATCACTCCTGTATCGAGGTGGACAATCGAACCCAGTCGATTATCATATCATAGATGTATCAAATAGTTGCAGGACCAAGTCAGTGAGCATGACCTGTGCACGTGATCAAGAGCGTGGCGGGATTGTCTATCCATCTCATTAGTGAATAACAAGCGTACTGCTTCTCAAGCCTGTAGTCAAACTAATGCCAAGCAATAATTTCAAAATACGTCTCGCTGTCGTATCAGGGTTCAAGTAAATAGCAAAATACTGTCTCATACTCCTCCCAACCTAGCTAATAAAAGTGTGCGAATACTTTTATTACACCATTCTAGGTATTCGTTAATGAACAGCATTTTGCGTTTTATTCCACTTTCTTAAAATACCTTCTGAGGTTCTTCGCATTAAATTTTCCTATTTCCTCGTTCGTGTGGATGTCTAAGACTTGGTAACTATTGTTCCCGTACACTCTGCCTACCTTGTAGGGACCAATGTACAGGCAACTGAACTTCGTGTAAATCTTCCTCGCTGCATCAGTTTTAGTCGATTTACGTACGAGAACTAAGTCATTAGTTTCTAGAGGCGGGTTGTAGCGCTTTCCTTCATTTCTTTTCTGCCTTTTTACGCCGCATCCATCAGGCTTTCTCGGGCATTATCCACCCTTTCCTGCTCTGACGGTTCAGTATATTTGGTTAAGAACTGTGTTATTTCATCCCAAGCTCTTTCTGGCTTTCTGTTATGATGAACTAACACTGGAATATCTTTTAGACTTTCATGATATGTCGTATTTAAGCATGTCTCCATCAGAGGTACATATTTTACCCAACTAGGATGATCTTGAGGGCAGTATAAACGTGCAAACTTGGCAACCTCTGACATTAGACGTTCCGAACTGTTGGACTCAGGATATCTGATGCTGGAGAATACGTGACGTATTCCAAATCTCTCCATAGCGACTTTGAATTCATGGGAAGTAAACTGTGATCCATGGTCTGAAAGAATCGTTTCTGGTCTTCCGGCTTTTTTGAATACACTCTTGACTAAGCGACTTATAACTTGCGTTGCTGTTGCGTTCTGCATGGGGTCTAGGGTGACGAATTTCGAAAACACATCCACGGTAACAAGAAGAAACTGGTTACCCCTGGCACCTTTTGGACAAGGACCAAACAGGTCACAAGCCATCAATTCACGTGGTTTATAAGGAATAATAGCTCTCGGCTCCTCCTTAGATAATGCCGAAGGGTATTTGCTCCGCTGGCAACGGTCACATGACCTAATAACCCTCGCAACGGACTGACGCAATTTAGACCAATAAAACGTCTCCTGAAGCGTTTTCATGGTCTTATCCAGGCCACCATGGCCGATACTATTGTGTGTTAACCAGATCAAAGGTACAGTCAATTTGGTAGGCACTACTATTCTAAGTTTGTTCTTGTGCTTGTCCACATATTTACACACAACTTCTCCACAGAGAGCGAATCTGTCAGAACATCTCCTAGTTGCCTGATAATCCTCATCCGAGTCATCCATATGGCCCTTTAAATATCTGTACATGTTCCTAATTGGAGTGTGTCTCTTCTGTGACACAGCTAATTTGCGTAGCTTTTCCAGGGTTGCCTCATCTCCCTCCTCCAATTGTACCAAGTTTACTGCTAATTTATTAGAAGGGTTTCTAGAAAGAGCATCAGCAAGAAGGTTGTCCTTGCCTGGCTGATGTCTGATGGTGGCGTTAAACTGCTGTATAAACAGCGTCCACCTCGTCAGACGATCAGAAGACAAATCGGACTGAAGCATGAACTGCAGAGCTCTGTGATCTGTAATTATTACAATCTGATGACCTAGAAGTATTTTTTTTCCACTTCTGCAAAACTGAGACAAAGGCCAGGGCTTCAAGCTCTGTAGTGAAATAATTCTCCTCATGAGGTCTTAATTTCCTGCTGTAAAAATCAATGTAGTGCTTATTCCCCTGTTCATCCTTCTGATACAGGACCGCGCTTAAACCTACTCTGGAGGCGTCAGATTCAATATAAAAAGTGCGGCTGAATTCCGGATACTCTAACTTAATGCATTCCTTCAGCATAGTCTTCGCATTCTCGAAGGCCTGCTCAGTTAAGTCCGTCCACTTCCACCGATTATTTTTCTTCAGCAGTTCATATAACGGTTCCATGGTCACTGAGTATCCTGGGCAGTGACTACTCAAAAATTGGCACATCCCAAGGAATTGGCGTAGGTGCTTGATTCTTTTTGGCCTAGGGAATTTTGCAATTTCCTCAATCTTCTTAAGATTGGGATGATAACCGTATTGATCTATGGTATGGCCTAGGAAATTTATACGTTCCTTCATGAATTGACATTTATTGTAGTTGACCTTAATATTGGCCTCTCGGAGCTCTAGGAATAACTTTCTAAGTTCTTTCAGATGTTCTTCAACATTTACTGAAGCGATGATGAGATCGTCAATGTAGCACGTGACGCTGCGTTTGACTTCGTCAGAAAGCTTACTGTCGAGAGCCCTAATGAGCGCTGGACCGCTATTAATCATACCGAACGGTACGCGACAAAACACGATGGTTGTTTGGTCAAACAGGAACCCTGTGTACTGCCTGCTGTCCTCGGTAAGTTCTACTTGATAAAAAGATGCTGTTAAATCGAGTACGCTGAAACATGCCTTGCCTTTAAATTTCCGTAACAAATCTCTGATTTTGGGAGGCCGGTCCATTTCTAAGAATATCCGGGAATTTATTTTCCTAGCGTCTAAACATAGACGAAGCTCTCCATTGCTTTTCTTTACTACCGTAATGGGATTTAAGTAGGAAGAGGCTTGTTTCTTAATTATTCCCTCTGCTTCCAATCTCTTAATGATCTCCCTGACCTCTTCATAATACTTATCCGGAATGGGAAACAATTTGGCCTGGTATGGAGTATCATCGTTTAATCTAATCTGATACTTGAAGTTTTTAATTAGGCCTGGCTTATCATCGAAGATATCAGTAAACTCCTCGATCAAGTCTTTGAATTCTTTTTCTTTTTCTTCAAATCCCTCGACGTCAAGTGCATAATGCTCTCTTTCTTGCTCGGTCTTCTTCTTCTTCTTTCATCGGCTTTTCCCAATTAATTGGGGTCGCCGGAGCCAACCAGGCTCATTTTGGTTTTGGCCGGGGATTTAAGGCCGGATGCCCTTCCTGACGCCACGTGATTTTTCAGGTGAAAATTCCACCCCGCTGTCGCCGGGATTCGAACCCCAGCCGTCCGGGTGAAAGACGAGCAGCTAAGCCACTGCGCCACCACGCTCCCCCTCTTTCTTGCTCGGTCTGATTTATTATATTTTCTAAAACTTCTTCCCTGATCAAATTTTCCACATCCTCATTGGAATCAATATTTTCATGTACTATCTTCCTAATAGTTTTCTCTGGGAACCTGATAATTCTCCTGTCCATGTCAATGGTAATTCTGGCACGGGTAATAAAGTCAATCCCTAGGATTATTTCAAAATTGATATTTTTGAGCACCACAAAAATATGTTCAAAACATCTTTCATTTATACTGAACTTCAGCTGGACTTGTAATTTGCATTTCATCGATTTATCTTGAAGTAGTCCTCTAACTTTAATCGATGAAGCTGGCAATGTGGTAAGTTGTTGTTCCTTTTCTAATTTCAAAAAGCAATCTTCGGACATGATTGAAATGACCGCTCCCGTGTCTATAAGAGACCTGCAATGTTGGTTGCCCACAGAGATTTCAATAATAGGCAATTCAGCACGTTCACTCACAATTCCTTCCATTTCTTCGTATAACAGATCTTCGTCCGTGACCTCATAAACATCTTGTATAATTATGTCAAATGGAGACGGCTGGCTGTTTAATCCTTCCGGGATTTTGTAATTGGCGTTTTTTTCCCCTGTGAACCCCTTTCATTATCACTAGTGTGATGGCTAGTGTTAGGTTCTGGCTCACTTTCTGTGTCCCTTCGATCCTTCCTTTCTTCACGCCTATCCCTGTCCTTTCTAGACTGTTCTCTATCTTCCTGGTTATGATAGTTTTTGTCTCGGTAGTTTTTGTATCTGGCAAACCCTTGTTGACCTCTATTCTGTTGCTGATACTGGCCTTGTCTATCCCTATTATCGTAGTATCGGTTATTGTTCTGATAACCTCGATACCTGTTGTTCCTAGGTTGGTATTGTTCCCTTTCCTGATTTCCATTCATGTACCTGTCATTCCTATTTCCACTTTCGTAAGGTTTATATCTTTCTTGATTACGATCTGTTTGGTTAGGTCTATCCCGGTCTCGATCATATCTCTGTCGGTAGTTTCCATATGGTCGCTGGTTGTTTCTATCTTCAAATCTTCGACTATACGTTCTACTGTTCCTCATAGGACCTTCCCATCTAGATTCTGTCCTATTTGACCTTTCTGTTTGTTGAGTTTGATCAACGACTACCGCGTTCACGGTCTTAGTTTCCGTCCTTCCGCTTTTGACTATGGTAGGCGACATAGATGTATGGTCTAGCCTACGCAGCAAGTCGTCCATTGCCGCTAAATCATATACGCCTGATGAGATTAAATTCCTTCTAACTTCCACCGGTAACTGGCGTGAAATTGTCTCAAGAATTTCCTCCTGTCTCAATGGGGGTTGAAGATATCTAAGGCGGGCTAACTGAGATGTGAAGAATTCAGAATAACTGGTGGGTCCAGTACTACTATACTTCCTTGAATATACTTCCGCCCTCACTGCGTGTTGTATCTCTATCGACCAGAATCTTTTAATAAATGCTTCCGAAAACTGTTCGAAGTTATCGAAAGTATATCGGAAAGCACGGAACCAATTTAACGGTGCATCTGGCAGATGCTTCTCAACAATCCGCAGTTCTCTGTCCCTTGCAACATGATGTTCCGCAAAGTGATCTTGTAGATTTCTAATGAATTCTATAGGAGTCAAGCCCTCCGTATTTGAAAATTTCTTAATTTTCTCCTCGTAATTCCTCACTATCATGACATTAGATCTGTCATTAGGCGTTGATATCCTAAAATCTCTGGGATTTATTTCTGACGTAGCCTCATTCGTGATCTCTGGTCTAGCATGACTCTGTTCTGTTTCATGTGCCTTATTCAACCTCGCTAAATAGTTTCTAGCTGGCGTGGTGGTATCCATCCTGTCCCTTAAATGGTGTACCGTTCCTTCCCCATCGGAATTTATAGGTTTCCCCAACGTGTCCAATTGTGACTTGATTTCCGCTCTTAATTTATTTATGTCTATGTGATCCATTAACCTGAACGTTTGTAACTCTTGTCTAATCTCGTTTAATTCCTATGTTTTCTTTTCACGCTCTGAGTTTAGATCTATCTTAACTTGGTCTACTTTCAGAATTACGCCTTTAATCTGCGTTTCTAAATCCTCCCAAAGAACAGTGACGCTTTCGACCTGCATAGTCTGAACTGAATCGATTCGTTTATCAGTGTCTATTCTAGCCTGGGAAATATCTTGGTTAAGTCTTAATACTGTTCCGTTAATCTTTAATTCAAAATCTGACTTAATGCTTTTAATGACATCTTCATTTATTTTTGTGATTTCCCCCCTTAAGATGGTCACTTGATCGTTAACAATAGCCTTGAGATCGATCTCTATATCCTTTCTCAAGACCTTGTTGTGATCTTCAACCTTTTCCTTAAGTTGGGCCATATCACCCTCTAATTTGGTTAGAGTTTCTTGCGTTGCACTTGCTTCGTTTGAAAACTGCAATTGCAATGCATCTAAGCTATTTTTATTTTCTTTCTGATTACTATCTAGTTCCGATTTAATATTTCTAACATCCTCCTTTATGGTAGAAATACTAGCTCGTATACCAGTTACAATGCCTTCTGTTAGGTTAATTTTAGCCTGAGTGGCATCTATCTTTTTCTCAGTCGAATCTATTTTACCTTGCATTGCAGTAATATCAACTTGAGCCGTATCTAATTTGCCTTCAGTTGAATCTAATTTATTTTCAGTGCTTATGGCTCTTACTTCTAATGATGCAACATTAGATCTAACATGGCTAACTTCTACATTAATATTACTGATGTCAAGTTGAACAAGCCTGACATCGGCTGTCACACTGTCGATGCCTGTTTCTATATCCTCTATCTGTTCTTTTATTTCTTTGGTTTTAGCTGAAATCTTGCGATTACTATCTTGAAGATATTTGAGGGACAAGTGCATTTGACTCATGTCTGCCTTCAAATTCTCCCCTACAGATTCCTGAACCCCTACAGATTCCTGAAATAATTCAGTATTCTTATTGACAATGGCGTTGATATTGTCAAAACTAGTTTGGCAATTACTCCTGATCTCAGCTAATTCATTGGCGTGACTGCCCATCTTCTCCTGCATTGCCTTCAACATATTGGCAATGTCCTCCATTGACACAGCTGTCATGATAAATACAATTATAGAAAACACAGGAATGCAATACATAAATAGCAGAATTGACACATTTAGAATGACCCTTTTCACCAATACAAGCATTGAATTTCGTTTTGCTTCTAAACTTATTATATAAATTAAGTCTATAAGAAAATAGGAGGAATGCAACGACGGTGATTTATATTAGAAACGGTTTAAATTAAAGTTGAAATGATGAATTATTTATTTTATTATTAAAGAAAATGATTCTATTATTACAGATGATCTACAAATAATCATCGCCGGTAACTAACACGAAATGGCCGACAAGCATGGAGTGAAAAATGGCTCCATGTCATGTCCCATCTGACCACGCTGATCCATAAAAATTTCCTAGAAATCTCTTTTATGGTCATGTCGTAATCAATCAAATTACATTTTACTAGGCACGCCCAAAACAAATAAATTTAAGCAATGGCGATAATTCTATCTGTATGCCAGGTAGATTGAGTAAACTCATCTTCACGATTTAAAGAAACGTGAATTCCCAACGAATTCGACGTGTATAATCGTAGCAGTGCCAAAGAAAATTTTGCTAACGACTACATCGTTCGAAAACTGCTAAACTCAATAATCTCATAAAAATGGATTCTCACACATGGGTTTAGCATTGGAGAAATCGAGTATGCCAATTCGATAGCCCCATAGATTGGGTCGCCATATATAGATGTACTCGTAATCCACGTGGTCTTACCTGTTGCAATCCGATGGAAAAGTTGGATCGTAGATTCTAGAAGTTCCCGGCTGAAATGACCTCTGAAAAACCTACCAACTAGGATCAACCAGGGATTAGGATACGTCGATATTAAAGAATGCGGTACGAAGATGCCAGTGGTGTATAAAATTACGATGAAACGAAGCTCAAAAAGAACTCGAACAAGAGACTCTAAAATAAAATGAAAATATCACGGGCGTTAAGTTTAAGCAAACTCAAGGAAAAACTGCCCACTGGTCCTCCTAACGCACTCCCCTTTTCTAATAGAAAACACCAGTCGTTCTAAGATTCTTTTAAAATTAAATTCCGTTTATTGACTGGCAAGTGATGAATGTCCGTCAACTAGACACAAAATTAAAGAAAAGCTTCTTTAGATCAAATGATGAAAAAATAGTTTTAAATAAACGCCTATAATAAGGCCCCATCTTACTGCTCTAAAACGCAGTGTTTGTGTCAACTAGACACAAAATTAAAGAAAAGCTTCTTTAGATCAAATGATGAAAAAATAGTTTTAAATAAACGCCTATAATAAGGCCCCATCTTACTGCTCTAAAACGCAGTGTTTAAATATATCATCCGCTGAACAAATTACAAGAAAAATACAATATTAAGTTATGCATTGATGTTATACCCTTATTAAAGATTTATACACATTTTACATTTTATATACAAGTTATATCCTTAATTAGGATTTTGTTATAAACGCTGCCCATCTGTATTTAATTTTACAAGTATGTTTCAAGGTTATCATTCTCTTAATTTGTTGCATTCAACAATCAATTAAGATAATCGAATAGTGTTACAAGTTATGAAAATAGTTTATTAACTATTTAGGTGCTTCAATGAATGCAGTATATTTTTGCTAAAATTACTGAAATATCACATGAATTATATTGCATGAATTAATTAAAGTTATTCGAGAAGTGGCTGTGTCACTTAAATATGTGTGTCATGATATAAGCAATTCATCTCCGGCGAATCCTACTAGGCAAGAATAAAACGTAGGGCTACTTGAATAAAACAAGCATTAAAGAGAAACATTCGTGATTCCAATTCACGATAACTACAACTTCATATCCAAATTAGTGATAGCTCAAAAGCTAATTTCACTCTTACTAAAACGCAATGACAACGATAATGTCTTCTCAAAAGACTACGAGTACAATATACAACATTAATATTGACCATCCAATGATGTCAAATGTTCGCTTCACTAACACAATAAATCGTATGCACAAAATTGCAATACATCAATTCAGCTCTCCAAAGCTGTCAAGAATTAATCCCAAACGTAATTAAACTTAAAACCTTTCAAAAATTGCTCTGAAAATATCATGCCCTATCATAGACGAATATAGAAGTGCCACAGATTACTTCTTTTCTAACTTCACTAAACAAGAAGCAACAATCAACAAAAATCAACCCCTGGCACCATCCAGCCCATGACGGGCTAAGGCCGACCAAGCGACCGCTGCCCAGCCATTTGGCCTGCAGATATTGGGGTGACGCGTGATCAGCTCGTCGGGTCCCCTCGGCCGTTAATCTTGGTATTCGTGATCGGGGTGCTGTCTCACTGTCAGACAGCTACTCAATTGTCCTCACGAGGCTGAGTGCACCCCGTTCCAACCCTCACGTCAGTTTTAAAATCCCTGACGGAGCCGGGGATCGAACCCGGGGCCTCCGGGTGAGAGGCAGGCGCGCTACCCCAACACCACGGGGCCGGCAGAAGCAACAATTTATTAGATAAATTGTATTATCTATTTCCATAAATTATCGTCATTTAAGTCTACGACAAGTTCTGTTGTACTAGTTTGAACTGTTAAATTTAGTTCACAATTCCAATATATTTATATATATATATATTATTTCCATAAAGACTTATATATGAAGAAAAAATTGTAAATAGACACTATCAAAATAGTCGTTTCAGTTTCGCCTATCCGAACTCGAAAAATGGCTCAACTACTCAGAAGAAAACACGTGAGACTTACACCATGGAAAGGAGTCTATTATCATATCAATAGATACACGCAAACCATTAAATCAAACGATGATCTATCCAAGAGTCTTCCCAAAAACGAATTGAAATAACACAAGCTAAAAACTGAACGAACAAAAATTATTTCATTTAAAGAAAAATCTTTAATCAAAAAGAAATATGAAAGTAGGCTACAAATGCCTTGGCAATCAATTCACAATTGTTTTCGCTGGACGATTTCCATAATTCCATAACCATGGAAAATAACGATGAAAATGCTCTATCATTTCTAAAAGAAAGAATTTCTACTAGAATGTCATAAGTCCAAACGAATAGTGTCACTGAAATATATTTGGAATAGTTCAAGTGCACGAGTGTGTGGCCATCTTCTTCCTAATTGCTATTCTTATACAAAGATATCGTCGTCTTGGTCCTAATTATGCTGCAGATATCTTCTCAACAAAATTGAATGCTTGGTTTTATTTCCAAAATTTTCAAAACAATAGCAACAAAGTAATGCTCTAAATAGCATCACGTTTACGGTTAACTACACAAAAAATTACACTCTCCGACAGAAATGATAAAAAAGAACCAAATCTAGTCTTCGAATGAATTTCATACTAATTAATAAAATATTGGTGAAAAGTATCGAACTAAAAGTGACAAGGTCTACTGTCTACAAGAGAAGAAAAGTTTTCCAGCTACCTTGGGCGAAGTTCTGGTTGAGATTGAAGAAAGTATAGGAATATACATTCTTTTCAGGAACTGAAACATCATCCCTGAGTAGTCCATGGCTGGAGCTGCAAGTCGCCGAACCAACTTCCTCCTAACTCGAAAAACTACTGTCTACGAAACGAAGGTCCTGCATATTGCTTGTACGAGGCTCCCTCGACGTTATCAGTATAGTAGTTTCGTTCATTTGGAGTTGTTTCTTCATTCTTGGCTACTTTAAAACCTCTGGATCAGAACTAACGTTCCCCAACGTTTCTTTCTCTTCATTGTAGTGTTAATAAGGATGTCACTCCAAATGATCAACTCTGCATCTGCATTACATTCCTGCACGATATGTTTAGCCCATCATTGCTACAACAACTAGGTTCTCACAATAAAATCCAGTCGTATTGTTCTTGATAATATTAATGCTTTCCTGCATTTCAGTCATATCTGTAGTAGATTTCCTCATCGAGGAGTCTGTATTAACAAGTCTATGCAATAGCTAAGCTCACTCGGGTATATTTAATCTCTGGGTTATGTCAAACACACCAGAAGTACGGACAACCGCATATTGCGATGGTAGCAATTCACCCGTTCGATCCGCGCCGCGAGTAGAGAACACTCGTATTACTGCGTGATAAACGGAACTTTCTTACTAAAGCGATAGCATGTTCACTGCATATGTCACTGAACTCAAGTGTGTGTCGTTTCAAAACTGCTCATCCACGTCTCAGCTGGCAGTCTACCCAAGATGCATCACTCCTGTATCGAGGTGGACAATCGAACCCAGTCGATTATCATATCATAGATGTATCAAATAGTTGCAGGACCAAGTCAGTAAGCATGACCTGTGCCATGGCCGGCTCTACGGAAGGCCGCGGCGAGCGAAAATTGGCAACCTCGCCCTGAATGGCCAGTCTGCTCTGCCTAGCCCACTGAGTTACATGGAAAATGTGTCACGCGCTCGTGTTTTCTTCAAAATACTCACTGTAAATTAAATTATACAAATGATTATTACTGTATAGTGGCTAGCTACAATGCCAAAGACTTGTGTTGTGCCGAATTGTAAGTCTAATTATCGTTCATCGATAAAAACTGAAGGATTTGTGACAATGTTTGGGTTTCCTAAAAATCCACAATCGAAAGCCGTATGGGAATGTGCTATTCCTAGAGACAATTGGGTACCTACGAAATATTCCTTCGTATGTTTTAAACACTTTCTTCCTGAAGACGTAAGTTATGTTGAAAAATACAAGGATGGTGATGGGAATAATAAGGAATTCACACGGAAGAAGCCTGTATTGTTACCTCGTGCGGTTCCAAAGGTATTCCCAAACTTACCATCGTATTTGAGTAAGTGCTCCTCCAAGATAAGGAAATCTCCAGAAGAAAGAAGAGAAGAAGAAAAAGAACGGAAAAAGTCTGCAGAAGAATGTGAGAAGACCCTTGCCGAGGAAGCCAACAAAATTACGACTTTCGAGTCCTTTGTTTGTGATATACAAAATAAATTGGTGGAGCATAACACAGACTGGTCTGTAAGTACTAGTGAAAACTATTGCATTTTGTATAAATTAGATGTGTCAAACATACCTAAAATAAGGTCAAGTAAAAGGGTAAACGATGATTTTACGGTCGAAATTCATATCAATGGAGGCGTAATTCCTAACGCTGTTGTTCTTCATTCTGGCTCTGTAATATTTCGAAATTCATTATTAAGTAAGTGGAGTCAGTTGTTCCAAGCAATAGAATTTTGCCACGACTTTTTCTTACCTGGAAGTTCTGTAATTTCACTAGTCGTCCAGATTAATAGTTTAATAGATAACCTAAAAACTGACCATGAAAACCAGGGAGACGAAACTTCAGAGATTCTGTTAAAAATTAATGTTTCTGCAAGATCAGTTTACACTTACCTTTTTAAAGAAACCTAGATATAACGTCACTACAACTCTAAATGCATTCCTCAGTTATATGCAGTCTACAAAGTGTTATAACGCAATTAGATTTAACCATATTTTATCCCTACCTCATCCCCGAGTTTTACAAAAGTTAACAACTTCCTTCGCCATATCCCCGAAAGCTGATGAAGAGAACAGTAACTTTCTAAGTCACATTGTGAAAGATTTATCAAATGTAGAAAGGGTTGTAAATTTGCAGATTGATGAAATACATGTCAAACAAACTTTAGATTTTAAAAATGGGCAATTATTTGGTGTTGCTACAAATGAATCTGTCGATTTAGCTAAGACAGTTCTGGCCTTTCTAGTTAGGTCTGCTTTTGGAAATTTGAAAGAGGTTGTTAAATTAGTTCCAGTGAAACAATTAACGGGTTCGCAACTAGCTGATATTGCAAAAGGTGTTATCAGGCAAATACAGGATTGTGGCCTAAATATTCTGTCTATCATAGCTGATAATAATGGTGTGAATCGTGCTTTGTTCAAAGAACTAACCAAACATTCTGATAGTAATTACTGGTTCCATATTGATAGAAACCCCCTTAAAACCTTTGTTTTATATGACAGTGTCCATGTATTAAAAATACCGGTATACGAAATAATTGGCTGAATTAAAATGGCATTGATAAGTCATTTATTATTCCTGTATGGGAAGATTTAGACTCATTTTCAAATGTTTTAAGTTCAGATGACTGTAACCCTGATTTTAAAGAGGTAACTCAAGCATCATTTAGTGACATAAGAGCGATCTACAAAAAAGAATCCGATTTACTGATTAAGTCTGCACCAAAGTTAACATTTAAAAGTGTTTATCCAAATTCACTTGAACGCCAAAGGGTTTCTTTGGTTACAAACGTGTTTCACGGATCTACAGCTTCTGCTCTAAACAAGTATTGTTATAAAGGTACTGCTTTTTTTCTGAGAGTAATCCTAATGTGGTGGTCCATTGTTAATATTAAGCGGCCTCTCACCCATGTTGTTAAACGTAATAGTCTTCAAATGCCTTTCAAAAATCCCGAAGACAAAAGGTTGGCTTTCCTAAAGGCATTCCTCCAATGGCTGTCCACCTGGAAAAAGAACGATGAAAATGATTCCTCAAAAAAGAGTCGTTTAACCAATGAAACTTACAACGCTTTGTATGTAACAACCTATGTATTACGTGAGATTATTATTTATGCTCTACAGAATGTTAACCCCTCTTATGTGTTAACTGGCAAATTTCAGAGTGACCAATTAGAATCCAGGTTTGGGCAGTACCGCCAACTAACAGGCGGCAACTATTATATATCAGTTACTCAGGTAATGGAGGGGGAGCGTGATGGCGCAGCGGCTTAGCTGCTCGTCTTTCACCCGGACGGCCAGGGTTCGAATCCCGGTGACAGAGGGGTGGAATTTTCACCTGAAAAATCACGTGGCGTCAGGAAGGGCATCCGGCCTTAAATCCCCGGCCAAAACCAAAATAAGCCTGGTTGGCTCCGGCGACCCCAATTAATTGGGAAAAGCCGCAGAAAAGAAGAAGAAGACTCAGGTAATGGAGGCCGAATTGAAAATAAGGTTGAAAAGCGTACTTGGCCTTCATTCAGCCAGGTATGGAGCAGTTACTTTTTCGAAAGAAACGATAATGTCCTCTTCCGACACAAATTCAGGAGAAATTTCAACAAGCAGCCTTTCGTCAGCTACTGTTGACGATACCTTTTACAGTATTTTAGAAGACAAGTACACTGAAAACATACAATTCGATGAGTCGGGTTTTATATATGCCTGTGGTTACATATCGTTCAAGCAATGTTCAAGAATAAAATGTGAAGAATGTTTGGCTTTGCTTAGAAATAAAGAAAAGATAAATGACAGCTACTTCAATCAAATAAATAGGGGCGGACTTTCAGTTCCTGCAGATTTTATTTGATCAGTGTGTAAACATGTTGTTGGAATTACGCAGGCACTAATTACTGATAAGTTTGAGGAACAATTTTTAAAATGTAAATGTAACAATCAACGCCAAGTAATTCAAAATCTTAGTCTACTCGGTATTTTATCAGATATTGAATTGTCAGAAACTGCCGAGAAAACGTGTACCTGTGGATGTAATGTTATGACATTAGTCACAAGTATTGTCTTAACAATGAGTAACATTTTGTTAAATAATTACAGGAAGTTGAGGAATGAACGGGTAACTTGCCATAGTAATCACAGAAAACTTGCTATTCTTTGTTAGAGGCCAACCTGTTGTATATTTTGTAAATGTCAAATAAATATTGAAAGCAAATTCGTTTGTTACTCCAAGTAAGCCCTACTCACTCTTGACAATCCTTTTACTTTATTGTTGAAACGAACAAATATTATTTCGTTATTTCAATTTGTTTTCGTGGCGAAGCTCACGCATCAACAGCTGGCCGGCTGCTATGACCATCCCAGTTCAGAGAAGTGCAGCGTTGCAAGGTCGAACGCCGCGGGCTTCCGTAGAGCCGGCCATGCCTGTGCACGTGATCAAGAGCGTGGCGGGATTGTCTATCCATCTCCTTAGTGAATAACAAGCGTACTGCTTCTCAAGCCTGTAGTCAAACTAATGCCAAGCAATAATTTCAAAATACGTCTCGCTGTCGCATCAGGGTTCAAGTAAATAGCAAAATACTGTCTCAGTACTGCCCCCGTAATTGAATTATATAGAGACCACGGTGGCTATATTTGAAATTATAAGGAGAGTTATGGTTGTCATAGTTATGACGTGTTCGATTCCTGGTCAATGCATGTGAGATTTTCGAAGTGAAATGCCATGTCCTGTGGTTCGGATTCCACGTAAAAAGGAGGTCCCGTGGCTCATGATCTCTAGATTAACGGTCACGTTAAACTACAAGCTACCTTTTTAGTTATGACGTGGGTAGTCATGACGTAAGCACGGATGACGCAAATATTATGCCAGCAGGCTACTTGAGCTGAGATTCTCAGTGACGTCAGCATTTAGTCGAGAATGTTCCAAGATGTACGACGCAGTCGCAGGAAACGAGGAATTCTGCTGAGGAAGAAACTATGCTATTGGAGGAGAGGCTTGAACCAATCAACGATAGTTTAAAGGAAGACGGAGATTGCTGAAACTATGGTATTTTTATTACTTTTGGAATGCAGAATTGTGGAAATCCATTTGCAGTAAAGGCATTGATTTGGAATTTTGGTGAAATTTATTTTCAGTTTTTGAATTTTGAAAATCCGTCATGTATTAACGAAGTTGGAAGTTTTAGCGATGACGTAGTATCTCGCTTTGGAAGGGATGGAAACGCCCCTCGAGAAGTTAATAAAAGGGCTTGCGCAGAAGAGAGGAGCCTCTTTCGTTCTCTGATCATTCTGAGATCTCACTCTCAGATCATCGAAGTCTATTGTGAAAGTTCTTTTCTTATACATTCATTATAGTGAGACGTCGAAGTGAACAGCAGTGAAAAGAATCGTCTTTATAACGCGTGGCGAGGCCACTATATTAACGAGATCCAAATCAAACTAGGTGAAGTTGAAACGGACCTTAGAAAGCTTCTACAAGTTTAGCTTCGAACAGTTAGCGGTCACCGATAAGCTAATTGTATTGTGCTGTGCTTCATAAAGTAATAGAGAAAAGCTGAACAATTTCGACCGATTAATTTGAAAGATATTAGCAGTTTTATACGACTGACAAAAGTGATTATCTCACCACAAGAGAAGCACTTTTGTATAGCCAGAATCAACGCAACGGCTGACGCTGCGAGTGGAATAGAAAGACTTCAGATTGCTTGGTTACACAACGATACAGTATAATGGAGCAATTGAATACGGCAGTTTGTTCTTCTAACACTACAACCGAAGAGCAGATGGAAGGCTAAAGGGCTTATTGCAATTGGGACATACTTCAACGGAGTAAGATAGCGACATGGAACTTCGCTAATTGCTATTCCACACAAGCGAACATGCGGTGAATACCATCTACACCCATGTTTCGTAATTAAAGGCTGAATACCATCGAACAGCCATAGAAACAATTTCATACTCTGAATATGAATAATTTCTTCGGAAATTTCTACAAAACTTCATGGCGATTGTCTACTGGAACTTCAGGGAATTTTTCAAGAGAGGTCAGGGATATCCCGACTCACAAAGAAGATTATTGCCGGAAGGATGTCTATTCGTCTTCAAGGAGCAGAGCGATTTCCGGTGAAGGAAGCAGTTCGATTCTCCGAGGGTGCTATTTCCTATTTCGAGGATGGAGCTCAACTTTAACTTGGTGAAATGGATCCATCAGCAGTCTTCTTTGGGGAATTTTCCTCTGGAACGTCAATCGGCAGATAAGGTAGTCGTGAACGTTTATTGTATTTGAGTTTACTAATGATGTTTGAGCAACCATTTTTCCCATATTTTTATCCTCATGTTTTTTGCCCTATTTTCTTGTTTGAGATTCTTATTCTCAGTACATCTTGATGAGTTTTGCATTTTTCGACGATTTATTAAGACATTGTTATGTCATGGGCATAGTTAATGATTTTGGATCAGTTGAGACTGATATTTAGATTTTTCAGTAATTAATATTTTTGTAGTCACGATTTGACTGTAAGTTAATGATTTTTAATGGCAGATTTAAATTCAGACAGCGTGTCATTTTATTAAAGTAATTCAACCCCAGTTTAATTACTTTGACCAATTTTCTGTCATCATCAAGAAGGAAGAACATTTAAATGATTTTAGAGCGTTAAAATCTCTTACGTTGTCGACGATCTTGGAAATACTAGTCGTTATTTGTATTGATTGCAACAAAGACATTTATTGTCAGTTATGAATGAACATTGCACCATAGACACTTTTGTGAAAGATTAACTTTAATAATGAATTATTGAATGCATTAAAGTCAAGTACTTTTGTTAGGAGTTTTTCTCAATTAGAGATTTATAGAACGATGTTTGCATTCCCCAGTCTATTTGGATTCTATTCGACTACTTTGCATTTTAGTCGCACTTTATTTGAAGATAGTATTTTTATACTACAATTTTCTTTTAAGATGTTAATCTTAAATTTTGATAGACCAGACAGGCGTATATAAGCGTATTCACTATTAAATTTGTTTGTGATTGGAAAGTTTTGACTTCATTTCGGTTCATGAATGAAATCCACGAAGGTTAAATAAAAAAACAGTTTTGAAACAATTAATGATTATAAAATTTTTTAAGTGGAACTATGAATGTATAATCGCTAGTGCAGCGCGTGTTGAAAGTCGCTGATGTATAAAGCCCTTGAATATGAAGGAAGTTCCCACAGGAATAAATGTTAAAGAATTATTTGTGGAAGTTTTGTAAGTTATGTGGAAGTTTTTAATGCCATATAGATTAATATATGATGATTTTGGGCATATTTTTAATGCAGATTGTGCATTAACTTGTTAGCGAAGGATTTTCCGCTGGAGTAAGATTGTCATAGTTCGTTGAAAATTAATCAAGTGAATTACTGTTATAATTAACACGAGTTTTGAAAGAATTTGAGATAAGATTTTGAATGAAGATCACCGTCACAAATAATTATTAAAACCTTTATTAAACCAGATTGTGACATTAACATGTATAACTAACCTTCATTGGTCGATTATATTAAACACGATTATGAAAATTACCAACCGAATGAACATGTGGTTAATGTATTTATTAAATTAATAATTTAAACAATTTAAATGTTAATATTGTAAATAATTGCTGTAAATATTTTTGAAAATAATGTAAAACGAGAGTGATGTTAAAGGCGTGCTTATAATATTTTTATTGTCTTTGACAAATATTATAAACAATTTCTAATTGTTATAAATAATTTATGTGATTTAGTTATAAACATTTAAGAGCTAATTAAACAATTGGACTGAACTTAACAAGTTTAAGGAATTAACATAATGATCCAATAGGATGTGAGCAAAGTACTTGAAAGATTTGCGTAAATATAATGTGAGTTGTCTTGTAGACATTTAAAAGTTTGAGAGAGCAAGCTGTATTCTTACGTAACATAGCATGTGAGAAGGGAGTGCATTTGACCAGTATGCAACAGGCTGGAGGGTAGCCCGCAGCTGTGCCAACATCTGGTTCTCAGAGAGTGAGGTCGTACACACTCTGGCCTTGCGACTATAAATACCATTCTCATGTTTATTAAAAGGAAACCAAATGCTCTATATATGTCACACCCTGACGTCCTTCTCCAATCCAATAGTGTTATGAATATTACGTTATTTGAAGCTCTTGGGAGCTAAAATGTTTTATATCATGTTGTATGATAATTTTTGCAAGTCCTACTGGAGGACGTAGTCAGATTGACTTGGGCTACTGATAGCCACGTTGATTTTGTTGTGTTAGTAAAATCATACCCTTTATTAGAAATAAAGCTTTTGTACAGTTCAAAGTTCTCGTCTTCGTTTTTGGTTCATTTTTAAATGTCATGGTGGAGGTTATTGTGTGAACAGACTTTAGTGATCCTGTTGTCAACTCAAACCCCGAGATAATTAAGAGGTAAGTAACGGTAAGTATGAACCCCCGTCTATTTTGGTGTGTTCCACAATGATTTCCTGTGAACTTCTGTGCTCTTATCTCGATAGTATCTGTCAGTGCCATTTTCATTGATGTAACTGTGCCGGTGCGATTGATAGTTGGCAATCCGATTGAGGGGGCGGATATCTGACAGCCTACTATCCAGGTAAACGGGGACAGTACCATCCCGGCATTTGCCCGAAGACGAAGTGGGAAACCACGGAAAACCACATCGAGGATGGCTGAGGCGGGAATCGAACCCCCTCTAATCATTTGGACCACCCGTGGCTAAGTAGACCCCGTTCCAGTCCTCATACCACTTTTCAAATTTCGTGGCAGAGCCGGGAATCGAACCCAGGACCTCCGGGGCGGCAGCTAACCATGCTGACCGCTACGCTACGGAGGCGACGGTTTCCTTTAGAATTAAGGTTTGAAATCACTAAACAAAACGACTAGGATCTACACTTGAAAAAAATTGGGCAGGTTACCCTATTTATACTATAACACTAGTCCTGAAAAAGTTACGTGTTTTAACATTATCACCGATAATGTCGTGTTTAAATTTGACATGTGCCACCAGTCGCTGTATTCCAATGTTATCGTTATTACAGCCAATTCCCGGGAATCTCGCTGCGTATATATACAGTAAAACTGTACTTTGTAAACTGTCGTTTCGCCGTCCACCGTGGAGGATATTTTCAAGGCATATCACAACTCATCATCATCATAATCATCACTGGCACGACAGCCCTCTATGGGCCTTGGCCTTCTGAAGAAGTTTTCCCCATTCTTTCCTGTTAAGTGCTGAGCTCCTCCAATTCTTTATCCAATTGTCTTTACATCCTCTCTCACTCCATCTTCCCACCTTAGCTTTGGTCTCCCGACTTTCCTGGTTCCTTCTGGTATTGCAATCGAGCTGGTCGCACAACTTTCTTAGTTTTCCAGCTTGGTAAAGAGTTAAGACATTCCATGAGCCAATTCTCAAGTCCATTAAACGTTTGAGGGGTCGTCGTAAAGAGGTCAGTCCGGCTATTTTTTCTTCAGATTTCGTAACGCCAACCCCCCAGCAATCCTGGAGGGCCGAAGTTTTCTTTCAGGGTTGTCTCCCTTAGCTGGTGGGTCCCCATTTTAAGCGTCGGGAACTCGCTTTTTCGCCCTTACATGGCTTATTAGCCGCGCACACAAAGTGTACCCGTTGCCGAGAGGCCATGGCGTGGACATGCATGTATCGGACTAGGTAGGAATAAATTGCATTTCCCGTGTTTTATTAGTACACTTCCACCAGCAGGAAGTGAGCCCACGGGGCCACATACTAACCCTTCGACCTGCATATCACAACTACTTGAGTTTATATAGCGTATAGAAGTACTTTTTCCCACAAAACGATAAAGCAATATTAACACTGCGCACTGAAAATGAAAATCCACAGCCTGCTTCCAGTCAACCGACAGGGTCAGGGAATGGAATGAATGAAGCCCCCATCTAGCGGTGTAACCATTCTGATTACAAAGCTCAGCTCTTTTAGGTTAAGCAAATAGCGCTTTCTGAGAGTGCTGTTTGCATCTCTGTATGGCATGGCAGGTGGCCTTACCAATGCAGTTTCTTTTCTATGTTCTTTTTTATGCTATTTTGTCTTTATATATATCTTTGACTTCTTGTTAATTAGGAGTCCATACTGCACGATTTAGTTGTTAGTGAGTATCTTTGAGAGTATCCATGGAGATTATTGTGTTCGGTCTTTGACTCAGATAAGGTTTTTGTGAAAAAGAGAAGTATCTGTTGACTTGGTCTGATTCTTATTAGCAAGAATGATTTGGTTTTGTGTGATAAGATCCCGAGAAGTGAAGTGTTAGAGATTGATGCTCAGTGTTAAATGAAAAGAATAAATTGAGTTTTTTTTAAGTATCCCTCATTGAGTATAATCAACCATGACCCCGGAATGTACGGTAACAATTATGACGCCACAACGTGAGGATCGAAAGAGGGATACGGACACGAATAAGGAAAAGAAGAAAGAAAAACAAACTTTACTAAAGTGAGTACAGTGATCGATAAAGGGAAGTTAGAGAAAGTATAATATGACGCCACAAAAGTGAGGTCACATAGAGGGATATGAGCAAGACGAGGAAGCAGGTAAAGGTGAAGTAAAGCAAATTTTAAGAGCAGTGGAGTCCCGCCTCATCATGCACAAAAGTATAAATAGTAAGGAATCTGTTTTGGTACGAATAATTATGGACAAATTCGACGAGTTGAATGAACAGTTGTGTGAGAAATTAGACCAGTTGAGTGACATCATTGATAAGGGGAGTGAACGGATATGTGAGCAGGTAATATCTATGAAAGAACATATAGAGGAGAAGCTTGACTCAATCAGTGAAGTAATTACAGGAAAGCAAGAAAATTATCCGAGATGTGGGGGGCGTGAGAAAGCAGATGATATGGAAGAAACTGAAGGGGAGGAGGCAGGTGAAAGAAAGGAAAAGGTACAAGAGAAAGAAGAAGTGGATAACGGAGAAGGTGAAATGGAAGAAAAGAAAGGAGAATCAGATGAGGTTGGTAATGAAGACAGTAGCAATCAAGAAAAAGAGGCTAAAGATGAGGATGAAAGTGCAAGAGTGAGCCATGGAGAAGGCAACATAATAGAAGAAGATAAGGTGAAGAAGAAATAGTGGAAAACAAAGTGGAAGAAGAGAAATGAACTGTTGAGTAAGACAAGACAGACGAGGAAGAGGTGGAAAATGTGGAAAGGAAGAATAGAGAAGTGGTTGAGAATGAAGACAAAGAGGACCAGGAGAATAGATAAAAGAATGAGTTGGAAAGCAAAGAGGAGTAGGAAGAAGATGAGATGTCAGGTAAAGGAAGATAAGAGAGTGAAGGATCAGACCAAAAGAAGAAGAAGAAGAAGAAGGAGGAGAAGAAGAAGAAGAAGAAGAAAAAGAAAGGAAAATATGATATTAAATCAGAGGAGACAGACCAAGAGAAGAAAAAGAAAGGAAAATATGATGATACTGAATCAGAGGAGACAGACCAAGAGAAGAAAAAGAAAGGAAAATATGATAATACTGAATCAGAGGAGACGGGCCAAAGGGAAAGGAAAAAGAGAGGTTTGGAATACAGGAGACGGGGAGGCAGG
This sequence comes from Meconema thalassinum, assembly GCA_946902985.2. Classification (NCBI taxonomy): domain Eukaryota; kingdom Metazoa; phylum Arthropoda; class Insecta; order Orthoptera; family Tettigoniidae; genus Meconema; species Meconema thalassinum. Next base: position 274,541,423 of record OX336390.1, read on the forward strand.
AGGCATCGTAGAAGACGATGAAGCAGGCGTGGTGGCAGGAGGAGAAAGGGGAGAACGAAGATGATAACGATTCTGCCGTTCTTTCTGATTATGATGCTGTGAACTTGATGATATAGGTTTGGTTGCTTCATCTGAGGAGAGTGATACAACGTTATGTGATGTTGATAATCTATAATTTGTTGTACTCTGTGTGTTTTTAGTGTATGCTTGAGGTATATTACGTTTTATGAATGTATTTTTTTAGTGTGTGTGATCCTCACGTGCTTCTCACGTGAGAATCACATAGAGGGGCGATTGTAACCATTCTGATTACAAAGCTTAGCTCTTTTAGGTTAAGAAAATAGCTCTTTCTGAGAGTGCTGTTTGCATCTCTGTGCTTAGCCTCCAATCTCTGTGTGGCATGGCAGGTGGCCTTACCAATGAAGTTTCTTTTCTATGTTCTTTTTTTGATGCTATTTTGTTTTTATTTATATCTTTGACTTCTTGTTAGGAGTCCATACTGCAAGATTATAGTTATAAGTGAGTATCTTTGAGAGTATCCATGGAGATTATTGTGTTCGGTCTTTGACTCAGATAAGGTTTTTGTGAAAAAGAGAAGTATCTGTTGACTTGGTCTGATTCTTATTAGCAAGAATGATTTGGTTTTGTGTGATAAGATCCCGAGAAGTGAAGTGTTAGAGATTGATGCTCAGTGTTAAATGAAAAGAATAAATGGAGAAATATGTGTTTTTAAGTATCCCTCATTGAGTATAATCAACCACGACCCCGCAATGTACGGTAACAGCGGCGAGGATATGAACTGTGCCAGCTGCCGAAGGCTGTCGCTCTGCCCTGGAGAAATGACTAAATGAATGACAGATGAAATTAAATGATATGGGAGAGTGTTGCTGGAATGAAAGTTGTGACAGGGAAAACCGGAATATCCGGAGAACAAACCTGTCTGCCTCCGCTTTGTCCAGCACATATCTCACATGGAGTGACAGGGATTTGAACCACGGGCCCAGCGGTGAGAGGCCGGCGTGCTGCCGCCTAAGCCACGGAGGCTCCAACACTGTGCACTACACTGGTTAAAATTTGACATGTGTATTTCTTGATCAAATTCCCATCAGTTTCTGTATTCTATGCTATTTAATATCATCATCCCGTGATTTATAACTTGAACATGCCCTCCGCAGTTATCAGCGTATCGTATCGTGTCATATCATTCGCTCAGTCGAGAGTGACTCTGCCCTTTCTTGTACTAAATTGTTCCATTCCCATTTTGGCGTCAGGATGGATGGTGTCAAACCAGCAGGTTGTTGGGCGTCCTTGTCTTCGTACACCGCTTACTATTCTAACATGATTAGTGACTCCAACGATCTAGCTCGCATTGCATGGCCGAAATAGTAGTCTTTGTTTGGTTATCTTGCCCTCCAGGGAGATCCTTGGTATGATGCGATCTAGTACGACTCGCTTAATGACATTTGTGGTCCGTGGATTGAGCAAAAGTCTCCTCTAGTGCTATAACTCGAAGACATCTACGCGATTACTATACACATGGCAATAATTCTCAGAAATCAACTTCAATCAAGTTATCCCATTTTTTAAGGCGACTATCATGAACAATTACATATATTGAATGCTAATTACGAATCATATTGCAAAATTGCTCACCGTGTAATTGCTCGTGTAGATCAAGTAGAGGCGAGTCTTCAAGGGTTAAAAAGAGTTCGATGTCTGCTGACAGGCTTCAGTCCCCGCTGAGGGGTGAGCACAGCTTGCCAGGAAATTGCCTGTTTGCAAATATTTATTGGAGTGCTGTCAATAAAGTATATTGGATGTGTATGCTAGTCAATATTTGAATAATTTCTTTGCTTAGCAACATATGTCAAATGTAACCATCATTGATTTTTTGCCGGCAGCGCACAGTGCTGATATTGTACTATAATTGCATGGAGAAAATACTAATGTCAGCACATTTCTTACGTCACGACCTGTGCCTAACGAACACGGGTTACTCGAAAAACTCAATAGTGACTGGTAACATTTTCCCTTGGTAATTTTTGTGTTTGAAGCATTTTTTGCTGAATTGTATAAACTTTCCCATAATTGGTAGCAGAAACTAATATATGCTCCGAAATTGTGGTACTTCCTTTTAAGGGCATATAATGGTGTAAATTGTCCGTCTAAATCTGAAATAGCAACTGCTACAGAGGGGCCTACAATTTGGAGAGGGAGAACGGCCAAGTTAAAATGGACAATAAAACAAGTAGTTCTGTAACGAACAAAAGCGTCTACTTTTCTTAAAATGTCAGATTAGTTAGTTAGTTATTGTTGTTTTAAGGGGCGGAACTACGAGGTCATCTGCCCCAATGTCAGATTGAATCCTTATTCTTCTAATTAGATGGAATTATGCAGGTAGCACTGGCGACTTGCTAAAAATATAACTCAGATAGTGTGAACTAATAAAGCCGTACAGTATGTTCGAAATTGTTTTCATGCATGGATTCTGAGATATTGAGAGTCTACGGATCAAATGCTCAGGGAGATTTATTAGGTAGTTGGTAGAACAGCTATCTCTGAGAAAGTGCAAAAATATCTGTTAAGGCATACACCATTTTTGTCTAAGCACTTGTTTTAGCCAGCATGGAAGAAATCTACGTCCAGCTCCTGAGGCCAAATTGAAGAAGCACAGTGAGTGAGAGCATTCACTGTCACTACTCTGGTGAGGAATTCAACCAGAAGCACGCCCTTGCGGTCCCAAAAGCGATCCCCATACCTCTTCACGGATGCAGCTGTTCAGACGTTCATGCAAGGTGGGCACCAGGGGGTGTTTCCATGACATGTTTGCTGGCTTCGTCTCCAGTGAACCAACGTTTTATCTCCTGTTAGATACAGTACATAAATATCGGATTACACTACGAATTTTCACGTTTGACCGTGTTTCCGTGCGCGCAACCATCTTTGGACTCATATAGCGAAGGTCTGACGCAACACATGCACCATCTTACGGCTGATCTAAGAATCTGTGGTCTCCTAATCGGTTCTGAAAAAAAAATTGCATGTGAAGGGAAATATGTTACATATGAAAGCTCTTGTACTTTATATTCGAAGCTACCTTATACAGTTTTGGTCAGATCAATTGCTTCATGAGAACTATTAAAACCCCTGCAGTTTCTGTCGAGTTTCAGACCAGTACAGCTGTACGTAAAATATATGATGCACTAGTCACGTACGGTACTGTACTGATAACTATTTCTTAAAGGTGAATTCTGCGTTCTTGAAAAGACCATGCCAATCAAAAACAGCTAGTAAATTATTACATCCCTTGAAAGCATCGACAATTCATACACAATACGATGGAAACATGTAAGGGCTGAACATCGTAACATCATCGAGAGCCAGCATAATACCTCATTCGTCCAAGACTCCCGGTAGCACAGTGGGAGCATGCAAGCCGGATAAATCTGGCGAGAACTGAAGAAGGGGGGTAAACAGCATGTCAAATCAATCAATATGAAAACTATTCATCAAGGAGGGTGAACAATCTGTTTACGGGAGCTGTCAGATCTACTTTTGTAATCTTTGAAGCATTTGGCTTGAGATTACGGGCCATATGGACACTGCAATTAAATATAATTTTGTTGATGTTCGGAGACGTCATAGCATTCGCGGCTGATGTTACAATTGCCTTTCTCAAGATATAATTTCTTGGTACGTAATAATAATAATAATAATAATAATAATAATAATAATAATAATAATAATAGGCCTAATAATAATAATAATAATAATAATAATAATAATAGTCAGTGCGGAGAGTGTTACCGACTACTGGTCATCAATATGGTCTAGGCCGGAAAAACACAACAATGAAGTTCCGTGGTTTAAGGAAATAGAGAATGCTACCAGACGAATAAATCAAATGGCACATACAGACGTTGATGTTGAGGAACTACGCCATCATCAGCAGCCAACACAATTGGAAAGCACCTGGAATTGACCGCATCCATAATTACTACTATAAAAGGCTCACATGTACCCACCGTTTACTGGCTATTCACATACAATGTTTTCTGGAAAATCCTGCTGCCTTTCCAGTTTTCCTAGCCAGAGGGTTAACCTATCTCATGCCAAAGGACTCTAAAATCACAAACCCATGTAAATATCGCCCCATCACCTGCTTGCCAAACTTTTATAAGATCATTACATCCATTATTGCAAATCGAATTCGTGCGCATTATGAGGAAAACGCCATTCTCGCAGAGGAGCAATAGGATTGCAGAAGGAATTCTCAAGGATGTAAGGAACAGCTCACTATTGATGCCGTGGCATTAGAGCAGGCCTGTCGTAGATCACGAAATCTTTATGCCTGCTTTATTGATTACCAAAAAGCTTTCGATTCCGTGCCTCATACATGGCTTATACAGAGCTTGGAGATTTACAAGGTCAACCCTATTATAGTGAACTTCCTGAAGTGCGCAATGGTTTCATGGAGCACTGCCCTCCAACTTACAGTGGGTGGCACTCGTTTAACATCTTCATTAATACCGATTCGCCGGGGAATTTCCCAAGGAGACTCGCTAAGCCCACTCTGGTTTTGTCTGGCATTCAATCCTCTCTCGCAAATCCTGAACAGTAGGAACTACGGATTTAGTATTAAGGGTAATCATGGTGAAGCGTACAAGATGAACCATCTTCTTTACATGGATGACATTAAACTGTATGCATCAACTAAAGTGCACCTACAATATCTCATCTCTATCACTCAGAGCTTTTCCTCAGATATCCATATGCAGTTTGGTTTTGATAAGAGCAGAACACAGACTGTTATTAATATAATGTTATTGGTTTTACGTCCCTTTTAACTACACTGGCTTTTAGAGACGCCGGGGTGCCGGAATTTTGCCCCGAAGGGGATCTTTAACGTGCCAGTAAATCTACTGACACGGCTCCAGACTGTTATTAGAGGCTCGCACTCTGCCCAAGGAATACCTGTTGGAGAGGGACAGAGAAGTATTCAGCCGTTGGAGGAAGGCGCATTGTACAAATATCTTGGGTTCGCCCAGAGTACCCGTCTCAGACATGGTGATATCAAGAAGAACATAACTGAGCAGTACACTTCACGACTTCGCAGTGTTCTCTCTTCAAAACTTAGCGCTAAACATATCATTAAGGCAGTTAACACATTTGCATTGCCCGTAGTTACATACTCCTTTGGTATAATCAGGTGAACTCAAACTGAACTGCACGATCTGCAACGAAAAACATCGGTGCTTTTATCACGCCATCGTATGCACCATCCGAAATCAGCAACAGAGCGCCTGACTCTACCTCGGTCTGAAGGTGGTAGAGGACTGATAGACATCATGAACCTTCATACAAAACAAGTGACAACTCTGCGTGCAATTTTCCACAACAAAGGAGAAACATCCCCTCTCCATCACACTGTATCTTCAGCTGATGATAATTACACACCGCTCCATCTGTCATCTTTAGATCCACCAGTAAAAGAAATGAAAACTACTGAATACAAGATCGGGAATTGGAAACAGAAGGCGCTTCATGGGAAGTTTCCACATGAGTTGGACCAGCCTCACATCGACATGTTAGCGTCGCACGCATGGCTGACCCACTCGGTCCTCTTTCCGGAAACAGAGGGATTTGTTGTAGCTATCCAAGACCAAGTTGTTGCTACTCGAAGCTATCGGAAATTTATCATAAAAGATCCAACAACAGAGAGTGAGAAGTGTCGCCGCTGTGGCAAATTTAGTGGGACCATTCAACACGTTATATCAGGTTGTTCCCACCTTGCCATCACTGACTACAATCATCGACACAATCAAGTTGCCAACATTATCCACCAGAAACTGGCCTTGAAGTACAAATTTCTTCAAAGCTCCGCCCCCTATTGGAAATACACACCATCTGCAGTACTCGAAAATGCCACACTCAAGCTCTGTTGGGACAGAGGAGTTGTGACAGATGTCGCAGTCAGTAACAACCGGCCAGATATCATTGTCATCAGTAAAGTACACAAAGAGGCATTACTGATAGATATCGCATGTCCCAACACTCAAAACATCCAAACAACAGCTGCTACTAAAATATCTAAGTACACAGAGCTGGCAATTGAGATAAAGCAGATGTGGAAACTTGATTCGGTGACTAACATCCCAATAATTGAATCTTGTACTGGTGTTATACCGAAAACTCTCCACAGTAGTCTATCAATATTGAATCTGCACCCGCAGATATATTGAACTTCAGAAGGCAGTTCTGTTAAACACATGCCATATTGTTAGGAAGTTCCTTGGTGACAATGCCCTGGCCGAATACTCAGCAAGGCTCGATGATCCAGATGGGAATTTAGCTCATCCTACAAATGAAGGAGACTCGTGAAGACTGCGGGCACGACATGGATGTGAAGTCTCTGAACAGTGTAATCGTAATTATCTCAGTACAGATGGTTCCTTGCTAAGGCCGAACCAGTCTGTAACAGAAAATGTAGCCGGTATTTCCCGTGATAATGTTGTCAAACAATAAACTATAATAATAATAATAATAATAATAATAATAATATTAATAAATACACCCACATGCCAGGCAGGTGAAACATCATCAGGCCTACTTTCTGAGCAAGACGAACTCTTCCCTGCACCATGCTGTTATTAAGGCGGATGACAAGTACACGCAATTGGACCTTCTCCATGCCAGGGATGTGTAGCAAGCTACGTCAGAAGAGCACATAACCAACAAGCTTCAACAGTGGACTCAGAATGCACTGCACGGCCGTCATCCGTATGATCTCAGTCAGGAATATGTCGACATACATGCTTCGAACAGCTGGCTGGCCCATTCGGATCTATTTCCTGAGACTGAGGGGTTCATGGTCGCGATACAAGATGAAGGAGTGGCAACAAAGAACTACCTAAAAACATCAATAAGGCAGACATCGGAAACAATCCAGCATATCCAGGCCCGACGAGAGGGGGGGGGGGGGTCAGGCAGGGCTGGTGCCCCGGGGCCCGGCGTCTAAGGAGGATGGGCCCGATCGGGCATTGATTTATTATTGCCTTTATTTGACTTGAATTTGCCACTGCCAGTCATTTAGTGAATGCAATGAACTGTCTGTGAACAAAGTTACAAGGATTGAGAAACTTATTATGCCAAGTGGACAATATTTTCCTGTACAAAGCACCTGTGGGAAAAACAACTTTACTGTCTCAAAGTGGTCAACTTAGGCGATTGGACTTCGCTATGTATTGTTCTAAGAATATACCTCAAGACAGAGAGAGCACTCCATTATCCTAAATTTAGCTTATTCGGCTTATGCACCAATCCTTCAAATAACTTTCTCATCTCTTATTACAAGATGGCGACAAGTAACAAATCAACCAAGTGCGGCCAGTGTGAAAAATGTGTAACTGATAATGAAGATTACATAATTTGTGATGGGGAATGTGGTAAATCATACCACAGAACCTGTGTAAACATAAAGAAAAAAGTTTTTAACCGGATTTTGTCCGACAAGGCCAAGAAATGGTATTGTGTTGTGTGCAGTGCAATGAGTAATAAGTCAACTACGGATGAGGTTTCTAAAATCGCCTCGCCAGACGAGAATGTAAGTAAACCAGATTTACACGATCTTGTTTGTGAAATCAACCTCCGACTGACAAAACTCGAAAACATCGAAAAGACTCAGAATGACATGCTTAAGTCCGTGACATACTTTTCTGATTGTTTTGATGGTATGAAAAGTGACATTTCTACTGCCGCACAAACTCTGAAGCAAGCCTTGTCAGAAATAACAAAGCTCAGCCAAAGAGTTTGTGAGTTAGAGAAGGATAAGGATATCGCCTGCAGTGAGGTCAAATTGTTGAAGCAAGAGAATCTCAAGCTTCAACAGTACGTTCGGCGAAACAACTTAGAGCTTCATGGCGTGCCGCACACTTCAAAGGAAAACCCCGTTCAAATTGTCAAGACTATCGCTGACCAATTGGGTGTCACAGTTGTTGAGTCCGATATTGACGCCTGCCATCGGCTACCGCACAGCAGAGAAGGTCTTCCATCTCCTTTAGTAGTAAAATTCTGCAGCCGGCTAAAAAAAGACGCAATTCTAAAAGGCAAAAGATCCAAACCCAACCTGAACTCAAGTGATGCAGGAATCAATGGAAGGGCTAGGCCTATCTACATTAACGAGCATTTGACGACAACAAATAAAGTACTTCACAAACAGGAAAGAGACCTCCGTAATTTAGGTTTTAAATACGTCTGGACCCGGGACTGTAAAATGTTCGTCCGTAAATCAGATAGTGACAAGGCTATCAGGATCACCTCACCAGAAGACATTGAAACGCTAGTAAAAGACTCTTCCATCAACAAGGCTCAGCCATCCCATTCACAGTAATAATAATGAATCAAGACATGGACCTACTAGTTGATGTTGACTTACACACATCAATTGATGAGCGTAAATATGACTGTATCCACGTCTAAACAGCAGACACTAAAAATGAGGTTAGCCAAATCAAGTGTCTTTACCTAAATAGCAGAAGCCTAAAAAAATAAACTAGAAGATATCGAGATACTAATACATATTGTGGAAAATCTACATGTCATAGTGGTAACCGAGACATGGGTAAAAAGTAATGAAGCTAAATACTTCAACCTAAACAACTATTCTGTTGCATTTGTACACAGAGACAATCAGGATGGTGGAGGTGTGGGAGTTTATGTCCACAAAAAATAGAATACAAAAGTTCTTAACCTAGTAGAGAGTAACCATAGTTTGATCCAGTTAGAGCTTATAAGAAATGATACTGTTCGTTTCAATAACCTGCATACTATTAATATAATTGCAGTATATAATCCTAACATAAATAACGCAACAAAATTCATGCAATCTCTAGAGCACATTCTCTCGAAAAACAATGCCAATCTTTCCTTATGCATTGGTGATACAAATATTAACTTATTAAACAAAAATAATGTAACCAAATCATACCTCAATCTACTATCAAGCTATGGTTTCACACAAGGCAATACTCGCTATCCAACAAGAATAAGTGAATCAACAAGTACACTCCTTGATCAGGTGGCCACTAATAACTGTAAATATGCCTATAGAATAAGCAATATAAATAGTGATATTAGTGATCATAATATTCTTGTAACTGAGATTTTCTGGTCAAACTACTATCCAGGCAAAAGCCCAATCTCAAACATGACATTTAAATACGCTCCCAACAAGCAAAGGTCTAGTTCAAAAAACGTGAATAAAAATTACCGGTACATGAACAAAAACAAATTCTCTAATTATCTTAATCAAATAGACTGCTTAGATGATCTAAACGAAACTTACATCGCCATGAAACACAAAATCTTGACACAGACACCCAACAAAGAAAACTCTGACTCGCCTTTGAGGGAAATACACCAGAACCACAAAAACCCATGGATAACAACAGAGTTAATTCAACTAATAAAACAAAGGGACCTACTACATGCTAAACCTAAAACTAGCATTCACAGAAACAATAACCTCTTAAAGGAAGAGCACATAATATGTAGGAACAAAGTGACAGCTTTAAAACGGAAACTGAAATCCTCATTCTATGAACATAAATTAACATTGAATGCCAATAGCATAAAAGATACTTGGAAAGTAATCAATGAAATGATCTACAACTGCACAACTGAAAACAAAGATGGTCCGAGTGAGATAATAATTGACGGTAAATCTTTCACAGGAAAATAAAATATTTGCAATGCTCTAAACACTCACTTTATAAACATAGCACACAAATTAGCCATAAACATCCCCCCCAGGGAAGAAAGTTAATGAAATTAATGTCAACACAGATTCCATATTTATGACCCCGACTAATGAGATGGAACTTCGCAATATTATATTAAGCCTTAAAATGAAAAGTAGCCAAGACAAAGATGGTATGTCAGTGAAATTGTTAAAAAACTCCATTGACATGCTAAGTAGCCCACTAACTACTTTAATAAATTTATCGTTAGAGACTGGTCTGGTGCCTGATGATCTAAAAATAGCACGAGCCATCCCAGTCTATAAAGGAGGTGACAAAAGCAATCCGGACGATTACAGGCCCATTTACATCCTCCCACCCATATCCAAGGTACTCGAAACAGTAGTAAAAAACAGAATTGTTAATTTCTTAAATAAAAATGATTACTTCTACAAAGGGCAATATGGATTCCGAGAAAACTCAAGCACAGAAATAGCCACAATTGATATTATTCTTAACTTGCAGGAAGTCTTAGACAATAAGATGACAGCGAGTGGCCTTTTCATAGACCTGAGAAAGGCATTTGATACTGTTGACCATGAAATTCTTTTAGGGAAACTTGATAAAGCAGGTATCCGAGGAGTAGCTTGGACATGGTTTAAAAATTACCTATCTAATCGTAAGCAGTATATTGAAATAAATGACTACAGAAGTGAGGAAGTTAATATTACCCACGGTGTGCCCCAAGGATCAATACTTGGTCCTTCTCTCTTCTTAGTATATATTAATGACATAGCAACACTCCGTTTTCATGGTAATATAACGTTGTTTGCAGATGACTTTAAGTATCTTTTACAATGCGTACACCACCAACACGCTGATTACACACATGCAGGAGGACATGAATACCATACTTGGCTGGACCCAGTCAAATAAATTAACAATAAATGAAGATAAAACAAATTATTTAATAATATCTAAGCGTAGAACAAAGTTAGACATCACTCAGAATATAATGTTGAATGGAAAAGCAGTTAAAAGGGTCTCATCTGTCAAATATCTGGGCTTAATAATAGATGAAAATCTCTCCTGGCAAAAGCACTTTGATGCATTAGTAAAAAAATATCACCTGCCGCTGGGATGATAAAAAAAATTGAGCTACTATATCCCAAAATATCTACTCAGGAAAGTGTATTTTTCCTTAATCCATAGCCACTTACAATATTTGAATACAATTTGGATAAAATGCTCAAATTACCTAAAAAAGGAAATTGAGGTAATTCAGAATAGAGCCATAAGAAATATTTATAACTACCCTTTATTAACACCAACCAAACACCTTTATATTACGAGTAAAATTCAACCAGTAGCCCTAAATGCAGAAATCAAATCAAATGTCCTAATGTACCAAATCCTACACAACAGAATCCACACAAATTTAAACTTCACTAAACAATCTGATTTACACGCTTTCAAAACCAGACATGCAGATGGCATAACACTTTTCCATATTAATTCCAAACAATATGGCAGTATTGGCATTAAGTATAGTGCCTTTGTAAAATTCAATAGACTACCAGAAAATATGAAAATTGCACCTAGCCTACCAATCTTTAAAAGGAGGCTAAAACAGTTTATGTGGAATGATTATAAAATGTCAGTTTGAAGAAATGTCATAATCTGAGAAGACAAAAGAAGAACACATTGTGTACAAAAACTTATGAAAGCTACAAAATGTTGTATATATTTTCATACTGAAAACTTTGTAAACTAAACATTGTATTGTAATTCGTCGCCAACAAGATAGAACTGTACAATTCCTTTGTATATGAGTCCTTGACTCGTTAAGGGATTAATAAAATGCATTATTATTATTTCGCCAAGGCCACTAGAGCCTGCCCTGGTGTGTTTGGTCAGCTAGCTCGAGAGTTTCAAGTTTGTTGCGTCATGTCGAGCTTAGATATTTAGAGTTGTTAGTGTCTGAATGAATATATTGCTTAGCTAGACGTATCAATTCGTATGCCGAGCAGGCAGGTAAGTAAAATACATTTTAAAGTAGCGTCCACACAGTAATTCACTTTATAGTTGATTTAAGGGGCAGAACAGCGAGGCATCGTTCCCTAGCAATTCCCTTTCGCACTATGTGAAAAATTATCATTGCTGGCTAAATATCTTGCGAAAGGGTGGGATGATTCTGCTGTCAAACGTAGATAGAAGAAATGCATGCGGAATTGTTCATCTTCTCGTATACTGAATGAGTAAACAATGGTTAAATTTGAATATTCTGTATGCTTAGGTGCAATATAATTATTATTATAACTGGTTCATTCAATACGATCAACAATCCTAGGAACTTGGGTTCGTGCGCAAATCATTTCTGATTAAGGGATTTATTGAAAACCTATATTACTTTTGGCACTAGAGTTGGGAAATGTATCCAAAGACTGAAACTAAAGTAACATTCCAATATTTTTCTGGACTGAGTGTTTAATTAACCAGGAGAAAAATGACCATTAAGCTAGGACACTGAACCACTCAACTTTGTTTTCCAATTCCTCTCATGGGACGTCACTGGTAAGGACAGATGACCTACAGCAGCTGTTCCCCCTCATAAAACATTAAGTAACGTCAGTGGTGTGCATGGCGATGGAGAAATTAATATATTGCATGTAGGCAACCGCGCAGACTTTTTTAAGACCAAATACTGAACTCTGCTTAATTTTGAAGAACATTAAGATGAAGTATTGTCGAATATTAATATAAATACAATTTTGTTTTGAGCTGGTGCAGTGGCTGTTATTATTATTGGACATTTCTACGCCGTTTATTCCAAAGAGCAGCATCGATCCGCAAAGCACTTATTTTTGAGGACGCGAAGAGATATTTTCCCTTGCGAATACAAGCCCTTTCATGATACGCGTTAACATCTCAGTACCGTTAAACATAAAATGAGTTGCTCCCTTTATCTATGAATTGGAAATGAATCAGGGTCCTGACGAAGCCGCCACTGGAATGCAGGATTCGGCTTATCGACTGCGGTGTCATTCGTAGACTTACTCAACAGTTAATAATAGGCCTATTTGTCGTTACAGTTGTGGTTCATTTAGGGGCTTGCGACATTTAACCCGTGTACTTGGTAGCTAATAGGTCTAGTATCACTGGCGGGCAATGAACCATTGGCGCTCGGTTGGGAATCGTTTGCATCAACTAGTACTGTAGGTAGCCTACAATTATTCACTATATGCTGACGCGTTAATTTTCCGGTTTGTTTCTGAAGGCCTCCACATTATTGAATGAAGTTGACTGTAAAACAGTAGTTTTCACAAATATTAATGAAGTAAATTATAAGATTCTCAAGCAGCGAACAAAATAGAAAACCAAGAAACGTGCGAATTGTGTAGACTGAAGGGGGAGTTTGGTGGTTGTTGTATAACAAGAGAGATGTATTGGCAACATTGTTGTAACTATTTGTCTTGGAGAGTAGAAACTTAGACCCGCTTAAAACCACCCACTGCTGGACGAAACGCAGGGTATACACTGTGCTCATGCTGTGCTATGGCCTCTGTGATATGATCAATCGCATGCCGTATTCTTAGTTGTCGACTGGGAAAAGTGGGAATGCGTTGCCCGTCACGACTATTACTGTAATTATTAGGGATAAGAGTAGGGTAGGTGTCCCTGGACTTGAAATAAGGTACTCTCCCGGTATTTGTCTGGAGGGAGTGTGAAAAACCATTCTCAGGATAGCTGCTGTCAGCACCGGGATTCGAACCTCTGAACTGCAGACTTGCTGTAGACCCCCATCACGGTCATTGGTGAGCTACACCGCGGGGTCTTGAAGGTTCGGAAGCTTTTACTTCAATAACGGAGAGTCTTTTCTATAGCCACTAAATGTCAATGGTCACCAAATTTTTACTCTAAAATATCACAAAAATGATCACCAAAATGGCCTATAACTCAATAATTTGGACCTATTTTTGCAAAATTTTCCGGAAGAGGAACCCCGGGCCCCACTCTGAGCTTGGTGATATTCAATACCCCCAGATCCCCGGTGTGTCTACTCCCCCATAATCTTGGCTTAAATCCGCCCCCGATGGTCACCAGTCATAGATAGGATTGGGGATTTTTAGGAGAACCTGGCTCTAAGTTTGCTTACTGCAAAGCAATATTAAATTAAGAAGTCCACTGACTGCAAATTACAAAATATAGTTCAAATTCACATTTTCTTATTTTGTGAGAACAATCACTGATCAGCTGCAATCTACTGATAGCACATAATAAATAACTTGACTTACATATTAGTATACCTGTGGATAATTATGAAAATATATTTTGCTTTGTTTAATGTACAACTATGTGTGATCGCCGTTCAACCAAAACACTTACCAGTGTTTAGGCTTAGACCCAAAGGGCGTGATTCTTCAAGGGCAGCAAGTTTTAAGAATGTCAACATAAAAACCCTACATGTAAAACGTATTTTAAAATACGTCTTGACTTTGTGTAAAAATCATGTTTCATTATGAAAAGAAATTACGTCATATGTCACAGAGGCCGTAGTACTGCACAGTGTACAGTATACGCTTTCCATCTCTTTTAACATGCAGTTCAGTTAACTGAACTTCCTGTTGATTAATTTTTGGGTCTTGGAGGCCCTGGAGATTCCAGCCCTGGGGCCCGTCGCTGCTCTCCACGGCCCTGAGCATATCACAGGGGACTGTGCAACAATTTCATCTACGTTCTACTTGAAGAGGCATGACCAAATTGCCAAGATATTCCATCTGAACCTGGCAAAGAAGCACTGTTTAAGTAATAATGTTCTGCCTTATTTTAAATATATTCCTGATGTTGTTCTGGAGAACGATACACACAAGCTACAGGTCAGTGATCACAGATAGACGTATATCAGCAAACAGGCCAGACATTATTCTTATTGATAAAGTGCAGAAGAGAACTCTTCTAATAGTCGTCGCAGTCCTAACTCGCATAATATCAAAACAGTTATGCGGAGAAAGTGACCAAATAGACGCCTCTGGCTGAAGAGATCCGACAGATGTGGCGACAGGAAATTGTTACTGTATTGCCTATCATAATATCTATCACAGGGATCATACCAAAGTCGCTGAATGCCAACCTCGATAAACTGGGAATCCACCATACCAGTATGCAGAAAGTAGTTATTTTAGAGACCTGCTCCATAGTATGTTGTTTCTCAACTTACCAATATAGAGAACTCCACTTCATCTTGCCACAAATGCCGATGAAATGGTGAATTGTACCCGATACATGGTGAACATATGAATATCATAATAATTCACCGAAGTCTGAGAAGGAGAAAAGGCTCTACGGCTCGGCAGTGTCTAATGAGGGGGTGAAACACCATCAGCACAGGGGCGGCTCGCTCAAGAGGCAATTATCTCCGCGAGGAGACACCTGCTGGGAGAATCTGCAAACAATAGCAGGTGAGAGTGACAAGAGGAGCAGCTAGTCGCATTTAATAACACGGCACTTGTTCACGAAATGTAATCAGTTTTCTGATAAATCCAGGAACGTCCTGTTTTAAGAAGAGTTTGTAGGATAATTCAACAAGCAACATACAATATTACATTGCTACCTGTGAGGGATAAGGCTTATTTAATGAGTCAGCTAAGAACTTCACGTCCTGGAAAACAAGTATTTAGATATTGAGTATTAGAAGCCATTTTTCAGTTTTGCCTAGTAATTTATCATGTAATGCTTTTCAATTGGTCAACATGATTGTGCTCAATTACATATTGTACAAAGTGAGTGTCAATTAAGTGATAAATATTTCATATAATATTTTTTCAGTTTAGGTTGATTAAATATTTGTACTTCCTGCTCAATCTAATTGGGCACAATTGTGTTTACCGACTGAAAAGCATTCTATGTTAAGTAATTTAGATGAATTTCGACTTCAATAAATTAAAATAAAATAAAATAAAACAAAATAGAATAAAATAAAATAATATAAAATAAAATAACATAAAACAAAAAATAGAATAAAATAATATAAAATAACATAGCCTAAAACAAAATAGAATAAAATAAAATAGCATAAAACAAAATAGAATAAAATAAAATGAATAAAATAGAATAATATAAAATAAAATAAAATAAAATAAAACGAAACAAAATAAAATAATATAAAGTAACATAGCCTAAAACAAAATAGAATAAAATAAAATAAAATAAAATAAAATAAAATAAAATAAAATAAAATAAAATAAAACAAAATAGAATGACATAATAAACAAGTAGTTCCGTGAAGAACTCTACAGCCTATTTTCATATATCCTGCTAATGTTAATTGCCTCTATCAACATACAAAATTTCAGTTTAATTGCTGTAACAGATTCGTAGATATTGAGAACCGTCTAAATATTTCAGATGGTCGCCAGGTTGGATTTTTATTTTTGTACTATTACATTAAGATTATTGTGTACATGTGGTATTCAAACTTCAATCGCATGATTAGAACACAAGAAGTGAAAACGAGATTTTAAAATTACGCACAGCAGCCATCTTGTGATTATGCAAACAATTGAAATAAATTAGATGCCAGTGGATCAACATTTGTATAAGCATTTAACGTGCAACGTTTCACGGCACTCGGATAGTTAATTCGCGAGAAACGTCCATTTAAATATTTGTACTTCGCGTCGCCGCCATGTTGGATTTGTGCTCACCAGGTTACTGAAAGTCCTATAGGTGAACATATGTTCATAGTCTCTATGAACATAAAAAAATCAGTTTGGTTGCTGTAAAAGATTCACAGATATTGAGAACTGTCTAAATATTTCGAAAGCTCGCCATTTAGGATTGTTATATGTATAGGCCATAGAGTTATGTACCATTCAAGGACAATTATTGCCTAGGTTCATTATTCAAACTTTCACTTCGATCGCATGATTACGACACATGAAATAAAAACTTAATTTTAAAATTTCGCACAGCCGCCATCTTGAGGTTATGTAAACAATTGAATTAAATTAGATGGCAGTGCATTACAATCTGCAAAATCATTTACTGTACCACATTTCACTGCGCTCAGAGAGTTAAATCACGACAATAGTCTATTAAAACATTTCAAATTCGCTTGGTCGCCATGTTCGTTTTGTACTTTACAGGTTTATGAAATATACATAGGAAAATTTGTATCAGTACCCTTTATCACCGTACACAATTGCAGGGTGATATCTGTAATAGTTTCGGAGATATAGAATGTCAGTGAAATATTTCGCACAGCCGCCATTTTGAGGTTATGTAAACAATTGAACTAAATTAGACTCCAGTGCATTACAATGTGTATAAACATTTGCTGTACCAAGTTTCATTACGTTTGGATAGTTAAATCGCGAGAAAAGTCTATTTAAAAGTCTCAAATTCGCTTGACCGCCATGTTGGTTTTTTAGTCACCAGGTTTTGAAAGTCTCATAGGTGAACTTCTAGTGGTGCCCTTTATCACCGTACACAATTTCAGGGCGATATGGGAAATAGTTTCGGAGATATTGAATGCTAGTGAAATATTTCGCACAGCCGCCATGTTGGATTGGTGAGACGTAACAAAATTTGAAGGGCACGGTCGAGGTCGCCTTGAATAGTGCTATGAACTTACCGAGTTTCATTGAAATCGCTCCAGCCGTTTAGATTTTATTAGGGGGGGACGCACACACACCTCACACACACACACACACACACACACACACACACACACACACACACACGCACACACACACACGGACAAAAGGTGATCTCATAAGCCTATTTTTTCAAAATTGAAAATAGGCTAAAAATAAAATAAAACAAAATAGAATAACATAATATAAATTAAAATAATACAAAATAGAATAACATAATATGAAATAAAATAATACAAAAGAGAATAATATAATATAAAATAAAATAAAACAAAATAGAATAATATAAAATAAAATAACATAATACAAAACAAAATAAAATAATCTATAAATATAAAAATGGATGTTACGTGTTAGTTTGTCGGTCTGTCTGACTGTATGTATTGTAAAGATTCGTGCAATTGCCCAGCGGTCGCCATTCTTTATCCTCGTAGTGACGGGCAGGCGGGGTGTGTGAGGAATGCAGAATAGCCAGTCCGGCCGGGCTAATTAGGGTAGCCCCTCCCCAAGGCCACTACCTATACAATAGCACTACGAATCAGGTAGACTATTGACGCAAGGCTCCAGACTCTTTCTGCTTCCGGAGACTACTGGGTGTGACAAGAAGGTCCCGAACCTCGCTGGGAGTGGCTAGATGATTTTGGAAGCCAACCACGAGGGCATACTCGACGCTACTGGAAGGGGCAAGAACTAGAACTTTCGAGACCAGATGGCTGACTGCATATATACGAGCAAGCTGAGGTGAGCAGTCAGTTCCGCGTGGGAGCGAGCGAGTGTGAGATCGGAGTCAGTCCTGAGTGAGTCCGCGCTGTCGGTGTGTGCCGTGCCGAGCGACCAGTGGAAATAAATAATGGAGGACTGTAAATAGTGAAGACGGGGTGTGAAGATAAATGTGGAAATAAATAATGTAAATAGTGACTGTGGAAGATAAATAGTGACTGCAAGAGAAACTGACTTGTAGTGAACAGTGTACATAAATAGTGACTTGTAGCTGTATAAAGTGAGATTCTGTGTATGTGTGTGCGGAAGTAAGTAGGCTTAATTTGAATTAGTGTAAATAACATTAGTGTAAATAAAGTATTAGTGCATTATAAGCCTGACCTATTTTTACGAACCCTAAAAACGTAACAGTATGTATATCCCGTATGAGTTCATGTATCATTCATCCGATTGCGATGTAACTTTGCTGATTTGTTGTGCACTCTCCCATGAAAGTTTCTGAATTAATAAATCCATTTTACAATAGTTTAGAGGCAGTTAACGGAAAAAGAAAAAAATAATATTGTGTAACCAAAAGCACTTCACAAACAATATTATAACGCCAACACTTTCTTTTATTGGCATTGCAACGCATGCCGGGTACAGCTAGTATAATATAAAATAAAAGATCGAATACGTTAGTGTCGAATAGAAGTGCGTATGAATATTTTCATGCTGGCTTTGTTGTAAACAGAAAGTAACTTGACAGGGTGCAAACGTTGTGTGTCCAAAACTACAAAATCACAAAAATAAACTAGAAGGTGCAAACAAATTACCTTTACTGGCCTCATCAAAATTGGCAAAGCTTCTGGAAACCTTAAGTAAAGGCCTCTACAGTAACCTATCATAGAACTACCTACTGTCACACATTTTTGCATTATCACCATGTACAAAAAACGCCTCGAATTACAGAGTCAGTGGTCGATCTTGTGCCAGCATGTGTCACACTCACTCGATGGTATCTGGGGTTCTGCTTGTCGAAGGCGAATCGAACAAAGATCATTCCTTCCTGTTCCAAAGACCATTTGAACATGTCGTAAAACATTTTCTCTTCACAACTTCTGTTCCGTAAACATTCACAACATTTTATGCACCCGTCACCATTTCCCACATTTGCAGCAGAACCTTTTCACTCGAAGTTCCAATGCAGGGTGACAATAACTCCCATTATAGAAAGTGCCATAGTGTCAAGGGGCTTAGATATCTAACCTCCTTGACTTTCATAGTACTTCAAGGAACAACAAAATTCGACAAGCAAGTTGCCCTCTGGGTGTCAAATAACAAAGCTTGCACCCGGCACCCGAGGCCATACGATATCATTATTATTATTCTCCCATTATAAATATCTTGGACTGCCCATAGCAAGTTTATCCTTATGGTCATGAGTACTTCACGATAGGTAACTTAGCATTTCTCGGTAAGTATCTTAGATAGCTTTTCGCACGTACCTGGTCCATGTTGCCGTGGAGACATCGCGCTATTCACCGATATGTTTCGATATTCTAAGTATAGGCATATTATTAAATTCAGTTCAAATTGTTCCATCGAAGAAGGAATTATTTCTAGCTGACGTTCCTCATATCCAAGAATGAATTAGTCCAAATTCAAGTTCCTCCCTTAATTAATTAATTAGTTAATTATGTGGTCTAAGGGTATATTAGTCTATATCTAGCCTCAAAGGTCCCGGCTTTGATTAATTTCCAGCTCAGCCAATGAATTCAATTCTGATCTGAGAGTTGGAACGTTTTTCTCAATTCGTTCCATCCAGGAAGGGCCAAGTTTCAGTTCAAGTTCTTCCCATTCAAGAAGGAACTAGTTTCAGTTTAAGATCCAATGAAAGTAAAACAATTTTCTTCCTAAGGCTCTTTTAGCGACCTTCAAGTTTGGCCAGTGCTGTTAAGGGTTTCAGTTTTCAAAGAAATTATGTTATATACACAAGATGGTAAAGAATGCATTTGTACACTATTTAAGACAATAATATTTTAAGTTAGTTTACACATTTTGAAAAAAAAAAAAAAGAGACCTGAAGAAGACTTATGATTTTTCTTTTCTTCTTTTAGCGTACGGTATGGCTTTTAGTGTCGGGAGTGTCCGAGGACTTGTTCGGCTCGCCAATTTGTAGCTACTTCTATGCGGACACCCATGGGGTGAGCTAGATGTACCGTCGCGTGTGGAGTGTTGTCTAGGGAGGAAAGTTTGAATGTAAGGACGAGGAGTTGGAAGGTAGTGGCTTTGGCCTATAGTTAAGGACCAACCCCGGCATTTGTCTGGAAGGAAGATGGGAAACCACAGAAGAAACCTCCTCGCCTCCCGGATGTGAGTGACTGCCAGCAGCCACGCCGTAACGACCACGGCTAATTCACCCGGTATGACTTATGATAACAACTTGGGAGAGATGTGTGCTTGTCTGTCTCTATCTCTCTGCGTGCCTTCCTATCAACCTTTAAACGGTTACGGTACATCTATCGCTAACAAAACATGGTATGATTGAAGTTGTAAACACAGAACATCTCAATACCACATTCTAAAATGACGTAATTGTTGTCAACATCTGAAAAACATTCTTGAACGTTTAGTTCAAGGTTGGATATCGCCGAAGCTATCCTAAGAAATAGTTCCAAACTTGGCACACGTATTGCTGAAACTCCCACGCCTCTCAAATTGTGTACACTTTCTGAGTAGTTAGGACGTCAACTTTCTAATAACGCTCTTTGGACATTCAAACACTAGACTCAATCATACACTATTAGAATCTATTCCTACAAATATTTGGGACACACTATTGCGGGCATATTTAGTTTAGATGGAGCCTCCGTGGATTAGGCGGCAACACGCCGGCCTCTCACCGCTGGGTCCATGGTTCAAATCTCGGTCACTCCATGTGAGATTTGTGCTGGACAAAGCGGAGGCAGACAGGTTTTTCTCCGGGTACTCCGGTTTTCCCTGTCACAAATTTCATTCCAGCTACACTCTCCACTGTCATTTCATTTCATCTGTCATTCATTTAATCATTGCCTCAGGGAGTGTGACAGGCTTCGGCAGCCGGCACAGTTCATATCCTCGTCGCTAGATGGAGGCTTAATTCATTCCATTCCCTGACCCAGTCGGTCGACTGGAAGCAGGCTGTGGATTTTCATTGAGGGTAGATCGTTATTATAATTATTTCCAAAATACGCCTACGTATTCTCATGGATTCCACATTTAACTTCATGAAATTATCCAACTTCTCACCGAATTTTCCCCAAATAGTTTGCATACGATGTATGTATTTTTAAAACTTAATGGTGCTGCCAATTGCTCATATCATTATTAAATGTTAGAGTTAATATTTCAGAGCATACACAAGGAGACAATTCCAATTGGGCAGATGACCTCGATGTTCCGAACCTAAAAACAACAATCACCACAATTCCAAACTTCGTACATGAACAGAGTATTGTAGACGTTTTGATATTATCTCACTAACCTCCGTTTCACCACCATAATGGTACTCGCGAGCTAACTGTAACAACTTACAAACACATGGTTTGCATGTTACACAACTCATGTATGACAAATATGGCACATGTAGGCCTACTGAGTGTCTCCAAGGATGGAATTATACTTATGACCATTCTACGATTAGGTTAGTAATTATTCGAGTATTAACGGATTATTATTATAATTAATATTATTATTGTTGTTTTAAGGGGTGGAATAGCAAGGTCATCTGCTCCTTATAACACAGTTAAAGTACACGTTTTAGTATAATATATTAATAACAATTATAATAACAACCAAACTGCGTGGGATAAAAGTTCACTTGCAAATAAAAAAATAACAAGCTCTTTGAGTCACATTATACTTTGACATTTAGATTCCTGGTCCTAAACCACTCTCCTGTGAAGCAGATAATGCGATCAGCAGCCACCATGTCATCAGTTAATGTGAAATTAAGTGTATCGTGCAGACAAAGATCAGTATGATTCATTATACAAGTACAAAGGGGGAGAGAGTTATCTTCCCTGTTTCATGAGGTACGATTGGGTAGATCTTGCATTACTTATCCTTAATCTGCATAGGCCTATAATAACTGAACCCTACACACCACGCACACGTCTGAGATATAAGAGCCGTTGGGGAGTTCCAATGGATAAAATATGAAAAAATATCAATTTTCAGATTTGTATACGCACTTTGACGTTTAAAATGATGTATAACACTTGATATTTGTTATTTGAAAATAATGTCTAATATTTATTTAAATAATGCAGTGCGCGTTAGAAAACATTGATAATTAGAACATACAAAGGCATTTTCTCAGAACTTACTTTTTGCAAATAAATGTTCCATATTTTTCAGTTGTTACTTATCACAGAAGTCTCAAATGTTTACCACCTGTAGCTTGGCTTGTAAATGAGATTTTAACACAGCGATTTTGTTCTAGCTCAAATACATTACGAAGAAAGATTTTTTAAACGAAAATTTTGAGATTATAGAAAAAAATGGTACCAATAGTAGAAACACCAAACGCCCGTGTTAAAGTACTAAGAATTGATCACTAATTACGGCAATAAAATTTGATCTAAATCTACCCAGTAGTTTCTACGAAATAGGAACATGAATTTATTAAACATTAACATTGAGAAGATAGACCATTGGAACTCCCCTTTTAAGAGCCCTAAGTGGTGTAACTCCTCTCGTAACCGCACAAGAGTCTAGTCCTTATGGCACGTAATGCTCGGCACGTCCAACTGAAGCTCTGTATGAGGGCGCTGTCGGCTCAAGCGAGCGAGGAAGCGAGGGAGGAATAGCACGGAGTGGGCGGGGGGAGACAGTAACACCATTGGTAAATCATACTCACGTGCGCGCTACCCAGCGCCAATTGGTTTCTGTGCAAGTCACGCCTTCCGCGGCAGCAAATAGCAGTAGATCCAGCAACATGATGATTAGAAGGACAAGGAGAAGCCTAGTAGTTCGAACATTTTCGGGGCTTCAGGTGAACTTGTCGCGCTGTAGGCGTAGCTCAGGGCCAGTGTGTGTGAAGCATCGGAAGTGAACATTGCGTCTGTCAGCCACATCCTGTTACTCCAAGAGGGCTCTCAACAACTCATATTTCAGCAGTATGTTCATATAGGCAGTAGAAAGACAAATATGCCACCACATGTATTATCATTTACTTTATTATGTAGCGACAACTTTTTTAAGGTAGTGGGCTGTGCACATGGTAAATTCATGTTGAAATCGCAACCCTTTTATTTGTTGCATTAAGTTCATTACTACTCGATGTAAGGGAGTTGTGAATAGTCGGCGTATAAAGTATCTTGAATTTTATGAAAAGTTATTTTTCAGAGAATTCCATATTCTTTAATGCGTTTAATTATGACAGCTAGATTAAGTAAAACAAATTTAACAATTTTGCAAAATCACACTATTGTGTGATTCCTTATAAGATAGTTTCTGAATAATAACACTACAACACTTAAAATATAACCAACAATTTAGTAAGAGAGTTCGGTGATGGTGACAGTTGTTTTAAGTGACGGAAAACAGCGGTCATTTGCTCCTAATAAAAAGAGAGTTTACAATCCATCTTTGCATAATACGTTTAATACTCATGCAGTGTTTACAGATGTGAACCACACACAAGAAAGTGATGATAGAACAAGTCGAAAAAGAATGGGGACTAACTGAAACATTTCACCTCCGTTCACATTTAAAGGGAACGAAGTTCGTAGCTTTATTGGTCTTTATGAACAGCTACGGTGTCCTATGTCAGCTCTTCAGAAATAACAGTGACGTGTTTCAGATACAGAAAAAGGGCCGAGTTATGAATTAATTCGTGTGAAAAATTGATAGGCTACATTCCTTCCAGGCCCAGTGACCTGTTTGTTTGTAGGCGGGAACCCTACGTGATAATAGAACGTGACAAGGACACGATTTAGCTAACTTGAGCGTCAATGCGGCCCACGCTTGGTGCTACTTCCCACGACAACAGTCGCCCTGGAGCCAGACGTACGTCGCGACATCTCATGTGTGTGGGTCTTACACTCTCATTCAGTCTTCACACTGAGAGCAAAACATATCCGTACTAGACCAGTTTCCTGTTGTTTTTTTTTCTTTTTTTTCGTATGGCTTTTAGTGCCGGGAGTGTCCGAGGACATGTTCGGCTCGCCAGAGGCTGTAGCTGCTTCTATGTGGACACCCATGAAGTGAGCTACAAGTACCGCCACGTGTGGAGTGTTGTCTGGGTAAGGACAATGAATTGGAAGGTAGCGGCTGTGGCCTATAGTGAGGGACCAATCACGGCATTTGCCTGGAAGAAAGATGGGAAACCATAGAAGACCATCTTCAAGGTTGCCGGCGGAGGGATTCGAACCTCCTCGCCTCCCGGATGTGAGCGACTGCCTTCAGTCACGCCGTAACGATCGCGGTTAACTCACCCGGTTTCCTGTTCATTCATGTGATCACATAGATTATTACTTGCTGGGTAATTTCAGTGGTGTTAGTTAGATTTAACTACTGGTACTTAAATAAATGTCGGTTTTAGTTTTAAGTGACCGGTACCTTCGTGATCATAAGCCACGGAACCTGAACCACCATACGTAATATTTCATTTCGAAGTTAGGTTTAGCGGAGTCGTGTCTACGTAGACTGCAAAACACGTTTATGTTTTGACTAGTAACGGTAACTGAAACGAAGTTACATTTGAAAAGTAACTTGCCCAATCCTGATGTTATGGTTACATAATTAGAATTTAGCCTAATAGCTACAAAACCGACAGTGGTGGCTATGCTCGCTAAAGCGCAGCGTTAGGTCATGGGGCCAAGCTCTCCGCTGACTCGGTAGACGCGTGGGTTCGAGCCCCACCGTCGGCCGTCATTGAAATGGTTTTCCGTGGTTTCCCCATTTTAAACACCAGGCAAATGCTGGGACGGTACCTTCTGACAGGCCACGGCCGCTTCCTTCCCCATCCTTGCCCAGTTTCATTCACCATCATTCATTTCATCTCTCATTCACTCCTCTCATGAGGTTGGCGTCAGGAAGGACATCCGGCCGTAAAATCCATCGCCACGAAGTCTTTCATCGCATCTCATCCCCGATCCCGTTGGAAAACGGGACTAATAAGGGTAGTCATACAGCCTAATGGCTGCAAACAAATAGACATAGCACTGATATTTATTGTTCCCATTCGAATTGTAATTGTAATTATTGAATAGTGTTTGAACTTCGGAAGGGGAAGAAAGCTTTTAAATAAACAATGGCAGCAAAGAATGCTCATTATTTACCAACTTTAAATGAAATATTTTGAACTTGATTATAACATTATTTTTAGAGCGTTCTTCCAATTTAGAAGGTGATGTATGACTGAGATACAAATTTTTATCCAGGAGTTAATTCGTATACCGTAGAAAGTAATGACACCGAACTGAAAATACAAAATCCGCAACTGGAGAGAACAGAAAAATAAAGCTCTTACAAAACACGGCGGACCTTCATTTTAAGGGTACTGACATGGCATTAGCAAATTATTATTATTGTGATTTATTAAACAGAACTGGCAGAGCTGTGTCACATTCAGCCCGCATAGCACTAGAGATGGGCGGGTAGTCTGTACACATGGGGCGCCCACGAGAGTTCTCGCACGGGTCCGGTAGTTATTATTATTATTATCGTGTAAATCTTTTACATGTGTTATCACATGAACTAAATTTAATTGGAAATATATTCGTCTTGACCGACTGTATGCCACCATTCAATTTATGTAACATTATACAATCACCGAAAAACATAAACTTTTATTATATACGAAGTCTGCGTTATATTATATTTAGTTTGTATGAAACCCCAGGTGTTTTAGTGGCAAACAGACGCTGCGAGACGGCTAACATGGCTCTTCCCTGTCGTATCTTTTGTATCGGCGTTTTCAATTTCCAGCTCAGGGAGTAAACAGAGCCCAGGCCACACATTTCCATGTAATTAACATATCAAACAGTGGGGGGAGGTCTCTGAAGCTTGAGCGAGACCGCGCAGACTTGCAGTATTTCTGATAGGAGAGGTGCTAAAACAGATAACTATCTATCGTGCCGTATTGGACACGGATTTGACGACAAAATACTTTATTCAATACTTTAGTATTATACAGTAATCTGAAAACTTCTCAAGAAATTATTGCTTTTATGAAAGCTATTCTAATTCAAAGAATTCAGAGTTATAGTGAACATCAAAAAGTGGTTGTCGGAGCAGCCTGTTGACATTGTAAAATTTGACATAAGTCTCCACATCAGATCCTCTGACACATTATTATTAGATAATCACTAATAATAATAATAATAATAATAATAATAATAATAATAATAATAATACCTGCACTTACTTATTCGTTCGGGATCGTTAAATGGTCTAAGACAGATTTAGAGCAGATAGAACGGAGAGTACGAGTGTCAATGACTAAATATCGGTTACATCATCCAAAAGCAGCGATCGAGTGCATCACACTACCACGGAGCGAAGGCGGTCGAGGGGTCATTGATCTCTCAATCGCTCAAAGTAGGCAACTGGAACGTCTGTGACAGTATTTTTTTGGCGCAAGAAATACTCCTCTGAAATCATTGTTGAAAGTGATAAGAGATTCACACCACTACGACTTGCAGAAATGCAATATGACACAAAAGAGCACGTTACTTCGTTTGAACAGCGCCAGATGGCATGGTTACGAAAAGGACTGCATGGTGTACACCCTCACATGCTCAGCCAACATCTTGTCGACCGATCATTGTCGAACTTATGGTTGAAGCATGGTTCACTCTTCAGTGAAACTGAGGGCTTTGTAATTGCGATACAGGACCGTGTCATTGCAACAAAAAATTACAGAAAGCACATCCTTAAAGAGAATGTAGCAGATGATCGATGTCGTAGATGCACCTCAGCGCTGGAAACCATCGATCATATCATCGGTGGCTGCTCTAAGCTGGCTGGCATAGAGTATACCAAGAGGCACAATGATGTTGCTAAGATCTTACATCAAGAGCTAGCTATAAAATGTGGACTTCTGGATACGAGCATGGTGTACTACAATTACCAGCCTGCCAACGTGCTTGAAAATGAGGATTATAAGATGTATTGGGATAGACCTATTTTTACCGACCAGAAAGTCTTGGCCAATCGACCTGATATTGTCTATCTCAATAAAAGAAAGCAAAAGGCCTACTTGATAGACATTGCTGTCCCACTTAGCCAAAATATGGGAACTACGCAGCTAAGAAAACAAACAAGTACGCACCGCTGGCTGAAGAAATGCGAAAACTATGGGGACTAAAATGCGTGAGAATTTTGCCAGTGGTGATCTCTTCCACGGGAGTTGATCCAAAGATGTTGGCAACGGCTTTGGAGGAACTGCAAATGAAACACCTGATTGCCAGAATACAGAAGGCAGTGCTGCTGGATACATGCCATATTGTTAGGCTATTTTTATCTCAATAATGGGTTTACAGTTTTATCTCAATAATAGGTTTACAGGATACTTGATTATCAAATCCGTATCTTGTAGACTGAATAGTACCATAATAATTTATGAGAAATTAAAGATAATAATATCGAATGACCTTGGGTGCCGGGTGCAAGCTTTGTTATTTGACACACAATGGGTAGCTTGCATGTCGAATTTCGTTGTTCCTTGAAGCACTATGAAAGTCAAGGTTAGATATCTAAGCTCCTTGAACACTATGGCGCTTTCTAGTAGAAAAATGAGGAACTTTGTGTTGGCGGAAACTCCCGAGATTAATTTTGCCATTACGAACACGGCCTACTGAATTCAAATGGGTTGTTTGACATGCCAACATCGTATGACATGGTGTCGTAATTTTTCCCGCCTTTCAAAAATCACTGACCACGGCCAGGAGCGAACCAGCAAGCTTGGGGTTAGTAGACCGACACGTTGACCACTCACCCACCGTGGCAAGCTCCTTAGCAGTAACAGCCCTTAAATGATCCATTAGTATTTTGAGAAATCACCTATATGCGTAAATTATGTGTATTTTAAGGCTGAATAGCTATTTTAATTATTTAATTTTATTTGCGGTTTGCCCCACTCTCCAGGTCTTTTATTCTAATTTATATGTGTGTCATACATTTCATAGTTCCTTAGTCGTATTTTGTTAATCTTCTAATTTTTCTTCTTTTACCTCATTATGATGGTTAAGCTTTGTATATTAGCAGCCCTGTAAGTCGAGGAACCATAAGAAATTAAACAAGTAGTTCCGTGAAGAACTATACAGCCTATTTTCATATATCCTACTCATGTTAATTGCCTCTATCAACATACAAATTTTCAGTTTGAAGGTTGTGATAGATTCGTAGATATTGAGAACCGTCTAAATATTTCAGATGGTCGCCAGGTTCGATTTTGATTTATGTACTATTACATGAAGATTATTGTGTACGTGTGGTATTCAAACTTCAATCGTATGATTAGGACACAAGAAGTAAACACGAGATATTGAAATTTCGCACAGCTGACATCTTGAGGTTATGAAAACAATTGAAATAAATTAAATGCCAGTGGATCAACATTTGTATAAGCATTTAACGTGCAAAGTTTCACTGCACTCGGATGGTTAAATCGAGGGAAACGTCCATTTAAATATTTATAATTCGCGTCGCCGTCTTGTTGAGTCTGTGATCAACAGGTTACTGAAAGTCCTATAGGTGAACTTATGTTCATTTCAGTTCATTCAGTTCGATTGCTGTAAAAGATTCGTAGATATTGAGAACTGTCTAAATATTTCGGATGCTCGCAATTTTGGATTGATATATGTAGACTATAGGCCATAGAGTTATGTATCATTAAAGGAAAATTATTGCCTCGCTTCATTATTCAAACTTTCACTTCGATCGCATGCTTACTACATAAGAAATATAAACTTAATTTTAAAATTTCGCACAACCGCCATCTTGAGGTTATGTAAACAAGTACTAAATTAGATGCCAGTGCTTTACAATATGTATAATCATTTACTGTACCACATTTCACTGCGCTCAGAGAATTAAATCTCGAGAAAAGTTCTTTAAAATGTTTCAACTTCGCTTGGCCGACATGTTGGTTTAGTACTTTAAAGGTTTATCAAAGTTACATAGATTAACTTGTACTAGTGCCCTTTATCACCGTACAAAATTTCAGGGTGATATCTGTAAAAGTTTCGGAGATATAGAATGCCAGTGAAATATTTCGCACAGCCGCCATTTTGAGGTTATGTAAACAATTGAACTAACTTAGACGCCGGTGCATTACAATGTGTATAAACATTTTCTGTACCAAGTTTCACTACGTTTGGATGGTTAAATAGCGAGAAAAGTTTACTTAAAGTCTCAAATTCGCTTGACCGCCATGTTGGTTTTGTAGTTACCATGTTTTCGAAAGTCTAATAGGTGAACTTCTATTAGTGTCCTTTATCACCGTACACAATTTCAGGGTGATATCGTTAATAGTTTCGGAGATACTGAAAGCTGGTGAAATATTTTGCACAGCCGCCATGTTGGATTGGTGAGACACAATAAAATGTGAAGGACACGGTCGGGGTTGGCCTGAATGGTGCTATTATCTTACCGACTTTCATTGAAATCGCTCTAGCCGTTTAGAAGTTATTAGGGGGGCACACACACACACACACGCACGCACAGACACATGGACAAAAGGTGATCTCAGAAGCCTATTTTTTCATAAAATGAAAATAGGCTAAAAATAGGGCTTATTGCTCTACTGTATCACAGCTACACCTTCACAGATTAGTTGGGGGAGGAAGACTATTTTGTTGATGGGATAATCATTTTAAGGTTTTGAAACATTAAAATAAATAGTTATTTATTCGGGTGATTAGTGCCTTAATATTTATCAGTAATAATTACCACGCTTACCACGTTTTCTGATGTGTTTTTTGTTATTGGAGGACAGAGACTGTCTGTGGGTGTCACTGTAGGTTTGGTAGTGTTATTTAGAGCTATTTGTCTTATAGATTTGTATCAGATGACGCTCGCTTGACGAGCGAAACATGTCATCCCATAGTTTTCCCCCTCTTCAATCGTCCATAACAAATTATTATTTATTTCAGTTTCTTTTCCACATATTCCAGTAATTTGAATTACTGTATTTAGTGTTCACCGACTGAAAATTACAATATAAATTCGTAATAAGCCTGTATGTCCGCCTCGTTGCGTAGTGGCTAGCATTCTTGACTGTCATCGTGGAGGCCCGGGTTCGATTCGATTCCCGGCTCTGCCAAGAAATTTAATTCTGATCTGAGGGATGGAACGGGGTTCACTCAGCCTCGTGAGACAAAACTGAGGAGAGGCGAGTTCGAAACCTACCTGAAAGTGGTTTTCCGTGGTTTCCTTATTTCTACTCCAGGCAAATGCCGAGATGGTACCTAATTTAGGTCACGGCCGCCTCCTTCCCAATCCTCACCTCAATAACAAATACACACACAATACAGCCATCACAATTAACACCGGTTATCAGACAAATTCTACACACACCCAAGTACACGGGGCTACATGACCCCTAAAAGAATCAACAACAACAGCGTAATAAGGCAACATTGAAAGATGGCTTCAAATCATTCTTTAGTATCATCATTTCAAAGGGATCTCACGTTGTTGACTTGCATGTTGATTACAGAATTCTTAACTGAAGTCGGCATAGCTAACACTTATATTTACCGGTCTCCTTTATTTCACTTTCCCTGTCAGACTTTCCTTGGTCAACGTTGTTCTCTTTCAAACCATCGTGGTTAAACGGCAAGTACTGCTTCCTGCACTGACAATCTTGGTTCGATTTACCGGATCTGCCATGGGAAATTTCTATCCTGAGCACAGCACACACTCAGACTTGTGAGGACTACTGAGCCGAGAGGTGGGTTCGAATGCCGAGCTCGACAATTCTAAAAGTGGTTTGTGGTTGACCACTTTGATTCTACCGCACCAATAAGACATTCAACAGACATGGGATTACCGCATCAGTAATACGTGAGAGGACAGTGATCACTTTTGTGATATTTTCAATGTTTAGCTTGGCCCATTTGTCGGTCAAATTTTATTTATTGTTACTGAGATCCCCGAATGGTAATTATTTCTTTACAAATGTTAATTGCTTAAACCATATGCATAATCTTGTTATCAATCACTTATTCATAGATATTATAGTTCTCACCTCGAGTGTTACAGTCGCTCGCTACCTCAGGCGTCCTCACTCACGACATACCGGACATCTACTGGTTGATCCACTGTCCGCTGAGTAGTGTCGACTGACGTCACCCTGACTTTCGTTCGACCAATGACAGGTCTTTGTCTGGTCGGGCGATCTCCAAACTTCGAGAGAGTTCCATGGTCCCTATTTAAGACGCCGCTTGCTGGCGTTCTTCACCACTTCTGATCAACCGCCACTTCTGATCAACCGCCACTTTGGATCACTTCAACCTGCTGGTCACCGCTACTGCATCTTATGACACCATCGCTGATATCTACGCTACCGAGCAGTTACGTCACAAGATCTGCACCATGACGTATTGCTCAAGATGGCAATAATAATTGCCAGCCGCTGTACTCTTCACCTTCACCTTAGAGAGGATACTTGGAATCTTCTTTCGAAATATTGCTGGATCAGCTCTTGGAAACTATAAATGTCATTCATGCACAAGAAAAGAAGAGAGAGTTGACATTTTATCGATGGTACACATAACTCTAGGCCATGTACGCCTCCTTCCGAGAAAACCGTGAAGACTTTAAAATCAACGTGTGCTAGCTGGAACTTTTTAAGGAGCTGGCTCTTCAACCCTCTTCAAAGATAAGTTTACTTTTATGAAGAACTTATATCATACCAGTTATTACACTCTTAATTATTTTTTATTGTTCTCTCTTTTTATAAACTGCATTTTATATGTTAAGCTCAACTTTTTTCCAATCAAGCAAGCTTGTTTCATGGACCTTTATATAATCTGGGTTTCTGTCATCAGGCCCTCACACTTTGCTATATTTATAATTGTTAATTTCTGTGATAAGCACTTAAGTGCAATTTGTTTGTTCATTATAAATTTATTATTAGTAATAAAAATTGTTAATGTATTGCTCCCTATATTGGTTTTCTAGTCACGTATTTCATGCCCCCTAAACCGCACCGCTTCAGTCTAATTTTCTTGACCACAGTAGTTATTTTGTCCAGGCTTTCGCCTGATGCGTTTCGTTCTCCCGTATGGGGAAGTTTTAGGGCAGAACTTATACTTCTCCATAAGTATTGGTGCCTCACCCCCGGGAAACATATCTGTTGCACCCTGGATCCCTATACAAGTTTAATATTGTGGATTTTACATTAACAATTTTTGTTCATTGTGTTTCAACACTAATTCATATTGTACGTTTCAGCTTAAGGCGCATGTGCAGCAGAAGAGAGAAACGTAAGCTAAGCCGGTTTCTTCCGCATCAGACTAAACCTTACTACCTAGCAAGCTGTCATCTTCTGGCTTCCAGTACTCGAAGTCACAATATTGACGTGAGTAACAAACAACTTTTAATATGCCTAACCTTGATGAAAAACTTAGCAACGCCAGAGCCTCTTGTAAGGGCAAGCTCACACGGTTTCGTACTTTCTTAACGGAGCTCGAACCCCAAGAGCGTAATCTTGACATAATTTCGCAGAGGCTTAAGAATTATGAACAAGCCTTTGAGAAATATGATGAGATACAATGCAGTATAGAAACTCAGCATCCGGACCAGCAAAGCGATAGGTTGGAAGTTGAAAAATTATACTATCAGGGATTTGCTGAAGCTAAACAGCTTATTAGGGCTTTAACTTTAAAAGAAAAACAAGAAGATCAAACTTCTGCAGCATCTTCTACATCTTCTTCACGCATTATATTACCCAAATTAGAAATACCCAAATTCACTGGTAAAGACATAGAATGGGAACCATTTTTTGAATTAGTCAATTCTTTAGTACATGAGAATACTTCTATACCAGTAATACAAAAATTTCACTACTTGCGTCTGGCAGTTCAAGGCAACGCACTTAACCTGATTCAAGCACTTTCTTTGACCAGTGATAATTATGAAGTTGCTCTGAATCTTCTTAAGGATAGATATGGGAACATTCGTCTATCTATTCAACGCCATATACAAAGCTTATTCGAGTTACCTAACGTGCAAGCAGATAACAGTTTATCACTTCGTAAGTTGATTGACACTGCAGAGCTACACGTCAGAGCATTGTCCAATTTAAACCAACCTGTAAATCACTGGGATTTATTTCTAGTTCACCTCATTTCTGCAAGATTGGATGCAAATACATTAAAAGCGTGGGAAACAGAACTTTCCCAGAATTTGCAATGCACTTATGAGGCGATTATTAACTTTTTGAAGGCCAGAAGCCAAGTTTTTTCCGCCATAGCTAATCAAAAAACTAGTAGTTCAGATTCAAAAACCTTCTCAAAACATAAGGTTAGCAGTTCTAATCAAAGAATTTTAAGATCACAGGCTCTTCCTGTTGATGCTCGGTCACCGAACCAAATGCAAACGTGCGGTCTGTGTCAGCAATCGCATACTTTATACAATTGTGATGAATTTAAATCTTTATCAGTAGATGAAAGACGAAAGTTCATTACGAACAAAAAACATTGTTTCAACTGTTTGTCAGGAACGCATATGTTAAACAATTGCCGTTCACAACGTTTATGCTTTCATTGGAGGGCAAGACACCATTCACTTTTGCACAGGCATGAAAGATCACGGTTATCAGGACCAAGCAGTTCCAATACCAAGTCTAATTCGGAGACTTCTCAAAATAGTGCGCAGTCGTATGCTCAAAGTTCTACCTCGCTTGGCAAAGTCCAGGTTTTATTATCTACCGTGCAGGTTCTATTGAAAAAATCTCACGGAAAATGGGTATCTGTCAGGGGATTATTGGATAATGCCGCCACCAACAATTTTATTAGTGAATCGTTGGTACAAAAGTTAGGCCTTCCAAAACATCCTACCTCAATAGAGGTTACAGGAATAAACTGCTCTAAATCGCAATCCTTAAGCTTTGCTAAAGTGGATCTGAAGGACTCTAATAATCTTGGTACGCAGTTGCAATTAGATTGTTTGATTATCAAGTCTATAGGCAACAATATTCCTGGCACTTCTTATCCTATTCAAAGTTGGAATATCCCGAATTTTGTCCACCTAGCTGACCCTCATTTCAACAGAGCTTCGCCCGTAGAGCTTCTTTTCAGCTCAAGCGTATTTTGGCAATGTCTTCATTCCAATAAAGTAAAAATTGCTCCTAATGTTTTCTTCCGCGAAACTGATTTTGGTTGGATTGCTACTGGCCAAATATACCGTAATCCTATTCAAACTGTATCGAATTGTTATTTTGTTGGTACCGATTTGAGCCAAGAGCTAACCAAGTTCTGGGATCTTGAGAATGTTCAGGCTACTTCTTCTTCTTCTTCTAACGAAATTTGTGAAAAGTTATACAAGGAAACCACTGTCCTACTGCTGAAGGCAGATTTATAGTAACTCTTCCACGTATTCCCAATCCTCCCGCCATTACGGGCTCGCATTCCAGAGCACTTAGGGCACTATTTGCTATTGAAAATCGGTTCAAACAAGATGCTTCTGTCAAAACTCAGTATGCTTCCTTTATGGAGGAATACGAATCATCCAATCACATGGAGGTAATTTCTAAATCAGAAGAAATTGACCATCCTTTAAATGAAATAGTTTATTTAAATCATCACCCGGTATGATGATGATGATAATTGTTGTTTTAAGGGGCCTAACATCTAGGTTATCGGCCCGATCACCCGGTATGGAAAAATTCCATAACACAAGACAATATAAGAGTAGTTTTCAATGGCTCATCACCAGATTCCAATGGAATCTCTTTAAATTATACCTTGCAATGTGGTCCCGCGATTCAAACAGATCTCACCTCTGTTTTGCTTAATTTTCGAAGGTTTCCTATTGCTGTAATCTCAGATATTAAGCAGATGTACCGGCAGATTCTCGTAAATTCTGAGCAGCAAGATCTGCAAAGAATATTGTGGCGCGATGAGAGTTCCAAACCCATAAAGATATTTAGATTGAAGACTGTGACATATGGCCTGAAGCCTTCAGCCTTTCTTCGATTCGGTCTCTCCACATGTTAGCCGAGCAAGATGGTCATCTGTATCATCCTTTGGCCTCTGAGTCATTAAAAACGGCATTTTATGTCGACGATTTCTTGTGCTCTTTCCCTAATATTTCTGAAGCACTCCTTGTGTGCGAAGATTTGAAATCCCTACTCCTAGGAGGTGGTTTTCCGCTCCATAAATGGACTTCAAATTCCACTGAATTTATATAAAAATTTTCATCAGAGGTCCCAGTTGATGAATTTGTTGCCATTCCTACTGATGAAGCAGCCGTAAAAGCATTGGGTGTTTTTTGGTGTCCTTCTTCTGATACCTTCTCTTATCAGGCACATCTGTCAGAATCTCCCCCTGTAACTAAGAGACAAGTTCTGTCAGAAATCGCAAAGATCTTTGATCCTTTGCAATATATTGCTCCTATAGTTATTGTTGCAAAAATGTTCTTGCAAAAGCTTTGGTCATTAAAATCAGACTGGGATGAAAATCTCCCCCTTCCTCTTGTAGAAGAATGGTTAGAGTATCGCAGCAGTTTGCTGGATCTCTCCAAGGTTTCTATACCCCGCCCTTTAATTTTTAATCCCTTATACCAGCAGTATGACCTGCATGTATTTTCTGATAGTTCAGAACGGGCTTATGGCTGTTGTGCATACATAGTAGGACGTTCCTCAGCTACTTTCCCTGGATTTTCTAATTTAGTGTGCGCTAAATCTAAGGTTGCTCCACTTAAAACAGTATCATTGCCGAGATTAGAATTATGCTCTGCTTTAATGGCAACAGAATTAGCTACTAAACTAAATGTCAGTTTAAAGTTAAAATTTTCCCGCACATTTTTTTGGAGCGATTCTTCTATTGTATTAGCTTGGATTTCCAAGCCTTCTTTTCATTGGAATACCTTTGTGGCAAATCGCGTTTCTAAGATTCATGAAGTCTCTCATTCTGAACAATGGAGACATGTTCCTAGCCGTGAAAACCCCTCGGATATAATATCACGTGGTTGCACGCCTAAAAAATTGATTTCTTCAGACCTGTACTGGAATGGTCCTCCTTGGCTAAGTCAGGAATCATCTTGCTGGCCTCGCTTAGCTAATCAATTTGCAGAAGAAATACCTGATGCCCGTAATGACCCTGTCACGTCGCATCTTACTTCTACTTCTACTAGCCTTTTTCATAGATACTCTTCATTTGATAAATTGATTCGTGTAGTGTCTTATATCTTCCGATGGAAATATTTAGTAATTGATCAACCATTGAAGCCTCAACCCTTTCTTTCCAGAGTCGAGTTAGAATTTGCTACTTGCAAGATTTTGTTACTTGTTCAGCAGGAAGTCTTTGCTCCTGAAAAGCAAGCTCTTATAAGTGGTAAAGATTTACCCAGGTCTAGCAGGCTTTCACCACTCACTCCTTTTCTAGACCAGGACGGCATAATACGTGTGGGTGGAAGATTAGCTATGTCTAGTTGTGAGGATGGGAAAAAGCATCCCATCATCCTTCCTTCAAAGCATCCTATCACTACCCTTATAATAAAAAAGTTTCATTATAAACACCTTCATGCTGGCACTCGCACCTTGCTCTGTATAATTCGTGAACTCTACTGGATCATCAATGGCGTTCATGAGGTTTCTTCTGTTGTCAAAAAGTGTATACCTTGCTTCAAGGTTAAACCAAGGCCCGCCACGCAGATTATGGGTAATTTACCTCCATTTCGTTCAGAACCTAGTAAGCCCTTCGCTCTTACTGGGATCGATTACGCAGGTCCTTACGTATATCAGACCAATCCCTCTTCATCTAAGCGAAAAATCTTAGGTAAACTCTACATCTCGTTATTTATATGTATGGTAACGGGAGCTATCCACCTTGAGTTGGTTACGAACGCTTCTGTATCCTACTTTTTGGCCGCCTTTTCTAGATTTGCTGCTAGAAGGGGTGTTCCATCTGAAGTTTTTTCAGATAATGCAAAAATGTTTGTAAGCGCTTCTGATCTCTGGAAAAAAGTGTTAAGCTCCCCTTCTGCTAAAGAAAAAATTTCCAACTTTTGCTATTCTAAAGGTTTCAAATGTCCTTTCACCCCGCCTTATACTCCCCATCATGGGGGCCGTTGGGAATCCTGCATCAAACTTACTAAAAGACAGCTTAAGAAAACTCTTGGTCCTACCATACTTTCTTATGAGGAATTCAACTCTTTGATTATTCAAATTGAAGGTATTGTAAATTCCAGACCTCTGACCCCTCTTTCAAACGATCCTAAGGATCTTTTACCTTTAACACCCAGTCACTTACTGATTGGCTGTTCGCTTTCTGCTACTCCGCCTTTGCTGGTTCGACGCTGTGATCCTAACTTACCTATCTTTTGGAGAAAAGTAGAATCTTTGCGATGTTCTTTCTGGCGCCGATGGAAGTTAGAATATCTCAGCTTGCTAAATAGGCGTGAGAAATGGCGGCTTCCTCAACCAGATGTACGAGTGGGGGACATGGTTCTTCTTCGGGACCCATCTCCGCCTCTCGTGTGGAACCTAGGTAGAGTTATTCACTGCCACTTTGGCCGTGATAAACGCGTCAGAGTTGTTGATGTTTTAACTAGTAAAGGTCGTTATACTAGACCCATCTCTGCTATTTCTGTTTTGCCTTTCGAGTCTTAGTTTCTCCTCGTATGTTATCCATGTTTTGCTTTGACTGATTCTTTTGTTTGTTTTCATTCGGAGTTCTCGGAGCATGATCACTTTTGTGATATTTTCAATGTTTAGCTTGGTCCATTTGTCGGTCAAATTTTATTTATTGTTACTGAGATCCCCGAATGGTAATTATTTCTTTACAAATGTTAATTGCTTAAACCATATGCATAATCTTGTTATCAATCACTTATTCATAGATATTATAGTTCTCACCTCGAGTGTTACAGTCGCTCGCTACCTCAGGCGTCCTCACTCACGACATACCGGACATCTACTGGTTGATCCACTGTCCGCTGAGTAGTGTCGACTGACGTCACCCTGACTTTCGTTCGACCAATGGCAGGTCTTTGTCTGGTCGGGCGATCTCCAAACTTCGAGAGAGTTCCATGGTCCCTATTTAAGACGCCGCTTGCTGGCGTTCTTCACCACTTCTGATCAACCGCCACTTCTGATCAACCGCCACTTCTGATCCATCATCACTTTGGATCACTTCAACCTGCTGGTCACCGCTACTGCATCTTATGACACCATCGCTGATATCTACGCTACCGAGCAGTTACGTCACAAGATCTGCACCATGACGTATTGCTCAAGATGGCAAGAATAATTGCCAGCCGCTGTACTCTTCACCTTCACCTTAGAGAGGATACTTGGAATCTTCTTTCGAAATATTGCTGGATCAGCTCTTGGAAACTATAAATGTCATTCATGCGCAAGAAAAGAAGAGAGAGTTGACATTTTATCGATGGTACACATAACTCTAGGCCATGTACGCCTCCTTCCGAGAAAACCGTGAAGACTTTAAAATCAACGTGTGCTAGCTGGAACTTTTTAAGGAGCTGGCTCTTCAACCCTCTTCAAAGATAAGTTTACTTTTATGAAGAACTTATATCATACCAGTTATTACACTCTTAATTATTTTTTATTGTTCTCTCTTTTTATAAACTGCATTTTATATGTTAAGCTCAACTTTTTTTTCCAATCAAGCAAGCTTGTTTCATGGACCTTTATATAATCTGGGTTTCTGTCATCAGGCCCTCACACTTTGCTATATTTATAATTGTTAATTTCTGTGATAAGCACTTAAGTGCAATTTGTTTGTTCATTATAAATTTATTATTAGTAATAAAAATTGTTAATGTATTGCTCCCTATATTGGTTTTCTAGTCACGTATTTCATGCCCCCTAAACCGCACCGCTTCAGTCTAATTTTCTTGACCACAGTAGTTATTTTGTCCAGGCTTTCGCCTGATGCGTTTCGTTCTCCCGTATGGGGAAGTTTTAGGGCAGAATTTATACTTCTCCAGACAGCTTTTTCATTTGCTGCTGTATCAATGATATTTAATGAATGCTGAATGACTAGAGTGGAGGATTATGGGTAGTCTTTAGAGACTAAGTTAACGTTTAGAGTAACACGATAATACGTAATTTAAGTCCGCAGTCACCCTTTCAATCCTAGTGTGAATACAAATAGACTCAGATTACAAACTTTCAGGAGTCTTACAGAGAATATCTTTTGCGACACCGCAATAGTCCTCTTACTCCAAAGAGTATAACCTTTTTGGTCACTGGACTCACGACTTGTTTTGCCTGTGACGTTTGTCTTCTTCTTCTCCTTCTATCTCAGTGTTTGTGTTGCAATGTGGCGGAGTCCACTTTCTTGGCGTTGTGTCACTAATTGGCACGAACTCATTCCTTTAATATAGAATAATAAAAATTAGGACGTTGAGAAATTTGTGGCGTTGATTTCAGAATTCTTGAGACAAGCTGTTTCATGATGGCTAAAATGATTGTAGCAAGGTGCAACAAATATCCCGATATCAATAACACATTAGGTTCTGTCGTAAGTGACTGGGCAAATTAAGCATGCTACATTTGCTTAAACAAATATATAAGCCTATGGGAGCGAAAAGTGTATTCACGCGATGGATTAATTTTGTCTTGTTATGAGAAGGCAAGAACTCAAATTAGCCCGTTCCAATATGTGTAGTATTTCTTCGCTGTAAGAAAACGGATCGACGACATTGTGAAATACAAGCCCATCAAGAATTACAATATTCCGCTGGTAAAATGTCAAACAAAAACACACACCTAAAGGCCAATTTGGTAATGGATGTGAACGGTTATGTTCAACACGAAAGATTTGATCAAAAGTAAGACCCTTAGGCCCAAAAGGCACACGTGAACTAAAAGCTGTGATGGCTAGCACTATTCGTCCACAGGGAAGAGAGTGTAGACAGCAACTTTTCTTTCATTATAATGTTAATGAGGAAATCTTCGACA
This sequence comes from Meconema thalassinum, assembly GCA_946902985.2. Classification (NCBI taxonomy): domain Eukaryota; kingdom Metazoa; phylum Arthropoda; class Insecta; order Orthoptera; family Tettigoniidae; genus Meconema; species Meconema thalassinum. The sequence continues at coordinate 274,581,661 of OX336390.1, forward strand.
AGGAGCTGAGCTGCAGTGTACACGTGAGCTAACAGAGACTAGGTAATCGTTCGTTGAGAGTTGATCAAACACGTTGAATATTTTTGTTTTCAGTAATATTGGGTACTGGGAACAGATATCTGTACCAAACTTAATTAGTTGGTCTGCAGTCCTACATTCTTCGCCACGTTAATTTTTCACAATAATGTAACATTTCCTTAGTGTCATTCAAATTTTATGAATGAATATGCCAACAACAACAACAATACAATAGGATCCGGACTATCCACGGGGTCTGTGCTGAATCACTCTTCAAATGGGGTAAAATTCCTTCTCCCCAATGTGACTGCGGCGCTCCTTCACAGTCAGTTCACCACATTGTTCACGAATGCCATAGAAGAGCATATCAAGGTAATCGGTCTGACTTACTGTTGGCAAAACCTACAGCATTGAAATGGATACAGAATTTAGATTTAAAGATATAAGCCTGCCTTGTCATGTGTCCCTGTAAATATGTATATATCAATGTTTATGAGTGTATATACAGGGTGTATCTTATTTATACCGACAAAAAATCAGGGACACTCTGCGTGTTATGTAAAAGACGATGCCGCAATCGGATTGGCGGAGAAAATTTTGACAGAGATATGCTGATCGCCTCGGCTTGCCGCATGCCCACCAGCATATCTCTGTCTCCTTCTATCACACTCCCTTCCCTTGCCTGAAGCACAGCGGTGGCCAGCGGCTTGCTCTCTAGCTCAGCAAATACGGCAAGTTCGTAGATTAGAATCGCGCGCCCGGAAGTAACAAAGTAACCTCATTTTCTCCGCCAATCCGATTGCGGCATCGTCTTTTACATAACACGCAGAGCGTCCCTGATTTTTTGGTCGGTATAATTAAGATACACCCTGTATTTATCTTGCATGCTTGTTGTCTGTCTGTATGTCATACGATAAATAAATAACAACAATACAAAACGTAGCTGAATTCGTGCTGTGCTTGTATGAATGTAGGGAATGCGTATATGCCTCCCAGGCACAAATGCTGGTCAAATAATATTGCCCAACTATGAATGTGAGAGATAAAGGAAGCTAAAACACCACTCTCGTGGAGTAATACAGTAGTACAAACTCGGAGTATATTAAATTAGTTCCTGTTTTGTGTATCCAATTTCGTCTCCTCTTTAGTGAATCCAAATTTGGTCTGGATATAGAATAAATATTCATAATCTGGTGTTTCTGAGTGAGATTGCATCCTCTGCCACTGGGCTTAAGAGCGTGGTCGTGAGCGATCTTGAGCTAATTGAACAAACTTTTCTCGTTAATATTTAAGTAAATCAATTCAGCTGACTAGGTCAGCAATTATAATCCTCCTCTCCCCGGCCTGTGAAGTTATAGGGGGGGATGAGAAACCTCAATCTAGCGGGGATTAATTAGCATGCCCTTGAAATGATTAATGGTTCTTTCATGCAGCGAAGACAGGTTCTAGATCACAAGATCTGTTTCAGGTCTCATAAAAATTTAGTCTTTATCACTACGTGGTGTAGCGGCTAGCGTTCTTGGGTGTCATTCCGGAGGTCCGGGTTCCATTCCGACTCAGCCAAGACATTTTAATTCTATAACTCACACACACATATACACCGTATATACTGTATATATAAATAACAGCGAACAAGGAAAGGAAGAAGGTGGATCACGAAAGAGCTCATCCGTTATATAGGTACGAATTACACACACCAAAACTGAAATCTAGGAAGAGTATCCTAAAAACATCAAAGGAACTCACAACCGCCGAAACAATGCTAGACTACAATCTCGGAAAGCTAAAGGTCTTCTTCCTGGTTGCTGTAGATCACCATCTGAAACTTTACCACCGGGTCATAACGAGGCAGGGATGACATGGAAATCCCTAAATAGGTTGAGATCAGGAGTCGGCAAATCAAGGGCTAATATGGTAAGATGGAACTACGCTACAGACGGAAACATCAAGTGTGATTGCGGAGAAGATCAGACTGTCAAGCACATGATTCAATGTCGTATGTGTCCAACCACCTGCACAACGGAGGATCTACACCTAGCCTCAGAGAATGCACTACAAGTCGCCAAGGTCTGGTCTAATTGTATTTAATAGAATGTTTTGTAATTGTGTAACATGTTTCTGATACGAGAATAATATATATATATATATGTTTGGCCCGTGTTGATCTCATATGCCAACGTTCATTTTGTACATTAATCGGAAGTAGGCTAAGAACCAAGAATAACGGTACATTATCGTACGGACTATACATTGAAACGAAATTTGAGTGGTTCCAGAGAAGGGGGATGACAGACAGACAGGCAGATAGACAGACAGACAAACAGACCTTCGAGTTGCATTATAAGTGTCTTTGTAAGAGACCACGGGCCATAAGAAGAACATTCCAAATAACCATGCGTGTTTCTTTTCTTTAGCCTACTTTTTATTTTTGCAAAAAAAAAAAGTCCTCTTGGCACGCCGGAAGGCGGAGGTAGATTTCACCGGATAAACTTGGGGATAGGCGAAAATAGGCAGAATATGCAGGTTTTCGTAGAAAGATCAAACCTCATTTATTGCGAGAAAGTATTTTATAATTGGAGCTTAATTAACTTTGTTTTTCGTCATTTTATGCATATTCTAAACATTTTATTGTCTTTTGGGGACTGTAACCTTCTTGTCATTTGGGGTCCGTTTTTATACCTGTGGTCACACTGTCCTTATGCAAGGTTTCGACACTGATGTGTAACTATGTAACGGTTTGTTGCTTCTTCACGCAAAATTATATCTCCCGCAGAAATTTTGGTTGGTTCCTCAGTTTAGGGGCTGCGACAACGCGGTCATGTAACCCCGTGTACTTTGGGTGAGTGTAGAATCTGTCTGATAAACGGTGTGAATTGTGATGGCTGTATTAGTCTGTAATTCAGGTAAGGACTGCAGACGGTCAATTTCAAGCAGTAGTTCCTAATGTTGCTACCAGATACTACCGTCAACGACACGTAGCCGTGAACTTGGCTACTAGATGCCACCGCAACCCGCAACTCGCAACGAAAGTTGGAACTTCCCATCCAAAGGAAAGCATACTGAGGAATTTTCAGCGCTCTTAGAAAATCCGACGACTTCGGCCGGCTTTGAATCCGCGACCTTGGGCATAGAAGTTCAGCATGCTACCAGTTACGTCACCGAAGCCGCTTCACACTTAGTCAGATGGAAATCTGAATCTGATCTCATGCAAGTGCGTTGTCATGGCAACGTCTGATGGCTCATCCCTCATCAATTTAGAGGTGTTGCCATGGCAACCTCTGATAGCTCTTGGCATTTTCTTATAATTCCGAAATCATTTTTCTCATCCCTTGGCGTAATGGTGGGTCATATAAAAATTCTTTCAGACAAAAGTTTTAGGTAATTATTAGGGGAATATTGTCCATTTTGTACGGTTTTGATATTGTGCCTATTAAGAGAGATATGATTAATGTTTCCCGAAAAACCCACTTTTTCCCACCCCTTTGGCCAATGGTTGGTGCTATAAAAAACTCTTCAAACATAAATGTTTGGGCTTTATCCGACACATATTATGAACGTTTTTTTTTTTTTTTTTTTTTTTTTTAGCGTATGGCTTTTAGTGCCGGGAGTGTCCGAGGACATGTTCGGCTCGCCAGTTTTGTAGCTGCTTCGAGACGGACACCCAATGGGTGAGCTACAAGTACCGTTGGGGAGGGAAGGAGGGGAATTGGAATGTAAGGACGAGGAGTTGGAAGGTAGCGGCTGTGGCCTATAGTTAGGGACCAACCCCGGCATTTGCCTGGAAGGAAGATGGGAAACCACAGAAGACCATCTTCAAGGTTGCCGGCGGGGGGATTCGAACCTCCTCGCCTCCCGGATGTGAGCGACTGCCATCAGTCATGCCGTAACCACCACGGCTAACTCACCCGGTATTATGAACGTTGAACGGATTCGATATTTCACATATTAAGAGAGTTATAGCAATATTTCACTTTTTCGAAAAAAAACACGCCCCCCATTTTCACCCTCTTCGACCGATTTAGCCCAGTAACGAACTCGACCGATATTTTATAGGTACACATATTCGGTAAAAAAATTAAAGTGATTGGTGCAAAATTACGGCAGTTAATGTGTCCACAAGAAACTGATATACATATATATACATACATAAATTATATATAACATTTTGAACTGACGGAGGTTTTGGGGTCTGGGGGATGTGAAACGCGAAGATATGTCGAAATTTTCCGGAAGTCGAAACATGGTACCCATTGCAATAGTTAGCTTTCTAATGAAATCTACCTAAAAAAAATGTAGACGTGAGATCTAAGCGTGGATGAAATGACTTTGTGTTTGAGTGTGTGTATGCTTGTCCCCTATCAATTCAGACACGACGAAAACGAATTCAATGATTTTGGTACACTGGCAAAGGATACCTCAATGGCATGTTGTATATCGCCACCATCTTAACCAAAACATAATGGCGGCCACATAAATATTGAAAGCTTACATCAAATTACGACTATACTCATTATCGGATCTCATAAAAAAACTACTAGGTCGTACGTCGAACCATTTTAAGATGGTGGCCGTGTGAATCATGTAAGCTATATAATACAAAACTTATGATCCAAGGAATCAATGTTCACAGTATTTAACATTCAGATAGATTTATGTAAGGACCCTCTGTTGTCAACGTGATAACACGAGACTGTATGTTACAAGCAGCCTCCACTTTGAAATTATGAAATATAAAAAACTAGCTGAAATACCCGTGCTTCGCTACGCGTCATAAATAAATTAATATGTGAAGGTGACAGTTAAACCAGGGGATAGGCGAGGTGCTGCTCAGAGGGAGATTAAGGATGGAATATTTTGTCCAACTACACCGTTCGGCGTTGACCGTGTTTTATAGCACAAATTTAGGTTTTATTCGCTAACCGTTGGAGACACCTTTCGGATAGAAAATGTAATTTTAAACCTCGTATATGCCATCAAAATTTTGCTATTTCTGAGCGTTCACTTTTTATTTGAAATGGAAATATGAAAGTTTGAAACCAAAGGGTGTAGTGACGTCACTAAAATGGTCGCCATCTTTAAATAGTGCAAAGTATTGAAATCAAAAGTAGCCTATATGTTAACCAGGTAAATCAGCTACTTCCATGTAAAATTCATGTAAATCGGACCAGTGGTTCTTGCGTGATTGAGTAATACACAGACACACACCATGTCATTTTTAGCCTCGCTTCGCTCGCGTCATAGTCGTGTCATATTGTTATTCAATGAAATGCATGTTTAACCCCGTTAACACCCCTTTAGAACCTGAATATCCAAAAATCCCTCCTTAGTAGAATTTTTCGACACACAACAAACATATCCCCTTCTTCTAACTTTAATAGTTTTGGTTGGTCGATGAGAGTGAACATCCAAAAATCCTTCCTTAGTGGACGTTTTTCTTCCAGAATTTCACCCCTTCCCATAGGCCCCTTAAATTGGATTTATGAAAAAACGGTCGAACACCTACTTATTTTAATTAACTTATTTATTCGTTTATTTATATTTAAGCTGATTGAAACTCGGAGGAAATCAAACTCCTCGCCTATGTCGTTTAAGAGATACACGCTCCGTTTGGAATCTTTCAACCCCCACTATTCATCCCTTTCACCTCATAATATACACCAAATCGAAAAACCATTAGACATGTGTCAGCTTATTCTTAATGATTAGAATATATGCCAAGTATCACATCCCCAAATGAAACCACTCGTGAGGTATTGTTATTCAATGAAATGCACGTTTACCCCCTTAACACCTCTTTAGAACCTGAATATCCAAAACTCTTTCCTTAGTGGACGTTTTCGACATACCACGAACATATCCCCAAAATTTCATGTTTCTAACTTCAATAATTTTGGCTGGGCGATGATGAATGAGTGAGTCAGTCAGGACATTTTCTTTCATTTATTTTTCAGAATTTCACCCCTCCCAATGAACCCCTTAAATTGAATTTATGAAAAAAAAACCGGTCGAACACCTATTTACTTATATAAAGCTGTTTTCCCCCTGAGTTTGATGAGTAAGTAAGTGAGTCAATCAGTTAGGACACTTTCTTTCCTGTTTTTCCCCCGATTTTCACCCCTCCCCATGGGCCCCTTAAATTGGATTTATGAAGAAATGGTCGAACACCTATTTACTTATTTCTTAAGCTGCTTTTTTCCGCTGAATTTCAAAATTATCGCCTATGTTGAATAAGAGATACAGTACATGCTCCGTTAAGAATCCTTCAACCCCCAATTTTCTCCCCTTTCACCTCATAATACACACCATATCGATAAACCCTTAGGCGTGTGTCTGCTTATTTTGAATGATTAGTTTATATGCCGAATATCACATCCCCAAATGAAACAACTCGTGAGATATTTTTATTCAACAAAATGCAAGTTTATCCCCTTAACACCCCTTCAGAACATGAATATCCAAAAATCCATCCTTAATGGACTTTTTCGATATACAACGAACATATCCCCAAAATCTCAAGTTTCTAACTGCAGTAGGTTTGCTGGGGGATGATGAGTGAATATCCAAAAATCCTTCCTTAGTGGACTTCTTTCCCCAGAATTTCACCCCTCCCCATGAGCCCCTTAAATTGGATTTATGAAAAAACAATCGAACACCTATTTACTACTTTTTCAAGCTGATTTTTCTCCCTGAGATTCATACTTTTTGCCTCTGTCTTTTAAGAGATAATTGCTCCGTAAAGAATCTTTCAACACTCACTTTTCACACATACACCTCATAATATACACCACATCGAAAAACCCTCAGACATGTGCCTTCTTATTCTTAATGATGAGTTTATATGCCGAATATCCCATCCCAAAGGAAACCAATCGGGAGATATTGTTATTCAATTAAATGCAAGTCTACCCCCTTAAGACCCCTTTAGAACCTGAATATCCAAAATTCCTTCCTTAGTGGACGTTTTCGATATACAACGAACATATCCCCAAAATGTCATGTTTCTAACTTCAATAATTTTGGCTGGGCGATGATGAGTGAGTGAGTCAGACAGGACATTTTCTTCCAATTATTTTTCAGAATTTCACCCCTCTCATGAGTCCCTTAAATTGGATTTATGAAAAAAAAAACGGTCGAACACCTATTTACTTATTTTTGAGCTGTTCTTCCCCCCTGAGTTTGATGAGTGAGTGAGTTAGGACACTTTCTTTCCTGTTTTCTCCCCCAGAATTTCACCCCTCTCCAAGGGCCCCTTAAATTGGATTTACGAAAAAACGGTCGAACACCTATTTACTTATATTTTAAGCTGTTTTTCCCGCCGAATTTCAAACTTCTCGCCTATGTCGTTTAAGAGATACACGCTCCATTAAGAATCCTTCAACCCCCAATTTTCACCCCTTTCACCTCATAATATACACCACATCGATAAACCCTTAGACATATGTCTGATTATTTTAATGATTAGTTTATATACCGAATATCACATCCCCAAAGAAACAACTCATGAGATATCGTTATTCAATGAAATGCACGTTTACCCCTTAACACCTCTTCAAAACCCGAATATACAAAAATCATTCCTTAGTTGAAGTTTTCGACATACAGCGAACATATTCCCAAAATTTCATGTTTCGACCTTTAATAGTTTTCGCTGGGCGTGATGAGTGAGTGAGTCAGACAGGACATTTTCTTTCAATTATTTTTACCAGAATTTCACCCCTTCCCATGGGCCCCTTAAATTGGATTGATGAAAAAAAGCTTGAACACCTATTAACTTATTTTTAAGCTGTCTTTTTCCCCTGAGGTTGATGAGTGAGTTAGTCAGTCAGTTAGGACACTTTCTCTTCTTTTCCCCCAGAATTTCACCCCACCCCATTGGCCCCTTAAATTAATTTATGAAAAAACGGTGGAACGCCGATTTACTTAATTTTTAAACTCAATTTTTTTCGCTGAGTTTCAAATTTCTCGCCTATGTCGTTTAAGAGATAGGCCTACACGCTTCGTTAGGAATCCTTCAACCCCCTCTTTTCAGCCCTTTCACGTCATAATAATACACCACATCGAAAAACCCTTAGACATATGTCTGCTATTTTTAATGATTAGTTTATATCCCGAGTATCACATCCACAAATGAAACCACACGTGAGATATTGTTATTCAATGAAATGCAGGTTTAACCCCCTTAAGACCCCTTTAGAACCTGAATATTCAAAAATCCTCCCTTTGTGTATGGTTTTGACATACAACGAACATATCCCGAAAATGCCATGTTTCCAACCTCAATATTTTTGGCTGGGCGATGATGAATGTGTGAGTGAGTCAGGACATTTTCTTTCAATTTTTTTTTTCAGAATTTCACCCCTCCCGATGAACCCCTTGATTTATAAAAAAAACTGTCGAACGCACATTTACTTATTTTTAAGCAGTTTTTCCCCCTGAGTTTGAAGAGCGAGTGATCAATCGGTTAGGACACTTTCTTTCCTGTTCTTTTCCCCCAGAATTTCACCCCTCCCCATGGGCCCCTTAAATTGGATTTATGAAAAAACGGTCAAACACCTAATTACTTATTTTTATGCTGATTTTATTCCGCTGAGTTTCAAACTCCTCGCCTATGTCGTTTAAGAGATACAGGCTCCGTTAGGAATCTTTCAACCCCCACTTTTCACCCCTTTCACCTCATAATATACACCACATCGAAAAACCCTCAGACATATGTCTTCTTATTTTTAATGATGAGTTTATATGCCGAGTATCACATTCCCCAATGAAACCAATCGGGAGATATTGCTATTCAATGAAATGCAGGTCTACCCCCTTAACTCCCCTTTAGAACCTGAATATCCAAAAATCCTTTCTTAGTGGGCGTTTGCGGCCCTTGAGGAAGCTGCATACCAAATTTCATTCCAATCCGTTGGGTGGTTTCTGAGATTTCGTGATGAATGTGTGAGTGAGTGAGTGAGTGAGTGGTATTTGACAAATATCTAGTAGATAGTGTCAAGTCTTTGTTATGCTATACGCGGTTGACAGTGCTGTGTGATCAGTTGAGTAACTAACGGGATTTCAAGTAAAGCTCCTCATTTTCTATACCGGTAGTGCAGAGCGCAATTGGCATCCAGTCGGCCGTGTCTCGACTTGAGCTATGTTGCCATGGAAACTATCTGCCTTGCCATTCCTTCATGAGTATATTTTATGAATTTATTAGCCTTTGCTCGAGTGCAAAAGGGCCTAAATCAGAAGAATGAGAAAGACTATCAAAAATTCATGTAGCCAGCGGTTCTTTCTGGGTCCTAAACTATGTGTATGCAAAATTTGGTTGAGATTGGTGGAACGGTGTAGATTTGTATACGGAACCAACCCACCCACATACATACATACAGACTTTCACTTTTATATATAAGATATATAACTCTCAACGCTTTATAGGTACCGGTACTGTAACGGAAATTAGTGACAATGTAGGACCGTTTATGTGGCCATCAATGGTCAAGGCAATAGAACATACTCCCCATACATTGAACTATTAAAACATTAAAATCAACATCTCCGAATTATCATACTTAATATAGCGCACTGCGGCCATCTTGAAATTTCAAATAAATTAATACTTTACAGTATCCTAGAGCTATAATAACGAAGTGCCTAATATGCCCAGTTACTTTATACATTCAAGATGGTGTTTAAGTGTACTGTTAAATTATACAAATTAGTAATTTAAGATGTTATTGTACACTAACTTGGTAGAAGAGGAGTATTATACAGTATAGGGTAAACATACTTTTTTTCGTGACATACTTTATTTCGTGACACCTGACATAATATTTATCTTGAAGTAAGGTAGGCGTTCTACACCGAGTTCCAACAGTCCTCAACAGATGGCAGGAATGTCGTTACACGGGAAAAATGCTCTGAGCGGAAATCGTCACTTGGTGTACGACTGGCAGTTGAGTGAATGGTATGTGCGTGAAAACCCGTTGTTTGTTAAGCAGCTCCTGTACTACTAGGTCGTTAAGGTAAGTTGTTGACGTAATTATTCAAAACCTTCTATGCAGCCGAATTCTCTAAGGAACATACTTGCAATCTCAGTCGTCGGAGATGGATTTATATGCATTATTACTGAAATAATTGCTTAGTAAAACAACAACGATGCTTACGTTTTGTGTCCATTTCAGACACAATGGCGCCAACCCTAAGCAAATGTGTGCAGAAGGACAACGGCAACAATCCTGAGAAAACGGTTTCTGTGAACAAAAGAAGACAAGCCTAATCAACAGATTACCGTCGGGTTGTTAATACACTTTAGGGGCTTGGGACTTCTTGGTCATAAGCCCCGTGTGTTGAATTTGTAGGATGACCTGTACTGTATAACTGCGATGACTGTAGCAGTGTGATGAAATAAGGTACTGTACTCTCCTGGCATTTGTCTGGAGGGAGTGTGGAAAAAACAAGGGAAAACAAATTCAGACTGGCCGCTGTTGGCTTGAATTTACACCACACATCAAACTACACATGTTCCTGATCAAGCCGGAAAATCCAACACACAACGGACTACAGTGAAATCTGAATCCAAGGGAAAACAGAAATCCAAAAACAAGAAAAATGATGACTTCTTTGCCACCTGTAATGAGAGCTACAGTTGTGGAAAGAATAGAAGTTAGTGGATTCAGTGTTGCTTCTGTTTGCGATGGTTTCACGAAAGCTGTCAGTCCACTGATTCATCTGATGTTACTGTATTTATGTGCAATATTTGTCCGTGTGTCAGTGACAATGATACCGATTCTGTAAACTAGTGAAAAGTGCGGTAACAATGCTAAATAAATGTTATCACGAACTTAAGTATATAGTGTCACGGAATTAAGTTTGCTACCACGAAATTAAGTAGCATGCCCACTACACACATATCATTGTATAACATTAATAGTTTTACATTTCTTGAATGCTCTTTGTTATGGATAAGTAGAAAAATGTATCGATTTCGTACACGTAAAATATAAAATATTTTGATCGAGCATTTGTTTTGGGTTCTCATTTATAATCCTTGATATCACGAAGTTAGGTAGGTTTACTCTAAGAGGCGTCAGTAGCGTTAGTGACAAATTTATCAAACTGAATATAGCGCGCAGTGGCCATCCTGAAAATTCATAACTTAAAAATAAATAATTTTCTATGTTTTAGAACTAGAATAACGAATATTAACAATAATGTGGAAAATTATAATGAGTATCGTATGCCAGAAGGAAAATAAAAGTGGTTCTAAATTTTAAAGATGGCGGCTGGGCGTAGTATTAAAAGGTAATAGTGAATCAATCAGATTGTAATTGTGAAATTAAAATAATAATATGATTGTGTTAAACACAATGTGTACAATGAAGTATTTTCACCACTCTGTCATTTCTGCGATTAGAGATTGAGACCTGCTTACACATTCCACTTAGTGGTATTTGGGGCATGGATGATTGCAATTCTTGCAGACGCAGTCCTCCTTGGGCTCATGAAATATCTCATTCTGACAGATACTTTCATGTAACCCATGGACAGCGAATCGCGTATACAGATGTCGAAGTATGAAATTTGGTCCCTTCCAGATATCTGTCTTCATTGCTTCAGTCTACATTATTTCTTGGGGGTATCTCGTCGGCTTTTTTCTGTCTCTCCTCGATGATGGTTTTATACGTTTGCGTTTCCGGTAGATCGAAGGAGTGCTTGATGTATTCTATAAACAAGGTTTTCTGTGCTATTTTATAGGCGTAGTAGGTGTTCCTTGAGAATTTTGAGATAGAGAGAGCTCTCTTAATAAATCTCGCTTTGACGCTCTCTAGCTTCCTGAGGTTGTTCACCGACAAAATTAATGAGATTAAGAAAGACGTAGACTACCATATAAGGGACCTTGCTGCAATAAGCCATACGAACAAGATGTTCAGTAAAGAACATATAGCTTACTTTCTCCTAAATGCATGGGTATTGTTATAACTCTTTGTCCTTTTCAAGGAGTATGATTGAACGTTGGTTGTAGTAGCTTGTTGAAATACAACGTGCTATAGGGATATTAAACATGAATATGAGGTGCCCTTTGCTAGTGCTACCTCTGTACCAAATTTCGTTCAATTCGGTTTCACCGTGTTTGAATTGATAGGGGGAATCGATTTGCACACATACTTGGCCACCATCTGCAAACTATTGGGCTGATGTTCTTGCAGTTTGGTCTGAATATGTTTCCCACATAAAGATATGGTGTTGCAAAATTTGGTAGAGACTAGATTATTAGGTTGGTCGTAATTACATTTTAGCTTTTAACATTTGGGTGGCCGCGATTACGTTTCCGTAAAGATAGCGGTGATATAAAACATGACTCTGAGGTGCCCTTTTCTAGTGCTACCTCTGTACCAAATTTCGTTCCATTCGGTTTCACCGTGTTCGAATTGATAAGGGGAATCGATTTTCACACAAAGATGGCCGCCATCCGCAAAATATTAGGCTGATGACCTATTAGTTTGGTCAAAGGATGCTCCCTCCATAAAGGTATGTTGTTGCTAAATTTGCTAGAGATCGGATGATTAGGCTAATCGTAATTTGATTTAAGCTTTGAACATTTGTGTGGCCGCCATTACGTTTCCGTCAAGATGGCGGCGATATAAAACATGACACTGAGGTGCCCTTTGCTAGTGCTACCTCTGTACCAAATTTCGTTCATTCGGTCCCACCGTGTTCGAATTAATAGGGGGAAACAATTTTGACATAAAGATGGCCGCCATCCTCAAACTATTAGGCTAATGGCCTATTAGATTGGTCAAAGGATGCTCCCTCCATAAAGGTATATTGTTGCAAAGTTTGGTAGAGATCGGATGGTTATGTTAGTCGTAATTTGATTTAAGCTTTAAACAATTGTGTGGCCGCCATTACGTTTCTGTCAATATGGCGGCGATATAAATCATGACACTGAGATGCCCTTTGCTAGTGCTATCTCTGTACCAAATTTCGTTCCATTCGGTTTCACCGTGTTTGAGTTAATAGGGGGAATCGATTTTGACACAAAGATGGCCGCCATCCGCAAACTATTAGGCGAATGACCAATTAGATTGGTCAAAGGATGCTCCCTCCATAAAGGTATGTTGTTGCAAAATTTGGTAGAGATCGGATGATTAGGTTAATCGTAATTTGATTTAAGCTTTGAACATTCGTGTGGCCGCCATTACGTTTCAGTCAAGATGGCGGCGATATAAAACATGACACTGAGGTGCCCTTTGCTAGTGCTACCTCTGTACCAAATTTCGTTCCATTCGGTTCCACCGTGTTCGAATTAATAGGGGAATCAATTTTGACATAAAGATGGCCGCCACCCGCACACTATTAGGCTAATAACCTATTAGATTGGTCAAAGGATGCTCCCTTCATAAAGGAATGTTGTTGCAAAGTTTGGTAGAGATCGGATGGTTATGTTAGTCGTAATTTAACTTAAGCTTTGAACATTTGTGTGGCCGCCATTACGTTTCTGTCAAGATGGCGGCGATATAAAACATGACACTGAGGTGCCCTTTGCTAGTGCTACCTCTGTACCAAATTTCGTTCATTCGGTTCCACCGTGTTCGAATTAATAGGGGGAATCAATTTTGACATAAAGATGGCCGCCATCCGCAAACTATTAGGCTGATGACCTATTACTTTGGTCAAAGGATGCTCCCCCCATAAATGTATGTTGTTGCAAAATTTGGTAGAGATCGGATGATTAGGTTAGTCGTAATTTGATTTAAGCTTTGAACATTTGTGTGGCCGCCATTACGTTTCCGTCAAGATGGCGACGATATAAAACATGACACTGAAGTGTCCTTTGCTAGTGCTACCTTTGTACCAAATTTCGTTCAATTCGCATTCACCGTGTTCGAATTGATAGGGGGGGGACAGACATTCAGAGTACACACACTCACACACACACACACAGACACACACAGACACACACACACACAAAGACACACACAGACTCACACACACACACACACACACACACAGACTCACACACACACAGACAGACACACTTTTTTCGCCCTGTGTTGATCTCATAAATCTACTTTCATTTTTTGCAAAAATCGAAAGTAGGCTAAAAATACACTGAACACAGGGCGAGGTGGCCATCTTGAAAATTTAGAATATGATAATGTATAATACATTACTTTTAAGATACAACAACGAAACCTATCAGTAATGTAGAACCTCGTAAGCGTCTTCCTATGACCAAGTGAAAAGTATAGAATGGCGACTCCATACGCACATGACGGCGGCTGGGCGTATTCTTAAATCTTGAACATCGTTACTTCATGATTAGGGCAAGGAATTTAATGACCAAAAAATAGCAACAAAATGCAAATTAAAAATGCATGTACGACCTAAAAATGGTTAATAAATGACAAAATTTGAAAAAAGACCAATAAATTATCCTTAAATCACTTATTTATTAATACTTTAAGAGACAACTGATCTGAGAGAGAATTTTAATGGAAGGCAATGCATTAAGTTTAAATTATTTTTGTTACTAACAAAGTAAATACCACTTTGCCACCCCTGGTGAAAAAAATATATTTTAGAACTGGCATATTTTTCAAATACTCTCCTAGCAAATAGTTGTCATTTAATTAACACATCATATTTAAGAAAAACTTCAGTGGCTGTTTACAACAAATTCCAACTGAAATGCACAATGAAAACTTTGCGTAGGTTCCCAAATGGAATCGATTGCCTATTGTCTGCAAGTAACGATTTGTACATGGAGAAGCTTCTCTCTACCTCAACTGAAACAATTGGTGCATACTGAAAACAAGCAATATCTCCCGGTTTCAGTTCACAGTCGGTAAGAGAAAACTTTTCCACCCGACAATGCTTTGCCAATAGAACACATTAATATCCTAATAAAACAAAATATAACACTTACCAGAAAACAATTAAAAATGCCAAAAATGACCTAAATTGCTCCAAAAATGACCTATCACTTGTCAACGGCAAAAAATACAAAACAATGCCCTCACAAATTGCCCTTATTTAATCAGTCAATTCATGAAACACATGTATATATACTCGAGCTATCTTTCGGTCTTCATACAAAAAAGATGCAAAATCATCAAATGCCTTGCCCTATTCAAGCTATAATAGCACAACATTTTGTGAGGGAGGAGTGCCATACAAAAACCTTGCTACAATTAGTGATACTAATATGACACTGAATTTAGCGCGCAGCGGCTACCTTGTAATTATAAAATTTACAAACAATTAATTGTATATATTTAGAGATACAATGTATCATATTAGCATTACATATATGGGCTTTATATGCCAGAGCAATCCTGCCTTACATTCAAGATGGTGGATGAGCATACTATTAAAACTTCTACATCAATAACTC
Source organism: Meconema thalassinum (assembly GCA_946902985.2). NCBI lineage: Eukaryota > Metazoa > Arthropoda > Insecta > Orthoptera > Tettigoniidae > Meconema > Meconema thalassinum. The sequence continues at coordinate 274,597,061 of OX336390.1, forward strand.
AATATCCAATTGCGCTAACAACATGAAACTGTACTGTAAGAGGGGAGATATAGATAAGATAGCTCGATTACTTTAATCATAAGATTATCAACTGCATGAAGCACGCTGCCGCCATCATGAAGATGTAGGATCTTATGTAGGATACAACACTTAACGTTCAACACAACAACTTTCAATAACTCCTTGATGAGGACAACGAGTTAACTATATTCATTCATTTAGGAGAAAGTAGGCCAAGTAACGTCTTGTTTTCTGTTTAATTTAATGCCGCCATCATTAATATCAACAATCCACTGTTTATTACAGTGACAATGACGAAACGCAGCAAATATGTAGTCTCATATAAAAGGCTTCTCCTGCAGAAGGTGCAAGATAAACGATTCCATACATTCAAGGTGGTGGTAGGGTGTACTTTACTAATGCTTCAGTCAATTCCTATGGATGAAGAAGCTGATTTAAACGTAGCTCAGTAAACGAGGAGTCTTATGTAGGATACAACACTTAACGTTCAACACAACAACTTTCAATTATACTCCTTGATGAGGACAACGAGTTAACTCTATCAATTCATTTAGGAGAAAGTAGGCCAAGTAACGTCTTGTTTTCTGTTTGATTTAATGCCGCCATCATTAATATCAACAATCCACTGTTTATTACAGTGACAGTGACGAAACGCAGCAAATATGTAGTCTCATATAAAAGGCTTCTCCTGCAGAAGGTGCAAGATAAACGATTCCATACATTCAAGGTGGTGGTAGGGTGTACTTTACTAATGTTTCAGTCAATTCCTATGGATGAAAAAGCTGATTTAAACGTAGCTCAGTAAACGAGGAGTCTTATGTAGGATACAACACTTAACATTCAACACAACAACTTTCAATTATACTCCTTGATGAGGACAACGAGTTAACTCGATCAATTAATTTAGGAGAAAGTAGGCCAAGTAACGTCTTGTTTTCTGTTTAATTTAATGCCGCCATCATTAATATCAACAATCCACTGTTTATTACAGTGACAGTGACGAAACGCAGCAAATATGTAGTCTCATATAAAAGGCTTCTCCTGCAGAAGGTGCAAGATAAACGATTCCATACATTCAAGGTGGTGGTAGGGTGTACTTTACTAATGCTTCAGTCAATTCCTATGGATGAAGAAGCTGATTTAAACGTAGTTTAGTAAACGAGGAGTCTTATGTAGGATACAACACTTAACGTTCAACACAACAACTTTCAATTATACTCCTTGATGAGGACAACGAGTTAACTATATGCATTCATTTAGGAGAAAGTAGGCCAAGTAACGTCTTGTTTTCTGTTTAATTTTATGTAATTTAGTTTGAATATTGTTTGTAAACTATCAGACGTTCCTCTATTACGGACGACGAATGTTTTGCGGGGTTGTAGTAATAGAATCTCTCCAAATGAACAAGGAGCGATAAAAAGTGACGCTGCACCAGCAGTCACCTCAGTCACTCATTATGTCGCCCGCAGCACGCCAAGTCACGTAGCGTGGATCCTGGACGCGCTCATGGAATAAGAAGAGGGGGTAAATGGAGAATATTAATACAGTTCCCTTCTCCAACCGATGTTCACTGAAGTGAGCATTCGCGTGTAATAATTCCCAATTCAATGTTTCTTTGTTAGATTAAAACAACGATTACGTGCATGTAAATCAACCCTAATGGGTTCACAACCACTAAACAGCGCAATTTGTCCAGTATTGCTTCCACTAACTTTCCACAGGTTTTTGTGGTCTCTTTTGGACCATACGAGTTTTGTTTCTCGCGACATAGGGATGAGAATGAGCTTGGTCTCGGTTTCCTAAGATATTTCGCCTATTTGAGCATGTATTTTTGTGTGTGTGGTAGAGGGGGAGGGGACGGGGGGGGGGGGAGGGTTTCCGCCATAGCCCCCTTTTATGAAAGGTATGGCGAAGAGTTATATAAATATTTGGTGCCTGACTTGTGATAGAAACCCATACCAAATTTTTCGTTCATCCACCCAGCCATTCTCGAGTTATAAGTATGCAAACAGACTGACAGATAGCCAGCCAGCCACACAGACATACATACTGTACATTTTATTTTGCATGCATTCGTAGTAAAACAGTCTGAAACGCGTAAATAATACACAATTCCGTGAAAATTCATAAAAAGCAGACGAACCTTCATTTTTATGTACAGAGAGATCTTTCATTCTACACCTATACTGTTCCCCTCTTCTTTTCAATCAATATGTTGTCTCTCTCGAACAGACAGATGACCTTGATGATCAACTTGCTACTGACTAAGCATTACGATGCACAACACTACCAAACGAAAAGGACAACACGGTCATTGTTCCCCTAACGTAAAGTACGTGTCATGTACCCCTCCCCAATAGGGATGATTAATTTCTAAACAGCGCAATAAACTTTGTAATTTGCTGATAGTTGATTGTAGTTGCGCCTCCTTACAACATAACAGGAGAACCATTCTCATAAATAGAAAATTGAAAACAACAAATGAAATGATTGTGGTGTGGAACCTTTATTCGATTTTTAGCCTACTTTTCACATTTTGCAAAAACGAGGAAAAAGTAGACTTATGAGATCGGGCAAATGTGTGTCTGTCTGTCTGTCTGTCTGTCCTTCTGTCTGTCTGTCTGTCTGTCCTTCTGTCTGTCTGGCTGTGTGTGTGTCCCTATCAACTCCTAAACGGCTGCAGCAATCGAAACAAAAATTGGTAGGAGTAAATACCTATACCTGAATATCTCACGGCCATATTTGAAAATGATGTCAGTGCTACCAACAGCTGAAAAATCGCAATTGAAATTTGAGCTCCATGTTGGATATCTTGGAAGGTATGAATGGGAGCTATTTCAAAATTGGCACATGTATAGATAATAATATTGCAGTTTAATTTCCAGGAGGCCACACATGACAGTGTTGCCAAAATGATTATATGCCTGCTGATAGGTCCAAATGAGAAATGCATATAACTTCTACACTATTAATTGGATTTCAACCAAATTTCGTATGGGCTATGTGTACATAAACAGATATGACTGAGTGTATTCTTAAGAGCCACCAGGGCTGCCAACTGTTAATAAATGCTCTCAATTTTTTATCCAAATACCCATATATCAGAAAGTATGCAAGCCGACAGCTTTAAACTATGCACACGTATAGTACCTGACATTCTATATTAATTTGGAGTAACGTATATACGTCAGTGCTACCAACATGATTCTAAGCCTGCTGAGAGGTACAATTTTAAATACATGTAACTGCTATACTATCATTTGGATTTCAACCAAATTTCGTGTGTGCTATGTGTACCATAACAGATATGACTATGCCGATTCTTAAGAGTAACCAGGGCTGCCAACTGTTAATAAATACTGTCTCTATTTTTGTTACCCTAATATCAATATATCAGAAAGTATGCAAACCAATTGATCTAAACTTTGCACACGTGTAGTACCTGCATTCTAGATTAAATTGGAGTAACTATTATAGGCCTACGCCAGTGCTGCCAACATGATTCTAGGACTGATGATATGTCCAATTTTAAAATTCATGTAACTTCTATACTAACTCATGGATTTCATTCAAAATTGACACAACAATAGATCTTATTATTTCAGATTATTTCTGACCAATACATGTATGTCATTGTTGCCAACATGATTTTACGCGCGCTGTTAGATCCAATGTTTAACTGCATGTAACGTCCATGCTATCCATTGGACTTCAACCACATTTTGTATTCTGTACCTTAAGAGATGGAACTAAGAATATATTCAGTCACCAGGGCTGCCAACTGTTGTTCTCTATTAGGCTACATTATGCCAGGTATAGAGTATTTCGAACTAATTAGAAATTTCGATATAACCAACTTAATTTCGTCATTATTCTAGATAGATCCATATAGATTAATCATTGGCATGAATCTTAAATTTTAAGAAAAGTAGGCTCTTTAGTTCGTCACGGAACTTATTGTTAACTGATAATGTTGCGTGTCAGCGAGGAAAATTCAAATTCATTCTCTCCTTGGTAGTCCCATGTTTCTTTACTTTTCAAATAAAGAATATGCTTTTTCCTTCTTCTTCCGTGGGTAGAGATTCTACTACACCCGCGATAACCCCTGCCTGTTGTAGGACGTCGCTAAATTGGCATAATATCCACCGCAGTTTGAGGATCCCTTTGCGATTTTTAGCCTATTTCGATTTTTGCAAAAAAATGAAAGTAGACTTATGAGATCACCACCTGGAGAAAAATTGTGTGTCTGTCTGTGTGCATGTGAGTCTGTGTGTGTGTGTGTGGGTGTGTGAGTGTGTGTACTCTGAATGTCTGTCCCCCCTATCGATTCAAACACGGAGAAACCGAATTGAACGAAATTTGGTACAGAGGTAGCACTAGCAAAGGGCACCAGAGTGTCATGTTTTATATCGCCGCCATCTTGACGGAAACGTAATGGCGGCCACTCAAATTTTCAAAGCTTAAATCAAATTACGACTAACCTAATCATTAGATCTCTACCAAAATTTTCAGCATCATATCTTTACGGGGGAACATCCTTTGACCAAATTACAAGGTCATCAGTCCTATAGTTTGCCGATGGTGGCCATGTTTGTGTGCAAATCGATTCCCCATATTAATTCTAACACGGTGAAACCGAATGGAACAAAATTTGGTACAGAGGTAGCACTAGCAAAGGGAATCTCAGTGTCATGTTTTATATTGTCGCCATCTTGATGGAAACGTAATGGCGACCACCCAAATGTTCAAAGTTTAAATCAAATTACTACTAACCTAATAATTCGATCTCACCAAATTTTGCAACAACATATCTTTATGTGGGGAGCATCCTTTGACCAAACTACAAGGTCATCAGCCCAATAGTTTGGGGATGGCCGCCATGTTTGGGTGCAAATCGATTTCCCCTCTTAATTCAAACACGGTAAAGCCGAACGGAACGAAATTTGGTACAGAGGTAGAACTAGCAAAGGGCACCTCAGTGTCAGCTTTTATATCGCGGCCACCTTGACGAAAACGTAATGGCGGCCACCCAAATGTTAAAAGCTTAAATCAAATTACGACCAACCTAATCATCTGATCTCAACCGGTTGTTGCAACATTATACCTTTATGTATGTAGAATCTTTTGACCAAACTAAAAGGTCATCAGCCCAATAATTTGCGGATGTGGGCCATGTATGTGTGCAAATCAATTCCCCCTATCTATTCATACACGGTGAAACCGAATTGAATGAAATTTGGAACAGATGTAACACTAGCAAAGGGCACCTCATTGTCATGTTTTATATCGCCGCTATCTTGACTGAAACGTAATGGTGGCCACCCAAATTTTAATAGCTTAAATCAAATTAAGACCAACCTTATCATATGATCTCTACTAAATTTTGCAACAATATACCTTTATGTGAAAAGCGTTCTTTGACCAAGCTACAATGTCATCAGTCCAATAGTTTGCATATGGCGGCCATATATGTATGCAAATCGATTCCCCCTATCAATTCAAACACGGTAAATCCGAATTGAACGAAATTTGGTACGTTGGTAGCACTAGCAAAGTGCACCTCAGCGTCATGATTTATATTGCCGCCATCTTTACGGAAACGGAATGGCGGCCACCCAAATGTTAAAAGCTTAAATCAAATTACGACCAACCTAATTATTAGATCTCTATCAAATTTTGCAACAACATACCTTTTTGTGGGAAGCATCTTTTGACTGAACTACAAGGTCATTAGCCCAATAGTTTGCAGATAGCGGCCATGTATGTGTTCAAATCGATTCACCATATCAATTTAAACACTGTGAAACCGAAGTGAATGAAATTTTGTACAGATGTAGCACTAGCAAAGGGCACGTCATATTCATTTTTAATATCCGTATAACACGTTGTATTTCTACAAGCTACTACAACCAACATTCAATTATATTCCTTGAAAAGGACGAAGAGTTACAACAATACCCATGGATTTAGGAGAAAGTAGGCTATATGTTATTTACTGAACATCTTGTTTCAACTCTCAGATCCATCAACTATAATTAAATAGAATACATGGAAAGTTATGAGGGAAGTTTTACGAAGAAATCATTTAACATTTATTTATATAATATGGAAGTTTATATTGGGGTTTCAGATACAGCATATTGTGAGCTTGAGGTTTCTAAAACGTTTCTTCCTTTTTTATTTTTATAAAAGAGCAACCATTTATACGCTAATTAATTAATAAAAAGATAGCGCACAACGTGCATTAGTGGTACCTGTACAGAAATTTGTTAGTGCGATTTTCCTCTCAACACAGTAAAGAACGTTTGTATCTATCACAAAACGTTTCACATAATTCACAAATGCACTGTTCGTTCGGCTTCTGGTAGATATTGGTCCTGCAGATAAGGTGATGGAAGCCAGACGCGTCATCATAATATGTTCCCGAAGGGATAGCTGTGCGTGTTCATAGCGGAGGTTGGACAAGTAGTACACCAGATCAACGGTGGTAAGAAATATTTACGCTGGTACTGGTTCAGATCTCGTCACCTACATATCCCCCGAGAACAATAGCTCGATGACAGCGTGGTGTTGGATTATATGCTTGGGCACCAGCTAAGTGTGTTCCATTATATCCCATTCACCGCCGTGACAGATTACATTGTTGTATCGAACATTGTGATTGAGAGTGGTTAAAGCTGATATTCTCAAATGAATCATGCATGATTCAGTCAGTGTCTCGAGCGATTCTCGGCATGTAGAGGAAACAGGGAACACAATACCATACACAAAATTAGAGCTAGGCAAACAACTCCCCACTTTCGATCGGCAATGTAGGCGAGATTGAGGAATGAAAATGCCGGTTTCGGTACTATTTTTGCCGATAACGTGGTACCGTGAGCGATCATTATCGATATTCTCATTTGGTCAGCATGGCCCGGTCATAAGGTACTCTGGGGTATTGTGTAAGAATACAACAACACAGAGAAATTGTTCAATTTGTGACTTAATCTGCTCATGTTGATCTCAAGAATATGAAACGATAAAAATCAATTCCACAAGCATGCCAACATACTCTATAAGTAATCCTTCCCACAAAATTTCTCCGCAAGCCCTCATTTTATCAATAGTTTTCTTGTCTAGTAATTTCACACTTCCATCTGCTGTTCCCTCTTTGGTGAGAGGAGTCAATACGCTATTTCTCATAAGTGGATTAAACTGTTTTATATTTTGTCTAACGTAAAAATGAGGAATGGTTTGCATTACGGGTTACAGAGGGCCTCGGTTTTTCATTCAAATTGACAGTAGCGACATCGCTGAGAATTCCTCCATTGTCGAGAATTATATTTCAACTTAGCGGAGGAGCTTGAGTGTCCTTGGAGGGAGACGGTACCGGCCATACGGAAACTTGTGATACCGAGTTGAACTAGTGGAATTTGCCAGGCCCTACACAAAAGATCCAAGAATATGACATATTCGGAAATATTACAATGTAACCTAGGGTACGGTAACTTGCCGAGCATGAGCACCTTACTGTATTTTATTGTATTCAGAAGCATACCATCTATGCTGCTGGCCATTGCCAACCAAAGAACGTCGAAATGTATTTCAAACCTAAGCTTATAAAGAAATAAATGAAACAGAGCTTAAAACCACTAGCCCATTGTTGATATTTTTTTGTGAAAGGAAGACGGTAAGCGGTGGGATAATTAGAAAGGGAAGCTGCGATAAGAGCTCAGCGATAACAGGCATGGTGCTTAATTATCCAAATAGAGCCCTATAATTAGATGAATAAATCAAATTCTTACACATTGATTCAAATAGAAAGAAGAACATATGTGTATAATAATGTGTAAAAGTGTTAAAAGAGGAACCCTCAGATCCACGATTCACAGGACGATCATAATGGATAATATGTGAATCCGTCCTTGTGAATAGATTACTCACCATCTAATAAACTTGGCAAATAATTAATACTCGACAGGAGATTCACACTTCCGAAAGTATATGTACATTTATTTCATACATTCAAGATGGCGGCCATGCATACTATCAAAACATTAAGATTGATACACCAGAACGTAATCGGGTAATTATTAAAATACTTGGCGAAAGAGGAGTCTTGTATGGAAGACTCCAGTTGCACAAATTACAAGATATTATAGTGAATAACACGCTAAATCGCCATCTTAAATTAATACCACAGAATATTAAAGAGTTATAATTGGTTTTTTTAGCGTATGGCTTTTAGTGCCGGGAGTGTCCGAGGACATGTTCGGCTCGCCAGTTTTGTAGCTGCTTCGAGACTGACACCCAATGGGTGAACTACAAGTACCGTTGGGGAGGGAAGGAGGGAAGTTGGAATGTAAGGACGAGGAGTTGGAAGGTAGTGGCTGTGGCCTAGAGTTAGGGACCAACCCCGACATTTTCCTGGAAGAAAGATGGGAAACCACAGAAGACCATCTTCAAGGTTGCCGGCAGGGGGATTCGAACCTCCTCGCCTCCCGGATGTGAGCGACTGCCATCAGTCATGCCGTAACCACCACGGCTAACTCACCCGGTAGTTATAATTGTGAAACGTTTAAACGAGAATGTAAAAGTAAGTGTGAGAAAAGTAACTGAGAATGTACTGAACTCCGGATTACCATTTATTTGCCTTTAAAGTTACACTGGCGTTCTGACTTGCAATGACGTCTAATTGTATAATATTGGTCATACATTTCTCTATCTACCATATGTACTCCGTTTACTAAACCAAATGACATGTGCATATTCCTTATGAGCATTGCAATTGCACCAACTTTCAATTTCAATATACGCGGAGGCATTCCAGATGACATAATAGAGCGTAGGTATTCCATGGGTATGCTGCCTTCGAAATCTGTGTTAGCATCGCCATTTGACAACAGAGTAACGAAACTGTATCGAAGCACTTGCCAAGGTTCAAAACTTCCATAAGTGTAGTCACAACGCAAGTGTAAGTTTAAAGGTAAATAAATGGTCTTCCGGGGTTCAGTATATTCTCCGAACATTTATTCTGTTACATCATTGAAGATAATTATAATTGCTCTGTTATAGTAAGCTGAAGAATTAAAGTCTATACAATTGCGGAAAACGTTAATTGCCAACGAATCGTTATTTATGAAGTCTTCGGGTTATTTTAATATATCATTTCCTTCGTCACTTTTAATTTTATTATTTTCTAATTGTAGTAGGCATGCCACAATTTTTTGGAATGAATAACTATTTTAGGTAAATGAATGACTTAACGAAATAAATAATATACCGGTACTTAAAGGCGTTGGTATTGCTATTCTGACAATGTTGTGTTACACGTTCAAATTATACATAGATATATAGATATTTAATTTGAATATTTATCATCTAACAAAACTGAAAGTAATGCAATTGTCAAAGTAGTAGATTTGTTCACTCGGCGAAAGAAAATGACAGTGTGCCAATACTGGAGGAATCTCCTTTTCCGTTCTTACACAAACGGAAAGTGTTGGTAATAAGTGTACAAATAATTCATGTTTTTATTTCAAGCACTATGAAATCAATTGCTACTCCCCACCCAATCTAATTGGGTACACTCCTGTTGACCGACTGAAAAGCGATTCTTATAATAGATGACTTAGATGACACTGATGAATGGCTGCTAATATTTAAGTGTACCAATATACACTACAAATGCATATCACTTTTCCCAGCGTGATATTGGTATTTGATGCAGAAAATGGACCACCCTAATTATTGAACTGAATCTTACAGTACAATAAGAACAGAGCTGTCGTGTGGCCTTCTGGGAGGCTGAGTGCATAATTTTTAGTTGATGCCCGTAGGTGACCTGCGCGTCCTAATACGGAAGGAGTGATAATGAAGACGTCACATACACCCAGTCCTCGGGCCAGGGGAATTAACCCCAGGATATTAAAATCCCCGATGACCCTTCGGGCCAAAAACCACTGCAATAATCAATTTTCTACGAGGTCGGACAGAAGATAGGATAAAAATGAATCTTGAATTTCAAACAATGAAGCCTATGTGCTTTTTAAAAAACTCCTTGTCATTTGATTATTGTAACTTTAGTGAATTTATTTTTAAAGGGCTTACCTTCAAGCACATCACTCTCAATTAAAACTAGTCGATTATTTAGCGGGTACGTCCATAAAAAGAGCATATCTGGATTCACTTTTTTAAATGCTTATTTAAAAAAATCAGACTTTGGGAAAAACAAAACACAATCATTTCACCTTGGCAGACCCAAAACATAATAATGCATAGGGAAGGCCCAACAACACGTCAACAGAACATGTGAACAAATACACATCGTTCATTGTAGTTCGAATTGGTCATAGTAGGCTACTTATCGATTGAACCAGATATGTTGGTGAGATTATACCTCAATGCCCTGTTCTGTTCACTTGGTTCAATGGCGGGGAATCCCAACCATACCAGGAGCTGGGAGGGGAAAGGGCGAATCTGCAATTAGATTACATACAATATTCGCCCTTTCATCTGGGAGGAGACAGGGTGAATCAGCAATAAGATTACATACAGTCGCCCTTTCACCTGGGAGGAGACAGGGTGAATCAGCAATAAGATTATCCCTATATATCCCTATATCCCTATATATATTATAATTGTGAAAATCTGTGTGTCCGTGTGTGTGTGAGTGTGTGTGTGAGTGTGTGTGTTAGTTTGTTACCTCTTGACACTAAAACGGCTGGACGGATTTGGATGAAATTTGAAATGGAGACAGCTTATACCATGGGATAACATATAGGCTGCCTTTCGTCCGGAAATAAATAACTGTTCCCGTGGAATGGGCAACATAACTGAAAAGTCACCAAAAATACTCAACCAGGACAAAATATCGAAGTTGTCGCATAAAGACCGGACAAAGCTCATTTTACTCCCCTCGATGCAAGAAAGAATACTCGGTATGTCCCTACGGGACACCGAAAACTACATTTTAAGGCTCTAAAACCAACAGTTTCAAAGATATTCGCAGAAAACTATCTTCGCTCTGATTGATGAACTAATCGCAAGTCCGTTTCCATGGTAACACTACCTCAAGGTATGACATCCGATTTTCTATATATCCCTCTAGGAGGCAATGCCAATTCATTTATTATCTTTTTCAAGATATATATAAACACAATAAGAACAGTGTAGCGCGCCTGCCTCCCGTCCGGAGGCCCCGGGTTCGATTCCCGGCTCCGTCAGAGATTTTAGACACTGACGTGAGGGCTGCAACGGGCTGAACTCAGATTCGTGAGGACAATTGAGTAGCTGTGAGGCAGCGCGCCGGTCACGAAGAACAAGCTTAACGGCTGAGGGGACACTATGCACTGACCACGCGTCACCACAATATCTGCAGGCCAAATGGCTGGGAAGCGGTCGCATGATAGGCCTAGGCCCTTCATGGGCTGTAGTGCCAGGGGTAAAAAAAAATAGGGGAAGCGCCTTCTAATACCACCTTTAATTTTTAAACACTACAGTAGCGGCTATTAAATAAAGGTAGCGATATAGCTACGTTCAATTTCATAAACACTGGGCTCACAAATCCCGTATAGTTAAGTACAAATATCGGTCTGGTCATAATTTCAATAGCAACGAAGCTCTGAGGCTGCTATTGCCGTTTCCTTAACACTTAAGGCATCCCGCCGTCATATACCTCAATGTGCACTTACCAAATTGTGAACCAGTCTATTTTACTAAAAAGAATTTCTACTAGCGAGTATCCACTCCGGCAAAAAACACACGCACTACATTTTCCAAAATTTACACAAGACGTGATTTTTAAAGCACTCTTCTGTATATTGAGGTACAGAGACATACCACATGGAAAGATACAATAAAATGTTGGCAAATCTGAGTTCAAGGAACTGCTGTCCAGAATAGGCTTTCGGTACAGGTTATGCGGACCATGTTCGTAACATGGAATGTTTTCCTTTGACAATGCATCTACACCAGGTGCGAGGGCAACGCATTTCAAAGATCTCTAAAAACACAATAATCAGGAAATTGGAGAACAATTTAAAGTCGGAGTGAAGATTCAAGGAGAAATAATTTCATCTCTGAGATTTGCTGATGACATCGTCATCTTGGCCAATACGCCAGAAGATTTGAACGAGTTTTTGCATGGTATGGATGGACTCCGTCTTGACGAATGAATTCATGATGAAAATCAATAAATGTAAAACAAAATTATTGGAATGCAGCAGAAATAAATGAGAAACCTCTATGGACATCAAATTGGCAGGTGAAACGCTACGGGAAGTAGGAGACTTCTGTTACCGGTACTTAGGAAGCAAAATAACCAGTAATGGACGAAGCAAAGAGGATATAAAAAGCAGGTTGGCTCAGGCAAAGAAGCATTTCTACAAAAAAAGGAACCTTTTGACATCGAATATACATTTAGGTATTAGGATGTCATTTTTGAAAGCTTTTGAGTCACTATAAGGAAGTGAAACTTGGACTAATGGTGCTGCAGTAAAGAGGAGAATTGAAGCGTTTGAAATGTGGTGTTACGGGAGAATGATGATGATCAGATGGTTAGATAGGGTATCAAATGAAGAGCTATTAAAACGAGTGGGAGAGGAGAGATGTTTCTGGCGACTGCTAATGAAGAGAAGAGATAGGTTGGTACGGCACATATTAAGACACCCAGGAATAGCAAGCTTAGTTATGGATGGGAGGGTCAAGGACAAGAACTGTAGGGGTAGACCAGGGTTATACAGATTGCCTCGGATGTAGGGTGTGGTAGCTATGTAGTGATGAAACGATTAGCTCAGGAGAGCGAGGCATGGAGGGCTGCATCAAACCAGTCAAAAAACTGAAGACTCAAACAACAACAATCGGGAATTTTAATTACTTAGAGAGGCATGTGAGGCAAAAGGGTTGTTGGAGAATTTCAATCCCTGGGATGTAACACTGGAAGTGACTGCATAATGTACATCAGCGACCAAGGTGAGAGATATTTTACTATAGGTCTATTAATAGCGACATGTTGACGTTCAAATCATCAATAAGTGTGGCAAAATTATACCCAGAATAGCTTAAGGAAAAATACTTTTAATTCCCCATATTCAGATAGATTTGCCATTCCAGGTGTACGTTTAGACAAAACAATTTTTTCCCATGGACAACTGTATGTGGCGTGCTGGCGAGTATCCGGACAACAAAATCGTTATGTCTCAGCAGAAGATGGCAAAACCAAAAATAAAATTTTCATATGTGTTCACAACTCTATACAATTCCCACTTTGCTGCTCATATCTATATACTGTATGTAACAGAATTTTCAGAATTTGAATCTACCCACCTGTAGCCGCGAATGTTGTAATAGAATAAACCAATTATCAGCAATAATGCATCGTCCCCATTGTATTGATCGCGAGCGAAGCCGCGGGTACCTGCTAGTATATTATAATTGTGAAAACCTGTGTGTCCGTGTGTGTGTGTGTGTGTTAGTTTGTTACCTCTTGACACTAAAACGGCTGGACGGATTTGGGTGAAATTTGATATGGAGACAGCTTATACCCTGGGATAACATATAGGCTGCCTTTCATCCGGAAATAAATCATTGTTCCCGTGGAACGGGCAACATAACTGAAAAGTCACCAAAAATACTCAACTGGGACAAAATATCGAAGTTGTCGAATAAAGACCGGACAAAGCTCATTTTACGCCTCTAGATGCGAGAAATAATACTCGGTATGTCCCTACGGGACACTGAAAACCACATTTTAAGGCCCTAAAACCAACAGTTTCAAAGATATTCGCAGAAAACTATATTCACTCTGATAAACTGATGAACTAATGGCAAGTCCGTTTCCATGGCAACTGAATCTGAAGGTATGACATCCGATTTTCTATATATCCCCGTACGAGGCAATGCCAATCCATTTATTATCATTTTCAAGATACATATAAACACAATAAGAACAGGTTAGCGCGCCTGCCTCCCAACCGGAGGCCACGGGTTCGATTCCCGGCTCCGTCAGAAATTTTAGATACTGACGTGAGGACTGCAACGGAGTTCACTCAGCTTCTTGAGGACAATTGAGTAGCTGTCTGATAGAGAGGCAGCGCGCCGGTCACGAAAAACAAGATTAACGGCCGAGGGGACACGATGCACTGACCACGCGTCACCACAATATCTGCAGGCCAAATGGCTGGGAAGTGGTCGCATGATAGGCCTAGGCCCTTCATGGTCTGTAAAGCCAGGGGTAAAAAAAATAGGTGTAGCGCCTTCCAATACAACTTTTAATTTTTAATCACTACAGTAGCGGCTACTAAATAAAGGTAGCGATATAGCTACGTTCAATTTAATAAACACTGGGCTTACAAATCCCGTATAGTTAAGTAGAAATATCAGTCTGGTCGTTATTTCAGTAGCAACGAAGCTCAGTGGCGGCTATTGCCGTTTCCGTAATACTTATGGCATCCTGCCGTCACATACCTCAATGTGCAGTTACAAAATTGTGAACCAGTCTATTTTACTGAAAAGAATTTCTACGAGCGAGTATCCACTCCGGCAAAATCCACACTCACCACCTTTTCCAAAATTTACACAAGACATGATTTTTAAAGCACTCTTCTGTATGTTTAGGTACAGACATATTCCACATGGAAACATACAGTAAAATGTTAGCAAATCTGAGTTCAAGGAACTGCTGTCCAGAATAGGCTTAGGGCAGGTTATACGGCCCATGTTCGTAACATGGAATGTTTCCCTTTGACAATGCATCTACACCATGTGCGAGGGCAACGCATTTCAAAGATCTCTAAAAACACAATAATCAGGAAATTGGAGAAAAATTTAAAGAGGGAGCGAAGATTCAAGGAGAAATAATTTCATGTCTGAGATTTGCTGATGACATCGTCATCTTGGCCGATACGCCAGAGGATTTGAACGAGTTTTTGAATGGTAAGGACTCCGTCTTGAGGAAAGAATTCATAATGAAAATCGATAAATGTAAAACAATTTTTTTGGAATGCAGCCGAAATAAATCAGAAAATTCTATGGACCTCAAATTGGTAGGTGAAACGCTACGGGAAGTAGGATACTTCTGTTACTTAGGAAGGAAGATAACCATTGATGGACGAAGCAAAGAGGATATAACAAGCAGGTTGGCTCAGGCAAGGAAGCATTTCTACAGAAAAGGAATCTGTTGACATCGAATATACATTTAGGTATTAGGAAGTCATTTTTTAAAGCTTTTGTCTGGAGCGTGACACTATAACGAAGTGAAACTTGGACTAATGGTGCAGCAGAAAAGAGGACAATTGAGGCATTTGAAATGTGGTGTTAAAGGAGAATGATGAAGATCAGATGGGTAGATAGGGTAACAAATGAAGAGCTATTAAGACGAGTGGGAGAGGAGAGATGTTTCTGGCGACTGCTAATGAAGAGAAGAGATAAAATGGTACGACACATATTAACACACCCAGGAATAGCAAGCTTAGTTATGGATGGGAGGGTCGAGGACAAGAACTGTAGGGGTAGACCAGGTAAGGGAGGCATGTAGGGCTGCATCAAACCTGTCAAAAAAAACTGAAGACTCAAACAACAACAATCTGGAATTTTAATTAATTAGAGAGGCATGTGAGGCAAAAGGGTTGTTAGAGAATTTCAATCCCTGGGATGTAACACTAGAAGAGACTGCATAATGTACATCAGCGTCCAAGGTGAGAGATATTTTAGTATAGGTCTATTCATAGTGACATGTTGACGTTCAAATCATCAATAAGTGTGGCAAAATTACACCCAGAATAACTTAAGGAAATATACGCCTACTTTTAATTCTCCATATTCCGATAGATTTGCCATTCCAGTGTGCAAGGGTGCAGTTCCCTCTTCAAACAATATTCGCAATTTCTATTAACAAAGCGCAATGACACACACTTAACAGCAGCAGGTGTACATTTAGACAAAACCATTTTTTCCCATGGGCAACTGTATGTGGCGTGCTCTCGAGTATCCGTACAAAAAATTGGTCAGCAGAAGATGGCAAAACCAAAATCGTAATTCTAAAATGTGTTCACATAATGTACCATCGTACCCTGCAGACTTTCACAACTCTATAAAATTCCCACTTTGCTGCTCATATCAATATACTGTACTGTATGTATCAACATTTTCAGAATTACAATGGACCCACCTGTAACCGCGACTGCTGTAATAGAATAGACCAATTATCAGCAATGCTTGCCAGGTAGATGAGTGGATAGCGTGTCGGTGTACTAACTCCAAGATTGCAGGTTCGCTCCTGGTCGTGGTAAGTGATTTTTGAAAGGCGGCAAAAATACGACACGCGTGTCATTCGATGTTGGCATGTCAAATAACCCATTTGAATTCAGTAGGCCGTGTTCATAATGGCAAAATTAATCTCGGGATTTTCCGCCAACACAAGTTCCTCATTTCTCTACTAGAAGCGCTATAGTGTTCAAGGAGCTTAGATATCTAACCTCCTTGACTTTCATAGTGATTCAAGGAACAACGAAATTCGACGCAAGCTACCATCTGGGTGTCAAATTACAAAGCTTGCATCCTGCACCCGAGGCCATATGATATTATTATTATTATTATTATTTTATCAGCAATAATGCATCGTCCTCATTGTCTTGATCGCGAGCGAAGCCGCGGGTACCTGCTAGTATACAATATTCGCACTTTCATCTGGGAGGAGACAGAGTGAGCCAGCAATAAGATTACATACAATATTGTCCCTTTCAGCTGATAGGAGACAGGGTGAAGCTGCAATAAGATTACATACAATATTCGCCCTTTCAGATGGGAGGAGACAGGGTGAAGCTGCAATAAGATTACATACAATATTCGCCCTTTCAGCTGATAGGAGACAGGGTGAAGCTGCAATAAGATTACATACAATATTCGCCCTTTCAGATGGGAGGAGACAGGGTGAAGCTGCAATAAGATTACATACAATATTTGCCCTTTCAGCTGGTAGGAGACAGAGTGAATCAGCGATAAGATTACATACAATATTCGCCATTTCAGCTGATAGGAGACAGAGTGAATCAGCAATAAGATTACATACAATGTTCACCCTTTCAGCTGGTAGGAGACAGCGTGAATCAGCAATAAGATTACATACAATGTTCGCCCTTTCAGCTGGTAGGAGACAGAGTGAATCAGCAATAAGATTACATACAATATTTGCCATTTCATCTGGGAGGAGACAGGATGAATCAGCAATAAGATTACATACAATATTCGCCCTTTCAGCTGGTAGGAGACAGAGTGAATCAGCAATAAGGTTACATACAATATTAGCCCTTTCATCTGGTAGGAGACAGGATGAATCAGCAATAAGATTACATACAATATTCGCCCTTTCATCTGGTAGGAGACAGAGTGAATCAGCAATAAGATTACATACAATATTCGCCCTTTCATCTGGTAGGAGACAGAGTGAATCAGAAATAAGGTTACATACAATATTCGCCCTTTTAGCTAGTAGGAGACAGTGTGAATCAGCAATAAGGTTACATAGAATATTCGCCCTCTAAGCTGGTAGGAGACAGTGTGAATCAGCAATAATATTTCATACAATAATCGCCCTTTCATCTGGTAGGAGACAGTGTGAATCAGCAATAAGGTTACATACAATGTTCGCCCTTTCAGCTGGGAGGAGACAGGGTGAATCAACAATAGGATTACATACAATATTCGCCCTCTCAGCTGGTAGGAGATAGGGTGACTCAGCAATAAGATTACATACAATATTCGCCTTTTCATCTGGGAGGAGACAGGATGAATCAGCAATAAAATTACATACAGGGTCTTTATACTTGCTTGGCAAGAACATTTTAGCTCACGCGCTCCGCCAGTGACGGTTCAGTTACCAGCGACCGCGCCCGCATATGAACGGCAGAATACGGTACATTAAATAGGTATCATGCATTTTTACTCACTATGTTTACAGTAGATAATGAAAATGTTCCCCATCCGCTGCCAAACGTAATCGGCATCTCCTTATGACGTTTCCGGTTACTCCGGTTGATTTAGCTTCAGTAATGAAATAACGACGTCAATTTTTATTTTTTACTGAACCTGTACGTTTGAATCTCTTGGCAAGTCATTTTATTGTCCGATTTATAGGAATGAGTCTCCCTGGAAATTTCACTCGAAACTTTTGTCTTGTTCTAACGCACGATTTCCTGCACTTTATGTGAGTATTGTGCAGATATATACGTTCACGTAACGAATATTTCACATAAAGCATTACAGCACTATACACAATCACAATAAAACACTATAAAATACGATATACAGTACATAGTAGCTTTATAAAACACCCAATTAGCTCAGATCTCACACATCTACCACAGAAAGAGTGTGAGAATACGGCCGGATAAGGTCGAGTGGAATTGCCTTGCCAAGCAAAAATAAAGACCCTATACAATATTCGCCCTTTCAGCTGGGAGGAGACAGGGTGAAGCTGCAATAAGATTACATAAAATATTCGGCCTTTCAGATGGGAGAAGACAGGGTGAATCTGCAATAAGATTACATACAATATTCGCCCTTTCAGATGGGAGAAGACAGGGTGAAGCTGCAATAAGATTACATACAATATTCGCCCTTTCAGCTGGGAGGAGACAGAGTGAATCAGCAATAAGATTACATACAATATTCGCCCTTTCAGCTGGGAGGAGACAGAGTGAATCAGCAATAAGACTACATACAATATTCGCCCTTTCATCTGGTAGGAGACAGGGTGAATCAGCAATAAGATTACATACAATATTCGCCCTTTCAGCTGGGAGGAGACAATGTGAATCAGCAATAAGATTACATACAATATTCGCCCTTTCAGCTGGGAGGAGACAATGTGAATCAGCAATAAATTTACATACAATATTCGCCCTTCAGCTGGGAGGAGACAGGGTGAATCAGCAATACATTAAGATTACATACAATATTCGCCCTTTTGGCTGGGAGGAGTCAGGGTGAATCAGCAATACATTAAGATTACATAAAATATTCGCCCTTTCAGCTTGGAGGAGACAGGGTGAATCAGCAATACAGTAAGATTACATACAATATTCGCCCTTTCAGCTGGGAGGAGACAGGGTGGAGCTGCAATAAGATTACATAAAATATTCTACCTTTCTCCTCCCAGCTCATGATATCTTATCAATAAATATGGAATAACACAAGAGTCATGGTGAAAGTCATAACAAATCGAAGAGTTATGGACCTTGTCTAAAGATGAAGTAAGCACACTTGAGTATATAGAAAGTCTATAGCCTCCGTTCAATAGGTCATATCTGTTGAGAAAGACTTGCCAATGAGTCCCGCCATCTTCGTGCTTTTCAGGCACAAGAGACAAGTCGTGATTAGGCTTCTTCTGTTAAAGGTAGGTTGATTGCCCCATTCACGAAGCTGATGAAAGCTGCCCTTTTATGGCCCTCTGGATGATTTGAGTCCTTTTTAATGACATACCTTTGACAGAAGAAGCTTATAATCAAGAAATAGCTATAATATATCATATAGCAGAAGCAAATGGTTATGATAGATCTTTTGTAAAGAATAATATCAACAAAATCAACAACAAGCCTAAATACAAGCAAACAAGGGAAAACAACAAGAAGAAGGAGATATATGCTGTTTTCACCTACACCAACAGGTTAACGCACAACATAACCAGCTCTTTAAAGAAATATAATGTTGAGATCGCATTTAAAACTGATAATAATAATCATACAAATTTTTTCAATTCCAAACAGGTCAAGAGTTATAACATACACAGAAGATCAGGTATATACAGATTACATTGTGATAATTGCCAAGCAGACTATATAGGTCAAACAGGACGTAATTTCAGCATTCGTTATGCTGAGTATTTGAACGCGATTAAACATAGGACGTTTTCGGCAATGGGAACACATATGTTAGAGACTGGCCATGAATTCACCAACATTGAAAATGAGCCGGAAATTTTGCACTACGAGAATGAGGGATCCCTCATGAACATCCTGGAACAAAAAGAGATAAACACGGCTCAAAGAGTCAATCCGTCCCATAATTTAAACGTGATTAATTTCGAAGCAAACGTCTTGTACAACACTTTGATTGAGACCATTACAAACAAAAGAAATGAAGCCAAATCGGCTGAGCATCTATCGTGAGACTCATAATTATATATGTTTGCGTTCAACAGTAGCTGGTAACAATATTTCTAACTTATTTCCGAGTCTGTTCTTAATGCAGTCGTTTTAGCACGAGGTTGCGCCAGTTCATATGTAGTTACGACCTCGCATGACTCGAGTCAGGAGGTGAGTGTGAGTTAGCAGCTAACAGCAGTTTTCATGTTTTCCACTTAAACATTTAGGAGAGTCACTTCAAATTTCTTTGTAGTTTCTCAGATTTTCTCAGATTTGCTCGCTCTTTAATTGGGTTAACATCATATTAGGAGACAACACACAACATTTTCAAAGTTAATACCTTCAGGCATAGACCTACAAGCATTTTTTTACACTCATATGGGCTTTGGTGTAATTTTACAACATAATATTATTTCTTCTTTGGATGTCGCAAAACTATTGTACTGTTTTATCTATGGAATATTTACAACATAATTTTATTTCTTCTTTGGATGTCACAAACTATTGCACTGTTTTATCTATGGAATATTTTCATTGTATGTATTTGATAGTGTGCATCATATTTGTTTATGTCTTAATGTATATTTGGGCTGAGGAAATACAGACGACTGTACGAAACATGTACCCAGTTGTATAAATAGATTATTAACATTGTATTGAAAAGACGGACATTATTAATAGTTTTATTAGTGAACATATTCAATACGGACCTATAAGGGAGAATATTGCCGTAGTTTATCCCTTGCAGGCTGTTTCAGCCGAGCTGCTCGCGAGTTAGCAGTGGAGTACTCGCCGCCTTCCGTGAGTAAACCTGCTACATGGAATACAGTTCTGATGTGGGGGCTACCGTCATTGCGCGGTGGATACATGAAGACTGGCAGGAAGGGCATGGATTTGTGTTATGACCTTCGCCCAGTGACGTATTGGCTATCGCCCCCAGTCCCTCTCCAACCGTGCTCCGAGCATCACTGCTGAGTACTCACGTGTACACATACTCAAACTCGTGGACTTGGAACAGCCTGCAAGGGGATATATGACGTGTCACATTTCAACTCGTTATAATGCCAACTGACGGCCCCGGGATTCAATCCAGTAACCTTAGACACAGCATTGGAGAACCATACCACTGTGTTAGAATCTGAAGTATTGGGGTGGATGCCTTGGGGTTCAAAATAAGGAATTCTACTGGATGTAATTTATTGAAGGGCTAGAAGCCATTTTAAGTGTTTCCCAAGTAATCTATTAACACAAATGCTTTTCAGTTCGTGAACATTGAATTGTCCAATTAGATTGGGTGGAGAATGACTATTATTTTCGTATACTTATACCTGAAAAGAAATACATGAATTACTTATACTCTTATTAACACACTTCTCGAAAAAATTGGGGGTGGGGGTCTAATTGGATACGGACGCGGAAACAGGATTAAACAGAAACCAACTACTGTTACGTATATATATATATATTTAAAATCTATTGCATGACTAATGTAAGTTTGAATATTAATCTATCATACTATATGAGTTGAGCCTCCGTGGCTTTGGCGGCAGCACGCCGGCCTCTCACCGCTGGGTCCGTGGTTCAAATCCCGGTCACTCCATGTGAGATCTGTTCTGGACAGAATGGAGGCAGGCAGGTTTTTCTCCGGGTACTCCGGTTTTCCCTGTCACAATTTCATTCCAGCAACACTCTCCACTATCATTTCATTTCATCTGTCATTCATTTAATCATTGCCCCAGGGCAGTGCGTCAGGCTTCGGCAGCCGGCACAGTTCATATCCTCGCCGCTAGATGGGGGCTTCATTCATTCCATTCCCTGACCCGGTCGGCCGACTGGAAGCAGGCTGTGGATTTTTTTTTCATACTATATGAGTTAAATAGGAACTTAAAACACAAACGGACATTAACAAAATATCTGTGACAGCAATCACGTCATATTCGACGCTAACGAATTCGAAGGTTTGCTCACTCAACCACATATGCTGAAATAAATCAGCATTTACAGAAGTGCTATAGACAAAAACGTTGGACGCGTTACAATAACTTACTTAACTTATAAGAATCGACGGTGTCAATGAAATAGTTCGTATCTACAAAAATATCATTTTACAGAAGACACAGCTGTAAGAGGGTCTACTATTCTTTCTTTGCTGGACTAATATAACTACTTACATTTATGGCTTGTAACTAAAATTACTTCCAGAAATTACTTCTTACGCAGCTTATGTAGGAGGGATTAATGTCGAATTTTAATGAGATATTTCCATGTCAAAAGCGGGCATGTTTAATAAACAACATACTCTCTGACAGGCGAATCTAGGTTTTTCTGAATGGACAAGCAAGGAGATGGCGGTTTCTTAATTGTGGCTTACCTCAGGGATCAGTTCTGGCCCTATCCATGACATGCTAGTAACGGATTCCATTAAAATCCAGTACGCAGATCACCTAGCATTAGTTTTCCAGAGTAAAGAGCTTCTGCATTGTGAGCATGTGCTGACAAGGGACCTGAAGAAATTGATTACTTACTTCCACAAATAGAGACTTCAGCCTAATCCAAATAAAACCGAGATTACTGCATTTCATATAAATAATAAAGAATCCCAAAGGAAACTAAGTGTGCCGTTTGACGACATTGAAGTACCCCACAACTACAATCCAATCTACCTGGGAAACACTTTGGATTGGTCCTTGACATTCAAACAACATTGCATAATATTATCTAAGAAACTTGGCTCAAGAGTGAATCTCCTTCGCAAAATTGCTGGAAGAAGTTGGGGAGCGGAAGCGAATACTCTACGGTCTGCGGCACTAGCTCTTGTGTATACTACTGGTGAATATTGCGCTTCTGTGTGCGACCACAGCTACGCTGCTGGGTTAAAGCAAGTGTAACAATTTCCCATTTTCACCACCAGGCTAATGCCGGGACCCTTACAACAGGTTCACGGCCGACTTTCTTCCCAAATCCCTTTTCTGACCCTTCCTTTAGTAGACCCAAGTTAGCGGTCGCCTGAGCGATCGGCCTGTCACTATCCCCTGTTGTATCATCCGACAAAGTGTGTTCAGTTCTAAGACACCATCCTTGCAACGGTAGAGGAATGATCCCTCGCAGAGTCAATGGCAGAAGCTGAGCTGGAAGGATAAGCGACGAAAAAAGTAATAGAAGTTTTATCCTATTTTCCTGCGCAATCCTGGATATTCGGTTAAATACCGTGTACCTGCTATGTGAACGAAATCAATATAATGTGTCTGTATTTTATGGATTATCTTCTCTCAGCAGAAAAATATAATCAGGCCATAAATATTTGACGTCATAAATGACACACGTACATGAGGCTTTGCATGCCACAACAACATAGATCAAATGATGAAATATGGCCGACAGTGAAGAGAATAGAATAGTAATCTCTTCCGTAACCTCACGAGAGAGGGATACATATGCAATCTCACGACAAGGTAATTGAGAATGATGGATCAATGCATCACAGCCATATGCTTGGTAAAGTCACATGGAATGCAGACTTTATATCCGACAGAATTCTGTTAGCACGACCCCTCTTGATGATGATGAAAGAATAAAACAGTTACAGTGTGGAATGATGATGAAAGTTACAGAAGATAATAATAAATCATTCGCTTTTGGCCCACGATAAGGGAAACATTAATATCAACATTACTGGGATTATTACAGGAAAAGTCTGTCGGTCCTACACTGTTGGTCCGCGATACAAGGTGGCCGTGATTAATGGTATAACCCTATGATAGGCACCTGCCAGATATAAACTAAAGTCTAGGTTGTTAATTTGACGTTGGATAATTCAAACAAAATGTTTTAATTCTCCTTGACACTTAAAAAAGACATCATTATTAAAATTTGTGTTTATTTAGAATTTTTATCTTATATTTGGATAATTTAGAGATATGATTCCAGAGAAATGGAATAGTTTTCATAAGTTCCAACGAATCCAAAAGGTTTCGTGTAGACGGAAGTTAATGTTCGTTAATAAACTAATTAATAAAACAAAAATTACACTTTGATGTGAGACTTTTGTTCAGGTGGTACTAACCCCACGCTTACCCTCGAAAATCTCGGAGATATCTGACCCAATTTGAACGAAACCTTGTACGAATAAAATAGGTACCACCTTCAAGGGATTTATATAGTCATCCAGTTATACTAGCAGTGGTGGCCAATGTGTTGCAGTTTTGGAGGTTGCATTTTTCAATGCCAGTATTTTCCACTATACATCGTAAAGAAATACACACCTAAGATGCTTTTTAATCTGGCAAACACAATATCTAAAATATTTCAGTTCTAACTCCCTACTTGAAGAGAAAACCTCTTCTTCTTTCCGTGCAGAAAGTAAACTTACCAACTGGGATTAATTTATAAACTTCGAAGTACCGGAGCCCTAAAGCACCGGGGGTTCTAGAACATCCACAGGACAAGAATTTCGAGAGGACTCCCGAGGAATATTTAAAAATTATAGGAATAATGCAATTTTCTTTTATTACTTAATACAAGTGGCCTGTTCGCCATCTCTTGATGAATACAGTACTTTTGCATTTGTCAGTTGGCACAGGCTAGAGTAAAATGTGGCTTTTCACCGATGTCTCAGTCTCACTCATGGCTGTGATTATATGGAAGCTACTGAGGTATGGGTGGTGCTTAGTAATGGCATTCGGGGCACAGTCAGTGCCTGTGAATGCTGTGAAAGGTTCAACTCATAGGGTTAGGACTACTGTTCTGACTCAGTGAGAAAAGCAATGGCAAACTACCTCACTCCCCTTCTTGCCTAGAACGCCTCAAAATAGCGCTGCCTTGGGTTTTTGTGGGTATCTACTCACATAACGTAACGGCGGTACTTTTTGAGGATCCAACGAGCCTTCGGGCTGACTACCTAACAGACAGACTTAATACAAATGATCTTTCATGTAGTTTACAGAGTCTTTGCCAAGTGCAATGTCAATACTAGTTTGGCGTGAGATGATTGACATTTGATTAAGCTGAGAATAGGATCAAAAACTGTGCGAGAATAACCTGTATATTGTTCTACTTTTGTGGTGAACTACCCCGCCCCCCACGAGCCTCTTGCATTTGTTCTACTTTTGTGTAGAACTGTTGTTGTAAATGGGCTGGACGGCATTACCGGTATCTACTGAGTTTTACCCGGTGCCTATCCCCCATTTGTTCTACTTTTGTGTAGAATTTGTGTTTAAAGTGATTGGTGCTTTATGAAGTACTGCGGACACGTCTAGAGAGCAATTGATGTAAAGGGGAACCGGTGGGAGGAAAACTCACCCTTCTTACCTTAAGGTGACTTAGTAGGCCACAGGCTTGCTGTGTACCGCCTCCTGCTGGGCAGCGTTCGGTGGAGATCTTAAATTAGGTTCTTAATCTAAGCGAAATAAAGAGATAAGCATTGGACTGTACAAAAGGGGGGTTTATTGATTGTTAGTGGCGAAGAAAAGAGGGGAGGAGTGAAATAATAACTAGGGGAAAAGGAGTTTAGTAGACACGTGTTCACTCACCCTACCGTAGATCCCGGTCTGTCATGATGTTGGTGGCGTTGGGACCCGATACGGAGCGGCGCCCGTACCGGTCCGTCGAAGCACAACTCCGATAGAGTTTAAGACTGTCGTAGAGTGATAGCGTCCAAGTAAGAGAGGGCCGCCAAGTCCAAGAGACCCAATCGAGGGAGCCGCCAAGAGAGACCAAGTCCCAGAGAGCGCGGCGCGAATTCGTACCTTCTACTTATAGGCAAAATGTGCGGTGTCAGTCTACTCAGCAGTATCTTTGGAGTGTAATGCCCGCTGAGTCCTGTCTAACCTGCTAATTGGTGGCCTTTAGGGCTATGACCTGCTGCTTACTTCGCAGTCGTGTTGCTATGCCGTTATTCCCGTCTTTTCCGTGGATTCTTTTAAGTAGCTTTTATGTAGGTATAGGCGCAGCCCTTGTATAAGGGCTGGGGCTGGAACAAGTCGCCTCCCTGTTTTAATAATCGTCCTCGATTATTCGACTAGACGTGGGGGTGGAAACTTATCTTTCTTTCTTTCTTTCTTTCTTTCTTTCTTTCTTTCTTTCTTTCTTTCTTCTTCTTCTTTCCTTTCGTCGATTTTAATTTGCTTTCGTTTCGTCGTATCGTCCTTCGTTTCTCCTGTTCCTGAGTGAAATTGTGCCGTACTAAGGGGTGGAAGGCGTGCCAAGGGGGTGGGGTGGTATGTTATACAGTCGGTTCATAGCAGATAGTTCTCTGTATCTGTCTACATCCCATATTGCATTATTGACATAATCTGTGTTGCCTAATTGGCAGACTTGAAAGTTTCAGAAAAATATTGACATTGTTTTGCTAAAATTGAAAAAATAAAAATAAAAAAATGGAATTTCAGCGGAGATATGAAGTGAAAGAAATAAAGTTGAAAGATATATCATGAATGGAATCGCATAGGAAATTTAAGGTATGAGCACCGCACTCGGACCAGTGCGTGACTTGCGTACGACGTCGTCAAGCCGAGCCCTGCCGGGAGGGTGCATGCATATCCGTAATTTTCCTACGATGGAAAATGATGCTGTAAGGAGGTTTAGTAATAGCGAGCCCTCGTGAGCGAGTACGCAACCTCTGTAGCGTGTCTAAGAAAGGGAGAGAAAAAAATAGTGTATCGTATTGCGCCCGAATTTATTTAAGGCCAATACCAAAGATCCCGTCTGGATATGAACTGGGACCCAGGAAAAATAAAAGAACGAATTAAAATCTTTTATTCCTTAAAATTCGTGAGATATGGAAAACCTGAGTTGAAATAGTGAAATACTATGAATCATTAATAATTATACAATTACGGAAGGCATGAAGGAACAATTTATATATGGTTGTATATGTATTATCTGAATGTAGGGAGGCCTACATTGTAAGAGTGCGTCACGCCACGAGGAGTGAGAGAAACGTCATGAAGGAGGAGAAGGGATCAAGGTTGAGGACACACTGAGGGAGGAGAAGTTTATGGAGTTACGTCGCACCGCAAGAGGGGAGGCAGAGAGAGGAACTTGCCGTACGCAGAGGGCAAGAGCGAGGAGTTCTTTCCAAATTGAGATCGCGACGAGACAAGACCGTGAGTGCAGAAACTAGTAGTTGTTCAGAATAGTGCTACGCATCACGAAGTAGGGAAAGATGAGTGTGGAGTACAGAAGGCTGTGACTTGCAGAGCAAGGAACATTCTAACGCAGACCAGCACAGCATATAGACCAGTGATCTTGAAACACAGCTTGATATTACAGTATTTCAAAAACGAAGCTATTATACATCGCATGCAGACAGATGCAAACGTTTCATTTCTACAGAAGAGCTTCATTATTTCTACAAATTAACTCATACTTGGATATTACACAGAATGCCGTTCGTGAATTGGCAACGGGGAAGTTATAAAAGTGTCATAATTAAAATGAGTATGACCACGTGCTAAGGTGCATATCATAGGGAAGTAGAAGCTACAAAAATGAAGAGTTGAATCCAGAATTCCACAACATGGAAGGCGCAGCGGAACATCTACGCGATGAGCAAAATTACAGAACAAATCTCTACCTCTTAATACGAGTTCATATACATCCAGTATACTCTCAAAGACTTTTATGAAACAAACGAATTTCAACTTTGAGAAGCGATGTCGGCGCAGTGATGGGGTATCGCAAGAAGATCCAGACAACGTGCGGGAGACGAGCGAGGGAGTGCGGACGAGACATGCTGTTTCACGGCGAGGTCCCTAACCCGGTTATGTCACCGACCTTGTTCCACTGGGAGAGATGTCCAGCTGGCCCCGTCACAACCAGTCTGCATAGCTGTGGGCGATGCGCTCACACACACTTTTGGCTTGCCAGACGAGACACGGTACATCTAAGACCGTCTTCAACTCAAGGTAGAGAAGAGATTGATTTATATTTGGTAGAATTGTAGTCATGTTCTGTGTTTATCCTAATTGACCAACCGTATAATTTTGTCATTGTATTTAAAATTGTGTAGATTTTGATCTAGTATTTTTCGTATTTTCTTAGGAGTCATTTTTTTTGTTCATTGAAATTTCCGTCACTTGGACGAAATTTTATTTGCGTAGCGCAGTTGTTAACGTTAAAATCATTTCAATATAAAATCGTTCAGAATTATAGATATTTGCGTTGAATTAAATAAGTCTGTTTTATGCGCAGCGATGGAACGTATATTGAACAATTTAAGTACCGTATATTCAAAAAGTTATGTCACGAAGTGTCAAATATTTCGACAATTCATGATGTTGATTCGAGTGTCAGAAATTTATTTTCAACCAATTGTGAACAAATTGAATGGTTACACGACACAAAATCTGATAAAAGATAGTCCAAATACTTGATAGATAATTAAACCAATGAATACCAAATTCACTGTAATGAAGCAGATAGATATGTAGATCTATGCTGTAACGTGATAAGCCATTTTTCCTAGTAAAAATGTATTTCAAGAACCTTTATATATATATGTCCAATAAAACATTTAGAGCATTAAAAAGCCTAGATAAATTTGTTAAACAAATATTCCACGAAGATAGTTTAGGCTTAAATATTTTCACGAAAGGAAGACACACTTATATAATTTGTTAAATATGAATTCTTGCTGATAATCTTTGAAAGTTGCAATACTGTAAAATTGAATTTAAATACGTGAAAAGGAGTTAGGAAAGTTAAATCACAGGGTGATATAAAAGTAACTGTGCAGAAGGTAATTACAGAAGTGAAGTTATAGGCACGATGAGATTTTGCATAAGGATAGAGGAGATTGTTAAAGTTTGTTTCTTGAACAATATTCACAATGGACGTGGATATCTAATAAAGTTACTAATTTTCTTTGAACGGAGTAAGAAAATGCATTGAATTGGGAGTTTAGATTTGAAATACCGTGCAAGAAAGGAATAGTAGACGTAAATGAGTTACGTATTTTCACGAAAGGAGACTGAGGAGTCTCAGTTTTTTCTAGTATTGATCACAGCGAATGTGACATTGTTTAAGTGTATTCAAGGAAAGTTCTGTACAGGGTGTTTAAGAAATAATGTGATTGTTGTATAATTTTGGAAGAGAAGTGTGTAATGAAGGTCAAATGCCATGCACTTCGAGTATTCACGTTTGTCAAAGAAATGTAAACCGAGCAAACAATTTCAGGAATTTTTCGAGATTTAATGATCAAATGGGAGAAGACAAAGTAAGAAGAGTTCTTAACTTAAATGTTTGTCACCTATGTTCTATTGATTCAGACTAGTATTTATACTTTCAACCGATAGAGTTACGGTGTTTGTTACGGAAGTTGAGTGGTAAAGACTCATTTGTATTATATGTAATTTAATCACTTCAACACAATTAAGTGCATATTTGTGCGAACCACGAAGTATTGTATGTATGAATTTAATACTGAGTAAATTTTTATTTTACATATTTAGTTGTGGAACTACGGTTCAAAGATGAAACGGAATGTATAATATAGGGTAATGTTTAAAATCACGCCGTTTCATAATTTTTCTTGTCATAATAGTACCACATTTTAGTTTATTTTTGAGTTTATTTATTGCAGTGTCAGGTAGACACTATTGATAGACAGGCAGTCAGTATATGTCTGTATTTTTTCTTAGCACAATAAACGGCTGGCGCTCCTTAGCGAATCAGTCAATTTTTATCTTAGCTGATATCGTTTTCATTTTGTCATCGCCGAAAATAGTACTGCTAGGTAAGATACAGGCGCTCACTATAGACAGACCTTATCACCCCTCGAGATTGGAGTTTCTCGATTTGCTCAAATGTAAATGATAGTAGAAATTTGTACCTACGCTGGTAGTACTATTTTCTTTCATAGATCTACCCTAAGTGTTCCTGGAATTCCCAATTTTTTCTTAGCAGACACTGGTAAGTTAGTGAGCTGGGTAATTACGTGTCTGCAATCCTTCACAGTGCAGCGGATATAGGTACTGATTGGTGAATTCGGGCGCAGTATGGGCTACCCTAGGCCAAGTGTAGCTGCGAGGGTGCGCTACTATGATTAACCTCCTTACAACGTGGGGACGATAAAAGAAAATGAAAATTGTAGAAAGTTTCCTAGAAAACGAGAAATTCCGTCAAAATTGCTTGATTATGTGCGTAAAAAAATGTAGTTATGGTATTAAGAGAAAAAAATAACATTGAAGTGTTGGACAGAAAAAGCTGAAGGCTCCTGCCTAGATCGGCTTACAGGCTATTATGGTTTGTAGGTTTTGACTGTTGTTGCTGCCATGCGCGTTGGAACTTCGGTCTCGTGTCCCGTTCGTCCGAGTGGCATCCTGCATTAATGGCCTACTGGGGGATTACAGGATTGTACAGCGTATAACTAGTCTGAAATCAGACATCACTTTTAACGTTTTGTACAGAGGGATTGGTTCACCCTGGTACCGTTAATTTTTCACTGAAGTTTGTTACGTCGTGCGAGGTAGTCTCGTTACTTAACGTCTGCATTATGACATATGTACAAATATTCTTATAAACTAACGTGCAATATGTACTGTTTGACATATTGGCCATTGTGGTCATTCACTATACCACGTCCTATATGCGTCGTTGTAAAACTGCAACATGCTTCCTTAAGCATTTAGCTGCGTATATATTCTTTAATATTTCGTAGAACTTGAAACATTTATATTTGTAAAAATACTTCCTTATACTTCGTCGTAGACCTTCACTATAGCTGAGAATTAATCCTTAAGTATTACTTTTGCACTTTCTCAGCGTGACTTAAGCGACGTATTCGCTTCTTAATCTATAGATATGCAGACATTATGTAAGGATCCTCGCACTACGTGTATAATCGATCGTTAAGCTTAAATGGATTATCGTTAAATTGGCGACTGTTTCGTCGGGAAGTTACTGAAATTGGAAATTATGTATTGCCTCTACGGGCTAACTTGGGAATTCTGTGCACTGTATAGAATTTCAGGAAATATAAATTAACACGATAATATGATCTAAAAAAAAAGACATTTGTTATTGACATGTGATAATTGCCTGTAAAAATAACACTGTTAATGACATGGTATTAAAGACCCTTTTGTTAAACTTGCCACGTTAGATAGGGGGGGGGTTGATTTACTATATAATTTAATTCTTAATGCTAAACCTAATATTACTGCCTTCCCTTAGCTAAATATACTATATACATGGGGTAGGGGGAACCACGTGTCTATACAGGGGGTGTAGGAAAAATCTCTCGAAGGGGGGGATATATATATATATATATATATATATTAAAGGTATTACTTAAACATTTAAGCTCTCTCTAGAGTGTATCCGCAGCCATGATAATTTTCTAAAATGTATCTTCAATGAAATGGCTACCTTTGCTCCGCAATAAAATTAATGGGGTTGTAACTTCAATGAAATGACTACCTTTGCTCCGTAATAAAATTAATGGGGTTGCTCTATATGGAATTACCAATAGTATACCTTAATTGCATAGCTTAATTCATTTAATATATTCTGTTGCCTTCGTGTCGTAGAAAATACGGATGCGTATGGTGATCTATTTTTTTAACCACATGGTGTGCAATACGCAGGGTGGTATCGGAACTAAGAGAGCCTAGAAGGACTTCTTTTACCAGTGGACCTGCTAAATACGTAACATGGTATGGGGCTTTAAGGTACGGCCAGTAATCCCAGTGACCTACATCCAATTTGCAATGTGGTATCGGAATGGGGACCGAGTGATCAATGAATGCAGATTGTGGTTTGGGGAACTGTGAGCGTCCAAAACGTCTTACCCAGTTGACCCATACGTATAGTGGTGTGTTTTACTCTTACATAGCCTGCGCTCGGAGTTACCTCCGTACCGAGTGACTTCCCACGCGCATTGTCACCCTTGGTATATGATACATGTGTAAATTGCATCCTCTTCCGTCGCAAATAATCGTAATACATCGAAAAATTATGAATTTATCGCAAATAATCGTAATACATTGAAAAATTATGAATTTATCGCAAATAATCATAATACATTGAAAAAAATTATTAATTTATAACTTTACTTATTAGTTTCAGCGTATGTGCAGTTTCATTATCAATATTGGTCACTCTTCATATATAAAATCGGCAAATGTATCCAGCGGTGTAGGTTTCAAAGTACCTACTATGCTATAATATCACAAAACGTGTCAATATCTCCTCATGTTAAACAGAATACCGAAGAGATATCGTCTGTTGGCAGGCTGTTCGTACTTCGATACAGAACGCATCCCAACGGACGTTAAATCCACTATGTATTAGGTTTATTTTAGTATAAATATCTCTTAATATTCTATCAGAATACCGTAAAGATATCGTCTGTTGGCAGGCTGTTCGTACTTCGATACAGAACGCATCCCAACGGACGTTAAATCCACTGCGTATTAGGTTTATCTTAGTAAAAATATCTCTTAACATTCTATCAGAATACCGTAAAGATATCGTCTGTTGGCAGGCTGTTCGTACTTCGATACAGAACGCATCCCAACGGACGTTAAATCCACTGTGTATTAGTATTATTTTAGTATAAATATCTCTTAATATTCTATCAGAATACCGTAAAGATATCGTCTGTTGGCAGGCTGTTCGTACTTCGATACAGAACGCATCCCAACGGACGTTAAATCCACTGTGTATTAGGTTGATTTGACCGCCGCTAGGGTGTAGAACGCGGTGGGACTAATTCCCAGAAAGTAATAGAGCGAACGTCTTCTATGTGAAAGGGGTGGCTAGGTCTTATCAGTGTTCAGTAACGTTCTAATATCTGGACTATTTCTTACGTGTTCAGTGGGTTGGCTAGGTTCCTGAATCTGAAATGATAGTCCTCGGTCGCCGGTTGTCAGTACTATGCTGACCAATATACCTGTAACTAATTTCTTCCCTCTGGGCGTGACGTTCCGATTTTAAGCATTTGGCTTGCATACAATGTGGCTTTGGGCCATGGTGTGGACAATAATCTTATTTATTAATGGCATTTGATATCAACGTTGGTATGTTAATATCTCCTCTATCTCTTCCATGCTTCCCTTATCTCAATGCGAGGTGCACTCTTGGACCTGCCGCAAGATATCAATAACGTCGTTTCCTCTAGGCTGTGCGAACCCTTGTGCCAGCCTCAAGATATTTATAATATATTTCTTCAACTTCACTTAAAAATACTTAATTCTTATTAATAATATACCAACGATGATACTCTTGTTAACAATTGTCGTACGTTGCGATGTTGCCCTGATGTGCCCAAGTCCGTGATTACGCGTTTATGCTAGATTGGTATTGCCGTTCTTTGTCGGCCTTTTTTCATAAATTCCTACTGGATAACTTTCTCACCTATGTTACTTCGTGAGGGAGCGGTGTCTTATTTGTTAACTGAATCTCCTGTTTGAAATGTACTGCTGAAAAAAAATTCTACATTAAGAGTGTACTCTACCCTTACATCTTTACAAATCATTAGTGCGTTTGTCTACTATCGCACGCTTCGCAATACGTGCATAAATGTGTGGAAAACAAAAAGAATAAAGGCAAATTTATGCAAAGTCATCTGGCGTGTGAGTGAATAGTGCCAGGAATTGAACTCAAGGTGTCTGGCTTCCACTCGCGTGCGTCTGTACGCTGAGCTAGCAAGACAGTGTCGGGTTTAATATCCTTGCCCAGCGGACGGTGTGTTCAGCACGTTTCTGCCATATGCCATAGTTGATTGGGTTGCAATGGACCAATAAGTATTTCCTCTGGGGTCGGATTGCATAACAAAAGAGAAACTGTAGTATGACTTGACTGAATGCGTGTAAAAACTAATTAATGCGGCACCTTGCAGAAATATGATTGCAAGGTCTCCTAACTCTATGTAAGCATGTAGCCAGTTCTACCTTTCTCTAAGTTATACTAATATGGATTCATAAGAAAATTTTATAGCCTACAATCATATAAAATGTAGAGGTACACTGCTGTAATAAAATACATAGTTATTTACTCATTCCAACTTATCCTATGGGATATCACAATCTTAATCATAATAGAGCTTCATTGTGTGTGTGTGTGTGGGGGGGGGGGGGGGGGTTAATCTGAAAAAAAAGGAGCAATTTTCTGAATAGAGTAGGGTAGTTATCAATACCTCTTCCTACTAGGCTTAATATTCCTAGTGACTTATTATATAGGGGTTGTTAATATTTAAATTGCTTGGCGTAAGAGGTGTCTGTCGCGAAATACTAACAGGGTGGGGGTGGGGGGACTATGATTGTTGTGTAAAAAAATCCTCTAAATTAATCTACTAAAAAATCCTGCGGGGAGGATATTAATTGTCTCACCCGCGTGGCTAATGTAAGTAGTACAGGGTCGTTTGTTGCTAGACCTGTTGTTTAATTTGGGGGTTGTAAATGGCTTATTGCTAGTTAAGGGTGGCGTTTAAAAATGTATTAGTTACTGGGGCGGGTTTGGGTGGGTACAAAAATATTATCGGACCCGTACTTCAAAAAAATTTCCCAATTTTGGGTGGCGTTCGCTTGGCTAGTAAGAGGTTAAACTAAGGGAGCTTTTCCGCAGAGGTACGTTGCCTGTACCCCTATGGCGTTGTCTTACGATAACGTCACGGTACTCAGCGCCTCTACCATTTGTTCAAGCTTTGTGTGGAACCCCCCCCCCCCGAGCCTCTTGCATTTGTTCTACTTTTGTGTAGAACTGTTGTTGTAAATGGGCTGGACGGCATTACCGGTATCTACTGAGTTTTACCCGGCGCCTATCCCCCATTTGTTCTACTTTTTTGTAGAACTTGTGTTTAAAGTGATTGGTGTTTTATGAAGTACTGCGGACTCGTCTAGAGAGCAATTGATGTAAAGGGGAACCGGAGGGAGGAATACTCACCCTGCTTACCTTAAGGTGACTTAGTAGGCCGCACGCTTGATGTGTACCGCCTCCTGCTGGGCAGCGTTCGGTGGAGATCTTAAATTAGGTTCTTAATCTAAGCGAAATAAAGAGGTAAGTATTGGACTGTACAAAAGGGGGTTTATTGATGATTAGTGGCGATGAAAAGAGAGGAGGAGTGAAATAATAACTAGGGGGAAAAGGAGTTTAGTAGACACGTGTTCACTCACCCTACCGTAGATCCCGGTCTGTCATGATGTTGGTGGCGTTGGGACCCGATACGGGGCGGCGCCCGTACCGGTCTGTCGTAGCACAACTCCGATAGAGTGTAAGACTGTCGTAGAGTAATAGCGTCCAAGTAAGAGAGGGCCGCCAAGTCCAAGAGACCCAATCGAGGGAGCCGCCAAGAGAGACCAAGTCCCAGAGAGCGCGGCGCGTGTTCGTACCTTCTACTTATAGGCAAAATGTGCGATGTCAGTCTACTCAGCAGTATCTTTGGAGTGTAATGCCCGCTGTGTCCTGTCTAACCTGCTAATTGGTGGCCTTAAGGGCTATGACCTGCTGCTTACCTCGCAGTCGTGTTGCTATGCCGTTATTCCCGTATTTTCCATAGATTCTTTTAAGTAGATTTTATGTAGGTATAGGCGCAGCCCTTGTATAAGTGCTGGGGCTGGAACAAGTCGCCTCCCTGTTTTAATAATCGTCCTCGATTATTCGACTAGACGTGGGGGTGGAAACTTATCTTTTCTTCTTTCTTTCTTCCTTTCTTTCTTTCTTTCATTCTTTCTTTCTTTCTTTCTTTCTTTCTTTCTTTCTTTCTTTCTTCTTCTTCTTCTTTCTCTTCTTTCCTTTCGTCGATTTTAATTTGCTTTCGTTTCGTCGTATCGTCCTTCGTTTCTCCTGTTCTTCTTTGTAGATGGGAGGGAGAGTGAAATTGTGCCGTACTAAGGGGTGGAAGCCGTGGCAAGGGGGTGGGGTGGTGTTTTATACAGTCAGCTCATAGCAGATAGTTCTCTGTATCTGTCTACATCCCATATTGCATTATTGACATAATCTGTGTTGCCTATTTGGCAGAGTTGAAAGTTTCAGAAAACTATTGACATTGTTTCGGTAAAATTGAAAAAAAAAATATAAAAAAATGGAATTTCAGCGGAGATATGAAGTGAAAGAAATAAAGTTGAAAGATATATCTTGAATGGAATCGCATAGGAAATTTAAGGTATGAGCACCGCACTCGGACAAGTGCGTGACTTACGTACGACGTCGTCAAACCGAGCCCTGCCGGGAGGGTGCATGCACATCCGTAATTTTCCTACGATGGAAAATTATGCTGTAAGGAGCTTAAGTAATAGCGAGCCCTCGTGAGCGAGTACGCAACCT
Organism: Meconema thalassinum; assembly: GCA_946902985.2. Lineage (NCBI taxonomy): Eukaryota > Metazoa > Arthropoda > Insecta > Orthoptera > Tettigoniidae > Meconema > Meconema thalassinum. Next base: position 274,633,468 of record OX336390.1, read on the forward strand.
CTGTAGCGTGTCTAAGAAAGGGAGAGAAAAAAATAGTGTATCGTATGGGCTACCCTAGGCCAAGTGTAGCTGCGAGGGTGCGCTACTGTGATTAACCTCCTTACATCGTGGGGATGATAAAAGAAAATGAAAATTGTAGGAAGTATCCTAGAAAACGTGAAATTCCGTCAAAATTGCTTGATTATGTGCGTAAAAATGTAGTTATGATATTACGAGAAAAAAATTAACATAGTAGTGTTGGAAAGAAATAGCTGAAGGCTCCTGCCTAGATCGGCTTACAGGCTATTATGGTTTGTAGGTTTTGACTGTTGTTGCTGCCATGCGCGTTGGAACGTCGGTCTCGTGTCACGTTCGTCCGAGTGGCATCCTGCATTAATGGCCTACTGGGGGATTACAGGATTGTACAGCGTATAACTAGTCTGAAATCAGAAATCACTCTTAACGTTTTGTACAGAGGGATTGGTTCACTCTGGTACCGTTAATTTTTCACTGAAGTTCGTTACGTCGTGCGAGGTAGTCTCGTTACTTAACGTCTGCATTATGGCATATGTACAAATATTCTTATAAACTAACGTGCAATATGTACTGTTTGACATATTGGCCATTGTGGTCATTCACTATACCACGTCCTATATGCGTCGTTGTAAAACTGCAACATGCTTCCTTAAGCATTTAGCTGCGTATATATTCTTTAATATTTCGTAGAACTTGAAACATTTATATTTTTAAAAATACTTCCTTATACTTCGTCGTAGACCTTCACTATAGCTGAGAATTAATCCTTAAGTATTACTTTTGCACTTTCTCAGTGTGACTTAAGCGACGTATTCGCTTCTTAATCTATAGATATGCAGACATTATGTAAGGATCCTCGCACTACGTGTATAATCGATCGTTAAGCTTAAATGGATTATCGTTAAATTGGCGACTGTTTCGTCGGGAAGTTACTGAAATTGGAAATTATGTATTGCCTCTACGGGCTAACTTGGGAATTCTGTGCACTGTATAGAATTTCAGGAAATATAAATTAACACGGTAATATGATCTGAAAAAAATGACTTGTTATTGACATGTGATAATTGCCTGTCAAAAAATAACACTGTTAATGACATGGTATTAAAGACCCTTTTGTTAAACTTGCCACGTTAGATAGGGGGGGGGGTTGATTTATTATATAATTTAATTCTTAATGCTAATCCTAATATTACTGCCTTCCCTTAGCTAAATATACTATATACATGGGGTAGGGGCGAACCACGTGTCTAGACAGGGGGTGTAGGAAAATCTCTCGAAGGGGGGGGGGGGATATATATATATATTAAAGGTATTTCTTAAACATTTAAGTTCACTCTAGAATGTATCCGCAGCCATGATAATTTTCTAAAATGTATCTTCAATGAAATGGCTACCTTTGCTCCGTAATAAAATTAATGGGGTTGTAACTTCAATGAAATGACTACCTTTGCTCCGTAATAAAATTAATGGGGTTGCTCTATATAGAATTACCAATAGTATACCTTAGTTGCATAGCTTAATTCATTTAATATATTCTGTTGCCTTCGTGTCGTAGAAAATACGGATGCGTATGATGATCTATTTTTTAACCACATGGTGTGCAATACGCAGGGTGGTATCGGAACTAAGAGAGCCTAGAAGGACTTCTTTTACCAGTGGACCTGCTAAATACGTAACATGGTATGGGGCTTTAAGGTACGGCCAGTAATCCCAGTGACCTTCATCCAATTTGCTATTTGGTATCGGAATTGGGACCGAGTGACCAACGAATGCAGATTGTGGTTTGGGGAAACTGCGAGCGTCCGAAACGTCTTACCCAGTTGACCTATACGTATAGTGGTGTGGTTTACTCTTACATAGCCTGCGCTAGGAGTTACCTCCGTACCGAGTGACCTCCCACGTGCATTGTCACCCTTGGTATATGATACATGTGTAAATTGCATCCTCTTCCGTCGCAAATAATCGTAATATATCGAAAAATTATGAATTTATCGCAAATAATCATAATACATTGAAAATTATGAATTTATCGCAAATAATCATAATACATTGAAAAAAATTATTAATTTATAACTTTACTTATTAGTTTCAGCGTATGTGCAGTTTCATTTTCAATATTGGTCACTCTTCATACATAAAATCGGCGAATGTATCCAGCGGTGTAGGTTTCAAAGTACCTACTATGCTATAATATCACAAAACGTGTCAATATCTCCTCATGTTAAACAGAATACCGAAGAGATATCGTCTGTTGGCAGGCTGTTCGTACTTCGATACAGAACGCATCCCAACGGACGTTAAATCCACTATGTATTAGGTTTATTTTAGTATAAATATCTCTTAACATTCTATCAGAATACCGTAAAGATATCGTCTGTTGGCAGGCTCTTCGTACTTCGATACAGAACCCATCCCAACGGACGTTAAATCCACTGCGTATTAGGTTTATTTTAGTATAAATATCTCTTAACATTCTATCAGAATACCGTCAAGATATCGTCTGTTGGCCGACTGTTCGTACTTCGATACAGAACGCATCCCAACGGACGTTAAATCCACTGTGTATTAGGTTGATTTGACCGCCGCTAGGGTGTAGAACGCGGTGGGACTAATTCCCCGAAAGTAATAGAGCGAACGTCTTCTACGTGAAAGGGGTGGCTAGGTCTTATCAGTGTTCAGTAGCGTTCTAATATCTGGACTATTTCTTACGTGTTCAGTGGGTTGGCTAGGTCCCTGAATCTGAAATGATAGTCCTCGGTCGCCGGTTGTCAGTACTATGCTGACCAATATACCTGTAACTAATTTCTTCCCTCTGGGCGTGACGTTCCGATTTTAAGCATTTGGCTTGCGTACAATGTTGGCTTTGGGCCATGGTGTGGACAATAATCTTATTTATTAATGGCATTTGTTATCAACGTAGGTATGTTAATATCACCTCTATCTCTTCCATGCTCCCTTATCTCAATGCGAGGTGCACTCTTGGACCTGCCGCAAGATATCAATAACGTCGTTTCCTCGAGGCTGTGCGAACCCTTGTGCCAGCCTCAAGATATTTATAATATATTTCTTCAACTTCACTTAAAAATACTTAATACATATTAATAATATACTAACGATGATAATCTTGATAACAATTGTCGTACGTTGAAAAGTTGCCCTGCTGTGCCCAAGTCCGTGATTACGCGTTTATGCTAGATTGATATTGCCGTTCTTTGTCGGCCTTTTTCATAAATTCCTACTGGATAACTTTCTCACCTATGTTACTTCGTGAGGGAGCGGTGTCTTATTTGTTAACTGAATCTCCTGTTTGAAATGTACTGCTGAAAAAAGAATTCTACATTAAGAGTGTACTCTACCCTTACATCTTTACAAATCATTAGTGCGCTTGTCTACTATCGCACGCTTCGCAATACGTGCATAAATGTATGGAAAACAAAAAGAATAAAGACAAATTTATGCAAAGTCATCTGGTGTGTGAATGAATAGTGCCAGGAATTGAACTCAAGTTGTCTGGCTTCCATTCGCGTGCGTCTGTACGCTGAGCTAGCAAGACAGTGTCGGGTTTAATATCCTTGCCAGGCGGACGGTGTGCTCAGCACGTGTCTGCCATATGCCATAGGTGATTGCGTTGCAATGGACAAATAAGCATTTCATCTGGGGTCGGATTGCATAACAAAAGAGAAACTGTAGTATGTCTTGACTGAATGCGTGTACAACCTAATTAATGCGACATCTTGCCGAAATGTGATTGCAAGGTCTCCTAACTCTATGTAAGCATGTAGCCAGTTCTACCTTTCGCTAAGTTATACTAATATGGATTCAGAAGAAAATTTTATAGCCTACAATCATATAAAATGTATAGTTGCACTGCTGTAATAAAATACATAGATATTTACTCATTCCAACTTATCCTATGGGATATCACAATCTTAATCATAAGAGAGCTTCATTGTGGGAGGGGGGGGGGGGGGGTAATCTGAAATAAGGAGCAATTTTCTGAATAGAGTAGGTTAGTTATCAATATCTCTTCCTACTAGGCTTAATATTCCTAGTGACTTATTAGATAGGGGTTGTTAATATTTAAATTGCTTGGCGTAAGAGGTGTCTGTCGCGAAATACTAACAGGGTGGGGGTGGGGGGACTATGATTGTTGTATAAAAAAATCCTCTAAATTAATCTACTAAAAAAATTCCTGCGGGGGGAGTATTTTAATTGTCTCACTCGCGTGGCTAATGTAAGTAGTACTGGGTCGTTTGTTGCTAGACTTGTTGTTTAATTTGGGGGTTGTAAATGGGTTATTGCTAGTTAAGGGTGGCGTTTAAGAATGTATTAGTGACTGGGGCGGGTTTGGGTGGGTACAAAAATATTATCGGACCCGTACTTCAAAAAAAAATTCCCAATTTTGGGTCGCGTTCGCTTGGCTAGTAAGAGTTAAACTTAGAGATATTTTCCGCAGAGGTACGTTGCCTGTACCCCTATGGCGTTGTCTTACGACAACGTCACGGTACTCAGCGCATCTACCATTTGTTCTACTTTTGTGTGGAACTACCACCCCCCCCCCCCCCCCGAGCCTCTTGCATTTGTTCTACTTTTGTGTAGAACTGTTGTTGTAAATGGGCTGGACGGCATTACCAGTAACTACTGAGTTTTACCCGGCGCCTATCCCCCATTTGTTCTACTTTTGTGTAGAACTTGTGTTTAAAGTGATTGGTGTTTTATGAAGTACTGCGGACACGTCTAGAGAGCAATTGATGTAAAGGGGAACCGGAGGGAGGAATACTCACCCTGCTTACATTAAGGTGACTTAGTAGGCCGCACGCTTGATGTGTACCGCTTCCTGCTGGGCAGCGTTCGGTGGAGATCTTAAATTAGGTTCTTAATCTAAGCGAAATAAAGAGATAAGCATTGGACTGTACGAAAGGGGGTTTATTGATTATTAGTGGCGATGCAAAGAGGGGAGGAGTGAAATAATAACTAGGGGGAAAAGGAGTTTAGTAGACACGAGTTCACTCACCCTAAGTAGATCCCGGTCTGTCAAGATGTTGGTGGCGTTGGGACCCGATACGGGGCGGCGCCCGTAGCGGTCCGGCGTAGCACAACTCCGATAGAGTGTAAGACTGTCGTAGAGTAATAGCGTCCAAGTAAGAGAGGGCCACCAAGTCCAAGAGACCCAATCGAGGGAGCCGCCAAGAGAGACCAAGTCCCAGAGAGCGCGGCGCGTGTTCGTACCTTCTACATATAGGCAAAATGTGCGGTGACAGACTACTCAGCAGTCTCTTTGGAGTGTAATGCCCGCTGTGTCCTGTCTAACCTGCTAATTGGTGGCCTTTAGGGCTATGACCTGCTGCTTACTTCGCAGTCGTGTTGCTATGCCGTTATTCCCGTCTTTTTTGTAGATTCTTTTAAGTAACTTTTATGTAGGTATAGGCGCTGCCCTTGTATAAGGGCTGGGGCTGGAACAAGTCGCCTCCTTTTTTAATAATCGTCCTCGATTATTCGACTAGACGTGGGGGTGGAAACTTTTCTTTTCTTCTTTCTTTCTTTCTTTCTTTTTTTCTTTCTTTCTTTCTTTCTTTCTTTCTTTCTTTCTTCTTCTTCTTCTTTCCTTTCGTCGATTTTAATTTACTTTCGTTTCGTCATATCGTCCTTCGTTTCTCCAGTTCTTCTTCGTAGATGGGAGGGTGAGTGAAATTGTGCCGTACTAAGGGGTGGAGGGCGTGGCAGGGGGGTGGGGTGGTGTGTTATACAGTCAGTTCATAGCAGATAGTTCTCTGTATCTGTCTACATCCCATTTTGCATTATTGACATAAGCTGTGTTGCCTATTTGGTAGACTTGAAAGATTCAGAAAAATATTGACATTGTTTTGCTAAAGTTTAAAAAAAATAATAAAAAAAATGGAATTTCAGTGGAGATATGAAGTGAAAGAAATAAAGTTGAAAGATATATCTTGAATGGAATCGCATAGGAAATTTAAGGTATGAGCACCGCACTCGGACCAGTGCGTGACTTACGTACGACGCCGTCAAGCCGAGCCCTGCCGGGAGGGTGCATGCATATCCGTAATTCTCCTACGATGGAAAATTATGCTGTAAGGAGCTTAAGTAATGGCGAGCCCTCGTGAGCGAGTACGCAACCTCTGTAGCGTGTCTAAGAAAGGGAGAGAAAAAAATAGTGTATCGTATGGGCTACCCTAGGCCAAGTGTAGCTGCGAGGGTGCGCTACTGTGATTAACCTCCTTAGAACGTGGGGATGATAAAAGAAAATGAAAATTGTAGAAAGTATCCTAGAAAACGTGATATTTCGTCAAAATTGCTTGATTATGTGCGTAAAAAATGTAGTTATGGTATTAAGAGAAAAAAATAACATTGAAGAGTTGGAAAGAGATAGCTGAAGGCTCCTGCCTAGATCGGCTTACAGGCTATTATGGTTTGTAGGTTTTGACTGTTGTTGCTGCCATGCGCGTTGGAACTTCGGTCTCGTGTCACGTTCGTCCGAGTGGCATCCTGCATTAATGGCCTACTGGGGGATTACAGGATTGTACAGCGTATAACTAGTCTGAAATCAGAAATCACTCTTAACGTTTTGTACAGAGGGATTGGTTCACCCTGGTACCGTTAATTTTTCACTGAAGTTCGTTACGTCGTGCGAGGTAGTCTCATTACTTAACGTCTGCATTATGACATATGTACAAATATTCTTATAAACTAACGTGCAATATGTACTGTTTGACATATTGGCCATTGAGGTCATTCACTATACCACGTCCTATATGCGTCGTTGTAAAACTGCAACATTCTTCCTTAAGCATTTAGCTGCGTATATACTCTTTAATATTTCGTAGAACTTGAATGATTTATATTTGTAAAAAAAACTTCCTTATACTTCGTCGTAGACCTTCACTATAGCTGAGAATTAATCCTTAAGTATTACTTTTGCACTTTCTCAGCGTGACTTAAGCGACGTATTCACTTCTTAATCTATAGATATGTAGACATTATGTAAGGATCCTCGCACTACGTGTATAATCGATCGTTAAGCTTAAATGGATTATCGTTAAATTGGCGACTGTTTCGTCGGGAAGTTACTGAAATTGGAAATTATGTATTGACTCTACGGGATAACTTGGGAATTCTGTGCACTGTATAGAATTTCAGGAAACATAAATTAACACGATAATATGATCTGAAAAAAAAAGACATTTGTTATTGACATGTGATAATTGCCCGTAAAAAAATAACACTGTTACTGACATGGTATTAAAGACCCTTTTGTTAAACTTTCCACGTTAGATAGGGGGGGGGGGTGGTTGATTTACTATATAATTTAATTATTAATCCTAAACCTAATATTACTGCCTTCCCTTAGCTAAATATACTATATACATGGCATAGGGGGGAACCACGTGTCTATACAGGGGGTGTAGGAAAAATCTCTCGAAGGGGGGGATATATATATTAAAGGTATTTCTTAAACATTTAAGCTCTCTCTAGAGTGTATCCGCAGCCATGATAATTTTCTAAAATGTATCTTCAATGAAATGGCTACATTTGCTCCGTTATAAAATTAATGGGGTTGTAACTTCAATGAAATGACTACCTTTGCTCCGTAATAAAATTATTGGGGTTGCTCTATATGGAATTACCAATAGTATAACTTAGTTGCATAGCTTAATTAATTCCATATATTGTTGCCTTCGTGTTGTAGAAAATACGGATGCGTATGATGATGTATTTTTTTAACCTCATGGTGTGCAATACGGAGGGTGGTATCGGAACTAAAAGAGCCTAGAAGGACTTCTTTTACCAGTGGACCTGCTAAATACGTAACATGGTATGGGGCTTTAAGGTACGGCCAGTAATCCCAGTGACCTTCATCCAATTTGCAATTTGGTATCGGAATGGGGACCGAGTGACCAAAAAATGCAGATTGTGGTTTGGGGAAACTGCGAGCGTCCAAAACTTCTTACCCAGTTGACCCGTACGTATAGTGGTGTGGTTTACTCTTACATAGCCTGCGCTAGGAGTTACCTCCGTACCGAGTGACCTCCCACGCGCATTGTCACCCTTGGTATATGATACATGTGTAAATTGCATCCTCTTCCGTCGCAAATAATCGTAATACATAGAAAAATTATGAATTTATCGCAAATAATCGTAATACATTAAAAATTATGAATTTATCGCAAATAATCATAATACATTGAAAAAAATTATGAATTTATAACTTTACTTATTAGTTTCAGCGTATGTGCAGTTTCATTTTCAATATTGGTCACTCTTCATATATAAAATCGGTGAATGTATCCAGCGGTGTAGGTTTCAAAGTACCTACTATGCTATAATATCACAAAACGTGTCAATATCTCCTCATGCTAAACAGATTACCGAAGAGATATAGTCTGTTGGCAGGCTGTTCGTAATTCGATACAGAACGCATCCCAACGGACGTTAAATCCACTGTGTATTAGGTTGATTTGACCGCCGCTAGGGTGTAGAACGCGGTGGAACTAATTCCCCGAAAGTAATAGAGCGAACGTCTTCTACGTGAAAGGGGTGGCTAGGTCTTATCAGTGTTCAGTAGCGTTCTAATATCTGGACTATTTCTTACGTGTTCAGTGGGTTGGCTAGGTCCCTGAATCTGAAATGATAGTTCTCGGTCGCCGGTTGTCAGTACTATGCTGACCAATATACCTGTAACTAATTTCTTCCCTCTGGGCGTGACGTTCCGATTTTAAGCATTTGGCTTGCGTACAATGTGGGCTTTGGGCCAGGGTGTGGACAATAATCTTATTTATTGATGGCATTTGTTATCAACGTAGGTATGTTAATATCACCTCTATCTCTTCCATGCTCCCTTATCTCAATGCGAGGTGCACTCTTGGACCTGCCGCAAGATATCAATAACGTCGTTTCCTCGAGGCTGTGCGAACCCTTGTGCCAGCCTCAAGATATTTATAATATATTTCTTCAACTTCACTTAAAAATACTTAATACTTATTAATAATATACTAACGATGATACTCTTGATAACAATTGTCGTACGTTGCAATGTTGCCCTGCTGTGCCCAAGACCTGTTGTTTAATTTGGGGGTTGTAAATGTCTTATTGCTAGTTAAGGGTGGCGTTTAAAAATGTATTAGTTACTGGGGCGGTTTTGGGTGGGTACAAAAATATTATCGGACCCGAACTTCAAAAAATGTCCCAATTTTGGGTGGCGTTCGCTTGGCTAGTAGGAGGTTAAATTTAGGGATCGTTTCCGCAGAGGTACGTTGCCTGTACCCCTATGGCGTTGTCTTACGACAACGTCACGGTACTCAGCGCCTCTACCATTTGTCTACCTTTGTGTGGAACTACCCCCCCCCCCCCCCCCCCCGAGCCTCTTGCATTTGTTCTACTTTTGTGTAGAACTGTTGTTGTAAATGGGCTGGACGGCATTACCGGTATCTACTGAGTTTTACCCGGCGCCTATCCCCCATTTGTTCTACTTTTGTGTAGAACTTGTGTTTAAAGTGATTGGTGTTTTATGAAGTACTGCGGACACGTCTAGAGAGCAATTGATGTAAAGGGGAACCGGAGGGAGGAATACTCACCCTGCTTACATTAAGGTGACTTAGTAGGCCGCACGCTTGCTGTGTACCGCCTCCTGATGGGCAGCGTTCGGTGGAGATCTTAAATTAGGTTCTTAATCTAAGCGAAATAAAGAGATAAGCATTGGACTGTACGAAAGGGGGTTTATTGATTATTAGTGGCGATGAAAAGAGGGGAGGAGTGAAATAATAACTAGGGGAAAGGAGTTTAGTAGACACGTGTTCACTCACCCTACCGTAGATCCCGGTCTGTCATGATGTTGGTGGCGTTGGGACCCGATACGGGGCGGCGCCCGTACCGGTCTGTCGTAGCACAACTCCGATAGAGTGTAAGACTGTCGTAGAGTAATAGCGTCCAAGTTTGAGAGGGTCGCCAAGTCCAAGAGACCCAATCGAGAGAACCGTCAAGTGAGACCAAGTCCCAGAGAGCGCGGCGCGTGTTCTTACCTTCTACTTATAGGCAAAATGTGCGGTGTCAGTCTACTCAGCAGTATCTTTGGAGTGTAATGCCCGCTGTGTCCTGTCTAACCTGCTAACTGGTGGCCTTTAGGGCTATGCCCTGCTGCTTACCTCGCAGTCGTGTTGCTATGCCGTTATTCCCGTCTTTTCCGTAGATTCTTTTAAGTAGCTTTTATGTAGGTATAAGCGCAGCCCGTGTATAAGGGCTGGGGCTGGAACAATATCTATCACCCTACACCTGACATGAAGAATGGGCTGCATCAAAACCAGACTATTTGGGTTTAACCACCTGGTTTCAATTTGCCGAGAAAGGTATGGACATCATAGAACAGGGTCTGCACAAATCACGGATTTTGCAATTTCTGACTGTACAATGGGGAAAAGCCGAAACCCCATTGTGCGACTGTGCCAATGTACCTCAGACCATGTAGCATGTTGCCCTAGTGTTCAAGGAAGAGATTTGAAGGAACCACCTACACAGTGCTATCGATGTTGCTGTCAACTGGCTGGACATTGTGCTTTTAAATGCCTATAGTGTTACGGTACCTACTCTCTACTTGGCAAATATTGTATATGCGATACGTATTTAACCTTTTTTCATATCTGTATGTAAAAACGAGCTCGAAGACCAAAACAAAAAACAAAAACCAAAAAACCAAAACTACACACAACAACAAAAACAAGATAACATGAAAACAAGAAGACAAAAAACAAAAATAAAATAAAATACAAAAGCAAAAACTAGCTACAAGACACAAGAAACAAGAAACACAAAGCACAAAACACAAACACATAACAAAAAACAAAGAAAGAAAAAAAACACAAAAAACAAAACAAAAAAACATAAAAACAAAAAACATAAACCAAAATCTAAACACGAAACACAAAACACAAATAAAAAACACAAAAAAATAAAACAAATAACACTTTGCTCAAAACACAAAAATACATAAAACAAACTAGAAAACAACAACAACACAAAACACAAAACGCAAAAAACCCAAGAAACAAAAAAACACACATAACAAAAATAATAAAAAGATTGGGGAAACAACATCAAAGGCATAAGCATTGGTACTCTGGGACAGAAAATCAAAGTAAAATGCCTAGCTTTTGCTGATGATCTAGCTATCTTTACTAAGACTAGTGCCATAGAGAAGTTACATGAGTTAGCATCAAAGACAGGACTCAAAATATCGTATGAGAAGACGCATTTCATTGTAAATGGACTACAGAATATCCCAAGAATATCCCCACTACAGACTTACTATGGAATAATTAGGCACGTTCTTCTTCTTTTTCTTCTTCTTCTTCTTCTTCCTCCTAGCGTTGTCCTGCTGGTGCAGGGTCCGCTTTTTAGGTCATTGACCTCCATTTTGTCCGGTTTCGTGCGTCAGCTGGATTTAGGCCGGTAATTTTAAGTTACCATTTATTGTGTCTTGCCAACGCTGCTTCGGTCGTCCTCTGGGGCGTAGGCCTTCAACCTCAAAATGTAGGACAGAGTTAGCAACAGTATCAGGCGCTGCACGCAGGGCATAGCCATACCATCGGAGCCGTTTCTCTCTCATTTTGTCCACAATTGGGGCGACACCCATTATCTCCCGAATTGTGTCGTTTCTGACAAGGTCAATAAGAGAGATGCCCATTGTCCAACGGAGCATTCTCATTTCCATGCCGTGTAGGAGACGTTCTGAAATTTTGTCGGATGGTCGACATTCAACTCCATACAGCGGAACTGGCCGTGCCACTGTCCGATATATCTTCGATTTGAGACGAAGTGGCATTTTCTTGTCGCAAAGCACACCCGTGACCTCCTTCCACCGCAACCAGGTTGCGTTTACCCTGGCTCTTACTTCATCATTGAAGTTGCCATCACACTGCAGACGAGATCCAAGGTACCTGAAGCATTCTGTCTTGACTAGATTTTTTCCAGCGACTTGAATGGTACCGGCGCTTAGGTTTAACTCCAGATACTCCCTCTTTTTCACATTCAAACGGTTATTCCAGTCTTCAACTTGGCATTGGAGTTTTTCTCGGGTGACATCTGCAACCATTATATCATTTGCATACAGAAGGGTCCAAGGAACATTCCGTTGCAGGTCACGAGTGATGGTGTCCATCACTAGAACAAAAAGGGACGGTGATAGTGCTGAGCCTTGGTGGACGCCGACATTTACAGGAAAGTTTTCCGAGGTGCCAACAGCACAACGTACTCTACTGCTGGTGTTCATGTGTAACATCTTGACCACATTTACAAATGACTCTGGCACACCATGATTGCGGAGCACATACCAAATCAAATCATGAGGAACACGATCGAAGGCCTTTTCAAGGTCAAGAAAGGCAATATGCAGAGGCTTTCTTTTCTCACGGTGCTTCTCCATGAGTAACCGTCCTGCGAAGATAGCGTGAGCGGTTCCAGCCCCCTTGACAAACCCGCACTTGTTGGAGCTAATTTCGGTGATGGCACTTAGGCGTCGATCAAGAATTCTCTCAAGAGAAGACGTACTGGGCGATAGTTTGAACATTCCGCTGGGTCTCCTTTCTTCTTGAAAATCGGCACTGTAATGCTTGTAGCCCAGTTCATAGGGATGTGGCCAGAGTCCAATATGGCTTTGAAAAAGGTAACAAGCCGATCTATCGCAGTAGATTGCAGTTCTTGAAGTTTCCAGAAGTCAGCAGGGAGGTTGTCTGGCGCAGGAGATTTATGGTTTCTCATGCTTTTTAGGGCAGTGGTAGCTTCCTGTGCAGTAATTTGGGGGATAGGCCCATTAGTTGGGACACCTTATGGGATTGTTGGATGCGGAAACTCATGTTTGAGATCTCCTCGAAATGCTCTTTCCATCGCTTGAGAATAGCATGTTTGTTCTGTAGTCTTTGGCCTTCCTTGATCTTTATGCACACATAGTGTTCAATATCCCTTGCTGTTCTTGCTCGGGTTTTGGCCAGACGGTAAATATCCTTTTCACCATCTTTGGTGTCCAAGTTAAGATAGAGGTTGTTGTAGTGGTTGGCTCTTGCTTCAGCCACGGCTCTCTTTGCCTCTCGTTTAGCAGTGACGTACCTTTCTCTGTTCACGTCTGTCTTTAGAGAAAGCCAGCTTTTATATACTTTCTTCTTATCAAGGACCTTTTATTGTACCTGATCTGTCCATAGCCATGTCTGATTGTCAATAAGGCGACGCCCTGGCTTTGTGGCACCCAATGTTTCTGCTGCAGCAGTAGTCACTGATTCACAGAGATCAGTCCATGTGGTGTCGATGGAATTCGGATTGACAAGAGGAAATGTTAATTAGGCACGTACCTTCCATCAAATATTTAGGAGAAATTATTGTACCATCTGGATTGGACAGGAAAGCTAATTTAGAAAGAGCTACCAAATTCCAGAAAGCATACCGAATAACATGGAATCACTATAATAAAAGAGTGATGCCACGAAATGCAAAACTACGGCACTACCAGATAGTTGTTCTTCTGGAAGCATTGTATGCCTCCGAAACTACTGTATATCTCTAGTAGGCCACTCTCAAATTGGTGAAATTGAAATTCAGGAACGTAAAATTCTCAGGAAAATATATGGACCCGTTTATGTTAATGGTATATGGATTAAAAGGAAAACCGCAGACTTGCACACAGTAATCAATAAGTTCCTGATACCGTGCGTAAGAGAAGATTGCAATTTTATGGTCACATCTGCAGAATGGACAACATCAGATATGCAAAAAAAAAAACTGCTTGATATAATTAAATCAAAAAGGTCAAAATCAGTTTGTTAGAAGAAATCAAACAGCACTTAAAGGAAATAAACATTACAGAAGATATCATCAAGAATCGTAAGACTTTTGGAACTCTAGTTACAAATCACTCTTTCGTCGATAACGCTAAAAAGACCACTGGAATAAATGGACCGAGGAACTTAAGAAGGGGCATAGTTAGTTCATGAGGAGATTTTGGGAGGAGAAGAAGAGGAAAACACCATCAACCCGAGTCAACTAGTTCAAAAGTGCTCCATAAGTGGGCAAATCGAAGAACGAAGAATACATTTAGCTCCCCAATATTGTTGGTCATATCAAAAGGAAGACATCTGTGGTGGTATTTTGTTCTCAGAAGTACTAGGACCATAATTATTATCCCCAGAGGATAAACATTCACGAGTTTAACTACGGGCCCCAGCTGCGTTTGGCATTGCATCAACTTGTCCAAGTTTCCTCTATATCGAATTATTCTGTCCAATCTCTCTGGATTATCTCATGTTCTCTTTCATCCCCGGCCTTGTTTAAAGTACTTCCTTCACACCATTCAGTTTTTTTTTCGTACGGAATCCGGATGGGAAAGCGTTCATAAGTTTCTATTCGGTTTGGAAGCTAGTGGGAGGTCTCTCGCTTATTTCTTGCCTTGTCTTCAGTGCTCCAGTGTTCATCCCGTGTAGATCGTCGCAATGTAATCGCCCTGTGGTTCTATCATAGAACGAGGAAACAGCGACGTGTGTGGGAACTATGGGTTAACGCGAAATGAGTTGGAGGTTTTCAAGGCTTCATGTTTGATGAAAACAAGTTATGCTTGTGTAATTATTTTGAAATGAGAATTTACTCTTTTCAAGAGCTACTTAGTTTGTTGGAGCATACACTACTTCGACAGAAAACAGATATGGATCATGCCCAAAGAAATGCTTGCAGTAACAATCAGGTTTTTTGAATTATACAGTATGTAAATCCATGTCAAATGTTGAATGAACGCTTCTACTCGCAAGGAATGGCAAGATTTTTCTGTAGAGATATCCTGCTGGTCTTTTAAAGATTTTTATGGTCTCCCTTCTTCAACCGGCTCTTCCTCCTTCGTACGGTGACCGCATCATCCAGTAGACTCATCCGACTGCTTTTCGCTCCTGTTCGGAAACCGAATGCAAGTGAAGAGTACCATATAACTGCGTGATGTACAGGATCATCAGGTTGACGTACGGATTCTTTGTGCGATAAAAACCGAATGGTGTAAAAGAGGCCTTAGAATAACGCCCAGGGTCAGGAGAGTATTCCTGTAGATGGTATAGAGGCAGTGATGACCCTTGCGTCCAGTTGATGACAAGTAATGGCGAGTGAGTAGTAGAGCGTATTGTAAACCTTTGCAAAATTAAAAAGAATGAACGATGAATGTAAAAGGTATACTTGACAGCAGTAGAAAAAATGTGGAGGAAGAGGCAACGTTGACAAGTTGAGCCATGCACCAGTCAATACATTCATTTCTTTGTTAACCATCCTTTTAAAGAAAAACAAACAAAATAACACCACTCCGACACACAGCCTGGGCGAAGCCTCAGTGATAGTAACTCAAATAATACATACTCCGACTTTTCTCGTAATGGGGAGGAAATTTGGTTTTTAAATGACGTCATCCGTATATGTTATAAGTTACATTGAATATGCAGCAAATACAATGTATTTTTGAACCTTCACCAGCCGCTGTGCAACGCTAGTGAGATTTATCGTGGCATTGCTCTATTGAGTTCGAGAAAGTCAGTAGCATACGCTACAGCAGAGAATGCACGATATGGTGTATATTTTTGTGCAGGCCTCGCAGTTGGTCCGGCCTGTAATCGATCCAGGGCGCTGTCTGGATTGGGAGGCCACATGACCTAGTGAGGAGAGAGCGCATTGAATTCTAACCACAGCCTAGACCTTGAGGGAGAAAATTTAAAGTGCAGTCTGACCTTGGTCCTTGATAAAACAACACTCGCGCCTGCGAGGGGCTGTGATGAGTAAATAATGAGTTACTGCGAGCAGTCCTTAGGCTTAGCGAACTCAGTGAGAGATAAGTTTAACTCTACAGGTATCAGCATTTTTATGCTCACATTCAATAAAATAAACATTCCATGGTATAATGAGCGCCATGATTTAAAATTGTATTATAAAAAAACAAAACTAGACGAACCAAAAAAAATACAGTCAAAACACACAAAATCACATTACAAAGAGAAGAAAATCGGCAATACACGAACAAAACACAGAAAGATTAAACTAAACTAAACTCAATTAAACTACCTTAAACTAAACTAAAATAACTGAACTAAACTAGGCTAACTAAACTAAAATAAAATTGACGTAACTTAACTAGGCTATGCTATACTAAATTAGCCTAAACTAAACGAAATTAAACCAACTTAACTCAGCTAAATGAAACTAACTAAACTAAATTCAATTAAACTAGGCTAAACTAAACTAAAATTAGGCCTAACTAAAATAAAACTAGGCTAAATTAACCTAAACTAAGGTAAATTAATCTAAACTCAACTAAACTCAATTTAACTAGGCTAAACTAAACTAAACTCAATTAAACTAGGCTAAATGAAACTAAACTAAAACAAAACTAAGCTAAATTAATTAATCTAAACTAAACTCAATTAAACTAGGCTACATTAACCTAAATTAAACTAAACTAGACTACATTAACCTAAATTAAACTAAAGTAAATTAAATTAAACTAAACTAAACTCCATTAAACTAAACTTATGAGACTGCATTGATGTGATGTATAGCAGCCACGTAGGCTAAGCAGTTCTTATGGCATTTAGCTTACGCTCTGTAAGTGGTGATGCCACAGAAGTTACAGCTTTGTATGAGAACAAGTCTCAGGCAGACTCCAAGGAAGCGGACACTGGGAACCACTAGGAGATTATTCGACGTGAAAATAGCACCCATTGGCCTGGAAATAATCTGGGAGAAAGTGACCCTGACGGACCCGAGGACGCTAGAAGCAGTGAAGTCACGCTTCCTGAAAGCTACCCTGGGAATATCGACATACACAAATCTAGACTAGCGTATGAACTTGCCAATGAGGCCTTCTTCATTGAGGACCTCTGGGTGAAGAGAGGGTGACCACCCACTGACGCCAAGGAAAAACCAATTACATGGTTATGAGACCTGAACCAACAAGTCTGGTGACAAGAAACATATCAATGTCTTTGAAATGTAAGTTAGTGCAGGCACGGAGTGATACGTGTTCCTTATGAAAAACCAATTCGTTCATACCTGAAGAATTGAATATTCTCAAGAAACTTTCTTCCAGTTTCTATAGGAGTATAATGCATTTATTTGGTCATATTGAGGGGAAACCTGAGGGGAAATTCACAGACATTAATAACGGAAGTGAAAGTTTTAAGTAATAAATCACGAGCACGGAAGGCAAGCTGATGAATAGGACGCGTGAAGACTATCTGCTTGTCTTTATAATTTTATGCAGCCAATGGCCACTTATTTTCTTTTCAGGACGGGTCAGGGAAGGGATTTTGGAAGGAAATCGGTCGTAGACCTATTGGATGGAACCGTCCGGCATTTGCCTGGTGGTGAAAATGGGAAACTACGAAAACCATTTTCAGGATGGCCAAGGTGAGATTCGAACCCACGCTCTCCCGATGCCAGTGAGGCACGAGTTCACGCGTTTTTGTGCTCTCGGCCTCCGTGGACGCTTTCCCAGGGGAAAAATTCGAAGACGGTAAAAGGTGGCGACACTATATTACAAGATGTTCAGTAACGAACATATAGCCTACTTTCTCCTAAATGCATGGGTATAGTTATAACTCTTTGTCCTTTTCAAGGAGTATGATTGAATGTTGGTTGTAGTAGCTTGTTGAAATACAACGTGCTATACGGATATTATACTTTGATTGAATCCTCACCTGAATTATATATGCACACACTAATACCACCATCATAATAACACAGGTTATCAGACAAAATTCAACACTCACCCTAGTACACAGAGCTAAATGACCATGATGTCCATGCATTACAAATGAAACAACAACAGCTTCCTACCCAAATCCTTCCTCATATAAAGGTACGCACACTAGTAAGCCTACAGACATCACAGTGACACAGGTAGTAGGACAACTTCTACACACACCCAAGTACACGGAGCTACAAGACCATGATGCCGCAAAAGCCCTAAAGAATCAACAACAAAAACAACAACAACAACAACAATAGACAACGAAGGACAAGGACAACGAATTTTAATTGCTGTAGTCAAGTGTTGAAGTATGTGGTGTTATCTTTATATATATAATTCTTCGACACGTGTGTATGTGACTGAACTCCTCCTAAACGACTGAACCGATTTTGATGGAATTTGGTATGTATATTAGGGTGGGTCCATGTATGGTTTAGATTCACAATCTGACCCGGTAGGTGGAATGAATACAATTTTAGAACCACAATTTACACACAATTTTAGAACCACAATATACAGTCAAAAACAGTCGTCATGGAAACCACTAGCCTTGGCCTTCGTGAAAGCTGATGTCTTTGGATGGTTTGTCTCTGCACGTTAGAGCCACCTGGTCGCAACCTGTGCAACTACCGCCATTACATACACTCCGCCCGTGGCGAAAAGTTGTGTTTTATACCAAAGGTGGCAGTGATGTCGAATTCTACTGTTTGTCTCTGCACGTTAGAGCGTTTCTAAGTCCCGTATGCGTTCATATACCAATCATCCGATTGCCATGAAACTTGGGTGATATGTTGAGTGAGCCCCAGGGAAGGTGTTTGGCTTAGTAAATCCATTTTACAATAGATAGCGCACGAATAGATTCAACAAATGGGCGACGACGCGCGAAGCGTTTCAAAAAAGTCCCGTATGCGTTCAAATACCATTCGTCCGATAGCGATGAAACTTGGTGAGATGTTGTGTACACTCCAGGGAAGGCTTCTGGCTTAGTAAATCAATTTCACATTCGGTAGCGCACGTCTAGATTCAACAAATGAGTGACGACGCGCGAAGCGTTTCAACAAAATCCCGTATAAGTTTATATTCCATTCATAGATTGAGAAGAAACTTTGATGAGTTGTTGTGTACACTTAAGTGAAGGCTTCTAACTTAGTAATCCATTTCACCGGAGGATGCGCACGAGTAGATTCAACAAATGAGCGGCGACGTGCGAAGCGTTTCAACAAAGTCCCGTATGCGTTCAAATACCATTCGTCCGATAGCGATGAAACTTGGGTGAGATGTTGTGTACACTTACGTGAGGGTTTCTCACTTAGTAAATCCATTTTACAATAGGTAGCTCACGAGTAGATTCAACAAATGAGCAACGACGCGCGAACTTTTAATCAAAGTCCCGTATGCGTTCATATACCATTCATCCGATTGCAATGAAACTTGGGTGAGATGTTGTGTACACTTACGTGAGGGTTTCTAACTTAGTAAATCCATTTCACAGGAGGTTTCGCACGAGTAGATTCAACAAATGAGCGACGACGCGCGATGCGTTTCAATAAGGTCCCGTATGCGTTCAAATATCATTCGTCCGATTACGATGAAACTTGGGTGAGATGTTGTGTATACCCTACGGAAGGTTTCTGGCTTAATAAATCCATTTTACGATAGGTAGCGCACGAGTAGATTCAACAAATGTGTGACGGCACGCGAATCATTTCAACAAAGTACCGTATGCGTCCATATAGGCTACCATTTATCCGATTGCGATGAAACTTTGGTGAATTGTTGTGTACACTCCAGGAAATGTTTCTGTCTTAGTAAATCCAGTTTTTAATAAGTAGCGCACGAGTAGATTCAACAAATGAGTGACGGTGCGCGAATCGTTTCCACAATGTCCCGTATACGGTCATATATCATTCATCCGATTGCGATCAAACCTTGGCGAATCATTGAGTACACGCCAGAGAAGGTTTCAGGCTTAGTAAATCAATTTTACAATATGTAGCGCATGAGTAGATTCAACAAATGAGTGACGGCACGCGAATCGTTAAAAGAAAATCACTTATGCGTTCATATGTCATTCATCCGATTCCGATGAAACTTTGACGAGTTGTTGTGTACACGCCAGGGAAGGTGTTCAACTTGGTAAATCCATTTTACAATATTGGTAGCGCACGAGTAGATGTAACAAATGAGTGACAACGCGCGAAGCGTTCCAACAAAATCCTGTATGCGTTCATATAATATTCATCGATTGCGATGAAACTTTGATGAGTTGTTGTGTACACTTATTTGAAGCTTTCTAACTTAGTAAATCCATTTCACAGTTGGTAGAGCACAAGTAGATTCAACAAATGAGTGACAGCGCACGAATCATTTAAACCAAATCCCGTATGCGTTAAATGCCATTTATCCCTTTGCGATGAAATTTTGGAGAGTTGTTGTGCACGCTCCAACGAATGTTTCTAAATTAGTTAATTCAATTCATGATAGTTTAGAGGCAGTTAACAGAAATTGAAAAAAAATATTGTGTATCCAAAAGCACTTCAAGAAATAAAGTTACAACACTTTCTTTGATTGGCAGGACAACGTCTGCCGGGTCAGCTTGTAAGTATATATATAATATTTTCAATTGCAAATACACACAATATGCTTTACCTTATAACGTGTGAGTAGTTATAAATCAATAGATACGAAAATAACGAAGTAAAGGAATTTGAACCTGCTGGGATTTGATCCACGAACCTCCAGACTACGAGTCCAGGTCCGCTACCAGTACGCCATAGATGCCGAACAATTATATATGGTTTACAACTGGTTTAGTATAACTCCACAATATTTTGTCTTGCAATAAACGATTTCATTAGCGTTTTTTGCCATTTCTCTAAACCATTTGATACTAAATTTGTATTATTTTCTTCAGTACATTCCTAATAGGATATAAACTTACGAAGGTACGGAAATATATGGATTTACGGGCAAACAATGGCGGCTATTCAACCTAACGGGACGGCACGGACAAGCACGATATAGCACGGTCAGTCTGAACTGTTAGCCACTACTGCGGTTACATATTGTATTTTAACAAGAAGTTCCGTGAAGAACTATACAGCCTACTTTTCATGCCAATGATTATTCTACAGTATATGAACCTATCTAGAATAATGACGAAATTAAGTTGGTAATATCGAAATATCTAATTAGTTCAAATATACCTGGTATAATGTAGCCTAATAGAGCACTACAGTTGGCAGCCCTGGTGACTGAATATATTCTTAGTTCCACCTCTTAAGGTACAGAATACAAAATTTGGTTAAAGTCCAATGGACGTTACATGCAGTTAGACACTGGATCTATCAGCACGCGTAAAAGCATGTTGCCAACAATACCATGCGTGTGCTGGTCAGAAATAATCTGAATTATTATGATATCTTGTTGTGCCAATTTTAGATGAAATCCATTTGTTAGTATAGAAGTTACATGTATTTTAAAATTGGACATATCAGCAGGCATAGAATCATGTTGGCAGCACCGCCTTGTATTAATTATTCCAAATTAATCTAGAATGTCAGGTGCTATACGTGTGCAAAGTATAGAGCTGTTGGCTTGCATACTTTCTGATATATTGATATTAGGGTAAAGATAATATAGACAGAATTTATTAACAGTTGGCAGCCCTGATTGCTCTTAACAATACTTACAGTCATATCTGTTATGGTACACATTGCACATACGAAATTTGGTTGAAATCCAACTGATAGTATAGAAGTTACATGTATTTAAAAATTGGTACTATCAGCAGGCTTATAATCATGTTGGTAGAACTGACGTATATAAGTTACTCCAAATTAATCTAAAATGTCAGAATATACGTGTGCATAGTTTAAAGCTGTTGGCTTGCATACTTTCTGATATATTGGTATTTGGATTTTAAAAAATAGGGAGAACAATTATTAACAGTTGGCAGCCCTGGTGGCTCTTAAGAACACGCTCAGTCATATCTGTTTATGTACAAATATTACATACAAAATTTGGTTGAAATCCAGTTGATAGTGTAGAAGTTATATGCATTTAAACATTGGACCTATCAGAAGGCTTAACATTATTTTGGCAACACTGTCATGGTTGGTCTCCTGGAAATTAAACTGAAATAGTATTATCTACATGTGTGCCAATTTTGGAATAGCTCCCATGCATACCTTGCAAGATATCCAACATGGAGCTCAAATTTCTAGTGCGTTTTTTCAGCAGTTGGTAGCACTGACATCATTTTCAAATATGGACGTGAGCTATTCCGGTGCACATCTTTACTCATACTAAATTTGGGTTTGATTGCTGCAGCCGTTTAGGAGTTGATAGGGGGGACACACACACAGCCAGACAAACAGACAGACAGAAGGACAGACAGACAGACAGACAGACAGACACACATTTTCCCGGATCGATCTCATAAGTCTACTTTTTCCTCATTTTTGCAAAATGTGAAAAGTAGGCTAAAAATGTAATATCCTACCGGTCACCTCCTTGAGGACAGTTTAAACCTCCCTATGTAGGATGAGCGGATTTGGTAAGGCCAGCCCTTGTTGAATGTTAAGTTATGGTTTGGCTATAACGCTTGCATAATTCATACATCCGCCATCTTGAAACTATTTGGTTGATGAACTTGTAGTTTGGGAAAAATATGCTTCTCGCATTAAGGTATATTGTTGCAAAATTTGGTAGAGATCGGATGATTAGGTTAGTAGTAATTTGATTTAAGCTCAGAACATTTGGGTGGGTGCCATTTCTTTTTTGTTATGATGGCGGCGATATACAACATGATACTGAGTTGTCCCGTGATAGTGCTACTTTGTACCAAAGGTGGATTGATTTTGTTTCGATTTGTTTTTATTGATGGAATCGATTTGCACACATACATGGCCGCCATATGCAAACTAATGGGCTGATGACCCTGTAGTTTGATCGGAAGACGCTTCCCACATGAAGGTATGTTGTTGAAAAATTTATTAGAGACCATATGGTTAGGTTAGACGTAATTATTTAATCTTTGACCATTTGGGTGGCCACCATTACGGTTCAATTCGGTTTCACCGTGTTTGAATTGATAGGGGTGGGGGCAGATATGCGGACTACACACACACGCACATACACACATACACACACACATACACACTCACAGACACACAGACTGACACACAATTTTTGGCCCTGTGTTGATCTCATAAGTCTACCTTTTTGTGTCAAAAATCGAAAGTAATCCAAAAATGTGACACATTAGTGGGATCACGACATTTATACATAGTAAACCGATTTATGACTCTCATAACACCTCGACCCTTACAAATCAGCCCTTTTCTCACGTCATTAAACAGAGCTTAGGTATGCATGTGGTGGGAGAAAGTGACTAGCTCGTGGAGGAAGGAAGGAAGGAATCAATCAATCAATCAATCAATCAATAAATAAAACCAAAATTGATATGTATAAGGAGTGAGATATGCCCTCTTCGAAATGAATAACTTAGGTAGAAGGTTCGATCCCCGACCGCGGTAACTGTCCATAGTTATCGTGAGTAGGGACATTGGGTTGGTGCTGTTTGAGACGTACAGGGGCAATTTGCTCGTCTTTGCCTCATTATGATATACATAAGGTACATAGAATATACACATTAGGCCTATATCTCTGTCTACTAACGAAGCAACAAGAACAAAAAAAAATAATAATATCAACTACCATCATTACATTAATCTACTGTCAATAGCCCGCCGTGATATCTGGTGTTTCTTCAGTTCCAATAATGATAACATAGGGCCGTTGCTCAAACCACTGAGGTGTTACGAATGAGTAAGTGAGTCACCGACCAGTGTATTTGGTTCTGTACTATGCACGGACCGAGAAACCTCATCACTCGTTAACACCACTTCTCATATTCCGTGATCCACAATCCTCTCAGGTTCACGCAGCTTAGACCCGACCAGTATGTGTTTGATGCAACCTCCACGCATCATGTATGCATTGCACACATGGAAAAGCTAAACCTATTGTGTTATCACAGAGAATTATTTTTTTTACTAGCTGAAGAAGTGTCTCATTAGTGTAGAGTTAGTCACCAATATGAAGTAAGAGGATAAGTTGTGGGTGTCTGTTACATCATTCAGCGTCATAGAAGAGAGAGATGAGGCGTCCTCCACAGCTTAAAGGAGACAATGAATTCGAGGAGCGACCCACACAATACACAAGTCTCTTTGAAGACGCAATCCATTTCACAGTTTATTCAAATATTCATTTGTATAATAATACACAATTATTATAGCATGTAGTCTTGACTTAAAAACAAAGAGGATTTGAGGTAAGTTATTTGAAGTTTACATCTTAGAATATCTTTCAGTTGAAAATGTCAGACTATTATTGGGAATTTACGGCTGAGAATATTATTATTATTATTAATATTATTATTATTATTATTAATAATAATAATAATAATAATAATACTGTAATAGTAATTTCCAAGTAGTTCGTGTGCGTGGTAAGTCCGTATACCGTATAGCAATCTTTTTTTCTGCACGTATTAATCCAAGCCATCATTGAGAAGCCATGAAAAGGTAGTGTAGTGACCAGTACTGTATGAGGTAATCTTTTGCCAAATCTTTTGAAGGATTTTGCACGCGTAGTGAGCAATTAATGTAAACATATTGTAACGCCCTACGGAAAAGGTATGAAACAGAGTTAAGTTAGTCAAGCTTCTATGACATACATTTTAAGAATTCCAAGATTTGATTTTTACGATTTTTACGATCCCATCGACGACAGATAACAGTATTTAGGTCACTTATTATACAAATAACAGGCCCCGTGGTGTTTGTGTAGCGCGCTGCCTCACACCCGAAGGCCCCAGGTTCAATTCAGATTTAGCCTATATTCATTTATGAAAAAATAGGCAACTGAGATCACCTTGTGTCCGTGTGTATGTGTCTGTGTCCCCACCTAATAAAATCTAAACGGCTGGAGCGATTTCAATGAAATTCGGTAAGGTCATAGTACTATTTTGTCCAATCCCGACCGTGCCCTTCAAATTTTATTACGTCTCACCAATTCAACATGGTGGCTGTACGAAAGATTTCACCGGCATTCTATTTCTCCGAAACTATTCATCATATCACCCTGAAATTTTGTACGGTGATAAAGGGTACTACTAGAGCTTTATGTAAGTAACTTTCAAGAACCTGTTAAGTACAAAACTAACATGGCGGCCAAGCGAAGTTGAAGTATTTAAATAGACTTTTCCCGCGATTTAACCACCCGAGCGCAGTGAAATATAGTTCATAAAATGTTTATACACATTGTAATGCACTGGCATCTAATTTCGTTAATTGTTTACGTAACCTCAAGTTGGCGGCTGTGCGAAATTTTAAAATTATGTTTTTATTACTGTGTCCTAATCATGCGATCGAAGTCAACGTTTGAGCAATTAATCTATGAAATAATCGTCATCTAATAGTACATAACTCTATGGCCTATTATACTGTATATAAAAATACAACATGGCGTCCATCCGAAATACTTCGCCGGTTCTCAATATCCCTAAATCTATTACAGCAAACGGAAATTTTGGATGTTGATAAAGGCTTTGAACATTAGTTCACCTATGGAGCTTTCAATAACCTGGTGAGCGCAAATCCATCATGGCGGAGACGTGAAATTTCAATATTTAAATAGACGTTTCTCGCGATTTTACCATCTAAGCGCAATGAAAATTGTTACGGTAAATGCTTATACAAATTTAAATCCTCTGACATCTAATTTATTTCAATTGTTTACATAACAACAAGGTGGCGGCCGTGCGAACATTCAAAATCTAGTTTTTATTTCTTGTGTCCTAATCATGCGATTGAAATTTGAATAATGCACCTACGCAATAATCTTCATGCAATAGTACATAACTCTATGGCGTACATATATAAAAAATCAACAAGATGACCATCCGAAATATTTAGACGGTTCTCAATATCTACGAATCTATTACAGCAATAAAACTGAATTTTGTATGGCGATAGAGGCCACTAACATAAGTAGGATATATGAAAATAGGCTATATAGTTCTTCACGGAAATACTTGTTATTAGGGGGCGTGGTGGCGCAGTGGTCAGGATGTTGGCCTCTCACCAAGGTAGACCGGGTTCGATTTCCGGTCAATGCATGTGAGATTTTAGAAGTGAAATGCCATGTCCTGTGGTTCGAATTCCACGTAAAATTGAGGTCCCGTGGCTCAAGATCGCATGATCGCATGATTAACGGTCATGTAAAACTGAAAGCTTTCTTCCTTTACTTGTTATTAACAAACTAAGGTGGTGTTGGCGATTGTTGATTTCAGGGGATTGGGAAGTTATCCAAGCTGA
The DNA here is from genome assembly GCA_946902985.2 of Meconema thalassinum. Lineage (NCBI taxonomy): Eukaryota > Metazoa > Arthropoda > Insecta > Orthoptera > Tettigoniidae > Meconema > Meconema thalassinum. The sequence continues at coordinate 274,659,634 of OX336390.1, forward strand.
GCGATGTTCATTTTGGTGTTATCATTATTGCTTTAAACACTTTTGAATGGATATTGACCAATTTTATAGTATTTTATTAAAGCCTATTCTACACAATTTCATGTGCTCTATGCAGTGAACAGTGCGATATTTACCACGGGATGTACTGCAAGAAGAGAAGAGTATCACTAACTCAATTTTGTTGTCCTTGGGTGACGTATCATGTAATGTGCTGACTTTACACATTGTGCGCAACAAATTTGTTATTATTATTATTATTATTATTATTATTGTAGAAAACATTCTTCTTAGTAAAATAATCATAAATTTACCGAAAATTTAAAAAAATCTCTGACATTTTTAAGTACAATTTATGAATATTTTTACATATTTTTCTATCGTTGTTACTTGTCCTTAGTAAGGAAATTCAACGTTCTAACTTAAATATATTTGAGTTAAGAAAATAATTATCTTGCGCAAAATATAATCTGCCAAATTCTTCAAAATAAAAATAAGTACCTCGGTACCTATTGGACTTAACTACGCAATTTAACCTATCAGCATAATGGTCCAAATTCCAGGTTAATGTCTGTTTATTTATTTATCGTATGGAGTGTCCGAGGACTTAACTGCGTAATTTAACCTATCAGCATAATGGTCCAAATTCCAAGTTTATATCTAATGATAGCTAGATGATGAATGGCGTCAGTTTTGGTTTTAGGAACAAGTACGTTCCGGACATCCTTATCAGTTTTGCTTTGTTAAAAATATTTTTAAGTCTGTTGTCTAATTGTCTAATTGTCTAATATGACCTAAAATAAATAAATAAATAAAAATAAATAAATAAATAAATAAATAAATAAATACATGAATGAATGAATGAATAAATAAATAAATAAATCTAGGGTGAAAACTTACTGGACCAATTTATATATTAGGTGGCTCATCTAACACACGCTGACAATAGAGAAGGGAATTTGTTTCACTTGTATCTTTGTATCTTCGTGTGTTTGAACTTGTTTGTTTGAATTCCTTTTTGTCTAAGATCGTGCTACGAGCGGAAAGGCACGGCTCGCTAATAAGGCTTCGTAGCTCAATAACAGAAACAATCAGAATATAGTTCCAGCAAACACAAGTCTCGTCGCTGGCTTCAGAGAGCCTGGGGGATTTGCAAGTTGACAAATAACTTATTCCAAGTTGTCAGAGGAACGACAAATTCTTTAAATATTCCAAGTGCATGTGCGGCACAACAAAAGGGGAAAGGAGATTTAAGGAAACAATAATAAAACTCATTTAGGAATAATTGCTACTCATTTTTATCCTGGCGTGTGACGTTGTTTGATGTGGTGTAATATACTAATGATACATTCAGCAGAATAAATGCTGTGGCTTTTTATGCATACGTCATATCCGTTGACGTTTTTAATAAATGGTTTTATTAGACACGGTGTACATTCATGTTGGGGGTTACAATTTTATATCTTTTCAATATGACACTTTACCAGTCTTTAGTGTGCTGATGCGTTGTGTTTGCTTTGTAGAGTTCATCACGTGGTACATAGGAAGGTCATACCGCAGAGACAACAGATACATCCTTCGTCCGGGACGTGGAATCTGGCGGTTAAGCATATTTTCCCGTGAAACTCTTGGGCACTGAAGCGTGTGTAGACGTGACGTAGTTGTAGTTTGGGCCTTTCCATTCGTTGGTCCTCATTACCTTTGTTAGGAAGAAACCTTCATGTATCTGCTGGGATTTCTGCCTTTTTTTCAGGAGAAATTGTTTTTCAAGCATCCAAAGGACGAGTCTAATTAACTTATAAATTTATAGTATCCAAGAATTGAGGCCTGTTGCCAACTCTACAGTACTTCCTCATTTGTCTGTTGGCACTAGTTAGAGTAAAATGTGGCTCTCACAGATGTCCCAATCTCATTCATAGCTGTGATTATAATTCCATCGGAAACTACTGAGGAATGGTCTTCAGGGCACAGTTGGTGCCAGTAGATGCTGTGAGAGGTTCTGCTCATAGGGTTAGTATTGTTGCTTGGATTCCGTGAGGAATGAAATGACAAACTACCTCACTCCTCACTTTGCTTAGTACGCCTCAATATTGGGTTCTTGTGGGTTTCTAACCACGTAAACTTTTTGAGGATCCCACCAGACATTTAATTGTTCTTGCATTAGTGTGGTTGTGAGAATCCAATTCTTGTAATTCAGCTCAGCTTATGTTGGCAATCACCAGCTCGTTGTATCGTCAGACAAAACTGAGAAGAGGCGGGTTTGATTCCTACCTCAGCCATCATGGAAGTGGTTTTCCGTGGTTTCCCACTTCTACTCCAAGCAAATACCGAGATGGTACCTAACGTAAGGCCATGACCGTTTCCTACCCAAATCATCAGCTGAATTACAAATACACACACTAGTACAGACATCACAGTGACACAGGTTATCAGACAAATTCCACATACACACGACATCTTTCTCTCTGAACCTTTTCAATCGCCCAAACAATTAGTTTTTAAAAGTATGCTTTTGTTTCATTGTTTTGAGTATCTTGGTTATTAGTTCCATGCATTAGGGTGTGTATTGAATCTGTATGATAACCCATGTTATTGTGATTTCTCTGTTTTGCAATAGAGGGTAGGATTGCTATAATGAGGTGGCTGTTGCCTCAAGTTAGAAATGACCTCAGTATTTACTTTTATTCGAACAAGCCTCTTTTCAGTTAGCCTCCTGAGGTTGAGTGAACCTTTTACAAATGCTCAGACCAGAATTAAAATTCTTGGCAAAACCGAGAATTGATATTGTATTCTTCACTCGGTCAACACAAACAAATTCCAATTACTGGAATATGTGAACACATAACCTGAAATAATTTACATGTGATTAAGCAAACTGAAAGGAAATTAGTAACTTTTGAAAATAGAATACTACGACGCATTTTCGGACCGATAGTAGAAAATGGCCAGTGGAGAATTAGAACAAATAAGGAATTGCGGGATCTCTACAAAGAACTGGATATCGTGGCCCGTGCCAAAAGCCAAAGACTGCGCTGGGCCGGTCATGTACATAGAATAAGTAGAAGAATTGAATTTAAGAGCAGTTTTGGAAAGTGTACCCAGAGACAAGCGACCATTGGGACGACCGAGACTTCGCTGCTGGGACCAAGTCCAAAAAGATATGAGAAAAATCGGAGTCACAGAGGACATGATGGATGATCGAGAAAGATAGCGCCATGCTGTTGGCGAGGCCAAAAATCTGCTTAGGTTTGAGTGGCCATCTAGGTAAGGTAAGGTAAGATATATTATTATGGACTATTAGAGAAACGGAATACTAAGGGATGACTTGTTTCGCTTGCCAAGCGAGTATCATCAGATAGCACCAAAGCTATCTTTAAAACCGAGAGTCGAACTCAGGACCCATGAAACAGAAATCCCAATACGTAACTCTCGGTCACAGAAGGCATGAACTATGCAAGTATCAACATGGATCCTCAAGCATATATGCTGTTAGTAATCATTTGTTAGTAAACAGGCAAGGATTTTGCCTTCTTGTGTTAGCAAAAGCTAATGTAGACAAGGCAGTTAATTCTTCTACGGAATGTGATGGATGAGAGAAGCTAATGCTTGTTAATATTATAAACTTCTGATTTCATCAACCTCCATCACTTCCTATACCACAAATAGTAAGGATGAACTCAACAAAGTCTGCATAGTTGGCACAAGTTGTAGAAGTTTTGTTACAGCACAAGCTTAGTAGCGCCGTGATGTAATATTGATAGCTTACCCTTCCAGCTGATTTGTTAAGCGTGTTGCATACATCGCCCCTATACATACTGTACTAGCGGGGATTAACCGCAGCACGGACCAAATATGATGGCGTTCAACAAGACGATTTATTGTTGTTACTTCATTGCTTGGGACAACATAGTTATCAGCCATGTATGCTTGGATGTGTCTGATATCCTGTGTTTCTGTTGTGACGATATGAGTGTTATTAGGGTAAAGCTTAGTGCTCCAGGACTTGAAATCAGTTACCATCCCGGCATTTTCCTCGGAGTGTGCAAAAATCCAGGGAAACCCCACACTTAGGACTGCCACTATAAGCCATGGGATTTCAATATAGAACTTTCAGCTCTCCAATGCAGTCACTGAGCGTGACTTAACACACTCGACTACGCTATTTTGGGTTCGAATAACGAATACATTCTTTCAACCCAACCCCAACCCCTGGCACTATACCGCCCATGACGGGCTAAGGCCGACCAAGCGACCGCTGCCCAGCCTTTCGGCCTGCAGATATTGGGGTGACGCGTGATCAGCGGGTCGGGTCCCCTCGGCCGTTAATCTTGGTTTTCGTGATCGGGGCGCTGTCTCACTGTCAGACAGCTACTCAATTGTCCTCACGAGGCTGAGTGCACCCCGTTCCAACCCTCACGTCCGTTTTAAAATCCCTGACGGAGCCGGGGATTGAACTCGGGGCCTCCGGGTGAGAGGCATGCGCGCTACCCCAACACCACAGGGCCGGCACGAATACATTCTTAAGATGCGAAAATTGTTTTATCTGCTCGTATTTGAATATCTGCAAGTTGCTAATTACAAACTAAAAATAGAGTACTAGCTATGAAACTTACATGCATTCTACAGTGTATAATGCTGATTATTATTGTTTCAAAGGGCGAAACAACAGGTTATCTGCCCCATCATTCAATATCAATAGAATTCCTTAAAATAATTCTTTGACAATTAGATACAATTGAATAATTTCAAATGAGGGTGGGTAATTCTGGGGAGGGCGAGAGGATTGTCCTCTCTAGCACCAACCCGAGGGGGCTCTCCTAGGAATCATCTGTCGCATTTTCTCCTGCGCACATGAGACTATTTTCAGTTGAGTTTGTCGAATGAATCAGCTCCTGACCAATATTTGCGGTTTTAAATACGTCTGTATTGGTAACCGGGTCAGCCCAGAGTACTTTAAACATTCGCCAATAGATTCACATCTTAAGTACTGTACTTCTAATCTTTTCACCGATCTGCTTTTAAGAGTTCAAGCCTCAGCGCTAAATTACAGAATTAACGTTTATCCATTTTCTCATCAGAAGCAAAGCACGGATATCACAGCTGATGCAAAATAGAAAAAATATATATTACAAAAATATATGCACATCAAAAAAGTTTTCATAACGACGAACATAACGAAAACAGCACATCTCGGAGGTTCCATGTTTAACACAAATAATGTCTTTCTCTATACCTTTCACACATTTTTTCCAGACATAAATACATCATACATGATCTTTCTGAGAATACAGTCTCCCAATATTCCTCATAAGTTCTGAATCTTGACGAACAAGGATTACGTACAACTTTATTGATGTGTAACTAAAAGTTTAATATTATGAAACAACAACAACAGCCACTACCACCACCACCATCACTACCTGTTTTATGTATTGTTCTCGTGCTCAGCCCTGCATCAGTAGAAGTACCAAGGTCTTGTCCGTCACGTTGAGACCAAAGGTGTGTTATAAAATGACCACATAATGTTTTCCAGAAAATTGAGGATATAATTATGTTTAATTAATTTACAAGTATTACTTTACAAACCCAAATTAGAAACATGGAATGAAATCATAATAAAATTAATAACAATAATATGAAATATTAAGATAATTCAGTCATTTGAATGCTTCTGCTGTCACTGTTGAATCACTATCACTGCGATTACAACGTCCATATAGGTTTGATATTTTACTGTGCTTTCCAATCCACACACGCATTTGTGACACTTGGAATATGTCATGATTATTTTTGACAATTTGTTTGTTTTTTCGTATTTTAGTCTTGCCCCTTTTATGCAGACATAGCACCGTCCTTTGTCCATTTTAAATATTCCATTGCCAATCAACTGCTTTTACAACAACTGACCTCTTACAACAAAGGACGCGTGTGAATTATACAGCAGCCACATCGTAGCAATAGAATGGAAATAAAACGAATAATTTTCATGTGTGGTATCATCGATTACCATGGTCAGAAATCATATGAAAATCGGGGGGAAATATACACAAATATAACAAAAAGTTGAAGGTATAATACTAAAGAACGATAAATATTTTTTTCACATTTTCTCCTCCGCATTTAAAGGAATTGTAGGAGGAAAACTTGTTTTGTGGTACTTTGTGTCACACCTCGGTATGATAAAATCTTTCTTCTGATATAAAATTGATGGACAGATTACCTCGCCGTTCAACACCTTGAAACAACAACAATGATCGCCATCATCGTCATCGTCATCATGATACATCATTGGATAACATATTTATTGTATCACGGGCTGGAGCCTCAAAAACACAGTCGTGGTTTATGTGGGTAGAAACCTATAACTAAGAACCCGGCTTCATGTCTAAGTAGGTAGGACGCTTGGCTTTGCTCTGAAAGGATCTGGGTTCGATCACTGGCTGGGTCGTGGGTTTAACTTCGTATGATTACATTTCATGACTCAGTAACTGGGAGTTTGTGATGCTTCCATGACAGATTTCGACCTCATCACGACGCACAGGTCGCCCACGATCGTATTCTGTTACAGGCCTCCCTACACCATTATTAGAGAACAAAGACCAATTGTTTAAGTATACATCACATTATGGTGGATCTCTCTCTAATAATAACCTCGCCACGTCATCAATATCAGCTAGAGGGAACCCTATCTATTTATCTATCTATCTATCTATCTATGAAAACACTATCAAGTCTGATTTATTGCCACTAGAGACCTGTGGGGCTTTAGTTTCCTCAGCTTCATTGTTCTACTAAATTCTATATCAAACAATCGCTACAAACTATCTATAATTAGTATGAGAGCAATTTGAGCAGAAGAAAAGAAAATATGATTCAGCAGTTAACTGGCACTGGCAAAATAGAAGAATTGAATGCTAAAGATGAATGCTTGTAACCGCGAGTAGCGTTGAATGCAGTACATTTAAACGCTGGAGAATATAAGTAGCCTGCAGAAGCGTATGGATATCAGCTGAACAATGAATTCTAAGAAAGAAAGAAAGAAAGAAAGAAAGAAAGAAAGAAATAACAAAGTATAGAGACTGGGACAAATGAATAGTCCCATGCGTACAACAGAATAACTGGAGTACGTTCCTCGGTGAGACGAGACGATGAAAATAGAAATACTAAGTCAATTACGTAAATACAGCCCACGAGATTCGTATACTCGAGATAGCTTAATACGCCAAAGAACAACAATAATAATAAAAAATAATGATAATGATAATATCAATAATAATAATAATAATAATATTAATATGATTGTTGTGGTTATTCTAAGGAAGGTGCACGTGAGTTACGCAGCTGCAGAATAGCTTCGGAGAGTGAGTTTGCATTGTGATTTGACTTACCAAAGCGGGTTAGTACAGTTGTTTAACCTCCATTGTGTGGTAGATGTGTTAGTTTGCAATTAGAACGACATAATATCGTGTGTATATTATAAATCTTGTGGTGAAATAACCTTGTTGTGTACAGCCATCTTGTCAAAGATGAAATCACACAGAAGATAGATAGGCGATCATTTCCTTGTGCAAGCACTCCTATCGCTAACCAAAGACCTCAATCTCTCGATCCGAGTCACGGCCTACTAGACTCCACCATCGGTATGAGGGAAGAGGCAAAGATTCAGCGTGATACAGCGGAGTTGTTGGGAGCATCAACGGAAAGCATCCAAAATGGCGGAGATGGTAGGCGTATTGACTCAAACCAGATTGATGATATCGGTCGGCAGATAACAGAGAATCAACATGAAGAAGAGATGCATCTTGAGACTGCCAGATCACTACTAAAGAAGATTATGGCTATTCCTCTTAAGAACTTAAAAATGGATATAAAAACGGTCTCATGAAGTTGGAAGAAGCTTTAGATGCTGGAGCAACATGTAGGTTGTCATGGAAGAAATCAGCAGAAGAACTCAAGCAGGAAATAACTATCATGGAGAACAAAGAATCGGCCAGGACATCATTAGTAACAAATGAAATGGTGGAAGATCCAGGAAAATGGGAAAAGGTTCTACCTAAGAAGAAGAGAAAGAAGAAGAGTGAGTAGAGGAAACCTAATGATATTCCAATGGATCAGGTCAAAAACGATCTTAAAGATACAGCGGTTAGCGAGAGTGGAAAACGACCTTATTCTAAATTAAGGAGTCGATCAGAAGCCGTAATTATCAAACCAATGAAGGGTAAGACTTTCGCTGATGTTCTGAAGGATATCAGGAATAAGGTGAAGCCGGAAGACAATGGAGCAGACATTCGATATATCCTTAAAACTAGAGATGGGGCTGTTCTTCTTCAGTTCAAGAAAACAACGCAGATTGAAAACAGGGAGAAATTCAGTAAATCTCTGAGAGATGCTCTTGGACAAGATGGTGATGTAAAGGATTTAATTCCCCGAACTACACTGGAGATTCGGGACTTGGATGGTATCACTACCGTTGCAGATGTGGAGGAAGCTGTGAGGCGGGATTGTGGTAATACTCATGGAGAGCTGAAAATTTCGGTAACTAAACCAAATAGTTGGGGACATAAACTTGCCATTTTTGAAACTAAAGATGAGGATGCTCAGAAACTTCTGGAAGCAGGAAGAATTAAGATAGGATGGCTATACTGCAGAGTACGTGTTAGAACCATTTTACCTCGCTGCTTTCGATGCCTGTCATATGGACATTTGGCACGGAATTGCGAAGGCCCTGACAGAAGTAAGCTTTGTTTTATGTGTGGAGAAGCTAGTCATAAAGCAGTAGACTGTAAAAAGAATAATCCGCGATGCATGCTTTGTACAGATAAAGGTGTCAATGAAATTAAACGAAATCATGCTCCTGGGTCAGGTGCATGCACAGTTTTTCGTGAAGCTCTTGAAAAGGTCAAAAAATAACAGCAAATGATGAGAATCCTTCAAGCAAACATGCATAGGAGTCAAAAAGCTAACGACCTTCTGACACAGCTGATTTATGAGATGGAAGCAGACATCATTATTATTAGTGAACAATATCAAGAGAGGGACCATCCTGGGTGGTTTGCGGATAATCTTGGAACAGCAGCAATTTGGATACCAGATCTAGGAAAATTCTCAGTCGCAGAGCATAGATGTGAAAACGGGTTTGTCTGGGTACAGATTGGGGGAATAATTATTGTAAGCTGTTATTTTACGCCAAATGAATCTGTCCCAAACTTTCAAATGAAACTTGATGGCCTTGAGGATGCATTGCGTGGAATGGACCAAAGACTAGTGGTCGCTGGTGATTTTAATGCTCAAGCGTTGGAATGGAGCATGCCGCAAATAGACTCCAGAGGAATACGCATAATGGAAATGGCTGCTAGAACAGGTTTAGTGGTCAATAACATTGGAAATGTACCAACATTCCGACGGCCAGGATGTCAGGGAACAATACCGGAAGTAACATTCTCAAAGGAGGATATCGTGCCTAAGATTGCTGGATGGCAAGTTATTGAAGACTATACAGGGAGCGATCACCAATATATCATATTTCGTTTACTTCAGGAAGTTCCCCAAGCAAGAAACATACTGCGCAGGCCAGCACGGTGGAATATAGCCAGCATTGACAAGGAAACGTTTCTTGATGTAATACAAAATGGAATGGAGAACATAGCAGAAAAATGTTCTTGCTGTAGAGGAAAAGAAGCAGCTGGTGTACGTGTTGAACTCACCATGCAGCTAATCCAGCAAGCATGCAATACATCAATGTCCCGAAAGAGACCACGAACTAGCAGACGCCCAGCGTATTGGTGGACCGAAGAAATTGCAGAATTGAGATGAAACTGTCTGCGACTTCGACGCATGGCCCAGAGGACGAGAGGCAGACAAGTGAATACCTCAGTCACAGCGGAGTATAAGTCAGCAAAGAAGAAACTCGGCAAAGCAATTAAGAAGAGTAAAGCTGATAAATGGTGGGCTTTGGCTAAAGAAGTGGAAGATGATCCATAGTGTCTAGGTTACAAGATTGTAATGAAGAAACTTGGTAAATTCTCAAACCCGAGCATGGATTCACAAACCATTAAAAAAAATTGTGGATACACTATTTCCCGACCATCCAGAGAGGACTGATTGTGACGATGAAAGCGAACTGAATGATATACCTCTCTTCACAGTAGAAGAACTGAATACAGCTTTTAGCTCCCTTAGAAACAAGAAGGCTCCAGGACCAGATGATATACCTGCAGAAGTGCTAAAGATAATATCAGAACTTTGTCCAGAACTGTTGTTGAATATGTACAATCATTGCCTGCAAGCGGGTGTTTTTAATGCCCGATGGAAAATGGCTCGATTGGTTTTGATCAGAAAAGGAAAATCTGGTGGTTATAGACCCTTATGTATGTTGGACACAGCTGGAAAAGGCCTAGAGAAACTTCTGCAGCCAAGAATTCTCTCAGAAGTTCAGATAGCAGGGGATTTATCCGTTCATCAGCATGGATTTCGCAGAGGACATTCTACTATTGATGCAATATTGGAGGTGGTGAACACAGTAGAAAGAGCGCAAACGGGCAATCATCATTCTCGTAAAGTGACACTTCTTGTGACCCTGGATGTAAAGAATGCTTTTAATTCGGCAAGTCGGAATGACATGTTGGAAGCTCTTGAAGAGACTTTCAAAGTACCACAGTATCTTATGCGCATAATGAAAGACTACTTAAAGGATCGCACTTTGCTGTATGATACGGAAGATGGACAAAGGGCAAAACGACTAACGGCTGGAGCAGCGCAGGGATCGATCCTTGGTCCAGATCTCTGGAACATCATGTATGATGGCTTGTTACGTCTGGAGATGCCAGAGGATACGAATCTAGTGGGTTACGCTGATGATGTGGCTGCCTTGATAGTGGCCCGCAATGTTGAGATGGCTCAAATCAAATTGAACCAGGTGATGCGGCGCATAAAAAACTGGATGACGAGTCACAGACTAACACTAGCAGAACATAAAACTGAGATAGTTCTTCTGACGAGGAAAAGGATTGAGACTCTTGTACCAATGACTGTTGGAGATACAGTGATTGAAACATCTACGAGTACAACATATTTAGGAGTGACACTTGACTCCAAGATCACATTCTGGAACCATATTCAGAGAGCGACAGATAAGGCAGTAAAATACATGGCAGCACTTAGTAGGCTGATGGGCAATATTAACGGTCCAAAATCAAGTAAAAGATGCCTCCTCATGACGACGGTTCAGTCAGTGCTCCTTTATGGCTCTGAAGTTTGGGCCGAATCCTTGAGATTTGGATGGAATCGGAGAAGGATAGCTGCCGTACAACGGAGAGCAGCTTTACGTATTGCATGTGCATACCGCACGGTTTCTGAACCTGCAATCCTCACGGTGGCAGCAATAGCCCCAATAGATCTACTTGCATTGGAGCGACAAGAAATCTGGCGTACCCAAGGAGAGCTGGAAAAAAAATGTGCAAAGAAGCGTGCCTTTAATCAACGGATGAGGCGATGGCAACTCAGATGGGAAAGTGACCCTCGTGGTACATGGACCAAGCGACTGATACCACGCCAGGGTACCTGGGTCGAAAGAGTCCATGGTGAAGCCAACTATTATCTCACACAACTTCTAACAGGACACGGATATTTCCGGAAATTCCTGCATAGAGTAGGCGGAGCGAGTGGTGCAACATGCATATATTGTGACGACATCAATGATGTACTTCACACCTTCTTCGTGTGTGGCCATTGGATGTTAAAGAGAGAATATGTGGAAACTGAACTGGGAGAACTGACACCAGATAATATTATTTCTGTGATGTTACGGAACCAGCAATCGTGGGATCATGTATCAGTATATGTGGAGGATGTCCTTCGCCAGAAAAAGCGGGATCTGGAAGCGTACGAACGCCCTTAAGAAGAAATGAAGAAAGAAGAAGTCTGAAAGGCGAAGTAAGCACGACATTACCTTGAAGTAATGCGAGAGCGGTTCCGGGGTGACGAACGCATCGTGGGAAAAGAGATGTGGTTTTTAGTGGGTAAGAATCCCACACTACTGTGGAGTGCGGACCCTTCACAAGTGTCTTTTTGAAGATTTTCCACAGTCCCTCGTAAATAATAATAATAATAATAATAATAATAATAATAATAATAATAATAATAATAATAATAATAATAATAATAATAATAATATTGAAATGAAAATCCAGCCTGTTTCCAGTCAACCGACCGGGTCAGGGAATGGAATGAATGAAGCACCCCATCTAGCGGCGAGGATATGAACTGTGCCGGCTGCCGAAGCCTGTCTCACTCCCCTGGGGAAATGAATAAATGAATGACAGATGAAATGAAATGATAGTGGAGAGTGTTGCTGGAATGAAATTGTGACAGGGAAAACCGGAATACCCGGAGAAAAACCTGTTTGCCTCCGCTTTGTCCAGCACAAATCTCACATGGAGTGACCGGGATTTGAACCACGGACCCAGCGGTGAGAGGCCGGCGTGCTGCCACCTAAGCCACGGAGGATCAATATTTTTTTTTTTTTTTTTTTTTTTAGGGGAAGAAATGCATTTACGCACCGAGTGTCGGGCTCCTGCTACTGAGTAGCAGACTACCGACCAAAACTCCCCCTTTACTTCTGAACACTAGCCTGGAACCGTTTAGCACATTACTTCAGACTAGAGTCATTTTATATTTGCCCGTAGGGCACTCTTCCGTAATGAATTATCTTCAGTGGCGATCCAGATCCGTCTTCTTTGTTCGGAGGATATCTTCAACAAAACTTGCTACAAGTTTCCAATGTTCTTCATTTTGTAGCATTACCGCAACAATATTGTCAGGAGATATCTCTACATCAATTTCATCTTGAAGAGACTGCCTACTTTGGACCCACCGTCCACAAGAGAAGAAGGTGTGATTAGCACTATCTACCTCATTAACACAGTAGATACAATCTGGTGAATCCACTTTCCCCATCTTCTTAAGATAAGAACTGAAGTACCCATGGCCAGTCAAAAACTGAGTGAGATAATAACCAACCTCACCATGTTTCCTCTCTGTCCAAAACCTGCACCTGGGGTATCATTCTCCTAGTCCACTGGCTTCGGTGTCCTTGCTCCCATTTGATCTGCCAATTGTGAAAGGTTTGTGCTCTTGCTGTTCGTCTTGCATTTTGTAAACCTACTTCCGATTTCCTCCAGTAAATGTACTTGCGTTCTTTCGCTAGAAAATAAATTGGAATTATCCCAGCAATAACAAGAACTGCTTCTTCAGAGACCGTGCGATAAGCAGATGCCACGCGTAAAGCACCCCGCCTCTGCACTTGTGCTAGTGACTTCCTATAAATTTCCTTATCCAGGGCATCCGCCCATATTTCCGCTCCATACAGCAGAACTGAATGAATGGCTGTCATCAGTAATCTCCTCTTACTAGATTTTGGCCCACCAACATTGGCCATTAGCCGACTGAGAGATGTTACTCCTCTTGCCGCCTTATCCGCAGTCCGTCTAATTTGTTCTCCAAAATTCAATTTATTGTCGATCATGAGGCCCAGATATTTTGCTGCTGGCCGCGTCTCTACTTGTATGTCTCCTACCTGTATTGGGAGTATTGTCTGAATTCTCTTCTTTGTTAGGACTACAATTTCTGTCTTACTAAGTGCTAGAGACAGACCATGTTCCTCCATCCAACTATTGATTGTACGCATTACCATATTGAGTCGCAACTGTGCCTGCTCGACACTTCTTCCTGCTACAAGAGCAGCAACATCATCTGCATAACCTACTAGGATAGTTTCATCAGGGACTTCAGATCTCAGCAAGCTATCATATGTGATATTCCATAGATCTGGTCCTAAAATCGAACCCTGTGCTGCTCCGGCTGAGACCCGTACCCTGCGTTGTCCTTCTGTCGTGTTATAAATCAACGAACGATCTTTCAAGTAGGAATTTATCATCCGTAAGAGATAATTTGGAACATGAAATGTATTCTCCAACGCATTCAGCATGTCACTCCACTTGGCAGAGTTGAATGCATTTCTTACGTCAAGAGTAACAAAGAGAACCACACGACGAGAGTGGTGATTGTAATTCTCCGCCCGCTGGACAGCTGCAACAATTTCTTGTATCGCATCCAGGGTCGATCTTCCTGTTCGAAATCCATATTGTCTTGGTGATAAGTCGCCCGCTGCCATGATCGCTTGGCGCAACCTGACCCTCAGAAGCTTCTCAAAGAGCTTCCCTGTTGTATCGAGCATACACAGAGGGCGGTATGATGATGGTAAATCCGGGTCTCCCTTACCCTTATTAATGAGCGCCAGACGACAGACCTTCCAGCAGATGCTGAACACTCCTGCTTTTAGACACTCGTTGAACATTCGTAATATTAATTGTGGATGTAACTCGATTATTAATTTGAGAATCTCATTTGAGATGCCGTCAGGACCAGGGGATTTTTTGCTTCGCAGAGACTGAGTAGCCCTACTCAACTCATCCTCAATAAAAAGAGGAATTTCAACATCTACATCGAAATTCTGCTCAGGGATTGTTGGATGTGTTGGGAAAAGAGTTTGGACAATAATGGCCATACTGTTTGCATCCTTGACGCACGGTGTTCTTTGTGACCCAAGCTTCTTTCTGACAATTTTATAACCCAATCCCCATGGATCAGTGTCAATATCCTCACATAGCTTCCTCCAGCTCTCAGCTTTGCTTTGATTTATGGTTTTCCGAAGTAGCTTCTTTGCATCTCTATGTTCGACTGATAAGGCATTGGCATCATCCAGATTTCTTGTCCGTTGTGCAGCACGTCGGAGTCTAAGGCAATTCCGCCTCAATTCTGCAATTTCATGTGTCCACCAATATGCAGGGCTCTTCCGATGGTGTGATCTTAAACTTGGCATTGAGGTATCACAAGCCAATGTAAAAGATTCATAGTTGAGGAAACGAGATTCTCAACATCAGCCTCTCCGTCAGGCTCCATATCCTCAATTAGTTCTACACCACTGGCTAACGCCTCCTTAAATGCATCAAGATGGATCTTATTCAAATTCCATCTCCGTTGTTTCTGAGTAGATAAGTTCTTCCCACTTATATTACTGCACACATCAAAATTAATATACTGATGATCACTACCAGTGTAGTCTTCTATAACCTTCCATTCCTTGATGTGTGGTACTAACGTCTCAGAAGCCATGGAGATATCCGGAATGGTCTCTGTATAACCCGGACGCCGAAAGGTTGACACTGCGCCTATATTTAAGATCAAAAGCCCTGTCCTTGATGCCATTTCCAGAATGAACTTACCTCGGGAATTGGTATGTGGCATACCCCATTCCACTGCCCTGGCATTGAAATCCCCAGCTACAATGATTGCTCCAGTTGTATTAAGAATGGCATCTTCCAGAGAGTTGACTTTCTGACGAAATTTTCCCATTGTTTCATTTGGAGTAAGATAGACACTAAAATAGGTGACTCCTCTACTCTTTAACCAAACGAATCCCTTCCCGCTCCCATGTTCTTTAATTGGAATTTTTCCAGGGTCTAAGATCCAAATAGCAGAGGTGCCTAATTGATCTCTAAGCCAGAGAGGTGACTTCTTATCTTGGTACTGTTCACTAATTAACAGCAGATCAGCTTGTTTCTCGGCAGCTAGCTGGTACAACAGATGATGGGCTGTTCTACTCCTTTCTATATTAGCTTGTAGAACTCGGATCATTTTCGTTTCAGGTACGTCGCTTTCTCCAGGGCCTCTCGGAACACCTTACGTTGGCCCGATCCGGCCACATGACACAAATCCTGCTGCGTAACGCCCCTCTCCTCGCATAAGACACACTTCTTTGGGTTGATGCAATCCTTGGCTTTGTGATCATTCTGTCCACAGTAGAAGCAAGACTTGCTTCTGTCAGGGCCCTCACAAATTTTGGCTATATGACCATAACTAAGGCATCGGTAGCATCGAAGAACTGATATTCTCCGCCTCACTCTACAACTGATCCATCCTACTTGAACCAAGCCTTCCCTTAGAAGATCATTTGCAGCTTTTTCTGGCAGAGTTATAACAGCCATTCTCTGTTTCCGACTGTTAGTCTGCGTTACCATAATCCTCAGACCATCCGGGGGTTCTTTAATAATATCCTTAATGGACTCTAAAACTTCATCTTTGGTCGTGAGAGCATCAAGATCTCTAATCTCAATTGTCACCCTCGGCTCAAGACTACGGACTGTCGCATCTTGTCCCAGGATATTCTTCAATGAGTCGCTAAATGCCACATTATCCCGATTGCTTTTCCCGAGAGTAACAAGAACTTCACCGGCTCTAGTCTGAGTTATAGACCTAACTTTCGTTCCTGTGTCAGCAGGATTTGCCTTTTGCCGAATCTCCCGTAACACATCGGCATACGACTTGCCTTCTGCTGGCTTAATTAACACAGCTGGCAGTCGAGACTTTGTTAGTTGCTTCTTGAGCATTTGACTCTGTCTCTTGCCTGGAGAATCTTCCCGCTGTAATTCAACCTGCATTTGATTCCTTTTCTCTCGTGGTTTCTTCCTGGACACAACCTTAGTCCATGACTCTACTTCTCCTCTTTCCGTTTCTTCCCTTTCTCTTTCGTCATCAAGAGAGTTTGATGCTAGTGCTCGATCAGTTATTGTGGTTTCGTCGACTTGTTGTTTCTCCTTGTACCTAGCATTCTTACAGAAGACAATGCTGTCAATGGCCTCCTCCATCTCCACAATACCATCCTTCACATCCTTGGATATGTTTTTCTGTTTCGCCGCAGCAAGCTTCATCTTTTTAATAATATTATAGCATTTCTGCAATGCCTCTTCTTCCGTTCTCCTCAGTTTGTCAAGATGTTGGGATGGGAGACGTATTGTATCTTCCGCAACTGCCCCATCACTCGATGACTCTCCCGTTATATTCACCTTAGACAATCGAGGCCATACCTCATTTTTCCAGTTCGCATCTCTTTCTTGGTTCGTTAGAAGACGATTCATATTCCGAAACTGGTAAAGCGCAGGTCAGGCCAGTGGTGTGGGAAGAAAAATAGCCCTGACTCCAAAGAGTCCAGACCCTCCCTCTATTATCAAGCTCGTACCCAAGGTAGCGGGGCTCTAATGGCCGCCGAAGTAGGCCAGACCGTCTTACTGCCCCCTGACGACGGAATCTATAGGCTCTGTTGACTATACTACTAATCTAAGGTCAGATGGATTTGGATAATAGATTACGTCACTTCCTGTCACAGAGGAAACTTCATGCTCTATGGGCTAATAGTACACGATAAAACGTAACCCCAAAATCACGTAACAAATCCAGTCTACACTCGATGAAGTTGATTTGAGGAATACAATTCAGTGAGCACCGTATGTTAAACTATGAACTACGATACACACTGACCTGTTCCCAAGCTGGAATACAATTCTCACTTCCACAAATAACATTTCTTTCCGATAAATACACCAGTACCACACAAGCACACTGTATGTCAAACATGGAATAATAATAATAATAATAATATTAATAATAATAATCATCATCATCATCATTTCCCCTTATCCAGCTCCTGCCGGGTCGGGGTATTTATGGCACTTCTCCACTTTCCTCTTTCCTTCCACCATTCTTCTTCCACGATCTTGTCCCAGTCCAGATTTCTTTTTCTTACGCCGTTCTTCACTGAATCCATCCACCTTGTTCTAGGTCTTCCTCTTGGTCTCTTACCCTTGCACTTCGCCTCCAGCATCTGTCTTGGTATTCTATTTTCCTCCATCCTCTTTACATGTCCAAACCACCTTAGTTTATTCTTCTCAATTCTCTCATTTAGTTTTCCCATCCCAACTTCCTTCCTAACATCTTCATTCCTCACTCTGTCTTTCCTTGTCTTTCCTATCATACTTCTTAGGAATTTCATTTCACTGGCTTGGATTCTACTCTCTTGCCTGCTTGTCAGGGTCCAAGTCTCAGCTGCATAAGTTAATATGGGTACATAATACACTTTATACATTACCTCCTTGCTTTTCCTTGGTACTTCCTTATCCCAAACAAGTTTTCTTACACTTTGATAGAATGCACTGCTCTGCTGTACCCTCCTGCCAATCTCCATGTCCAACCTACCAGTTTGCATCAATTCACTTCCTAGGTATTTGAACGTGTCCACAATTTCCAAACTCTGACTTCCAATTTTCACAGTGCCCTTTCCTTGTCTTTCCCCTCTTGTCATCACCATGGTCTTGCTTTTCTCTATACTGATTTTTAGGCCATACTTCTGAATATTTTCGTTCAGTGCATCTAGTTGTTTTTGCACTTCTTCGGTGTTCCTTCCCCAGACCACAATATCATCTGCAAATAACAGTAACTTCATTTCTTTATGTTCATATGCTTCCTTTGTTTCCTTTACTATTTCATCCATCACCATTATGAACAAGAGAGGTGACAGCACACTCCCCTGTCTTAGTCCAGTCTTGTTCGTAAACCAATCTGTCTTTCCAACTGGGGTCAGTACCCTGCTAACACAGTTGTTGTACATTGCTTGCACCATTTCCAACATTTCTCTTCCCAGTCTCTTCTTAACCATGGTTTCCCATACCTTCTCTCTGGGGACACTATCATATGCCTTTTCTAGATCTATGAAAGTCATGATCAAATCCTCTCCATATTCCCAGTTCTTTTCCATCACCTGCCTCAAGCTAAAGATTGGGTCCACTGTGGATCTTCCGCTCCTGAAGCCATACTGTTCCTCTTGCAACTCTCCTTCCACCTTTCTTCTCATTCTTCTTTCTAATATCCTTTCCAGTATTTTACTATCTGTGATATGAGGGTGATCCCTCTATAGTTATCACACACCTTCTTGTCCCCCTTCTTAAACACTGGTATTATTAGCCCTTTCTTCCAGTCTTCTGGTACACATTTCCATTTCCACACACACTTTAGCAGTCGATACAGCCATTGCATACCAACAGGTCCAGCAGCCTTTATCATTTCTACACTGACTTCATCCACCCCTGTTGCTTTTCCCATCTTCATTTTCTGTACTGCTAATTCCACCTCCAGCATTGTTATATCATCTTCTGTTATAGAGTCGTCAGGTTGTGTCACTTCCATCTCACCAGTACCATTGCTCACATTCAAAAGCTTATCGAAATACTCCTTCCATCGTCCCTTTATCTCTTCTGGGTGTGTTAACAACTCTCCATCTTCCTTTTTCACTAGCTTTGTAGTAACTCTTTCTTTCCTCTTACTTCTTAGAAGCCCATACAGCATCCTTTTACTGCCACTTACATCTGTTTCCATTCTTCGTGTAAATTCTTCCCAACTTTTCTTCTTTTCTTCTCCTACCACTTTCTTACACCTCCGTTTGCTGTCGTGATACTTCCTTTTGCTTTCTTCTGTTTGATCTCGGTTCCATTCTTTCCATGCAGACTTCTTTTCTTTCACTGCTTTCCTCACTTCCTCATTCCACCATGGTGTCTCCTTCTCTTTCACTCTTGTTGACGTCCTACCACAAGCACTCTCTGCTGCACCAACAAATGCCTTTTTAAAGTGAGACCATTCCTCTTCTATGTTTTCCACTTCAGTAACTGGGATTTGTTGCTTCAATCTCTCCTGAAAATTTTCCTGTACGGTTTTGTCTTTCAATTTCCATACTTTTATTTTACTTTCTCTGATCTCCTTTAGGTTTTCCAATTTTTCCCATCTAAATTTTGCCACCACAACTCTATGGTCCCCATCAAATGCTTCTCCTGGTAAAGCTGTCACATCTATCAGCTTTCTGCGATTAGTCCTTTCCACCAGAAAGTAGTCAATTACTGATTTTGTTCTTCTATCGCCCCAACCATATCTCGTAATTTTCCTGCTGTTTTTCTTCCGAAACCATGAATTACCCACTATCAGTCCATTCCTTTCACAAAAGTTTACAAGTTCCTCTCCTTCCCGGTTCTTTTTCCCATATCCATATGGTCCAATGACTTCTTCCTTTCCTTGTCTCTCGTTTCCGACTTGTGCATTCATATCTCCCATGATCACCACTTCTACATCTGAAATTACTCTTTCTACATCCTCCAGGAATACTTCAATATCTTCTTCTCTGTTTCCAGTCTGTGGTGCATACACTTGTATGAAGTCCATCACGTCATTTTTCATCTTCATTCTAATTTTCATTATTCTGTCACTCACACACTCGACCACTTCAACATACTCCTCCAGTTGTTTCGAGGTTATCAGTCCCACGCCATTTTTGGCCTCTTGGCCACCACTCCAGTATAATGTATATCCTTTCCTCAATTTCTTCCTTCCTTTACCTTTCCATTTCACTTCACTCAGCCCCATCAATCCAACATTCTCCCTCTCCATGAAGTCTACCACCTCCTCCACCTTGCCTGTCAGGGTCATGACATTCATGATTCCCACTTTCATTTCGGTTACTGGTCGCCCATTTCTCACAGTTCCCCCAGTATCAAAAGAACTGCGCGTCGCCTGCAGGGTACGCCCTAACCTTTTCCGATTCATTCGAAGTGCCATTTCCATTTTAGGCTATTATTACGATGGGGTCGCCACTCCCAAAGGCATTTTATGAAGCTACTGCCAGCTATTATACAGGCCGCCCCTAACATGGGAAACAGACGCCCTTGCAGCCGCCCCTAACCTGGGAAACAGACGCTGCCGATTGATGCTGTACTCTTACTATTCCCTGAGTACTGGGTTGCCTCTTCCGCAATCTCCACCGTTCCGAAGTCCATCTTCTCCGCTGCAGATTCCGTTGAGGTCTTCGCACGTAACCCTGTGCACGGGGCCTATGTTATACCCCATAGGACTGGGTCCTCACCAGAACTTAGCCGGTACTGTAGTTCCATGGTATATTACAGTACCGTTGCCCACCCCCGCGACGTGGACGCGCCTGGCAAGAGTTATCCATGTAGCCAATTAAAATTGCCTCATGGACCGGGTTAAGGAGCTGTCTAAATCCAGCCTCCATGGCAATAATAATAATAATAATATTAATAATAATAATAATAATTATAATAATTATTAATAATACTAATAATAATATTAATAATAATAATAATAATAATAATAATAATAATTATAATATCTGGCGTGATCGAACTCTTTAGAGTTAACGAAATGCCGAAGAAGTACTGATTGATGAAGATGTCACAAACAACCAGCTCCTAAAAGAAGTCAGAGTAATTAGCAAGCAATACGGGCTGGCTGTGTGGCCTAGCGGTAACGTTCTCGCCTGGGTTTCTCAAGGCTAGAGGATCGAATCCTGGCGCAGTAAGCTGGTATTATAGGGTACGTTAACGATTCCCTTCGGGGTGAAATTCTGGCACCCCGGCGTCACTAAAAGACTCAGTACATAAAAGGGACGTAAAACAAAATAACATTATTATTATTATTATTATTATTATAAAAGGATACTTATGTTCTTATCTTAAGAAGATGGGGAAAGTGGATTCACCAGATTGTATCTACTGTGTTAATGAGGTAGATAATGTTAATCACACCTTCTTCTCTTGTGGACGGTGGGTTCAAAATAGGCAGTCTCTTCAAGATCACATTGGTGTAGAGATATCTCCGAACAATATTGTTGCGGTAATGCTACAAAATGAAGAACATTGGAAACTTGTAGCAAGTTTTGTTGAAGATATCCTCCGAATAAAAGGAGACGGATCTGGATCGCCACTGAAGATAATTCATTACGGAAGAGTGCCCTACGGGCAAATATAAAATGACTCTAGCCTGAAGTAATGTGCTAAACGGTTCCAGGCTAGTGTTCAGAAGTAAAGGGGGAGTTTTAGTCGGTAGTCTGCTACTCAGTAGCAGGAGCCCGACACTCGGTGCGTAAATGCATTTCTTCCCCTAAAAAAAAATAAATAAAAAAATAAATAAAAAAAATAAATAAATAATGAAATACACAATTATTAAACCAATGTATAAGAATGGCGATCACTTAGACTTTGGCAACTACAGACCAATATGCATTTTATCAATCCTACACAAAATAATGGAAAAATGCTTGGATAAGAGATTGAAGAATTTCCTAAATAAATATGATATTTTAAAGGGACACCTATACGGTTTTAGGAAGGGAAAAAGTACTGAACTACTCCTGGCTGAATTTGCCAATGTAATAAATAATGCCTTAAATAAGAACAATCACATAATGGTACTTTTTCTTGACTTTTCTAAAGCATTTGACACAATAAACCACAATAAACTACTTGCTAAATTACACGATATTGGAATAAGAGGCACGACTTACAAACTATTTGAAAGCTATCTGAAAAACAGGGAAATGGCAGTTATGGTCAATAACACTATCAGTGACGCAGTAAAAGGAACACGGGGTATCCCTCAAGGCAGTATTATTTCACCTACACTACATAACCTGTTCGTAAACGACATGAATGAAACCATTAAACACAGTAAAATATTTATCTATGCTGATGACACCACTATATATACCATACATAAAGACTCTAAAACAGCTTTTGATAGACTTCAAGAAGACTTCAATAACATCACAAGATGGTGTCATGACAATAATTTGTATATAAATACAACCAAATCTAAAATAATGCACATCAGAGTTGATCACTTCACACAAGAAAAATACAAACTAACGCACCACAGCATATCATGCATACACCAAAACATCCTGGCAGGTTGCAAATGTAACACCTTCATAAATAGTACTTCGACACAAAAATACCTAGGAATTACCCTTGATGAACACTTTAAAATGAATACACACACAGTAAACATAATAAAATACCTAAGAGGAAACCTCTACACCTTCTACAATCTCCGATTTTATGTAGATAGGAAAACTTACAAAACAATTTATAGTGCTCTGATTGAAAGCAAATTAAGATATGCTATAGCAGCTTGGGGAAATCAAAACACTACTTTAATTGATAATCTTCAAGATAGCCAAAACAGGTTCTTTGAATATTTCACTGATATCCCTTATTTTAATATTAAAGAGTTGTTCCAAATTACTGTACTGAATCTCTACTACCATGATCCAAGATTCAGGCATAAGGTCTCTCACAACATACAAACAAGAGCCATAACAATTACTAAACATGTAAAACCCTTATGTATAAATAGCTATGGTTTCAAGAGACTAGATTATATTATACCATCACTACTTAATGAACTACCACCTGGATTGACGAACATTAACAGCAAACAACTAGCTATAAGTCGCATTAAAAAATATTACTTAACCAAACATTAACTCATAACATAAATTTATTAATATAACTACCATAGTGTAACTTTTTGTGTCTTTAATTATTTACATTAATACTTTATCATTATCATAACAACAACAAAAATTGCATGCACTCTTGTATTGAAATATAATCTATATATATGTTGTAAATAATAATTAATATGCCTCACAGATAATCTGTACTGTCATAAGATTCGTGGGACATATCACAATAATGTAACATAAATAGTATTTAATAAATAAATTAAATTAAATTAAATTAAATTATTATTATTATTATTATTATTATTGTATGTCTACCCCTTATTTTTCCCGTTTTTCCTACGGGGTCGGGGATGAGATGCGATGGAAGTCTTTGTGGCGGATGATTTTTACGGCCGGATTCCCTTCCTGACACCAACCTCATGAGAGGAGTTAATGAGAGATGAAATGAATGATGGTGAATGAAACTGGGCAAGGATGTGGAAGGAAGCGGCCGTGGCCTGTCAGAAAGTACCGTCCCAGCATTTGCCTGGAGTTGAAAATGGGAAACCACGGAAAACCATTTCAAGGACGGACGACGGTGGGGCTCGAACCCACGCGTCTACCGAGTCAGCAGAGAGCTTGGCCCCATGACCTAACGCAGCGCTTTAGCGAGCGCAGCCACTACTGTCGGTTATTATTATTATTATTATTATTATTATTATTATTATTAAGGGCACAAAGTATACATTCCACGACTCGGCCGAGAATCCAATCCGGGGCCTTTGGACCTAAATATAGCCTGCTAGTACTTAGCCACACAGAAGAACATTCAGCATATAAGAAATTTTACAATATTTATTAAAGTGACTTTATTGTAACCCATTATATTAATATTTATCAAAACAAATTCAGTTGAAATGAAAATTTAAGTATGAATACTGGAAGGTTTCCATAAAAATAATTCTATAACTGATGATAAATGGAAATATCTGTGCTATCATCAGTCAAACGTGTTACTGAACGTGCTGTATTAAAATGAGGAGGATAATGGTACCCATAAAAAGCAGTATGGAACTATATCAACTTAATAATCCACGTGTTATATAATTGCTATATCCATAAGGAACATCGGTAACCTATTCAGAGTCATTGAATATGGTAAAGGAACACTGGATTGTAGTTGACGTGCGGTAGGGTGACAATTTCCATTTCGCTTCTCTTCGAGTCACAACATCCAGCAGGTTCCCATTTGGCATCACGAGGATGGGAGACCCCGTACCAGACCATACCTAGACTTTAAGAGGAATCAAATCCGCGATCTCACTGGAGGGAGCCAACTCAAAATAAATACAAAACCGAAGCGTTAGACAAATTTGATCACTTGTACATTAAAAATGAGCCAAAGTTACCTATATTCTTTAAAGGTGAAGCCAGACTTTCTGAAAGAGGGTGTGATGGTACCGTAGGCAAGCTGCTTACCTCTCACCAAAGCGGATCGGGTTGGATTCCCGGTCAATGCATGTGAGATTTTTGAAGTGACATATCACGTCCAGTGATTCGGATTCCATGTAAAATTGGAGGCCCTGTGGCTCATGATCGCAAGATAAATGGTCACGTAAAACTACTAGCTTCTTTCCTTTTTCAGGCTTCTGATAAAGAAGATCTAAATCATTATTGTTTGTTGTCATTGTTTCAATTCAGTGACTTTACGACATCGTGGTCATTCTGTATTGTATTCTGTGTTAGTTTGGTGCATGTAGGAACAGAGGCTAGGATTGAAAAGGAAGTGGCCGTGGCCTTAAATTAGGAGCAATCCCGACATTTGCCTGGAGCTGAAGTAGGAAAATCACTTCTAAGATATCTGAGGTGGGAATCGAATCCGGATCCTAGCTATTTATGCCTTTCATTGATCCATATATTCGCCTCCGTAGCGTAGCTGACAGCATGGTTAGCTGCCGCCCAGGAGGTCTTGGGTTCGATTCCCGGCTCTGCCACGAAATTTGAAAAGTGGTATGAGGACTGGAACGGGTCTACTCAGCCTTGGGTGGCCCAAATGAGTAGAGGGGTTTCTATTCCCACCAAAGCCATCCTCGAGAGTTTTTCCGTGGTTTCCCACTTCGTATTCGGGCAAATGCCAGGATGGTACCTACTGCAAGGCCACGGCCGCCTCCTTCCCGCTTCCTTGCCTATCCATCCTTATCTTCCCCCTCCCTTCCCATCCCTCACGAGGCCCCTGTTCGTTTGCAGGTGAGGCTGCCTGGGCGAGGTGCTGATCACACCTCCTTAGTTGTATCCACTCCAACCAGATGTTCCCAGCTCTAGGACACTGCCCGTAGAGGCGGTAGTGGTGAGTTCCCTCGCTGAGTCCGTGGAAAACACTAACCTGGAGGGTAAAATCGATTAAAAAAATATCCATATATGACGTAAGGGATTGACTCACTGCCGGTTGCAGCAGACATACTCGCTTCATAGTCACATTACAGCCTGATTTTAATAAATACCATTGTTTTCCTGCAAGAGTTTTTTTTATTTAGTCAATTTACCCTCTAGGTTGGTGGTTCCCACGGACTCAGCGAGGGAACTCACCACTACCGCCTCTATGGGCAGTGTCCTGGAGCTTGGAACATCTGGTCGGGATGGATACAACTGGGGAGGTGTGATCAGCACTTCGCCCAGGCGGTCTCACCTGTTATGCGAACAGGGGTTTCATGAGGGATGGGATGGAAGATTGGGATGGATAGGCTAGGAAGAGGGAAGGAGGCGGCCATGGCCTTACAGTAGGTACCATCCCGGCATTTGCCCGAAGACGAAGTGGGAAACCACGGAAAACCACTTCGAGGATGGCTGAGGTGGGAATCGAACCCCCTCTACTCATTTGGGCCACCCGAGGCTGAGTAGACCCCGTTCCAGTCCTCATACCACTTTTCAAATTTCGTGGCAGAGCCTGGAATTGAACCCAGGACCTCTGGGGCGGCAGCTAACCATGCTGACCGCTACGCTACGGAGGCGACTTTCTGCAAGAGTACCTTCAAATAAAATCTCTCCGCACTTTTCTCCTTTGTACTCGATCATTTGCTTTGTCTAGATCCAAAAAATAAACGCATAAGTGGCGATCATTCTTGCAGCATTCAATCCTGATTTGGTTGACACGTACTGAGAATGGTGTTCTGACAATCCCGTTGCACTTGTCTCATCCATCATCTACCGCATTATAATATCTAAGAGTGCTTTGCTCCTTCTCGTTGTTGTCGTTGCTTCAATTAAGGGCGTGGATATTGTAGTAATCATCCCCATGTACTTGGGTATTTGTGTGACAACCAGTGCTGCTAAAGTATCAGTAATTGAGTAATTGAGGCTAAGATTGGGAATGAAACGACCGTGACATTAAGTTAGAATTAGAATACTCTCAACTCGAAGTCCAGAGACTGGGAAGAGTGCCAATTTATTGGATCCTTAATACACGCGAGGATTAACCTTTATTATTACATATAACATGTTCTACAATCAAAAACAAAATGATCAAACTTCTTGGCTGTTAATGTAAATTCTGATATATTAGGGAGTTTAATTTAAGACTAGCAGGGATACCACAAGTTATCACACACACCCAAGTACACGGGGGTACATGGCCATGATGTCCCAAAGCCTCTAAATAATCAACAACAACAACAACCTTATGTGATTGTGGAGAGCAGCAGAC
The DNA here is from genome assembly GCA_946902985.2 of Meconema thalassinum. NCBI lineage: Eukaryota > Metazoa > Arthropoda > Insecta > Orthoptera > Tettigoniidae > Meconema > Meconema thalassinum. Next base: position 274,686,507 of record OX336390.1, read on the forward strand.
AGTTCAACATCTTTGCCAGTATGCCTTGTTCCCATCAACATGCACAATGGAAGATTTGATTCTAGCTTCCCCTAATGCTGTTAACGACACCCTATACTGGGAAAAGACAATTTAATTATTATTAGACTTCGCCTCTTAGTTCTGCATACATTTATGTAAATAACTCATTTTTTATCTTGGTTTATATTTACATTTATATTCTTAACTCTGGAAGCGAGGTGGTGCAGCCTCTCACCAAGGTTGACCAGGTTTGAATTCCGGTGAGATTTTCGAAGTGAAATGCCATATCCTCTGGTTCGGATTCCACGTAAAAAGGAGGTCCCGTGGCTCATGATCGCACGATTAACGGTCACGTAAAACTAAAAAGCTTCTCCATTCTTACCTCTGTATATTAAAATATAGGTGCTTGTGACACGAATGAAGAACGTTACCTAATGTCTAACTTGGACTACAACCTGTGGAGAATTATCGGTCAAATTCCATACATCCCTGCTGCTTTTCGAGGCAGCAACTTCTTAAAAACTTACCTTCAACATGTTTAATGTATGTCAACTTCTTATTATTTCTGCTTCTACGGCGTCGGGGGGAAGCGAGATGCGTTTCTATGTGGCTAAAACATGTTTGCCCATCCTGCCAACGTCAACCTCATCACAGGAGTTAATGAGAGATTAAGATGAATAAAATTGGGCATGCAGTTAAAAGGAATTAGTTATGGTCTATTAGAAAGTAGTGTCCCGAGATTTGCCTGGAGTTGAAAATGGGAAACCACGGAAAGCGATTTCAAGGATGGCCGATGGTGGGTTCAAAATCACTCGTCTTTCGAGTGTAGCTATAGCCTAAATCCTTGACCTTGTTGTGTACTATAGTGCGTAGCCACACTGCTCGATTTCAACATGATAATTATTATTATTATTATTAATAATAATACTAATAATAATAATTACTATTATCAGAGGCAGATGCTATTGCTGTTCCGCCCCTTAAAATAACAATAACTAATTAATTAAAAATGATAATAACGGATGACTTATTAATATGTCGGAATAGGTTGGCTTTAGCGGCCGACAAATGGATTGAAGCAAATACTTGTAGGTATTATGCTGTGTCTCTTGAGATGTTGTCCATATGTATCATCAATATACGCCGGGACATCTTGTATTGGCCCCTTTTGGGACAGCAGCTACTTGCTGTGTCCCATTCATGACGCTAAACGAGCGGAAACCTCTTTGCTCCTTTAGCCAAGAAGCACTGACATGCACTTCATAAATGGGAAGTAGTAAATGACACGTCCAGACAGGGTAGACCAATGCTGACAATGTTGACAAATGCATGAAGCACACCACCTTCATAGATGTGGCAATCCCAAACAGTGGCAACATGCTAACAAAACGTGTTAAAATGCTGTCAAAGTATAAAGAGCTTTCAGAACTGATAAGGAAGCAATGGCATATGGTACAAGTCAGGACAGTTTTTATAATCATCTCCAACACTGGCGTGATTCCGAACAGAGTTGAAATTAGACCCAGGCCTTTTTAAGATTATACAGAAGACAGACATACTTTGGACGTGTCGCATAGTAAGGCTGTTCTTGGTTAATCAAGCCTGAAGGAGTGAGGGAAAAGTGTAAACTTACTACGGAATGCAGTCACCGAGAATTTGATCCTTTTGATGTATAGCTGGGATTGTAAATGTTTTCTTTCCAGCAAATATGCTGAGAATGTGTAAGCGCATGCGCAAAATAAATAAATAAATAAATAAATAATAAATAAATAATAATAATAATAATAATAATAATAATAATGACAATAACAATAATAATAATTTACCACTTTAATATGAGAAATTTATGAATATGTATAATAATAATATTAATAATAATAATAATAATAATAATAATAATAATAATCAAGGAGGCAGTGACTCGGTAGGTCAGCTCGCAACGATGCTCCCGAATTTGTTCATTTTATATGGTTATTTTGCCCTACTAAGGTTATTTTACAGTTTCGATGTTAATTTTGGATGATTTACTACCGGTATACATGACTTCGGAATGTTTGAGAGTGTTTTTATGATCATATTTGACATTATTTGAACAGCATGACATTTTGTTTACCTGGTTGCTTAGAAATAAGAAGGTCTACAACCAGGTTAGGTTATGTAAGTTGTCATAAGTACGTCGCTGTCGCTGTTAGATTTGAACCATATGTTGCGTGTATATAACTTCTTTCATCCAGTCTCTAACTGAATTTGGCACAGATATTGCTGCAAAATAAATTGTTGAATGGAGTTATGCTACATACCGCAAGTTGTGCAAATTAAGTGTCGGCTGGTGTGACATCAATGAAACACAGGATCTACGAGTATAAATTGTAACCTTAGTTTACTAGCTCAGCTAGTTGCTTTCGCCCCTCCTGTCACAGTGAGTATTTATGCATTTCTATACTGCTTGCATGTGCTCAACTTTGGTGAATTGCGTAAATATTTAACACGAAGAAGTCGATTAAGATCTGACAGTTCCAATGCAGGTTAAGGATAACTCGTCTCATACTCTTTCGATATCAGCTTCAAAAGCGTCGGCAAAATTTACAAGAAACGATTACTAGACTATTAATCATTTAGGGTAGGTAGGACTCTTCAGCCGTAGTGAAGGCAACCTGCCTAGGGGATGAAAACCCCGAAATCAAACTCATTGCAGCAGCGTCTGTCCCGCAGCGGGCGGCTGCTAACGACGTCTGTTCCCCATGTTAGGGGCGGTCGAAATCATATCCTGGCCGTAGGTATAAAAGGCACACCATCATCATGATGAGATCAAATAAGAAAAGTGGAAATAAAAGGCCGCTACCCGAGGAGCGTCGGGGCACCCTTGGAGCCATCGCTGGGGGTGACAGCATACAAGCCGGTGGTGATCAGGAGCTGAACAGGCGGGCCCTGATCGGGGAACACCCCGAACATGTTACAGCCGATGTTGATAGTAGCATCCTAACAGCATTCAACGCTACACCTGCTCCTAGTGTTTCTTCTGATACTCAGGAGACCACAAGAGCAGGCAAACCGAGAAAGCGCATGAAATGGACAAATGAAATGAATATGTACATCATGCGTTCATATTATCAGATAATGAATATGGAAACTGACACTACTGCATATAGACAGAAGGTGCACGCTGCATTCTGCCAGAAATTCCCTGATATTAATGCTACGGAACAGAGAATAGCAGATCAGCGCCGTGCTATAGTTTTGAAGAAACTTATCCCAGAACATCAGCTCAAGCTGCTAATGGTTGACGTAGCTGCCGACAATACTCATACCTCTGTAGACGAATCCATAGATCAGGAGAGTACACGTTTGGTCAATGAACCAAGGCACACCGATCATCGTTCAGATGACAAAGATGTAAGAATATCGCCGGAAGCACTCGGAGATCCAATGCGGAAACAACTCGAAGATGAATTTGGGAAGGCTCTCATAGAATTTGAAGGGACTGATCCAATAGAGCGGCCCATGATCACGAACCAACATTGCTCTAAGAAACTTGCTACCGCTGTTGTAACAATGAACGACATTCTCTCTCAGCATCTGTCCCAGAAATCATATTGTTTCAACCATGTTCAGACTGCAATTTACGCTGGAGCGATAGCTGTGATACGAGTGACAGGACGTAGATTATGGCGACCTAAATATACGTCAGGTCGACAGAAGAAGATGCCAGCTTGGGAGATACGTTTACGAAAGTCTGTTGATGAACTGAGAGTAAATATCGGAAGAATGCATCAGTATGTTGCAGGCAATAGAAGTAAGAAGGTTGTTCAATGTGTTAAAATGTTGAGCCATACGAAGAGTAAACATGCGAAGTATAATCCTCCGAACTGTAGCCCCCTTGAGATCCTAGACACATTAAAGCAACAACTTGAGGCAAAGGCACAGAGATTACGTCGATATACAGAATCGAACGAACGAAAGCAACAGAACAAGCTATTTGTTACCAATGAGAAACGGTTCTATAGGAATCTTGACGATCCTGGAACTCAAATGGGCAGTTCACCGCAAAAAGAAGAGGTAGAGAATTTCTGGTCATCCCTATGGTCGAATGCTGGAGATTATAACACCAGCGCTAAATGGATTACGGAGGAGGAGGAGAGAATGTCAGAAATTGACACGATGAGTGACTCTTCGGTATCAACTGAAGATGTGACCCGTGTGGTTAAGGAGACCCAAAATTGGAAAGCGGTAGGACCAGACAACCTCCACAACTTTTGGATCAAACGTTTCACTTCTACTCATGAGCATCTTGCCCGCTGCTACACAGATTTCATCCAAAATCCACAGCTTATCCCCTCTTACTTGATGCGAGGTAAAACATACCTTCTGCCAAAAGGTGATAGAACCAATGATCCTTCCAAATATCGACCTATCACCTGTCTGTGCACCCTGTATAAGATATTTACATCTTGCATTGCACGTAAGATTTGTGAACACATAAATCTTAATAACATCCTGGCTGAAGAGCAGAAGGGGTGCATGAAGAAGTCTCAAGGTTGCAAAGAGCAACTTGTAATCGATGCAGTTACTATGGAACAAGCAGGAAAGATGATGCGTAACCTCTACATGACCTTTATTGATTACAAGAAAGCTTTTGATTCAGTACCACATTCCTGGTTAATCCAAATCCTGAAGATATATAAAGTTGATCCTGCCATCATTATAAGTCTGCAACATATGATGTCCCATTGGGGGACAAATTTATTAATGTCTAATGGAGACACATGTATGGAATCGGGATTTATTCAAATCAAAAGAGGTATCTTTCAGGGTGACAGCTTGAGCCCTCTATGGTTCTGTTTGGCGCTCAATCCACTATCATCATTGCTGAACAATGCAAAGTGTGGTTTTCCTATTAAGCACCATGGTATAGTCAAATACAAAATTTCTCATTTGATGTATATGGATGACATTAAACTATATGCATCCTCTGAGAAACACATCGACAATCTAATTGCAATTACTGCTTCATTTTCTTCTGATATTGGAATGTCCTTCGGATTAGATAAGTGTCGCACCCTCACCATTCGGCGTGGAAAATTAGAGGCCCGCGCATTTCAACTTGATGACGGTTGTTTCATAAAGTCTATGGAAGGTAATGAGACCTACAAATATCTTGGTCTCCTGCAATCTAACCGAATTGATCATAAAGGTATTAAAGATAGAACCATAGCTATCTACAATCAACGCCTTAACAAGATTTTAAAATCAAAGTTGAATGGAAAGAACACCTTTAAGGCTATTAATACCTATGCTATTCCTGCTCTGACATATACTTTCGGTATTATCAAATGGACGCAGACTGACTTGGAGAACATCCTAATTAGGACACGTACCATCTTAACAAAACATAGATGTCTCCACCCTAAGTCAGCTGTTGAGCGATTGACAATCCCGCGTCAAAGAGGTGGACGAGGGCTCACGGACATTATCCAATTGCATGCAAGGCAAGTGAGGAACCTTCAGAGATATTTTCTGGGAAGACATGACTCTCCCATACATCAAGCCGCTGTGAAGGCAGATGACAAGTGCACACCCCTGGATCTTCTTCACGTAAGGGATATACAGTTAGCCACTGATGAGGAATGTTCAGCCACCAAGCTTCAGCAGTGGACGCAGAAAGCTCTGCACGGTCGTCATCCGTATGATCTCAACCAGAAACATGTCGACATTGATGCGTCGAACAGCTGGTTGACTCATGCTGACCTATTCACTGAGACTGAAGGATTCATGGTTGCAATCCAGGATCAAGTTGTGGCCACCAAAAACTACCTGAAATATATAGTTAAGGCAAATATTCAGGATGATAAATGCAGAAGATGCCAACTAGAACCGGAAACAATTCAACATATCACAGGAGGCTGCCAAGCAATCTCCTGTACTGATTACATGAAAAGGCACAACCAAGTGGCCAAAATAATGCACCAACACCTTGCTCAAAAGCATTTATTATCTAATAATATTTTGCCTTACTATCAGTATGTTCCTGACGCCGTTTTGGAAAATCCCAGTTACAAGTTGTTATGGGACCGATCAGTTATTACTGATAAAACCATACCAGCAAACCGACCAGATATCGTTCTTGTGGACAAGGTGCAGAAGAGAACCTTCCTAATTGATATTGCAGTGCCCAATTCCCATAATCTGCAACAAACCTGCTGTGATAAGATCACCAAATATCTGCCTTTGGCTGAGGAAATACGGCAAATGTGGAGACAGGAAAGTGTAGTGGTTCTGCCCATAGTAATTTCTTCTACCGGCATCATCCCCAAATTATTGGCTCGTAATCTACAAATATTGGGAATACATCCTGGTCTACATATCACCATGCAGAAGGCCGTCATCTTGGAGACCTGTTCCATTGTTCGCTCGTTTCTCAATGTGCCACCTTAAGAGAATTAGCCATACCGTCTTGCAAACAAGCCGACGATATGTTGATATGTCCCACTTATGTGGTGAAATGAATGTAGAAATAATAATAATAAAAGATCCTTTTGTAGAAGCCAGCAGGTCAGACCTTGTGATATTTGATAAGCAAACACACAAGGCTACATTCGTCGATGTTGCTGTTCCACTCAATGAGAACCTTCAGGACGGTGACCGAGAAAAGGCGCAAATACCAGCCAATTACCACTGAGCTGAGTCACATATACGGCTTAAAGGAAGTTTTCGTCGTGAATGGTTTTGTTGCGAAGGACTGGGGAAATACAAATGTGAGTACTGCAAGTATAGTACGTAAGGTTTTGTTTCTTCAGTAACTTGGTCTGAACATGTTGAGATCCAGTGCTGTCATCAGTGTCTTTGGTTCGCAAGGAGTCCGACGGTGATGGTTTTGTATTTTTATTTAAATTTCATACAATAATAATAATAATAATAATAATAATAATTCTTGTGTTACGCCCCTTTTAACTACATTTGCGCACCCTCAAATGCCAACTGACTGCGCTGGGACTCGATCCTGCAACCATGGGAACAGCAGGTGAGAACGTTACCGCCGAGCCACGCAGCCAGAGAAAGTATTTACTATTGTTTGTACAATATTGTATTAATTCTATGTGACTTGTACATGATAACCCTGTATCGATTATCTGCTAGGAATAAAGAGCCAACCCATTAGCAAGCTGAAGGATTATGAAAGGAAAACGACGGGGTACATTCGAATAGAAGACGCGCTCTGCAGGGTTATGTAAATTCAACTCGTAAACGAGATTGCTGAACACATGCGTTCCCTGAATACAGGCAACCAGTGAAACGTAATAGCGGAGATTATCGCAGCTTGGGAGCGCAGTAGGAAATTGCTGGCAGCATAACTACGAAGAGCGGAAGACATCTGGGCACAGCTAGGGGTATCGTGAGTCGCCTGCCTGTGTGGAACAACCCTCGAACGGAGATATTTCAACAAAATAACGAATCTCGGGACGGGGAAGGCGAGTGGGTTTGAACCCCACCGTCCTCTGAATGGGTTTCCCTGGTTTCCCATTCTCAGCGCCAGAAAGATGCTGCGACCTTCTAATAGGCCATAAGGCGCTTCTTTCTACTGTAACGCCATGCCTAATTTTAGTTATTTTCATATCTCATTATTTCCTCTGATAAGGTAGGCATTATGAAGGGTGTTTAACCACCTCGTGGTGTAACGGCTTACATTCTTGACTGCCACCATGGAGATCTGGGTTCGATGTCCGGCTCTTCCATCAACGGTCTAAACTCAGCCTTGTGAGGCCAATCTGAGAAGACTAGGGTTCAATTCTCATTTTAGCTACCTTGCAAGTGGTTTTCCGTGATTTAACACTTCTACTCCTGGGAAATGCCGGAATAATTCCTAACGCAAGGCCACGGCCACATCCTTCTCAATCCTCATTTGAATTACAAATACATACACGAAATGCAGCCATCACAATAGCACAGGTTATCAGACTAATTACATACTTGAGCACGGGGCTACATGACTACGATGTCGCAAGGCCCCTAAATCAACAACAACAAAAACAACAACAACAAGGAAGGGCGTTCGTCCATTTATTCATTGTCACTTAGAATCTATGTCATGTTATCGTCGACTCAGTAGGAATGGTAATAGTAGTGGTTAGATATATATGTCTGTTATTCAGTCATCTCGATGGTTAGCTGAACCCTCAAAAAGCACTAATATAGATTAAGATTGTAGTAACCTACAAAACCCCGAGGCATCGCGTACTAAGCAATGTGGGGAGTAAAGAAGTTTGATACGTTTGAAACTTATTTTATATCATTTGTTGTAATTACTGATAGGACTGGAAATTGAATCGAATTGATGCAATTTACTTTATTACTGGTGATATATTAGCGTTTTGTGAGTCCTCCAAATTTCTGTCATAGGCCATTTCTCTTTGTTCCTCATTGACGGAGATATGCTCTAGGTTTTTGCTTTTATCAGCTCATTGAACCCGTCAACAACAGATAATCAAAGGAAATAATAATTTATAGGTCACGCGATCGCCACTGAGCAAGGCTGCGTTTCCAGAGTCAACTACATTATGTTATTCTTTGCATTAGAAGAAAGTGCACACATGGAGAAAAGTAAAGATACGGGAGACCCACACTGTGCCCACTCTGCCAGGTTGAATGATCTGTAGCAGTTAATTTTCACGTTTAACACCCCACGTGGGGTAACACGTGAAGCCGACCATCATGTTGGCGTACGGACATTGTAAGAACTGTATCGCTAGTAGGGCTTGGCTGTGGAGTCGCGACGCGATGTCGCATCAGTAGTTTTGTACAGCCAAAACCGAGCAATCGGTGCTAACATTAACGTTTTGAAGGTCGAGTTTGGTGCAAGAACTAGTGTTCACTGAACGTTAGTTAACCAAATAGATTGAAAACTAACACACATTTAATAACAGGTAATACGTTGACTATTATAAGACACATGGTGCTTTCTAGCTGTGAATATTTAGCTTGTCATTCTGGATTTTCTATACGAAAACAATCCTTACTAAACATGTAGTTGTCTCACTTTCATCGTTAATGAGCGGCTCGCCTTTGAAACCTAGCTGTGCGGACATGTTTACATTTAATTTCTGCAGGGAGCAAAGGATTTCCCAGCGCGAGGCACAGGGTTTTCAACTCTCCACCGTAGTCACTGAGAGCAAGCAGCGAGACTGGATAGCAGTACGTGCAGCTATGCAACACTGGACACCTGACACGCGAGCCGGCAGCTAGGACTGGTCTCCGCACTCCACGTGGAGAGATAGAGCCAGCATGCTATTGGTCAGCAGCGAACAATGGTTATTGTCAGCGGGTGGTACTTTCTAACATTTGAGTCCCCGCTTGTTAACGAGGAAACTGAGGGAACCATACAAGCAGACTTCAATTTTCATGTCAGGGATGAATAGTTTATTTAGGCAGACCCTATGCTGTGTAAATAAACATCGATAAAACTTGAAAATTTCCAATTTGAAACATACACAGAGACTGTAGTTTTATCCAGAGTCAATCCTTGTTACCTGTGGCTAGAGTGGCAAGGGGTTGGATATTTAATGTCCGGCAGTCATATGGCCAAAACTTATGTTGATTCATACGTCAGATATTTCCTAAAGATTATCTTGTTGTTGTTGTTTCATTTGAGGGGCTGAAACATCGTGGTCTTTTAGCACCGTGTACTTGTATATAATACACACCAAGTGAATAAGCTGCCCCTAATAATATTGGTTTATGCAGCCCAACTAGCATTGTTATCAGGAAAGTCAGTATTTCTCTGTTTGCTTCCCGTATTGCACTAATGCACTCCAGGCATATCCTGCAAACGAAAAAAATAGTATTCAGTATCGTTTGCGGGATATGCTTGCAGTGCATTAGTTCCATACGGGTTGCAGGCAAGGAAATATCGACCTTCCTGCCAACACGCGTTAGTTGGGTTGCAGCAAACGATATTGGAAGGGGATGCTGAATCACCCGGTATATGCAGGTCCTTGTAAGATACGTTCGAAATGCCTTGATACAATATCGCAGGTAAACAATTGACTATCGACCATATTAGTTTTTGGCAAACATCGAAAATCATAAAGCGGCGGGAGTTCCACACTGTACACACTATGTGAGGGTGAATGACTTCCGGCAGTTATTTGTTTCAAATTGGAAATTTTCACGTTCCATCGCTGTTCATTTACTTAGCATAGGGTTTATCGGTATAAATTAGCCCAGAGTAGAAGTGGCGAAACTACGGTAAAACACTCCAAGAGTGGCCGAGGGGGAATCGACCCCATTTTTTCTCAGTTTTGCTCACGAGGCTAAGTGTATCCCGATTTAGACCTCAGACCAAAATTAGATTTCTTTTCAGAGTCGAAAATCGAAACCGGACATCAGAGGTGACAGCTAAGAATATGCTAGTCATTGCTCCAAGATTATCGTCTCAGAGATATTGAAACGCAATAAAGTACGACGTCTTTACGTCTTTAATAAATTAAGAAAACTCACTACGATGAAAATAATACTTGTCAAGTTTCAAAGTTTGAATTTTACAAACCTAAAGCAACACAAAGTCCCCTAACGAGGTGCCGCAAGTGGAACGTTCGGTGGCAGAAGCCATGATTTACTATGACAAGTTTGGGAGGAGAATCCCCGGTGCATTAAAAAGTAATAGAACCACTTAACATTGAGCGCGTGTTTGTGTTTTATAGCCAAGTTAGAAGGTATGTATGCCACATTATAGTGCACTTCCATGGGGGAGGTAAGAGTTATTGGTCTTAGGAAACATGCAACGCAGAGTGCAAGGATAAGTGGACAAGTGGCATATCGGCCCCCAATACTACGTGTCGTTATAATGATACCTTCTACAGTCATATTATTATTATTATTATTATTATTATTATTATTAAACTATTATTATTATTATCATAAAATGCTAAGGTGTACTGTATGTTTCACAAAACTCAAGCTCTTAAACCAGAGGGGGTTAGAAGGTGAGGTTAATGCCAAAATCTTCCAAATTTTCTCAAAAGTAGAGGGGAAATCTTGCATTTCTTAAAAAGTCAACTGAAATGTATTTGTTTATAAAGAGCGTTTAAATAAATAAATAAGGCGATTGCCTCTGCCAGAACTGTGTCGCGTCGAGCCCGCGTAACAGTAAAGCCGGGTGGGTGGTTTGTACACAAGCCAGAGTTCTCGCATGGGTCCGCCTGTTATAATAATAATAATAATAATAATTATTATTATTATTATTACTATTAATAATAATAATAATAATTTATTCAGTCGGTCCATACGGTTGCACCCGCATTTTAATGGGTGTTATTTCCTAAATATGCACTTTTATTAGAAGGTTGTACTGTTTGGTTTCTGCTATTCGCCAAGGAACTCTTCACCAAGTACCTCTTCATTCGGTTCAATAGTAATTTCCTCAATTAATCTGAAATGTCTATCGGTGTTCTGTGTGTCAATTCCCCTGAAAATGTGAGAGTCTGAAGAAGGGTGTTAACTTTATCTTTCTTCTCTGTATTTACTATTTTGAGGCCGACTGTTTTGAGGTCGGGTTGGATTTCTTGGATCCATTTTCCTCCTGTCTTCTTTTCAAGATTTCTCGTCACTAGCAGTCGTAAAATCCTATCTTCTGGCAGTCGTAAGATGTAGAAGAAATGGGAAATTCTTGATTTGTTACATCTTTTCTCGATTTTCTTTCCACTTGAAACGAGGATTTACATACATTTTTACACAACTACATTCTTCGAACCGAGAAGTCTCCTGTTACTATAAAATTCGAAATATTAATAGAATATCACCATAGGCTGTTTAAAGGTACGGTGTTTTTTTCAACTGCATGCCAATTAATATATTTGCAAGTTTTCATTCTTTTATATTTAATACTATTTTTGTAAGAATATTCTTTTTTGACATTGTTAACTAGTTTTTTTAAGAGTTAACATCTTTTCACGCTGATGATGGTATCATTGCGACATGTACTGTACGTCGTTTAATCCTTTACTAGTGGGCCCGTGCGAGCTTTCGCTTCGTGAATGTAGGTTTATGGGGTAGTAGGAAAGCAGTATGCCGCGCTACCGCCAGATGGCTGCCGCCGCCACGCTGCCCTGCACTATTGACGTCAGAAAAGTTGGATGGCGCAGCCACGCGGCAGAATGTTGAAGCTGTAACATTGTGACTGGTGAGATTTATTTAGATGGTGAAGCATTGACGTCGTGATGGAAACAGAAAGAAATTTGTCAAATTCGAGGAGTTACTGCTCTGTATACGGTTGCAAATCGTATAAAACGGCTACGAAATATCTTCACTACTTTCCTGTACAAAAAGTTCAGAGAGAAAGATGGGCTTCGGCGCTGTCAATTGGAAAACGTGTTACATGTTACATGGCAGTGTGCAGCCTGCATTTTTGTGAAGACGACTTCTTTCCACCGGTACTGTTGATTATTGATAGTTATTGTCTCTAATTTGTATTCACATGGATTTAGCTACATCAAACATACTGATAAACTTATAGCCTATTACTTCTGTGCCGTACAAAGAATGTAATCCGCTCTTCGTAAACTTATTTTAGGGGTTCTTCCGATTGACAATAGCCGAATGGTTAGAAAACTTAAGAAAAATGCTGTTCCTAGCCTTAATTTGCCAGAGAATTTATATTCTTGCCTTTGAACAGCAAGTATGTAGGTCATTGAAGTATGATTTGGCTTAAATTGTGTTTTTCGCTATGATCTCCCTACTGTTGAATTTAGTTAATTAAAATGTAAAATCTTAGTTTTAAGTATCGGTTTGGTGACCCATCATCCCAGGCAGGCCGGCAACAGCTATACTACTCAGGCAGATAGGTCACTTAGCAGTAATTTTGAAGTTATAGTGATGTTAAGTATACATATGCGGTAATGTAGCAGGAGACCGGATCGGCCTAGGCTATTCTAACTTTAATTAGTTCTCATTTCAGGGTTTTACAGTTTTGAGTGCGAATAGTTGGTTTGAAAGTTGTACAACAGTAAGGAGAGTATGTTTTGTATAGGTTTTAATTGGTATTATGGTTTATGTCGAGCTGAGGAGTGAATTTGGTTTGGCTTTTAGTGTAGTTATTGATCTGTTCCGTTTGCTTATGACAAGTTCAAATGGAGACTCCAGCTTTGTTAAATATCTGTATTTTAAATATTTAATTAAATATATTGATAAAGAGGATGTCTCCATTTTAACTTGCCTGTGGCAAGAGATTAATAAATTAACATTCTTGGCTTTGAACAGCAAGTATGTAGGTCAATATTTGCAATATTGAGGTATGATTTGAGCATCCCAAGTAACGCTTCTTTGAACCCAAAACATTCATGCAAATTCAGGGTTGCTTGATTCAATTTATTATCAGGGAGTCATCCTTTGTGTTATGTGAGATATATATATATATATATTGTGAAATTAATAAAAACATCAATACCGCTAGGCTCCCAAGTACAGGCTTCATATATGTAACAGCAGACAGTAAATTAACTATTTACATGTGGGTAATATTTTTAACTGGTAGTAATTAGGCTCTGCATTTAAATTGATTATAAAAATATTTCTATCAATGAAAGGAAATATGTAGTATTTTGCCATCATAAATTAGAAGCCATAACAAACGCACACCTATTACTTCACGTCACTATCTCGCCGCCATATTGCAAACAGCTGACCGTAAGCTCCTCCCCCGTTTCGGACGTCAATAGCGGCAGGCTCGCCTAGCAGTACGCCGCGCTCCCGCCATATGGCTGCCGCCGCCGCGTATTGATAAGGCTGATGTTCAATTTATCACTTCTAGCAATCAATACGGATAATATCTATTTACCATTTTCAAAATGGTCAATGTGTACGCATTCCATGAGAAATTCTTTTCATACATTGTGCTGGTAACGGTTATATTATTATTATTATTATTAACTATAAATAAAATTTAAAAGAATACAAAAGAAGCAAATCTCCACAGTAAGAAACGAAAACAAAGAATACCCACTGTACTATCAAAAGACCCAATGTTTATAGGTTTCTACATGATGTGAGAGATCACAAACTACAATGAAAGACCTCATAATCTTTAGGTCTATGCCGGGGTGAAAAATGTCTTATGTAACAGGAAGTGGAAAAATAAGTTTGCTTGAATGAAGAGTGACTTTTGCACGTGGGGGACGCGATGGTTAAACATCCGTTTCTTGAATGTAAACAGTGGAAGTACAGAATGCTCCATTTGAATTGTCAGAAGAGTACTCCATTACGAGGTTAAAGTACCTAACTCTAAGCATCATGTTGCAATGTGAGCGGGATTGGAATCCACTTCGTTCCCTGAGTTTGATTTAAGCTGGCCCCCATAGTGTTAACGCGAGTAGCTATACCAGTTGGTTAAATATTTCCATTACTTGAATTATAACTAGAAATTGAGACAAAAACTAAAAATATCCACCAGGCTAGATAATAATTGTAAGTTTACTATGAGGATGATGTTATCTTAACCGGTTTACTGGCATTGCCAACACATGAGTGCACATGTTACAGTAGTGAAATGAATCTGGTTCTGCATTGAAGCTGCCAGACTCACACCATTCCAACTTGATTATTTATTCAAAGAAGTGGAGTGAGTAAACCAGAGCCTCTAGTCATGTAGAACCTGTGGAATAATGAATGGTGTGTTGGGGACGTACCCTGACAGCACACAGTTCAATGAGCCTGGCACACCATGTCCAATCAATAACCGATGCCATAGAACTATTTATTCACTGGTCAGCTGAGGCAATTAATGACGTAATTCTTAATGTTTATTTAGGGGCTTGAGACATATAGGTCTTCAGCCCCGTGAACGTAGGTGGATATGGAATTTGTGTGATAATCTGTATTATATTGTGTGTTCTTGTGATTTGGGGAGGAGGTGGATATGACTTTAGGTACTGTACTATCCCTGAATTTGCCCGGCGTATAGATGGGAAACCACGGAATATCCTTTCTGAGATGACTGAGGTAGGATTTGAACCCATCTATTCTCAATTTGTACTCACGAAATAGAATGCATCCCATTACAACCCTCAGACTATAGAGTTAAACTTCTTGGTAAAGCTGGGAATCAAACCTATGTCCAATGGAACAGGTGTTTCAGAATGAGTCTAGAGTATAGAAGGTGGCGCAACACCTTGAATGTTGATATCTGAATTAAATATGAACTGTTGTCATTTTTATTTAAGAAATTAATGCATTGCAATTAACAGCCTAGTGGACTGATTCGTGAGTACTATCTGATAACCGTGTTTTTGTGATGTCTGGTATGTACTTTGGGTACTATGGCCTTCAGTTGAGAACCATTCCAGTATATTCGTGGCGTGTAAGAACATCTTTTAGGACGGCTGAGGTTATTCCCAGTTATCCCCACGAGTCTGTTCCCGAACGTAGATTAGAGACATGTTTCATTTCACAGCTGGAAATTAAAGAAAAACTTTTGCAACAGGAGTCCATAAGTGAACGCCTAGACTAAGAAAGTGAATACACAAGACAAATCACATTTGAAATACTCCCGGGTGCACACGGTTCTCCGGTTCGTTCATCCGAAAGATTACCCACTTTTACTATCCATCCAGGTTATTGCGAGATGTCGTTCAACTAAGCCATGTAATTTGATGATGCTGCTGGTTGTTCTAAGGGGTGGAACATCACGCCATGCCATTTCACGCCATTTCCAAGCACACATTCATTTGTCATTTCTGGTCTGATGATGTTCCCTCGTGGGATCTCACGCTGACGACTTGGCCATATTATTTGTGCCAAACTGAATTATATGGGGGATTCTACGTCTTCAGATAAAACTGACAATGTAAAAACCAAACATTGTTGTTGTTACTTGCGTTAGTAGCAGAAATCTGACTACAAATGTTCAGACGGCATAAACCCCAATATAGTCACCCAGTTGTCTTTTTGGCTTTGTTTTTACGCCGTGTGAAAATGTTTAGTTTGATAATCTGCTGTTATGTCCCTTTTTTAAAACAAGGGAGTGCTGTTAAGCTACGAGTTGTATTTGACTCTTATTACATAGAGCAGCACCAATGAGGAATGAAACGAGATATTTTGCCTGAGAATACCTGCATGTGTTGGGTTTGCACGCATGTGTCTTGTCTGCCAACTAGTGGTCGGCTTGTTTGCTATCCACACGTACCGTGATTTGTTATTGATTACTGTAGTGGTTTGCGAAATCGTGGTCATGCAACACCTTGCAATTAGGGATGTGTGAATTCTACCTGATAACATGTGTCATTGTAACGGCTATAGCAGTGTGTGGTTTGTAATTAAGATTAAAATTAGGCAGGAGGTGGTCGTGGCCTTAAGTGAGAAACATCCCGGCGTTCTCCTGGAGTAGAAATTGGAAACCACGGAAAACCTCTTCTAGGATGGCTGAGGTGGAAATCAAATCCATGTATTCTGAGAATTTCCTCACGAGTCTGTGTGCACCCCGTTCCAACCATCAAACCCGAATTATTTATTTTAGCAGAGCCTGAAATAAAACCCAGGCGCTCCGTAAGTCCAAGCAACCATACACAGTGGAGGAGTCATCTATCACATTTGTGGCATAGAGCGGTTGTTAAATACCCAAGCAAATTATTATTATTATTATTGTGCAATTTATGTATGTAGTATAATATATCAATATGGGTTCTTTTAGCTAAAGAC
This sequence comes from Meconema thalassinum, assembly GCA_946902985.2. Taxonomy (NCBI): domain Eukaryota; kingdom Metazoa; phylum Arthropoda; class Insecta; order Orthoptera; family Tettigoniidae; genus Meconema; species Meconema thalassinum. Next base: position 274,703,187 of record OX336390.1, read on the forward strand.
GATGGTGAGAGCAGATGTTTAGGGCAAGTTACTAGAGAGAGAGAGAGAGAGAGAGAGAGAGAGAGAGAATCTTGCTCACTATTCATGCGGTTTCAAGGAGGGTAGCCTTGTGCATTATCTGTATGTGATGTTTCTTGAAGCCAAGTTTCTGCCTTGCACTTTCCCAGTCATCCGGAACTTAGCCATTCACAGAAACAACTCTTGTGATGACGAGAACTTCGATTAAGCCATACACAACCCCAAGTAGCTACTGCGTGTGTCTTGCAGGATTTCATCCAGTGGAATGGCTACATCGATTGTTCTTGCCTTGCGTGTTTATTTGTGAAGAACCACAAGGTCTGACTTGTTGACTTCTACAAAGTGATAATTCTAAGGTTAGTATTTACCTCACAACTAATTGGGAATATTCAGTACTTTTATGTTCATTTCTTTTTACCAAAATGTTCTCTCACGTAAAAAAAACCTTGCAAGTACTTTAGCGCTCCAGTTATCTCTGTCCTTTACAAATTAATATACTGTATATAGAATTTAATTCCTTCCCAGCATTACGGTTGTACATTGTTTGAATCTTGAGGCATGGAGTCTTACTCAAGATACTTAGAACAAAATACATACGCCATGAACCTAGAGTAAGCTTTACTACAGGTAAAACCGAACATAAAGTCCTCACTGCTCATCAACCATTGGGGTTGCAAGGCCGAGATCTGAGTCCTGATAAAAGGCGATGGTTGTTAACCATTTATCCTTGAAAGAAGACAACCTTGCTGTTCCATGAATTTAAATGCTTTGTTAATCAGAATATTTTCGTCTTAAACAAGTAGTTCCGTGAAGAACTCTATAGCCTATTTGCACATATCCAACTTTTTTTAATTGTCTCTATCAACATACAAAATTCCAGTTTGATTGCTTTAATAGATTCGCAGATATTGAGAACCATCTAAATATTTCGGATGGTCGACATGTTGGATTTTTATATATGTAGGCCTTAGAGTTACGTACTATTACATGAATATTATTGTGTAGGTGTATTATTCAAACTTCAATCGCATGATTAGGACACAAAAAATAATAAAAACGAGATTTTAAAATTTCGCACAGTCGTTATCTCACGGTTATGAAAACAATTGAAATAAATTAGATGCCTGGGGTTTAAAATTTATGTAAGCATACAGGGTCTTTCATATAAAGTAAGAACGGCGAGCGGCGGTTTTGTCATTCGCGGCTGAAGCCGGCTTGGCCGAGCTTGTGACGCACCACGGCCCCCTGCTGTAGTATTGAAAGCGCGCGCATAGTACAAACTTGACCTTGCAATAACCGTGCAGGTGTTGTCAGTCGCCAGTCTGAACCTCAGCTGCTAACATGTTGAGACAGTTATCATTGCAACATCGTATTTTTGTATGTAAAATTTATTTTAATTACGATTCGGCTCGGCGGGTACGTGATGCATTTGTTCAGCAATTTCCTGATGAAGTGCCACCTTCACTAGCACAGATTCACGTAATTGTAAATAACTTTGACACTACTGGTTCAGTGCTCAATAAAAAACACAAAACAAAAAATCAGAAAAAATACAGTGGCATGACTCACTCGCGTCAGCCAAAATGTGGTTACCAGATACAATGCCTGTATAACCCAGGAAGGACGACACTTCCAGCAACTTTTATAAGGTAATATTTCATAGAGGATTGTACACACCCTTAGAGCAGGGGGCCACGGCTCGCTACAAGCTCGGTCAAGGCCACCACACTAGCGGATAACAAACCCGCCGCTTGGCGTTCTTACTTTATATGAAAGACCCTGTATACCTTACCAAGTTTCACTGCGCTCGAATGGTTAAATCGCGAGAAACGCCCATTTAAATATTCAAATTTCGCATCGCCGCTATGTTGGATTTGTGCTCACCAGGTTATTTCAAGTCCCATTGGTGAACTTATGTTTATAGCCTCTATCAACATACAAAATTACTGTCATAGATTGATAGATATTGATAACCGTCTAAATATTTCAGATGGTCGCCATGTTGGATTTTAATATATGTAGACTATAGAGTTATGTACTATTAGATGACGATTATTGCGTAGGTTCATTATTCAGAGTTTGTCTTCGATCGCATGATTAGGACACAAGAAATAAAAACTTAATTTTAAATTTTGCTCAGCCGCAATATTGTGATTATGAGAACAATGGAACTAAATTAGTTGTTAGTGCATTACAATGTGTGCAGGCATTTGCTGTACCAAGTTTCACTGCGTTCGGATGGTTAAATCGCGAGAAAATCTATTTAAATATTTCAAATTTGCTTGGCCTCCATGTTCCTATTTTACTTAACAGAGCTTTAGAAGTCTCATAGATGAACTTCTAGCAGTGCCCTTTATCACCGTACAAAAGTTTATGGTGATATCAGCAATAGTTTCAGAAATATAGAATGCCGGTGAAATATTTCGCACAGCCACCATGTTGGATTGGTAGGACGTAATAAAATTTGAAGGCACGGTCGGGGTCGGCCAAAATAGCTTTGCGCAGTGGAAATATCATAACCGATGAAGAATAACTGAGGTGCGATTATTGCTAGTTGAAAACTTGACCTTACCGAGAGTCATTTAAATCACTCCGGCCGTTTAGATTTTATTAGGGGGGCACATTGACGCACATTTACACACACACACACACACACGGACAAAATGTGATCTCATAAGCCTAGTTTTTCATAAATGAAAATAGGCTAACAACTATGGCCTTTATAGAAGGGAGTCGGAACATGAATCCTTTATTTTTAGCATACTTTTTTCTCATGTGTGTTTCATTGCAAAGAGAAAGTTGGGAATATGTACAGTCCATCTAAGTGATTATTGATAGCATGGGCACACACATAGACTACCCTCCAAACATCTGGCCCATGCCAATATCCACCTAGATGTAGACGTTTCAAGGCTCAAAGAGCTGTTGTTTCATTTGAGAGACTTGGATATTGTAGTCTTCACCCCCGTGTGCCTTCGTGTGTGTGTTTTATTATTAAGAATTTGTCCGATAACCTCTGTATTTTAATATCTGTAGTAGTGTGTGTAATGTATTTGTGATTCAGATGAAGATTGGGGAGTAACCATTCCGGCATTTACCTGGGAAACCACGGAAAACCACTTACAGGATGACTGAGGTGGGAATCGAACCCATCTCTTCTCAGTTTTGCTCGACTCAGAGACTCATTGAAGCAATTGATGGTGCAGTACTAGCATATAATTGAAATTTAGATGTTTAGTCTATTATGTCAATTATTAATGAAAATATTTTGTGCAGGAACTAGAGTGTGTATGAAAATGATTCACAGAGGGGTCCACTAAACTTCGATATACTTTCTTTTGATGAGTGCTCCTCTGCTTAGTGAAACATCCTGTACTGGGAGAATTGGCCATATCTTAAGTAGATTTACTTATTATATTTAGCGCATAGCTTTACAGATACAATATGTAATTTTCCACAGAATAAATTGTGTAAATAATAGCATATCCTTGTAAACATCTCTTTTGAATTTCCCCCTTTTCAACAACTGACAAAGTATTCCAAGTTATTCTATTAATTCGGTTTTACACATTTTAAAGCAAGAAAACAAACACATACAGTGGAACGTGGCTAATTCGAACTTCCATAATTCGAAATTTTTTAAATTCGAATTTTTCTCTTGGTCCCTAGCATTTTATATACAATCAATTATAAAAATGCGTGGTTAATTCGAATTATATTTTGGATAATTCGAAGTTTTTAGTGTAAAAAGCCGATCGGAAGCTAAACAGTTGGGACAATTCCCGAAAAAACTGTTCCGAGTGCAGCCCCAAGCAACAAACCATATCATAGAACTTACGCGGTTTGTTTAAAGTAGAAATTACGTAAGTAGTTCGGTTTCCGTTCCTTAAATTTGTTAGATTATTTTGTGATGGCTGAGAGACTTAATTGTAGGAAACCGGTAAAAATCTCAAACTATTTTGAAAAACAGTAGATTTCTCTAAGACTTAACTAGATTGCTGGAATACTACTGTCGTTAAATAGGTGAATAGAACATTTTGGTTTTATTTTTTATTTGAAACGTTTGAGGTTCTTCACGATACAGTCTTTATAAAGTACCGTTGTCTGTTAATCTGCGTTGTTGAACGTAATCATTATGTAAACGTAATACAATATACTGTATTTTCTCTACACTTTTCAAATAACTTTCTTAATTTGAATTTTTGGATAATTTGAATTTTTTACTGGTCCCTTGAGGTTCGAATTATTCAAGTTCCACTGTACATTGCTTAAATGTATATTTCAAGATCATTATTTCACACAAGAGCACTCCAATAAGCCTCCAACTTGAAGTTTTGGCGTCTTGCTGCTTTATAAAGCCAAAACAGAAGCAGCTATTTGAATTGATAAAGTTCTGACGACGTTGTTACTGGCGGTTCTTTGGTTATATTCCATGTTCATTATTGTATCCTGACCGGGAGAGAGATATGTCCGGTCGCCTGATCGCTGTTGCTCGCTTAGCACCACCCAGGGGTCACGTGTAGTGTACTTTCAGGTGAAACCTACGTACGTGAGCAACAATGGACCCCCTGTTAAGCAGAGAAGTTACCAGATTGGAATCGGGTTCTGTCGTCTCCACTAAACAGTATAATTATCACGTGTATTGCACTACCTAATAGCTAAAATGTAATTTGAAATACAAAATTAGCTTTGGTTCAGATCCTAATCGACTGCTATTTAAGTAATAGAGGCTTAACAATAGAAACTATAAGCCCAAACAGTGAACAAAAAACCGTCTCAATTTCACCTTGATGAACGAGGATATAAGGTACACCGTATGAATGCTCATAAAAGGCGAAATATGACCAAAAATCCAGCCAGGCATACGCGACGCTAATAATCTCAGGGTAGGAAGAGATACAAATTTGACCAATGCAGATCGAACAGAAGAAGTTACCGAGTGAAGAACAACAAAGAGAACTTCGCTCGATTATCCGAAAGCGATTTATGCGTCGTAATAACTGTGCGTACTTGGATAGTTCGTTTTTTTCAGTTATGTATGAACATTGCTGAAATGTTGTTGACCAAATGTTAGGGTAACCGATTCCATCCCGTTCATAGGAATTCCTTCAGAAAATCCACCAAACCCACAGTCTCTAGTACTGAAGAAATATTAGTGACCTGGTGAAGTATGGTGCGCTACATTAGTGACCTCCTGAAACACTTTTGCATGCTTCCTCCACGAGGTATTTCCTAGCGAAACCTACACACGGTGTTCAATAAAGCCTCTCTCTGTCATGTTTACCTACACATGCGCCGTACGAGCCCTTCAAATATTAGACTCGCCTTCGCCGCCATGCTGGATCGTGTTGTGTGAAAATCAATGTGTATGACGTCGACTTGAAAGTGACGTCACGACTTGCTGTAGGGGGAGGTACAGATGGGGAGAGGAGGGTAGCTGTCGTTGGGTTGGCTCAGTAGACAGCAAGGTATTGGCGAGCAGAACAGCTCATTCGGTTACCAACATCATCACACTTTATACAGCACTCAGCAAGCTTGTATCATCAAATATAAATAAGAATCATGAATCAGCTGATAGGCAGCCTCGCCCGCCTGGCTGTACTACTCATATTTATGAATTGTAATACCGCAACTGCTGACGTTTTTACTAACTCGTTCTTGGTGAAACTTCGTGGAGAACCTGGAAATGAAGTAGCTCATCGCGTGGCATTGAGGAACGGATTCGAAAATCTGGGTCCGGTAAGTACATCATTTTAATATTGTCTAGCATAGCATCTTAAAATTGTGAGTTGACGCGAGCTCGAACATAACCTAACCAACACATGTCAGCATCAGATGTTAGTATGTAAACAATACACTGCGTTGTTACTATCGTGACGACATGCCGAGGCATGAACTTTCCACTGTTATTTATCTCCTGAGTGTTTACAAGCATGAGTAAGCCAATAAGGATATTATGATACCGAAATGCACAATTTAGAATGATTCACATCATGTCTGTAGCTTTGATGATTCTAACACGATGTTTTGATAAAAATAGGTTTAATATATACTAATCCTATACATCGCAATAAAGTATAGCTTCTTGATATGTTTTATTTTTCAGTGGTGTATTATCTGTAAGATAAATATTAGACCTACGTAATAACTAACTACAGTTAGATGTACTGTGAGGGTATAAATACTAACATTACACATTATTTAATCATTTTCACAGTGTATTACATGCTAAATCATCTGCTTAGGGTATGACGTTAATATTGTTCTCATAGTGCACGCACTTTCTTAATGTTAACACTTGATGAGGAAATTTAAAACCTTTTAATATGAACATAGATGTGTATTAACTAAGTTTCTTTCACATGAGTATTACTTGATGACACTGCAAAAATATTAAGGAATAATAAGCCTACAATCTTCACTTGCAAGTTAATAATTGCTCAACATATCAACCCATATTTCTTAAAATATGTCAGTCTTTTGAAATATGATAGTGCTGTAACAGAAAATGATAGTATTAGTGATAGAAAACGATAGAATGATGCGATAACAGCCGGTATAATTATGGTTCTTTAATTCCTCATATATTAATCTATCTTTCGAATGATTTATCAAAATAATTTGTTTTAACCTCGTAGTAAAATATGTTCTTAAATTTTCTAATTATATCCACTAATTGCTTTCTGTGAATGTTAGATGTCTTATATCGCTTGTTACTCGTACTGCGTTGCTATTAGTTTATAAAGTATCAAATGAAACTAGCACTGATACCATTTTAAAATTTAAAGCATTTTAATATGAATATAAAACTCTATGAAACTAAACTTCTTTAACAAGAGTATTTATAACATTGCATACATTATTATGAATAATATGGTAATAATCCTCACTGGTTCATATAATTATTTACTGTTTATTGTTATTGATCAGAACGTATATCTTCTTGATATGTATGATTTTTCAGTGGTCTATAGATTAGACACACGTAATAACTAACATCCCTCCCATATATCGTATTTTTAAGCGACTGATTTTTTTAACAAGAATATGTTTAGAATGAGTGAATTGTTAAATGCTCTAATATTGCAAAAAATGGTTGCCATTCAACAGAACATACAGTACACTGTCCCAAAGTTTACAATAAAGTGATCTCATTGTACATTTGATCATTCCCATTACATGAGACTTGTTAATATTTACACCTCACTTCTGCATGTATAATTGAAACTCATTAAATTCTATATTTGTAGTGAAATATTCAGAGTTCTACCAGTTAGGTCTTTCATCTGCGTGATATAAGTATTGAGACATTGTAAACTTACACGTGTGAGGCAGTGAAAGCACTTACGTAACACCCAGCTGTTTCCGTTTTTATATTACAAATGGAGGCTTTTATATTAATTATTGCTTTCTTAACTTATGTATTGAATATATTATAATCGAATAAGTTCATGCAACCTTCAAATGGACTCAGAAAGGGATTATTCCTTTTTTTATTTCATATTCCTTGAAGTACCATATGCAATCAGCGCTACTGTGGAGCATTGTGGTCTGCCGTCAATAAGGGACCTATCAAACTTTAAACCTATTGCATATTACAGTATTATTATTCACACACGTATTTATATAACATAAACAAGGCACTGAATCTATTTACGCAAATGACGTATGGTTGGACAATAATATTACACAGAGTGGACAATTAATTTTATAGAAGAGAAAATATAGGCCACGTCACTTGTAAAGGAATGCAGTGTGGTTAAAAAAGTGAACTGGTCACAGAACATCACAATAATTTTCTCGTGAAGGTGAATAGAAATATAAAAACTTCATAATAATATAATTTATAGGCTATCTGGTTTTATAAACATGGTAAAAGCACAGAATGACAATCATCTGCTGTGTAATTAGCTTAAACCAGATGCATCTCAAGTTTCTATGAATAAACGTGGAAAAGTGGAGTGCTCAAGTTCCTTTGTTTTACGCTATTTGAAAAAACCTTAATTTTTATTGTTTGGGTATAATCTGGACGATATACGAATGGTTAGAAGTGCTATCCAATTCTACAGGACGGTGATGGAGCTTCGCAATCACTTGGATGTGATCGCCTCTCTCTATTGTGAGGGCGTCATTTCTACCTTGCAAGGTTTCTGCTTTCACAGTATCTTGAGTCTGCCGTCTTGATTCCACCATTGCGTTTCATTTTTCTTCTTCGTCCTTTCCTAAGAATATTTTATTTCAGAACTTCTCACTGGGGATACATCACAAGTTGTTTAAGGTTCATTTTATCTTGAGTTTATCACTTCCTCTCCAATATATTATCGCTTCTATTTAAGTAACCCAAGAACTTTTTACCAACTACGGCCTAATGACCGATAGTTGTCTTACTTTACACAGTGACTGATACATAAACCGTTGTATTTAATGTTCATAATCATCTTTTATTGTCGGACAATTGTTCTCACGAGTCTGAGTCAACCATGCCCAGGCACTTCAATACCTCATGCAAATCATGGCAGATCATGAAATTTAACATGGGATATCGCAGCAGGAAACATTAAGTTACCCCTATACCATTATAGGGGGCTGTGTGCCGCAGTCGGTAGAGGCGCTGAGCTTCTAACTGAAAGGGAGTAGGTCCGATACCCACACAGGTAGTGGATTTTAGAAACAAAACTACCACTTTCTGAAACGCAAATTGTCCTGGGGTTCACTCAGCCTACACCAGAAATGAGTACCAGGGTAATTCCTGGGTGCAAAGACGGCCGGGCGTGGAGCTGACAACTCCATCCCATCTACCTTCCACTTCTCCCAGGGCCTCCATGGCCTGTACGAAGTTGGCTTTGCTGTTTGCATTTGCTTTGCTATACCATTATAGTGGTATAAAATGATCCAGGACACTGCCCTCAGTGGCGGTAGAGGTGGGATCCCTCGCTTAGTCCGTGGGAAAAGCCAACCCTGGAGGGTAAAACGATAACGATAGCGAAAAATGTACACAGAAAAATAGTCGTTTACGATTCACAATATGCATTTTTAATTCTTTTATTAACACATGAATCCTAACCAACATTTGAATAATATGTTGAAAAAGTTCAATTAAGATACGGCTTGCAAAACACTAATAATAAATGCCTTGGAGAAATAATTTTATCATCAGTATTGGTTAATTTGGCCAACGAAGAAAGGACCTCAAGACCTCCCTACAATAAAAAGCACGTAATGCAACATTAAAGAATTGCAAAACCGTTGTCCTCCCAGAAGCTCTACACTATATGCATCAAAAACCATAACGTCAGGTGGCCATTGGAAAATTTCAGGCACTGGAAAAAAATAATGCAAATTTCTCAGAAAAATATTCAGCCCTACACAAGAAAATGGAATTGGGATCAAGAGACGAACCGCAGATCTCAATAGTCTCACATACTATTTAGGGTAGACAACAGTGGCATCGGTGGCGTAGTGGGCAGCATGCTGAGCTTCTATGCCCAAGATCGTGGGTTCAAACCCGGCCGAAGCCGTCGGATTTTTAAGAGCATTAAAATCCCTCAGTATGCTTTCCGTCGGAGGGGAAGTAAAGCCGGCGGTCCCATGTCATAGATTTACGGCATGAAAAAGAACTTTCTACTAACTGAAGTTGTCGAAGTTAAAATTTGTAGGTTAGTTGGATAACGCTTTATTAGGTCCAACGTTCGCCACAAGGTGGTGACTGCGATGGCATTTAGTAGCCGCTTCAGCAGCTAGGTGTCGTGGATGGTAGCATTTGGTGGCAAAAGTAGGAACTACTTGAAAAAATAAATCGTCTGCAGTCCTTCTACCTGAAACACAGATAATACACACTAATACAGTCATCACAAACACCGGTTATCAGGCAAATTTTACACACACCCAAAGTTTACGGGGCTACATGACCGCGTTGTCGCAGCCCCTAAACTAAGGAACCATCCAACCAAGCAACCAGGGTGGACAACAATAGACTAACAAAATATTAAATATAATTAATATTATAAACAAAATCCAGGATAAATTGGCTGGAGGAAACAAGGAGGCCCTGTATGAGATGAACATCGGTGAGGATATAATGAAAGTCCGAGAAATCTCCAGAGTCTCTGTAAATAAGCACACATTTAGGGTGAAATCTAGCAGCAGGACTGGTACAAGAAGGACAGAAGAACGCAAGATGCATCACAGTGAGTTCATGAAGAGATTTTGGGAGAAGAGGAAGGTAAAAGTCATCAGGCCAAATAATAAGCTCTATGAATGGGCATTATGAAGAAAGAAGAGGAAGAATAATAACAATAGTTTTAAAACCGCCGGGGTTCTGGAGTTTTGGCCGGGAGAGGTTCTTTAACGTTCCAGTAAATATACGTAGACAAGGCTGTCGCATTTAAACACTCTTTAAAAGTCACCATCTTGAGACGGAGTTAACCCACAATTTTGGTTTTTGAATGGTAACACTAAACCAGCTGTGCTAATCATCCCGATTAGGCATGATAATACAGTCACACTTGATTAATTCGAACTAAAAAAAAAGAGAAATTTTGCAATCATTAGAACTTCTCTCGCGATTCCTTGACGTTCCTATACTGCACAGTGAAGCTTATTTAAATCGAAATGTCGAATAATTCGATTTTTTCCAGTCCCTTAAACATGAATTTAACCGCGTTCTACTGTGCGTGCAATATACAATACGCTTATCATAAACGTAATGTCACAACGAGCATTGAGCCGACTATACACGGAAAGGGAGGTGCACACATGTAAAATATTGCTGTAATTTAGCGAACAATGGAATGGACACCATTCTCCGAAATGATCTGCTCTTCATTGACACCCGGGGATTATACTCCGAGTTCAGATACATACTGTAAACCTAAATAATGTCATGAAATAAACCATGTTGAATTGTTTGGATCCGTATTAACTTACACATAGTATTTTCCTTACTACTGAGGTGTAATGGTCCACTCGATCAACACATTAACACATCAACAAAATAGTTATTTAGTCAGTTATTTTATTTATGATGTATGTAGATTTTGATTGTATGCTGCTGAAAAGACACTCGAAACATGCACAAGAAACACTACTTAAATAACGATTTAGTCAAACGAACTTAATGCATTAATGAAGCGGACAATTCGGCGTTCACAGTAAGGAATATACCAACAATATAACAATATTATTTGCAGATCAATGTGCACACTGTTTGCTGTTGATTATTTTCGGGACTTTGCGACACCGTGGTCATGTATCCCCGTATACTTGGTGAGTGTATACAATTTGTCTGATAACCCTTGTCACTGCGGTGTCTGTACTAGTGTGTATATTTGTAATTGAGGTAGGATTGGAGTAGGAAGCGGCCGTGACCTTACGTTAGGTAGCATTTGCTTGGAGTAGAAGTGGAAAACCATGGAAAACCACTTCCACGATGGCTGAAGTAGGAATACTACCCACCTCTTCTCAGTCCCCATTCCAGCCCTCAGACCAAAATTAAATTTTCCTGGCAGATACGGGAATCGAACCCGGGTTTCCACGGTGACAGCCATGAATGCTAACCACTACGCAACAACGAGGACAATGCACAGTTTGCAAGCTTTACAAGAAACTATTAGAATTCATATTTATATATGTCCATCCAACTACATGACGTGGCAGTAAGAACTCACACTGATCAAAACGGAAGTTGATCTGTAATACTCATATCAAAGAGGTTTGGGCTTATGACTGATAAAACACCATCTGATTTAATTTGCAAAAAAATATGCCGAACCTAAATTACTGAAGGGTCTCTTTATATAATGAAGCCTACATTTTCTTTTTCTTTTATCATTTCCATATTAGGCATCTAGACTATGTGGTTCAGACAGACGATTAAATATCGCCCATGCACTCTGGTTTCAAATCTTGGTAGGTACATCATTATGGAGATTGTGCTGGAGAAAGTGAAAGCAGTGAAAATGTCCGCTGTGATCACCAGGTTTCGAGGCTACTCTTACTTCAGTGTTGCTTCATGTTCACTACTTCCAAGGGTCGGGATGTATTCTACTATATGTTAAAGTTAGAGAAACACACCATACTTTACAATCTGTCACTTATGTCTCCAGTTCATAAGAAATGCAAAAATATGAAGGCGATGCTATTTTGAATGTTTCACATATTATGACAGTTTATTTCTCTACGCTTTATTTAATTTCCCATGAAGGATGTGCATTTTGTGGCAGTATACGTCGCACTCTCAGACCAACATGTTGCTCAAAGGCGCGGAGCTTGGTTATTTTAACGTGAGTCGTTTAATCAACTTCTCTTCTCAGTGACCAACTGGTTTTTCGTCATCATCACGAATGCTCCCTTAAACAAGGGACACAATTTTCCAATTTTCACCCAATGAGGGACTATCATAGGATATTTTAAAAAATCTTTTCTTTCAAAATAATTATTTTATGAGTATGTTTCATCAACAATTTTTAAAACATATTTTTGTTAAGAGATCTATTTTTTGAACACGTTTTTTAATGAAAAATAATATCTAATCAGCTTTGCTCATAATTAATAATCTTTGCTCATAATTATATAAAGTTTTATTTTTATTTTTAGCCTATTTTCAATTTTGAAAAAATAGACTTATGAGATCACCTTTTGTCCGTGTGTGTGTGTGCGTGTGTGTGTGTGATTCGTGTGTGTGTCCCCCCCTAATAAAATCTAAACGGCTGGAGCGATTTCAATGAAACTCGGTATGTTCATAGCACTATTCCCGGCGACCTCGACCGTGCCCTTCAAATTTTGTTACGTCTCACCAATGCAAAATGGCGGCTGTGCGAAATATTTCACTAGCATTCAATATCTCCGAAAGTATTACCGATATCGCCCTGAAATTGTGTACGGTGATAAAGGGTACTACTAGAAGTTCACCTATGAGACTTTCAAAAACCTGGTGACTACAAAACCAACATGGCGGTCAAGCGAAGTTGAGACTTTTAAATAGACATTTCTCGCGATTTAACTATCCACACGTAATGAAACTTGGTACAGCAAATGTTTATACGCATTGTAATGCACTGGAGTCTAATTTAGTTCAATTGTTTACATAACTTCAAAATGGCGGCTGTGCGAAATATTTCACTGACATTCTATATCTCCGAAACTATTACAGATATCACCCTGCAATTTAGTACGGTGATAAAGGGTACTGATATAAGTTTACCTATGTATATTTCCTAAACTTGTAAAGTAGAAAACGAACATGGCGACCAAGCGAAGTTGAGACTTTTAAATAGGCTTTTCTCACGATTTAACGATCCAAACGTAATGAAACTAGGTATAGCAAGTGTTTATACACATAGTAATGCACTGGAGTCTAATTTAGTTCAATTGTTTACATAACCTCAAAATGGCGGCTGTGCGAAATATTTCACTGACATTCTATATCTCCGAAACTATTACAGATATTACCCTGCAATTTTGTACGGTGATAAAGGGTACTGGTACAAGTTTATCTATGTATACTTCATAAACTTGTAAAGTAAAAAACGAACATGGCGACCAAGCGAATTTGAAATATTTTAATAAACTTTTCTCGTGATTTAACTCTCTGAGCGCAGTGAAATGTGGTACAGTAAATGATTTTGCAGATTGTAATGCACTGCCATCTAATTTAAATCAATTGTTTACATAACCTCAATATGGCGGCTGTGCGAAATTTTAAAATTAAGTTTTTATTTCTTGTGTCGTAATCATGCGATCGAAGTGAAAGTTTGAATAATGAACCTAGGCAATAATTGTCCTTGAATGGTACATAATTCTATGGCCTATACATATAACAATCCTAAATGGCGAGCTTCCGAAATATTTAGACGGTTCTCTATATCTATGAATCTTTTACAGCAACCAAACTGAATTTTTTTATGTTCATAGAGACTATGAACATATGTTCACCTATAGGACTTTCATTAACCTGGTGAGCACAAATCCAACATGGCGGCGACGCGAAGTATAAATATTTAAATGGACGATTCTCGCGAATTAACTATCCGAGTGCTGTGAAACGTTGCACGTTAAATGCTTATACAAATGTTGATCCACTGGCATCTAATTTATTTCAATTGTTTGCATAATCACAAGATGGCTGCTGTGCGTAATTTTAAAATCTCGTTTTTACTTCTTGTGTTCTAATCATGCGATTGAAGTTTGAATACCACACGTACACAATAATCTTAATGTAATAGTACAAAAATAAAAATCCAACCTGGCGACAATCTGAAATATTTAGACGGTTCTCAATATCTACGAATCTGTTACAGAAATTAAACTGAAATTTTGTATGTTGTTAGAAGAAATTAACATGAGCAGGATATATGAAAATAGGCTGTATAGTTCTTTACGGAACTACTTGTTAGACAATAGTTACTGAAGGAGACTACAATGTGGCTGAAACTTTTATAACTTATTAGTTATTACCATTTCAACATTATTGACTAAGGTGTGCAAACTTAATAAATACTAATAGTATTTCAATTATATTATAACGTCAATAAGGGAACTCTTCAAACATGATTAATTGCATGTCATTATATATTACATGGGGTTAATGATGTCTAAATTCAAGTAATACAAATATACAAGGCACATATTTTTGTGCTATCATGATAAGGAGAAGGTGACTATTAATTTCTTAATCATGATCACGGGACTTCGTTTTACGTGGAATCCAAACCACCGGGTGCGATGTTTCACCCCGAAAATCTTTCATTAACCCTTTGAGTGCTTCGCCCGTTTATAAACATTGCACAAGAACATTTTTTATACTGTATATTCCTCATTTGTTTTCGAGTGCCGAGTGAATCTGGCAAATTATGCTATCTACTGGGCATTATGTAGTACTGCTTGAGTTTGGATTTTTGCTTCCGGTAGTAAGTTTCAAAGTATTTTGTAGAACAGCTGGAGTTCATCTGTGATGTAAACAAGAATGGCGGAATAACAAGCAAATCCTTATCGCCGCGTTGTGATTTTGGATCAAAGAATATCAATGTAAGGAACAACAAGTATTACTTGTTTTCTGATTTTAGGAAAATTTTATTTTAGACCCTTTGCCTGGTATGGAGATGATGCAAGCATGGGCAAAACATTTTCAAATTGATTCTCTCAAAATAAAAATAATAAAATATAAACGTAGGATTTTGAATTTACATTTAGATAACTAAAGACCCAAAACCTACAGACATTTTAAGCCTATCACCCCACCTTAAAAGTTAAAAATTGTGACATACATTTTTAAAATGTGAATGAAATAAACTTAGCATTTAAAAGGTTAACAGAGTTTGACCGCTGTCCCATCACCCCCATCTCTAACGTAGGGTCTTTCAAGACACTTTTGTCTAAGTAAGAATAATGAGGGGGACTATACCTAGGAATTTCAACCAATTTCACTGATATTATTATTATTATTATTATTATTATTATTATTATTATTATTATTATTATTAAATGACAAATGAATGTTTCCAGCCATTAGGTCGTTTATTGTACAGAAAGTACAAGCAATTTAGACACAAGGTACAGAAGTAAATGCGGATCATTCTTTTCATTTCTGAAAACTTGTTTTATTTCTTGTTAACTGAATATTCTAGACTTAGCCACTTCTTGCCTTACAGAGACGAACAATTTGTTGTTATTTTATTTGAGGGGTTTAGACATTGTGGTCATTGTATTATTTGTCTAATAACCTGTATTACTGTAGTGTCTGTAGAAGTGTGAGTGAGAGAATTGGGAAGGTGGTGACCGTGGCCTTAAGTTAGGCAACATCCCGGCATGGCGACGAACAATCAGTCGTACCCTTAGATGAGAAGTTACCTCATGAAATTTCTATATTTGATTGTTGTATGAAAACACTGGAGTGAGACGGGAGACCATCTACCGGTTCCAGCAAGCTGTGGTCTTAATAACTACTGTACTGGTGCAATACATTTTAAATTGGTGCGTCTAATATGGACTTGACAAATAATTCTACTAATAAATACTTGGGCAACGCTGAAAAATGGCTTCTGATATTTCAGTATTGTAATTAATCATAAATAAAATTGATAACTCAATTTATTATTCATACTAACTGCAAAAGCATCAGCGTCATTATACAGTACAAAGACCCGAAAAAATCAACTAAAATCTATAAAGATTGTAAATATCTTGTTATTATTAGTCGTAATTGATAACCTGAAATGAAGAACGAATCCTTCTATTTTAATGTACAATAAACGTTCGTTCTATCTTAAAACTTTATATAATAAACTAAATACGCAAAATGACCCATCTAATATATAAAAGTGAAAGTCTGTATGTATGTATGTATGTATATATGTTGGTTCCGTATACAAATCTACACCGTTCCACCAATCTCAACCATATTTTGCATACACATAGTTTAGGACCCAGAAGGAACCGCTGGCTACATGAATTTTCGATAGTCTTTCTCATTCTTCTGATTTCGGCCCTTTTTCACACAAAAACAGGCTAATCAAATCATAAAATATACTCATGAAGGAATGGCAAGGCAGATAGTTTCCATGGCAACATAGCTCAAGTCGAGACACGGCCGACTTGATGCCAATTGCGCTCAGCACTACCGGTATAGAAAATGAGGATCTTTACTTGAAATCCCGTTAGTTACTCAATTGCTCACACAGCACTGTCAACCGAGTTTAGCATAACAAAGACTTGACACTATCTTCTTTCTACTATATATTTGTCAAATACCACTCACTCACTCACTCACTCATTCATTTATTCATCACGAAATCTCAGAAACCACCGAACGGATTGGAATGAAATCTGTATGCAGCTTCCTCAAGGGCCGCAAATGCCCCCTAAGAGAAAAATTCAGGTTCTAAAGGGGTGTTAAGGGGGTAGACCTGCATTTAATTGAATAGCAATATCTCCCGATTGGTTTCATGGGGGGATGTGATACTCGGCATATAAACTCATCATTAAAAATAAGAAGACATGTGTCTGAGGGTTTTTCGATGTGGTGTATATTATGAGGTGAAAGGGGTGAAAAGTGGGTATTAAAAGATTCTTAACGGAGCGTGTGTCTCTTAAACGACATAGGCGAGGAGTTTGAAACACAGCGAAAAAAAATCAACATAAAAAAGAAGTAAATATGTGTTTGACAGTTTTTTCATAAATCCAATTTAAGGGGCCCATGGGGAGGGGTGAAATTCGGGGGGGGGGGGGGACAGGAAAGAAAGTGCCCTAACTGATTGACTGACTGCCTCACTCATCAAACTCAGGAGGAAAAACTGCTTTAAAGTAAGTAAATAGCTTTTCGACAGTTTGTTTTTCAATCAAATTGAAGGGGTTCATCGGGAGGGGTGAAATTCTGAAGAAAAAAGAATTGAAAGGAAATGTCCTGACTCACTCACTCATCATCGCCCAGCCAAAAATATTGGAGTTGGAAACTTGACATTTCGGGGATATGTTCGTTGTATGTCAAAACCGTACACTAAGGGAGTTTTTTTTTGGATATTCGGGTTCTAAAGGGGTCTTAAGGGGGTTAAACCTGCATTTCATTGAATATCAATATCTCACGAGTGGTTTCATTTGTGGATGTGATACTCGGCATATAAACTAATCATTAAAATCATTAAAAATACGCAGACATCTGTCTAAGCGTTTTTCGATGTGGTGTATTATTATGAGGTGAAAGGGCTGAAAAGTGGGGGTTAAAGGATTCCTAATGGAGCGTGTAGGCCTATCTCTTAAACGACATAGGTGAGAAATTTGAAACTCAGCGAAAAAAAATCAGCTTAAAAAGTAAGTAAATCGGTTTTCGACTGTTTTTTCATAAATTAATTTAAGGGGCCAATGGGGTGGGGTGAAATTCTGGGGATAAAAAGGAGAGAAAGTGTCCTAACCGACTGACTCAGGGGAAAAAGACAGCTTAAGAAATAAGTTAATAGGTGTTCAAGCGATTTTTAATCAATCCAATTTAAGGGGCCCATGGGGAGGGGTGAAATTCTGGTAAAATAAATGAAAGAAAATGTCCTGTCTGACTCACTCACTCATCACGCCCAGCAAAAACTATTAAAGTTGGAAACATGAAATTTTGGGAATATGTTCGCTGTATGTCGAAAACGTTAACTAAGGAATGATTTTTGTTTATTCGGGTTTTAGAGACGTGTCAAGGGGGTAAACGTGCATTTCATTGAATAACGATATCTCATGAGTTAATTGTTTGGGGATGTGATATTCGGTATATAAACTAATCATTAAAAATAATCAGACATATGTCTAAGGGTTTATCGATGTGGTGTATATTATGAGGTGAATGGGGTGAAAATTGGGGGTTGAGGGATTCTTGACGGAGCGTGTATCTCGGAAACGACATAGGCGTAAAGTTTGAAATTCGGTGGGAAAAAACAATTTAAAATACAAGTAAATAGGTGTTCGAACGTTTTTTCATAAATCGAATTTAAGGGGCCCTTGGAGAGGGGTGAAATTATGGGGAAAAGAAACAGGAAAGAAAGTGTCCTAACTGATTGACTCACTTACTCACTCATCAAACTCAGGGGGAAAACAGCTTTAAATAAGTAAATAGGTGTTTGACCGTTTGTTTCATAAATCCAATTTAAGGGGTTCATGGGGACGGGTGAAATTATCAAAAATAAATGAAAGAAAATGTCCTGACTGACTCACTCACTCATCATCCCCCAGCCAAAATTATTGAAGTTAGAAACATGAAATTTTGGGGATATGTTCGTTGTATGTCGAAAACGTCCACTAAGGAAAGAGTTTTGGATATTCAGGTTCTAAAGAGGTGTTAAGGGGGTAAACGTGCTTTCCATTGAATAACAATATCTCACGAGTGGTTTCATTTGGGGATGTGATACTTGGCACATATACTAATCATTAAAAATAAGCTGACACATGTCTAATGGTTTTTCGATGTAGTGTATATTATGAGGTGAAAGGGATGAAAAGTGGGAGTTGAAAGATTCCTAACTGAGCGTGTATCTCTTAAACGACATAGGGAGGAGTCTGAAACTCGGAGGAAATCTATCAGCTTAAAAATAAATAAATAAATGAATAAATAAATAAAATAAATAGGTTTTCGACCGTGTTTTCATAAATGCAATTTAAGGGGCATATGGGGAGGGGTGAACTTCTGGAAGACAAACGTCCACTAAGGAAGGATTTTTGGATGTTTGCTCTCATCGACCAACCAAAACTATTAAAGTTAGAAGAATGATATTTTGGGGATATGTTTGTCGTGTGTCGAAAACGTCTACTAAGGAGGGATTTTTGGGTATTCAGGTTCTAAAGGGGTGTTAACGGGGTTAAACCTGCATTTCATTGAAAAACAATATGATACGACTATGACGTGAGCGAAGCGAGGCTAAAATTGAGATGGTGTGTGTCTGTGTATTACTCAATCTCGCAAGTACCACTGGTCCGATTTACGTGAATTTTACATGGAAGTAGCTGATTTTCTTGGTTAACATATAGGTTACTTTTGATTTCAATACTTTGCACTATTTAAAATGGTGACCATTTTAATGACGTCACTACACCCTTTGGTTTCAAACTTTCATATTTCCATTTCAAATAAAAAGAGAACGCTAAGAAATAGCAAACTTTTGATGGCATATGCGAGGTTGAAAACTACATTTCCTATCCGAAAGGTATCTGCAACTGTTAGCGAGTAAAACCTAAATTTGTGCTATAAAACACGGTCAACGCCGAGCGGTGTAGTTGGACAAAATGTTCCATCCTTAATCTCCCTCTGCGCAGCACCTCGCCTATCCCCTGTTTTAACTGTCACCTTCACATTTTAATTTATTTATGACGCGTAGCGAAGCACGGGTACTTCAGCTAGTTTACAATAAATCAGAAATAGGCGTGTTCATGATAATCCATTTTCGATTTTTACTGAAAGAACTGTATTGAAATATAATTTTAAATAAGATAAAGAATTCAGTATCAAAGGATTTAAACTATGATAGTTTTTAAATGCACAAAGTCTCACTGTGATCGATACAATGGGTCATGGGATATAAAGATTAACACGTATATAATCTATAAATTAATCATTATATACCTGAATATTTCGTTCAACAATTTGTTTCACTTTATCTACTTCAGCCGCGATTATTTTAGTAGACCATAATTAAGAGATGTTTATTTTTGAGTATGTTAACGCCCTCTCCATCTATAATTTACGACAGCTATACTATAACATTCTCCACAATTTGTTTAACTCTTGGTATTGGTTCATTAGACCCGTTTTGGTGAGATAGGATATTATGATAAGCAATGAAATTCACTTCTCAGGGATTGACATGCAAGTCATCTCTAAATTAAGCAAGCTTTCTCTTTCAGGATTTTCGACCAAAACTTTATATGATGTGTATAATGATGACCAAATATACTCCGTTTAATTTTTGCCTGTTTGTTTGTCTGTTGTTGGGTTGACGTCAACACTACTGAAGTGATTATCATATTTACGTAAAAGATATACCTGCAACGAAGCTATGCTACAAACTATTTATCTAATGAAAAGGGGTTTAGGCGGTCATATCCCAGGAATGCGATTGATGCGCAATCTACATACAGTACATATCTCCATATAACAAAGTCAGTTGTGACCAAGGCTTGTTGACTCACTTGCTTTCGTTCTTCAGAAGGTAAGAAGGAAACATTCCTGACGTGGGTATATCACAACACAGTTGTAATGCATAATATACATATTATGTCTCAATCAAGCATATATGAAGTCGAAAGATATCTTTATGTTCGACCTTGACAATTATTTGTCAGAAAACTGTATCATTATGATGGTCATTATAACACTATTTTTCATTATGAAACAGTTTCTTCCACCAATCACAGCTCAAGAAACAGTTGTTTGACCAATTAGATAAGGTTAGCATAGCCCCTCGCGCTGAGTTCCAAGGCTTTCTAATTTAAATTTCAGTGCGTTGACTAGTGCCATAGTGGAGTGATCGAGGTGGCCATGGTCAAATACATGGCATTCTCTGCGTCCCATGCGCTCTGTTCAGTACATAAAACTGGCGAAATCTCGACAGATATTTATGAATATTTATCTTCGAACATAAATTAGTTATAATAATTATCGTCGAACAGAAACAGTCGTATGCAACTCGCCTATAATGGTAATTAAGACACTCGTATGGGAATTATAAAACTCGCATACGCTCGTTTTATAAACATACTCGTGTCTTAATTATTGCCATTATAGGCTCGTTGCATAATGTACTATTCATTCATCTACCAATGACCGTGGAGTACTTAAATTCTGTCTTCAGCCAGGAGGTGGGATGATCGATTCTCTCCAGAATTACAAGGAATACAGTTTAAGACTTTGTGGTGGATTACAAACGAGTAGGAAAGCAGGGAAATGAAGACAACAAGCCCAGTACCTGCAATGGCGAGCAATGAACATAATCGGCTCAAATAAGTGACATAATTACGCATATAGAAACTAAATGAAACTGAAATGTGCCATCTGCATACGTGCTCAAGATATACAAATAATAAATAACAATAAGAAATAAATAATAAAATAAAAATATTAAAGATTATAGTCTAGAGATTAGAGATTTAAGATTACAAATTACAAATAAAAGAATGACATCGAAGCAGCCTTCATAAGCTGCTATCCTCTACGAGGGGTTTAACAAGAGAACTAACTTAAATTATAAACATAAATATTTTTCCGTTAAGCACACCAAATTTCGCTACCATTGTTCTGGAACACACATTAGGCAATAGTTCTAAATATCGTTCAGTGTGACATTCAGAATACGGGCTTACTTAAAATGAGGATAACATTTTTCTAAGTAATAATGCAAGTAACACAATACAATTAAATATGAAGTACCATTCCAGCATTACTAGTTTTTGAGATGAGGAAGTGTAATTTTGCAATTGAACCCGGCATCATAGTGAAATATTAGCAATATTATGCCACTTATCGGAACGAACCACTACTTGCAGCTCTGGAAGTAACACACAGCTACTACGGCTGCTATTACAAGCTTTAAAATCCATTGCTATTTTCTATTCATAAAATGAGTAAAACTCCACCATATATGTTGTCACAATATTTATGTGATAATACAAAAAGTAAATAGAAAAATAGAAAAATAAAATGAAAAGAAAACAATTACGTTCCCTTTTGAGACGCACAATATTTTAGAAAGTTTTGAAGCCTATTTTCAGAGTTGCCGAATTGACAATTCATTGGTTATCATTCTTTCAGCCAATACGAATATACAGGGTGTATTTGATATGATGGAAGTCCTTTACACTGGTGATAGAAGATGGTATTCTAAGCAAATATCTTCATGAAATTAAGTCGGATCTTAATTAGTGTAGGTGGAATTAAATCACAAAAATCGTCGGTTAATATCTTGGAAACGGGCTTTCACTTCGTTCCCCTCAGCAGCAGAGCTGACTTCTCCCCGTCTCCCTCCCCTCCTACGCTGAGGAATGTTGACCAGAGTCTGCAGTTGAGTGACCTCCTCGCCTTGTCTGCCAATGACATTGAAATACACAAACCGAGCCTATGAACAGCTGATTCACACCTTCATGGGGAGTGGCTACATGACTAGTGATGGTGGATCTGTCTAGGATTTTTCCAGCTTCATGAACTATGCATAGAAAATAGAAATCCTAAAGATTTAGTAAATTAATTTAAGGAACTGTTGGTCTATCTTTGTGTGAAGATAGTGCAACAACTGTAATAAACTTATTAATAATACTAATAATAGTAATAGTAGGCTTTTAGACACACTAACTTCTTTTATGTTTCTTTTTGGTATGTCGAGTTGCCAGACTTTAATGTACGTAGGATTTCTTGTATGTGCCATGAAATCCATGGAGATGATCTTATTAGATCCCATTCATTTACTACATGACTGAACGTAGATCGCACCCTCGGGAAGGTTAGCACTCTACCACCAGAACTACACATGCTGACTCTTATTATTATTATTATTATTAGACTATTATTATTATTATTATAACACTGTATTATAACAATGTATTTGTATTTTATTTTCATTTTCGTGTATTTTCATATGTATTTACATTGTTGATGGACCAATAAATCAATCCTCCCCCCCCCCCCTCTCCAGTTAATGGCCACCCGAGGGCTGGAGATGGGATGGGACAATTCACAATATGAACATGTGGTACCATACTAGTATTAAATCTTGGAAGTAGGTTTCCATGGGTTCCCACTTCTACCCCAGGCAAATGTCGGGATTGTTCCTAACTTAAGGCCACGGCCGCCTTCTTCTCAATAATCATAACCGCTGGCAGTGCAGCCCATGAAGGGCCTAGGCCTACCAAGCGACCGCTGTCCAGCCATTTGGCCTGCAGATATTAGGGTGACACGTGGTCAGTGCATCGGGTCCCCTCGGCCATTAATCTTGATTTTCCTGACTCGGGCACTGCCTCACTGTTAGACAGCTACTTAATTGCCCTCACGAGGCTTAGTGCACTGCGTTACAGCCCTCACGTCAGTTTCTAATATCCCTGATGGAGCCAGGAATCGAACCCAGGGCCTCCAGGTGAGAGGCAGTTGCACTGCCCCAACACCACAGGGCCGGCGCCTTCTTCCGAATCCTCACCTGAATTACAAATACCCACATTACTACAGAAACCACAAAACACAGGTTATCACACAAATTCTACCCACACCCAGCTACATGGGGCTAAATGACCAAAATCGCCAAGCCTCTCAAACAAAACATCAAGTTTTTTACTTCCGTCCTAAATGCCTAGTTCTGAACAGACTGCGGGATGTCGGAATTTTGTCACACTGCATTTCATTAAGAGAATGTTTTTAGTATTTTCAGAAACTAGTCAACAGAAGGTCCGACACGGACGCCAATGATACATCAGGGCTGAGTATCGAAATTATTTTATACATGAACATCAATCAATGAATTCCACACTTACAAAGTAGGCTACACAATACTACCGGTCCTGACGTCCCAAGCCATTGCGTGCGTTGTCAACAACAACAACAAGAACAACGGCAATGCACATTTTCTTACGAGACGGTAGAGCTCAAACAGCTGATAGCCTACCACCCCTCAAGTCAACCGGTAAGGTCAATGCTCCGATTACGTAACAACTTCCCCTTCGCGCGTCGTCACATCGGGCTCCGCCTCGTTTCCCCAGCCTGCCGCACCACTTTCTGCCTGATTAGTTTCTGAAATAACTAAAAACATTGACTTTTTAATGATTAATTATCAATTTCAAGATAGGTGACAAATTTTTTACCTAGGAAGCTTAGAATAGTCTCTTCTATCACCAGTGTAACGGACTTCCATCATATCAAATACACCCTGTATATTAGGCACATAATATGAGATTCCACCTGATAATTTTACGCTTGATTGTTATTTTGCACACATTGTAAAGGGGGTGGGGGGGAGGGGGTTACAAGGATGATATTATGTTTCATTTTTTCAAGCAAACATCATCAAAGCAAGGTCAGTCAAATCATATACAGTGTGGTCCACCCGCCCCTTATTATTTAGTTTTATGAAACCCAACGAACATCGCATTTCTCCCGATGGTCGATATTGCTCTGCGCTCTGACTGTGAGACAGCAATGTAATTGGGTCATGGGTCTAACAAAGAAAAACCGTCCTCAAACTTTTCCCCGCCAAATACTATGGCCCATTCTACTAACATATGACTAACTGCTCCTTGAAATAACACACATACACGTAATATGGTCGAATTAATAGCTTACGCCACGTGATCTGTAACAGTAGAAAGTCAAATCAACACCATAAACCGTGATTGAAGACTTTGAGATGGACTTGAACGTTTGAGGCGGGACGGCCACAGTAACTACAGCACGTTTAGCGTGCGGTGTCTGCCATGTGTTGGTGGATGAGAGGGTTAGAGCCTGACCGTACGTGGTGGGCGCGAGCAGGTAGAATGCTGCTTCGAATCCAGTAGTAGGCATACTTTTTTGAACGAAAGCCCACATTCCATTTTAGTCGGGATGTAACTATATTGACACATTTATTGCCTTACGAAGTATTTTTGTGAAGAGTACGTTGGTTTTGCAGATTTATAGAGAATACGATCGAATTGGTACGTTATGCCACGAGACCTGTAATGGCAGAAAATTAACATAACATATCGAAGTGTTGCTCCGGAGGTCCGGGTTCGATTCCCAGCTCTGCCAAGAAATGTAATACTTTGTCTGAGGGCTGAAATTGGGTACGCGTAGCCTCATGAAGCAAATTTGAGAAGAAGTGGGTTCGATTCCCACCTCAGCCACCCAGGAAATGGTTTTCCGTGGTTTCCCACTTCTACTCCGGCCAAATTCCGGGACAGATTCTATCTTAAGGCCACGGCCACCTCCTTCCCAATCCTTAATTGCAAATAAACACATCATTACAAGCACGCAATAACTCAGGTTATCAGACAACTTCTACACACACACCCAAGTAAACGGGGCTAAATGACCGCGATGTTCTAGCCCCTCAAATGAAACAAAACAACAACATATCGAAGGATATTCTGATCGCCAGTGCTTGCATCGAAGTATACGTATTCCTTAGAAATTCCCATGGTATTATTAGCATACTTTCGATTTTTGCAAAAAATTAAAGTAGACTTTTGTGATCTACACAGGGCCAAAAATTGTGTGTGTGTGTGAGTGTGTGTACCCTGAATGTCGCCCCCCCCCTATGAATTCGAACACGGTGAAACCGAATTGAACAAAATTTCGTACAGAGGTAGAACTAGCAAAGGGCACCTCAGTGTCATGTTTTATATCGCCGCCATCTTCACGGAAACGTAATGGCGGCCACCCAAATGTTCAAAGCTTAAATCAAATTCCGAATAACCTAATCATCCTATCCCTACCAAATTATGCACCAACATATATTTATACGGCGAGCGTCATTTGACTAAACTAAAAGGTAATCAGCCCAATAGTTTGCAGATGGCGACCATGTATGTGTGCAAATCGATTCCTCCTATCAATTCAAACACGGTGAAACCGAATTGAACGATATTTGGTACAGAGGTAGCACTAGCAAAGGACACCTCAGTGTCATGTTTTATATTGCCGCCATCTTGACGAAAACGTAATGGCGGCCATCCTAATGTTAAAACCTTGAATCAAATTACGACCAGCTTAATAATCTGATCTCTACCAAATTTTGCAACAACATACCTTTATGTATAGAGAATCTTCTAACCACACTACAAGGTCATCAGGCCAATAATTTGCGGATGGCGGCCATGTATGTGTGCAAATCGATTCCCCCTATCTTTTCAAACACGGTGAAACCGAATGGAACGAAGTTTGGTACAGAGGTAGCACTAGCAAAGGACACCTCAGTGTCATGTTTTATATCGCCGCCATCTTGACGGAAACGGAATGGTGGCCACCCATATGTTAAAAGCTTACATCAAATTACGACCAACCTAATCATTTGATCTCTACCAAATTTTGCAGCAACATAGGCTTTTTTGGGAAGCATCCTTTGACTGAACTACAAGGTTGTCAGCCCAATGGTTTGCAGATAGCGGCCACGTATGTGTGCAAATCGATTCCCCATATCAATTCAAACACGGTGAATCCGAATTGAATGACATTTTTACAGAGGTAGCACTAGCAAAGGGCACATCATATTCATGTATAATATCCGTGTAGCACGTTGTATTTCAAGAAGCTACTACAACCAACATTCAATTATACTCCTTGAAAAGTCAAAGAGTTATAACAATACCCATGCATTTAGGAGAAAGTAGGCTATACGTTCATTACCGATCATCTTGTTTTGTTATTAAATTTTAACAAAAAGTCTTAGCATATCTTTAGGCCCATATCACACGACACTCGCTGGCAAGGAAGCTGCTGTGATCGCTGGTAAAAAATCCTGAATGATTCTGTTCTCTTCTTCAGTACACCTGCTTCTACGACCGAAGTGTATCACACGCTAGCATTTTGTACGCTAAGTTGTATGAAATAAAACCGAAGGGCTGTCGTTTGAGGGCATTATTTGCAGTTCATTCGCCTTATTAACGCAAAGCGGTCGCAAAACTTGCTTTAAGTAAATTAGAAAACATGCCAGGTACTGAATGAATGCATTCAATCAATATTTAAGATCTAACTGTAATAATTGAATATTTTACCATACGCGTTTATAAGAAGCGCAACAAAAACCTCCAGATTGTGTTGGAAATGTGTGCAAGTGTTATTGCGCCCGCTCGCTCTTTCGAAGATCCCGGGTTCAAGACTGTCCAACGGCAGATTTTAAAAATTCTTTTTAACTATTTTATTATACCCTCCCTACCTCGTACAGCAAGATTTCAACTTGGTTTTGTTCACATTATCTACGAAGACGATAGGGAAAGTCATTTTCTTGTCTCATTTAAATGGTTATTTTCCCCAAATACTGTTCAAAACCATGGATGGATACCATTCGTTATAATTATTATTTTTTAGTCGATTTTACCCTCCAGGTTAGGTTTTCCCACGGACTCAGCGAGGGATCCCATCATTACCGCCTCTACGGGCAGTGTCCTGGAGCTTGAAACATCTCGTCTGGGGGATACAACTGGTGAGGTGGGATCAGCACCTCGCTCAGGCGGTCTCACCTGCAAGGCGAACAGGGTCCTCTTGAGGGATGAGAAGGGAGGGGAAGATCAGGAGGGATAGGCAAGGAAGAGGGAAGGAGGCGGCCGTGGCCGTACGGTAGGTAACATCCCGGCATTTGTCCAAAGGCGAAGTGGGAAACCACGGAAAACCACTTTGAGGATGGCTGAGGTGGGAATCGAACCCCCTCTACTCATTTGGACCATCCGAGGATGAGTAGACCCCGTACCAGTCCTCATACCACTTTTCAAATTTCGTGGGAGAGCCGGGAATCGAACCCAGGACGTCCGGAGTGGAAGCTAATCACGCTGACCACTACGCAATGGAGGCGACTCTATTCGTGATAATTAGAATTTTAATAGTTCAACATTTATAATAATATGACACGTTCTGTAATTACTGCCTTACTGCGAGGCTCAGCGGTAACGTTATCGCTTGCTGTGCCCAAGGTTGCAGGTTCGTATCCTGGCGCAGTCAGCTGGCATTTGAGCGTGCGCAAATGCGAGGGAGCCGTGTCAGTAGATTTACTGGCACATTAAAGATCCACTTCGGAGTAAAATTCCGACACCCCGGCGTCTCTAAAAGGGACGTAAAACCAATAATGTTATAATTATCTGTATTTACTGTATGTGTCGCCTCCGTAGCGTAGCGGTCAGCATGGTTAGCTGCCGCCCCGGAGGTCCTGGGTTCGATTCCCGGCTCTGCCACGAAATTTGTAAAGTGGTATGTGGACTGGAACGGGGTCTACTCAGCCTCGGGTGGTCCAAATGAGTAGAGGGGGTTCGATTCCCACCTCAGCCATCCTTGAAGTGGTTTTCCGTGGTTTCCCACTTCGTCTTCGGGCAAATGCCGCGATGGTACTGAGACCGTATTTTGTAATGAGTTGGATCTATGTTGGACAGGTGTGTACTCAGGTGCATTCCTTCGGCGCTATTTGCACGGCACACAGCGCATGGATACTCTGTGGTGATGTTAGGAGCAACTAGGAAGCCCGCTCTACATCCTTGAGCACGTGCTTTGTTTTAGTACAAGAGAGGTCTACAAAATGGAGACAGCAGTAACGTCAATCTGATGCAACATGATATACTTTGATATAGTACCCATGAAACAGACTAGTAATTGACAAATGCATTATGTTTAGAGAAGAGGAAACTAGAGTGTATTTCACACATAAATAAATGCAGAAAACAAAATATCAGAATATTATCGAACATGATCCAGTGTCGATATCGATAGTCAATATCGTTCCTCAACGAACAGCACTATGGGTTTCACAGGGCAGTAAGCAAAGATCTGTCCAGGCAGAGACACGAGATTGCAATATACTTCGCTGGAAGTACGACACTCATATCGTGCACAAGCAACGCGGACGTGAATTTACTTAAAGTTAGACAGTTCGTACCGCAAATGTTTGTGTCTTAGCTTATTATAGCTGAAGACTGTGTTAAACTTCATCATCAGGAGCAGTGAACTTAGTATTCACCAGGACTTGTGTGATATTTTCTATGCCAGTACAAGACTTTATTCTACAACAGTACAGTTTACAGTATACAAGCATATTATCATTATGACTTCAGAACAGAAGCTGATTGAACGGATACTTCACCAAGACATGACTATGTCACTTATGGGCTAAAATGAAAAGCAGAAATACAAATCAATATTGGAATTGACTACTTAGGATGATCACCAGCACCAAACATGGATTATTATAACAGCAGAAAACTCTTTAAGAAGAGGTGGAAGACGTCTTGGAGATGTTTATTGTACATTCATACTGTAACTGCATGAAATATAATGGCATACTACGAATAAGCTCCAGCTGTATCTTGGAAACGTGTGAGAGCGATGAACTTGTTTCGCGAACAGCTGTTTTTCCTTTTCAAACGTTCGGACTCGAGTTCGGTTCTATACAAGATCCAGTCGTATCGAGGACTACGCGACCTGATGAACGAGGGTTCAGTTCCAGAACGAGGACAGTGTGTTTCTCGCATACTCCTATTTCAACCAGATGGCAACGTACAAGGTAGCTGACCACCCATTTTCATAGTAGACAGTACGAATTAGACATACTCTAGAGTTTTCCTGTTCACCAAATTTTCTTAGTAGTTAGAGAATGCATTCCAGGGCTAGACCCGATTCTCTATCGCTTCTGTCCTGTAGTGCATTTTATTTTTGTAGTTAACATTAATATTTTATAATGCTATTTTTATGCATTAATTCACTTCTTTTTCTTTCTAAATTTGAGAATTTAATGGAATTATATAACTTGTTGAGAATATTAATATGAAGAGTAGGGAGAAGACTACGATAACTTTATATAAGAATAGTAGTTAGCAAGCAGATGACCAATACGCTACGTATACTTGAAGATTATTTGAATAGACATTTCTACGAATTTCGAATTTTGAATTTGAACACTTATGCATTTCATGCGAGTTTCTTTAATAGACGTGCGGGTCTATTTTTCATCAAGTGCAGTATAAATATGGAAACATGATGATTTATAGAGCAGATATTTGCGATTTATGGATTAATTTTGGCAATCTACAGCTTTTGAGATTTTTCTTTTTGGAGTTGTCTTAGACACTATTAGATCGTTCAGTTTCTATTTTGTTCATGATTCGTTTGATGAACTCCATCCTGGTTAAGCGTTGGATTCTAATAGTTTTCGTGTACCTTCTTAAGACAGGCTCATTACTATGGTGTAGGATCTTTCGTGTTTCTATTGGTGAGGATCTCCAGTCGAGTTTTTGTCTAGTGGAGCTGAATCGTTCTTTTTACAGTGATCTATCCACAATTTCTTAAAAGATATAGTTATGAACATGAGATTATAATGAGAAATAAATTACTATTGTAAAAAGATTGTATAAAATATTTTCATTACAAAGCGAAATGATAATGTCAAAAATTCTCAAGCACTATTATTTAAACAGCTGATTACATTATATTTGCCTTAGTTCTGATAAAAATTGTCCATGATACTCTAACTTATGTTAATTTGATGCACGATATTTCATGACTTTTATGTTAAAGCTTATTTGAACTTAATGATGTTTGGAAAAATGTTTACAAGCTATGGAGAGCTTATCTATGAATGAAGCAACGTGTGTTTGCGAATTTGATTGTTATAATGAGATATTAGACATCAATGGATGATCTATGTCATTTTCCTGTCCAGTATAAATTATCTATTGAGCTATGTCTGAATACAATTATGTGTATACTTTGAACGTGCAGTATAGTCACGAATATTAATACTAGAAGGCTAGCATGAGGTTAATACATCCAACATTTAAGTGAAACAGCATTGTGATAATTGTTCTAGAATGGATTGTTCAAATTAATAACATTTGTTTTTGGAGAAAGGTTAATTGGAAAGACGAGTAATAATATTGATATAATCCTGTAATAATAACCACTAAAAGCTTTAGAGATAATAATAATAACATGAATAACTATGTGATTTAAAATGTTGTTAACATTTTTATGCTATGATAATGCGTTCGATAAACTTAACCATTCGTCGAACATGCCATGATTTGACTTTAACTAATACTATAGAATGCTTATTGATGGAATCGAATTTATTACTGATGAAGAATTTGAACGTGTACAATAATGTATAAATGTAAATAATATCATAAACTTCGAGGATCATTTAAATATGTAACGAGTGTATATAATAATGTTTAAATATTTTTGAAACTGTCTTTACATGCGATTAGGATGCTGAATTTTGATAGCATTTTTGATTATGTTTCGATGCTAATGTCATTATGAGATTTCTACGCTTCAGTAGAGGCGAATTATTTTGTTTAGTGGAGAGATAGTCCACCATGCAACAGTCTTTAGATTAATAAACTGTTGGTCAATTTTAAATACTTCGGATGTCTTGGTCATTTATACTAGAAATAGGATGCGCTACGAGGACCAGTAGCTCAGTTTTTAGGATGCCTAGCGCCACGCTCGAGATTAATTTAGTCATTTTTAGAGTCTCGTTAGCTCACTTTGAGTTATTTTTCGTTTTCATTTCATCGACTACTGGCATCTTCCTATCGCATTCTTTGTAAGAGAGGTATCCTTATCCCTGGTTGATCCTAGTTGGTAGAATTTTAGGGGTATTTCAGCCAGGCGCTTCCAGATTCTACGATCCAGCAGTTCCATCGGATTTCAACAGGTAAGACCACGTGGATATGGGTGCAGTACCTACTGTCAGGCCACGGCCGCCTCCTTCCCTCTTCCTCGCCTATCCATCACAATCTTCCAACCCTTCCCATCCCTCATGAGGCCCCTGTTCGCTTTGCAGGTGAGGCCGCCTGGGCGAATTGCTGATCACACCTCCCCAGTTGTATGCATCCCGACCAGATGTTCCAAGCTCCAGGACACTGCCCATAGAGGCGGTAGTGGTGAGTTCCCTCGCTGAGTCCGTGAGAACCACCAACCTAGAGGGTAAATTGACTAAATAAAAAATACTGTATGTTTGGGGCAGATGGCCTCGTAGTTCCGCCCCTTAAAACCTCACTAACTAACTATTACTGTAAGTGTATAGCAAGCGCTTTTCGCACAGACGCCGTTGAAAGAAATTATAGTTTCGGTCTGATGTATTTATTCGTGAGCCTACCCACATAACAAATAGCTACCCACAAATCTAATTGTTATGTGGGTCGTCTGAGTGAGTCGGAGTTTTCCTTTAAACAAAGGTGGTCATAATTTCGAACACTTGCTACCTTGAATATACAGGATACCTTGCTTTCGTTCTACAGATCAATATGTCGTCGTCCCATCTGGCTGCGTACCATCGGATAAGTACGGTGCTTTTGAGGACCAAATAAAAAATCACTCGTTGGAACCGATAGATATGCGTCCATAATACATCCACAATAAACGACATTAAGAAGAAGAAGAAAAAATGTACTAGTTCAAGGTTCGAACCTACTACAATGCGGCTTCGTTGACGCCACTCTAGCAATTCTTGATTTAGCCACCATAGCTACCGAGAACCATGGTGTATTGCTGGCACGTATTGAATCTATTCGTAGACACTTCCTGTCCAAACGTAAGAAGGTGTTATTTGGAGCTCTGATCGTTTCAATCAAGCATTATATTTGAGGTCATTGAAAGAACACTTCCACTATTGATTTCTACTAAATTCCCGAGGATTTACTCAACGCTAAAGTTATACAATGGACGTAAAGGAGCAGGTACTAATGTTTTTAGGATGACTGTGATATACGCGTTAGTTGGGTTGCCTTCCACCAAAAAAAAAAAATAAGGGGCTGGTGGACCACACTGTATATAAATCTAAAATCAGTGTTTGGTAAATTAATTTTATTTCTTGTATGTGTGTCTGCTCCTTCTTATTCCCGTTTTCCAACAGCGTTGGGGATGAGATGCGATAAAAGTCTTTGTTGCGGATGGAGTTTACGGTCGGATGCCCTTCCTGACGCCAACCTCATGAGAGGACGTAATGAGAGATGAAATGAATGATGGTGAATGAAACTGGGCAAGGATGTGGAAGGAAGCAGCCGTGGTACCATCCCAGCATTTTCCTGGTGATGAAAATGGGGAAACCACGGAAAACCATTGAAGAATGGCTGACGGTGGGGTTCGAGCCCACGTCTACAGAGTCCACAGAGAGCTTGCCCCATTTTAGCGCTGCATTTTAGCGAGGGTAGCTACCACAGTCAGTAATTTTATTTCTTGTATATACGTTTGAAGTTGATAGACCTGGATCTGATGGTGTTCTCTTAATGAACAAAGCTAGCCATCCGTGTATCCTCCACTTTGACACCCTACACTTGTAACCTGTACAAGTAACACTTTCTCAAGTTTCCTGTTTTCCGCTTAAGATAATTGGGCATGGGTTCATGTCGACCGACTAAAAGTTACCACTCAACTATGCACAATATTGGGCAGGGACACAAACAAGGCGTAGTGACTACGTATGGGTTTCAGTACATCTATTTAGAAATGTAAAAAAAAAAAAAAAAAAAAAAAAAAAAAACACACAACATATGAATCAGGTGTGCGGCAATTATATGCAGTGTTTTGAATGTACTTCATATGCAAATATATTATGATTGCTGTATTAATTCCGCTTCAGATACTCTTGGAAAACAATCACAAATTGAAATGTTCTATCATTAAAGGTAAATTTATTGTCAAAGCTATCGCATCGCTTTGAGAGTATATATATGCAAATTGTATCTATTGTGTGCCGTATAAAATAAGCGTCAATACCTGGAACGTCGGATGGTATTCAACCATTTATATTTCAAAGGCCAATTTGATCTTATAAAGGTTCATGAGCCAAGGTTGATTTGAAATATATTTTAGCAATATGCCGTGTACAAGGCAAAAACCTAGCAGATTTGCTAGTGTTTAAATATTTGGCAGTGCAGGCTAATATCCCATCTTATAAATAAAGAAAGAAAGAAATAAATAAAGAA
This sequence comes from Meconema thalassinum, assembly GCA_946902985.2. Taxonomy (NCBI): domain Eukaryota; kingdom Metazoa; phylum Arthropoda; class Insecta; order Orthoptera; family Tettigoniidae; genus Meconema; species Meconema thalassinum. Next base: position 274,737,309 of record OX336390.1, read on the forward strand.
AGAAATAAAGAAAGAAAGAAAGAAAGAAAGAAAGAAAGAAAGAATGGAAGAAAGAAAGAAATATTATAAAAATATATAAATAAATGAATAATTAAATAAATAAATAAATAAATAAATAAATAAATAGGTAAATAAATACATATTACGGAGATGCAGAGATTAAATAGACCTATGTAACATCTTACATTGTTTTTCTATAAAATGTAGGGTACGAAATTGTATTTATTATGGCTACATATTTAACTTGGCCGGCCCCGTGGTGTTGAGGTAGCGCACCTGCCTCTCACCCGGAGGCCCCGGGTTCAATTTCCGGCTCCGTCAGGGATTTTAGAAACTGACGTGAGGGATGGAACGGGGTGCACTCAGCCTCGTGAGGACAATTGAGTAGCTGCCTGACAGTGAGGCAGCGCCCTGGTCACGAAAACCAAGATTAACGGCCGAGGGGATCCACGCGTCACCCCAATATCTTCAGGTCACATGGCTGGGCAGCGGTCGCTTGGTAGGCCTAGGCCCTCATGGGCTGTAATGCTTGGGGTTATTATTATTATTATTATTGTATTATATATTTAAATTATGAACAATTTATTCCTTACTGGACATTAATAAATCTGTAATTGGCTAGTTACAGTAATAAATATATCTTTTTCTTGAAATGCACATGACGAAGTTTATGGCTGTGAAATTTATAACCCCCCCGTGACGTAGTCGCGTGCGATAAATCGCTCACCACTACTGGGATGAGGAGCTGCAACCAATTCCCGAGATCGAGGCTCGAATCCCGGCTCTGACAGAGGCTATCCTGAGTGTTGTTTTCCCTGTTCTTTTTCCATATTCTGAACAGGAAAATTCTAGGATAGTACCTTTTTTCAAGCCCTGAGGCACTTACTCTATCCTTGATACTAATAATTACAGTTATACATACTACTATACTCACCACAGAGACATAGGTTATCAAAACAAATTGAACACAGACCTTAGTACACGGGTCCCAAGCCCCTGAAATAATTTAACAACAAAACAACCAAGCAACAAGAACAACAACAACCTTATAACTGTCATTAGGTTTAATATTTGATTCCTATTGGCTGCATATGTTGGTCATTTAGCAATAATCTTAGACGTAATATTTCTTTGTTTGGTACATTGAAAGAAACTTCGCGACGGGAGAAACATTTTCACGATAAGAGAATAATTAGGGCGACAGTTTGTCTTTCAAGTAATTTGTAATAAAAATCGACAAGTGCAAAAATTGTAGACCACTAGATTGTGCCATGCTTTCGAAGATCCTCGCTCTTTTAACGTATCATTTTCAAATGTTATTTTATAGAGCCAATTTTAAATAAACACACTCCTGCCTGTCTTCGTATGGGACAGAGCTACCTCTGGTGTCATTCCATAGTTGGCCTACTCTGTGCACCCCATTTTCTGGTGCACGGCGAATACATAAGGCTTGTGGATCACATGCCAGCCTTCGACCGTACCATGTCCTCACTTTCACGACCGTTACATCGGGAATTATATTCAAAACCATAAATCATAGGATTTTGAATTCAGGCGTGTCGTTCCTTCTTTAGAGAAGATTCATTTGTAACATATATTTGTGAAGTTTTTACGTCAATCAATACATTATTTATACATGCAACTAGATGACTATGTAAATCTAGTCTCATGTACAAATAAAGTAAAGTATTGATTGACGGAAAAGTTCACAAAAAAAAAAAGATGGTATAATGGCTTTCACGGCCAGTGAATTAAAACTCAGCAATTAATTCACTGACCGTGAAAGTCAATATACCATAATTTTGGAAGCCTTCATAGGGAGGTTATGGCTGCTTGATCTTTTAGTTCTCGCAGTAAAGAGCCGCAGGGGCACTTCATAAACAGGAAGGTAGCGCGCAGTTCGCTACTCCTGTGGGGGTCCGGGCGAGGTCACCAAGAGCCTGCTGATGAGCCAGCTTGGTGTCCTAGGCAAAATACCACACAAGACACGGCAAAAACCTAGAAAAATTGCTGTTTTAATTCACAAACATATTTTGCAAATTAATATTGTCAAAACGGACCAAGAAATGGATTCGTGTAATCCCAGATAAGTTTCATGTCTATTCGACTAGCTCTACTATTTATACGACTCCATCTTTAAGTACAGAAACGACCGTCCGGGGTAGCTACGCACGCTAAGGGGCAAGAGTATGGAACCAATCTATCTCCGGGCTGGATGACGAGTGGGTTGGAATCTTACATTCCGCTGTCCTTTTTTTTAGTAGCTTTACAAGTTTGTCAAGATTTGTTAGTTATATGTGTTTTTATATGTTGGTGGTTATTGATCTTTAAGTTTGCTTGTTTATTGTGATGTCTGTATTGCTAGTGAATGGTCAGGTTGGAATTGAATATGAACTTAGCTTAATGTTTCAGCGATGAGGAAGCCGTTCTCGTGCATCTGATAACACCGTGTCGAAAATGGTCATCCAAGTGAATTTAATTATTAACCTCATGTAATTTTTATTCTGGTTTAGGGAAACACCCAATACAATTGGATACAATCGTGTTCACTGACAGAAGAGTATTAGTTTCGACGACAAGTCTAGTCAGCGGGCCCATGTCACAGATGTATGACATGAAAAAGAACCTACCACTACAATTAATTGGTAGTGTGTAACTAAATTTGTATATTATTTGGTTAGAAACGCTCTATCAAATTCCAACGTTCGCCAATGGGTGACAGTGACAGTGGCGTCTGGTAACCAAAGTTGGAACTACTTGAAATTGAACTTGCCCAGTTTCATTCATCTTCATTCATTTCATCTCTCATTAACTCCTCTCATGAGGTTGGTGTCAGAAAGGACATCCGGCCGTAGTAACCATCCACCACATACATTTTCGTCGCATATCATCCTCGTTGGAAACGGAATTAATAAGGGGTAGACATGCATATCTTTTCTTGGAACGACGACCTTGTGGTGTAGGGGTAGCATGCTTGCATCTTACCTAGGAGACACCGGGTACTATTCATGGCTTTGGCAAGGATTTGAGAATTGACACATGGAGTGTAACGGGACGCAATCAGTCTCGTGAGGACAGTTGATTAGTTGTCTAATCTGAAAGACAGCAATTTAAGACAAAAATCCAAGATTAACTGCAGAGAAAATACACCAATTACGCTGACCACGCGTCTCTCCGCAATCCGCAGGTCATATGGCTGGGTAGTGGTCGCTTGTTCTCAACAGGCAGTACACCCAATGCGCTATTATTTTCTTTAGTCATAATTCGTTGAGAAGTGAAACTCTTCAGTTGTACGTTAGGCGGAACAGAGAACATGGTATAGGTGGGCCACTGGCCGGCCGTAAGTGCGTGAGAATTCTTCTTAAAGCCCGAGTAGAACACTGAGACCACTGAATATGCACATACACTACCAATGACACATTGCGCACTTTATTTGCATTGATCACAAAGGTATGCAGGCTCACTGTGCGTGGGGACACCACTGCGCATGTAATATGTACTGGTCAAGAAGGAACAGCCCACTTATACTAACATTTCGTTGTTTGAGTCGTCTCTCTACTCCACTTTTCCGTAGAGAGTATTCGAAGTCAATGACATGAAGTTACCGCTCTGCTTCCACCGACGTCAGTCTCATTTGAAGTTAATGCAGCGATTTTATCTACGTCTATACTTCTCATGCTAATATTGGTGGAGAAAGCGTTATGAAATGACGCTCGAATATATGAAATATAACTAGTGTGTATCGAGAACTTTTGAACTAGTTCCAAAGTGATTTGATGTAACAAATGAGATATATCTGTTAATATACTGATATTAGCTAAGTAGCGTTGGAAATAATAATAATAATAATCAATAATAATAATATTATTGGTTTTACGTCCCTGCTAACTACTGAGGCTTTTAGAGACGACGGGGTGCCGGAATTTTGCCCCGAAGGGGATCTTTAACGTGTCAGTAAATCTACTGACACGGTTGCCTCTCATTTGCGCACCCTCGAATGCCAGCTTACTGCGCCAGGATTCGATCCTGCAACCTTGGACACAGCAGGCGAGAACGTTACCGCTGAGCCACGCAGCCAGTCCATCAGGCAAGGAGCAGGTAGTAAGACTGATACTCTAAGAATGGCATTGGATAGAAATCTAAACTACCACGAGGACTGGCATGACAATCAAGACAAGGAGTCTTATTAGCACGAAAATCCACAGCCTGCTTCCAGTCGACCGACCGGGTCATGGAATGGAATGAATGAAGCCCCCATCTAGCGGCGAGGATATGAACTGTGCCGGCTGCCGAAGTCTGTCGCACTCTCCTGGAGGCTAGGATTAAATGAATGACAGATGAAATGAAATGATAGTGGAGAGTGTTGCTGGAATGGCATTTGTGACAGGGAAAACCGGAGTACCCGGAGAAAAATCTGTCTGCCTCCGCTTTGTCCAGCACAAATCTCACATGAAGTGACCGGGATTTGAACCACCGACCCAGCGGTGAGAGGCTGGCTTGCTGCCGCCTAAGCCACGGAGGCTTAGTCTTATTAGAATAATAACAATAATAATAATAATAATAATAATTATTATAATTATAATAATAATGTTATTGGTTTTACGTTCCTTTTAACTACTCTGGCTTTTAGAGACACCAGGGTGCTGGAATTGTGCCCCGAAGGGGAATTTTAACGTGCCAGTAAATCTACTGCACGCCTCCTTTGTACTGTATTTGCGCACCCTCTAATACCAGCTGACTGCGGCAGGATTCGATCCTGCAACCTTGGTCACAGCCGACGAGATCGTTATCGCCCCTGAGCCATGCAGCCAGCAGTGTATTAGAGATGCGTTTGTCCAGACTAGATTGAAGTAAGGTGCAATTGATATATAGGGTGCCGATTTCAACAGGAGGAATACTTCATCAAACTGAGTTTTTTTCATCATAGAAAACGCAACTGTATTCTTTGCAGCGTTGAAGGTAATTAGTAAATACTAGCGGACCCGTGCGATAATTCTCGTATAATGGGTTGTGTGCGCCTCATGTGTACAGACAACCCGCCTGGCTCTAGTGCTATGCTTGCTATACGCGATACAGTTCTGCCAGGGGCTATCGTCTTGTTTTTTGTTTAAAAGCACTTTATAAACAAATAAATATATTTCCGTTGACTTTTCAAGTAATGCAAGATTTTTCCTGTACTATTGAGACGATTTGGAAGATTTTCGTACAAACCACACCTTCTAACTCCCTCTGGTTTAGGAGCTTGAGTTTTGTGAATCATACACCTTACCGTATTATATAATAAGATAGTTTGACTTCATTTTACATGTTTTAGTGATCCACGTGGAAAGAGGATGGGTTGGGAAACACTCCTTTCTTGTCTTATATGTTGTTGTTAGTTCAGATTAGGGGCTTTAGCCTTGGTCATCCACCCCGTGTAATTAGGCATGTGTTCTTTGGTGCTTGTAGAAGGGTGTATCCTGTAATTAATATGGCTGGGAATTGGGTAGGTGCATGAGGGGTTGAACGGTGTCGTCGGTTTTTTCTAGGAGGGTGTGTGGAAAATCTCGGGAAAAGTCTCAGCTAGGAAAGCCGCTGTCAGCGCCGGCTTCCTGTAGTTTCCCATTGCGGTCGTGGCGAGCTACGCCACAGGGTTCTTGTATATCACTCCTCCATTGAGCGGGAGGACGGGTTTCGTCCAGCCAACAGCTTGAGCGAGGAAACACGTAACTTCTCCAATGTTTCTCTCGAACAGGAGCCATAACACAGGGAGTGGACTTATCCCGTCTGAGCTAAATTCATTGCGTGTATTATTTTTATTTTTCTAATGATGAGGAAAAATGCCATAGAGACCCGTGGTGTTCAACGCTAATTTATTATTTGAATTACACCTTATAGCTCTGCTTTCTTTGAAGACATCTGAAAGTGCAGTCACCATGCATTCGTGAGATAACAACAGCACCGTCTACTATTTCATTGAGAAAACATTTAATAGAGAAAAGATTCGCACAATGTCCAAAGAAAATATATTAGCTCTCAACATCTAGACAGAATTTAGTCAGTGACACTAGTCTTTTCCTGCAAAATATTGCATGGTACCTCTCACAGCTTCTCCCGCACAATTTGCATATACACTAAATTTTCAGTAGCAAGCACATATACCAGGCGCGAACGGGTGTACTTTGATACACACAATGTCTTTTTTAAAAGAATTTGGCTTTTATTTTTCTAAGTCCGTTAGATTATTTTTGGTGAGGTTCTCGCAAATTAATGCCGTGCCGTATGCTATGATGGGCGTAATTTTCAATTTAAAATTTTCCATTGCTGTTCCTAGCGAGATCTGTGGCAGGTTTTCTATGCTTGTCATAGCTAAGGTCGCAGCTGTTATTATTTCTTTGACATGTATCGTGAAGACATTTCCATAAATCTGCAATGTGATCCCTAGGTATTTAAAGTGTGAGACGGTTGTTAGTGTTTCGTTTTTGTATGTGATCTTGTAATTGGTTGCTGACTTGCCTCCTCTCCTGAATGTCATGATAACGATTTTCTTTTCGTTGAGTTGCAGTTCATTTTTGGTGGCCCATTTTTCCAGCTGGTCAAAGGCTTCTTGAAGTTTTGTTATCTCAGGTGACATATGACCCATGTCATCACCATAGGTCAGTATTTTTACGTCTGCTTTGTATCTACCAAAACCAACTATGGTTACTAACCGAAAATATGGATCTGTCTGCTCGTCAATTCTGTTCATACAGTTAGACGATGAGCACACACGAGGTAGTTCTCAACATTGGAACATGCATTTTGTTAGAACTGAAAACCACGAAGAAATTAACACTCGTAACAGTTCTCTAAATTAAACTAGATGTAGCACATTCTATCATGGAATGTATTAACCGCCGAAACGAGTTTTATAATACAGATTTTCCAATTATGGCTGTTAAAAGTTAGCCGACCAAAATTATATTATGAACTTTATTAACCATCTAAAAACTACCTCTTCCCCAGAAACATGTACGAAGAGCTCAAATATTATACCCAGGTAGAATTAATTAACAGTTTGACACTCGATATTGGAATTATAGGATCAATTTCACAACATTCTGCTTGTATTGTGGGCAATATTACCTCACTTTTGTAACACGTACAGTAGTATGACATCCAGTTACAGAGGAGAGCGGTAGGTCAGCGCGAATCGAAGAGCAATACTATTTACAAACATGGTGTCCTGTAATTCAATTTGCCTCAGATAGGAGCGCTGATACAGCTGTCTTGTATGGTGATAAAGGGCTATAACGTAAGTTCATTTAAGTGACTGATGGACATCAAAACATCATGGTGGCCCTCGCAATTAAAATAATTAATTTGCCTTTTCTGGTGAACTGATCATCTGGGAGCAGTGAAATTTTGTAATGTGAATCTTTACTTGGGAGCAAAATATATTATTATTATTATTATTATTATTATTATTATTATTATTATTATTATTATTATTCGTTATGTCCATTTTTGAATGCGCACGTTTGAACTTGTTAGTTGGCCTGATGGATTTCGCCTTGTTATCCTCCCAAAATCCCTTCATGAATGCACCGTGCTGCATCTTGCGTTCTGTGGACCAATTCCTACCAGTTTTCTCTTTAGTTATCTCTGCGAATTTGTAGTTTCGTACCATTGTATTAAAAGTTCCACAATTTTCTTTGATGACATCTGTGATATGTATTTCTTAAAGGTCCACCTTAGTTCCTTCTATCCATTTTATTTTGACCTACTTGGAGTTGATTGCTTTAAATAATCTTTTGGTTAGTTTATCGCTGTTCATTCTACCCGGGTTTTTCACTCAAGGTGCGGCCAGCCCAGCGCTCTAGGTAGAACGTGCAGCTATAAAGGTCAGACGAGCATATCGCAGCGCGCTGCTGTCACAGCATATGTCATAATTAAGATAAGGAAGGAAGTTCTGTGGATTGATGCTTCGGACTCTCGACTCTAAGCTCAGCGAGGTGCCGGCGGCGCGTAGAGGCAGCTCGCTGACCTTTGGGTCGAGAGAGCACCCGTACAAATCACATGTAAATAACGAGTACACATAATAACACATAATCAAAGTAAAATAATTACCCACCTTGTCACAGAAGATGTTGAAAATGTCCTCCACCTGCATCTACACATTTCTGGCATCGTCTAAGGAAATTTTCATTTACACGCTTCAGTTCGTCTACCGAGATAGCCTCAATTTCTTTGGTTATATTCTGTTTGAGTTCATCTAGAGTGTGAGGGTTTGTTGCATAAACCTTATTTTTCAGTTGTCCCCATAAATAAAAATCGCAAACAGTAAGATCTGGGGATCTTGCGGGCCACAATGGTTTATTAATTACTCTGTTGTCGAAAATTTCCTCACTTAAATCTAATGACTCGTTAGCCGTATGCGTAGTTGCAGAGTCCTACTGGAAATATCCAGATTGGCATTCAGTGTCCGTCAATTGTTCAAAAAATGGCACGAGAATGTCATCCCTATATCTCTGCCCAGTGATTGTGGTTTCAAAAAATATAGGCCCTATTATCCTGTCTGCAGTTACTGCCGCCCACACTCCCATTTTCACATCATGTAGGGGTGTGTGACGTATGAAATTAACAGGTTTTTCTGAAGACCAGAACCTGTTATTCTGACTTGAAACATGTCCACTTAAATGGAACCATGCTTCATCAGAGAATATTATTAATTTCGGATCAAGTACCCCATCATCAACACCCCTTAAAACCCAGTTACAAAAATTTACCCTGCTCTCATTATCACGTGGAAGCAATCTTGAACAACAGTAATCCTGTATGGTTTCAATTTTAACATTTTTGTAGCCCGCCACGCTGGGGTAATCGTAATTTGTGTTTGCTGCGAAAGTTTTTTGAGCGATTTTGTAGGAGTACATTGTAACATTTCCCCTACCTCGCCTAATTTCTCCTCAGTAAGGACTCGCTTTTTTACTCTTCGTTTTCCAATCAGAATCGAACCTGTACTTCTAAATTTGTTGACAAGTCTTCTAACAGTTTCTCTATTTGGAATGGTCGCACCTGGGAATTTTCCTATATACCGCCTTCTAACTTCTCTACAGGAATTCGTCAATACATTAGTGTCGTACATGCAAATCTTTTGTTCTAATGTGTACGCAGGTTGAGGCATTATTGAATCAATAGGCTTTAACACTTAGCAATAACACGTTATAAAATTTTGGAACACAATAACAATTAATCAATAACCACTAACACGTACACAAGTTATAAACTTATAACACTTATAACATTAAATAGGCTATAAACGAAATAACAAAGTCAACTTTACTCGGTAAACCCTACATTGCAACCGTTCCAGCACTGCGAAGTCCCGCGCTGCTCCGAAACATCAATCCAACAGCACTTCTTCCTTATCTTAATTATGACATATTCTGCGACAGCAGCGCGCTGCGATATGGTCGTCTGACCTTTATAGCCCCACGTTCTACCTGGAGCGCTGGGCGGGCCGCATCTTGAGTGAAAGACCCTGTATATATATGGCCATATAATTTCAGGCGTCCCTTGCGTACGTCATCAGCAAACCTGTAAGTTAAGGTATATACGTCCGCTGTTCTCCTCCTAATCCACATTCCATTTTATCTCGTGAGACCGTACATTTTCCGAAGGAACTTATTATTATTATTATTATTATTATCATTGCCTTGAAGGATCTTACTTAAGTTATAATCCACAGATAACCCTTTCCCGGTATTTGCGTTAATCTATGTTATCATCATTTAAATTACCCTAGTGTAAGTTACCTTCAGTCAGTTTAGTGTGAAATGTTCAGTGGAGCGTCGTGTTTCTTGGAACACCGCCGAGTTATTTTCCTTGAAATACGGCATAAACAGTTCGTCAGAAGCGTGGGTGTAGCCACGACCCTATTTCAAATGAGGTTAGTTCTTTATTACACTGTGCTATTGTTAGATCATTTTGTTATTTATGCCCTAGATGGGCAACATGCTAGACTGTAGAATCTTGTTTGGTCAACACCCGTGCAATTTCGTAATTTGCTCCCACTACATTGTTGTGCTTAAAATTATATAATGAAAAGATGTCCACTTTTATGAAAAAATAAACATTAAGCCGCTGATAAGAGAAATAAACTATCATCCAGCACATACAATCTATATACCTAATAAAACATTTTATAAATATTTATTGGCTTTTGACATTCTTAGTCATGCCGCCAGCTCCATATTAATTATTATTTTTATTTATATTATGTGTTTTGGTATGGTGATAATGTAATAATCTTATTGGTTTTACGTCCCTTTTAAATACTGAGACTTTTTAGAGACGTCGGGGTGCAGGAATATTGCCCCGAAAGGGATTTTTAACGTGCCAGTAAATCTACTGACACGGTTCCCTCGCATTTGCGTATCCTCAAATACCAACTTACGGTGCTAGGTTTGAACTTCTAACCTTGGTCACAGCAGGCGAGAACGTTACCGCTGCGCCATGCAGTCAGTCGTATATCTTATACAGGGTGTTTCAAAACTCGACGGCAAAATTTCGGGAATGGGTTCCTCACAGTAAGAGAAGAAACATATGTTATGACAACATGGGTCTGGAAACGGATACTTTCAGATTTATTCACACGTTTGTACATTTTCACCGTATCAGCAGGTATCACAGGAAATGTTCAAAGTGACGGCCTTCCGCTCGAATACAAGTCTCCGCTCGTCGTCGCATGGAATTACGCACGCGATCAAAAATTCCTGGTGTAGTGCCTGACAGGTGGCCACTATGCGCTCACGTAACGTAGCTTCATCAGGAACAGGATTCGCATACACGAGCGACTTAAGGTGTCCCCACAGGTAGAAGTCCAGGGGGTTCAAGTCCGGAGAGCGTGGTGGCCACGCAATCGGTCCTCCTCGACCTATCCAGCGCCCAGGGAAATGGGTATTCAGGTACCTGCGGGCCAACAAACTGAAATGTGCGGGAGCACCATCATGCATGAGAAACATTGCTTGACGGACAGCAAGTGGCAGGTCGTCCAAGTACTCAGGCAATTGTGTCCGCAAGAAAACCGTGTAGTTCTGTCCAGTAAGCCTACGCGGAAGAACGTACGGTCCCAACAAGGAATCACCAACATTGCCTGCCCAGATGTTAATGCCGAACCTCTGTTGATGAGAAGATGGGATGATCGCATGCGGATTAGCATCACTCCACCTGTGCTGATTATGGAAATTCTGTATTCCGTCTCTTGTGAAGGTCGCTTCATCTGTGAACAACACATACGCAGCGAAGTTCGGCGTCACGCCGCACTGTTGTAGGTACCACCGGCAGAACGTTGCTATTGCCGGAAAATCCGCAGGGTACAAGGCTTGTACACGCTGCAGATGATACGGATACAACAGGTTTCCTCGTAGCAGTCTCCAGATAGTCGTGTGTGGCCTATTCCGCTGCAAGCCTAAGCGCCGAGTGCTGACTTGAGGACGTTCAAACACAGCGTTGAGGAAGGCTTCCTCCTCCTCAACTGTTGTACTGCTTGACCGTCCCCCGGTTCCTGGTGGACGTGCGAAACTCCCGTGTTCACAGAGGCGGCGATGGATGGATTCAAATGTCTTTCGGTCCGGCAGTCTGCGCCTGGGGTATCGTTCCCGATACAAGCGACGTGCCTTCGAAGCATTCCCATCCGCCAAACCATACATGTAATGCATGCTCGCAAGCTCTGTGTTCGTGTACATGCGCACGTCAGAGCGGCCTGCAAACCACAAATAACAGTACATTACTGCGAGTAATACGACGCACATCACTTCCATTCACAACATGCCTACATGTACCATTTGTAACCGGTTTCGCGTTTTCTTTTACACCAAACAGGACATGTAATGTACATTTATGTACTAACATTCATTCATTCCTGCCAAGAGGAATAACTCCGGAAGTATCCGTTTCCAGACCCATGTTGTCATAACATTTGTTTCTTATCTTACTGTGAGGAACCCATTCCCGAAATTTTGCCGTCGAGTTTTGAAACACCCTGTATATAAAAGTGAAAGTCTGTATGTATGTATGTGGGTATGTGGGTGGGTCTGTTCCGTATACAAATCTACACTGTTCCACCAATCTCAACCAAATTTTGCATACACATAGTTTAGGACCCAGAACGAACCGCTGGCTACATGCATTTTCGATAGGCTTTCTCATTCTTCTGATTTCGGCCCTTTTTCACTCAAGCACAGGCAAATCAAATCATAAAATATACTCATGAAGGAATGGCAAGGCAGATAGTTTCCATGGCAACATAGCTCAAGTCGAGACAAGGCCGACTGGATGCCATTCGCGCTCTGCACTACCGGTATAGAAAATGAGGATCTTTACTTGAAATCCCGTTAGTTACTCAACTACTCACACAGCACTGTCAACAGAGTTTAGCATAACAAAGACTTGACACCATCTTCTACTATATAGGCCTATTTGTCAAATACCACTCACTCACTCACTCATTCATTCATCACGAAATCTCAGAAACCACCGAACGGATTGGAATGAAATTTGGTATGCTGCTTCCCCAAGGGCCGCAAATGCCCACTAAGAGAGGATTTTTGCATATTCAGGTTCTAAACGGGGTGTTAAGGGGGTAGATCTGCATTTCATTGAATAGCAATATCTCCCGTTTGGTTTCATTGGGGGATGTGATACTCGGCATATAAACTAATCATTAACAATAAGAATACATGTGTCTGAGGGTTTTTCGATGTGGTGTATATTATGAGGTGAAAGGGGTGAAAAGTGGGGATTAAAAGATTCCTAACGGAGCGTGTATCTCTTAAACGACATAGGTGAGGAGTTTCAAACTCAGCGAAAAAATCAACATAAAAAAGAAGTAAATATGTGTTTGACCGGTTTTTCATAAATTCAATTTATGGGGCCCACGGGGAGGGGTGAAATTCTGGGGGGGGGGGGGGAAACAGGAAAGAAAGTGACCTAACTGATTGACTGACTGACTCACTCATCAAACTCAGGGGAAAATTAAGTAAGTAAGTAAGTAAATAGCTGTTTGACAGTTTTTTTCTTAAATCAAATTTAAAGGGTTCATGGGGAGGGGTGAATTTCTGAAAAAAGAAAATTGAGAGAAAATGTCCTGACTCACTCACTCACTCATCATCGCCCAGCCAAAATTATTGAAGCTAGAAACATGACAGTTTGGGGATATATTCATTGTTTGTCAAAACCGTCTACTAAGGGAGGATTTTCGGATAATCAGGTTCTAAAGGGGGTCTTAAGAGGGTTAAACCTGCATTTCATTGAATAACAATATCTCCCGATTGGTTTCATTGGGGGATGTGATACACGGCATATAAACTCATCATTAAAAAGTAAGAAGACACCTGTCTGAGGGTTTTTCGATGTGGTGTATATTATGAGGTGAAAGGGGGTGAAAAGTGGGGATTGAAAGATTCCTAACGGAGCGTGTATCTCTTAAACGACAGAGGTGAGGAGTTTGAAACTCAGCGGGAAAAAAATTAGGATAAAAATAAGTAAATATGTGTTTGACAGTTTTTTCATTAATCCAATTTAAGGGTCCCATGGGGAGGGGTGAAATTCTGGGAGGGGGGTCCGCAGAAAAGAAAGTGTCCTAACTGATTGACTGACTGACTCACTCATCAAACTTAGGGGGAAAAACTGCTTTAAAGTAAGTAAATAGCTTTTCGACAGTTTTTTGAACAATCAAATATAAGAGGTTCATCGGGAGGGGTGAAATTCTGAAGAAAAAAAATTAAAGAAAATGTCCTGACTCATTCTCTCACTCATCATCGCCCAGCCAAAAATAATCAAGTTGGAAACATGGCAGTTTGGGGATATGTTCGTTGTATGTCAAAACCGTACACTAAGGGAGGATTTTTGGATATTCAGGCTCTAAAGGGGCCTTAAGGGGGTTAAGCCTGCATTTCATTGAATAACAATATCTCACGAGTGGTTTCATTTGTGGATGTGATACTCGGCATATAAACTAATCATTAAAAATAAGCAGACATGTGTCTAAGGGTTTTTCGATGTGGTGTATTATTATGAGGTGAAAGGGGTGAAAAGTGGGGGTTGAAGGATTCCTAACGGAGCGTGTAGGCCTATCTCTTAAACGGCATAGGCGAGAAATTTGAAACTCAGCGAAAAAATCACCTTAAAAAGTAAGTAAATCGGCGTTCGACCGTTTTTTCATAAATTAATTTAAGGGGCCAATGGGGGTGGTGTGAAATTCTGGGGGGAAAAAGGAGAGAAAGTGTCCTAACTGACTGACTAACTCACTCACTCATCAAACTCAGGGAAAAAAGACAGCTTAAAAAACAAGTTAATAGGTGTTCAAGCGTTTTTTCATCAATCCAATTTAAGAGGCCCGTGGGGAGGGGTGAAATTCTGGTAAAAATAATTGAAAGAAAATGTCCTGTCTGACTCACTCACTCATCACGCCCAACGGAAACTATTCAAGTTGGATACATGAAATTTTGGGAATATGTTCGCTGTATGTCGAAAACGTCAACTAAGGAATGATTTTTGTTTATTCGGGTTTTAAAGAGGTGTTAAGGGGGTAAACGTGCATTTCATTGAATAACGATATCTCATGAGTTGTTTCTTTGGGGATGTGATATTCGGTATGTAAACTTATCATTAAAAATAATCAGACATATGTCTAAGGGTTTATCGATGTGGTGTATATTATGGGGTGAAAGGGGTGAAAATTGGGTGTTGAAGGATTCTTAACGGAGCGTGTATCTCTTAAACGAGACAGGCGAGAAGTTTGAAATTCGACGGGAAAAACAGCTTTAAATACAAGTAAAGAGGTGTTCGACCGTTTTGTCATAAATCCAATTTAAGGGGCCCTTGGAGAGGGGATGAAATTCTGGGGAAAAAAAACAGGAAAGAAAGTGTCCTGACTGATTGACTCACTTACTCACTCATCAAACTCAGGGGGAAAACAGCTTTTAAATAAGTAAATAGGTGTTCGACCGTTTGTTTCATAAATCCAATTTAAGGGGTTCATGGGGAGGGGTGAAATTATCAAAAATAATTGAAAGAAAATGTCCTGACTGACTCACTCACTCATCATCGCCCAGCCAAAATTATTGATGTTAGAAACATGGAATTTTGGGGATATGTTCGTTGTATGTCGAAAACGTCCACTAAGGAAAGAGTTTTGGATATTCAGGTTCTAAAGAGGTGTTAAGGGGTAAATGTGCATTTCATTGAATAACAATATCTCACGAGTGGTTTCATTTGGGGTTGTGATACTTGGCATATATTCTAATCATTAAAATAAGCTGACACATGTCTAATGGTTTTTCGATGTAGTGTATATTATAAGGTGAAAGGGATGAAAAGTGGGGTTTGAAAGATTCCTAACGGAGCGTGTATCTCTTAAACGACATAAGCGAGGTGTTTGAAACTCGGAGGAAATCAATCAGCTTAAAAATAAATAAATAAATAAATAAATATATATATATAAAATAAATAGGTGTTCGACCGTTTTTTCATAAATACAATTTAAGGGGCCTATGGGGAGGGGTGAAATTCTGGAAGAAAAACGTCCACTAAGGAAGGATTTTTGGATGTTCACTCTCATCGACCAACCAAAACTATTAAAGTTAGAAGAATGATATTTTGGGGATATGTTTGTTGTGTGTCGAAAATGTCTACTAAGGAGGGATTTTTGGATATTCAGGTTCTAAAGGGGTGATAACGGGGTTAAACCTGCATTTCATTCAATAACAATATGACACGACTATGACGCGAGCGAAGCGAGGCTAAAAATGAGATCGTGTGTGTGTATTACTCAATCACGCAAGTACCACTGATCCGATTTACATGAATTTTACATGGAAGTAGCTGATTTACCTGGTTAACATATAGGTTACTTTTGATTTCAATAATTTGCACTATTTAAAGATGGCGACCATTTTAGTGACGTCACTACACCCTTTGGTTTCAAACTTTCATATTTCCATTTCAAATAAAAAGAGAACGCTAAGAAATAGCAAACGTTTGATGGCATATACGAGGTTTAAAATTACATTTTCTATCCGAAAGGTATCTCCAACGGTTAGCGAGAAAAACCTAAATTTGTGCTATAAAACACGGTCAACGCCGAGCGGTGTATTTGGACAAAATGTTCCATCCTTAATATCCCTCTGCGCAGCATCTCGCCTATCCCCTGTTTTAACTGTCACCTTCACATTTTAATTTATTTATGACGCGTAGCGAAGCACGGGTACTTCAGCTAGTCTTATACATATAATAGAAATTGAATGGGCTTACAATTAAAGACAACATCACATCCATGGCCGTGGCCGGATTCAAACCGATAGCAGAGCTCAAGTTTAGTTTCAAGACCAATCTTCTACTGCTGACATAACATTTCGTGAAGTGATTGTTAGATATCTTGCTATAGATGGGCCGGTCACTTATGTGTCCACAAAGGTATGAAGGCTCACTGTGCATATAGTATGTACCGGTCAAGAAGGAACGGCCCATTTAAACTTCTTACACACATCCAAAAAAGTTTTGCATTACCCACCAAAAAAACGTTCTATGGTATTATATACTATGTTCTTTTTGGCGTATGGCCTCCTGAGAGTCCGAGTGCAGGTCTTTCTGGTCGACGTCCGTGGGTGACCTGCGCGTCGGGATGCGAGCTGGAATGGATGAAGATGAATGAAACTGGGCAAGGATGTGGAAGGAAGCGTCCGTGGCCTGTCAGAAGGTACCGTCCCAGCATTTGCCTGGTGTTGAAAATGAGAAACCACGGAAAACCATTTCAAGGACGGCCGACGGTGGTGCCTGAACCCACGCGTCTACAGAGTCAGCAGAGAGCTTGGCCCCATGACCTAACGCTGCGCTTTAGCCAGCGTAGCCACTGCTATCGGTATTTATACTATGGTGAACTGGAATTGATAATGCATCTTCCGATGTATTGACAAACAAAACCTAACAAATCACTTCTCTTGTAGTCCAACAGAACACAAAACAGGTTTCTTGAGGCAAGCCCATGGTGTAGCAACCATATTCAATAATGAGTTGCATGACCCCTTGCATGAATGCAAGCCTGCAACCTACGTGGCATGCTGCCCGCGAGGTCATTTAGCCACTGCTTCTCTAAATCCCGTTCTTCAATGACAATCCTGCTTAACTCCCGTAGATTTCGTGATTGGTCAGAACGTGCTCGCACTGCTCTTTTCACTTTATCCCAAGCATGTTCAATTGGATTCATATTGGGGGAACAAGCAGGCCAATCCAATTGATGACTTCGTTGACGATGCCGGCACGATGGACTCAGGGGTTGTCGTCAATAAACTTGAATTCTTCCCCGAAATGCTGATGACATGGTTCAACGATGGGTTGGAGGATGTTATCCCTGAATTGTGGAGCCTTGAGCGTGCCCTGGATGAGCAACAATGCCACCCGATACTCGCCCAGAACATAATTGATCCGCCACCTTGCCTCTGGCATGCAGTATTACCAGATTTCCTCCACTCACGTAGTCGACGGTCATCTGGTAGCAGACATATGCGGCATTCATATGTGAAGAGAACCTTGCGCCAATTTCCATAGTCCATTCTTGGTGATTTAGAGCCCATCTGAACCGTGTTTGGGATTAAGTTTCGGGCCTCTTCATGAACGTCTATCATACAGAGAGTTATTGTGGAGTCTGTTGTGTACAGTCTGGTTTGACACTTGCCTCCTGGTGGCCCTCACAAAGTCATTGTTTAACCTGGGGACAGTTTGGTCGGGATTCATGCGGGCGAGAAGTCGCAGATACCGGTCGTCTGCCACAGTTGTTGCCCTAGCCTAGGGCGACCAGTACGGGGCAAGTAATGAGCCTGCACTACCTGTAGTTTGAAAACGATTCCAGGTCCTTACCACATCACTCTGGCTCATGACTATTCGCCTTGCAACTTCTCTTGATGAAAGTCCTCGTTGACATAAGGCAACAATCCGTGTGCGATCAAACGTCGATATTCTTCTTCTTGCCATCGGAGAACGTCCATATAATGTCTACAAACACCCTATACTGTTCTTACATAGCGTATGGAATGAAGGTACGAATATTACTGTCTCACCTACATTCAACGGAATGTGTATGCTTTCGATAGATGGGGCCAAGATATAGGCAGGTTTGTTTATAGTTTTTGACAGTTCAAAGGAGCAAATTTTACGCATCATGGCAACGTAGGTCCAGGAGGAATGTGCAGGCGATGCAAAAATGTTTTTGATGTGTGTATAATACAGGCTTTATGCTATGGAACTGCGTTGCGTCAAACGAGTACGGTTGCGACATCCATGTCAAACATGTCACCTCGTGATATTCTCAGATTAGCAAGTTGTCACACCTGGCATTGCAATGTCAAGGGGATATCGATTGCACAACTGGCTTACTGCCAGGATTTGAGGCTTCAAGGCCGGACGTTTGTTTTAGACGAGTGAAACATCCTAATGGTAGCCTGGAGGCGAGTTACTACAGTACCTGTGTTGTTATCAGCTGCCTAATGCGGTCCGATGATGGACAAAACTATCGCAATCTACTGCTGAAGTACAGTCATTGGCAAATATAATGGTGTTCAGTTCGTAACTATGTAACGTGTACTTCCGCGTCACACAATACATCGGCGTGGACTATACTTTTCTGCACGGTGGTGTCGTCACATGCCCAAGTTTGGAATATCATTACATCAGACCAGTGGTGACAACTGTGAAGTGAGAGAGCGATAGAGTGACTGTGTATAGACTCACCCGCAAGCTTCAAGGTCAAGGGCAATCGTCTAAAACAAACGTCCGCCTTGTATTGTTAGGCCCCTCACCCTTTTGTATTACATACATAATATGTAGCCTAGTTTTATTTCAAGGATGTCTCCTACTTACACACAGATTTTCATGCCATTCACTCCTGTAGCTTCCACGCAAATTCAGAACAAACAGACAAAAATGAAACTGAGGGTATATTTGGTCATCTGGGAAGAAAAAAAAGGTTTAGCCAAAAATTCTAAATGTTCAAACAAAAAGCTTCCTTTGTTTATAGAGATGAAGATGGTTGGTTGGTTACTTAGTTTAGGGGCTGCAACAACGCGGTTATGTAGCCCCGTGTACTTCGGGTGTGTGTAGAATCTTTTTTTATATCGTATGGCCTCGGGTGCCTGGTGCAAGCTTTGTTAATTGACACCCAGAGGGTAGCTTGCATGTCGAATTTCGTCGTTCCTTTGAACGCTATGAAAGTCCTTGACACGACAGCGCTTTCAAGTAGAGAATGGAGGAACTTTGTGTTGGCGGAAAATCCCGAGATTAATTTTGCCATTGAACACGGCCTACTGAATTCAAATGGGTTCTTTAACATGCCAACAACGTATGACATGAGTATCGTGATTTTTGTCGCCTTCAAAAATCACTTACCATGGCCAGGGGCGAACCTGCAATCTTGGGGTTGGTAGTCCGACACTATAACCACTCACCCACCGTGGCAAGAATCTGTCTGATAACCAGTGTTAATTGTGGTGGCTGTATAAGTGTGTGTTTCTGTTCGGTAGATTTCATTAGAAAGCTAACTATTGCAATGGGTACCATGTTTCGACTTCCGGAAAATTTCGACATATCTTCGCGTTTCACATCCTCCAGACCCCAAAACCACCGTCAGTTCAAAAGTTTATATATAATTTATGTATATATATATATATATATATATATATATATATATATATATCAGTTTCTTGTGTAGCCTACACGATAACTGCCGTAATTTTGCACCAATCACTTTGAATTTTTTTACATAATATTTACATAATATGTATCCCTATAAAATCTCGGTCGAGTTCGTTAAAGGGCAAAATTGGTCGAAGGGGGTAAAAATGGGGGGCTTTTTTTTTTCGAAAAAGTGAAATATCACTATAACTCTCTTAATATGTGAACTATCGAATCCCTTCTAAGTTTATATTATGTGTCGGATAAGAGCCAAAAATTTATGTTTAAAAAGTTTTTTGATACCACCAACCCTTGACCAATGGGGTGGAAAAAGTGTTTTTTTCGGGAAAGATTAATCATATCTCTCTTAATAGGCACAATATCAAAACAAAATGGACGATATTCCCCTAATAATTACCTAAAACTTTTGTCTGAAAGAATTTTTGATACAACCCACCATTACGCCAAGGGATGAGAAAAATGATTCCGGAATTAGAAGAAAATGCCAAGAGCCATGAGAGGTTACCATGACAACGCTTCTAAATTGATGGGGGATGAGCTATCAGAGGTTGCCATGACAACGAGATCACATCCAGTTTTCAATCTGACTATGTGGGAAGCGGCTTCGGTGTCGTAGCCTAGCTGGTAGCATGCTGAACTTCTATGCCCAAAGGTCGCGGGTTCAAAGCCGGCCGAAGTCGTCGGATTTTCAAAGAGCGCTGAAAATCCCTCAGTATGCTTTCTTTCAGAGGGGAAGTCCAACGTTCGTTGCAAGTTACTGGTTTCGGTGGCATCTAGTAGCCAAGTTCACAGCTAGGTGTCGTTGACGGTATATTTGGTACCAACATAAGGAACTACTTGTTGAAATTGACCGTCTGCAGTCTTTACCTGAATTACAGACTAATACAGCCATCACAATTAACTTAGTTTATCAGACAGATTCTACACACACCCAAAGTACACGGGGTTACATGACCGCGTTGTCGCAGCCCTAAACTGAGGAATCAACCAACATCTCTGCGGGAGATAAAATTTGACGTGAAAAAGTAACAGACTGTTAGATGTTACACATCAGTTCTAAACCTTGCATAAGGACGGTGTGACCACAAGTATAATAAAAATGGACCCCAAACGAAAACCTGCATATTTTGCCTATTATAGCCTATCCCCTAGTTTGCCCGGTGAAATCTACCTCCGCCTTCCGGCGTGCCGAGAGGAATATTTTCAATTCAAGTAAGGACTGCAGATATTGTTTTTTTTTCTTCAAGTAGTTCCTACTTTTGCCACCACACGCCACCATCAATGACAGAACTTGGTTACCAGACACCACCGCAGTCGGCTCCTGGCGACGAACGTAGGAACCTAACAGCGTTCGTCAAATGTTAAACTATAATTTAGCTTAACACAGGTGTAATTAGTGGAAGGTTCTTTAACATGCCATAAATCGATGACTTGGGACCGCCGGCTTTACTTCCCCTCCGAAGGAAGGCATACTGAGGGATTTTTAACGCTCTTAAAAATCCGACGACCTGAATGATTACATCGTGTTTTAATGGTTAGCATGTTTGTCTGACACCTCTGAGGTTCGGGTAAGATTCCCGTCACTGCCAAGAAATTCAATTCTCGCCTGAGCGCTGAAATGGGGAACACTCAGCATTGTGAGGGTAATTAAGAACAAGTGAATTGAATGTTCACTTCAACCATTATAATAATAAAAATAAAAATTAATTAGCCTATATTTAAAATATCCAAAAGAAAATAAAAAGTCGTAATAAAAATTAAATTGTAATACAGTAAATACACATTAAATAAAATATTTTAAAAATCATGTGCTTCCGTTGCGTCTGGTAACATTGAATCGTTAAATACATGTTGTATTTCTTTGTGTGAAGCCTCCGTGCCTTAGGCGGCAGCACGCCGGCCTCTCACCGCTGAGTCCGTGGTTCGAATCCCGGTCACTCCATGTGAGATCTGTGCTGGACAAAACGGAGGCAGACAGGTTTTTCTCCGGGTACTCCGGTTTTCCCTGTCAAAATTTCATTCCAGCAACACTCTCAAGTATCATTTCATTTCATCTGTCATTCATTTAATCATTGCCCCAGAGGAGTGCGTCAGGCCTCGGCAGCCGGCGCGCTTCATATCCTCGCCGCTAGATGGGGTCTTCATTCATTCCATACCTGACCCGGTCGGAGACTGGAAGCAGGCTGTGGATTTTCATTTTTTCTCTTTGTGTACACCCCATGTTCTGTGTTCTGCAGTTAGGCACATATTTTAAATGAAATTCTTGCAAGTCAAATTTATCCCAATACTAATCTATGTTATCCATATAAATTGGAAGCACATTAAATAAAAGAGACCTAAATACCTTGGTACGCGGGGAAACGAAAAGTCCACATAGCCTACCTTAAGAGAGCACAGGGGATATCCAAATTCACGTTATCACGCTACACTTGTACTAGCCACTTGATTAAGATATTAGTTTTGATTTGCAACTCCCAGTTACCATGTCATATAGAGAACTACTGGTGAAGAATCTAGAGGAGAGGAGTCAGATAGAGGCATCTTTCTACGCAATGAGATCTATGATGGCAGAACCTGCATTTGAGAAACGCAGTGACCAGACTAGTGGTGCATTGCTTCCGACACAAGCTGTGCGTTATCAGTAACTATCATACAGTGTACGACAAGTGTATCAACAGATTTTGTGGATAGGCATACATAACATTTTATGAATTGCAACAATTGCACTAAGAGTTTGACTGAACTCAATGTCGAAGAATAAAACTTGTGGTTGGTTGGTTCCTCAGTTTAGGGGCTGCGAGAACGCGGTCATGTAGCCCCGTGTACTTTGGGTGTGTGTAGAATCTGTATGATAACCGGTGTTAATTGTGATGGCTGTATTAGTGTGTGTATCTGTTTTTTAATTCAAGTAGGGACTGCAACTTTGAATTTTTCAAATAGTTCCTACTTTCGCCGCCAAACGCCACCGTCAACGACTTCTAGGCCTAGGTCAGAACTTAGCTACTAGACGCCACCGCAGTCGGCTCTTTGCAACGTACGTAGAAACCTAAGAGCGTTGTTTACATTCCTAACCTATCCAATTTAGCTTCACACAGGTGTAATTAGTGGAAGGTTTTTTAACATGCCATAAATCTATGACATGGGACCGCCGGCTTTACTTCCCCTCAGAAGGAAGGCATACAGGGATTTTTAACGCTCTTAAAAGATCCGACGGCTTCGGCCGGGTTTGAACCCGCTGTCTTGGGCATAGAAGCTCAGCAATCGAGATACACCTAGCCAAACGAAACAATCACAACAATCTAAATGAACACACGTTCATGGAGAGCTCACCCCTCTTCACGCTACTAAAAAACACACCCTGTCGGAAACAAGACACAATTTAGCGACACAGCCAAGCTAGATAAAAAAGGGGGGAAAATTAGGGGGTTTTAATAGGTAAATGTTATCTGGATCAGGTGTACGATGTACTTTTCTTCTGCAATAAACCAAGGCCCATATTCGCGGCAGTATTAAAGGTGCCTGGACGTCCTCATAAGACCGTCAACGCTTAGTTCGAATGGCTTATGGTCCACGCGTGGCGAGGGCTAATCCACGGTCTTTAATAGTTGTAGACCCACCTCATTCAATAACATACATCTTATCTAGGTTGGCAACACCTCACATAAACACATCGCTATCACTCCCCACAGCACGTATGGGCAGGGGGGGGGGGAGAAGGCATGGAAAAACCAGTCGTTAAGATAACCACCGCAGTCGACCGCACAGTGAGTTCCAGTGAGCACGAAAACTGCGAGTAGCTGTAGTAAGGAAGACAATCAGATAAGTAGTTACCCTACAATTTTATAGTTTAACCATAGTTTACAATCATATAATCTCTCTAAAGTACAAACTCCGGATAGCTATCACCATTTAGCATTTCACTTAACATCATATATACTGCATTTAGCACACACTGACAGTTGCAGTACCAATACTGCAACTAAATAATTGTACATATTGTAAATATTATCACCTGTATTTCAAACATAGATGTTATAGCCTAAGTGTAATGGATCTGATGATGATCGCTTGACGATCGAAACTGGTCATCCCAGTGTTTTATTTATCTCATGTAATTTATTTCAGTATTAGGGCATAACCCATCTCTTTTGGGTACATTCGTGTTGACCGACTGAAAAGCACTAAACTCTTGAAGCTCAGCATGCTACGAACTACGCCACCGAAGCCACCGATTAAACTTGTATTTTCACACTTGTGAAATGAAATTTGAATAAATTCAGAACTTCTTCAAGTACTGTAAATTGGGCGACATCATCCCGTCAGTTATGTAGCGCTCAGGAATTTGCTTATCTTTTAGGGACTTTATACATCATGTGAGAGAGGTGACCTGTTTGTATCTATAACGTGGCCAGCACACTATCTCTGCTCGTCAGAGTTTGTACTTGGTGACATCAATACCGCCCTCACTCCACAATACCCCGCTCCATATCAACAGCACTGCTAGATATCACACGTATTCAAGTCAGCTCTCAAAAAGTTTCCGCGATAACAAGCTGCCATGAAAACTTCAGCAGTCATCGTGAGATTACTATCCTAGTGGTTTCATAGAGATACGTTTAGTTGAGCGTTCCTAGCGAGAACGTGAATTCATATTCTAGGATTGAAAGTGGCTAGTGGCTTCATAGACGACTAGACATTCATTTAGGTCATAGCTCTCGTTGTTGTTACTTCTTTTAGGGACTTTCCGCATCGTTGAATTTTAGCCCCGTATTCTTGTGGGCGTATATCTATGAATGAATGAAAGACTGAATGAATGAATGCAAGAATGAATGCATGAATGTAATAATGAAATAATGAAAGAATGAAAGAATGAAAGAATGAATGAATGAATGAATGCGAGAATGAATGAATGCAAGAATGAAAGTATGAAAGAATGAAAGAATGATTGATTGAATGAATGAATGAATGAATGAATGGATGAAAGAATGAAAGAATGAATGAATGAATGCATGATTGAAAGAATGAATGAATGAATGAATGAATGAAATAATGAATGAATTAATGAATGATTGAAAGAATGAAAGATTGAATGAATGAAAGAATGAATGAATGCATAAATAAATGAATGAATGAATGAATGCATGAATGAATGCATGAATGAATGAAAGAATGAATGGATGAATGATTGATATGTCTGGTTACCTGTGTCATTGTAGTGTCTGTAGTAGTGTCTGTGTATCTGTAATGGAGGATTAAGATCGAGAAAGAAGCAGCTGTGACCTTAAGCTAGGAACAATCCGGACTAGAGTAGAATTGAGAAAATCCATTGTGGGACGGATCAGGTGAGAATCCAGCTTCTCACTCTGTTTCTGTTGCTGTATGCAACTGTAATGATTAGGGTCGAGAACGGCATTTTGTCTGGGGATTGGAATACGCCTCTATCCCGGCATTTGCTTGGAGTTAGTATGATAAAATCCCGGGAAAAACGACACACAGGATCACCACTGTCAGCGCCGGGATTTGAACCTCTGATCTTCGGATATGCTGCAGCTCCTCATTGCAGTCGTTGTGAGTGTTCAATGCGCCCAGCTACACAGCAGGGTATTTGTAATCGAACAAGAATATCATGCTTCTAACGGACCACATCCCAGTGCTCCACGTCCGAAGATAAACATTGCCAAATCTTTGATAAAAGTTGGTGGTATACAGTAGAGGTATAAAGACATTACTTTCAAATACACCCACGTCATCACTAGGGCTCGGATTTTTAGATAAATAAATATTTTTTTATGTAAATAGATATTTTATCATTTTTTCTATAAATACATAAATTTCTGCTTTTCACTTATTAGCACATATAAATACATAATATTTACATTTAAAAAAATCAGTATGCTAGATCTTTCAGTTTATTGCATTTTTGTTCTGTGTTAGTTCAACAGAGAAAAACCTGTGAGCTAACTTATCTTCATGCAGAGCGTGTGTCAGCTTGCAACTGTGTTATTCTTAATTTGTCGCCCTGTGCCACTCACTGTGGAAGCCGGGGATTTCCTTGTCCATAGCCATATTGCACCACGTGCTAGATCTACCCCCCTTCCCAGCTACCTGGAACCAGTGTCACTCACATGCAGTTCATTTCTGGCACTGTGAAGTGTAAGGAAGTTCTACGATGCCTAAAGTAAAAGCATCTACAAGTGATCGTCTGCAGTAGTATGTTGCAGAATTTAAAGACAATTTTACTTCTGATGGGGGCGTTCTGTTCTGCCAACCATGTGGAAAAGCAATCAAGGCTGAACAGCGATTTCAAGTTACACAACGCCTCAAGGGCAAGAAACATATTGCCGCAGTTTCGCGCCTTCAGAAGAAGTGTTTCGCGATAATCGTCTGTTATTTGTGATGGACATCCTGAAGATGTATCACGTTGTGTATTGTAAGGTAATTCTTCTGTAGTCAGTGAGGCATAGCATAAATTGCATTCGTAAGTTCTGCATATTATTTATATTCACATAAATAAACTAAATTATAATTAAATATTTTTACGTTTTTTGTCACATATTTCAGGTATTTTTAATACATAAAAATAAATATTTTCCCAATATTTAGCACCTAAAATCCGAGTCCTATTCATCACAATGACACAGGTTATTTAGGCAAATTCTACACACACCCAAAGTTCATGGGTATTAAGAAGATTAAAAAACCAAACCCCTAAATGAAACAACAACAACAACAACAACAACTCGCCATTACTATTCCCGTGACTACGGAGTTGGCGTTTCAACTCTCAATCTTTTCACTCCAAGTACAGCATTGTTGTCTCCAGTGCTGAATACCAAGGCTTCTCTAGCCCTAAAAATTAAGAAACAACAACAACAACAACATGAGGTATGGATCATTACTATGATCAATAAGAGGATGATGTAAAATTTGGTGTATACAAATTTGTGGAAAGACACTTGTTCTAACAAGGTGATACCCTAGTAAACGTGGGATTAATGGACTAAAATCATTGTTCTTCTTAAAGTGCATTTACTTTATTTTGGTTTTCCAGTCGGTCAACGCTACACCACGAGGTGGTCTCCTTTTAGAAATAAACTTGTCACTTGGCGCTGAATGCCAACTGGTTGAATGAATCACAGACTGAGCTGTTGTCTTGAACATTTTAAACACTCGCTACAAGATGACTACGTAGTTAGCGTAGTGGCTAGCATTATTGACTGTCACCGCGGAGGTCCGGGTTCGATTCTCAGCTCTGCCAAGAAATGTAATTCTAGTCTGAGGGCCGGAACGGGGTATACTCAGCCTCGCGAAGGAAAGCTTCCATCTCAGCTATCCTGGAAGTAGTTTTCCGTGGTTTTCTACTTCTACTCCCGGCAAATGTCAGGATGGTATCTCACTCAAGGTCACGGCCGCTTTCCTCCCAAGTCATACCTCGATTAAAAATACACACACTAGTATCGACATCATAGTGACAGATTATCAGACAAATTCTACACACACCCATGCACACGGGGCTATATGACCACGATGTCGCATAGTCCCTAAAATATGTATTTTTAACCCCTTGCACTACAGCCCATGAATGGCCTAGACCTACCAAGCGACCGCTGCCCAGCCATTTGGCCTGCAGATATTAGGGTGACGTGTGATCAGCGCATCGGATCCTCTCGGCCGTTAATATTGGTTTTCGTGATCGGGGCGCTGCCTCAGCTACTCAATTGTCCTCACCAGGCTGAGTGCACCCCGTTCCAGCCCTCACGTCAGTTTCTAAAATCCCTGACGGAGCCGGGAATTGAACCCGGGCCTCTGGGTGAGAGGCAGGTGCGCTCCCCAACACCTCGGGGCTGGCTCCCTGAAATAATTAACAACAAGAAAAACAAACATACTATATGTGGCGTGTCAACAGTTGAAGGAAGTCACTGAGCATGCCTAACATCCCAACAGGAGTGCTGCACCGGAAATATACGGAAACGGTACTTAATTAGAAAACGTGCCTTGTACCTTTCACCGACAAGGAATATTTGTTTTGTAAGTTTTACTAGGAATTCTTAAGCTTCATTCACTGACAGAAATAACTATTTGCTAGATTTTACTTGTTTCCGTTCTAATGATCAGATTAATGCCGTCTTCATATCCATGCGCAATTACACAATCATATTCTAGCAAATCTATCGGTACTGACTAGCTGCGTGTCACAACGGTAACGTTCTTGTCTACTGTACTCACGGATGCGTGATTGACGCCCAGCGCAGTCAGTTAGCCACGATAAAGAGCCCCTTGAGGGTAAAATTCTGGTACCTCAGCGTCTCTAAATCTGCATCACTTAAAAGGGTCGTATGACTCATAACATTAACTACTGATATTAGATTGAGGCATTCCATCGGACTACCCTCATCTTGGGGTTTTAGGTCATCACTTGACCCACTGAGCCACTCAGTCAGACAGGAAGATCTATGTCTATGTGATTAAACCATAAATAAAGTGAACGCCCTTTTAGGATAGTATCTTCCACCCTCCATAAAACACAATTTGCGGAGTGGCTGCTCATCTAAGTGCAACAAGAAGCAGGACATCCACAGCAACACATATGCAATATATCTTCATAAGCGCTCTTTTTTCCCACTTCCCCAGGCCAAGCAGAGTTCATTCGATGTTGAAGGAGGGATAAGATACTGATCTTAAGTCTTGGAATTGTGAGTTATAAGACGATACTTCACTGAAATGGGTTCTGTGACGACCAGAGAGAAAGCATACGCTCATACACATAATTGATGGATATTATGTATGGCTGTATTAGTGTGTGTGTAGCTTATTCAGTCGAGGATTGGGAAGGAGGTGGCTGTGATCTTCAGTTAGGAAACATTCCGGCATTGTCCTGTAGTGGAAGTGGGAAACCATAAAACACCATTTTCAGGATGGCTGAGGTGGGAATCCATCCTCAGTTTTGCCTCATGAGGCTGAGTGTACCCAGTCCCAGCCCTCAAACCAGAATTAATCTTCTTGGCAGAGCCGGGAATCGAACCCGCGTGACAGCCAGGAGTGCTTGCCACTACTCAACGAGACGGACCTGTTCAGTGCTACCTGTGATGTTATCAGATGGCAGCAGAAAAAGGAAGTTAGTGTTAGGTATTGCATGTACATGTAGCCTATTTATTCACCATGCTATTAAATTTACTTATGACGGTTTAGCCAGTGCTAAGCTGAAAAGCGTAGTAATAGGCTATAGTCTTTAACCCCTGGCACTAGAACCCATGAAGGGCCTATGCCTACCAAGCGACCACTGCCCATCCAATTGGCCTGCAGATATTGGGGTGACACGTGATCAGTGCATCGGGTCCCCTCAGCCGTTAATCTTGGTTTTCGTAATCGGGGCGATGCCTCGCTGTCAGCTACTCAATTGTCCTCACGAGGCTGAGTGCACCCCGTTCCAGTCCTCACGTCAGTTTCTAAAATCCCTGACAGAGCTGAAAAGCGAAGGGACTTTGATTTTATTCTCCAACTTGCTTAACTTAAAGTGTTGTTTTCGAATTCCTTTGGTAATAGATGAATGCTTCTACATATAGGTACGTTTGTCGAAAAATGCTTTGAGGAACGGCCAAAACTGTTCAAAATCCGTCCAGTGGTCCTCGCGATTAGTGCGGACAAACCGACAAGCAAAATAGAAGATTTATTTTATATTATGTATGGATTATATTAGGCGGGAAACATGAGAGACTGCTCAAGTAAATCTACGTGGGATGAAATATATTTGCGCAGTTTACAAGGAGATTACAGTGAGGTAATCTCTCTTATTTGTTAACAACACAACACTAAAAATTTCCTTAAACTTTTAAAAATATATTGATAATCATTGGCAACGCTGTGTATTTATTTGTTTGTTGATTTCTTCCTATACCAGTTGTAGGCTGCCACTAGGTCAACGCCTACGATATTTAGTACTGTGTAAGTATTTATGTAATGTTCATCTAAACTTAAGTACATCTGTAATGCCATCTGTTTGGTTCCTGCAGATTGGAATTGATCCCTTCAGCGAGGTCATGACAGTTGTTTCAGTGAAGGGTTTAGGAAGACCGAACTGTTTTCAAGAAGGCAGCAAAAATTGCGATGGTTCCACTCGCTCATATCATTTAGCTAGTTAATGTAATGAAGATAACAAATACAATTAAGGCCACGAGTGTCACCTTGTCAAACCTAGCCCCAATTAAAAGTAGTGTCTCTCTAGTACAGATATCACAGTAATTTATACCAGACACGTTAACACACACAAGTAAAGAGAGCTGATGGTCACCATGATCCAAGACCCTAAACTGGGAAAAGAATAGAGTCAAGGTGCAGATAAACAAATGCAGTGAGTTCTCAGTTGCACTCCTCTATATTATGGAAGAAAGAAATTCGAAACAAAACTCTCTCCATCGCTCAGTATTTAGATCGACTGATGTATGGAAGTGAGAGCTGGGTGAATTCAGGATATCTCATACATGGCACTACAGCCCATGAAGGGCCTAGACCTACCAAGCGACCACTGCCCAGTCATTTGGCCTGCAGATATTGGGGTGACGCGTGATCAGCGCATCGAGTCCCCTCGGTGGTTAATCTTGGTTTTCGTGATCGGGGTGCTGCCTCACTGTCAGGCAGCTATTCAATTGTCCTCACGAGGCTTAGAGCACCCCGTTCAACCCTCACCTCAGTTTATAAAATCCCTGACGGAACCGGGAATCGAACCCGGGGCCTCCGGGTGAGAGGCAGGCGCGCTACCCTAATACCACGTGGCCGGCATATCTCATACATAACCTGGAGGTAACTGATCTGAGTGAGGGTAGTACGAATGATTGCTGGGAAAAAGACGAGTGCAATTGCAGGAAAGTATTCATAACGAAGATATAAAGACTAAGTTAGCAATGAATATGCTAGATGAAGCTGTTCGTTTGGACTGACTTGGATGGTGGGCATGTGGTGAGAGTGGGGGAGGAGGCTAACGAACTGGGCTATAGAGGTACGATAGTTAGGCGCAGTGCTAATTGCTAATAGAGTGACATAGAGATGACTTGTTCCCAAACAGAGGTTCGCAGACTAGACTGGACGTTGAAAGACAAAGCAGTTTAAATGAAAATGAATTATTAACGTTATTATTATCCTAGCGTGTTGGCAACCTTGTTGTAACAGACCCTCCATTCTGTATATCTAATGTACAGTACAGTGTAGGAAAAGCAATAAGGCAATAAGCTCGTGATTTAGCAGAGCGTGGAGAATATGTTGGCCATAAATAATGCGGGCCTTTTATTGATTATGTGTACAAGTAATGCATGCACTTTGCAGGTCACATGGCTACGTTCAGCATGCATTGATCACATGTACATGTACTCTATACAGGGATGTCCAAACACGTGTGGTGATGTTAGCACAAGGCTGCACTGTGCAATGCGCTTTACACGAGAAGAACTGTTCCTCTCCCACTTTCACTGTATACGAGACGTCTCACGAACTGTCTTATAGCTAGCAAGCTCGAGGAGTTATATCTATTAAAAACTTAAAGAAAAAGTTACTTGGAGTTTCTATTCAGTTGTTACGTTCCATCACACATTTTTAGGCTAAAATCCTAGTAAAAATGAGCAGAAAGTTGAATTATGTGATGAATGACGGGACGTTGTGCGTGTATCTATCGGTCTGTTTAGCCCACCCTGTTAACTTATGAGTAGCTGCTTAGATCATAGAGAAATTTTGCATTGTGGTAATATTGCCTCCTGTGCCGGAGCTCTTTCCGGTCACGGAGATAGTCCGTCATTTTGTGTAGGCTAAGGATAGATCGTCCACCCACTCGTAACTGTGGAGCCGTATTCACCGTGGCCCACATTTTAACCGAGTGTGTGGATCTTGCTATCTTACGAAGAAACCTTGGTTTGCAGATGACACTCAAACTTATATTATCCGATAACGTGCTGGCTGCTGATCTCGTCATCCGCTTTATAAGTGAGAGTGGGTTAGGGCCTGGCATCTAAATTTCCCACATGTACTGTACGTTTACTCAAAGAACTTGTTCTTATTTGAAAATGGATTTTTTCTCCATATATGTTTATTATTTTAATTATTAGTTTTATTTCTTATTTTGTTTTATTATTTGAGGTCTATTTTAATATTTGGGCTTCCTCCTCAAAAATAAAATATATATTCCAAATTTGTATAATTTAATCTGCGTTAAAGGGGGGGGGGGGGTCATATGACCTCGTAGTTCCTAGTTCAGACCCTAACTAATATTTCCTACTGACACCCGATCTTTGCTCTTTTCACTAACTTCACTGTTGCCAACAGTTAGTTTTACAGTAGATCGCACCATCTTAATAGTTACCCTTGAATAACTCGCAAACATTTAATCCTTCTTTGTCCAAAATTTGTACCAACGTAATACGTACCATCAAAACGCAAATTGCGGTACTCAAAAAGGACTGACACCACTTTTTATGAAAATACAGTAGTACGCACCACCACGTTTTAGGCCGTTACTGTCTTACCAACCATTAGGAATGGGACAGTTACAGTTCCCCTAGTTTAATCAAACAAAGTACGAACAAAATACAGTATGTACCCCCCAAATCGTAATGTATATAATTTGAGTGTGGTTCGTGGTTGTCAAGAATTACCAATAGGTTCTACCAACCTTGCAGTTACTCTTGAATGACTCGCAAACAACTGACGCCATTTGTTTGAACGTATTTCACAAAACCAAAACAATTAATATTGTAACTTTCAGTCGGTCAACACAGAACACTAGAATATGTCAAACATAATCTGAATACCAGGTGAATCAGCTGCCCCTAATGACATTGTTTTATGCAGCCAAACTAACGATGTTGTCAGGAAGGTCGATATTTCTCTGCCTGCATCCCGTATTACTAATACACTGCAAGCATAGCCTGCAAACGATGAAAATCCACAGCCTGCTTCCAGTCGACCGACCGGGTCAGGGATCGAATGAAAGAATCCCCCATCTAGCGGCGAGGATATGGACTGTGCCGGCTGCCAAAGCCTATCGCACTCCCCTGGGGAAATGATTAAATGAATGACAGATGAAATGAAATTATAGTGGAGAGTGTTGCTGGAATGAAATTGTGACAGGGAAAACCGGAATACCCGGAGAAAAACCTGTCTGCCTCCACTTTGTCCAGCACAAATCTCACATGAATTGACCGGGATTTGAACCACGTACCCAGTGGTGAGAGGACGGCGTGCTGCCGCCTAAGCCACGGAGGCTTATCCTGCAAACGATACTGAAAACTATTATTTTGCCCTCGATGTGACTTCAGAGTAATAAGAGAGAAAATAAAATAGTGTTCAGTATCGTTTGAGGGATATACTTGCAGTGTTTTGGTAATACAGGGAGGCAAGAGCATGAGTATCGACCTTCATGACAACACGCGTTAGTTGGACTCCATAAAACAAAATTATTAGGGGCTGCTGATTCACCCGGTATATATTGTTACGGACTATTGAATAATAATAATAACAATAATAATAATAATAATAACAACAATAATAATAATAATAATAATAATAATAATAATAATAATAATAATAATAAGGTAACTAAGGGATGAAATTTTTCGCTTGTCAAGCCAGCATCATCAGATCCAAATCTATAAGACAAATAGCTCTACAAAACACTGCCAAACCTACAGTGACACTCGCAGACAGTCTCTGCCATCCAAAAAGAAAACACAAGAAAACCCGTCAGAAAACGTAGTAAGTGTGGTAATTATTACTGATAAAAGTTAAAACATTCAGCACCCAAAAAAATAACTATTTATGTTTATGTTGCAAAACTTAGAAATGACTATCCCATCAACTAATGGACTGGGAGATCTCTCTGGGGTTAGCGTGACGGCTTTTTGACGATACATTTCTGACTCCTACAGTAGTTACCTTGGCAACAAGTTCAAGTGCACTTAGTTCCAATTCGTTTAATCGTGCGCGATCACCATACACGAGTCGAAGAGGTTAAACATATCCATGATTCTGTGCTATGGTTCTGCAACATTATAACTATGATATTTCTGTGTATCTCCCAACTGATGAGAATGATTTCGTCGGGCTTGACAACCATTTTTTACCTTTTGCGGTCTCAGGTTACGCATTGAACTGTGGATCCAAAGGTCCTGAGTTCGATTTCCATCTTTGCCTAGGAATCTAATTCTTTGTCGAAGATTTGAAATGGGTGCCGGTGGTGTACCTACCTTTAAGGGGCAACATTGAGTAAAGCTGGTTTCAATTCCCACCTCAGCCAATCCAGAAGCGGCTTTCCGTAATTTACCACTTCAACTCGAGGCAAATGCCGGGATGGTTCCTAACTTAAGACTTCGGCCATCGTTTTCTCAATGCTATCCTCAATTGCAAATATACACCTACTTAGGTTGCCACAATAACATGCTTATTCTACATCCACCCAAGTGAACGGGGCAACAACAACAACAACAACAACAACAACAACAACAACAACAACAACAACAAGTTACAAAGGTTATGATAAAGTCAACAACAACTTTTGGGTCTTTACACGTTATACAGTAGTTATAACTGTTATTATCAAATCTTGCTTAAATGAAAAAATCATACGGTAAAATAAATGCCGAGAACGCTAAAGTGCTACCTCGTACCTCTCTGGCATCGGGAAGGCGTGGGTTCGAATCCCATCTCGACCGTCTCTTGGTTTCCCCATTTTCACCACTTGAAAACTGCTGGGATGGTTCATTTCAACAGGTCCACGGCCCAATCTCCTTCCAAAATCCCTTCCCTGACCAGTCCTGAAAATAAAGTAATTGGCTCGGTGACGTAGTCGGTAGCATGCTGAACTGCTATGCCCAAGATCACGGGTTCAAACCCGGCCAAAGTCGTCGTATTTTTAAGAGCGTTAAAATCCTTCAGTATGCTTTCCTTCGGAGGGAAATAAAGACAGCGCGCCCATGTCATAGATTTATGGCATGTAAAAGAACCTACCACTACAATTGGTAGTGTGTAGCTAAATTTGTAGTTTATTTGGGTAGAAACGCTTTATGAAGTTCAAATTGTTTGCCGCTAGGTGTCAGTGGAAGTGGCATCTCTGGTAGCCAACGTTGGAACTACTTGAAATTAAACTTGATGGGGAGCCTACGGGCGTTCAATTAAAAATACTCCACTGGCCATTGGATGCAATTCAAATATAATAAAAATAAAAAAATGGCCATTGGCTGTTAATAAACAAGTAGTTTCGTGAAGAACTATACAGCCTATTTTCATATATCCTACTCATGTTAATTGCCTCTGTCAACATACAACATTTCAGTTTGATTGCTGTAATAGATTCGTAGATATTGAGAACCGTCTAAATATTTTAGATGGTTCACAGGTTGGATTTTTATTTATATACTATTACATGAAGATTGTTGTGTACGTGTGGTATTCAAATTTCAATCGCATGATTAGAACACAAGAAGTAAAAACGAGACTTTAAAATTTCGCACAGCTGCCATCTTGTGCTTATGAAAACAATTGAAATAAGTTAGATGCCAGTGGATTAACATTTGTATAAATATTTAACCTGAAAAGTTTCACTGCACTCGGATGGTTAAATCGCGAGAAACGTCCATTTAAATATGTGTACTTTGCGTCGGCGCCATGTTGGATTTGTGCTCACCAGGTTACTGAAAGACCTATAGGTGAACTTATGTTCATAGGCTAGCCTCATCATCATCATCATCATCATCATGTTTTTCAGTCAAGCGACTGGTCTGCCCCTACAATGAGTCTTCTCCACGTTGTTCGGTCTTGTGCTGTCCTCTATGAACATGAAAAAAAATCAGTTTGATTGCTGTAAAAGATTCGTAGATAGCCTATTGAGAACCATCTAAATATTTCGGATGCTCGTCATTTTGGATTGTTATAGAGGCCATAGAGTTATGAACCATTAAAGGAAAATTATTTCGTAGGTTCATTATTCAAACTTTCACTTCGATCGCATGATTACGACACAAGATATGAAAACTTAATTTTAAAATTTCGCACAGCCTCCATCTTGAGGTTATGCAAATAATTGAACTAAATTAGATGCCAGTGCATTACAATATGTATAATCATTTACTGTACCACATTTCACTGCGCTCAGTGAGTTAAATCACGAGAAAAGTCTATTAAAATGTTTCAAATTCGCTTGGCCGCCATGTTCGTTTTGTACTTTACAGGTTTATGAAAGATACATAGATAAACGTGTACCAGGGCCCTTTATCACCGTACAAAATTTCAGGGTGATATCTGTTATAGTTTCGGAGATATAGAATGCCGGTGTAATATTTCGCACAGCCACCATTTTGAGGTTATGTATACAATTGAACTAAATTAGACACCAGTGCATTACAATGTGTACAAACATTTGCTGTACCAAGTTTCATTAAGTTTGGATTGTTAAATCGCGAGAAAAGTCTATTTGAAAGTCTCAAATTCGCTTGGCCACCATTTTGGTTTTGTAGTTACCAGGTTTTTGAAAGTCTCATAGGTTAACTTCTAGTATTACCCTTTATCACCGTGCACAATTTCATGGTGATATCTGTAATGGTTTCGGAGATACTGCTTGCTGGTGAAATATTTCGCACAGCCGCCATGTTGGATTGGTGAGACACAATAAAATTTGAAGGGCACGGTCGGGGTCGGCTGGAATGGTGCTATGATCTTACCGAGTTTCATTGAAATCGCTCCAGCCGTTTCGAAGTTATTAGGGACACACACACATACCATCACACACGGTGTGTTTTGGACAGTTCAAAACCCACCTCCACCTCACAACACACACACGGACAAAAGGTGATCTCATAAGCCTATTTTTTTCATAAAATGAAAATAGGCTAAACAAGATGTTCAGTAAAGAACATATATCCTACTTTCTCCTAAATTCATGGGTATTGTTATAACTCTTTGTCCTTTTCAAGGAGTATAATTGAATGTTGGGTGTAGTAGTTTGTTGAAATACAACGTGCCATACGGATATCAAACATGAATATGAGGTGCCCTTTACTAGTGCTACCTCTGTAAAAATAAACATTCACTTCGGTTTCACCGTGTTTGAATTGCTGGGGGAATCGATTTGCACACATACTTGGCCGCCATCTGCAAATTATTGGGCTGATGATCTTGTAGTTTGGTCAAAATATGCTTCCCACATAAAGGTATGTTGTTGAAAAATTTGGTAGAGATCAGATGATTTGGTTGGTCGTATTTTGATTTAAGCCTTGAACATTTGAGTGGCTGCCATTACGTTTCCGTCATGATGGCGGCGATATAAAACATGACACTGAGGTGCCCTTTTGCTAGTTTTATCTCTGTAACAAATTTCGTAAAATTCGGTTTCACCGTGTTCGAATTGATAGGGGGGGGGGGGAGACATTCAGAGTACACACACTCACACACACACTCACACACTAACACACAGACAGACACACATTTTTTGGCCCTGTGTAGATCTTATAAGTCTACTTTCATTTTTTGCAAAAATCGAAAGTAGGCTAAAAATGTTATAGAAATATAGTTTGCCAGACCTGAAGTCAATTAAATTTATGATTGAACTGCTAACTTTCTGGAAAATAATGATTATTGTTTCCTTCAAGTATTATAAATTATCCCAAATATCTTTTCTTAGTACCTCACCCATTAAATTGATAATAACGTCCTGGTCTATCACGCTCCAAAATGAAAAACATCTTACATTATCGTACTATCATGCGCGACCTCTAGACATATGTCATTATAGACTCCATCAACATCATCAGCAGCTGTGGCTGTTTCTCATTAGCCTAGCAATATCCGGTTGTTGCAACACTGACCTCAAATTTCCGGCACACGAGATCAAATCTATTACCCTGCAGTTATAACGTGTATCTCAGATTAGCAGCTAATATCGTAATGCACGTACCACGAGTGAACTTGTGTTGTTGTAATGCCTATAAAATTGCAATCTTTCAGAAGACTTTGTCCAAGTATTGGCTGTCACCACATAGGTTCGTGTTCGATTCACGGCTCTGACAAGACATTTTATTCTGCTCTGAGGGCTGGAACGGGGTACACTCAGCCTCAACCATCGTAGAAGTGTTTTTTCAGCCAAATGCCGGGATGATTCCTAGCTTAAGACCACGGCCACTTCCAACTCAATCCTCGCCTGACTTACAAATACACACATAATACAGACAGTATACACAATTTTCAGACAAATTCTACACTCACCCAAGTACACAAGAGTTGAAATGACCAGGATGTTCTAGCCCCTAAGTAATTCAAAAAATGCAACAAGAGGAACTTTCATGATAAGAATTAAGTTTCGAGGTCCAGGGGTATGATGGATGAGTGAGTTGTAAGGATTTGATGCCCTTCTTTCAATGTTGCCTGTACAAACTGTCATTTGTAGCAACACCTGTAGACCGACTGAAGAGTTTCAAATGGCAGGATGAGTGAGTAAGTTTTGATTCTTTTAACATTTGCTTTTATATGTAGATATGTAGAGATTGTGCCAACATTGTGTCGTGATTGACGAATGTGGAAAGTACGTGGGTTTGCGTGTGGGAGGGAGGGGGCAGAGCGATTATAATTATCAGTGTTTACTGAAGTACTGCCATTATCTGTATTGTCTGTAAATATTGAACACACGAGGGCCCACTTTACGGAGAAAGTATAATGTCAATGGCATACTCTACAATTTAGAAAGTCATTTTGGTAATGACCTCCCCTGTGCTAATGCCCGCTATTGTTCAAGGTTATTTCTCTACATTCACCTGTCTCATCAAGGTTTTCACTGCACATGCCATACAATCAACGGTGTAAACACAATGGGAAAGCTCACTAATTTTTCAGTGGCAAACTTCAATGCTTTAGAAATAGTTGTTGGGGAGAAATACAAACGGATGTTGCAAGAGACACTCTCGGCATTGTAGGCCAACACAGTGTTGCCTACACAAACTGTCATTTGTAACTCTTTAGTCGGTCAACACGAACTTACCCAATTACTGGGCGGGATATAATGTATACAATATGTAAATAACAGTCGCTGTGCGGCGATAGCTGTACGAGATAAGTAAATGTGCACAAATATAATTCTAGTGCATGGTATTGTTTGTTAATTTAATTAATTAATTTATTATTTATTTATTTATTTATTTATTAGCCTATTTTCAATTTTGAAAAAATAGGCTTATGAGATCACCTTTTGTCCGTGTGTGTGTGCGTGTGTGTGTGTGTGTGTGTGTGTGTGTGATTCGTGTGTGTGTCCCCCCCTAATAAAATCTAAACGGCAGGAGCGATTTCAATGAAACTCGGAAAGTTCATAGCACTATTCCCGGCGACCTCGACCGTGCCCTTCAAATTTTGTTACGACTCACCAATCCAACATGGCGGCTGTGCGAAATATTTCACCAGCATTCAATATCTCCAAAACTATTACCGATATTACCCTGACATTTTCTATGGTGATAGAGGGAACTACTATAAGTTCACTTATGTGACTTTTGAAAACCTGGTAACTACAGAACCAACATGGAGGCCAAGCGAATTTGCGACTTTTAAATAGACGTTTCTCGTGATTTGACCAACCAAACGCAATGAAACTTGGTACAGTGTATGTTTATATACATTGTAATGCACTGACATCTAACTTCGTTCAATTGTTTACATAATCACAAGATGGCGGATGTGCGAAATATTTCACCGGCATTCTATATCTCTGAAACTATTAGCGGTATCTCCCTAAAATTTTGTACGGAGATAAAGGGCACTACTAGAAGTCCACCTATATGACTTTCAAAAACCGGTTAACTACAAAACGAACATGGCGGCCAAGCGAATTTGAAAATTTTAAATAGACCTTTCTCGCGATTTAATGTTCCAAGCGCACTGAAACCTGGTACAGGAAATATTTATACACATTGTAATCCACTGGTATCTAATTTAGTTCAATTGTTTACATAACCTCAAGATGGCGGCAGTGCGAATTTTAAAATTAAGTTTTTATTTCTTGTGATGTAGTCATGTGATCGAAGTGAAAGTTTGAATAATGAACCTACGCAATAGTTTTCCTTTAATGGTAAATGACTCTATGGCCTATACATTTAACAATCCAACATGGCGACCATCCGAAATATTTAGGCGATACTGAATATCTACGAATCTATTTTAGCAATCAAACTGCATTTTTTATGTTCATAGGGGCTATGAACTTAAGTTCACCTATAGGACTTTAAATAACCTGGTGATCACAAATCCAACATGGCGGTGACGCGAATTATAAATATTCACATGGACGTTTCTCGCAATTTAACCATCCGAGTGCAGTGAAACTTGGTACAGTAAATCCTTATACGAATGTTAATCCACTGGCATCTAATTTATTTCAATTGTTTCCATAACCTCAAGATGGCAGCTGTGAAAAATTTTAAAATCACCTTGTTTTTTCTTGTGTCCTAATTATGCGATTGAAATTTGAATACTACACGTTCACAATAATCTGCATGTAATAGTACATAACTCTAGGACCTACATATATAAAATCCAACATGGCGACCATCCGAAATATTTAGTCGGTTCTTAATATCTACGAATCTATTACAGCAATCAAACAGAAATTGTGTATGTTGATAGTGGCAATTAACATAAGTAGGATATATGAAAATAGGCTGTATAGTTCTTCACGGAACTACTTGTTATTTATTCTGTAATTCTTCAGGAGTGATGAACCAGGATCCTACACTTGCACTTAGCTAATATAAATCATTTTTTATGATTTTCATACCATATTTGATATTCCGGAAGTCATTACCAATTGAAATTGCTGTCCATTATCACTACAGCACAGGCAATATATGCTAAATTACGTAAATATGTGACTTAAGTCGTTATTAATTGTTCGTTTAACGACGGCAATTGTCACAGCTTGTCGTTGCTCAAATGTTACTGAAAGAGGCGCATTAGTTGTGTTGATCTGTTTCCGAGACGTCATTTCACTGTTACCAATGTATGGTACCCAAGATACACCACACAGATCATGCGTAACGAGCTCCGCGAGAATCTATTGGCTTACGAAGCGGAGCGAGATACTATTGGCTTCCATCTGGCCGAAAATTAGTGCTTGTACTACACGCAAGGGGCTCTGGGGCGTTAGCCCCTAGTTAGGTCTCTATTAAATTTGTATGTAAAGCCTTTTTCATATCGAAACACAACGAAGCGAACGAATGGAGCCAGCGCAGCAGAAAACAAACACAACACGGTACCGTAGGCGTATGTGTGGGGTTGGCAACATTTTATTTATCCTGTAAATCTCGCCCACAATTGCCGATACATCTGGAATTACATTATCTATGTCGTGTTATAAAATGGGGAAGGTGGGTGGGTTATAGACAGCGGAGGAGGAAGCATTTATTATGACAACGTTTCCATAGTTATTATTCATCATTACACAATGTATTTCGGCTAATTTAAGTGGGTTTGTACTTGGTTCATCACTCCTGATGTGTTACTTGTTGTTCTAAATTGCATACACGTGCTTATTTACCAACACTCACGTAATTCACAAAACCTTGAAGACAAAACAAACCAACCGAATAACGAGATTCAAATTACGAATCGTATTATAAAAACAAAAAACAAGCTACAATTGTAGTTTAAAAGAATATTATTGCATAATCTAAACCTCAACACAGTTATCAGGATCTGATGATGGCCGCTTGAAGGTCGAAACGCGTAATTCTAAATTGCCCCTTTATTATCCTCCCTATATTATTCTGCTAAGGTCCCATTCCCGTTTTGTACCGAAAGTAAGGTCCTGTTAACACCAACCTACACATATGGGGTACTTACAGGTTCCGCATAACCCCATGTGTGCCCGAAACGCACTCACTTCCTCTTTAAATGCCTCACAATTAAATAAATACCTTAAAAATTTACATTTACAATGGGAGCAGCACCGTAACCTGGCGAGCCTGCCGCTCGAGCGCAGGGCAGCGCGGCGGCGGCAGCCATCATGCTGGAGCGTGGCGTACTGCTAGGCGAGCCTGTCGCTAGAGCGCAGGGCAGCGCGACGGCGGCAGCCATCTGGCGGGAGCGCGGCGTACTACTTGCTGAGGAGTCTCTCAGCAGATGGCTCCGGTGTGGTCTCGCCAAGACTTTCTCTAGGGTTCAATCCTTTGCAAATGTAAAAATTGCTGTAGAAGAAACTCCCGAGCAAACAATAACCGATGAATTCGTTGTAACATCGAATATTGTCTAAAAAGAGGGGCTGTGACAAGTAGAAAACACTGTTCTACAAAATTATTTGTGTTCTTCTCATGGACGTATGCCGTTTAACAACAATAAATACATTTCTTCAATATTTAAAACTTCGTTCTCCCACATTCTTCCCTACTATCCCCAAAAACCTACATTCATGTTGCGAAAGCTCGCACGGGCCTACTGGTAGTGATAATTAACTAATACTTGTAATCTTATCCAGGAGTGCTATTTGCATATGTTATACATTGTCATTGTGCAAATTCGTGTTAACCGACCAAAGAGTTACAAATGACGGCCTACACAGTTATCCGTCCGCTTATAATAAAATTAACTCTATCAAATTGCCCATGTAAATTGCACAAATGGTGACAGATATTTGAACAAACATTGATTTTTGGCCTACTTTCAATTTTTGCAAAAAATGAAAGTAGACTCATGAGGTCTACACGGGCCAAAAGTTGTCAGGCTATCAGTCTATCAATTCAAACACGACAAAACCGAATCGAACGGAATTTGGTACAGAGGTATCACTTGCAAAATGACACCTCATGCTTTATATCGCCGTCATCTTGATGGAAACGTAATGGCGGCCATCCAAATGTTCAAAGCTTAAATCAAATTACGACTAACCTAATCATCCGATCTATACCAAAGTTTACAAAAATGTACCTTAATGTGGGAAGTGTCTTTTACCTAAACTACAATGTCATCAGTCAAATAGTTTCAAGAAGTCGGACGTATAAATCATTCAAGTAATATGGCCTAACCGTTACGATTCCACAAGGCCGGCCACACCAAATCCATTTATTGTACAGAGGGTGGTTTAAACTGTGCTCAAGGAGGTGACCCGTAGGATATTAACATCTTATAATATTATCACTGACTAACAGTTCAGACCGACCGTGCCGTATCGTCCCGATGGGTCAAAAAGGAGGCTATTGTTTGCTCGCTAGTCCATATTTTAGGTGAGGATTCAATTAATCAATATATGATATATCACGTTGTTATTCAACAAGCTACTAAAACCGACATATTATACTCTTTGAAATGGACAATGGGTTGTTATGACTATAGCCTACCCATGCATTTAGGAGAAAGTAGGCTGTATGTTCTTTACTGAACATCTTGATATTCATTAATTTGTATCAATTAATTTCTCTTAGCTTTATCTTCGTAACCGATAAGGAAGCTGTACCAACTATCAATGTATTCAATAATGGCAACTAACCGAAGAGAGTTCTTCTCCGAGTGACCTATCGCTTTCACAAGTGTCTTCTTGGTTTCACGTCGTACATGTTATACAGAATGTTTCACAGATAATAAATACCACCTCAGGAAAAAAAGAACA
Organism: Meconema thalassinum; assembly: GCA_946902985.2. Classification (NCBI taxonomy): domain Eukaryota; kingdom Metazoa; phylum Arthropoda; class Insecta; order Orthoptera; family Tettigoniidae; genus Meconema; species Meconema thalassinum. The sequence continues at coordinate 274,780,627 of OX336390.1, forward strand.
ATACAATAAAAACATTCAACAGCGCACACCACCTATATTCAGAGGCAAATTTAAGTATTTCCCACCCCCAAGCACACAAGAAATGCCTCCTCTCGTATTTAATGATTAACTTATTCGGGATCCGCATGCATGAACTGGACAATCCCGTAGATTGGTAATACAGTATAGCATTATCAGTCATTCAAAAGCTTGCCACGGTGGGTGAGTGGTCAACATGTCGGTCTACTAACCCGATGCTTGCAGGTTCGCGGCCGTGGTAAGTGATTTTTGAAAGGCTGCAAAAATACGACACTCATGTCATACGATGTTGGCATGTCAAAGAACCCATTTGAATTCAGTAGGCCGTGTTCATAATGGCAAAATTAATCTCGGGAGTTTACGCCAACACAAAGTTCCTCATTTCTCTACTAGAATGCGCTATAGTGTTCAAAGAGTTTAGATATCTAAACCCCTTGACTTTCATAGTGCCTCAAGGATCAACGAAATTCGATATGCAAGCTACCCTCTGGGTGTCAAATAACAAAGCTTGCACCCGGCACCCGAGGCCATACGATATTATTATGATTACTCATTCAAAATATCCTAGAATACTCCAGGCCTTATTCCATGCTCGGTGATGGTGTTGTTTCTCATATCATCCTAGTCCAGAGACCTCGTGATATCTCTCTCATCTTATAGACTTGTCAAGTTGCTAAGCCTTTCTTCTAGAGCACCTCGTGGTGCAGCGGCTAACATTCTTGGCTGTCACCTCGGAGGCCCGGGTTTGACTCCCGGCTCTGTCAAGATATTTAATTATGGAATGGGGTACACTCAACCTCGTGAGGCAGAACTGAGAAGAGATGGGTTCGATTTCCACCTCAGCCAACCTGGAAGTGGTTTTCCGTAACATCCTGTTTCTATTCCAGGCAAATGCCGGAATGGTTCCTAACTTAAGGCCCAATCACGATCTGAATTATAAATTCACACACTAATATAGCCATCACAATAACACAGGCTATCAGACGAAACCTCCATACACCCAAATACACGGGGCTAAATGGCCATGATATCGAATACCCTCAAATGAAACGATAACAAGAACAACATTTCTGCGGTCATTGATGTTCTATGCTAGGCCTTCAAAGTTTGAGCGCATCAGATTGTTGATTATTATTATTATTATTATTATTATTATTATTATTATTATTATTATTATTATTGTTTTAAGGGGCGGAACATCGGTGTCATGTGCCCCTCATAACACAGTTTAGGAACAAATTTTGTTTAAGTAATTATTTTAGGTGGAATCATAGAATCATTCTTAAATAATATGAAATCATTCTCAAATAATATGAATTTACTCTAAAATAACATGGTATCATTCTAAAATAATATGGCATCATTATAAAGTAATATGGCATCATTCTAAAATAATATGGTATCATTATAAAATAATATGCCATCATTCTAAAATAATATGGCATCATTCTAAAATAATATGGCATCATTATAAAATAATACGCCATCATTCTAAAATAATATGGCATAATTCTAAAATAATATGGCATCATTCTAAAATAATATGGCATCATTATAAAATAATACGCCATCATTCTAAAATAATATGCCATCATTCTAAAGTAATATGGATACATTCTAAAATAATATGCCATAATTATAAAATAATATGGCATCATTCTAAAATAATATGGCATCATTATAAAGTAATATGGCATCATTCTAAAATAATATGGTATCATTATAAAATAATATGCCATCATTCTAAAATAATATGGCATCATTCTAAAATAATATGGCATCATTATAAAATAATACGCCATCATTCTAAAATAATATGGCATAATTCTAAAATAATATGGCATCATTCTAAAATAATATGGCATCATTATAAAATAATACGCCATCATTCTAAAATAATATGCCATCATTCTAAAGTAATATGGATACATTCTAAAATAATATGCCATAATTATAAAATAATATGGCATCATTCTAAAATAATATGGCATCATTCTAAAATAATATGGCATCATTATAAAATAATACGCCATCATTCTAAAATAATATGGCATAATTCTAAAATAATATGGCATCATTCTAAAGTAATATGGATACATTCTAAAATAATATGCCATAATTATAAAATAATATGGCATCATTCTAAAATAATATGGCATCATTCTCAAATAATATGGCATCATTCGAAAATAATATGGCATCATTATAAAGTAATATGGATACATTCTAGAGTAACATGCTATAATTCTTAAATAATATGGAATCATTCTAAAATAATATGGCATCATTGTAAAATAATATGCCATCATTCTAAAATTACATGCCATCATTATAAAATAATATGGCATCATTCTAAAATAATATGGCATCATTCTAAAATAATATGGTATCATTCTAAAATAAAAAGAAACACATTATAATAATATAAACAAACGAAAATACGGTATACAGAACCCAAAAATTATCGTTTTAATTCAAATAAGAAACAGTTCTTTTGATTCACGAAATACTTTAAAATTCAAATTGCTAGCCCTAACTCACTGTTTCCTACACAGCGGATGACACGATCAGCAGCCACCACGTCAGAGGCTAATATAAAATAATATTGAGCGTAATCTACAAACCAGCAAAATCCACACTCGTTGTAAGTTGTTGTTGTTAATTCATTTAGGGACTTTGTGACTGTAGTCATTTAGCCCCGTGTAGTAGGGTGTGTAGAATTTGACTGATAACCTGTGTTATTGTGGTGTCTGTAGTAGTGAGTGATGGGGAAGGAGGCGACGTGGCCTTAAGTTAGGAACTATCCTGGCATTTACCTGCAATAGAAGTGGAAAACCATGGTAAACTACTTCCAGGATGGCTGAGGTGGGAATCGAACCCACCACTTCTCAGCTTTGCCTCATGAAGCAAAGTAGGATCCATTTCAGCCCTCAGATCAGAAATATATTTCTTGGCAGAGCCAGAAATCGAACACAGACCTCTAGGGCGACATCCAAGATTACTAGCCGCTACACAACGACATGCATACGCGTTGTTTAACGCGCCACGGTCTGTTAGACCGGGCCTATTGTTTACTTGTGCACTGCCTACTCGGTTTGGCACCAAGATTTTTCCCTATTTAGTACCTTCCCTCTACCCCTCACCCTACGACACCGTGATACTCTTATCAGTTTCACTCAACGCGCTCTGTTGCAACAAGCAAACGTTTCGACAACCGGTCTAAATCTCCGCCCGCGACCGTGTCTTTGTTTCAACAATCCAGTGTGAGATCATTATAATAGTTATTTGTTGGATGCCTGAATGCAAACTAATGGGACTAGCTGTACTCTCTGAATTTCAAGATAATTGTTACATTATTTCATGTGTAGTAATTTAAGGTTAATAATTTACATTATTTCATTATATTTTTATTTAAAAGAATATAAGCGATTTCTTCTACATAAATGACTCTCATAACTAAGCTTTATTGTCTCATTTGTTATTACATATTGCACTGAGGATTAGAAAAGAAAAGTCAGTAACTGTACCCTGCTTTTAATAATACACTGTCATTTTGACCGTGCGCGACCGAATACGCTACTTTATTTCGCGCGACCACACAAGGGTTAAATGTGAACCAAGGTGAATACGGCTCCACATGTACAATATGGAGGTCATCCCTTCTCATCTGATACGAGTGTGCGGGCCTAGCATCCTTAATACCATCTGATTGATTCACGTAACGTTGCGATCCGAAATATTATCGAAATGGTACAAGACAATGTAAAACTGAGATCACAGGGAAGTTTCCTCGTTAAGGTCTTACAAATTGACGGAATATGTTCATATTTTCTCTTTCAATCAGTGACAAGGTTTCGGCATTTAGTTAAAATACAGTCATGAGATTAATAAGTCCAGTCATGTTTGCTCAAAATAAATGATGCATTCTATGAATGACACTTTTCCAATAATTAACAGATACATATTGGCATTTATCAGTATAATTAAATTTATCGCAGTTTTTTGTGTAGAATGAAATATGCTTGGAATTACCTCTAATATAAAATACATTATTCGACGAGTAATTTAATAATTCTTATTAGATATGTGCTTCAATAGCTAACAGATTAAACTGCGATGTAACTAGGATACAATGCATTACCGTGTCGGTAGCTCATAAGAGGCTGGCCACTTCTGAATGTGACAACAAGAAGTGGAATATGAACGCAGTTGGTTGACTGAAGAGTGGTTATAAATATACAAACAAACAAACAAACAAACAAAAATCAAATAAATAAATACATAATTTTTGACGAGACTGACTCACATAATACGGACTACGTTAAATCCCGCAGGGATGGTGGTGGTTATGCCTGCAAACGAGATCCTGTTAAACTGACGTACGACAGTGAAACCTCGAGATGAGTCAACCCATGGAGGAAAGAAAGGAAGGAGATGCCTTCGGTGCGCTACCTAGCGCAAGCTGCTGAAGCCGAAGGGCTCGCCCACTTTGGTTGCAAGAAAATGGCTGTCCCTATGCTTAAAGCCGTCAACCACTCCAACTAGTAATGGATTTTAGTGACATAAAACTGCAATGACAAGTCAAGATTTTTTCTTGGATAGGCAGAACACACTCTGTACATCACGGTACTAGGCACAAATAAGCTGCGTTATCGTTTTAAAAGCCAATTTAAATATAAATATGAGAGCACCTTTGCGAGGCTAGTTTTGTAAGGAAGACGCGGCAAAACGTAATAATACGCTGAAACACTGATTAAATTGAATACAGGTGTCTGAAGATGCGAGTTATACCAAAGAAGGAACATCTTGGGAATTAATGATGCCGAACTAATTACGGTAGGCTATTTACACCAAATTGAGTTTTATGTTCTTATTGGTGTTGAGGCATTCATCAGTTTTTAGGCCTAATTTCGAGCACAGTCACTTTCACTCATTGGTCGTACACATTTTGATATTCAAGAATACGAACCTCAAAATTAATAAACCGAACAATTAAAAAAGGATGCATATTTGCACAAAAAATACGGTATAGCCTGTACGTTTTTCGGTACCATACGGTATTTTCTTTGTGGGGGGTAGAAACTTGACGATTAGCCTCGAATTGATTACTTACGTAGGCCTACCGTAATTATAGACCGACAGCCGTTTGATAATTTGGGATTTACAGAGGAATGATTTTTATTTTTTTGGTATATAGGGTAGGCCTACACATGCTGAGATTAGAATTGAAGAGTTTTTTTTTGTAATAACTTATCAATACTGTTATTACGTTTCCAAAGTTGCATAACTGGAGCGCGGTAAAAACCAGGGCCAAAATAAGGTTTAGCCATGCACAATGCCTCATACAAGTCACAGAACACCGAATACGAGTTAAGGTTACGCCCCCTTTGGTTGCAGCGCTTGGCTTCACTCAAACGAGCTCAGGGCATCTCCTCTTCTTCTTTCCTCCATGAGTCAACCATTGCTAGATCCTCTCTTTCCTGGCCAACCTCCCTTTGCCAGCTCTTTCTTACCGTTATTAAAACATTTGAACTCATTTTATCCCAGTGTTTTCCAGTTTTCATGGCCATTGGCTTTCTTTTCTTTCGATACTGTAATTCAATGAAGAGCATGAGCAAGGTTGTAGTTTTATGTTTTTAGTTTTTAATACGGGCTACGTTAAATAACTCGTAAGCAATGGGCCCTCCTTTTCACGAAAGATAGGATGCGACATGTATTAACTTGTATTAACCATAGAATGGAAATTATTCTTGCGCACAACTAGTGGCAAGAATTGATTAATAAGCAATATCATCATTCTCAGCAGTTATGTCATGGGTTTAATGTTCGTATTAACTGATGTTGCTTTTACTGACGCCAGTGTGACGGAATTTTATCCTGAAATGGATATTTAACTTGCCACTCAATCTACTGACTGGATGTTGTTGTATTTAATCACACTTAAATGCTATTGTACTGAACTAACAATCTTGCGTTTTATGGCCAACTCTAAAGCAACTGTGCCACTCAGCCCGCAGAGCCATCTTGCTACACAAGGGGTGCCTGAGAGGACTTTAAATAGTATCTATATGAATAAAAAATAATAACCCCTGGCACTACAGCCCGTGAAGGGCCTAGACCTACCAAGCGACCGCAGCCCAGCCATTTGGCCTGTAGATAATGGGGTGACGCGTGATCAGCGCATCGGGTTCCTCGGCCGTTAATCTTGGTTTTCGTGATCGGGCCACTGCCTCACTGTCAGACAGGTACTCAATTGTCCTCACGAGCCTGAGTGCACCCCGTTCCAGCTCTCACATAAGTTTCTAAAATCCCTGATGGAGCCGGAAATCGAACCCGGGGCATCCTGGTGAGAGGCAGGCGTGCTACCCCAACTCCTCGATGCCGGAATACCTAAATGAATACCAATTGGTATTTAATTAATTTATTGCACCTTAGTCAATAAAGATAAAATAATAATAATTAATTAATGAAATGTACCAATTTCGGCCATGTTATGGTCTCCTTCAGTAGTGTTGTTATAGAGAAATTAAAGTAATTGCGAGCAATGCGTTGTTAATAATAATTTAGATAGGTTATCTATAAAATATAAAAATAGTTAAAAACAGATCGGTAACAAATATGGGCTCTAATTTGATGTTAATAGAAATAAGCTGGGTATGTTTTCTCTTATTTGATAGACTTTGGAATACACCCTCTCAATCTGGTGATTTCAATCCATGGTCCATGAAATTTGAATAGGCAAGAGTGGACCATCAGTAATAAAATAAGTCGAATCCACTGCACTAAAACCAGAACATAATGAAAAACAAACAAGTCGTGTGACATTCTCAAATAGCAAGGCTCCTTAATCAGTGGACATTCTAAAAATATCATGTTACTGTCAATTTCTTAGGGGAAAATGTAATTAAGACTAATGGTTAACACTTTGAAATAAAAGCCAGGCAAACATTTTTACTGTATGAAGTCATAAAAAGAAAACAAGTAGTTCCGTGAAGAACTAAAGCTTATTTCCATATATCCTACTTATGTTAATTGCCACTATCGACATACAAAATTTCAGTTTGATTGCTGTAATACATTCGTAGATATTGAGAACCGACTAAATATTTCAGATGGTCGTCATGTTGGATTTGTATATATGTAGGTCTTAGAGTTATGTACTGTTACATGAAGAGTATTGTGTACGTGTAGTATTCAAGCTTCAATCGCATGATTGGAACACAAGAAGTAATAACGAGATTTTGAAATTTCGCACAGCTGCCATCTTGTGGTTATAGAAACAATTGAACTAAATTAGATGCCAGTGGATTAACATTTGTATAAGGATTTACTGTACCAAGTTTCACTGCACTCGGATGGTTAAATTGCGAGAAACGTCCATGTGAATATTTATACTTCACGTCACCGCCATGTTGGATTTGTGATTACCAGGTTATTGAAAGTCCTATAGGTGAACTTATGTTCATAGCCCCCATGAACATAAGAAAATCAGTTTGATCGCTGTAATAGATTCGTAGATATTGAGAACCATCTAAATATTTCGGACGGTCGCCATATTGGATTGTTATATGTAAAGGTACTATTAAAGGAAAATTATTGCGTAGGTTCATTATTCAAACTTTCACTTCGATCGCATGATTACGACACAAGATATAAAAACGTAATTTTAAAATTTGCACAGCCGCCATCTTGAGGTTATGTAAACAATTGAACTAAATTAGATACCAGTGCATTACAACGTGTATACACATTTGCTGTACCAAGTTTAATTGCGTTTGGATCATTAAATCGCGAGAAAAGTCGATTTAAAACTTTCAAATTCGCTGGGCGGCCATGTTCGTTTTGTAGTTGACCGGTTTGTGAAAAACTCATGGATGAACTTCCAGTAGTGCCCTTTATCTCCATACAAAATTTCAGGGTGATTGCTGTAATAGTTTCAGAGATATAGAATGCCGGGGAAATATTTCGCACAGCCGCCATATTGAGGTTATGTAAACAAATGAACGAAGTTAGATGTCGGTGCATTGCAATATATATATACTGTACCAAGTTTCATTGCGCTTGGTTATTTAAATGGCGAGAAACGTCTATTTAAAGTCGCAACTTCGCTTGGACGCCATGTTGGTTTTGTAGTTACCAGGTTTTCAAAGGTCACATAGGTAAACTTCTAGTCGTTCCCTTTATCACCGTACAAAATTCCAGGGTGATATCGGTAATAGTTTCGGAAATATTGAATGCTGATGAAATATTTCGCACAACCGCCACGTTGGATTGGTGAGACGTAACAAAATTTGAAGAGCACGGTCGGGATTATCTGCAATAGTGCTGTAAACTTGCCGAGTTTCATTGAAATCGCTCCAGCCGTTTAGAAGTTATTAAGGGTGGGGGATACACACACACACGCATGAATCACACACACACAAACAGACACACGGACAAAAGGTGATATCATAAGCCTATTTTTTCATAAGTGAAAATAGGCTAAGAAAACGTTGTTGGAAAACTATCATCGAGTCTAATAATTTGCACACCTCTGTTTTTTTTATAAACGTTTTCATAGAAGACCCAAATAAACTATTAATAACAAAGCTTTGCTCGTAATTACATAAGTTTCATTTCTTTTTAACATTTTCGCCGAAGAAGGTCTTAATATGTCCAAAACTGGTACATTTCTTTAATGTATATTAATTTATTATTATTATTAATGACTAAGGCGTAATACATTTATTAAATGACCGTTGCTATCATTTTGATTTAATCGTTAACAAGGAAAGCTATTAGATGTGATTAAGTTCATATCGCTACATTTAAATAATATGCCCTAATATTTTCCTACAGAGCCAATTTTATACACTGCGAGAACACAAGGGATGCTGCAACGGATTCTGTGACGCTGGACGCGTATATATTCTAGGCTCTAATTTTAACTTCAAAATGAAGGAGAACTCATTTCTAATTTAAACAAATATTGAGTTTGAAGTTAATAAAAGTTCCGTGAGCTTTGTTAGCTTTGAGTTGCGTCGTAAAACATTAATGAATCTGATGTTCAGCTTCCGACAGGAAGGAGCCAATGTCGAGGGGATAGTACAGTACATGAGATACCATTCTAATATTGTCTAAAGATCACGGTTTGAGGACGGTCAAATTGTTAGTCAATCAACTTGATTGAATCTTATAAAAATTTTATTAATTCAGCCAATGGCCATGTACTTTTCTTTTCAGGACGGGTCAGGGAAGGGTTATTGCAAGGAAATCGCCCGTGGACCTATTGCAAGGAACCGTCCCGGCATTTGCCTGGTGGTGATAATGGAAAAACATGAAAACTATTTTCAGGACGGCTGAGATGGGATTTGAACCCACGCTCTCCTGATGCCCCCGAGGCACGAGGTAGTGCGTTGGCGCTCTTGGCCACCATGGATAGTAAGTGATGAAATGATGTAATTTTCGTAGTCTCTAATGAGGACACTTATATCACTCGGTGGTCAATCATAATCCTGTGATAGGAGTCACACTACAGTACATATGGATATTCATAGGTAATCTTGATCGTTCCTGACAATGAATTTCCTGGCCAGGGATACTGTTAGTTAGTTATTGTTGTTTTAAGGGGCGAAACTACGAGGTCATCTGCCCCCCCCCCCCAGGGATACTGTGACGACCATGATCTTGTAGGTACGTTTGTAAGATAACCTGGGTCTCTGTGGTGACTGTAATCGTGGGTGTATCTGTGCATGATAATAAATCAACAACTCAGCAGTGGGAAGAATGAATTATCCCAATTAAACTCCTAAGAAAGAGAACTTTCATGAAATGTTCCTGGGATATTTAAATATTTTATCTTTCAATCAGTGAGAGGATTTTGGCATTTAGTCAGTAAAATACAGTATTGTGATTAATAAACCCGGTTATGTTTGCTCAAAATATTTAATGAATTCTATGAATGACACGTTTCCAATAATTATAGGATACATATTAGTATTCATCAATAGGCCTACCATAATAATTAATTTTATCGCAGTTATTTCTGTTTAATGAAATGTGCTTGAAATTGCCTCCATGTACCAGGTGAATCAGCTGCCCCTAACAACATTGTTTTATGCAGCCAAACTAACGCATGTTATCAGGAAAGTCGATATTTCTCTGCTTGCATCCCGTATGGTACTAATGTACTGTAAGCATATCCTGCAAACGATACTGAACACTATTATTTTTCCATAGATGTGACTACAGACTAATACGATGGGAAAATAATAGTGATCAGTATCGTTTTCAGGACATGCTTGCAGTGTCCGTCTGTTAGGTAGTCAGCCCGAAGGCCGGTTGGATCCTCAAAAAGTACCTCCGTTAGGTTATGTGGGTAGGTACCCAAAAAAACCAAGGCAGCGCAATATTGAGGCGTACTAGGCAATATAAGGAGTGAGGTAGTTGGCCATTGCTTTCCTCACTGAGTCAGAACAGCAGTACTAACCCTATGAGTAGAACCTTTCACAGAATCCACAGGCACTGACTGTGCCCTGAATGGCATTAATCAGCACCACTCATACCTCAGTAGCTTCCATATAATCGCAGCCATGAGTGAGACTGAGACATCGGTGAAAAGCCACATTTTTCTCTAGCCTGTGCCAACAGACAAATGCAAATGTACTGCATTCATGAAGAGATGGCACACAGATCTAAAATGCTTGCAATGCATTAGTAACTTACGGGATGCAAGCAGAGAAATATCGACTTTCCTGATAACAACGCTAGTTGGGTTGCATAAAACAATACTAATTGAGGCAGCTGATTCACCTCGTACAGTATAAATGTAACGTTAATTAGTTAGTGCCCCATGTTGGTAGCGACAAATGTAATGGTCTTGCTTAGGCTGGGATGACAAGTGAAACGGTATTTACTTTGCTCCACGTTGAGCGTACAAATGTAATGGTTTCGCTAGCCCACACTGTTGGGTGAGAAATGTAACTGTTTACCTTTGCCTAAGCTATGTTGTTTTAATGGGCGCCAAGACCTCAATGCAATGTTGAAATCTAAATTTGTATTTAACAACGTCTAGCTCTGGCAGAACACCTTCAAGACTCTATTCACTCAGATCGTGGTATGATTTGATCATTAACCCAACAAACAATTGTATCAGGAGAAGGAATTGGTCTATATCTAATGCTACCTACTGAAAGCAAAGATTGCATTGTAAAAGAAATGAATTTATTATATAAAACAAGTATAGCAAAATTAATAATAATAATAAGTTTAAAATTTAAATTGGAGCGTTGTGATTTGAATATTACCGATAGAAAATTACGTGAAAACGGAGTCTGATAAATTGATTTTACTCTTATTTCCAAGCTATGAAGTTACTGAAATATGAAATATAAAACAAAGAAAATGAGAGATTGCGTATTTCTGCGTCATGTGCGCTTACCATTGGAAATTGCCAAAGCATCTCCCTCGTTCTTGATGATGCTGTGTGCTTCCCACAGTCTCCTGGACGTCGTCATCTCCGTCGAAATTTGATGATATCCTGGTAGATTATATAATTCTATGGTCCGTACATCGGACCCAAACTCTCGTAAAACCGCACTGGTTACGTTTTACAAAAGTTCGTCGCTAACTCCACTGAACATCGGAGCGTCACGCACTTGCGACCGTACACCGCAAGTTCTACACAGATAGTCGCTAACTCCACCGAACATCGGAGCCACTCGCACTTGCGACCGTACACTGCAAGTTCTACACAGATTGTCGCTAACTCCACCGAACATCGGAGCCACTCGCACGCGCACCCATACTCGTCGAGTATTTCACAGATAGTCCTTGTTTCACGGCGCGTCGAACGATATATCCACACGTTGGCTCCCCCACCATGGTACCGACATCTAGCTTACGTCGTCCTCCTTGATTGGCTGCCCCCCACCACGCGATCTTCTCCTCCTCCGGGTCATTACACTCGGCAGGAGGGTTCCGTTCCAACAATTCGCCTTTTCTAGACCTTGCGACCCAGCCTTGCGCAATACTTCTCGACAGGAATCAGCTTGTACTTGAAATCCCAGTGAGTCATGTCTCTCAAATACCCTAACTGACAAAACTCCGTAAAATTCCGTAATCAGATAATTTTCTATGATATCGTCGTTCGTAATAATTTGCTGGATAGCGTTTTCTAAGACATAGAAAACCTATCTGAATGCTAATAATTTTTATAAAATGCTCCGAAAATACCTTAATAATAATTATAATAAATTAATAATAATAATAAATTAACATGAAAAATTCTCTTGGCTGAACAATTTGCCGCGTAAATAAATATAGAATGGCTTCCTACTGACTTATGCCAGTTGCATAAAACCCCTCGAAAAACACGTTACATATTCGCCTCGGATCATCGGATGATTTACCGTGACGACGGTCCATTATCCGATTATCCCAGACACGTTAATAAACCCCATCCAAAATACATATTACATAAATGAAATCACCCTAAATTACAGATATATACACTCATATTTTTTCTTCACGCACTTTGCGTCAAAGTTTGTTGTCACAATGGATTGCACTCTGCAACCAGTCCAATGTTTTACATATGGAATAGTGTTCCACGGATATTTCCGCCTCTCAAATTTCTCTATGTTGGAGAAATAGACATAATTAATGTGTGAGCACTATGTATTTATGATGTCATATCACACGCATTGAAGGTGTTCTGATATATTTATATCACCATAGAACTTCCTAATTTCACTGGAGGTCCCCTCCTTATGGTGACATTTAATTCCACTTATCACTGAGCACACGATCACACTATTGTGGCAGCGCCTCGTGACCATAATACTTAATCTCTCTTTAAAGTAGATTAAATTAATATTGACTTCTGAAAAAAAAACAGTAAATGCGCCTTACATATAACACCAAATATTTCTGTGCCGTAATCGCCCTGTCTTGTTAAGTTCCCGTACACCATATTCTACTTAATACTAGTTCTCAACACAGACCATTTCTCCTCACACAAATAATACCATTGTACATATTATCTTAAATTACACACCTACAAATCTTACATGGCGAGGCCGTAAACAGAAATCACGTGTGCTGATATGTATGAGTTTCATGAAGGACTGTCTCGCATTCTGATGGCCCATCTTTTATCTCGTGGACGCCTTAAGCTAACAAGCCCTATTCAAGCGCTCCCCCATCTCTTGGAGATAAATGGGAACCCATCAGCGCTGCCAAAATGGCCTTGGTGCATCGAGACAATTTAGTGCTCAACAGCATCCGACAATCCCGTCATATTTCCCTGTACCTTAAAAACTCTCATTTACTTACATACTACCCCCCTGTGTGACTTCCGATACGCCTGCCTTAAGACCAGATCCTCCACGCACCAGATACTACACTTACTCATTTGATAGGCTGGCTCGCCAGCTAAACACACTCACTTTATGACACATATTTTCGTAGACTATGTATATTATACGTCCCGTATAATCTGTTTCCCTCACTATTCTCCAGCACATATGCTGTTTTCCCAATACGTTTGGAAACTATAAATGTTTCTGCGTCACCTGCTTCCAACCTTGCAAGTGGCTCCCTTTAAATGAACGTCATCATGTTGCTCTACTTAGCATATTTCTCAGTGTCTGTAACGATGCCCTGTTGCTACTGTCCACCCATGCTAACCCTACTTTCCTCTGGTGTCACACCTCTACTTGACACGCTATGACCTAAAAATGTCACCTCTGACTGACAGAATGACGACTTAGACAGCTTCAAAGTGAACCCTGCCTGATCTAACTTCTGAAAAACTATATTTAAATGACATAGATGCTCCTCAAAACTGCGTGAACTAATTACCATATCATCTATGTAAATGGTTACAAACTCTCCTGTGTCATCCCCTAATGCGATGTTTAAAGCCCTAATTAAAGCAGCTGAACTACTCTTTAACCCATAAGGTGTTCTACAAAATTGATAAAGGTTATATTTATGACTAAAAGCTGTAAATGGTCTATCTTCGTACATAAGTGGCACTTGCCAAAAACTGGAACTCAAATCTACACAAGTGAAATACTTCTTCCCCTCAAATGTTTGCATTAATTCCTCTATTGACATAGATTTCAGCTGATCTGAACTAATTCTACTGTTAACCAAACGAGCGTCTAAACAAATACGAACAGTGCCGTCGGTCTTGGGTACCGTGATCAAAGAATTAACATATGGACTGTTCGAGTGCTCAATAATCCCATCTTCAAGCATCTGGTTAATTTGTGCCTCAACTGCACTCTGATAAGCGAAAGGTACAGGATATCTATGTCCTGTGAATACTGACCTATCAATAACGTTCAATGAATGTGTATAGCAATTGGCCATACCAATGCGATCCTCAAAAACTCTCCTATTACACCATAACACATCATAGAGCCGAACACACTGTTCATCCTCTATATTTCCCTGAAATGCAGCCTCACGTAACGAGTCCTCTAGACTTCCGTTCGTAATCACACTGCCCACAAAACATGGAGAACCCCGCTCTACGGCTGGCGATATCTCATTTAAAGTACAAATCACACCTACAATACTACTCCTCTGAATATGGTCATTGAACGCTACTTCTACTTCAGAATCTCCCCATTTAAATTTCAAACTCCCTACATCATAACATAAGTTACCAGACACTCTACTTAGCCACTCTGAACCCAAGATAACACTGAATACTAAATTTGGAATTACAAGGCAAATCTGCTTCTCTACATGATTATTAATTTTAATGTCTACTAAAACTTGCTTAGAAATTACTTTAGACCTCTTCCCAACAGCTGTGATAACAAAAGTGCTTTTAATTGGCATCTCCTCAAAATTTACTCCAGTTCCTTTCATTTTATCCTAAAATGCACTACTTATGCAACTCTTCATACAACCACTATCAATTAAAACATCTGTGTACGCCTCGGACACGTTAAATTTAACTATGGGGCTCTTACTAACCACTTCCTGAATAATACCTTCATCATTTAGTTCATGTAATAATTCATTTCTCACATTTAGGTCATAGGGTTCCTGTATAATTGTATGGACAGGGCATGCTACAGACTGAGATTCTGACCTTACTTCGCAGCCTGGTTCGCGTTTAAAGAACCGCTACAGCTGGCCGTAGTACTAGTTACTACTGCACTGGTCTGGTTGTTCTGAGTTGTGTTGTCATTGTTTGGCTGTATATTACTACCACTAGGCTGTCCTCTTCCTTGACCCCTATTCTGGTTGTAATTATTGTCATTATAATTTCTCCCTTGATTTCCCCTGAAATCATTGTTTCTCCCTTGATTTCCCCTGTAATCATTGTTCCTCCCTTGATACTGATTACCATAGCCATTTCCTCTGTTCTGATTTAGCTGATTATTATTATTTCTATTTTGAGCATTGGCCCCTTCGCCACCGTTCCCTTGAACTTCCTGATGCCTGGCTTCATTAGGTCTATTATTATTATTACCCTGGTTCCTATTGAAATTGTCCTCATAACCCCCTCTCCCTAGTGCATCAAATGTGCTTAACAAATTTTCTACTTGTGATATAGTCTTTACATTCTGGATACAAGCAGCCTCCTTGATCCTATAGGGAAAGTGCCTAAGTAGCAACCTTACCACATCACTTTCCTCCTTCAAGCCATCCAGATATTTACACACTAATACCTGCCCTAAAAAGTATTCGGTCATGGTGGAGCTTCCTTTAGGGTTATATTTACCACACACTACTCCCTCACGATGCTGCGACTGAATAACCTCATTCCAGAACTTTTCACAGAATTTTATTTTAAAATCATTCATATCAGTAAACTTGTCTCTGTAGACAGCAAACCAATTCCTCGTTTCCCCCACAAACACTTGTTCTAAAATTTCAACTACCTGGCACCACTCAATACTACCATTTTCCAACCTCTCCCCGAATTTATTTTCTATAGTGTTCATGAACTCCATTGGGCACCCCTGTCGATTGCTGAACTTACCCAGTTCTACCTCCCTGTGTGTGCTATTCACAAAAACTGGCCTATTCTGACTATTTTCTTGCCTGATCCTAGCTTTTAATTTTAATTCTAATTCTGCGATTTTCTCCTCAGCCTTCCTCTCAATACTGTTTACTGTTAATTTAATGTTTCCTTCTGATTCTTCTACTTTATCATATAGCTTTGCTTGTTTCTCCTCAATCTTGCTAATGCTTTCCCTATTACTCTCTCTTAAATCATTTACTTCTGCAACTACTTGTGAGTGGACTTTCTCAATTCTACCCCCCAGCTGTTCCTTAACCTCTTTAGTAGCTACCTGAATTTTGTCAATTTCTCCCCCCAATTGCTTTTTGACCTGCTGTGTTTCCAGTTGCACTAGTTCTTTTAAATTTTCAGCCTGTGTACTGATTCTAATTTCCAACTCCTCCTGTACTTTTCCTAATTTTCTGTCTACATCTGCAATAATCTCTTTAGCCTTTTCTTCCATCACCCCCCTGATCTCGCCTCTAATCAGTTCGAATTTGTCACTCATTTCCCTACTGTTTTGTTCTAATTTAGCATTTAAAGTTTCATTACTCTCTCTATTTTCCCTACTGTTTTGTTCTAATTTTGCATTATTCTGTTCTAATTTTGCATTATTCTGTTCTAATTTTGCATTTAAAGCTTCTGTACTTTCTTTATTTTCCCTACTGTTTTGTTCTAATTTTGCATTATTCTGTTCTAATTTTGCATTTAAAGCATCTGTACTTTCTTTATTTTCCCTACTGTTTTGTTCTAATTTTGCATTATTCTGTTCTAATTTTGCATTTAAAGCATCACTACTAACTTTGTTCTGATACATGAACTCGAGAAGTAAAGTTTTTAATTCTGGTTGGCCGCCTACACTCCCTGTTTCAGTATCGGGATTTACCTCCGCTACCCCGGTACTACCATCACTCGACATACTGCTCGTATCATCATTCTCCAGTTGATGACCACTACGTAACCTCATCTGTCTTTCTTTCTCATCCCCCATAATGATATACACTGATAAAGACAAATAACCCCCAAAATACAGGCACAGAAATATATACCCTTCTCCTTCCACAAATGTTATTAGGTTTTCAGCCCCAAGTTGTCGGCGACAAATGTAACGTTAATTAGTTAGTGCCCCATGTTGGTAGCGACAAATGTAATGGTCTTGCTTAGGCTGGGATGACAAGTGAAACGGTATTTACTTTGCTCCACGTTGAGCGTACAAATGTAATGGTTTCGCTAGCCCACACTGTTGGGTGAGAAATGTAACTGTTTACCTTTGCCTAAGCTATGTTGTTTTAATGGGCGCCAAGACCTCAATGCAATGTTGAAATCTAAATTTGTATTTAACAACGTCTAGCTCTGGCAGAACACCTTCAAGACTCTATTCACTCAGATCGTGGTATGATTTGATCATTAACCCAACAAACAATTGTATCAGGAGAAGGAATTGGTCTATATCTAATGCTACCTACTGAAAGCAAAGATTGCATTGTAAAAGAAATGAATTTATTATATAAAACAAGTATAGCAAAATTAATAATAATAATAAGTTTAAAATTTAAATTGGAGCGTTGTGATTTGAATATTACCGATAGAAAATTACGTGAAAACGGAGTCTGATAAATTGATTTTACTCTTATTTCCAAGCTATGAAGTTACTGAAATATGAAATATAAAACAAAGAAAATGAGAGATTGCGTATTTCTGCGTCATGTGCGCTTACCATTGGAAATTGCCAAAGCATCTCCCTCGTTCTTGATGATGCTGTGTGCTTCCCACAGTCTCCTGGACGTCGTCATCTCCGTCGAAATTTGATGATATCCTGGTAGATTATATAATTCTATGGTCCGTACATCGGACCCAAACTCTCGTAAAACCGCACTGGTTACGTTTTACAAAAGTTCGTCGCTAACTCCACTGAACATCGGAGCGTCACGCACTTGCGACCGTACACCGCAAGTTCTACACAGATAGTCGCTAACTCCACCGAACATCGGAGCCACTCGCACTTGCGACCGTACACTGCAAGTTCTACACAGATTGTCGCTAACTCCACCGAACATCGGAGCCACTCGCACGCGCACCCATACTCGTCGAGTATTTCACAGATAGTCCTTGTTTCACGGCGCGTCGAACGATATATCCACACGTTGGCTCCCCCACCATGGTACCGACATCTAGCTTACGTCGTCCTCCTTGATTGGCTGCCCCCCACCACGCGATCTTCTCCTCCTCCGGGTCATTACACTCGGCAGGAGGGTTCCGTTCCAACAATTCGCCTTTTCTAGACCTTGCGACCCAGCCTTGCGCAATACTTCTCGACAGGAATCAGCTTGTACTTGAAATCCCAGTGAGTCATGTCTCTCAAATACCCTAACTGACAAAACTCCGTAAAATTCCGTAATCAGATAATTTTCTATGATATCGTCGTTCGTAATAATTTGCTGGATAGCGTTTTCTAAGACATAGAAAACCTATCTGAATGCTAATAATTTTTATAAAATGCTCCGAAAATACCTTAATAATAATTATAATAAATTAATAATAATAATAAATTAACATGAAAAATTCTCTTGGCTGAACAATTTGCCGCGTAAATAAATATAGAATGGCTTCCTACTGACTTATGCCAGTTGCATAAAACCCCTCGAAAAACACGTTACAATGAAGAGATGGCACACAGATCTAAAATGCTTGCAATGCATTAGTAACTTACGGGATGCAAGCAGAGAAATATCGACTTTCCTGATAACAACGCTAGTTGGGTTGCATAAAACAATACTAATTGAGGCAGCTGATTCACCTCGTACAGTATACTGAATATTATATCACTCGTTTTCGAGTAAGATTGTCTTTTAAAGGTGAGTTTTCAGATGACTGTATAGCCCAATGCTGGAAACGCAAACTCTTCCACAGCAGTGACACATATTGTTTGGAGCAGACACTGGTTCTTAAGGGTTCATCCTCCTGTAAACCTCGTATTGTACTTCTCAGTTTCACTTCTTCGCCGATGTTGTTCGAAACATGGGGGAGCCTTGGTGGACGAGGCGACGCCATGCATGACGATTTGATGCCGTAGTCACCCATTTGACCGTGTCGATTTGACATTTTGATAAATTGGATTTCAGAAAGTTTTTGAAACGTTTCAGTTGTCCTTCATGCTTTCTCTGTCCGATCTGCAACGGGCAGTGCAAGATTTGTTTTGGGACACGTGATTCACGCATGCGAACAACATGTCCTGCACATCGAAGCTGATGCTTTAATATTGTAGCTTCAATGCTGGTAGTATTAGATTCCTGTATATATACAGTACTTGGACAGATTATTATGATAAATTCTCGATTTCTTGTATTTATCAACTAGCCTATTGGCTTTCTTCGCTCTTTATATGAAATTTGGATTGAAGGTACTGTATTTAAACATTCTCTTCCACTTTTGTTCGCATTGTAGTATTATGCTTAGAGTGGCGTGCCTTGTCTCAATACGCCATTTTAAAAACAACAATGCGTTTCCGTGAGGAATTATTATTTTTGATTTTGTAGGTTTCTCTTTTTTTATGCTGCGTTGTAGACAATAGTCAATTTGTGATTGTTCTTGGTAAAATAAAACTTAATTTGACTCGTTCTGTTATCGGGTGCTTCTTCATTAGACATAATCATCATTATGTTGGGAAATTGAGAAATTATTCAGATTGGAAAAGGACCACTATTTTTGTGCAACTTGCAAATACTGTTCCTTACAAAAATAAATAAACTGCTTAATGGGTATATTCACTATCGTTAATTCTCTTTCTCGTTTTTGGAATATTACGAAGGGCTTACTATATTGTTTTATACTTTTTTTCTACCCAAATGAATTACATTACTTATCAGTTGTTACGTCCACCTTCTCAACATGATCTCCTTGTAACTTTATGCACTTTTGCCATCAATGTGGCAGTCTCCCCAGATCTTCCTGAAACCATTCTTTCGGAGTGCTGCGTACCCAAGCCTTGACAGCTGTGTCCAGTTCTGCAAAATCCGCAAAAAGGCGACCATGCAATGGAAGGTTAGGGGCAGTCCACCGCCAAAGAAATGTCGAACAATGCCATCAGTTGGCAAGCGAATGGTGACAGTGTTCTGGGACACAAAGGACATCATCCTCATTGACTGGCTGGAATTGGTGGCCACGATTAACAGTGGCAACCCTTAAGCACTTACGTAGTGACATTCAAACTAAGCGGCCAGGAAAATGGGCTAAATGTGTGCTTCTGGAACATGACAATGCCCGCCCCCACACTAGCCGAGAGACCACCGCTGCCATTGATCAAATGAGATTCACGGTGCTGCCACAGCCACCATAATCTCCCGACTTGGCACCAAGTGATCATCACCTGTTCGGGAACATGAAGAAACCTCTGGACACAGCTGTCAAGGTATGGGTACGCGACACTCCGAAAGAATGGCTTCAGGAAGGTCTGGAGAGACTGACACATCGATGGCAGAAGTGCTTCAAGTTACAAGGAGATTATGTTGAGAAGGTGGACGTAACAACTGATGTGTAATGTACTTCATTTGGGTAGAAAAATATTAAGTGTAAAACATTGTAGTACGCCCCTCGTAGTATTGTGTTTGGAGTGACTTGGATGGTTCAATGAGCAATGGCAGTGAGATAGATAAAGATAATAATGCAAAATGGGACATTTTCGTGATAACCTATCAGAGAGTAGAGAAATACGACACATGTAAGAAGACACCATCGTCGCAATGTGGCCAGTTACTGTATTTATTCCCGGTGAATCAGCCGTCCCTAATAATATTGTTTTATGCAGCCCAACTAATGTTGTTACTAGGAAGGTCGATATTTCTCTGCTTGCATCCCGTATGGTATAGATGGGCCGATCATTCGTGGCCGGTAGTAAGCGTGTGAGAATTCCTCTCAATGACCGAGTAGAACAGAGACCACTTAATATGCACATACGCTGCCGAGGACACATTGCGCACTTTATTTGCATTGCTCACAAAGGTATGAAGGCTCGCTATGCGTGGAGACACCGTTGCGCCCGTAATATGTACCGGTCAAGGAAGAACGGCCCACTTATATTAATGCACTGCAAGGATAACCTGCAAACGATATTGAACACTATTATTTTTCACTCGATGTGACTACATACTAATTCGAGGGAAATATAATAGTGTTCAGTATCGTTTGCGGGATATGCTTGCAGTGCATTAATACCATACGGGATGCCAGCAGAGAAATTTTAACCTTTCTGACAACACGCGTTAGTTGGGTTGCATAAAACAATATTTTAGGGGCAGCTGATTCATCCGGTATAATTATATTATTCGATGAATTTTTTAATAATTTTTATTGGATATGTGGTTCAATAGCTAACAGATTACATTGCGATGCAACCAGGATACAATGCATGACGGTGTCGGTAGCTCATCAGAGGCTGGCTAGTTCTGATGGTGACATCATTATGTGGAATACAACCACAGTTGGGTGACTGACGAGTAGATATAAACAAACAATCCGACATTTGACGAACTGTTCAGAGAGAGCATTGAATTCTTGACTTCAATGTATGTTGGCCTATACCGTGAATATCGGGAAAAGAAAGCGCAGACATCAATAGACCGTAAGTCAGCCAGAAATTGCTGGTATATGTCAAACCAGAACATCTGGAACATCTCTTTAATTAAAGCGGGACTCTCCATCGTATTCTCAATTGGAACATTCTTAGTTAATTTACGTAGGCCTACATATTATTCAAACTGGCTTTGATTTTAGCCTGTAGTAAAGTCGATTCTGTGAATGTAGACGCATCCGGGACCAAAATCGGATTCCACAAATTATCTAGAACTAGTGTACATCCGCTGCGTCCACCTCGTGGTGTAGTGGCTAGCATTCTTGGCTGTCGCCCAACGCTGGCCATCCTTGAAACGTTTCGCGTTATTTACAATGGACATACAGTTACAGGAAGAATTTGATTAAGCCACTTGCAATACCTTGTCCAACTTAATTTCATCTCTCATCTGATGATGAGTAGGAGGATACTGCCACTACGACGGTGATGGGGAGCTGCAGCAAGTCCAGAGATCTGAGGTTCGATTATTGGCGCTGACAGCGGCTATCCTAAGAGGGGGTTTCCCGTGATTTTTCTACACTTCCGCCAGGCAAACGCTAAGATGGTACCTTATTTTAAATAACGGGGGGAGAGCACTATCCCATTCCCGACTCAATTATTACAGCTGCACACACTACTACAGTCACTACAGAAACGCAGGTTATCATACAATTTGAATACATATCCAGGTAGACGGGGCAGAGGACCAAGGATGTCCTAAACCTTTAATACGAATCAACAACAACATACTTCTGCAAAACCAACATGCCACTTGATTCCAGATTCCATTGAAATATAAATAAATAACTCCCTTTGTCTTTGTGAATTCTTTCCTCCTCTCTCTTGTGACAATCGAGAAATTTTGTTGCCCAGTTTCATTGTTACGTGATGAAGGTATCTTTTTCGATTTCAATGAAATACGACCTACAGTATATCCGTATCCCGTCTCGGAATGCCCTCATAAAGGGTAAAACAATGGGTTGAAATGACTGACTGGACTACTAATTATATCATCAAGGAGATAGCATGTGCAACGAATTCTTGCCAGACGTAATTTAAGAATGGCGAGGTGCATGAATCACAAATCCCCCTTTCATCCAATCTAACTTGACTGTGTATTCTGCGGAACTAGAAGTTCACAGCCAAAGTAAAGAAACGCCGAGTTGTACTTCCAGGGAAACTCCAAGCACATCCACTCTTCTCTGAAGTCTTAACTCGACATGACTCGACAGTGTCTGGGGTGATGGACTCGCTCGTCAGCCAGCTAGCTCGTAAAATGTCTCGAAGCTAGTAATTGAATGGAGATTGTTGGAAGAAATGAAAACGTATACACACTTATAATGGGCGATGTATTGAAGATAGAGATATGCTGTCGAGGACATTTTTGTAGAACTTTTCATGCTGAACAATTCTTACATTCATAGTTTATAGATAATTTTAACGGTTTGACCAGCGTACGCTTAAAAAGTGCACGGACGCCAGGTTCATTTTCGACTTTTTCACTGAAATCGTTACTGCTCGGCTTCCTTTAGTCAAAAATAACTTATTTTCTACAGAAACCTTCCTCGAGTTATCTTTTAAAGATGGTGAAAACAGCATCAAAATCCATCCAGTGGTTCTCGAGATTACCCGGAACATCCAGGAATCGGGGACTTATTTTAAATACTATGTAGATATAATGGAACGCACATACATTTCATTAAACTAAATATGTAGTCCTCATCGTAGCGTAATGACTAACATTCTTGGCTTCAAAAGTTTGATGCTTTACAGTTGGTCAACATGGTCAGAACTGACAATGGCTTAAAACACCATAATATTCCTGGCTTCACCGTGGATGTTCAGGTTCGATCTCAGGCTCTGCCAAGACATTTAATTCTGGTCTGAGGGCTGGAACGGTGTTTACTCAGCCTTTAGAGGCAGACTGAGAGGAGTTAGATTCATTTCTTACCTCAGCCATCTTTAACAAGTGGTTTTCCATTGTTACCTCCCAAGCGAATGCTTGGAAGGTACCTTACTTAAGGTCACGGTCACCTCCTACCCAAATCCTAGCACCAATTACAAATAGAGCCGTCACAATGACACAGATTGTTAGACATATTCCGCACACACCCAAGATAACATGAACACGATATCACAAAGCTCCTCAATGAGTTCACTTATTAAGTAGTATTCATGCTTTGCTATCATTTTATATTTCATATTTTGCAGCACTAGAATGTGGTTCGAACAATGAATCATTTTTAATGTACTCTAAATACGTACGCTTGACGGAAAAAATTAACAGCTCTTTGTTTGGAAATGGTGCGTAATTTATGCGCAAGTCATGGTGCGTAATGCGTATTTATTAGAGTGATTATGCCATCAAATACAATGGCCTCATGAAATAGTGGGTGGCCGATTGGTACAGTGGGACGCTAACCAACTGATTTGCATACAAAAACGTACAGTGAATCGAATTTAAATTAACTTTATTTTAGTGGAATAGACAGAGCGTATGTAGGGAAAAATATCATAACGATGATGGAGTTGGTTGGCTTCAATCCCGGCGTTACATCAGTGCGCTTCCGCGGATATTGTTTCGTAATTACTGTAGATAGGAGGGAAGCTTGTAGTTTCTTTAAGCGACCGTTAATCTCGCGATTATAAGCCACGAGACCTTCATTTTCATGTGGAATACGAACCACAAGATGTGATATTTCACTTCGAAAATTTTACATGCATTGACCAAGAATCGAATCCTATCCGCTTTGGTGAGAGTCAAGCAGCTTCACCACTGCACCAACAATCCCTCCTTCTTAATTAGATTTAGGATGTTCATATAACTCCAATCGGTGCATCATATTGAAACTGGTTACTATGCCTCCTTATCACAGTTTGAAAAGATGGATTTCATTCCTTCTTTCCAGCCCAAAACGCCCTATTTTGCGCTTTAAATATCTTTATCAATGGTGCATATTTATTGTTTACTTTGTCTACAACATATTTCGTTGGCATTGTTGCATATTCCTTGCATACTTCGTCTCTTACAGTTTGGTTGACAAAGTTACATATTTTATGCATACTTTGTCCGTCTTACAGCATATTTGGCTGATTAAATGTAATATTTTTGCATACTTTGACTTACAGAATATTTTCTGTTACGGTAGCATATTTAATGCTTACTTTGTATTATAGCATATTCGGTTGATATTGTTGCATATTTGCATGCTTAGTTCAATAAACAGACAAATGTTATTATTATTATTAGTAGTAGTAGTAGTAGTAGTAGTAGTGGTAGTAGTAGTAGTAGTAATAATACCTTGAAGTTTATTCTCAAGTGTTGGTAAATCTATCGATATGAGATTGTCACATTTGAGCATCCTTATACACCATCAGACTAAACCGGAATGGGAACCAAGATCTTGGGATTTGATGTTCATGCCCCTCTCAGAGGATGGCGAACAAGTTTCAGAATATTTAACCGATATTTTGATCAGCTATTTCATTGTCATCTCATTTGGGGGATTTTCTAACAACCAAAGTTATTGGGCACTAGTTTGTGCTGATATTTAGAGCTTATATTAATATCCTAGTTGAAATGGAAAACCCACAAAAACCACTTTCTGGAATAGTTGAGGGTGGATTCAAACCCATTTCTTCTCATTTTTCCTCATTGGGCACTGCCCTCATACCACGATTTAAATCCTTAGCAGCAGCCTAGAATTGAACTATACCATCTATATTTAAAGACTGCAGTATTTACCACTAGACCAAGTCGTCGGACTCCACATATCTTCTCAATGCCAGTATTTGTCACCCGAATCAATACCTCCTGAAACAGCAATTGATCTACCATGACCACTTGACTTGTGCCATTTTTCCCTTGAATCACAAATTGTAGTGTTATTTTACGATCAATGACTTAAATGAGGACCTGTGGTTATATACGGGATCTGGCAATACATGACGGGAGAACTAGGGGGTTATATTCAATTTTTATGACTTTTGGATTCAAAGTTAGGCTACTCTTTGAAACGGTCTTCAATTTTTCACAAACTTTTGTTCTATTCCAAATAATATTATGTGATTTACGAGTATTGTGTGAAAATTTAGTTCTGTATACAGCCATGTTAGAAAGCCTCCGTGGCTTAGGCGGCAGCACGCCGGCCTCTCACCGCTGGGTCCGTGGTTCAAATCCCGGTCACTCCATGTGAGATCTGTGCTGGACAAAACGGAGGCAGACAGGTTTTTCTCCGGGTACTCCGGTTTTCCCTGTCAAAATTTCATTCCAGCAACACTCTCCACTATCATTTCATTCCATCTGTCATTCATTTAATCATTGCCCCAGGGGAGTGCGTCAGGCTTCGGCAGCCGGCACAGTTCATATCCTCGCCGCTAGATGGGGGCTTCATTCATTCCATTCCTGACCCGGTCGGAGACTGGAAGCAGGCTGTGGATTTTCATTTCATACAGCCATGTTAACTCAACTGTTTGCCATTTTTCATTTGTTTATATCCAATTATTGTTTAAACTTACTACCATTAGAGTTTAAATTTATATAAGCTCCAAACAGTCTTTAAATGGCATTACCTCTGCCTAAAAGAATACAAAGTTTACAAGGTGGTAGTGGCACAAATGAAAGCAGTGATTCAGCCAAGGAAATCGCCAGGAAACCTACAGAATCATACCTTCGATCTGAGTCCCATTATCGTCGAGTCAATAAGAATAATTTATGTTGTCATAATCTGACAAATGCATATGATCATGGTGTTGAGGAATCGTTCCTTCGAGTCAGTCTATGCGTAGTTTCCAATTACAAATATAACATAAGATCTTCAGCTCCTAAATCCCGCAGGTGTGACTTGTGTGAGTAGTGTACAATTATTGAAAACGATAAAATTAAAATGTCAAAGTAATTGCCTCAAAAATACAGTATGTAGGCTAATTGAAAAAGAAATCCTGGGGGTAGAAAAGAGAAAACGATAGAGTGAAATTATGACTGCATGCTTTGATCTCCAAAATGTAATTGCATTACTTTGGGTCAAAATGAGTTGTTTCATGTATAAGCGGAAAATGTAAACATTCAGTTTAGAGCTTCCGGCAGCTCTTTGAGGGTATGGAGCACACTGCCAGGGGAAGTCAAGGACTTGCCCCTTCGGAGATTCAAATACGCCGTGTAAATGAACATTTGTATGTTTGATTAATTGTCTCGCTGAATGAACCACCAAATGAAAATTGATTCAACGAAATGAGGGAATGAGGTGATGAAAGTGCGTACGTGTGTGGGAGGATGTTTACTGTAATATGCATCCTATTATTGATATTCTATATTTATGTAAATACGAAAATGTTAGAAGCCATTCTTCAGTGTTACTCGTATAATCAATCAACAGAATTGATGTTCATTCGGTCAACACAAGCAAATAGATTGGGCGGAAAGTAACAAAGTATAGTGTTATGCGACTAAACAGAACTTCTGTTGATTGATGTAAATATCTTTGTGAAACAAGTAAATATTTAAATAAGAACTGTAGATGTAAGTTGTGCTATTCTTCTTGTATGATCTATGGCATGGTAAATAAACAAAATAGATAGATAAATACAGTAGATAGATAGAGGATAGATAAATAAATAAATAAAAATTCCACTAAGAATAAAATAAATAAATAAAATAAACATGGCTCTTGAACACAGGAGACTCAAACTAGATAAGGCTTACCATGCCTGTAGAAAACTATATGCTTCAAAAAATTTGTCGATGAATGTCAAACTAAGACACTACAATGCAGTAGTCAGGCCTTCAGTCCTCTATGCAGAAGAGTGCCTATGTCTAACTAAGAAGACCCCATTAAGATCCCTCGAGGTACAAGAAAGAAAGTTCCTGAGACGGATAGTAGGACCAAGAATTCTACCAGATGAAAGCCGATGGTATCAACCAAATCGTGAGCTATATAAACACCAAGAAAATCTCATAGATGCCATCAGAAGAATGCGACTGGCTTTTTACGGACATCTATTCAGAATGGACTCAAACAGGTTATCCCATAGGATCTTCAAGGCTGCTAACAAGGACAAAGCTACTGAATTCTTGTGGAAGAAGCAAGTGGAAAAGGATCTTTCGGAACTCCATATAAATGAAAATGACATAGCCGACCGGAGTAACTATCATACAGCTATTAAAATTAAATCCTTCGTAACATCCCTCACAGAAGTTACCCACAGACCAAAAGACGAGACTAGGAAATGGTCTGAGGAACGTAAGATTCAATTTAGCCGGAAAATGAAGGACTACTGGGCCATCAGAAAAGCTCGAGGTACCAACATGAAAGCAGCTGCCAAACCCACCACTAAGAACACCAATCGTGGCAAGCCTGACGATGACATCAAGAAACAGCTAAAACACAAGCACCGTGGTCCATAGATGGCCCTAACGAAATAAAAATGAAATAAAGAAAGTATTCCGTGACGGACTAAAGAGCCTACTTTCCTTGAAATTTAAAATTCATGCCAATAATTAACCTACATCTAGAATAATGACGACATTAAGTTGGCAATCCTGAAATTAATCAAAAATGTCACGTACGATACGTGTGCAAAGTTTAGAGCTGTTAGCTAGCATACTTTCTGATATATTGATATAAAGATAAGAAAAACAAGATGTTCAGTAAATAACATATAGCCTACTTTCTCCTAAACGCATGGGCATTGTTAAAACTCTTTGTCCTTTTCAAGGAGTATAATTGAATGTTGGCTGTAGTAGATTGTTGAAATACAACGTGCTATACGGATATTAAACATGCATATGAGGTGCCCTTTGCTAGTGCTACCTCTGTAAACAATTTCATTCAATTCGGTTTCACCGTGTTTGAATTGATATGGGGAATCGATTTGCACACATACATGGCCGCTATCTGTAAACTATTGGGGCTGATGACCTTGTAGTTTAGTCAAAAGATGTTTCCCACCAAAATGTATGTTGTTGCAAAATTTGGTAGAGATCAAATGATTAGGTTGGTCGTAATTTGATTTAAGCTTTGAACATTTGGGTGGCCGCCATTGCGTTTCCGTCAAGATAGTGGCGATATAAAACATGACACTGAGGTTGTCGTTGCTAGTGCTACCTCTGTACCAAATTTCGTTCAATTCGGTTTCATCATGTTTGAATTGATAGGGGGAATCGATTTGCACACATACATGGCCACCATCTGCAAACTATTGGGCTGCTGATCATGTAGTTTTGCCCAAAGACGCTCACAATATAAATATATTGTGACCGTTTAGTTGATGTCAACAACCACGATGACTCAGCTAACGACACATAAATCGAATAAAAAGAAAGTACCGTGAGGATCAGGTGACCTTCCATAAAGGCTAAAGCGGCACGAGAGTCCGTAGTCCACAGGGATCGTGGTACATGGTGACGATGGTCATAGACCGCCTAAGGAAAGGTTCACCTTAAAACTAGACTGAGAAAATAAACATCCAGACTCATGTAAAACACCGTGAAAATTTATTAGAATTCACAAGCCCCTAGCCTAGTTCGGAGGGTTATAATCGGCTAGTCCGCAAATTAATAAATAAACTAAGATAAAGAACAGGTCCCCTACCTGAGAAGTTACTGAAAACCCTCGCGAAAGATCTAACTCACAATGATAAAGCAACAACAGCAACGCTAGGAATATGGCACGACGCAAGTCCCTAGTTCAAGTTACAAGACCAAGCTAATATCTGAATTTACATTTAACAGGGTAGCAAAATATATCTAGGTTAGGATGGTACCATTTCGACATTTAAATTTAACATTAATTCAACTAGCTAAGTCCTATTAATTAACAAAATTTACGGCGATGACGTCCGTAAAAGAAAACAATTACATCCAAAAGCTAAGTGTACAGCCATGAAAAACAAACAATTTAATTATGCTTAATAACTATGTGCTAACAGCAGACAATAAAGTAACATGTAGGGTTTAATACACTTGACATCATAAATTAATAACGAAATAGACACAGTAGTTTTATTAAAAATTCCTGCCTACACCTTGGTTTACTCTTTGTAAACCATAGTCATCTAATGTGTATAGTTACGGTGAGGAATGCGCAGTTGAGACCACGTCTGACATCGCATGGCCTGAGCTCCACAAGCTACGAACTCTAGGTTCGCACATGCTTCAGGTCGCTACAAAAATGTCAACTGTCCTAGTCATTTCCTCACAAGGAAATTATCTTCAACTGCACGGCTATGTCAACAGTTCCAGAATGCAAAGAACAAAGTTAGATAGAAAGAATCGTTAGTTAGGCTTGTTTTACAACAATTATGCATTTTATTATTAGAATGTCGGTTTATAGGTTTATCGTAGGTTTATGGCGAATAACATTGACAATAGCCTGGGCACGGAGTGTCTCCAACTGAGATCATTCTCCACCAAAAAGCCTCGACTCAACAGTCGGAATATAGTCAACGAGTATAACAACTCGGACACACAATAACACGGGTTACCAGCGGCGCTAAGCTCGCGTTCAATAACTCTGGGATAGGCCTGTACAACAGTTACCTTCCAATAACATATGGTCAACGGGATCATCCCCGGACAAAGCATACAATAACATCCTGCTATAACAGGGTAGACTTCACCATCCTATAGAAAACCTTACATAACTGTACCTGTCATACGACAATACACGCAACAGAGCGCTAAACTAACAAAAACCGATCCATAAAACAAGTGATCAAATACAAGAGTGGAAACTGGTTTCCATAAGCAAAATAGCAATGAAAGGAAAAGCGAATACAAATTGTACTCTGTCCTCGTCTATAGTAGTTTTGTCTCACAATGAAGCAGGCGTGCTCTAGGTCACTGGGTTACATAACCAGTTTATTCAAGGCCGGCGATTTAATCAATACAAAACCTGCACTTTGCCGGTTCATAAAAAACATTACCATATGTTACGGATCTCTACAGAGTCCGTGTATCAAACGCACGCTATAAATCTGAGTATAGTAATACAATTCCGTCTTTCTACCAAAGACGTCTAAATGAAAGTAAACTTACAATAACTGAAGCTCTTTGCTTTTAAAATTGCAACTCAGTAGTTGCTAGAACATCAAATAAAAACGTGTCTCACACGACACAAGAAAAAAAATGATAAATGTGGCACAGATTCACACACTAGATCTGCTTAATGATACGTTGGGAACCGCGTTCGATGCTAGGCAACGAAACATTCCTTCTAGTTGTTAGGTTCAAACATGACCAAGAATAGCTTCTGAGCTTATTCAAAATGAAATATAATGCATTTACAAACTGGTAGTTACTGTCGACTACCTAAATGATACGACCGTTCTAACGACAGTCAGGGGTGTAACAAAGGATGGCTGCGAAGAATGCAGTCAATTAATAACCAAGGCATCTGATTGCCATAACTACAGTCAGCAAAGACTTGAAAATTACCCCAAGTAGGGTTGAACAAAATAGCCTCAAAATGACTACGATCAGGTTCAGCAAAAAGGTAGGCATTGACGTTCCACGACGTTCACCAAGCTGCACCAGGGCTGACCAAAATGTCTGACCCCAAGGGTGTCTCACTCTAAACTGAAATAAATGACATCTAACTAATCTAGTTACATCCCTACCTAGAAAAATGGCTGACACTGAGTGTGGTTGATTCACAAACTACATTATAACTACTATACCACCAGAAACTAGAACAAAGAAGGGGTGTGACAAAAACTCACGAAATGGAGGAGCTCTCACTCAGCTCTCTATTCCACAACAAGGGTTGTACATAAACCTCTCTGGCTCTCTGGATCGGTATCCTCCTCATCAGGATTCCCATCTGGACTCCCCCAAAGACCAGGGTTCGATTTGTCCCTGTCGACATCTTCGTGGATATGCCTGGAAATGGCATTTTGGCTCCTTCCCTCTCGTTCATCGTTCTGGAAGTTCCACCATCACGCTGGTTCCT
This sequence comes from Meconema thalassinum, assembly GCA_946902985.2. Taxonomy (NCBI): domain Eukaryota; kingdom Metazoa; phylum Arthropoda; class Insecta; order Orthoptera; family Tettigoniidae; genus Meconema; species Meconema thalassinum. The sequence goes on from OX336390.1 coordinate 274,812,206, forward strand.
GTAGAAACGTCACCCCCCCCATACTGGGATGGTATTAGCCCATGTTGACTGCTTCAACCATGGTGAATAAAAGTCCAATCACGTGGGTAGCGAAATAAGTTGCGTGATTATTCATCCTCTCACTTCCAAAATTATAATGTCCGTCGTGACTATTATAGGCTTCAATTATAAAATACAACACAGCCTTAATCTTGCAGATGTGGATTAGCATGTGAGCTAATACTATTTTATAATGCTGCACGTGCTAGTGACGCTACTTTTGTATCACGCAGCATCCGTGAATTATACGACGTTTCAAAGATGAAATTTCCACTTTGGCAATTTAAATATCTCATACTATTATAATCACACTTATTCAGGATAATTGTAACACTATTACCTGTATATTTCCACTAGGCATCTGCCCTCCACATACGCGTGGGTAATATGTGATGTCACAGCAATGTTGTGCAATACACTATACTTGCCAATAATTATTTCCCAAGCTTCTTATTTAATTCACTGGACTTCATCGACAGTGAATATTAGTATTTGCTCGCTCGATGGCACCTTATAATCACTTTTAACGCTAAACAGCGGATATTCTTCTACGTCTCGTAGGACAAATGTAATTCCACGCCTACACAAGGCGGATTCTCAAGACGCAGTGCTCCGGTACTGGGTGTCTCTAGAAAGTAGGTCGTCAAAACGAAAACGTTGAGCGACTACTTACGTTCCTTTTTGCGTATCTGCAAGGGTATTACCTTACCTAAAGTAAAAATAAACATTCTCCAAAATGTTTTAATAATGCAGCATGACGAAATGGAATATTCTGAGTCTCGTAGGAAAGATAAAAATAATTAATAAGACCTCAGATAATAATTAGCAGTTTACACCAAAGTCAAAAGTGCGATTCACCGCTACTTCAAAATATCGCGTGATCTCTCAGCTTCACGTGGCTTCCTGGGTGTGTTCAAAAGTACAACATCCCATCATAAATGCTGTCATAAAAAAAATATCACATGAACCATAGCTCAGCGGGTTCATCTGCCTCTGTCGTTTCAAATAAAATGTTGGGATAACATTTTTATTTGCTTTGAAATTCATTCAAGAGTGATATTTTTTTAGATTGGCTGCATTAAAGGTTCCAATGCGTTCTCCTGTCCTAATGTCTTCTATCACATAACTTCCATTGTTTAAAGGCTGTCGGATACGACTAGGGCCATAATACAAGGATAGAAATTTCCCATATATGCGGTCTATAGGACTAGAAATTCCGGGTCTCCTTATAAGGATAAGGTCTCCTTCTACTAGTGGTTCTCTAAACCTCTGGCGTCTAGTTCTTCTCAAGCGCTTGGCAGCTTGTCTGTCCATAGTCTCTCTCGCAGATAAAAGTCTGCTGGCATGTGAAGGTTGTAAACAAGGTGGATTTACAATCACACGATCCCATATTCTCAGCGGCATCTGGTTCAAATGCAAGACCATAGGTATTTGACCAGTGCTTTCATGTACTGTTGAATTAATACATTTTGCCATAATAACAAGGACTTCAGTCCATCGCCAGTGTTCTTCTTGACAATATAATCGACAGAATTTTGCGATAATAGACATCACGCATTCTGCTGGGTTGCTCTCTGGATGTCGAATAGATGATAAAACATGACCTATTTCAAGCTCATTCATGGCATTGGCAAATTCTGCTGAGGTGTACTGTGATCCGTGATCAGTCAACAAGAATTGTGGCTTTCCTGCCTCCGGTATCACTTGACGTCTAATCCTCTGAATAATCTGATGTGCAGTAGCTTTTTGAATTGGATGAAGCATCGTATATTTCGTGAACACATCCACCGTTACAACGACGTATCGATTCCCACGACGAGCCTTAGGTATTGGGCCATACAGGTCCTGTGCATACAACTCTCTAGGTTGAGTTGGTAGTATTGGTCTAGGTTGTTCCTTCAGCAAGTGTGACGTGTATTTGTTCCGCTGGCATGCGTCGCAAGCACGTAAACACTGTCTAACGGTGGCTCCTAACCCTTTCCATGTGAAAGACTCCTTGATAGTTGCAATGGTTTTGTCTGTTCCACCATGTCCAATGGATAAATGTACCATAAGAATAACAGATTCTTGGTATCTCCTAGGAATAACTGCACGCAGTTGAGTGTGGTCCTCGTCTACAAACTTGTATAAGACACGATGATAAATCAAATAATCATCTGCAACAGCAGCAATCCTTGCATAATGATCATCCTGTGGATCCATTCTTCGTTCTAGGAAACGGATAATATGTCTGAGTTCCTCCTCACGTCGCTGTCCTTCAGGTAAATGACGAAATCGGCGAAGGTGTTCCTCGCATTCTCCCTCGATGTCTATGGCATTAACAGTAGCTTCAGGATTCCGGCTGAGGATGTCGGCCAACACATTCTCTCTGCCTGGTCGATAAACTATTTCCAAATCGAACTGTTGGAGAAACAGCGTCCAACGTGTGATCCTGTCGCTTGCCAGTCTTGTTCTCAAGATAAAGGTCAACGCATGATGATCGGTTCTCACAATAATCCTCTGACCTAACAGAAGTTTCTGCCAGTATTCAAGTGCGTAAACAATTGCAAGTGCTTCTATCTCGGTCGTGAAGTAGTGATAGTCATGTGCTCTTAAACGTCGGCTTAAGAAAGCAATGTAATGACGTTTCTTCTCATCATCTTCCTGCAGTAAAATGGCTCCTATACCAATGGCAGATGCATCAGTTTCTAGAATAAAGTTCCGAGAGTAATCTGGATATTCTAACTGAATTGAGTCCACAAGCATCTGTTTAGCTCTCCTGAAAGCTATCTCGCATTCATCATTCCAGTTCCACCTGCAGTTCTTTTTCAATAATCCTTGCAGTGGTGCAACAGTTTCGGAATACTTCTCACAATGAGCAGCAAAGAATTGGAGAATTCCTAAGAATTGTCTCACGTGTTTCACACGGGTTGGTGTTGGAAATGCAGCAACAGTTCTAATCTTTGCCGGATTCGGTCTATATCCTTCTCCATTGATTATGTGTCCTACGAATTTCACTTCTTCCTGAAAAAATCGACACTTGTCAAACTTGACCTTAAAATTTGCCTGTCGGAGATTCTCAAAAATAAGGCGCAATGTCTTTAAATGCTCTTCTTCTGTTCCCGAAGCTATGATTATGTCATCCACATAACATATTACTTTCTGCTTCACTTCATGAGTCAGCTTGGCATCAAGTGCTCTGATTAATGCGGCTCCGGCATTTTTCAATCCAAATGGTAGTTTTTGGAATACATAAGTAGTCTGATCAAACAAGAATCCAGTATATTTCTGAGTATGCTCAGATAATCTGATATGGTAATAAGACTGAACCAAGTCTAATGATGAAAATATCCTTTTTCCTTTGAACTTCCTGAGAATGTCCCTAATCTTGGGCGGTCTGTCGTGCTCAGGAGCTAGGCGTTCATTCAAGGCTCTGGCATCAAGACAAAGTCTCAAACTTCCATCTACCTTAACCACAGGTATTATGGGATTCAAGAAAGGAGTCGGTGATTTCTTGATTGTACCTGCTGCTTCCATCTCATGGATCTTCTTAGCAGCTTCTTCGAGATGTTTCTCGGCAATCGGATAGATCCTTTTCTGGAATGGGGAATCGTCCAGTAATACAAGATCATACTCGTAGTCTAATATCTCACCAGGTGTGGTGTCGAATATATCTCTGTATTCGTTCAGTATTGCCTCAAGATCCTCATGTGTGGGTGCTGATAACGATTCTGCCTCTTCGTCGGCATCTAGTGTCGCCTCAATTTCCTTGCCCTTTAATGCTTCGACTACGTCTACTTCGGATAGGAATTCCGGTTCTTCTTCAATTAGGCTCATCTGAATGGGTTCGTTCGGCTTGAACTCTACCGTATTCCGTCCCATGTCAATGATTCCATCATATTTTCTAATGAAGTCTGCGCCTAAAATGGCATCATGATGCAGGCCCTTCATTACGAGAAATTCGTGCAAGTACACGTGGCTCGAAATCTTCACAGTACACAAAATCTGGATTTTGCACGTTACAACGCGGTCAGGTATGACACCTCTGACTCTTATAGCTGAAATGGGCAACTCCGTCACCTCAGAGTTTGCTCTAAGTCTGGCATGGCAATCGGCGGAAATTACACTAATCATCGCCCCAGTATCGATGAGTATGACTACACTGACTTCATTCAAGGTGGCTACAATCTTGGGTAGACTGTTAATTCATAATTGTGGTTCGTCGTTCGTCGTTCGTCCAACAAGTCTTCTTGGATTGGCTCCCAGAGTAATATAGAGGCAGTTACTCGGTGCTCAACCAAACAAGAATCTATTGATTTTTCGGAGTTTTTTTTTTCTGTCATGGCGAGAAGTACTGGGCTGGTTCTGCTCCGTCTCCTGCGCCGAATGTCTATTTTCCCTCGAAGTAGGGTTCCGTTCTCCCTCTTCTTGGATCTGCAATTCTCTCAATTGTTGGAGGTACTCACGGCTCTCCCGCGCTCTTCCTTTCCAATCCCTGTCTGGCTGGTATCTAGGGTCTCGATTTCTGTCGTAACCCCCACTATATCGATAGTCTCTACGGATACGTCCGTGTTGCTGATTTCTTCCTTCATTCCCTCGGCGGTTGTTTTCATGACGTCGGTTGTCGTCCGTCCTTCGGTCGAATCGCCGGTCCCAATGACTTCGCCGGTCATCATGTTGATTTCGTGTATACGGAGTGTTATTCCATTCTCTCCTGTTATAACTGTAATTGTTATCACGTCGCCCAGAATCCTCTGTGGTTTGTGTTTGTTGTGGCGTCTGGCTCACTTTATCAACAGTCGTCAGATTCATATGTCTATCCTCGCGCCTATCAGCCTTCTGCTGACGGTGTGTAGGAAACTGTTCTGTGTTAGCGTCCAACCTTCGCAGTATCTGGTCACACTGCTGGAAAATGGATGCCCCTGCAGCGATTAACACACGTTGTACATCCGCAGGGTACTGCCAAACAATTGTGTTCACCAAATCTTGTTCGGACAATGGAGGCTGAAGACAACGGAGCTTCGCGAGCTGTATTGCGAAGTAATTCGCATAACGAGTAGGTGTATTGGAACTGTACCTTCGAGTGTACATCTCAGCTCGGATGCTCTGCTGGATGTCGCTCGACCAATATGTTCTTAATAACGCTTCCTTAAAGTCTTGGTAGCCTGTGAATGAGTATCGGAATGCTCTGAACCAGGTACCGGCTTGTCCCTCAAGCAGTCGCTCTATAACTCTTAGTTCCCTCTCTGGAGTTACCATAGTATCACGTAAGTAGCTTTCGACATTTGCTAGGAATTCCACTGGAGTAACACCGCTCCCAGTTCCCGAGAAGCGAGCTGGTTGCTCCTCTCTTGAACGAATTATGGTGACATTTCCCTGCGTATTCGCGGGTCTGAAAGTATTTTGCATGTAACTCTGCGTAGGAGTGTTAGTCTCATGACTAATTCGATTAGATGCTGGTTGAAACGGGTGAGCGTTAAAGTTCAAGGTCTGACCTTGCGCTAAATTAGTGAATTGTGACGGTTGCGGTTCCATAGGCGCGCTGGGTTGGAAATGGGTAGGCATCATTCCTCCTGATTGAGATATAGGCGTTTCCTGAGATTCTCCCATCTGTGGGTGTACGTGTCTCTCTCTTGGAGTCGTCTCGAGTCTGTCCAGGCGTCTTTCTATTACTTCAAGACCTGGGATGGTTCTGGCTGCGACTTTGTTGCCTAAGTCGTTCAATTGCAGCTCGATCCTGTCAACCTTTCCCTTGAGGTTTGTGTCTACCTCGCGTATGGCCGTCCTAAGGTTATAACTGAGGTCTAACCTCTCGGTCACCGCGACTTCCTCAAATCTCTTTTGTAAGGAATCGATATCTCCTTCAACTCTGGACATATTTTCTTGGATTTTACCCACATCGTCTCTAACCTCGGCTACCTTAGCCTCGACTGTAGCTTCGTGTTCGTTGAGGTCACCTCTCAATAACATGAGGTCAATTTTGTGTTCCTCATGATGAACATCAACTGTCTCACGTAGACTGGCTACGGTTTCCGTCAATTCAGAAATGTTTCTCCTGTTGGTGTTTAGTTCCTCTTTAATCTCCATCATGCCATCAACGATAGTCTTCACGTTGTTATTAACGGCATTGGCAGCTCCTCTCATCAAGATTAAACCAACGTTCATGGTTGCCATGTCCTTCTTCACATTTCCGATAAATCCCTCGACGTGATCTAGTCGAGTCCCGAATTCTTCCCTGGTATGTTCCAGATCTGCTCTCATGTCTATCTGGACTTTATTCAAGGTTGTCTGAATTTGAGCTGTGTGCTCCTCCAATCGGTTTTGCACCTCCTCCCTAGCTCTATTCATCTGGTCGGTTAAGCAATCTACGCGCTGGTTAGCCTCCTGATGGTGTCGTATGACATCAACCCTAACAGCTGCTAAACCTGTCGTCAGATCATTTCTCGCTTCGATCCTATATGTGTCCATGTCTGCCCTGACTTGAGTTAAATCAGCCCTAACATTATTTACAGAGTGAGTGTTAATCTCTAAGTCCTGTCTTACATTGTTTATAGACTGAGTGTTAATCTCTAAGTCCTGTCTTACATTGTTCATAGCCTGAGTGTTAATCTCTAAGTCCTGTCTTACATTGTTGACTTCCTGTCTAACCTGGTCCACATGACCACTGACATTATTTACAGCCTGAGTATTCTGTTGAAGATTGGCATTCACACCTGCCATCATCTCTCCAAACACACGACGAATAGTTTCCTCATCCATAGATAAGAAATATATGAGAAAGTGAGGGATCAATTTCTACTGGAACTTACAGCTATGATCAGTTACTTGGTGGTATAAAGCTTGCTTCATTTATATAAATATCACGAGTACAGCTGGAGTATGCAAACTAAGTGCTTCTACATTTACAAAGACAACGGTGAGCAAAGCAAAGTATTACATTTACTTAGGATGAGGCATCATCAAAGAAAATCCTATCCTTCATTTATTCAACACTAAAGCCTCACCCCATGGACTTCTATCAAAAATGAATGCCATGCGGTCAATTGATCTGCAGTACGACTTTCTAAGTTCGTCCCAGTCCTGTCAATTTACCATTAATCAACATTAGGATCCTCAAAAAAAATAACATGGTACTGAGGGTCACCACGTTAACGTCGGCACATGAGTTGGGCGCCATTTTATGTGACCGTTTAGTTGATGTCAACAACCACGATGACTCAGCTAACGACACATAAATCGAATAAAAAGAAAGTACCGTGAGGATCAGGTGACCTTCCATAAAGGCTAAAGCGGCACGAGAGTCCGTAGTCCACAGGGATCGTGGTACATGGTGACGATGGTCATAGACCGCCTAAGGAAAGGTTCACCTTAAAACTAGACTGAGAAAATAAACATCCAGACTCATGTAAAACACCGTGAAAATTTATTAGAATTCACAAGCCCCTAGCCTAGTTCGGAGGGTTATAATCGGCTAGTCCGCAAATTAATAAATAAACTAAGATAAAGAACAGGTCCCCTACCTGAGAAGTTACTGAAAACCCTCGCGAAAGATCTAACTCACAATGATAAAGCAACAACAGCAACGCTAGGAATATGGCACGACGCAAGTCCCTAGTTCAAGTTACAAGACCAAGCTAATATCTGAATTTACATTTAACAGGGTAGCAAAACAAATCTAGGTTAGGATGGTACCATTTCGACATTTAAATTTAACATTAATTCAACTAGCTAAGTCCTATTAATTAACAAAATTTACGGCGATGACGTCCGTAAAAGAAAAGAATTACATCCAAAAGCTAAGTGTACAGCCATGAAAAACAAACAATTTAATTATGCTTAATAACTATGTGCTAACAGCACACAATAAAGTAACATGTAGGGTTTAATACACTTGACATCATAAATTAATAACGAAATAGACACAGTAGTTTTATTAAAAATTCCTGCCTACACCTTGGTTTACTCTTTGTAAACCATAGTCATCTAATGTGTATAGTTACGGTGAGGAATGCGCAGTTGAGACCACGTCTGACATCGCATGGCCTGAGCTCCACAAGCTACGAACTCTAGGTTCGCACATGCTTCAGGTCGCTACAAAAATGTCAACTGTCCTAGTCATTTCCTCACAAGGAAATTATCTTCAACTGCACGGCTATGTCAACAGTTCCAGAATGCAAAGAACAAAGTTAGATAGAAAGAATCGTTAGTTAGGCTTGTTTTACAACAATTATGCATTTTATTATTAGAATGTCGGTTTATAGGTTTATCGTAGGTTTATGGCGAATAACATTGACAATAGCCTGGGCACGGAGTGTCTCCAACTGAGATCATTCTCCACCAAAAAGCCTCGACTCAACAGTCGGAATATAATCAACGAGTATAACAACTCGGACACACAATAACACGGGTTACCAGCGGCGCTAAGCTCGCGTTCAATAACTCTGGGATAGGCCTGTACAACAGTTACCTTCCAATAACATATGGTCAACGGGATCATCCCCGGACAAAGCATACAATAACATCCTGCTATAACAGGGTAGACTTCACCATCCTATAGAAAACCTTACATAACTGTACCTGTCATACGACAATACACGCAACAGAGCGCTAAACTAACAAAAACCGATCCACAAAACAAGTGATCAAATACAAGAGTGGAAACTGGTTTCCCTAAGCAAAATAGCAATGAAAGGAAAAGCGAATACAAATTGTACTCTGTCCTCGTCTATAGTAGTTTTGTCTCACAATGAAGCAGGCGTGCTCTAGGTCACTGGGTTACATAACCAGTTTATTCAAGGCCGGCGATTTAATCAATACAAAACCTGCACTTGGCCGGTTCATAAAAAACATTACCATATGTTACGGATCTCTACAGAGTCCGTGTATCAAACGCACGCTATAAATCTGAGTATAGTAATACAATTCCGTCTTTCTACCAAAGACGTCTAAATGAAAGTAAACTTACAATAACTGAAGCTCTTTGCTTTTAAAATTGCAACTCAGTAGTTGCTAGAACATCAAATAAAAACGTGTCTCACACGACACAAGAAAAAAAATGATAAATGTGGCACAGATTCACACACTAGATCTGCTTAATGATTCGTTGGGAACCGCGTTCGATGCTAGGCAACGAAACATTCCTTCTAGTTGTTAGGTTCAAACATGACCAAGAATAGCTTCTGAGCTTATTCAAAATGAAATATAATGCATTTACAAACTGGTAGTTACTGTCGACTACCTAAATGATACGACCGTTCTAACGACAGTCAGGGGTGTAACAAAGGATGGCTGCGAAGAATGCAGTCAATTAATAACCAAGGCATCTGATTGCCATAACTACAGTCAGCAAAGACTTGAAAATTACCCCAAGTAGGGTTGTACAAAATAGCCTCAAAATGACTACGATCAGGTTCAGCAAAAAGGTAGGCATTGACGTTCCACGACGTTCACCAAGCTGCACCAGGGCTGACCAAAATGTCTGACCCCAAGGGTGTCTCACTCTAAACTGAAATAAATGACATCTAACTAATCTAGTTACATCCCTACCTAGAAAAATGGCTGACACTGAGTGTGGTTGATTCACAAACTACATTATAACTACTATACCACCAGAAACTAGAACAAAGAAGGGGTGTGACAAAAACTCACGAAATGGAGGAGCTCTCACTCAGCTCTCTATTCCACAACAAGGGTTGTACATAAACCTCTCTGGCTCTCTGGATCGGTATCCTCCTCATCAGGACTCCCATCTGGACTCCCCCAAAGACCAGGGTTCGATTTGTCCCTGTCGACATCTTCGTGGATATGCCTGGAAATGGCATTTTGGCTCCTTCCCTCTCGTTCATCGTTCTGGAAGTTCCACCATCACGCTGGTTCCTGTAGAAACGTCACCCCCCCATACTGGGATGGTATTAGCCCATGTTGACTGCTTCAACCATGGTGAATAAAAGTCCAATCACGTGGGTAGCGAAATAAGTTGCGTGATTATTCATCCTCTCACTTCCAAAATTATAATGTCCGTCGTGACTATTATAGGCTTCAATTATAAAATACAACACAGCCTTAATCTTGCAGATGTGGATTAGCATGTGAGCTAATACTATTTTATAATGCTGCACGTGCTAGTGACGCTACTTTTGTATCACGCAGCATCCGTGAATTATACGACGTTTCAAAGATGAAATTTCCACTTTGGCAATTTAAATATCTCATACTATTATAATCACACTTATTCAGGATAATTGTAACACTATTACCTGTATATTTCCACTAGGCATCTGCCCTCCACATACGCGTGGGTAATATGTGATGTCACAGCAATGTTGTGCAATACACTATACTTGCCAATAATTATTTCCCAAGCTTCTTATTTAATTCACTGGACTTCATCGACAGTGAATATTAGTATTTGCTCGCTCGATGGCACCTTATAATCACTTTTAACGCTAAACAGCGGATATTCTTCTACGTCTCGTAGGACAAATGTAATTCCACGCCTACACAAGGCGGATTCTCAAGACGCAGTGCTCCGGTACTGGGTGTCTCTAGAAAGTAGGTCGTCAAAACGAAAACGTTGAGCGACTACTTACGTTCCTTTTTGCGTATCTGCAAGGGTATTACCTTACCTAAAGTAAAAATAAACATTCTCCAAAATGTTTTAATAATGCAGCATGACGAAATGGAATATTCTGAGTCTCGTAGGAAAGATAAAAATAATTAATAAGACCTCAGATAATAATTAGCAGTTTACACCAAAGTCAAAAGTGCGATTCACCGCTACTTCAAAATATCGCGTGATCTCTCAGCTTCACGTGGCTTCCTGGGTGTGTTCAAAAGTACAACATCCCATCATAAATGCTCTGTCATAAAAAAAAATATCACATGAACCATAGCTCAGCGGGTTCAATATGTTGTTGCAAAATTTGGTGGAGATCGGATGAGTAGGTTAGTCGTAATTTGATTTAAGATTTGATCATTTGGGTGGCCGCCTTTACGTTTTCGTGAAGGTGGGGACGACATAAAACATGACACTGCGGTGCCCTTTGCTAGTTTTACTTCTGTAACAAATTTCGTTCAATTCGGTTTCACCGTGTTCGTATTGATAGGCGGGGACAGACATTCAGAGTACACTCACTCACACAGACTCACACACAGACAGACACACAATTTTTGGCCCTGTGTAGATCTCATAAGTCTACTTTCATTTTTTTTGCAAAAATCGAAAGTAGGCTGAACTATAGAGAGCATTTATAAACAGTTGGCTGCCCTGCTGGCTCTTAAGAATACGCATAGTCATATTTGATATGGTACACAAAACACAAACGAAATTTGGTTGAAATCCATTTATTCGTATAGAAGTTACATGTATTAAAATTGGACCTATCAGGCTTAGAATCATGTTGGCAGCACAGACGTATATTAGTTACTCCAAATTAATCTAAAATATTGGGTACTATACGTATGCGAAGTTCAGAGCTGTTGGCTTGCATACTTACTGATATATTGATATTAGGGAACAGAAATACAGAGAGCATTTATTAACTGTTGGCAGTTATGGTTGCTCTTAAAATACGCATAGTCATATCAGTGATGGTACACAAAGTACTAACGAATTTTGGTTGAAATCCATTAGAAATCCATTAGAATTAACATGCATTTACAAATTAGACGTATCAGCAGGCGTAGAATGATGTTAGCAACACTGTCATGCATGGCCTCCGGAAAATTAATCTAGAATGTTATTATGTGCGTGCCAATTTTGGACCAGTTCGCATAGATAACTTCTGAGATATCCATCATAGAGCTTAAATTTCGATTGTGATTTCCAGCAGTTGTTAGTACTCATACCAAATTTGGTTTCGATAGCTGCAGAGTTTAGGAGTTGATAGGGAGGGGGAGCACACACTGACAGAAAGACAGACATACATTTGCCCGGGTGAACTCATAATACTACTGTTTCCTCATTTTTGCAAAATGTGAAAAGTAGGCTAATAAAATAAAAATGAGGCTATTTGTTATTTGACATGACGTTGTTTATGTGGATAGGCTAAAAGCGAGATATTGTGGGCATTACCAAAAATGTGCATACACTGTTATAATTCTGTGGAGTGAAAGCTGTGTGCCACAGAATGGAAATTCCTAATTTTATTTACTATTGCGTGTTCCTAAAAAAAGAACTTTAATGTTCAGACCATTACTTTGAAGTATTCCACTCCGGGACATTCAGGTATTTAGGACGTCGTTGACTGCTGGGAGTTGATATCAACCCCCTAAATGAACTAGGTTGGAAGCTTAATTGAGACAAAGAGAGTATTCTGAGGGAGTTCGGACTTATTCAGTGAATGGAAATAGGCAGATTGATTTTCTAGAGAATTTCTTGTTTGCAACTAGAATCAAGAAAGGAGTCTCGTAATATGAGACTTGATAGAAACATCAGTTAGTGATAGTGAGCAGGGAGGCAATTACAGAATAACATTTTATTCTCGATAGTACCTGAGAGATTTGTTGACCGGGGTTGGTCCCGGCCAGCAGTGTGGCCTAGTTTATTGAGTTGCTGTGTTATTGGTTCCCGACGCATGGTGCATCACTGTGCAAGTGTGTTCTATGGTGTTTGAAGCCATTTTCAGTGTTGCCTTAGTAATCGAAATTTGATGTTCTTCAGTCGGTCAACACGATTGTACCCAATTGTGATGAGATATACCCTAATCCTGAAAAAAATATTACATGAGATTAATAAATTCACTTGGATGACCAGTTTCGATCGTCAAGTGATCATCATCAGATCCATTACACTTAGGCTATTAAATCTATATCTAATCTGGCTGCGTGGCTCAGGGGTAACGTTCTCACTTACTGAGCCCAAGGTTGCAGGTTCGAAACCTGGCGCAGTCAGCTGGCATTTGAGGGTGCGCAAATGCGAGGGAGCCGTGTCAGTACATTTACTGGCACGTTAAAGATCCCCTTCGGGACAAAATCCCGGCACCCCGGCGTCTCTAAAAGCCAGGGTAGTTAAAAGGGACGTAAAACCAATAACATTATTATTATTAAAAAATCTATATCTAAAAAATCTGGGTAAAAGTATTCAAAATATGTACACCTATTTTAACTAATACTGCTACTAAATAAGCGTACATATTTTAAATACTTTCACCCATGCTTTTAGACATAGATTTAATAGCCTATCTGATGATAATCGCTGCTTTAGGAGGTACTAACTCACTGGGTGACAAGTTGTGTTACCTTGCAGGAATTTCATTAGCTCAGCTATTTACGTCATTAATGTCTAGGAATCCAAGTGAAACTTCATCAATAGTCTCTCTCATTTTACTCTAGGAGAACTTATCCAATAAGTGGAGAATGAAAGGGCTCTCGGAAGGAGGCCTCGTTATGTAAAATTTTGAAGCCATTCTTTCAGTGTTGCCTATGCAAACTGCTATATGTAACTCTTCAGTCGGTCAACACGAATTTACCCAATGACTGGGTGGGGTATAATGTATAAAATATGTAAATAACACTTTTGGAACAAATTACATGTATTACCGTAATTATCACGATTATAATGGGCAATTTAGCAATACGCGTTTCGACCTTCAAGCGGCCATTATCAGATCCTGATCACTGTGTTGAGGTTTAGGTTATGCATTAATATATTTTAACTACATTCGTAGCGCGTTTTTGGTGTTCAAAACACAATTTGCAATTTAAATCTCGCTATACTGTTGGTTTGATTTGTCTTAAGGGTTTTGTGAACTACGTGAGAGTAATGGTATATATGCAGGTGTATGCAATTTAGAATAACACAATATAATCATACTAATATATAAAAATGAGATGGTGTGTGTCTGTCTGTCAGTTACCCAATCACGCTAGAACCACTGGTCGGATTTAAGTGAAATTTTGCATGGATAAACTGATTTACCAGGTTTACATATAGGCTACATTTGATTTCGATATTTTGTATTGTTTTAAAATGGCGAACATTTTAGTAACGTCACTACACCCTTTGGTTTCAAAATTTCATATTTCCATTTCAAATAAAAAGAGAACGCTAAGAAATAGCAAACTTTTGATGGCATACGCGAGCTTTAAAATTTAATTTTCTATCTGAAGGGTCATCATCACGTTTCGTCTATCTCCAACGGTTAACGAGTAACACCTAAACAGCTAGCTGGTAAGGGAGGGGCAGTGGGGATACGTAAGGTTTGTAAAATACTAAGAATTCATTCACATCATCCTTCTTCGTCTTGTTCATCTTGTTCACCGTAGCGTTCCGTCGCTAGGTTCACCTTCTTGGTCAGATAACGCCAATTTGTGCGCAAAGAAAGTAGAGAAATAGAATGTCTGACCTGTGTAGGAGTCAAATCCATGACCTCCGGCTTTATTTACCGTAATAATGTATCTTTCGCAAAGGGAATTAAAATGTCTGCTCCGCTAGCTCGGTGGTATGAGTAATGACCTTTCATCTAAATGGCTTTCACTTCCTGTACAATACACAACCTAACAGCTGTAAGCGTCCATTTGTCATCAGATCAGTCGTCAATATCGAAATTTGAGAGGCAAGTGTTTTATTGTCCACAAGAAATGGAGAGAAACGATTTCTTTCTTCTTCAAGCTCGTCTTTCGCTCTGTCTTATTATCGTTGTCACCCTCACGCCGCTGGTAATCATCAAATAATGAAGGAAGTTCCCCGCTGCTCGCAAAATTGTGTGGGCAGACACGATGCCCGGAGAAACACATCTGTGCGGAGAAGGAAATTGTTTGTTAGGGTAAAAGAAAAGATGGAAACGCAAAGGAAAATAAATTGAACCATAATTCGACGTCTCTTTATAGATTATTTTATGTTAACTTTGAAAGAAGTGATTTCATGTGATTTGTATGTGCTTATACAAGGAAAGTTTTCCTTTGTGAAGTTATGTTGGACAGGCTGATGAAGGGGGAGTGTTAGCCCTCGAAACATGTCCCTGTAAGTAATTAGCAATAAATAGTTTTGAAAGGCGGAAATTTTATTATTCTTTCAAAGTTATAGTTACGCCAATACGGACCTGAATAATCGACATTATTTTATGTTATTAAAATAACCAGCCTCGCAAGGCGCTTGATAATGAGTCCAGGTAGTAGTGTTACTCGGAGTGGTGTATGAGTGGCTACCTGGTCATCAGGTCATTAGGGTTTGAATCCCGACTGCATGAGCAATTACCTAAAGTTATGAATGTCCGTCTCGTTGCGTAGTAGCTGTCAACGCGGAGGCCCGGGTTCGATTTCCGGCTCTGATGTGAGGGCTGGAACGGGGTACACTCAGCCTCCTGACTCAAAACTGAGAAGAAGCGGGTTCGATCCAACTCAGCCATCCTGGAAGTGGTTTTCCGTGGTTTCCCACTTATATTCCAGGCGAATGTCGTGATGGTTCCTAAATTAAGACCACAGCCGCCTCCTTTCCAATCCTCTACATAATTACAAATGCACCCACTAATACAGCCATCACAACAACACAGGTTATCAGACAAATTCTGCACACACCCAAGTACACGGGCTACATGAAAACGATGTCATAAGGTCCTTAAATGAATCAACAACAACAACAAAAAATTAAGTTATGAAGCTGGAAGCAGTTCGTTGTTGGCAGTGGTTGCTATTTTAAGGAGCAGAACACAGATAATCTGTTTCATCTCGTGTTTCCATTCTGTTGTTGTTGTTGTTGGTTTATTTTAGGATCTAGGGTATCTAGTTAGTCAGCCTCGTGTGCATTCGAGTGCTACGAAATAGTATTTAGAATACATTACAATCAAGTTACGCCAAGGAAATCATAATGAGTTACAAGTAATAATTATTTTCTAGAAAGCTATCAGTAACGTTGCAAATTCTATTGGCCTCAGGGATGGAAAACAATTCTTCTGTATAATTTCTCCGTTGTGATGGGGTAGCACGCCAGCCTCGCACCCAAAGGCCACGGGTTCGATTCCCGGCTGCATCAGGAATTTTAGAAACTGACGTGAGGGCTGGAACGGAGTACTTCAGCCTCGTGAGGACAATTGATTAGCTTTATGCCAGTGAGACAGCGCCCCAGTCATAGAGACTAAGATTAACGACCGAGGGGACCCAACGCCCTGAACACGCGTCATCCCATAATTTGCAGGCCAAATGGCTGGGCAGCGGTCGCTTGGTAGGCCTAGGCCCTTCATGGGTTGTGGCGCCACGGGGTCTGGGTTGGGTACAATTTCCTCATCCTGCGTTATTGTGGTGAAGGTAGCAGTGTAATTGTAATTATTTGGGCCTAGGGTACCCCTTAACTTGAAATAAAGTGCCATTTCGAGCATCTCCCGGGAGAGTGTGTGAAAAATCTGGGGAAAACCATACTCAGGTTGGTCGCTGTCTACGTCGAGATTGGAACCCTTGATCTCCGGACCTGGTGCTGTTGCAATCGCAAAGCACGGAATAAGGTGCTTGGCTCTGCCACAGAGTGGATTTCTTATTGTAGAGGCCTATTATGTTGTTGTTGATTCATTTAGGGGCTTTGCGACATCATAGTCATGTAGCCCCGTGTACTTGTGTGTGTGTGTGGAATTTGTATGAAATCTTGTATTATTGTGAGGGTTGTACTAGTGAGTGAGACCAGGAATTGGAAAGGGGACGCCAGCGACCTTAATTTAAGTACCATCTCAAAATTTTCCCGGAGTAGAAGCGGGAAACCTCGGAAAACCACATTTTGGATGGCAGGGATGAGAATTTCACCATCCTATTTTCAGTTCTGCCTCATAAGGCTGAGTGCACCCCGTTTCAACCTTCAGTCTAGAATTAAATGTTACACACCCGGTCCTCAGGGGTAACAGTCAACAATGCTAGCCACTGCGCCACGAGGTGGTCTTTGTATGTTATGTAATTAGGCTAATGCACATAGGATCATAATGTTGTAGAACACTGGTCGGATAAACACAACTTGATCCGCATCCGCCCCACATCCGCACGATTGTTATACGTATCTGCCGCACATCCGCACGATTGTTATCCGTATCTGCCGCGCATCCGCACGATTGTTATCCGTATCTGCCTCGCATCCGCACGATTGTTATCCGCATCCACCCCACATCCGCACGATTGTTATCCGCATCCGCCGCGCATCCGCACGATTGTTATCCGTATCTGCCGCGCATCCGCACGATTGTTATCCACATCCGCCCCACATCCGCACGATTGTTATCCGTATCTGCCGCGCATCCGCACGATTGTTATCCACATCCGCACGATTGTTATCCGCATCCGCCCCACATCTGCACGATTGTTATCCGTATCTGCCGCGCATCCGCACGATTGTTATCCGTATCTGCCCCACATCCGCACGATTGTTATCCGTATCTGCCGCGCATCCGCACGATTGTTATCCGCATCCGCCCCACATCCGCACGATTGTTATCCGTATCTGCCGCGCATCCGCACGATTGTTATCCGTATCTGCCGCGCATCCGCACGATTGTTATCCAAATCTGCTGATATAACAATAATATTATAATTTATTAGATTTATTTATTTATTTATTTATTTTATTATTATTGTTATTGTTATAGGCCTATGTTATTCTTACCTATGGCCTATGCTTCAGTGGCGAAGTTGGTAGCATACGGAACTGCTGTGCCCAAGATAGCGGGTTCAAACCCGACCGAAGTCGTCGGATTTTTTAAAAGCGCTAAAAATCCTTCAGAATGCCTTCCTTCGGAGAGGAAGTTAAGCCGGCGGTCCCATGTCATAGATTTAAGGCATATAAAAGATCCTTTCACAGAATAAACTTGTGTGTAGCTAAATTGTTAGGTTATTTTTCGTCGGAAAGCTCTATCAAAGTTCCAACGTTCACCACTAGGTATCATTGATATTTGGTAGTGAAAGTTGGAACTACTTGACATTGAACGGAACTTGTCGCTCACTCTAAGGGTGTCCGCTGGAAGCAGCTACAGACTAAGGTGAGCCGAACATTCCTCGGACACTCCCGGCACTAAAAGCCATACGATAAATAAATACCTATGGCCAATAATCGCAATAAAAATTTTATTTAATTTATTAGATAAAGCAAGCCTCCGTGGCTTAGGCGGCAACACGCCGGCCTCTCACCGCTGGGTCCGTGGTTCAAATCCCGGTCACTCCATGGGAGATCTGTGCTGGACAAAACGGAGGCAGACAGGGTTTTCTCCGAGTACTCCGGTGTTCCCTGTCAAAATTTCATTCCAGCAACACTCTCCACTATCATTTCATTTCATCTGTCATTCATATAATGATTGCCCCAGAGGAGTGCGTCAGGCCTCGGCAGCCGGCACAGTTCATATCCTCGCCGCTAGATGGGGGATTCATTAATTCCATTCGTGACCCGGTTGGAGACTGGAAGCAGGCTGTGGATTTTCATTTTTCATTAGATAAAGCATAAAGTATTAAAGCAACACATCTATACATTTGAGGAGAAAGTCGTTCCCCCAGGCTATGTATGTCATGTGCTATGTTTAAAATGAATGCTATGCAGCCAGAATTGCAACCCTGTTCAGTTCGGCTCCTTAATTATGCTTAATGACATAATTTGAATGAGATTAGCTTAAATAAAATTTGTCATAGAAAAAACATAACGGAAAAATATGATATGTCATAAACATCCGGGTCCTAGTAATGATATTCAACAAGTTCGGATTGTATTCTAAAAACTATCCGCAAGTTTACTCCAAACATTATCCGCAGCTTATCCTCTATGCCCACAGCCATGCAAACTATATCCGCATGGTGAATATCCGTGGGTTTGCATCCGCGCTAGGCTTTATGATAGGTATTGTCACTTCTTAGGAAATTATTCGAGTTTAAGACCATTGCCATAGAATGGGATCGATATCCTGGATAGCTTGTAGCTCATTGCATCAGGTATGTGGGGCGTTAAGCCATGCGTGTCAGCCCGGTAATGGATGGCTATTGAAAGTGAGTGGGCGTCGATCCCGCATGAAAGCAGTGTCAACAGAAAACATCTGGCCGGCATATATTATAAGCCCATTTCCACCGATAAGTCAAGTAGATTGCCTATCACGTAGGAGCACGCCAGATACTGGCCATATTGCCCTTTCACCGCACGAGCAATATCTAAGTCTTGTCAATCCACGTCACGTCCCACCTCTCCATGTTCTTGGCGTAGGCTATCACACATGCGCACTTAGTGCAGTTCTTTGACTTTCTATTCTATAACATCAAGAGTCTGATTTAGCCGACTGCGTAGTGCAATGCGTTTCGCGAGATACCAGTAGCTCGCCGTCCCATTGTGTTATTGTCTCATTTAGGGACTTAACCATCGTGTTAATCAGCCTCGTATACTCGGAGCTGGGTCTCAATCATTAGAAAGGAGGGAGCCATGGCCACAAGTATGGAACCATTCTGGCATTCTCTTGAAATAGAAATCGATCCCAGGATCATAGTGTTGTTGATTCATTTACGGGGCTTTGTAACATCATGATCGTGGAGCTCCGGGAACTTTTGTATAAATAAATAAATAAATAAATAAATAAATAAATAAATAAATGAATAAATAAATAAATAAATAAATAAATAAATAAATAAATAAATAATATAATTCAATAAATAAGTAAATAAATAAATAAATATAATTATCTGTTTCTCCATTATTTATACCAATCGACACCGTTTAACCGAACTGAACCAAATTTTACGTAACTTACTTATCCTTCAGAACCCTGCGGATAACGCTATCTACTTAAAATTTTGGACATCGCTCTCAATTCCCAAGATTGAGGCCCTTTGGCACAAATCTACGCCGTTTCACTGAACGGAACTAAATTTTACGCACTTTCCTTTTGGAACCTTGTGGGTATCGCTATCTACTTAAAATTTAGACATCCCTCTCCATTACCTAGATTTATACCTTTTGGCACATAGACGAAATATCGAATTTATCGTACTGTAGAATGACCAATCTAGGCTTACTTTAAGCCTCTCAATGCAAGAATCAAAACTCTGGACGTAAGATTTGGTTCAGTTTGGTAAAACGGTGCAGATTTGTATAAATAACAAACAGGAAAATGGTGCCCAAAAACCACGTTTTAAGGCCCTAGAACCTACCGTGTCAGAAGTACTTCAGTGTTGTAGTATGAGTCCTGAGATGCTGGGAATTGAGGCATAACTATAAGAATTTTTAAATGAATGTATTGTTGACTGGCAATGCAGGTTGCATCACGCTGTCCCAACTTTTACTCCAGAAAATACCGGGATGGTTCCTAACTTGAGGGCACGGCAATTTTCTTCCAAATACCTGCCACACTACTACAGTCATCACAACGACACAGATTATCCGAAAGATTCCACACACCCAAGTACATGGGGCCACATGATAACGATGTCGCAAAGCCCCTAAATGAATCAAAAATATCATAACGTTTATCTGGTGCAGTTCCTTAAAGTCTGAGTGTGACATAAGCCCTATATTGCTCAGCAAGTACGTGGCACCCTCTGTCAACAATACAGAGAAATAGACAACGAATCAATACCTTTAGATAATACAATTTATTATTTATGGTTCCCAAAGTAACGGTTTCGGTCACATTATGACCTTTATCAGCAAAATTAGTTAATATTTGTAAATAGAAATTAAAAATGAAGTTGCAAGTTTGTGAGATAATGTGATAAAGGTAAAACAATTATTTTCTGAGTGTTTCTAATAATTTTCAACAATTAATAATAACATTTATGAAAAGGGGCGAGTTTCAATACTATTCCTAAAATGTTAACTATCTAAATTATTTTAAAAAAATATACTAAAAACTAATAAAGACTGTTTCAAATTTTGATTAATATGAAAAAAAAACAAAAAACAAGAAGTTCCGTGACGAAATAAACAGCCTACTTTTCTTAAAAATTAAGATTCATGCCAATGATTAATCTATATGGATCTATCTAGAATAATGACGAAATGAAGTTGGTAATATCGAAATTTCTAATTACTTCGAAATACTGTTTACCTGGCATAATGTAGCCTAATAGAGAACTATAGTTGGCAGCCCTGGTGACTGAATATATTCTTAGTTCCATCTCTTAAGGTACAGAATACAAAATTTGGTTGAAGTCAAATGGATAGCATGGACGTTACATGCAGTTGAACATTGGATCTAACAGCGCGCGTAAAATCGTGTTGGCAACAATGTCATGCATGTATTGGTCAGAAATAATCTGAAATAATATGATCTATTGTTATGTCAATTTTGAATGAAATCCATTAGTTAGTATAGAAGTTACATGCATTTTAAAATTGGACCTATCAGCAGGCTTAGAATCATGTTGGTAGCACTGACGTATATAAGTTACTCCAAATTAATATACAATGTCAGGTACTATACGTGTGTATAGTTTAAAGCTGACGGCTTGCACACTTTCCGATATATGGGTATTTGAATTTAAAAAAATTGAGAGCATTTATTAACAGTTGGCTGCCCTGGTGGCTCTTATAATGCGCTCTGTCATATCTGTTTATGTACACATGGCACATACGAAATTTGGTTGAAATCCAATTGATAGTGTAGAAGTTATATGCATTTAAAATTTGAACTTATCAGCAGGCTTATAATCACTTTGGCAACACTGCCATGTATGTCCTCCTGGAAATTAAACTGCAATATTATTATCTATACGTGTGCCAATTTTGAAATAGCTCCCATTCATAGCTTCCAAGATATCCATCATGGAGCTCAAATTTCAATTACGATTTTTCAGCAGTTGGTAGCACTGATATAATTTTCAAATATGGACATGAGATATTCAGGGATAGATCTTTACTCCTACCAAATTTTGTTTCGATTGCTGCAGCCATGTAGGAGTTGATAGGGGGGACACACACACAGCCAGCCAGACAGACAGACAGACAGGAGGACAGACAGACAGACAGACAGATGGACAGACAGACACACATTTGCCCGATCTCATAAGTCTACTTTTCCCTCATTTTTGCAAAATGTGAAAAGTAGGCTAAAAATCTTCAAAAGAGGCTCGATGTAGGAAATGCCGATATTGTGGAAACGATGAACAGGGTCTTTCACTCAAAGTGGGGCCAGCCGAGACCGGCGCAGCGCTGCAGGTAGAAGGTCGAGTCGTGGGTCAGACGGAGCTGAGACAGTTGCGACGCAGGATTTGACGAGTGAAGTTGACTTCGTTATTTCGTTTATAGCGTATTTTAAGTTACACGTGTTATAAGTTTATAACAAGTGTACGTGGTTATTGATTAACTGTTGTTGTGTTTCAAAATGTTATAACGTGTTATTGCTAAGTGTAAAAGCTTATTGCTTCAATTTTTATGTATGGGTAAAATTGAAAAACAAGGTTTATGCAACAAACCCTCACACTCTAGATGAACTCGAACTAAATATCACAAGAGAAATTGAGGCTATCTCGGTAGATGAACTAATGCGTGTGAATGAAAATTTCGTTAGAAGATGCCAGAAATGTGTAGATGCAGGTGGAGGACATTTTCAACATTTTCTGTGACAAGTTTAGTAATGATTTTACTTTGATTATGTGCTATTAGGCGTGCGATTCGTACGGGTGCTCTCTCGACCCCAAGCTCAGTGAGTTGCCATGTGCTCGTCTGACTCTCCACGTGCCCTGTATAAGTACATTGTAAACTTATGTATTTTATAAGGTTGGAATAACGTACAGTATATTTTAATGTCATATGCTAATATCACTTTATAATCACGTTGCTTTGAAATTGCTAATTACAAAATTATGATGTTAAAGGTTAATATTTGATCACGGAATAATACAGAGAAACGAATAATTTTGCCTGGCCAGCAGATTGTCTTCTTGCCTTAATTTTTAGCCTACTTTTCACATTTTGCAAAAATGAGAAAAAAGTAGACTTATGAGATCGGGCAAATGTGTGTCTGTCTGTCTGTCTGTCTGTCCTTCTGTCTGTCTGGCTGGCTGTGTGTGTGTCCCCCCCCCTATCAACTCCTAAACGGCTGCAGCAATCGAAACAAAATTTGGTAGGAGTAAAGATCTACACCTGAATATCTCACGGCCATATTTGAAAATGATGTCAGTGCTACCAACTGCTAAAAAATCGCAATTGAAATTTGAGCTCCATGTTGGATATCTTGGAAAGTATGAATGGGAGCTATTTCAAAATTGGCACACGTACAGACCATAATATTTCAGTTTAATTTCCAGGAGGCCAAACATGGCAGTGTTGCCAAAATGATTATAAGCCTCCTGATAGGTCCAATTTTTAAATGCATATAACTTCTACACTATCAATTGGAATTCAACCAAATTTCGTATGTTGTATGTGTACATAACCAGATATGACTGAGCGTATTCTTAAGACCTACCAGGGCTGCCAACTGTTAATAAATGCTCCTAATTTATTTTACCCAAATACCAATATGTCAGAAAGTATGCAAGCCGACAGCTTTAAACTATGCACACGTATAGTACCTGACATTCTATATTAATTTGGAGTAACTTATATACGTCAGTGCTACCAACATGATTCTAAGCCTGCTGACAGGTCCAAATTTAAATACATGCAACTTCCATACTATCATTTGGATTTCAACCAAATTTCGTATGTGTTATGTGTACCAGAACAGATATGACTATGCGTATTCTAAGGAGCAACCAGGGCTGCCAACTGTTAATATGTGCTGTCCCTATTTTTGTTACCCTAATATCAATATATCAGAAAGTATGCAAGCCAATAGCTCTAAAATTTGCACACGTATAGTACCTGGCATTCTAGACGAATTTGGAGTAACTAATATACGTCAGTGCTGCCAACATGATTCTAAGCCTGCTGATAGGTCCAATTTTAAAATGCATGTAACTTCTATACTAACTAATGGATTTCATTCAAAAATGGCACAACAATAGATCACATTATTTCAGATTATTTCTGACCAATACATGCATGACATTGTTGCCAACATGATTTCACGCGCGCTGTTAGATCCAATGTTTAACTGCATGTAACGTCCATGCGATTCATTGGACTTCAACCAAATTTTGTATTTTGTACCTTAAGAGATGGAACTAAGAATATATTCAGTCATCAGGGCTGCCAACTGTAGTGCTCTATTAGGATACATTATGCCAGGTATACAGTATTTCGAACTAATTGGAAATTTCGATATTAGCAACTTAATTTCGTCATTATTCTAGATAGGTTCATATTCTGTAGAATAATCATTGGCATGAAAAGTAGGCTGTATAGTTCTTAACGGAACTTCTTGTTGTTCATAAGACTGCTCTTTCCACAAACTTCCCACACAGCTTGCACCACATTTCTTGTGCTCTTAACTTGCTTCGTCCTTTCTTACTTTCTGCTTCTACCCTTACTCCAGATTTTACGAGGCCAGAGATGAGGTGAGGTAGTTTTCTATACAATCGATGGCTTTTACAAGTGGAAGTACTTCCTGACGCTAAATTGATGAGAGATCAAATAAATGAAGATGAATGAAGTTAAAAACGAGAGGTGTGGATTCTCGGAAGGTACTATCCCGGTATTTGCTTGTACTAGTAAATTAAATTGGAAAATTACGGAAAACAATATCATTGATGGTTGAAGGCTTGGGGATAGCCTGGATCCATGGCCTTGCACCATAACACTATTTTCGGTCGTTCTAGTGTTTCAAATATTTAAGAATAGGGAATACCTGTCTTAGCGCTACACTTTGTTCTACATCTCGTTGTTGTTGCTCAATTTAGGGGCATAATCATCATTTGAGTGTAATTGCGCGCGTAGGCTATAGATTTTATTTGAAAATTCATACAATTGTGGTGAATATTGTAGTGTGTGTACTTGTACTTATTTGAGTGCAGACTGGAGAAGAGATGGTCGTGACCTTAAGTTTGTAACAATCGTCGCATTTGCCTGAAGTAGAATTGGGGAAATCAAGGAAAACCACTTTTAGGATGGCTGAAGTGTGATTCACACGTGCAGTACATTCTACTCATTCATTCTCATGATGAATCTCTTCAAACCACAATTAAAAATCTTGGAAAAGATAGGAATCGAATCTTGGCCTCAGGGATGGCAGCCAACAACGCTGACCGTTACACCACGAATCGAACGCTGGCAACCATTACTTCAAGTGTTAATCATTATAGGAATTAGCTGAGTTCAGCCGGGAAACAATAACGTAAAACACAGCCTTCCTACTGTACTGTGTTTGTTCCTTCCAATTTTGAATTAATAAATGATTGAATTACCAGTAATTAAGGTAGCCAACACGCAGGCTGTTCCAGCCAAGCTGCTCGCCAGTGAGCAGAGGAATACTCACCGTCTTGCGTGAGTAAACATGCAACATGCAATACAGCTCTGCTGTGGGAGCTGCCGTCACTGTGCGGTGGATACATCAACACTGGCAGGAAGCGCATGGACTTGTGCTATGACCTTCGCCCAGTGACGTATTGGCTATCACCTCAGTCCCTCTCCAACCATGCTCCGAGCATCACTGCTGAGTACTCGCGTGTACGCATACTCAAAATTGTGGGTTTGGAACAGCCTGGCCTACAGTGTTATAATGTCATTGTAATCTGTAATAATCGTTCTTTTGAGTTTAAAACGTTAAGTGCGGCAGATCTGCACTTGGAAGCGCTAACGATGTGACTGAAGGGTTGCAGGAAGCGTGCTGACAGGCGTTAACCGGCCTGACTCGAGGAAGTCCACACCAATTAGAGATTGTCCCAGTTATATCCCTACCCAGCCCCGCCCCTTATATCTGAATAGATAACAAGACGAGCGCGCAAGCCACAAGGGGATATGGTGTAAGTCACGAACAGGGTTATACCACCATGATGGAAATACTGCAGTATAAATAATAATAATAATAATCATAATAAATAATGTATACCCCTTATTATTCCCGTTTTCAACGGGGTTGGAGATGAGATACGATGAAAGGTTGTGTGGGAAGTGGTTTTTAAAACCCTTTTTACTGTCGGATGCCCTTCTTGACACCAATCTCTGAGAGGAGTTATGAGAGATGAAATGAATGAGACTGGGAAGGCTGTGGAAGGAAGCGATCGTAGCCTGTCAGGAGGTACCGTCCTATCATTTGCATGAAGTTGAAAATGGGAAACCATGGAAAACCATGCCAAGGACGGCCGACAGTGGGGCTCGAACCCATATCTACCGATTCAGGAGAGAGCTTGGCCCCATGGTCTAGTGCTGCGCTTTAGCGAGCGTAGCTACTGCTGTCAGTAATAATAATAATAATAATAATAATAATAATAATAATACTATAATAATAGAAACAAGAGCCTATCATGTAGGATAGTGCCCTGAGGTAACCAAGGAGACTATCTCACCAGCTTCTTACGCGACGAACTCAAGTGAGAAATAGTTCTAAGAATGGACCAAGATGGTCTTCTTTAAAGCTCAAATTATTTTGAGGTAGTAATATATGGATTTATTTGTCCATTTATTTGTCGAATGGCACATACTTGGAGATATTTACATCTTAGTACCCAACTGGCTTGCTCACTTCTGAAGGATCTCAGAGGGTACGCTGGTTTGATTACAGTTTCTCACTCATCTTCATCTCCATCATCATCATCATCATCATATGTCATATTATTGACATTTCCAACACAATATTATTGAAGATATTAACATTCATATTCTCAACATTA
Organism: Meconema thalassinum; assembly: GCA_946902985.2. Taxonomy (NCBI): domain Eukaryota; kingdom Metazoa; phylum Arthropoda; class Insecta; order Orthoptera; family Tettigoniidae; genus Meconema; species Meconema thalassinum. The sequence goes on from OX336390.1 coordinate 274,838,873, forward strand.
TATCTTTTTCTATTCCAAATGTTATTAATACTGCAGTATAAACATTTCATATCTTAATGCCATGATAGAGGTGATTTGACATCATTTGAGTTCCTTTATGTCAGCATATACTAATTACACTTTCCTTCTGTTGCAGGTAAGTTCCAAACTTCAGAACTTCATAGACAGCATGCACAGTTTGTAAGTGATGTGACGGACTTCCGCAAGTCTGCTTAAATATCGAATTTCATTGATTTCACGGTATTCAGAAGCATGTGAAGTGGATAAGAAACGAGAAAAATCTGAAGATGATTCAGATTAGTAATCGCAAAGTTATTAACAATATTATCAGTACTGTAGAATCCTGTAGGGGCGGATAACCTCGTTGTTCCGCCCCTTTAAAATAACATCATCATCATCATCATCATCATCATCATCATCATCATCACCTACACCACCAGTAGAGTCCCGGTAACTGCGAGCTTATTGTAAGGTCAAGTTTGGTAATGTCAATCCGTTATTTTTATACAGTCCATCGGAACTTGAAAAAAAAAAAATAATAAAAAAAAACAGCCCTCGTATGTACTATGCACGCGCTTTCAATACTACAGCAGGGGGCCGTGGCGCGCCAGAAGCTCGGCCAAGGTGACTGCAGCAGCGGTTAAAAAAGCCGCCGCTTGGCGCTCTTATTTTATATGAAAGACCCTGTGTAGGTCTCTCACTTTCCTGGTTAACTACCGGCGACTCAAACGATCGACAGTAGCACGCGCCGACAATAACCATTGTTAGCTGCTGACCAATAGCAAATGATTCTTGACCAATAGCATGCTTGCTCCATGTATCCACGTGGAGACCAAAGTTCGGTCCTGGCGGGCGGCTTGCGTGTCAGGTGTCCAGTGTTGCACAGCTACACGTACTGCTGCTCAGTCTCGCTGCTTAATTTCAGTGGCTACGGTGGAGAGTTGACAACACTGTGCCTCGAGCTGGGAAAGTCTTGGTTTCCCGCAGACATGGAATGTAAACATATCCGCCCAGCTAGGTTTCAAAGGCGAGCCACTCGTTAACGAGGAGAGTGCGAGAACTTTACTCAAAAGTATGCCTCGCCATTGCGCCCATGGAGTTATTATTATAAATATATTTATTCGTTACGGCCAACTATGGACCACGTTTGATAGCTTCTACATTATTTGTTGTGTTCACTCTCTGCCAATATCACTTCATCCTCTCTCCCACTTCCTTCTTCTGTACCTCCGTGTAAGATCTTCCTTTCCTCACTGACAACTCCCCTGTCTCCTGGAAACCTATAAACTCCTTAACCAGTCGTCTAAATCGCTCTCTGTCCATTCTATTATTATTATTATCTCCAAGGAATTGAATCCCACGATTGGTGCGTGGAAGGTGGATATTCAACATTAGCATGAATATCAACAAAATAGATTTTACCGGAATCATATCGATAGCTTGCAACGGTAGAATTGAACGAATCAATGTATATTCATACTTGACCACATAAACAGCACTAACAATAGGACACGTAGACTAGCTCAATGAAACCAATAAGTGTGACACATTAGTAAGATTAACTGAAGCATTTAGTACTAGCCTTACAAGATACAAGAGCCGCTCAATTTGGCTGCGCCAGCGTTTGTTGTTTGGTTAGTTAGTTCCTTAGTTTAGGGGCTGCGACAACACGGTCATGTAGCCCCGTGTACTTTGGGTGTGTGTAGAATCTGTCTGATAACCAGTGTTAATTTGTGATGGCTGTATTAGTGTGTGTTATCTGTTTTAATTCAAGTAAAGACTGCAGACAATAATTTCAAGTAGCTAGTTCCTACTTTTGCTCCAAATGCAACCGTCCACGACACCTAGTTTGCGTACTTGGCTACTAGATAGCACCGTAGTAAGCACCTGGCGGCGAACTCTAGAACTAATAGAGCGTTATCAATTCTAACCTACAAATTTTTACTTCTCACAAGTGTAGTTAGTGGAAGGTTCTTTTTCATACCATAAATCTAGGACATGGGACCGCCGGCTTTACTTCCCCTCCGATGGAAGGCATACTGAGGGATTTTAACGCTCTTAAAAATCCGATGACTTCGGCCGGGTTTGAACCTGCGACCTTGGGCATAAAAGCTCAGCATGCTACCAACTACACCACCGAATCCGATCGTTTGTTGTTTATAGCAGCAGGAGCCTTACGGGACGATGAGAGGGACACAGCGATGACGGAGTGCTATCTGCACATTGTGCATTGCGCGTGATACTTGTGTTAGACTGAGAATGTGAATTGTGAACGGAAATATTAATAATAATAGGTGAATTAAGAATGGAGCTTTTCAACAGCACTGAGAGGAGAACGATGATAGACTACTGGGCCTGAGTCTGTGCTTAAAACTGCAGTGACTCTACTTGTCAACCAAGCAGGTTACACAGGTAAACAAAGAATAGTTCCCACTTCGACCACTGGCACTCGTATCTTGAACTTAATAGTTGTAAATATTGTTGTACACAAATATTATAAACATGATCGCCGAACCTAATTAAGCCTTTTGTTTGCGAATTGCGCTAGTCAATTCCGATGCAGGAGGAGGCAGGTGACAGCATAACAACTCTAGGACCAACGGTTCCGCTGAGATAAATAACCTTATACATTAAAAAAGAAAGAAAAAAGAATAGAATTCAAGTGCATGCTCTAAGTTTTTATTTATATTATACTGTGTTGTTCTAATTTGTATACACGTGCATAATACTTATACGGAATTCACAGACCCTTATAAAACAAACTAACCTTATACAGGGTGATTCTTTTGCTGGACCGGGGCCGGCTGCCGGGCGCGCGTGCCCTCCGCCAGTCAACCGAGCTCGCACCGCGGATTGCGCACAGGTGAACGCCGTATCAAAGTACATTAATTAATAATAAATTCACCAGCAAATCATGATTAAAGAACTCACCCATCCACAGGAGATGCTGAGAGTGTTCTCCTTCAGCTGACAGACAGGCGTTGTACAGTGTATAGGCTATAAATTAGCGTTTACACGTTGTGATTCTATTCTGTTGTGAGGGATACCTGCTGCCGTATACTGTTCTCCAGCTACACTAGAGTACTGGTATTTGATCTGTACACTTTGTATTTTAAATGAACCCACAATTGAACATCAAACGGGTTAGGTCCGTGCTTCGATTAATTACAGTAAACACGCAGGGGGGGGGGGGGGGTGCAGGAGTAGCTACATGACGTAACGGTGTAACTTTCAAAGTTACTGTCTGTCAGCTGAAGGAGAAATTTTAGTATCTTCTGTGAAAAGATAAGTTCTAACCTTTAACTGGCGACGTGATGACATCCAGATTCACAAGAAATAAAAAAAACTGTGCTTCTTTAATTAAATCTTGCAGCTGTTGTTGATGTTACCTTCTTATCTGTGCGCTGACAATACACACACTCGTTGATGAACGTTTACTGACTAAATGACTTTAGTGACCTGGGTTAGCTCGCCTCCTCCTCGCGCAACTCTGCGGAAGGCGCGTGCGCCCGGCAGTCGGCCGCCGGCCCCGAACCAGCAAAATAATCTCACTGTATAACGAGATTCAAACTGTGAATCGTAATATAGCTTCAACTTAACGCATTACGCTTACTGTAGTTAGGTTATTTATTTATTTAGCGTATGGCACATTAAAACATTAAATTATCACATACATTGAATTTGAAACAAATTCCAGATATTAAAGTACAACTATCTACATAAACCTATATACAAATATTCGATTTCATTTTGTAATAGGATTTTTTGTAGTACTTGATATTTCGATCTAGGTCTACTTATGCCTTCTATGGTTCTTAGCTGGAAAACCCTGAGAAGGACTATTTGTAGGCTATTCACGTTTTGTGACATCAAGCAATATTTTGAGCCAGGAGATCACTGGGATTGTCTGGCTGCCTAAACTCCTTGGTGTAGATGTTTCCCACGGAGTGACCGTTCTTTAGAACCACCGAAAGGACACGTGTAGCTTAAGGAATGCTACGTACACGAACAGTCTTTGTCCCCCTGTAGTTAGGTAATATTTGTACATACATTTAGACCTCAACAAAGTGATCAGGATCTGATGATGGCCGCTTGAAGGTCGAAACGCGTAATCCTAAAATTGCCCCATTATAATAGTGGCCATACAATAATACATGTAATTTTCTCCAGGAGTGGTTTACTTATCTCTACTTAATATAAAACAAAGTCCCCGTTTCTTGGATGTTACGGGTATACTCCAGAACCACTGGATGTATTTTGATGCGGTTTTCACCATTCTGTAAAGGATATCTCGAGGATGATTTCTGTAGAAAATAATTTATTTATGACCAAAGGAAGCCGAGCAGTAACGATTTCAGAGGAAAAGTCGAAACAAAAACTGGCGTCCGAGCGCTTTGTAAGCTTACGCTAGGCAAACCGTTAAAAATATCTAAATACTGTGAGTGTAAAAATTGTTCAGCATAAAAGTTCTACAAAAATGTCCGCGAGAGCATATGTCTATCTTCAATACATCGCCCACTATGAGTGTTTTTACGTTTTAATTTCTTCCAACCATGTCCATTCAACTACTGAGGCGACAGTTTACGAGCTATCCAAGGGCGAGTCTATCATCCCTGTTACAGCCTAGCTAGTGGGCGAACCTATAGCCCCAGATACAGCCAGCAGAAAACTGTTGAGTCGTGTTGAGTTAAGACTTCTGAGAAGGGTGGTTGTGTTTAGAGTTTCCCTGGAAGTGCAACTCAGGTTTTCTTCATTTCGCCTGTGAAACACAGTCAAGTTAAGATTGGACGGAAGGGGGATTTGAGTTTCATTCACCTCGCCAGTCCCTGGAAGTGCAACTCTCATTTCGCCTGTGAACTTTTCGTTCCGCAAAATTCACAGTCAATTTAAGATTTGACGGAAGGGGGATTATATTATATTAAATTATACTGATTGGTGTTTAATCTCTACTTAGTATAAAACTATGTCCCCGTTCTTGGAAGTCACGGGTGATCTCAAGAACCACTGAATGGATCTTGAGGCGGTTTTCACCATTCTGTAAAGGATATCTCGAGGAAGGTTTATGTAGAAAATAATTTATTTATGACCAAAGGAAGTCAAGCACTAAAGATGTCAGTGAAAACGTTGAAAAAAAGGCGTCCGTGCGCTTTTTAAGCTTACGCTGGGCAAACAGTTAATAATATCTATATACTGAGAGTGTAAGTATTGTTCAGCATGAAAAGTTCTACAAAATAAGCCCGGGAGAGTATATCTCTATCTTCAATACATCGCCTACTATAAGTGTTTATACGTATTCATTTCTTCCAACAATCTTCATTCTGTTACTGAGGCGACAATTTACGAGCTAGCTAGGGGCGAGTCTATCACCCCAGTTACAGCTTAGCTAGCGGACGAACTTATTGTCCCAGATACAGCCATCAGCAAACTGTCGAGTCGTGTTAAGTTAAAAACTTTAGAGATAGTGGTTGTGTTTGGAGTTTCCCTGGAAGTGCAACTCGGCTTTTCTTCATTTCGCCTGTGACTTTTCGTTCCGCAAAAATTCACAGTCAAGTTAAGATTGGACGGCATGGGGGATTTTTGTTTCATGCCCCTCACCATTCTTAAATTACGTCTGACAAGAATTTGTTGCACATGCATCTCCATGATAATATAATTAATAGTCCAGTCAGTGATTTTAACCCATCATGCCGAGACGTAAAACGGATATTGGTCGTAGTTCATTGACATTGAAAAAAAAAGCGCTTATCACTTAATGCATTCATAACTGTTCCCGGGCGAAGCCGGGTCGGGTTGCCATTACAGTCATGACAATTAACACCGGTTATCAGACAGATTCTACACACACCCAAAGTATATGGGGCTACATGACCGCGTTGTCGCAGCCCCTAAACTTAAGAACCAACCGGGTCGGGTTGCTAGTTATTCTTATACTGTATTATATACATTGCACCCCGCCCAGTTATTGGGCAAATTCGGGTTGACCGACTGAAGAGTTACAACTGACAGTTTCTATGATTTAAGAAAAGTAAGCTACAGAATGTATTGCCATTAGATAATGATTATTATAATAGCCCATCATAGGAATCATCTCTTCAATCGCATGTATATTAACATTTTTAATAATAAGGTTATAAATATTATAAAAAGCTGATGCCACCTTCATTTTGTGAAATAATTAACATGAGATGTCTCTATAATACGGTCTGAATTAAGATTCACTGGGGTAAATTTCATTGCTCTCGGGTGATTGATTTGCCAGAAAAGTTGTTTTCATAATGTCAAACAATTTAATCATGTAAATGTAATATGTATAACAGTTTCGGAGATACAGAATGCCAGTGAAATATTTCTCGCGGCCGCCATGTTGGATCGGTGAAACGTATTAAAATTTAAAAGGCATGGTCGAGGTTGGACGTTGTAATAATGTGTCCTTACCGAGCTTCATTGTAATCGCTTTGGTCGTTTAGATTTTATTACGGAGGGGAGAGAGAGAGAGAGAGAGAGAGACGCACACATATACACACACATGAACAAAAGGTGATCTCATAAACCTTAGAAGACTTGATGGACTTTCACAAACTGGCACCTACCCAGCCTCCACAAGGTTTCTCTAGGAAAAATGACAGGAAAGCAGCTGAAATAAATCCAGAATTCTACCAAACACCAGCCATAACCAATGAAGAATGGAAAGTAGAGAATTTCGAGTTACCTCACGTCTACACGAGGGGAGCAATACACATGTTTCACTACCGTATTTGTAATAGAAAACGATTTCTTGCAATATCCAGTGACTGTGTGTCTCTACGCTGTTTTGTATCATCAGTTTGAGTGCCAACTAACATTAAGAACACTACCACTTTCCCATTATGGAAAAGACGTAAATTGTATACCGAGTTGAGCTATTCAATTGACTGTACACATTGTGTTTATTGAAATGAAAATCCACAGCCTGCTTCCAGTCGACCGACCGGATCAGGTTTGGAAAGAATGAAGCCCCAAAACGTCGAGGATATGAACTGTGCACTCATCTGGGGCAATGATTAAATGAATGACAGATGAAATGAAATGATAGTGGAGAGTGCTGGTTGAATGAAATTTTGACAGGTAAAACCGGAGTACCCGGAGAAAAGCCTGTCTGCCTCCGTTTTGTCCAGCACAGATCTCACATGGAGTGACCAAGATTTCAACCATGGACCCAGTGGTGAGAGGCCGGCGTGCTGCCGCCTAAGCCACGGAGGCTCAATTGTGTTTATTAAAGTTTCTTAAAATAAGTCTATATTTCATATGATGAAGATAGACTAAAATGGCCTCCAACACGATGATAAATGGATGAATTTTGAAAGAAGCCAAAAAGGAAACTGTATTGGAATGACTACGCCGAAAGGAACATGGTAAGCTGTGTCCTACTTTGACGATGCTCGCCGTACATATCTCCTTTAATGATCAGGTTTCGCTAACATAACATAGCTTAAAATAGCTCACGCAATTCGAGCCAGGCGTATCAAATTGCTGTATACGGATAATTTAATGGTCCCTGCGTGGTGCTAGCTCAAAGTGAGGGTGGTCATCAAATACAGGGTGGTCATTACTTGTGCAACTCAACACACAATGGCTCGTTAACAACCAGCTGTCAAGGGACTGTCGTTGTTGATTCATTTTAGGGGCTTACGACATTGTAGTAAGTTAGCCTCGTGTACTTAGGTGGGCTTAGGATTTGACTGATATTATCTTTTATTATGGTGTCTGTAACAGCGCGTGCATTTGTAACTGAGGCTATCATTTGGAAGGAGGTGGCTGTGGTTAGGAAAACAACTTCTAGAACAACTGAGGTGGGAATTGAACTCATCTCCTCTCAGATTTGCCTCGTGAAACTGAGTGCATCCCATTCTAAACCTCAGATAAACACTAAATTTTGAGGCAAAGCCGAGAAACAAACCGAGGAACTCTGAATTCGGAATCTTAATACGTATCCCGAGACTATACAAGCAGGCATTGTTGTTCCTTTTAGGGACTTGAAGGGGCGTGTGTTGGTGCAATGGACAAGCTATTTGCCTCTCACCATGGCGTACTGAGTTCGACTCCCGATCAATGTACGTGAGATTTTTGAACTGAAATATCACGTTTTGTGGTTTCGATTCTACGTAACGTAAAAAAAAGGTCCCGTGGTTCATGGTCGCGAGATAAACGGTCACGTAAAACTAAAAGTTTCCTTACTTTCATTTGTGGTCATCAGCACTGTGTACTAGGGAGTGTGTAGAATGTATTATTGTGGTGTCTGCATTATTCAGTGTATTTGTAATTGACACTAGGATTGGAAAAGGGACAAAGGTTTCTAATCCTAGCACTGAGTGTACCTGTAGTTCTTCACACTCCTTGGAGGTAAATGCAGAAATGGTAGCTTATTTCACACGCCGTCTCCATTCCCAGGCGTCAGACTTCTTAGCTTCTCACCACGGCGGGCCGGGTTCTATTCCCGGTCAATGCATGTGAGATTTTCAAAGTGAAATGCCATGTTCTATGGTTCGGGTTCAACGTAAAGAGGAGGCCCCGTGGTTCATGATCTCGAGATTAACGGTCACGTAAAACTACAATCATCCTTTTCTTCTTGAACACAGGAATACAAAAGTAGAACCCACGATATGACACGTGTCTCAATTCTGGTGGTGATTATGTCTAAGAGTAGCTCAAACTTTGTTGTACCTGGTCCAAAGAAAGGTGTTCATGTAACTATGTTTTCTTTCTAATTAAAATTAGCCTGGATATTCTACTCCTGTCAAGTGCCGGGGTGGTTCCTAACTTAAGGCCACGGCCGCTTCCTTCCCAAATTATACCTGAAACACAAATACACATACTAGTACAGACATCAAAGTGACACAGTTTATCAGACAAATTCTACACACACCCAAGTAAACGGGGATACATGACCACGATCTCACAAAGTCCCTAAAGAATCAACAACAACATTCCGTCAGGCCCACTCCTCACTACTGTCAAGCGAGCCCATGATGATAAATGTGTGTGTGTTAGTAATGCTGGAACCATCCCGGCCTTTACCTGGAGTCTTTGCGGGAAACCACGGAAAACCATAGTGGAGATATGAATGAAACCCAACTCTTGTCAGTTTTGCCTCGCGAGGCTCAGTGTACCCTTTCCAGCCTTCAGACCAGAATTACTGTACATTCCTTGGCAGAGCCCGGAACCGAACCAGGACCTCAGAGGGAAACAGCCGAGAATGATAGCCAACACACCACAAGGGGGTTACACACAAGTTGGTACAGGGGCAGTTTCTGTTCTTTAAAAGGGCTGAACTGCTTTCTTTATGTAATTGGAGGTGCTTTAGGGGTTGCTGAAATGACTGAAGGAGATGTGCAAACACCCCTATACACGTGTCACTTACGTTGCTTACAACGGGCACTACAAATATTTTAAGTGTTCTGATGTCAACTAGAGATGACATCTGATAGTCGTAAGGCCATGGTTAGAGCTACACTCCACGCAGAAATTGTGGTTTGTAACCTGATGTTAATACATTACGTTAATTAGTTATGCTTAAGTTGGTCTAATCACAAGATTTGCTCGTAGAGTGATACTGGAAGCCTGTGGTTTGTCTTCATCTATCCACACTTTCTCCGAGCGGCACGTCGCGTCGACCTGAGTTAGTAGACGCAGTATCTGTTTCAAAGTGGTAACTGTGACATTAACTACTTGGGAGTTCAGCGTTTAACAAGATAAAACATTAGGATCGCTCCGGCACTAATACAGGTAACAGCGAGACATGTCGACGTGGGAGTCACCCAGCAAGAGCAAGGCAAACACAATCGGCACTGTTAAAATAAATACTGTAATAACGGTCACTTCTTATATATATACTCATTATTTCCAATACAATCGATAAAATCATGTGTATACACTGATAACTTCCAATACAATCGATTAGGTCATGTGTACAGGGGCGCACCCAGGGTGGGGGGGGGGGGGGGCTTTGGGGGCTTAAGCCCCCCCCCCCAAATCCTTCAACGAGTAAGGAACTGTTAACAAGGACTGCAAGCATAGAAAAACAGGCCAGGTTGTTCTTCAGAGGAGGGCTCAGAGGCAAATGTGAGCAGGCCTAAGGCCGTTGTAAGTAAACATAACATGGATTTGGACATTGGTTTATTTAAAAACAAAGTGTTGACGGACAATGAAAAGTTCAAAGTTTTGAATGACAAATGGGTTCCTCAGAGCAACGTTAACTTTCCTTTTAGATCGCATGGGAACCAAGAACGAATATTTTCGTTTTCATGGCTAAAGAGATATACCTGGCTTTCGTATTCTGGAATTGAAGACTGCATACTATGTCCATTGTATGCTTTTTTTCAAAAAAAAAAGAAGTAGGTAAGAGTAACGCTCAACATACTGGACAACTTGTTGAAGAAGGTTTTTGTAACTGGAAAAAAGCACTAGAAAAGTTTGAAAAACATGCAAACTCGCAGTATCATAAAGACTCATGTGTAAGCGCAGCTGACTTTAAAAGAGTTATGGACTGCTGAATGAAACCGATTGACAAATCTCTTGATAAAGGAAAAGATGTCCAAGCCCAAAATAATGTGAAAATAATAATTCCAATAATAGAAATTATTATCTTGTGTGGCAGGCAAAATATCGCCCTTAGGGGCCATAGAGATTATGGACAGTTTCAAATCGAAAGCAAACCATTTGAAAATGAGGGGAACTTAAGAGCTCTGCTCAGAGCTAGAATTGAAGCAGGTGACAACAATTTGAAAGATCACTTTGGGTCATGTGGCAAAAATGCGATCTATATAAGTTGGAATTTTCAAAATCAAGTCGTCGATGCTTGTAACCAAATAATAACTGAAAAAAATAGCAAGTAAAGTAAAAGACGCTAAGTTGTTTAGTGTTCTCGCAGAAGAAACATCTGATATTTCAACTGTTGAACAGTTTCCTCTGTGTTTACGTTATGTAACGCCAAATACTTTAAGTGGTTATGAAATATGTGAGCAATTTTTGAAGTTCATGCCTCTAACCTCTACTACGGGTAGCGTATTGGCAAAAACATTGATTAAAGGTCTTGAAGACAGTAATATAGACATAAATAACCTACGTGGCCAGGGGTACGATGGGGCGGCTGCCATGAGTGCAAAGTTTAAAGGGGCTCAAGCTTGCATCCAAGAAGCTCACCCCACAGCAATATACTGTACGTGCATTGCGCTTCTCATAGCCTTAACCTGGCATTGTCGACCGCGTCTGAGGTTGTATCAATCAGGAACTGATTTGGAATAGTGGAGAAGTTGTGGGATTTTTTAACACTCCTAAAGGACAAGCAGTTTTAAAACAGTGCATTGAATCTGAGGTAAATCTTGAAACCAACAAGAAAAAACTCCTGCAGCTTTGTCCAACGAGATGGGTACAAAGGCACGTTGCTATTTTTGTTATGAAAGAACTGCTGCAACCCCTTGAAGTAGCGTTAGAGGAGATTAAAAACTGGAATGATAGGGAATCATCTTCAGGAGCTATAATATTACTCAACTCCTTAAGTCAAGGTGAATTTATAATTTCTCTCATGGCATCAGAAAAACTGCTTGGTTACACAGTAAACCTAAGCAAAAAGCTTCAGGGAACTGATTTAGATTTATCGTCTGCAATTACACACGCTGAAACTGTGATTGAAAGCTTAAAATCTCTAAGAAAAAATGCAGATCAAGAATTTCACTCGTTGTTTGAAGAAGCTACCAAATTTGCTAATAACTGCGGTTCAATAATTTCGATGCCTCGAACAGTTGGAAGACAACTGAACAGAAGCAACATACCAGCAGAAACACCAGAATTATACTATAAGAGATCTGTTTTCATTCCTTGGATTGACCCTTTCATTATTTCATTGGAATCTCGAGTCATCAAGCATAAAGACTTATTAAAGAGTTTTGAGTGCTTACTCCCATCAGCCAATGCATCACATAAACATAAAGAAACCTTCCAAGAAAAAATGCAATTTGATTTCTTACAGCTGTGTAATTTTTATAAGAATGACATACCTGTAATTGAAAGTGGAGGAAACAACAAAGGCCTGCTTATGGCTGAGTTTGAACTGTGGCTCAAGAGCTTCAAGAACCACGCTAATATCCCTAAAATCGCAATCGATGTGTTGAATCTATGTGACAAGGACTTGTTTTCTAATATCCACACATTGTTGAGAATTTTGTGTACCATCCCTGTGACTACAAGCTCTGCTGAGAAGTCATTTTCTACACTACGTCGGCTGAAAACATATCTTAGGAATACCATGGGTGCAGACAGGCTGACTGGACTAGCAGCACTGAATATTCACCGGGAAATTGAAGTCACCAGTACAGAGGTAGTTTCTGTTTTGAAAAAATCTGCTACGCGGGTGGATTTTGTTCTGTAAAATTGAGTTTCCACTTTATTCAAACAAAGTTAATGTTAATTCATTAATACATGATTTGTATTCAACTATTTGTTTAAACTTGCATTCAGCCTGTGTAATTAAGTTAAATTTGAAATTCTAGAAATGTTTAGGATTTATTATTATAATATTAGTTATTAAGCAAACTTAAAATAACTTATATATTTTCACGTACAATACATAAAATATTTGTTAAAATCCATAACACTATGGTATACAATTACATTTCGTACCGACAGTAGTTGATACGCGGGCTAAAAGCGCTCCGTTAGGTCAAGGGACCAAGCTCTCTGCTGACTCGGTAGATGCGTGGGTTCGAGCCCCACCGTCGGCTGTCCTTGAAATGGTTTTCCGTGGTTTCCCATTTTCAACACCAGGCAAATGCTGGGATAGTACCTTCTAACAGGCCACGGCCGCTTTCTTCCACATCCTTGCCCAGTTTCATTCATCTTCATCCATTCCATCTCTCATCCCGACACGCAGGTCGCCCACGGGCGTCGACTAGAAAGACCTGCACTCGGCCTCTCAGGAGGCTACACGACAAAAAAAAATTACATTTCGTAATTTTTAAAATGTAATTTTAAGTTCCAATTAAATTTACATATTCAAAAACAAAATGTTATTATTAATTTCCTAAAACCTATACTAGTTCTTGGTATAAACAACTAAAAACTTCGTAAATGATTGCAGATAATTGATGTTACACATCAATCTGACGATCCTGGTAGCTGGATATATAGTTATGATAATAGTGAACAGAGCAATCCAGTCGTTATCACTCTGATCGTGATCAAAAGTTAATTCTTGATAAAAATCATGCAGTTCCTTTTTATTATTACTTGTATAACCTTAGCTCAATGGTACTGTAACTAAAATTTGAATAAAACCAATGCACATTTTGTTTAAATAAACTCCAGTCCAATAGCATATTTTGTATTGGTTTTAACATAGCATTTTACAGAATGTTTGATCTTATAGGATATATTTTTATGCATATGATCTCAAATATACATATTTACATATAAGACTAATAATGGATTCTCTTTCCATACCTGAAATCATGTTATTGAGGAAAGCCCCCTCCAAACCAAACGTCTGGGTGCGCCCCTGCATGTGTATATACACTTATATCTTGCAATATAATCGATAAGGTGATGTGTATATACACTAACATTTTCAAATACAATCGATAAGGTCATGTGTATTCCATACGCTGATAATTATAATTTACAATACAATCGATAAGATCCCGTATATTTACACTCAATACTTCCAATACAATCGGTAAGATCCCGTATATTTACACTCAATACTTCCAATACAATCGGTAAGATCCCGTATATTTACACTCAATACTTCCAATACAATCGGTAAGATCCCGTATATTTACACTCAATACTTCCAATACAATCGGTAAGAACCCGTGTATTTACACTCAATACTTCCAATACAATCGATAAGATCCCGTGTATTTATACTCAATACTTCCAATACAATCGGTAAGATCCCGTATATTTACACTCAATACTTCCAATACAATCGGTAAGAACCCGTGTATTTATACTCAATACTTCCAATACAATCGATAAGATCCCATGTATTTACACTCAATACTTCCAATACAATCCGTAAGATCCCGTGTATTTACACTAAATATTCCAATACAATCGCTAAGATCCCGTGTATTTACACTCAATACTTCCAATACAATCGGTAAGATCCGGTGTATTTACACTCAATACTTCCAGTACAATCGATAAGATCCCGTGTATTTATACTCAATACTTCCAATACAATCGGTAAGATCCCGTGTAATTACACTCAATACTTCCAATACAATCGATAAGATCCCGTGTATTTACACTAAATACTTCCAATACAATCGATAAGATCCCATGTTTTTACACTCAATACTTCCAATACAATCGATAAGATCCCGTGTATTTACACTCAATACTTCCAATACAATCGGTAAGATCCGGTGTATTTACACTCAATACTTCCAGTACAATCGATAAGATCCCGTGTATTTATACTCAATACTTCCAATACAATCGGTAAGATCCCGTGTATTTACACTCAATACTTCCAATACAATCGGTAAGATCCCGTATATTTACACTGAATACTTCCAATACAATCGGTAAGATCCCGTGTATTTACACTCAATACTTCCAATACAATCGGTAAGATCCGGTGTAATTACACTCAATACTTCCAATACAATCGATAAGATCCCGTGTATATACACTCAATACTTCCAATACAATCGATAAGATCCCGTGTATTTATACTCAATACTTCCAATACAATCGATAAGATCCCGTGTATTTACACTTAATACATCCAATACAATCGATAAGAACCCGTGTATTTACACTTAATACTTCCAATACAATCGGTAAGTTCCCGTGTATTTACACTCAATACTTCCAATACAATCGGTAACATCCCGTGTATTTGCACTTAATACTTCCAATACAATCGGTAAGGTCCAGTGTATTTACACTCAATACTTCCAAAACAATCGGTAAGATCCCGTATATATACACTTAATACTTTCAATAAAATCGGTAAGATCCCGTGTATTTACACTCAATACTTCCAATACAATCGGGTAGATCCGGTGTATTTACACTCAATACTTCCAATACAATCGGTAAGATCCCGCGTATTTACACTCAATACTTCCAATACAATCGGTAAGATCCCGTGTATTTACACTCAATACTTCCAATAAAAACGGTAAGATCCCGTGTATTTACACTTAATACTTCCAATACAATCGGTAAGATTCCGTGTATTTGCACTTAATACTTCCAATACAATCGGTAAGATCCCGTGTATTTGCACTCACTACTTCCAATACAATCGGTAAGATCCCGTGTATTTACACTCAATACTTCCAATACAATCGGTGAGATCCCGTGTTTTTACACTCAATACTTCCAATACAATCGATAAGATCCCGTGTATTTACACTTAATACTTCCAATACAATCGATGAGAAGCCGTGTATTTACACTTAATACTTCCAATACAATTGGTAAGATCCCGTGTATTTACACTCAATACTTCCAATACAATCGGTAAGATCCCGTGTATTTACACACAATACTTCCAATACAATCGGTAAGATCCCGTGTATTTACACTCAATACTTCCAATACAATCGGTAAGATCCCGTATATTTACACTGAATACTTCCAATACAATCGGTAAGATCCCGTGTATTTACACTCAATACTTCCAATACAATCGGTAAGATCCGGTGTATTTACACTCAATACTTCCAGAACAATCGATAAGATCCCATGTATTTACACTCAATACTTCCAATACAATCCGTAAGAACCCGTGTATTTACACTCAATACTTCCAATACAATCGATAAAATCCCATGTTTTTACACTCAATACTTCCAATACAATCCGTAAGATCCCGTGTATTTACACTAAATATTCCAATACAATCGGTGAGATCCCGTGTATTTACACTCAATACTTCCAATACAATCGGTAAGATCCGGTGTATTTACACTCAATACTTCCAGTACAATCGATAAGATCCCGTGTATTTATACTCAATACTTCCAATACAATCGGTAAGATCCCGTGTATTTACACTCAATACTTCCAATACAATCGATAAGATCCCGTGTATTTATACTCAATACTTCCAATACAATCGATAAGATCCCGTGTATTTACACTTAATACATCCAATACAATCGATAAGAACCCGTGTATTTACACTTAATACTTCCAATACAATCGGTAAGTTCCCGTGTATTTACACTCAATACTTCCAATACAATCGGTAACATCCCGTGTATTTGCACTTAATACTTCCAATACAATCTTTAAGGTCCCGTGTATTTACACTCAATACTTCCAATGCAATCGGTAAGATCCCGTATATATACACTTAATACTTCCAATAAAATCGGTAAGATCCCGTGTATTTACACTCAATACTTCCAATACAATCGGGTAGATCCGGTGTATTTACACTCAATACTTCCAATAGAATCGGTAAGATCCCGTGTATTTACACTCATTACTTCCAATACAATCGGTAAGATCCCGTGTATTTACACTCAATACTTCCAATACAAACGGTAAGATCCCGTGTATTTACAC
The DNA here is from genome assembly GCA_946902985.2 of Meconema thalassinum. NCBI lineage: Eukaryota > Metazoa > Arthropoda > Insecta > Orthoptera > Tettigoniidae > Meconema > Meconema thalassinum. Next base: position 274,855,436 of record OX336390.1, read on the forward strand.
TTAATACTTCCAATACAATCGGTAAGATCCCGTGTATTTGCACTTAATACTTCCAATACAATCGGTAAGATCCCGTGTATTTACACTCATTACTTCCAATACAATCGGTAAGATCCCGTGAATTTACACTCAATACTTCCAATACAATCGGTGAGATCCCGTGTTTTTACACTCAATACTTCCAATACAATCGAAAAGATCCCGTGTATTTACACTTAATACTTCCAATACAATCGATGAGAAGCCGTGTATTTACACTTAATACTTCCAATACAATTGGTAAGATCCCGTGTATTTACACTCAATACTTCCAATACAATCGGTAAGATCCGGTGTATTTACACTCAATACTTCCAGAACAATCGATAAGATCCCGTGTATTTATACTCAACACTTCCAATACAATCGGTAAGATCCCGTGTATTTACACTCAATACTTCCAATACAATCGATAAGATCCCGTGTATTTTTACTCAATACTTCCAATACAATTGATAAGATCCCGTGTATTTACACTTAATACATCCAATACAATCGATAAGAACCCGTGTATTTACACTTAATACTTCCAATACAACCGGTAAGTTCCCGTGTATTTACACTCAATACTTCCAATACAATCGGTAACATCCCGTGTATTTGCACTTAATACTTCCAATACAATCGGTAACATCCCGTGTATTTACACTCAATACTTCCAATACAATCGGTAAGATCCCGTATATATACACTTAATACTTCCAATAAAATCGGTAAGATCCCGTGTATTTACACTCAATACTTCCAATACAATCGGGTAGATCCGGTGTATTTACACTCAATACTTCCAATACAATCGGTAAGATCCCGTGTATTTACACTCAATACTTCCAATACAATCGGTAAGATCCCGTGTATTTACACTCAATACTTCCAATACAAACGGTAAGATCCCGTGTATTTACACTTAATACTTCCAATACAATCGGTAAGATCCCGTGTATTTGCACTTAATACTTCCAATACAATCAGTAAGATCCCGTGTATTTACACTTAATACTTCCAATACAATCGGTAAGATCCCGTGTATTTGCACTTAATACTTCCAATACAATCGGTAAGATCCCGTGTATTTACACTCAATACTTCCAATACAATCGGTAAGATCCCGTGTATTTACACTCAATACTTCCAATACAATCGGTAAGATCCCGTATATTTACACTGAATACTTCCAATACAATCGGTAAGATCCCGTGTATTTACACTCAATACTTCCAATACAATCGGTAAGATCCGGTGTATTTACACTCAATACTTCCAGAACAATCGATAAGGTCCCGTGTATTTATACTCAATACTTCCAATACAATCGGTAAGATCCCGTGTATTTACACTCAATACTTCCAATACAATCGATAAGATCCCGTGTATTTATACTCAATACTTCCAATACAATCGATAAGATCCCGTGTATTTACACTTAATACATCCAATACAATCGATAAGAACCCGTGTATTTACACTTAATACTTCCAATACAATCGGTAAGTTCCCGTGTATTTACACTCAATACTTCCAATACAATCGGTAACATCCCGTGTATTTGCACTTAATACTTCCAATACAATCTTTAAGGTCCCGTGTATTTACACTCAATACTTCCAATGCAATCGGTAAGATCCCGTATATATACACTTAATACTTCCAATAAAATCGGTAAGATCCCGTGTATTTACACTCAATACTTCCAATACAATCGGGTAGATCCGGTGTATTTACACTCAATACTTCCAATAGAATCGGTAAGATCCCGTGTATTTACACTCATTACTTCCAATACAATCGGTAAGATCCCGTGTATTTACACTCAATACTTCCAATACAAACGGTAAGATCCCGTGTATTTACACTTAATACTTCCAATACAATCGGTAAGATCCCGTGTATTTGCACTTAATACTTCCAATACAATCGGTAAGATCCCGTGTATTTACACTCAATACTTCCAATACAATCGGTAAGATCCCGTGTATTTACACTCAATACTTCCAATACAATCGGTGAGATCCCGTGTATTTACACTCAATACTTCCAATACAATCGATAAGATCCCGTGTATTTACACTCAATACTTCCAATACAATCGATAAGATCCCGTGTATTTACACTTAATACTTCCAATACAATCGATGAGAAGCCGTGTATTTACACTTAATACTTCCAATACAATTGGTAAGATCCCGTGTATTTACACTCAATACTTCCAATACAATCGGTAAGATCCCGTGTATTTACACTCAATACTTCCAATACAATCGGTAAGATCCCGTGTATTTACATTCAATACTTCCAATACAATCGGTAAGATCCCGTATATTTACACTGAATACTTCCAATACAATCGGTAAGATCCCGTGTATTTATACTCAATACTTCCAATACAATCGATAAGATCCCGTGTATTTACACTTAATACATCCAATACAATCGATAAGAACCCGTGTATTTACACTTAATACTTCCAATACAATCGGTAAGTTCCCGTGTATTTACACTCAATACTTCCAATACAATCGGTAACTTCCCGTGTATTTGCACTTAATACTTCCAATACAATCTTTAAGGTCCCGTGTATTTACACTCAATACTTCCAATACAATCGGTAAGATCCCGTATATATACACTTAATACTTCCAATAAAATCGGTAAGATCCCGTGTATTTACACTCAATACTTCCAATACAATCGGGTAGATCCGGTGTATTTACACTCAATACTTCCAATAGAATCGATAAGATCCCGTGTATTTACACTCAATACTTCCAATACAATCGGGTAGATCCGGTGTATTTACACTCAATACTTCCAATAGAATCGGTAAGATCCCGTATATTTACACTCAATACTTCCAATACAATCGGTAAGTTCCCGTGTATTTACACTTAATACTTCAAATACAATCGGTAAGATCTCGTGTATTGACACTCAATACTTCCAATACAATCGGAAATATCCCGTATATTTACACTCAATATTTCCAATACAGTCGGTAAGATCCCGTGTATTTACACTCAATACTTCCAACACAATCGGTAAGATCCCGTATATTTACTCTCAATACTTCCAATACAATCGGTAAGTTCCCGTGTATTTACACTCAATACTTCCAATACAATCGGTAAGTTCCCGTGTATTTCGCTCAATACTTCCAATACAATCGCTAAGATCCCGTGTATTTACACTCAATACTTCCAATACAATCGGAAAGATCCCGTATATTTACACTCAATACTTCCAATACAGTCGGTAAGATCCCGTGTATTTACACTCAATACTTCCAATACAATCGGTAAGATCCCGTATATTTACACTCAATACTTCCAATACAATCGGTAAGTTCCCGTGTATTTACACTCAATACTTCCAATACAATCGGTAAGATCTCGTGTATTTACACTCAATACTTCCAATACAATCCGTAAGATCCCGTATATTTACACTCAATACTTCGAATGCAATCGGTATGTTCCCGTGTATTTACACTTAATACTTCCAATACAATCGGTAAGATCCGGTATATTTACACTGAATACTTCGAATACAGTCGGTAAGATCCCGTGTATTTACACTCAATACTTCCAATACAATCGGCAAGATCCCGTATATTTACACTCAATACTTCCAATACAATCGGTAACATCCCGTGTATTTACTCTTAAGACTTCAAATACAATCGGTAAGATCCCTTGTATTTACACTCAATACTTCCAATACAATCGGAAAGATCCCGTATATTTACACTCAATACTTCCAATACAGCCGGTAAGATCCCGTGTATTTACACTCAATACTTTCAATACAATCGGTAAGATCCCATATATTTACACTCAATACTTCCAATACAATCGGTAAGTTCCCGTGTATTTACACTCAATACTTCCAATACAATCGGTAAGTTCCCGTGTATTTACACTCAATACTTCCAATACAATCGGTAAGATCCCGTATATTTACACTCAATACTTCCAATACAATCGGTAAGATCCCGTATATTTACACTCAATACTTCCAATACAATCGGTAAGTTCCCGTGTATTTACACTCAATACTTCCAATACAATCGGTAAGATCCCGTATATTTACACTCAATACTTCCAATACAATCGGTAAGTTCCCGTGTATTTACACTCAATACTTCCAATACAATCGGTAAGTTCCCGTGTATTTACACTCAATACTTCCAATACAATCGGTAAGATCCCGTATATTTACACTCAATACTTCCAATACAATCGGTAAGTTCCCGTGTATTTACACTCAATACTTCCAATACAATCGGTAAGATCCCGTGTATTTACACTTAATACTTCCCATACAATCGGTAAGATCCCGTGTATTTACATTTAATACTTCCAATACAATCGGTAATAACCCGTGTATTTACACTCAATACTTCCAATACAATCGGTAAGATCCCGTATATATACACTTAATACTTCCAATACAATCGGTAAGATCCCGTGTATTTATACTCAATACTTCCAATACAATCGGTAAGATCCGGTGTATTTACACTCAATTCTTCCAATACAATCGATAAGATCCCATGTATTAATACTCAATACTTCCAATACAATCGATAAGAACCCGTGTATTTACACTTAATATTTCCAATACAATCGATATGTTCCCGTGTATTTACACTTAATACATCCAATACAATCGATAAGAACCCGTGTATTTACACTCAATACTTCCAATACAATCGGTAAGATCCCGTATATTTACACTCAATACTTCCAATACAGTCGGTAAGATCCTGATTATTAACACTCAATACTTCCAATACCGTCGGTAAAATCCCGTGTATTTACACTCAATACTTCCAATACAATCGGTAAGATCCCGTATATTTACACTTAATACTTCCAATACAGTCGGTAAGATCCCGTATATTTACACTCAATACTTCCAATACAATCGGTAAGATCCCGTGTATTTACACTTAATACTTCCAATACAATCGGTAAGATCCCGTGTATTTACACTTAATACTTCCAATACAATCGTTATGATCCCGTGTATTTATACTCAATACTTCCAATACAATCGGTAAGATCCCGCGCCTATATGCAGTGAATAACATTACGGCCTCCTCAACGTCTACACCTCCCAGCTTGAAATCGTTAGATCCAGAGTGTGACCACCTTCATAAACTTGTAATCTTCTTACCCTCTAAAGCTCTTTTAACTTGTTAGTAATCTCTCCTCCTCCATTTACATCACAAGGCCTCACCACCTGAGCCAGCTCATACAAACGTGCTTATTCCTGGCTTACTATTTATATCTTCATTACTCCCACCTGTCTGACACGATACATTCATAACTGTTTCATACAGCTCATGTATGAGTTATTCTGAAATTACCCAGCTCTCAATTCCATACTACAAAATGTTCTGAATGCTAAGCGATGTGCGAAGAATTTCGACGCAGCGCTAATTTGTTCCTTCTGGAGTACTTAAAATAGTAACTTATAATCACTGCATTCTATTTTCTGCATCTTGACTTTTTAACTATGCTGCCATCCAGGGAGAGTAGTAAAGTAATTGCATTTCAGTTGGCCAACACGATATGTCCGATTAAATTGGGCGAGGAGTGAAAAGTATTTTCTCACACATGTTAATCTGAAATCGAAACATGGATTAATTATATTTGTATATAAGTTATACTTCTCAAAAGGGGGTAAATTGGATGAAGTTTAGTTCATCAGGCAAACTTCATCTGATCATGTATGCAAATGGTGTTTATAGGGTAGGAAGATACGTATATAGGGTGTCATTTATGTACTTGAGTACCCTTAAGGGGCGTGTAGGGGATGGGTATAGGATCAATTTGAGAAAGGGAACCTGGGGTCGGAATGGCCTCCTAAACCCAGAAAACAGGTTTGTTTCAGGCCCTCTGCCCCTGTAAAGTAGGCAAGCGCGCCATGTGTTACTCTGAGGTCAGGCACTCTTTCGCTGTCAACGGTCTTGGCGCGACCACCGCTCAACGCTGCATTAGCCGAGAGCTGCATTCCTCTTGCCAATCGATAGTTCCGTCGTCTTTAACTACCACAGAAACACATCATTGATACTAATAATCAAAAGGTAATTGATTTACAGAATCAACGTTAGTTTCAAAACATCAACACAGAATAAACATGCACTGTGACTACGCCCCCTCCTCCCTCTCTAAAAATAAAGAAAAAGAAAAAAAATGAAGGCATGACACCCCAGGAGAAACGAACCCGGGACCACCGGGGCATCTCGCCTCGCCGCTACCCTCTCGGCTAACGCAGCGTTGAGCGGTGGTCGTGCCAAGACCGTTGACAGCGAAAGAGTGCCTGACTGCAGAGTAACACATGGCGCGCTTGCCTACTTTACAGGGGCGGAGGGCCTGAAACAAACCTGTTTTCTGGGGTTAGGAGGCCATTCCGAACCCAGGTTCCCTATCTCAAATTGATCCTATACCCATTCCCTACACGCCCCTTAAGGGTACTCAAGTACATAAATGACACCCTGTATATAACACTTATCTACAACTTACATACAAATATTTAGTTATAAGAACTTTTTATAACATGCCTATTTTTTTAAACTTGTGTTCCATTAGCGCTATAGCACTCCTGTAAATATTGCGTTTACACTGTTAATACTAGATATGTTGTTAAGGCATGGAAACATTTTTGGTACCATTTTCACAAAACCCTATTGTCAGCATCCGTAACATAATACTGCCCGTTGAAAGATTACGTATAGCTTCAGAGGTGTGCATATTATTAGAATCAAATATAGAATTTACATGTTTCACATTTCTTAGTTTTTGGTTCAAAATAATTTATCTGAACAACTGGTGACATCTTTTACTACCCACTTGGTAATGTTTTCTTCCCTAATGACTTTCGACTGTTCCCATAAGGAATTACATGTACAATTTTCGGATTTGGGTATTCTGAGTGACACCAGAGTTGAGTCCGTTTTCTATTTTTTCAATGACCTTGGAATGTGCCCTCTAAATCAGGTGATTTTAGCAAACTTCTCAATAGCTCAAGACCAGACCATCAGTAAAAAGAAAAAAAAAAAAGACTCCGAATCCCTCTGTTCTAAATTCACGCGAAATGTACAATAACGATCAAAACAAAACATGTTGCATTTTATATTAGCAAGCCCCCTCTATTAGTGGAATTTCGAAAATATCATTTTACTGCAAGTTTCGTAATGAAAACTGTCATTATACTATCGGTTAAACTTTAGAAATGATTTCAGCGCCTTGCACACATATGTATTGAATTAAGTCGTGAAAATTAAACAAGTAGTTCCGTGAAGAACTCAACAGTCTATTTTCATATATTCTACTTATATTAATTGCCTTTATCAACATACACATTTTCAGTTTGATTGCTGTAATAGATTCGTAGATATGGGAGACCATCTATATATTTCGGATGGTCATCATGTTGGATTTTTATATATAGGCCTTAAATTTATGTACTATTACATGAATATTATTGTGTAGGTGGATTATTCAGAGTTCAGTCGCTTGATTAGGACACAATAAATAGAAACGAGATTTAAAAATTTCACTCAGCCGCCATCTTGTGGTTATGAAAATAATTTAAATAAATTAGATGCCAGTGGATTGAAATGTATATATGTCGGCCAAAATAGTGCTATGACCTTACTGAGTGTCATTGAAATCGCTCGTTCCTTTTAGAAGTTCTTAAGAGGAGAGAGAGAGAGAGACACTCTCTCTCTCTCTCTCTGACAACAGGTGATCTCATACGCCTATTTTTTTCATAAATGAAAATAGGCTGAAAATGGAATGTTTGAAAACTGGAATATTGTCTAATAATTTGCACACCGTCGCCTCCGTAGCGTAGTGGTCAGCATGGTTAGCTGCCACCCCGGAGGTCCTGGGTTCGATTCCCGGCTCTGCCACGGAATTTGAAAAGTGGTATGAGGACAGGAACGGGGTCTACTCAGCCTCGGGTGTTCCAAATGAGTAGAGGGGGTTCGATTCCCACCTCAGCCATCCTCGAAGTGGTTTTCCGTGGTTTCCCACTTCGTCTTCGGGGAAATGCCGGGATGGTACCTTCTTCAAGGCCACGGCCGCCTCCTTCCCTCTTCCTTGCCTATCCATCCTGACCATCCATTCCCTTCCCTCATGAGGCCCCTGTTCGCTTTGCAGGTGAGGCCGCCTGGGCGAGGTGCCAATCCCACATCACCAGTTGTATCCCTTCCGATTCGATGTTCCCAGCTCTAGGACACTGCCCGTAGAGGCGGTAGTGGTGAGTTCCCTCGCTGAGTCCGTGGGTTCCACCAACCTGGAGGGTAGAAAAAAAAAGAAAAAAAATGCACACCTCTGTGTTGTGCTTGTACCTATAATAACAATAATAATTAGTTATGTTAAGATATGAAGCACCTTGGTACAGTTACCTAAATACTGATGTGGAACATTATTTCATTGCTGGCAAACCTTTATGTGACATCTACTATTCAGCGGATTGACGCGCTATCGAACTTGCATGAGACTGCCAAGCTGATTGGTACTATTGGCGCTATCTGTTGGTACTCGTAGAAACCTTAAGACTAATATGCATGCCTTATGTGACTGATTGCCTAAGTCGGTGATGAATTGATTAACTTTAAATTGAGTATATACTCATATTTCTTGGACTTTTTCAATTACTGTGGACCAATCGCTGTCGTTAGCCATACGGATTAAGTAACTTCTTCTACATGCAGATCCCAGCTTATCAACGCGATTTTGGAATCTATAGTACTGCCTTTCTTAGTTCTCGGTTTATTGAGAGTTTGGTACATTGTACATCTTTCCTAACTAACATTATCATAGGTTACCCTAGCGGCTTCGGTAACGTAGTTGGTAGCATGCTGAACTGCTGTACCCAAGATAGCGGGTTCAAACCCGGCCGAAGTCGTCGGATTTTTAAAGAGCGTAGCCTCGTGTACTTTGGGTGTGTGTAGAATCTGTCTGATAATCGGTGTTAATTGTGATGGCTGTAATGCAGGTAAGAACAGCAGAGATCAATTTCAAGTACCGTATTTCCTACATTTGCTATCAAATGCTACCGTCAATGACACCTATCTGTGAACTTGGCTGCTATATGCCACCGCAACCGGAATCTGGGGGCGAAGGTTCACACTAAATAGAGCATTAATCAAATCTGATCTAAAAAATTAGCTTCACACAATTATTGTAGTTAGTGGAAGGTTCTTTTACATTCCATAAATCTATGACATGGGCCCACTGGCCTTACTTCCTCTCCAAAGGAAGACATACTGAGAATTTTTAACGTTCTTAAAACATTCTTTACTTCGGCCGGGTTTGAACCCGCAATCTTGGGCATAAAAGCTCAGCATGCTACCAACTACGCCACCGAAGCCACCCCACAGGTTTGACGATGTTGCCCCTGTCACCAGACCAGTCATGTTACCGTGGATAGGAATGAGAGGCGTACGTCGACCAAACATGATCCCACCCTAAAACTTGACTGAACCTCTTTGCTGTTGGTAGCGTTCCTGGATCAGGTCTCCATTGGTTTGCACCCATACAGTAGGAGCATTCAAGTGTGTCGACGAGTGGGTGAGAGATCTTACTAGCCTAATGGAGCTACAAGAAGAACGAACAAAAAAGCTGATTCAGTTATTTGCATAACGTCTTCCATTTATTGGAAAAATTCGCTAAAAATAAATAAAAAATAAATAAATAATAATGAAAATAATTATGTTTTTGGTTGTACGTATTAATGAGATTTCAACACTGAATATTTAAAGTCAAGGCGACTGAATAAAAAGGTAAACCACATCCTAGCTCTTTGTGTTCTTTTATGTTATAGCTAGTAGGTATGAGAATAAGGAACAGGCGTCCTTTTAACGTTTCTCAGGTCTTTGTGTCTTTTAAAACTTACGTTAATTAAAGTCACAAGAAGAAAATGGAAGACGAGAAGGATTTCAAAGATTTAAATTACTTTAGGGCTTCTAATGTGGTCTTTCCATGCATCAAAGGAGCCACGAAGTACGTCACGTTCGTAGGAAGAAGTAATGAGGCGGTGATGGAGAAAACAGGATGTTAATGCTCAAGAGACTTCATATATAGTTGTTAGCTATGAAATGTACAAGTTTGCAGAAGAGGATGAAATTAAAATGCTTAATGTAATAATAATAATAATAATAATAATAATAATAATAATAATAATAATAATAATAAAGCATTAGGAATTTGCTCTCTTTGTAGCGGTCACATCTGTTGAGTACAATTTAACAATGTGGTCCCAGTCGGGGAATTCAAACCTGTGTCTCCTGCTGTCGAAGCAAGAGAGTTTAGCCACGTACACCAATGTGCTTGCCCGGAGAGCAGGACATTCGGGTTAGAACCGCTACTACGTTCACATTTTCATATTTTAGTCAACAAATAATAATAATAGTAGTAGAAGAAGTAGAAGTTGTTGTTGTTTCTTCATTGGAGGGGCTTGGAAATCGTGGTCGTTAAGCCCTGTATGCTTGGCTATGTGCATATATACTGTTCATATATTGCACACAGAACAAGTAGTTCCGTGAAGATCTACATCCTACTAACGTTAATTGCCACTATCAACATACAAAATTTCAGTTTGATTGCTGTAATAGATTCGTAGATATTGAGAACCGTTCAAATATTTCGGATGGACGTCATGTTGGATTTTTATATATGTAGGTGTTAGAGTTATGTACTGTTACATGAAGATTATTGTGTACGTGTAGTATTCAAACTTCAATCGCATGATTAGGACACAAGAAGTAAAAACGAGTGTTTAAAATTCGCACAGCTGCCATCTTGTGGTTATGGAAACAATTGAAATAAATTAGATGTCAGTGGATTAATATTTGTATAAGGATTTACTGTACCAAGTTTCACTGCACTCGGATGGTTAAATTGCGAGAAACGTCCATGTGAATATTTATACTTCGCGTCGTCGCCAAGTTGGATTTGTGATCACCAGGTTATTGAATGTCATATAGGTGAACTTATGTTCATAGCCCCTATGAACATAAAAGAATTCAGTTTGATTGCTGTAATAGGTTCGTAGATATTAAGAACCGTCTAAATATTTCGGATGGTCGCCATGTTGGATTGTTATATGAATAGGCCATAGAATCATGTACCATTAAAGGAAAATTATTACGAAGGTTCATTATTCAAACTTTCACTTCGATCGCATGATTACGACACAAGCAATAAAAACCAGTGCATTCCAATGTGTATAGACATTTGCTGTACCAAGTTTCATTACATTTGGATCATTAAATCGCGAGGAAAGTCTATTTAAAGCTTTTAACTTCGCTTGGCCGCCATGTTCGTTTTGTAGTTAACCGATTTTTGAAAGTCTCATATATGAACTTCCAGTAGTGCCCTTATCCCCGTACAAAATTCAGGGTGATAGCTGTAATAGTTTCAGAGATATAGAATGCCGGTGAAATATTTCGCACAGCCGCCATCTTGAGGTTATGTAAACAATTGAACGAAGTTAGACATCGGTGCATACATATACTGTACCAAGTGTCATTGCGTTTGGTTGGTTAAATCGCGAGAAACGTCTATTTAAAAGTCGCAACTTTGCTTGGCCGCCATGTTGGTTTTGTAGTTACCAGGCTTACAAAAGCCACATAGATGGTCCTCTAGTTGTTCGCTTTATCTCCGTTCAAAATTCCAGGGTGATATCGGTAATAGTTTCGGAGATATTGAATGCTGGTGAAATATTTCGCACAGCCGCCATGTTGGATTGGTGAGACATAACAAAATGTGAAGGGCACGGTTGGGGTCGTCTGGAATAGTGCTAAGAACCTACCGAGTTTCATTGAAATCGCTCTAGCCGTTTAGATTTTATTACGGGGACACACACACAAGAATCACACACCCGCACACACAGACACACGGACAAAAGGTGATCTCATAAGCCTATTTTTTTCATAAATGAAAATAGGCTAAAAACTATTGTCTGGTGACGTGTGATATTGTGCTTTCTGTATTAATGTGTGTATTTGTAATTCAGTAGAGGTTTGGAAAGAGGTGACATTGGCCTAAGTTAGGAATCATTCTGGCATTTACCTTGTATTGACCATGTTCCACAGCCCTAAATGAAACAAACATTTTATAGAACTGTCACCAAAATAACACAGATGACATACGTAGACAAATACACGGGGCTAAAGATCACGATTTCTCAAGATCTAAATGAATAACAACATGTACACCATACAAACTTGCCCTTTACCACACCGTAATGAAATAACTAACATAATACATGCAACCGCAATAGTTAAACGAGTTCCGAATGCGGTGTGTTTCGGGCATTTTCCAGTAATCAGATAAGTAACTCACTTCAGTATTTTAATATAGTCTAACAGTATCAAGGTGTCATAACCAGCAACGTAACCGTTATATTTACAGGAGTTGCACAACACTAAAGGACCACAAGAAAATTATAGGCACCATATGGAAAATGTCCATAACTGAATAATAGTATATAAGTTGTAGATAAAGATAAGATAAGCCCGTAGATCCCTAATGGGCAAGAGCCTCCTACCGGAGTGTTAGGGGGTGGATCATGGCTCAAGTAGTCTCCCAAGAGGAGCCAGTTCTTGAGAGATGCCTTTCCTAAATACATATTGACGCACATTAATACAAATTAAATTAACACACATCCTTCCTTACTACGGTATTTACATTGTTACACTATTACAACGTACTGAATTTCCTTGCATAGCTCTCTATCCCTGGCTTTTCTGGTCCACGTAACACCTGCCTCGAACCTAAATTCGTCCGACCATCTGCGAAAGTATAGATAAGTTGTAGATAATTGCTGTAAATGCATATCCTCCAACCCCATAAAATGTCTTACGTGAACAAATCTGACGATGTTGGTTTGATGAACGAAACATGTGATCTAATTAACGCCCTTTCGAGAAGTGAATAAAAAGTGTGTGATTAATCCATGTAATTTCTTCGTCGTTAGCAAGTGTAAATATATACGTTTCCCTCCCCGCCCAACTCAACTGGCCACATTAACATTATCTTGACTGGTGGCGTGGCGCCGCGGTAACGTTCTTGCTTGATGTGCCCAAAGTTCCAGGATCGGATCCTAGCGCAGACCGTTGACATTTGAGGGTGTGCAAATGCAAGGGAGCCCTGTCAGTAGATTTACTGGCACGTTAAAGATTCCCTTCGTGGCAAATTTCCGGCATTCCTACGTCTCTAGAAGTCAGAGTAGTTAAAACGGACGTAAATTCAATAACGCAAGGTGTTCACCGACTGTAAAGCCATCCTTTTTCTATCACACAATAGATTGGCCAAATTCTTCTTGGAATTGCATTTCGTTCTGCCAACCCACAGCGCAGCCTCTACGATGGTCCATAGGGTTGAAATGGTTGTTTTTAGCTTCACATTCAGTCAATGCCTTTTTTTCCCATTTAACTTGAGATTTTTATATTTTTCTAGTTTCCGTATATTCAGCAGGTTTGCTTTGCGACCGAGGTCTATTCAGACTGAACTCGACGACCTTTCATTCATCTGTGCGCACAATTGAGACCCAAGTGGATCGCATGTAAAGAATCAAGAGAATATGAGAGGCTAAATATTTCAGCAGTGCTGCGAGTGGAAGCGATATCCCAGGAGTATTCCCAGTGACCTACTTGTTTAAAGAGGACCCTTGGCGTCCACTCTCCCATCACTTCCCCTTCGCACAGTGGTTATGAGCCCAAAATAGAACTTTCTACTAACGTTCAATTAAAAATGTTATTATCATCGTGGATATCGCCTGGGTTAGTCCCACAAGGAACACTTACATCTCCAATGTTGATGAATCTACATCGTTTCAGGATCCGGAGCTGACTGAAATGTTACGTTTCCATAGTCCGTAAAATAAAATAGTCTGGCATATATTAAACTAGTTATTTATTTCCTAAAAGAACTTACACTCTAAATATTAATCACTCACACACATACACGTTAATTGAGTGACATTTCATACACATATTTATCTCTGAATTTATTTACACTGTACTCTGCGAGAACACTTCCAGGCTAGTTTAGGCGGGAATCGAACGTACCTCTTTTCAGTTTTCCCTCACGAGGCTGACTGTACACCTTTCCAGCACTTAAACCAGAATTAAAATTTCTTGGCAGAGCCGGGAATCGAACCCGGACCTTTGGGGTGACAGCCAAGAATCCAAAGCGATGGAAGGAACTGGAACCTGCACACCGTATCCAGCAGATAATATGAGTGTGTAATTGTGATTTCTTAGCAAAATTAAATAACTGCTTTGTGAGAAGTATTATATTGGCGTAGCTGTGAAAGACATCCATTTTGCACACAACTGGTGAGGAAATTCTTGTAACTAGATTCTATGAATCTGAGTTGAGTTTACAACGATGAGATATGAACAGCAGAGAGAGATAGGGCTTATACTGGAGGTCCTCTTTAAACAAGTCTAACTAGGTCAGAGGAAACATTGCAGTTATGGATGCAGTTTGCACAACCGCTTCTGACAGGTAGATTCTCCATCGGGTTATATCAAAGCAATCAACCGTAAATTAGTGTAGACCATCAATTGCAACAGAGAGTTACAAAATTTCTTTCGACTAATAAGAGTCGATATAAATTAATCAAGTCAATTTAATTTCTCGCTCAAATAACTGATCTATTGCAAGGTGGCACATATAGCATAAATACAATGGGAAGTAGTAGGTCATGTACAGGAGAACAGAAATGTGAGCAGGAGAAGCATTGTTGTTAATGGCTTTAATATGGTCCATTATTATTTTCATCGTATACATAAAACGTTACGGTGTATAAGAAAACTCAAAGGAGTTAAAAGGTGTGATTTGTGCCAAAATCTTCCATATCGCTTAATAGTACAAGAAAAATCTTGCATTTCTGTAAAAATAAATGGAAATGTATTTACTCGTATTTGTTTATAATGAGCGTTTAAACAAATAAACAACATGATAGCCCCTGGCAGGACTGTGCTGCGTCGAGTCCGCCTAACAGTAAATCTGGGTGGGTATTATACAGGGTGTCATTTATTTACTTGAGTACTCTTAAGGGGCGTGTAGGGGATGGGTATAGGGTCAATTTGAGATAGGGAACCTGGGGTTGGAATGGCCTCCTAACCCCAGAAAACAGGTTTGTTTCAGGCTCTCCGCCCCTGTAAAGTAGGGAAGCACGCCATGTGTTACTCTGAGGTCAGGCAGTCTTTCGCTGTCAACGGTCTAGGCGCGCCCACCGCTCTTATTATTCTAAGCCTGCTGATAAGTCCAATTTTTAAATATACGTAGCTTCTATACTGACAAATGGATTTCATCCAAAATTGGCACAACAGTAGATCATAATATTTCAGATTATTTCTGAACAACACATGCATGACATTGTTTCCAACATGATTTTACGTGCGGTGATATATCTAATATCTAACTGCATGTAACGTCCATGCTATCCATTGGACTTCAACCAAATTTTGTATATAGACTTTGTATCTTAATAGGTGGAACTAAGAGTATTAGACTACATTATGTCAGGTATTTTTTCAAAAAACACTGATTCAATTAGGCTCAGATATCATAAACTTCAAAAGATGGAGATCTCGTAGACGAAACATATTCTTCTCAATTCACAAGATTCTTCAGCTTCACACATTGAAGATCGCGGGCATGCATTCAATTAATACATCATGATTAAGCATTGCTTAATTTGATAACTAAACAACAGTTATTAATTTGTTGAAAGGGGACTCTTGTATTAAGAGCCTCTCTTAACGAAGTCTCAAGACGATGAGATTGCATATTACGCACAACCGCCATATTTCTCCTGGTCGTTCCCTAGTTACAGAGGATCATTATACTCCTAGATACTCTCTACAAAATATCTCCATATTCTTCTATCTTGAGCTTTCCAGGAATAAACATTATAGCTAGCGGCACTCTTGATCTCATCACTCCATCATAGTGATATCTTTCACGAGGCCTTCTAGTCTGATGTTACATCATTACTTCCTCCTTTATGAGCAAGGAGACCGAACTGTAGTAATTAACATCAGTAAGTCGGAATTGACAACATTTGGCAATGAAGTGTAGTCCTAGACCATTAGGTTGAATAGTAAGTTTGATCTTCACATTGCGCATGTAAAATGTTACCATCCGTAGCTTGGGATGCCAGGTTTCTCTTCGACTTGATTCACTGAAATCGTTACTGCTCGGCTTCCTTTGGTCATAAATGAATGTTTTTCTACAGAAACCTTCCTCGAGAAATCCTCTATACAATACAATAATTCAATACGAGCAACCAGGTATCTGGTATCTTTAACGGTTAACCCAGCGTAAGCTTAAAAAGCACACGGATGGCAAGTCCCAGACGCAATTCAGAAAAGCCGAGGTGAACAGCGAAACTCCAAACACATTATACTCGTACTCTTCTCTGAAATCTTAACTTGACACGACTCGACAGTTTGATGCTGGCCGAAGTTGGGGTGATAGGCTCGCTAGCTCCGAAGCAAGTAATTGAAATTTCCACTGAAAGGAGATTGTTGGAGGAAATGAAAACGTAAAAACAGTTATAGTGGATGATGTATTAATGATGGAGATGATTATGCTGTTGCGGACATTTTTGTTGAACGTTTTATGCTGAACAGTTCTTACACTTATCTTATCTATATATATACTAGCTGAAGTACCCGTGCTTCGCTACGCGTCATAAATAAATTAAAATGTGAAGGTGACAGTTAAAACAGTGGATAGGCGAGGTGCTGCGCAGAGGGAGACTAAGGATGGAACATTTTGTCCAACTACACCGCTCAGCGTTGACCGTGTTTTATAGCACAAATTTAGGTTTTACTCGCTAACAGTTGCAGATACCTTTCGGATAGAAAATGTAATTTTAAACCTCGCATATGCCTTCAAAAGTTTGCTATTTCTTAGCGTTCTCATTTTATTTGAAATGGAAATATGAAAGTTTGAAACCAAAGGGTGTAGTGACGTCACTAAAATGGTCGCCATCTTTAAATAGTGCAAAGTATTGAAATCAAAAGTAACCTATATGTTAACCAGGTAAATCAGCTACTTCCATGTAAAATTCACCTAAATCGGACCAGTGGTACTTGCGAGATTGAGTAATACACAGACACACACCATCTCAATTTTAGCCTCGCTTCGCTCGCGTCATAGTCGTATCATATTGTTATTCAATGAAATGCAGGTTTAACCCCGTTAACACCCCTTTAGAACCTGAATACCCAAAAATCCCTCCTGCACCGCCGAATTAAAATAAAGATATTCTTGGCGTGCCTCCTAGCTGCATCACTGGAACCAACTAGAAAAGAAAGGAGTACGCAGTGGAAATGGATGTTAATTTCTGACCTGTGCTGGGCCCGTACTTGCAGGCCAGATGTGCCGAGCGACTCCAGACTCCGTGAAGGTGGTCCCACGACGAGTGGTAGGAATACCCTCCTGGTGCTAGACAGCTAGAATAAGTTAGGCCTAGGTTTGAAGAGAGAGAGAGAGAGAGAGAGAGCGAGCAGCCCGATCGCCAAACACTACTAAATGAGACACATGGGTAAAGAAATGGAAATTTAATGAATTGAAACCGAACACACAAAGAAACTCGGCCAGAATAACACACACAAAAGAGAATACCCTTCACCTAGGGGTCAAATAAAGTCACTTTCAAACGGGGAAGATAAATATAAATAACAATAAATAACTTACGATAGTAAATAACGTTAACAAATTAAATTCATACCTGTGCTCACTTCGGTGAAAACGATGTAAAAAGGGAGGAAGTAAAAGATCAAGAGGCAATCGAGCCGGTCGCTGGTCAACAACAATCACTTCTCAGCCTAGAGATGGATGGTTGTCATGACGACCACAAATAACAAGCATAGCAAAGATAAAACAAGAGGCTGTGTGCGTGTCGCAAAGGCTGTGGCGAGCAATGGGGATGCGATCGAGCTGGCAGTCTCCAGAGAAAAGAAATGCAAAACCAAAGATACTATAAGAAGAAACAAATGATGTCAGGTGTCCGTGAAATATATCAAGATACATACACGCAGTCAAACACACAAAATGCCAGCCGACGATGCAGAAATAAAACTCAAAGCAACTCGTGCTTGTAGGTAGTCTAGCAAAACATGCTAAACCTATATGGTCCCCAACTTACGTTCCGAGTTCGAGCTGAATACGGTAAGGCCTACTTAAAGTTACCGCCGTGATTCAGTTGCACGAAGCATGGAATGAAGGGAATACATGAGGGCTAAAATATATGGTGTCATGCCTCGTGTTGGGAGAATGGTCGAAACGCCAACGTCCACAAACAACGGGAGACCCATTCGAAGATATGCCCAATCAAAACAGCATCAATGCACCTGGCAGCAAGAAAAACATACACTCACAAAATCACTCGCAGATATATTTCACGGCACAAATAAAAGGTTAAACGAAGACTCAAACAAAATAAAACAGGAGACCGCCATTTCGATTGGTTCCACAGCAAATCCAAGCACACGACGAAGATCAAAAAGAAAGGTTAAATTTAGGAAATGAGCATAGTGGACACAAGGTTAGATGTATTACTTACATGAGTAAATGGAAGGCTTCGGCATAATAACAATGTTAAATAAAAAGGAAAACATTACATTTTAAATAATAAGGCGGAGAGCCTCAAGGCACGTCCGGACAGAAAGTATCTCACATGGCGTCTGAGTCTACCGGGACGGCCGCCAAAGAAAATAAAGAAAAGAGAGATGTTAAACATGGCTCACTCCTTAGTAGACGTTTTCGACACACAACAAACAAACATATCCCCAAAATATCATTCTTCTAACTTTAATAGTTTTGGTTGGTCGATGAGAGCAAACATACAAAAATCCTTCCTTAGTGGACGTTTTTCTTCCAGAAGTTCACCCCTCCCCATATGCCCCTTAAATTGCATTTATGAAAACACGGTCGAACACCTATTTATTTTATTTATTTATTAATTTATTTATTTATTTTTAAGCTGATAGATTTCCTCCGAGTTTCAGACTCCTCCCTATGTCGTTTAAGAGATACACGCTCAGTTAGGAATCTTTCAACCCCCACTTTTCATCCCTTTCACCTCATAATATACACTACATCGAAAAACCATTAGACATGTGTCAGCTTATTTTTAATGATTAGTATATGTGCCAAGTATCACATCCCCAAATGAAACCACTCGTGAGATATTGTTATTCAATGGAAAGCATGTTTACCCCCTTAACACCTCTTTAGAACCTGAATATCCAAAACTCTTTTCTTAGTGGACGTTTTCGACATACAACGAACATATCCCCAAAATTTCATGTTTCTAACTTCAATAATTTTGGCTGGGCGATGATGAGTGAGTGAGTCAGTCAGGATATTTTCTTTCATTTATTTTTGATAATTTCACCCGTCCCCATGAACCCCTTAAATTGGATTTATGAAACAAACTGTCAAACACCTATTTACTTATTTAAAGCTGTTTTCCCCCTGAGTTTGATGAGTGAGTAAGTGAGTCAATCAGTTAGGACACTTTCTTTCCTGTTTTTTTTTCATAAATTCATCCCTCTCAAAGGGCCCCTTAAATTGGATTTATGAAAAAAAAAACGTTCGAACACCTATTTACTTGTATTTTAAGCTGTTTTTTCCCACCGAATTTCAAACTTCACGCCTATGTCGTTTCAGAGATACACGCTCCGTCAAGAATCCCTCAACCCCCAATTTTCACCCCTTTCACCTCATAATATACACCACATCGATAAACCCTTAGACATATGTCTGATTATTTTTAATGATTAGTTTATATACCGAATATGACATCCCCAAACAAACAACTCATGAGATATTGTTATTCAATGAAATGCACGTTTACCCCCTTGACACGTCTCTAAAACCCGAATAAACAAAAATCATTCCTTAGTTAACGTTTTCGACATACAGCGAACATATTCCCAAAATTTCATGTTTCCAACTTTAATAGTTTTCGCTGGACGTGATGAGTGAGTGAGTCAGACAGGTCATTTTCTTTCATTTATTTTACCAGAATTTCACCCCTCCCCATGGGCCCCTTAAATTGGATTGATTAAAAAACGCTTGAACACCTATTAACTTATTTCTTAAGCTGTCTTTTTCCCCTGAGTCAGTCGGTTAGGACACTTTCTCTCATTTTTCCCCCCAGAATTTCACCCCACCCCATTGGCCCCTTAAATTAATTTATGAAAAAAAAACAGTCGAAAACCGATTTACTTACTTTTTAAGCTGATTTTTTTTCGCTGAGTTTCAAATTTCACGCCTATGTCGTTTAAGAGATAAGCCTACACGCTCCATTAGGAATCCTTCAACCCCCACTTTTCAGCCCTTTCACCTCATAATAATACACCACATCGAAAAACGCTTAGACACATGTCTGCGTATTTTTAATGATTAGTTTATATGCCGAGTATCACATCCACAAATGAAACCACTCGTGAGATATTGATATTCAATGAAATGCAGGTTTAACCCCCTTAAGACCCCTTTAGAACCCGAATATCCAAAAAACCTCCCTTAGTGTACGGTTTTGATATACAACGAACATATCCCCGAAATGTCATGTTTCCAACTTCAATATTTTTGGCTGGGCGATGATGAGTGAGTGAATGAGTCAGGACATTTCCTTTCATTTTTTTTTCTTCAGAATTTCACCCCTCCCGATGAACCCCTTCAATTTGATTGAAAAACAAACTGTCGAAGAGCTATTTACTTACTTTAAAGCAGTTTTTCCTCCTGAGTTTGATGAGTGAGTCAGTCAGTCAATCAGTTAGGACACTTTCTTTCCTGTCCCCCCCCCGAATTTCACCCCTCCCCATGGGCCCCTTAAATTGATTTATGGAAAAGCGGTCAAACACATATTTACTTATTTTTATGCTGATTTTTTTCCCGCTGAGTTTCAAACTCCTCGCCTATGTCGTTTAAGAGATACACGCTCCGTTAGGAATCTTTCAATCCCCACTTTTCACCCCTTTAACCTCATAAACACATCGAAAAACCCTCAGACACGTGTCTTGTTACTTTTTAATGATAAGTTTATATGCCGTGTATCACATCCCCCAATGAAACCAATCGGGAGATATTGTTATTCAATGAAATGCAGGTTTAATCCCCTTAAGACCCCTTTAGAACCTGAATATCCGAAAATCCTCCCTTAGTAGACGGTTTTGACATACAATGAACATATCCCCAAACTGTCATGTTTCTAACTTCAATAATTTTGGCTAGGCGATGATTAGTGAGTGAGTAAGTGAGTGAGTCTGGACATTTCCTTTCAATTTTCTTTTTTCAGAATTTCACCCCTCCCCATGAACCCCTTAAATTTGATTTATGAAAAAAAAACTGTCGAACAGCTATTTACTTACTTTAAAGCAGTTTTTTTCCCCTGAGTTTGATGAGTGAGCCAGTCAGTCAATCAGTTAGGACACTTTCTTTCCTGTCTCCCCCCCCCCAGAATTTCATATCTCCCCATGGGCCCCTTAAATTGGATTTATGAAAAAACTGTCAAACACATATTTACTTATTTTTTATGTTGATTTTTTTTCGCTGTGTTTCAAACTCCTCGCCTATGTCGTTTAAGAGAGACACGCTCCGTTAAGAATCTTTTAATCCCCACTTTTCACCCCTTTCACCTCATTATATACACCACATCGAAAAACCCTCAGACACATGTCTTCTTATTTTTAATGATGAGTTTATATGCCGAGTGTCACAATCCCCCCATGAAACCAATCGGGAGATATTGCTATTCAATTAAATGCAGGTCTACCCCCTTAACACCCCTTTAGAACCTGAATAGCCAAAATGTCTCTCTTAGTGGGCATTTGCGGCCCTTGAGGAAGCTGCATACCAGATTTCATTCCAATCCGTTCGGTGGTTTCTGAGATTTCGTGATGAATAAATGAATGAGTGAGTGAGTGAGTGAGTGGTATTTGAAAAATATATAGTAGAAAGAAGATAGTGTCAAGTCTTTGTTATGCTAAACTCGGTTGACAGTGCTGTGTGAGCAGTTGAGTAACTAACGGGATTTCTAGTAAAGATCCTCATTTTCTATACCGGTAGTGCTGAGCGCAATTGGCATCAAGTCGGCCGTGTCTGGACTTGAGCTATGTTGCCATGGAAACTATCTGCCTTGCCATTCCTTCATGAGTATATTTTATGATTTGATTAGCCTGTTTTTGAGTGAAAAAGGGCCGAAATCAGAAGAATGAGAAAGACTATCGAAAATTCATGTAGCCAGCGGTTCCTTCTGGGTCCTAAACTATGTGTATGCAAAATATGGTTGAGATTGGTGGAACGGTGTAGATTTGTATACGGAACCAACATATATACATACATACATACATACATACAGACTTTCACTTTTATATATTAGATAATAAAAATGAATTGCTGTTCGTTAGTCTCACTAAAACTCGAGAACGGCTGGACCGATTTGGCTAATTTTGTTCTTGAATTATTTGTGGAAGTCCAGAGAAGGTTTAAAAGGTGAATAAATATGAAAGTTGTAGCGCATGAGTTGATTCAACAAATGAGTGACGGCACGCGAATCGCTTAAACAAAGTCCCGTAGGCGTTCATATACCATTCATCCGATTGCTATGAAACTTTGGTTGAATTGTTGTGCACACTCCAGGAAAGGTTTCTGACTTAGCAAATCCTTTTTATAATAGGTAGCGCACGAGTAGATTCAACAAATTAGCGACGACGAGCGAAGCGTTTCAACAAAGTCCCGTATGCCTTCATATACTATTCGTCTGATAGTGATGAAACTGGGCTGAGATGTTGTGTACACCTCAGGGAAGGTTTCTGGTTAGTAAATCGACTTAACAATAGGTAGCGCACGATTAGATTCAACAAATCAGCGACGACGGGCGAAGCGTTTCAACGAAGTCCTGTATGCGTTCACATACCATTCGTCCGATAGCGATGAAACTTGGGTGAGAGGTTGTATACACTATGGGCAAGGTTTCTCTCTTAGTAAATACATATTATAATAGGTAGCGCACGAGTAGATTCAACAAATGAGCGACGACGAGCGAAGCGTTTTAACAAAGTCCAGTACTATTCGTCTGATAGTGATGAAACTTGGGTGAGACTTTGTGTCACTTCATGGAAGGTTTCTCGCTTAGTAAATCCACTTAACAATAGGTAGCGCACGAGTAGATTCAAGAAATGAGCGAAGACGGGCGAAGCGTTTAAACAAAGTCCTGTATGCGTTCACATACCATTCGTCCGATAGCGAAGAAACTTGGGTGAGAGGTTGTGAACACTACAGGCAAGGTGTCTGGCTTAGTAAATCCATGTTATAATAGGTAGCGCACGAGTAGATTCAACAAATGAGTGACGACGGGCGAAGCGTTTCAACAAAATCCTGTATGCGTTCTCATACCATTCGTCCGATAGCGATGAAACTTGGGTGAGAGATTGTATACACTACGGGCAAGGTTTCTCTCTTAGCACATCCATATTATAATAGGTAGCGCACGAGTAGATTCTACAAATGAGCGACGACGAGCGAAGCTTTTCAACAAAGTCCCGTATGCCTTCATATACTATTCATTTCATTGCTATGAAAATTTGGTGAGTTGTTGAGCACGCTCCCATGGTTTTTTTTGAGATAGTAAATCAATTTTACAATAGTTTAGAGGTGGTTAACGGAAAAGGAAAAACAATATTGGGAATCCAAAAGCACTTCAACATACAAAGTTACAATGCCAACACGTTCTTTGATTGGCATTGCAACGCATGCCGGGTACAGCTAGAATATATATATCAAAAGGGATGTTCGTTTGTTCGTCTTTTATGCGTTCATAAACCATTTATACGATTGCGATCAAATTTTGGTGAGTTGTTGTGCACACTTCCGAAATCATTATAGGCATAGTTAATCCAATTTACAATAGACAGCGCGCGAGTAGATTAAACAAATGCGTGTTGGCGATGCGTTCATATACAATTCATCCCATTGCGATCAAATTTTGGTGAGTTGTGGTGCACAGTCCCGGAAAAGTTATAGGCGTAGTAAATACAATTTACAATAGATGGCGCGCGAGTAGCTTCAACAAAATGGCGTGCGTTTGTTTTAACAAAGTCCCACATGCGTTCATATTCCATTCATCCCATTGCGATGAAATTTGGGTGAGATGTTCTGAACACTTCAGGTAAGGTTTCTGGCTTAGTAAATCCACTTAACAATTGGTAGCAGCGAGTAGATTCAACAAATCAGCGACGATGGGCGAAGCGTTTCAACAAAGTCCTGTATGCGTTCACATACAATTCGTCTGATAGCGATGAAACTTGGGTGAGAGGTTGTGTACACTACAGGCAAGGTTTCTGGCTTAGTAAATCCATGTTATAATAGGTAGCGCACGAGTAGATTCAACAAATGAGCGACGTAGCGCGAAGCGTTTCAACAAAGTCCCGTATGCGTTCATATACAATTCGTCTGATAGCGATGAAAATTGTGTGAGATGTTGTATACACTTCAGGGAAGGTTTCTGGCTTACTAAATCCACTTTACAATAGGTATCGCACAAGTAGATTAAACAAATGAGTGACGACGCGCGAAGTGTTTCAACATAGTCCCGTGTGCGTTCATATACTATTCGTCCGATAGCGACTAAACTTGGGTGAGTTGTTGTGTACACTCCAAGGAAAGTTTCAGGGTTAGTAAATCCATTTGACAATAAGTAGCGCACAAGTAGATTCAACAAATGAGCGAAGATGCGCGAAGCGTTTCAAAACTGTCCCGATGCGTTCATATACCATTCGTCCGATAGCGTAGGGTGAGATGTTGTGTACACTTCAGGGAAGGTTTCTGGCTTAGTAAATCCACTTTACAATATATATCGCACAAGTAGATTCAACAAATGAGCGACGGCACGTGAATCGTGTATACAAAGTCCCGTATGCGTTCGTATACCATTCATCCGATTGCTATGAAACTTTGGTAAATTGTTGTGCACACTCCAGGAAAGGTAGCGCACAAGTAGATTCAACAAATGAGTAACGGCTCGCGTATCGTTTAAAAAAAGTTCCGAATGCGTTCATTTACTATTCATGCGATTGCAATGAAATTGGTGAAATGCTGTTTCCACTCCCGCGAAGATTTCTGATTTAGTAAATCCATTTTACAATATGTTAGCACACGAGTAGATTCAACTAATGAGCGACAGCGCTTGAATCGTTTCAACCAAGTCCCGTGTGCGTCATATACCATTCATCCGATTGTGATAAAACTTTGGTGAGTTGAGTACATTCCTGCGAAGGTGTACGAATTAGTAAATCCGTTTTTCAATGGGTGGCGCACAAGTAGATTCAACAAATGAGTGACGGCGCGCAAATCATTTATACAAAATCCCGTATGCGTTCATATGCCATTCATCCGATTGCGATGAAACTTTGATGAGTTGTTGTGTACACGCCAGGGAAGGTTTCAAATTAGTAAATCCATTTTACAATAGGTAGCGTACGAGTATATTCAACAAATGGGTGACGGCGCTCGAATCGTTTCAACAATGGCCCGTATGCGTTCATATGCCATTCATATCAATGCGATGAAACTTTGGTGAGTTGTTGAGCACGCTCCCATGATTTTTTTGAGATAGTAAATTAATTTTACAATAGTTTAGAGGTGGTAAACGGAAAAAAGAAAAAATATTTTCAACGGTTTACCAAGCGTAAGCTTAAATACGCATGGATGGCAGGTTTTTCTTCGACTCGATTCACTGAAATCGTTACCGTACTGCTCGTCTTCCTTTGGTCATAAATAAATGTCTTTCAACAGAAACCTTCCTCGAGCAATCCTTTACAGAATTGTGAAAACCACGTCAAAATCCAGTGGTTCTCGAGATTTCTCGTTAGTCTACATCCAAGAGGGAAAATTGTAAAATTAAAGTTGTTTGTGTTTCATGCAAGGAACGAAATGTAAGGATTTTTTATCGTTAATACGTCACTGTATTCAATGGAGAGAGGCCTTGTGGAGGGCTTGTGACGAATATATTATATTTAGCCTACTTTACACATTTTGCAAAACTGAGGAAAAAGTAGACTTATGAGATCGATCCGGGAAAATCTGTGTCTGTCTGTCTGTCTGTCCATCTGTCTGTCTGTCTCTCTGACTGTCCTTCTGTCTGGCTGTGTGCCCCCCCCCCCGTATCAACTCCTAAATGGCTGTAGCATTCGAAACCAAATTTGGTACGAGTAAAGACCTATACCTGAATATCTCATGCCAGTTTTGCCAACATCATTCTAAACCTGCTGATAGGTCCAATTTTCAAATGCATATAACTTTTAAACTGTCAATTAAATTTCAATCAAATTTCGTATGTACTATGTGTATATAACCAGATATGACTGAGCGTATTCGTAAGAGCCACCAGGGCTGAAAACTGTTAATAAATGTTCTCCCTATTTTAATATCTAAATACTAATATATCAGAATGTATGCAAGCCGACAGCTTTAAACTATGTACACGTATAGTACCTGACATTCTAGATCATTTTGGAGTAATTGATATACGTCAGTGCTACCAACATGAATCTAAGCCTGCTGATTAGACCAATTTTTAAATACATGTAACTTCTATACTATCCATTGGATCTCAACCAAACTTCGTATGTGCTATGTGTACCATAACAGATATGACTATGCGTATTCTTAAGAGCAACCAAGGCTGCCAACTGTTGATAAATGCTGTCTTTATTTTCTTACCCTAATACCAATATATCATAAAGTATGCAAGCCAACAGATCTAAACTTTGCACACGTATAGTACCTGACATTCTAGATTAATTTGAAGTAACTAATATAAGTAAGTCCTGTCAACATGATTCTAAGCCTGCTGATAGGTCTTATTTTAAAATACATGTAACTTCTATACTAACAATTGCATTTCATCCCTAATTGGCACAACAAGAGATCATAATAGTTCTGATTATTTCTCAACAACACATGCATGGCATTGTTGCCAACATTATTTTACGCACGCTGATAAATCCAATGCCTAACTGCATGTAACTTCCATGCTATCCATTGGACTTCAACCATATTTTGTGGTCCGTATTTTAAGAGATGGAACTAAGAATATATTCAGTCACCAGTGCCGCCAACTGTAGAGCCCTATTAGGCCACATTATACCAGGTATATTTCGAACTAATAAAAAATTTCGTTATTACCGACTTAATTTCGTCATTATTCTAGATAGGTCCATATAGATTAATCAATGACATGAATCTTAAATTTTAAGAAAAGTAGGCTCTTTAGTTCGTCACGGAACTTCTTGTTTTCAATATAATTTCCTATCACAACACACTGCGATTTACCTAGGAACATTTTTTATATTATTCGCTCTTATCTTGCAACACAGAATATACACATGCAATGCTGAGTTTTCACGCTAAGTGCACGAATTAATGGTTCTATCAATGGAAAAGCCTCACTGAAACGTGCAGTGATTTATTTTGAATTTTTTGATTGTGGCTTTTTTATAAGTGGCTTTTAGCTTTAGTGTAAACTTGATGTTAGCCTCTTACTCCTTCATAAGGAATAAGCAGTTGTTTCATTTAGGGGCTTTGCAACATCGTGGTCAATTATCCCCGTGTACTTGGATGTGTGTAGAATTTGTCTGATAACCTGTGTCATTGTGTGTTCTATAGTGTGTGTATTTGTAATGTAGGTGATGATTGGGAAGGAGGCGACCGTGGCATTAAGTTAGGAACCATTCTGGCATTTTCTGGAGTAGAATTGGGAAACCACAGGAAATCACATTCAGGATGGCTGATGAGGGAATCGAACCCACCTCTCCTCAGTTTTTCCTCACAGGGCTGAGTGTACCTCGTTCCAGCTTTGAGACCAGAATTAAAATTCTTGGCAGAGTTGGGAATCAATCCAGACTCTGGGGTGACAGCCAAGAGTTCTGGTCGTTACACCACGAGGTGGAAGCAAGTTCATTCTAACACTTTTCTGCCTTTAGGGGAGACTGTTCCTCTGAAGCATCTGTCTCCATCACAGTCCAAATGGGATTGATACATCACCGAGGGCTTAATTTGTGGGATTACGCCTGCAGGCGGTTTAGTGCCTGACCTCATTAGATCGCTATTTCGCTCCATAGCATCGATAATGTAATTGACGTAATGCCTCGCGTTTGGAAGATCATTCAGCTGATATGTCTGTGTTCTGGTGGCCAATAGCTAGTGGCAAATATACGTAAGATGCACATAAGCGTAAGGGGCCGATGACCAATATTCTGCAGGCCACTAATAATAATAATAATAATAATAATAACAATAATAATAGCAATGCCGTCAATTACCAATTGCACAGCATCAAAGAACTGTACGAAACATCCGACAGAATATCAGACTTCATAAGAAAACAAAGAATCACATTATCCGGACACATCTTGAGAATGAGCGACGTCCGGCTCTCTAAAATAACGTTCAATCATTTTAACAAGTCCCACAAAAAGGCAGATCATATCAGAAATGGGTTTTTAACACCAAGAAGGATCTTCAGGAAGAAGACAATACATCCAGGAGAAATACAAGACACACCACATCTGACGGGTTCCAGGAACCAGAAACAGCGACCAAGAAGACGTTGGACAGATTGGTAGCAAGAGAAGGAAGAAATATTGGCACCAAATAATTATGAAGTCTTAAGGAGTTATTTACGTGATCCGAAGTAGGCCAAAATCGATTCAATAATAATAATAATAATACCACTCCCGCAAGTAAGCCCGGAAAACGAATGAAATGGGAAACCCATATGAATGAATTTATCACGCGGGCATATTATCGAATAACTTGTCTTGAAACAGATATGACAAACTACCGCCAAGCACTGCATACGGCTTTCAGGCAGCAGTATCCTCTGCTGAACAATACGGAGCAACGAGTCGTGGATCAAAGACGAGCAATTGTAAAGAATCATTTAGTTCCCGACCCTGTTCTGGATCGAATCATACCGGAGATATCTCATGAACTATATCCCTCGGTAGTGAAACTAACCAAATAAATACTGATAACGAGGTCACCATGAATGAATCGACTCACGTAAATGAACTTCAGAATGGTGAAACAGGCCGTCATTCCAAGATCCAAGACGAATTTAATTCAGCTCTGCTTGAATATGCGGGTACCGACCACACCCAACGTCTAATACTTCCGAGGCAGCAGTATTCCCGCAAGTTTGCCATGGTGTTGAAAGAACTGAACGAAACTGTACTTCCTAACTATTTAGAAGAACACCAATCTTTCTTGGAGGTTCATACTGCTATCTATTGTGCAACACTAGCTGCAGTACGAATTAATGGGGGTAGGCCACGTCCTCCAAACCAACACTCTGTTACAAGGAAACCCAACGATCCATCATGGGCAAAACCGTTGAAAAAACGCATTGAAAACTACGCCAGAATGTGAACAGACTGCAACAGTATGAGAATGGAATGAGACGTAGACGTCTGATCAACCGCATACGAAGAATCATGAAGGACTCCTCACAACAAGAATTTCAGGTCCCCGGGGACGTTGTGATAACAGAAGTACTTGATACTTTTAAACAAAAACTTGCAGCCCTCGCTAAGCGTCTTAAGAGATACCAGAACACTACCGTACGGAAGAAACAGAACAATGCCTTCAAGAGAAATGAGAGAAAGTTCTATGACGACCTGAAAAAGACACCTTAAGTTCAGAATGATTCTCCAGAAGGACCCAGTGAGGAGAGTGTTGCCGACTACTGGTCATTAATATGGTATAGGCCGGAAGAACACAAAAATGAAGCTCCCTGGTTGAAGGAGATATAGAATGCTACCAGACGTATAAATCAAATGGCAGATAAATACGTTGCCATTAAAGAACTATGTCAGGTCATCAGCAGCCTACAGAATTGGAAAGCACCTGGCATTGATCGGATCCATAACTACTACTATAAAAGGCTCACATATACCCACCGTTTACTGGCTATCCACATACAATGTTTTCTGGAAAATCCTACTGTATTTCCAATTTTCCTAACCATAAGGTTAACCTATTTCAAGCCAAAGGACTCTAAAATCACAAACCCATCCAAATATCACCCCATCACTTGCTTGCCAAACTTGAATAAGATCATTACATCCATCGTTGCAAAACGAATTCGTGCGCATTGTGAGGAAAACGCCATTCTCGCAGAGGAAAAAAGCGTTGAAGAAGGAATTCTCAAGGAAATAAGGAACAGCTCACTATTGATGCCATAGCATTAGAGCAGGCCTGTCGTGAATCACGAAACTTTTATGCCTGCTTTATTGATTAATAAAAAGCTTTCGATTCCTTGCCTCATACATGGCTTATACAGAGCTTGGAGCTTTACAAGGTCAACCCTATTATAGTGAACTTCCTGAAGAGCGTAATGGTTTCATGGAGCACTACCCTCCAAATTACAGTGGGTGGCACTCGTTTAACATCTCCATTAATACCGATTCGCCGAAGAATTTTCCAAGGAGATTCGCTAAGCCCACTCTGGTTTTGTCTGGCTTTGAATCCTCTCTCGCAACTCCTGAACAGTAGCACCTATAGATTTAGTATGAAGGGTAATCATGGTGAAGTGTACAAGATGAACCATGATCTTTACATGGGTGATATTAAACTGTATGCATCAACTAAAGTTCACCTACAATACCTCATTTCTATCAATCAGAGCTTCTCCGTGCATTTATACAACAAAGGAGAAACATCCCCTCTCCATCGCACTGTATCGTCAGCTGATGATAATTATACACCACTCCATCTGTCATCTTCAGATTCACCAGTAAAAGAAATGAAAACTACTGAATACAAGATCGGGAATTGGAAACAGAAGGCACTTCATAGGAAGTTTCCACATGAGTTGGACCAGCCTCACATCGACAAGTTAGCGTCGCACGCATGGCTGACCCACTCGGTCCTCTTTCCGGAAACAGAGGGATTTGTTGTAGCTACCCAAGATCAAGTTGTTGCTACTCGAAGCTATCGGATAGTTATCATCAAATATCCAGCAACAGAGAGTGAGAAGTATCGCCACTCTGGCAAATGTAGTGAGACCATTCAACACATAATATCAGGTTGTTCCCACCTTGCCAACACTGACTACAAACATCGACGCGATCAAGTTGCCAACTTCTTCAAAGCTCCGTCCCCTATCGGAATTGCACACCATCCGCAGTACTCGAAAATGCCACACAGAAGCTCTACGGGGACAGAGGAGTTGTGACGGATGTTGCAGTCAGTAACAACCGGCCAGACATCATAGTCATCATTAAAGAACACCGAGAGGAATTACCGATAGATATCGCATATCCTAACATTCAAAACATCCAAACAACAGCTGCTACTAAAATATCTAAGAACACAGAGCTGCCAATTGAGATAAAGCAGATGTGGAAACTTGAGTCGGTGACTACAATGCCAATAATTGGGTCGTGTACTTGTGTTATACCCAAAATTCTCCACAGTAGTCTATTGAATCTGCATCCGCAGATATATTGAACTACAGAAGACAGTTCTGTTAAACACCTGCCATAGTGTCAGAAAGTTCCTTGGCGACAATACCCTGGTCGAACATTCAGCAATGCGAATTGTACAAATACCTTGGGTTCCCCCAGAGTACCCGTCTCAGACATGGCGATATCAAGAAGAACATCACTGAGCAGTATACTTCACGACTTCGCAGTGTTCTCTCTTCAAAACGTAGCGCTAAACATATCATTAAGGCAGTTAACACATTTGCAATTCCCGTAGTTACATACTCCTTTAGTATCATCAGGTGGACTGAAACTGAGCTGCATGATCTGCAAAGAAAAACATCGGTGCTTTCATCACGCCATCGTATGCACCATCCGAAATCAGCAACTGAGCGCCTGACTCTACATCGGTCTGAAGGTGGTCGAGGACTGATAGACATCACGAACCTTCATACAGCAGAAGTGACAACTCTGCGTCATTTTTCCACAATAAAGGAGAAACATCCCCTCTCCATCGTACTGTATCTTCAGCTGATGATAATAACACACCGCTCCATTTGTCATCTTTAGATTCACGAGTAAAAGAAATGAAAACTACTGAATACAAGATCGGGAATTGGAAACAGAAGGCGCTTCATGGGAAGTTTCCACATGAGTTGGACCAGCCTCACATCTACAATTTAGCGTCGCACTCATGGCTGACCCACTCGGTTCTCTTTCCGGTAACAGAGGGATTTGTTGTAGCTATCCAAGACCAAGTTATTGCTACTCGAAGCTATCGAGAATTTATCATAAAAGATCCAGCAACAGTGAGAAGTGTCACCGCTTTGGCAAATGTAGTGAGACCATTCGACCCATTGTATTAAGTTGTTCCCACCTTGCCAACACTGACTGCAAACATCGACACGATTAAGTTGCCAACATTATCCACCAGAAACTGGCCCTTAAAGTACAAACTTCTTCAAAGCTCCGTCCCCTATTGGAAATACACACCATCTGCAGTACTCGAAAATGCCACACAGAAGCTCTACTGGGACAGAGGAGTTGTGACAGATGTTGCAATCAGTAGCAACCGGCCAGATATCATTGTCATCAATAAAGAATACCGAGAGGCATTACTGATAAATATCGCATATCCCAACACTCAAAACATCCAAACAACAGCTGCTACTAAAATATCTAAGTACACAGAGCTAGCAATTGAGATACAGCAAATGTGGAAACTTGAGTTTGTGACTACAATGCCAATAATTGTATCGTGTACTGGTGTTATACCCAGAATTCTCCACAGTAGTCTATCAATATTGAATCTGCATCCACAGATATATATATTGAACTACAGAAGACAGTTCTGTTAAACACCTGCCATACTGTCAGGAAGTTCCTTGGTGACAATATCCTGGTGGAACACTCAGCAAGGCTAGATGATTCAGATGGAAATTTAGCACATACTATAAATGAAGGAGACTCGTGAAGTGTGCGGGCACATCATGGATGTACAGTAATGTGAAGTCTTTGAACAATGCAATATACAAACGTACCTCAGTACAGATGGTTCCTTTCTAAGGCCGAATCAGGCTGTACCATAAAATGTAGCTGGTATTTGCTGTGATATTGATGTCAAATAATAATAATAATAATAATAATAATAATAATAATAATTATAATAATAATAATAATAAAAATAATAATACTAATAATCTATATTTTCTATTATAGGGATTTATCTATTAAGACTCCATTACTCTGACACTTAGCATTGAAACCGATACTCTTTTCGGCTTTCTGTCGCTAAGATTTGCTTAACTTTGACCTTTAATCAGTAAATTTAATACAAGAGTTTTTGCGATGTCCCATTAGTCTCCTGTTGATCCGAGCGAACAAATATAAGTTGGCAGGGGACAAATCTTGAGTGGTTGGGGCAGAGTTGTCACGCTGTGTTAGGTCATAATTAGCGATGTCTGACCGGGGAATTGTCGTGATGGAGAATCCAGGTATCGGTGATGTCCCTGCGGACGTGACGGACTCGAAGCCACAAACGTTCCAGTACTTCTGCGTAAAATTTCCCGGTAAATATTGGACTCGGCGCAACCACTCAATGTCACTTTACGCACGATCTACACACTTCACAGACTTGAGAGTAACTAACCAGTTCCAGGGCACGCGTGACATGCCCCACTATTATTCCCGCCCTCGAAACCGACCACCACCCTGCAAATTTGCTGAAAAAGAAATTCAATCCAAATAGTTATTGGGCCAACTCTGTAAGTAGGACACGGAGAATGCGGCTGCACAGGAACAAAGTGGAGGAGGGAGTCTTCCCTTCTCATCAGATATGAGATTTGGCTAGAAAAATATTTTTTGTTGTTTCACTTTCTCATACTTACGCGTCTAGCTTACTATAGCAAAATAAATGAGTTCGTTTCATTTAAAACGTATATGTTGAAAATTGTATTTTCTAAATTTATAGGCGTATTTATATCTTCTCAATTTGTGAGCCCCCTTTAAGAAAACATTGCTGTGAATTCACTCAGTGTTGGAATATTTTGTTCCATCTTGAAAATATTTCTGGTCGTAACGTACCGTGAAGCAACCTGTAAAATGAATATCACAGCAAGGCGAATGGAATTCTTGTTACCAAAATGAAAAATATTCGTTTTGCACCTAATATTAATTTGTACTCAACAGAAAGAAAAGAAAAGGACAGGAGAGAAGGGTAAATAAATATATACATAAATAAATAAATAAATAAATAAATAAATAAATAAATAAATAAATAAATAAATAAATAAATAAATAAATAAATAAATGAATAAATGAATAAATGAATAAATAATTAAATAAAATAATGAACAAAGAAACTCGTATATAAAACAAAGTGCCCTAATTGACTGACTCATCATCGCCCAGCCAAAGCTAAAGTTAGAAACATGAAATTTTGGTGATATGTTCGCTGTAAGTCGAAAGCGCCCACTAAGGAAGGATTTTCGGATATTCAGGTTCTAAAGGGGTGTTAAGGGGGTTAAACCTGCATTTCATTGAATAACAATATCTCACGAGTGGTTTCATTTGGGGATGTAATACTCGGCATATAGACTAATCATTATAAATAAGCAGACACGAGTCTTAAAAAGGGTTTTTCGATGTGGTGTATATTATGAGGTGAAAGGGGGTGAAAAGTGGGGGGGGGGGGGGTTGAAGGATTCTTAACGGAGCGTGTATCTCTTAAGCGACATAGGCGAGAAGTTTGAAAGTCAGCGGAAAAAATCAGCATAAAAAATAAGTGAATAGGTGTTCGACCATTTTTCCATAAATTCAATTTAAGGCCAATGGGGAGGGGTGAAATTCTAAAAAAAAAAAAAAATTAAATAATGTCCTGACTGTCTCACTCACTATCATCGCCCAGCCAAAACTATTGAAGTTAGAAACATGAAAGTTTGGGGATATTTTCGTTGTATGTAGAAAACATCCAGTAAGGAAGGATTTTTGGATATTCAGGTTCTAAAGGGGTATTAAGGGAGTTAAACCTGCATTTCATTGAATAACAATATATCACGAGTGGTTTCATTTGGGGATGTGATACTCGGCATATAAACTAATCATTAAAAACAATCAGACATGTGTCTAAGGATTTTTCGATGTGGTGTATATTATGAGGTGAAAGGGGTGAAAAGTGGGGGTTGAAGAATTCTTAACGGAGCGTGTATCTCTTAAACGACATAGGCGAGAAGTTTGAAACTCAGCGAAAATAATTCAGCTTAAATAATAAATAAGTAGTTGTTCGACCGTTATTTCATAAATCCAATTTAAGGGGCCCAGGGGAGGGGTGTGAAATTCTGGAAAAAAGGGAAAGAAAGTGTCCTATCTGACTGACTGTCAAACTCAAACTCAGGGAAAGAACAGATTAAAACTATGTAAATAGATATTTGACCGTTTTTCATAAATCCAATTTAAGGGGCCTATGGGGAGGGGTGTAATTCTGAAAAAAAAAAAGGAAAGAAAGTGTCCTAACTGACTCACT
This sequence comes from Meconema thalassinum, assembly GCA_946902985.2. Classification (NCBI taxonomy): domain Eukaryota; kingdom Metazoa; phylum Arthropoda; class Insecta; order Orthoptera; family Tettigoniidae; genus Meconema; species Meconema thalassinum. The sequence continues at coordinate 274,891,033 of OX336390.1, forward strand.
CACTCATCAAACTCAGGAAATAAACCAGCTTAAAAATAAGTAAATAGGTGTTCGACCGTTGTTTCATAAATCCAATTTAAGGGGCCCATGGGGATGGGTTAGATTCAGGAAGGAAATCGTCTACTAAGGAAGGATTTTTGGATATTCACTCATCATCGACCAGCCAAAACTATTGGAGATATGTTTGTTGTATGTCGAAAACATCTACTAAGGAAGGATTTTTGGATATTCAACTTCTAAAGGGGTGTTAAAGGGGTTAAACCTGCATTCATTCTTCTTCTTCCTCTTTTGCTTTAGCGTTTGTCCCGCCTCGTGCCAGAGTCCGCTATTTGAATCCGCTGTCTCCACTTTCATTGAATAACAATATCCCACGAGGTGTTTCATTTGGGGATGTGATACTCGGCATATTAACTAATGATTTAAAAAAATTAGCAGACACGTGTCTAAGGGTATTTCAATCTGGTGTATATTATGAAGTGAAAGGGGGAAAATGTGCGCGTAGAGGTTTTTACTTGTTAAATTTTATGATGTGTAGTGTTTTTCATAGGAATTTAGGTAAAAGGATTTTGTGTTTAGTCAGTGTGTATAATATAAGGTACTGTATCTCATTTATTTCCTATTTACGTTTGTGGTCGGAAACCGTGTTGTGATTTGGAGTCAAATTTTATACATGCGATGCGACATGACGTTGTGAAGATTTTTATTTTTATGTGCCATTGTTGTGCTATAGTGTCTTTATAGTGTGATTGTTTACGGTCTTTACCAAATTATTATCATTATTATTCAAAATTATACGATACATCAGTCATAGCATTCATGATTGAGACGTTGCTAAGTGTACTCTTTACAATTACAATATTCGTGAGCGAAGGCACGACGGGTAATGCTAGTAAATGTATAAATATGACTTGCGACGTCTTGGTGAGAAGGTTTGGGTGTGTTTGAATTTGTCTGATGACCTGTGTTTCTTAGTATGGTTACTGATTAACTATAATAAGTAAGGGATGCAATTCGAGTAGATGCCCGGGAATTTGCAATAGGGTATTAACTCGGCATTTGTTTGGAGGGAATAACCACACAGGATGTTCACTGTCAGCATTGGGTTCAATCCTACGATTTACGAACATCTAGTTCCCCCTTGCTGTCGTAGTGCGTGATGTAATGCACTCGGCTACACTGCGGGGGGATAGAAAGAAAGATCAATGATAACGGAGAAAACAAACACAGTCCACTTACAGGCAGTAAAAGGCTAACCGCTAAAGGTGCTTGACGATGGTAGATTGTGAACGTTAATTTTCTAAGCATTACCACTGAAGTTTCACCCGGAGCCAGTGCAGTATATCAACAGTAAATACGGCCGACTAGAGGCTATAATCAGGGTCGGCCAGGCCACGCACCACTGCATGCGACATTATTTAAAATGTGCTCCAGTCAGCACAACATCAAACAACCACAAAGGTCAGCGGAATTAATGGCCTCTATAACCGTCCACAACAGCAGAGAATGTAAAAGAATATCAACTCTTTTTCGAATTAAACATTGAATAACCTTTGTAAATGTGTGGCATAACCTAGACACTGCTGTTTCTGTCAGTGATAAATGAATTTATAGCGCGGGACATAATGCACGCATTCTGGCTTCAGAACACAAGTTCGGATTTGGGAGAAAATGTGTAGGTCGTAGAAACTAGAATTGAATTCAGAAGAAAGAACCTTAAATATACTGTACTGTAGGAGTGCATAACTACACGGAAATATACTTTTCTACAATACAATGGAATTAAAGCTCATTTTCAGCCTATTTTCATTTTATGAAAAAAAAATAGGCTTATGAGATCACCATTTGTCCGTGTGTGTGTCTGTGTACCTAATAACTTCTAAATGGCTGGAGCGATTTCAATGAAACTCGGTAAAGTCATAGTACTATTTCGGCCGACCCCGACCATGCCCTTCAAAATTTATTACGTCTCACCAATATAACATGGTGTCTGTGTGAAATATTTCACCAGCATTCCAAATCTCCGAAACTATTACTGATACCACCTGAAATTTTGTACGGTTATAAAGGGCACTACTAGAAGTTCATTTATCGGACTTTCAAAAACCACAAACCAAACATGGTGGCCAAGCGAAGTTGAAACATTTAAATAGACGTTTCTCGCGATTTAACCATCCAAACGCAATGAAACATGGTACAGCAAATGATTAAACACATTGTAATACACTGGCATCTAATTTAGTTCAATTGTCTACATAACCTCAAGATGGCGGCTGCGTGAAATATTTCACCGGCATTCTATATCTCCGAAACTATACTGATATCACCTTGAAATTTTGTACGACGATAACGCATACTATTTGAAGTTTAGTTATGAGACTTTCAAAACCCTGTGAAATACGAAACGAACATGGCGGCCAAGCGAAGGTGAGACATTTTAATAGACTTTTCTCGTGATTTAACCATCTGAGCGCAGTGAAATATGGCACAGTAAATGTTTATACACATTGTAATGCATTGGCATCTAATTTACTTCAATTGTTCATATAACCTGAAGATGGCGGCTGTGCGCATTTTTTAAATAAGTTTATATTTCTCGTGTATTAATCATGCCATCGAAGTGAACGTTTGAACGATGAACCTTCGCAAAAATCGTCATCTAATAGTACATGACTATATGGCCTAGATATATAAAAATCCAAAATGGCAACCAACCGAAATATTTAGACGGTTCTCAATATCTATTAATCTATGATATCAATCAAACTGAAAATTTGTATGTTGATAGAGGCTATGAACATAAGTTTACTTATAGGACTTTCAATAACCTGGTGAGCACAAATCCAACATGGCGGCGACGCGAAATATAAATATTTAAATGGACGTTTCTCGTGATTTAACCATCCTGGCGCAGTAAAACTTGGTATGGTAAATGCTTATACAAATTGCTATCCCCTGGCATCTCATTTCTTTCAATTGTTTTCATAATCGCAGCACTGCGAAATTTTAAAATCTGATTTTCATTTCTTGTGGCGTGATCATGCGATTGAAGTTTGAATATTACACCTATACGATAATCTTCATGTAATAGTACCTAACTATAAAACCTGCATATAGACTACTAATATCCAATATGGTGACCATCCAAAATATTTAGACGGTTCTCAATATCTACGAATGTATTACAGCAATCAAACTGAAATTTTGTATGTTGATAGAGGCCATTAACATAAGTAGGATATATGAAAATAGGCTGTATTGTTCTTCACGGAACTACTTGTTCTTTATGCTAGGACACAGAAAAACGAACCTAATGTGAATTGATCTGTTGGACGGCACGTCTACATACCGTGACCAATCATAAGGAAACTATTGCAAAAGAAGAGCAATGTCAGATAGGCGGTATTGCTTCTTAATGGATGATCCTATATAAGCAAGAGAGCTTGATGAAGCAAACACGGTTATTTTTGCTGTCTTCTAGGAAACATTTTCGTCAACTGTTGTCGCAGTCCACTGAATAAATTTAAAAATACAACCGTATTTATATTTTAAGTATAATTTTCTTTGATAAGTTTTTCATAGAGATTTATTTTATTTATTTATCTATTTATCGCATGGCTTTTAGTGCCGGGAGTGTCCAAGGACATATTCGGCTCGCCTGAGTCTGTAGCTGCTTCCAGCGGACACCCTTAGGATGACCTACAAGTTCCGCCAGATATCAATGATACCTAGTGGTGATCGTTAGAATTTTGATAGAGCGTTCCGACGAAATCTAACCTAACAATTTTGCTTCACACAACTTTAGTCTGCGGAAGGATCTTTTACATAATATACGTAAATCTATGACATGGGACCGACGGCTTTACTTCCCCTCCAAAGGAAGGTATACCGCAGGAGTTTTAACGCTCTAAAAAAATCCGACGACTTCGACCGGGTTTGAACCCGCTATCTTGGGAACTGCAGTTCAGCATGCTACCGACTACGCCACCGAAGCCGCTATTCATAGAGATCATAATACATGTTTTAACTCAATAATGTTAAAGTATAAGGTGCGTTCAAAAAGTAACGAGCTGGAGGCTGTAATGCGCAAACCCGTGACGACGTCGGCTAATCGTGGCGAGTGTAATGGGGTGTGGTTCCGACCAGAGCGTGGAAGGTCACAGCCCGTCACTAGAGGGCACGCGTGCACGTCACGTGACGATAAAAAGCGAGCAGCAGCATGCATCAATCGTCCAACCAAGACCAAAACAGTAGGCCATTCGACATGCTTCCTGGTGGGGTTGAAGACTGTGGGGCACCCATTGGGCACACACTTTCCGCAAGTGCAGTCGTTCCTTCATGATGGTGTGCACACTTCCGACGCTCAATCCGACCACGGCGGCTATGGCGTTCACTGTCACTCGGTGGTTCTGGGTAATGAGTGCATCAAGGAGGAGGGGGGGGGGGATGCCCCAGACTGGGCATCATCGGCTAACGACACCTGCCCTTTCCTGAAGCGCCTGTGCCACTCCTTGACCCTTGCAAGTGACATGCAGTGTTCGCCGTACATTTGTGACATTCGGCGATGAATGTCCGTTCCCCCTACTCCTTTCGCTGTCAGAAACCGAACAACACCTCTTTGCTCTTCGTTTGACGCCTCCATGTCACTGTTTGCAATGCAAGTGGCAGCGTTGGAATGCATGCTGCTGCTCGCTTTGTATCGTCAAGTAACGTGCACGCGTGCCCTCTAGCGACGGGCTGAGACCTTCCTCGTTCTGGTCGGAACCACACCTCGTTACACACGCCACGATTAGCCAATGCCGTCACTGGTTTGCGCATTACAGCCTCCGGCTCGTTACTTTTTGAACGCACCTTATAATTGTTGTAGGTGTACTGTATATCCGCTTACCTTCGATTTGCATGAATACTCAACATTTCATTTCATTTCATCTGTCATTCATTTAATCATTGCCCCAGAGGAGTGCGTCAGGCCTCGGCAGCCGGCACAGTTCATATCCTCGCCGCTAGATGGGGGCTTCATTCATTCCATTCCTGACCCGGTCGGAGACTGGAAGCAGGCTGTGGATTTTCATTTCATGAGTATGTAAGACTTTATTTTAATTTCATAGGATGAGTTATGACCCTCCCTTTAGAATGGAAACTCACGGAGGCCGCGTGGCAGCCGGGGCACTGGCACTAGCAGCGTAGCGCCCACCTAGTTTAACACATTTACACTTTTTAACGCAATTAATACCGACAGCGGTGGCTACGCTCACTGAAGCGCAGCGTTAGATCAAGGGTGAAGCTCTCTGCTGAGACTCGGTAGACGCGTGGGTTTGAGCCCCACCATCGGCCGTCCTTGAAATGATTTTCTGTGGTTTCCCCATTTTCAACACCAGGCAAATGCTGGGACGGTATCTTCTGACAGGCCACGGACGCTTCCTTCCACATCCTTGCCCAGTTTCATGCATCTTCATCCATTCCATCTCTCATCCCGGCGCAGGTCGTCCAGAAGTGTCGACTAGAAATACGTGCACTCGGCCTCTCAAGAGGCCACACGACCAAAAAAGAACGTATTTATTAATCACAATTACATGCATTTCAGAGTTGTTGGAAATGCTGTCCTTCAATTTCTAAACACACATTGCGCCAACGTAGGAAGTTTTGGTACACTCGCTGTAACTCATCCTCACTGGTATTTCGTTTCAGTGCAGTTATTTTGTTCTTGAGAGCCTCCGTAGTTCGTGGATTGTTTCTGTGTGCCTTTTGTTTGAGGTTCCTCAACAAATAAAAATCACATGGCGCTGAAACGAACGAACACATTTACTGCAAACTTCTTCTTGAGAAGATAAGTTTCCACTAGGGAAATATAATGTTTTGTTCTATACCTAACCATGTTCACGGGATACGAGATAGGCTACAGTACGTCACAGCATGTCTTAATTATCACAACTAAGGTATCTTGCTAGTTGTGTATGTAATAAATGCTATGAAAGCATCCAGGGCTTCACGACCCACTGTTGTAATCGGTACATGCTATTTATCTGACGGTGAGTCATTGCGACCTGTCTGCGGCACGGTCTTAGGAAAGCTCCGTTCTATAAGGAGGCCCCTCACTGTATAAACTCATGATCAATAATTTCTTAGCATTTAATTTAAAGGCTTTGTAATAATAGTGCATTTCCTTACACTTAAGTTGCCGATGTGTCGAAAATATGTTTCAATACATTTAATGTTAAAGTAGTGACATGTATAACCTGTGTCATTGAATGTGAGCGTATTTGTAATTGTGCCGTGGCCTTAAGTTAGGAACCACGTCGACATTTGCCTTGAGTGGAAGTGGGAAACCCCAGAATAACACTCCTAGGATGTTGAGGTATGATTCAAACTCACCTCTTCTCTGTTTTGCCACACGATACGGAGTGTACCCTGTCTCAGCCCCTAGACCAGAATTTCTTGGTAGAACCGGGAATCGATGATGATGATGATAAATGTTGTTTTAAGGCGCCTAACATCAGGGTTATCGGCCCCTAACGGTCTGGGTGATAGTGAACATGTTAATGAAATGAAACTAAACCTACAGTTAACTACATACTTACAAACTAGAAGAGGAAATGGAAAACAAAAATAAGGATAAAAGAAACAAAAGACAGGAGGAAAGGAAATGCCCTCAACCCTCGAAGAATGAGAATTAAGAGACTTGGAAGAAAGGAGAGCCAGGAGCGGGAGATAGGAAAGTTTTAGAGGAGGGGGACCACCAGAAAGGCAATGGAAGAAGGAAAACCGGGTCCAGCTCAGGAAGCCCTAGCAGTCGCCAACTCCCAAACTCACCAGACGTGAGCCCTTGAAGGTGTAGCACAATCCAGGGCGCACCAGAAGTGGTGGGGCTACACACACCCTGCCTCCTTGAGGGCTTTGTGCAGAGGACAGGAGATATCATGAAAAGAAACAAGAGGTCTGACCCCTCGAAGAATGAGGGATCAGGAAAGATGAGACAAGGGCCAAGTAAGACAGGAAAGTGAAAGACTCCCTAGACCTTAGATACCCTAATACCGTCCGGGTCAGAAAAGAACAAGAGTTGACAAAGTGAGGTCGAGAGGAATGGTAACAGAGATGAGCCCGGCACAAGTACTGTAAGTGGAAGGAATGCCCGACTCAGCTGGGTTCCCGTGGTCGCCAACCCACGCCCCACAAGTTGTGAGCCCCTGGGGGTAAGCCGGGAATCAAATACAGGCCTCAGGAGTGATAGCCTATAATGCTAACCCCTACACTACGAGGTGCTCCAGATGAAAGAGAGAAGCCCTGTACAAATAAGTGAAAGGAATATTGGCGTGTTGAGCTTGATCGCCAAACCACGTCCCACAGTCTGAGAGCCCCTGCGGATGATGCAACATATCAAAAAAGTTACACAACATACTATGCAATGAATTTTGAACAAAATGGAAAAAAGAAATGGAATGTGTTCGTCTGAAGCCATAAAATGAAATTGGTCTTCCTACAAGAATGGCTGCAGCCCGTGAACTTTCTACTCGGTTACTCCAGTAATTCTCGTGGAGGAACTTTTTTCTTTGTTCTTCCTCACATTCGTTGAGTAAGCTGGATTTGTGTGAATGGTCGGAAGAGTTGGCTGCGCTCCAGGAGACAGATCTGTCTGTCTGAGTGGGTGGAGAATACTGTAGTGTGACACCGACTTCGAAAATAAATTTGTCCCGACTGTGTTGACAAAAAGTCGTTTTTATTTTGTCAAATCGAGACTCGTCGTTATGTTATTGAGTAGTAGTGTATTGCTAGTTCTACTTGTGCCGTAGGTCTCAATCAATTGCCATTCATAGCTTCCCTACTCGTTATATTCATACTTACACGCACCAAATAGGAGTATCACTTTGCTATGAAACACACATGAAGTCGCACGGCACAGTGTAAGGCAACTGTGCACCGGCATTTTCCTATAAAGCCTCTTCTCAGCAAAAACCTACACATTATGGGTCAGATGACCTCGTAGTTCCGCTCCTTAAAACAACAATAACTAACTAACCTACACATTATAGCAAAAATGTACATCACATGGCCACAACATAGCAACAATTCACATCTCATAAGAACAAAAACATAGCAAAAAGCTTAAGCTCAGAGCAACAATTTATTACTGAAAAAGCGCACAATGTGCAAAATACAACACTGAGTAACCAGCTGTACATTATTCCAATCCCAATTGGGTTATTGATGTTTGTCTTTGTCGGCAATATTTTGCATGATATCGTGAACAGCATTCACTGCATATATCACACACACATTCTTCAGTTGGTTGGTGGAATCTCCTGTTTTTGCAGAACTTGTAGTGAAAGCCATGTGTAGCGTCTAGTGTCATTGCGTGTCGGAGTTCGTAGTTTGCCTGTTTCCTTTCGTCAGTCATTATGGCGTCAGTTGAGAAGAAATCATCCCAGATAGCGTTTTGCTTTTCATTTAGTATTTGAAGGGCATTCTCATAGGCCTCGGTGCACGGTAGTAACATCTGCAGTCTTATGTCTTCTACGAAGAAAATTTCTTGTGTGAAGACATAAGTTAGTCTTGACAGCGCTGTCTTCCCGATACCCAAGACTCTTTTCATATAGCGGGTTGTGACTTTCTCTAATGTTAATAGGTCGTTCTCTTTTAGTTTGCCCCAAATTATGTGGATTCCGTAAGTCGCTATTGGAGCTATGGCCGTTTTAAATAATGTCATAGCCGTCTTAATTGAGAGTTTTTGAGACTGTTGAATGTGGTAAATTGCTCTTATCGCTGCTGTTGCTCTTTCTTTCACATGAATGTTCAATGATGTCAGTGTTGTTTGGAGAGTCACTCCAAGATATTTGAATTATGAAACTACTTCTAGGTGATTATTTTGAAGGGTCAGTGTGTCCTTTGGGGAGAATTTTCCACCTCTTCTGAAAATCATTTGTTTTTTTAGTTTTGTCGTGATTTATTTGGAAGTCATTTTCCAGAGCCCATGAGGTGAGCAACAATGTACCCCCCATAGCAACAATGCATATCCCATGGCAACAATACAGCAATAACCTATTTTTATACAGCTCAGGCAACAACTTACGAGCAGATCAGATAGTTCAAAGTGGCGACCATTTTGCGGCGTCTGAAATAGAAATAAGCCTATCCGCCCATTGATTCCCTACTTCCTAATATTCTATTTAGCGTCCTCTACTATCTGTGTACTGGGGCAGATGACCTCACTGTTCCGCCCCTCAAAGTAACAAATACCTATTATCGTGTTGCCTTAGTAATCGAAATTTAATGTTTTTCAGTCGGTCAACACGCCTGTACTCAATTGTAATGGGTGCTTCCCTAATCCTGACAAAAACATACATGAGATCAATAGATACACTTGGATGACTAGTTTCGATCGTCAAATTTCTCATAAATAGACACCGTTTCTTGTAGTGTGACCATGATTTTTCTCTCATTGAGAAACGGAAGAGACTTACGAAGAGTGTTATTCCCAAAGATCTGCACCAGGTTGTAAAACTGTCAAACTAAGCAATCCAGTCACCATATTGCAGATGGAAGAATGTGAGTCTTTTACATTCAGGACATTGCTGATAAGCTGATAAACACAAAGAAGTTGAATACAATTTCAGCAGTTTGGATTTGTGTAGAATCTAAGTCCCGTGTTTCAATCAAGGATGCTTTTTAATGAGTTTAGAGAGTGGAAGAAGATGTCTGTGCTAAGGAAAATGCCTACTGTGGATGATTTAAAGAAAACTGAATATCAACTAAGTGGTAGGTCTAACAGAGAAACTTCAGAGAAGAAGCATGATCTTATTTCCATGATAGAATATCTATCTGCACCGTGCATTTTACAAGAATCTGTGGTCTGATATTTTGTAAACGTTGGTTTCTTCAGGAATAGAAAATATTATATTTTTCCAAAAGAAAGGCAATTTACACTTCTTTAGTGTTACAGAGTATGTTATTAAAATGTGTGTTTGCAGTTTCTCCCTTTGAAAGTTAAAGGTACTCGACACTTGACTCTTTCCTATTTTGTTCACTTATGATGTTATATTCATTTGTAAGATTCCTTGTGTTGTGTTATAAATCAGCAGGGGCATTCCTTTCTCATAAGTAATATTTGTTTAGCTAACTCAACTCGGAAATAAATATTTATATTGTTTCTTCACATTATCTTGGAAACTACAATTTGGTGCTTAGCCCCTTTGTGAGGTTATGTATTCAATTGGAATTCTGAACTCTTTAAAAGAGCAGAATTTAACTGTTAAGTACAATGGGTGTACTTTTAAGACCTTAATTCCAATTTTAATTGTGTGTTAATTTGTCGTACTAATGCGCTCTTCTCTTTCTCTTCCAGGTAAGTTTCAACTACTGTGATGTTTTTCCCATGGAGACGGTGAAGTATTTTAATGTACGCTCAGTTCTGCATGTGCATATCGCTGTTTTCTGTCCGTGAGTCCTGTATGCACAGTGGTATACCACACATAATATGAGCCTCAAATTCTGTAACATGCCCATTGATACGTAAGCTCAAAGTCACATATCATGTTTTGTGTCTTGCTGATTGAGAGCAGTACGTGATCTCAGCGCCCCCAGTGGGCTGTTACTAGACTACTAGGCTCGCTTCAATGCGCGAGCTGTAAAGGACACCAGCAGATATCGATGGCGTATACTGAAAAATACGTAATTTCGGGATTGGAATCAGCTTGACGTTAGCAATTCCAGCCATAATGTTTTGAAATATCATGATGATAATAATTTTTGCACTAGCTATCTGGGCCATGAAACCAGAACTGGGTCACGTGACCTCAGAAACTGTCCCCTTGCTCTTTAAACTGTGACGTAGGCATGGCTTCTCCCTTGCCGTGGCAGACAACATTGTTAGGACATAGGAGCAATAAAGTGATAAATAAAGGGAAACTGGGGAACAAGTGAGTCTGTTCAATTCTAGTAGTAGTTATTGTTGTTTTAATACTTAGCACTCCGTTTTGTCCAGCACAGATCTCACATGGAGTGACCGGGATTTGAACCACGGACCCAGCGGTGAGAGGGCGGCGTGCTGTCGCCTAAGCCACGGAGGCTTCGCAATCTCTACGTAGTATAAAACGAAATCCTCGATTCTTGGATGTCACGGGTAATCTCGAGAACCACTGGATGGATTTTGATGCGGTTTTCACCATTCTATAAAGGATATATCGAGGAAGGTTTCTGTAGAAGAACATTGATTTATGATCGAAAAAAGCCGAGCAGTAACGATTTCAGTAAAAAGTTGAAAAAATAACCTGGTGACCCTGCGCTTTTTATGCTTATGCTAGGAAAACCGTTAAAACTATCATATATCATCATATATATTATTTCAGTAGTATGCATCCCTCCTGCGGCGCTCACAAGCCACCGATCGTGACAAATGAGCATTCAAATGAAAGAGAATAGACATAAGCAGTGACTTATTGCACTATAATTTCATAAATATCTATAATTTCTTTAAAAAATGACTTTAATTTTTTTTACGAAGTGTGCGATTTGCAAACACCGTTGATGTAGGAAAATACGCTCCATATTTGCTGTCCACGGGCCGCTGTGACGCCTGTTTCATGTCATATTAACATTCTGAGTTGTTTCCTTTATCCTGAAATGTAAATAGTGTTCTATAATCATTTGGTTGAAATAAAAACATAACCTTTCTCCTTAAGTGTCTCATTATAAACCTATTGGGGAAAGTGTGGTTTGTGAACATGCGAGATTTCTCGCACGGGTCCGCTAGTCAATATACTATTAGTGTAAGAATTGTTCAGCATGAAAAGTTCTAAAAAAAAGTCCGCGAGAGCTTATCTCTATTTTCAATACATTTCAATGTATTTTCAATACATCGCCCTTTTTAAGTGTTTTTACGTTTTAATTTCTTCCGTCTGGCTGCGTGGCTCAGGGGTAACGTTCTCGCTTGCTGAGCCCAAGGTTGCAGGTTCGAAACCTGGCGCAGTCAGCTGGCATTTGAGGGTGCGCAAATGCGAGAGAGCCGTGTCAGTACATTTACTGGCACGTTAAGGATCCCCTTCGGGGCAAAATTCCGGCACCCCAGCGTCTCTAAAAGCCAGTGTAGTTAAAAGGGACGTAAAGCCAACAACATTATTATTAATTTCTTCCAACAATCTCCATTCAATTACTGAGGCAACGGTTTACGAGCTAGCTAGGAAAACATTGCTTATCACGTAATGCATTCATAACTGTTCCCGGGCGAAACCGGGGTGGGTTGCTAGTAAAATATCAAGTACTGTTTCCCAAAAATCAAACTATTTTTGCTTGCTATCTTTAAATAATTTACCCACTGGATTCATGGCACGGTAGAATATTAGGGCACGCAATATTATGTTGAGAGATGTACAGTATTATAACGTGAAAACAGGCACACAGGCGACTCACGCACTACAAAGAATGCTACAATGCAATAAACTGCCATGGCTTTCCATCGACATGTTATTGTATTGGTTGTTGCAAATCGATAGCACACTTGGTACAGTAAAAGTAAGTATCTCCATGTAAATTCAATACCACTGTCTTTCATGGGTTTAGGACAGGTGAATGTGGCAGGATGAACTGGCACTTAATAAACAATAATAATACATGCCCACTGTAAATATAATAATAGGATATATTATTTCATTGCTAATTGGAACTCATTACCTGCCACAACCTTAGAACCTTTCCCCAAACATATTGATGTGTTTAAGAGAATACTGATATTTTGTGTAAATACTCCGATATAATTACTATAGTCCACATATCGCGTCTTGTATACATTAAGTGTATTCGATGGTAAATTTCTGTAAGTGTACAATTTTCCACCGGGGAATTACTCCCATTTGTGATAGAGTAAATGAATGAAAATGAATATATACAAGCAGCTTCAAATTCAGACGTCAAAGTAGCTCAGCGACTCCTTCAATATGCTTTCATTGTTTATTTATCGTATGGCTTTTAATGCCGGGAGTGTCCGAGGACATGTTCGGCTCGCCTGAGTCTGTAGCTGTTTCCAGAGGACACCCTAAAGGGTGAGCTACAAGTTCCGTTCAATTTCAAGTAGTTTCAACTTTCGCCACCAGATATCAATGATACCTAGTGGTGAACGTTGGAACTTTGATTGAGCGTTCTGACGAAATCTAACCTAACAATTTTGCTTTACACAAGTTTAGTCTGTGAAAGGATATTTTACATGCCATAAATCTATGACATGGGACTGCCGGCTTTACTTCCCCTCCGAAGGAAGGCATACTGAAGGAATTTTAACGCTCTTAAAAATCCGACGACTTCGGCCGGATTTGAACCCGCTATCTTGGGCATAGCAGTTCAGCTTGCTATCGACTACGCCACCGAAGCCGCGATGCTTTCATTATTAGGAAAGGCGTGTTGTCTTTCCTGTTTCGGACCTATTGTTACAGACAGCTACTGCACAACTTGGCATTATGGAATCCTTCTAAATCGCACGAAAAGAAAGAAACACGTTATCACACTTATAAATAGTCTATAAAGGTTGAGGCCAATTTCTAGAAGCTCAACATGAAATCAGGAGCGTACATTTGTTTTCGTTTATGAGGAACTTCTGACGCAATTTTGAAAGTACACTTACCTTCATTTAACGCTTGTTGCACACACGTAATTAAGTTGTAACATAAACCTCCTTTACTCAAACATAGTAAACTATAAAACAAGACTAATAACACTTAAAATGACCAACAATTAAACAGATGACTATATATAGAACTACTGGGAGAGGGAATGGAGGTCGCCCCACTGTGACATTATGTCCCACCCACCAGCGCAGCGGTAAGCTCAACATCGAGGCGGTGGACCAGCCCTTATTTATCTAGCTCTAGATGATGGTCTGAATAAAACTCTGATAATTGTTGTTTTTAGGGTCCTAACAGGTAAATGTTATAGATAATTATCATTACTGTTGGCTTCGCTGGCGTAGTCGGTAGCATGATGAACAGCTATGTCCAAGATGGCGGGTTCAAACCCGGCCGAAGTCGTCGGATTGTTTAAGAGCGTTGAAATCCGTCACCATGCCTTCCTTTGGAGGGGAAGTGAAGCCGGCAGGCCCATGTCATGGAAATATGGCACGTAAGAGAGCCTACCACTGCAATTGGTCGTGTGTAGCAAAATTTGTAGGTTATATTTGGCTAGTACACGACGCTCCATCAAAGTTCCAACTTTCGCCGCTAGTGTTTGCGACAGTAGCATCTGGTAACCAAAGTTGGAACTACTTGAAATTGAACATGTTGGGACCCTTCGGGCGTTTAATTAAAAATGCCCAGCTTATGGCCATTGGCTGCAATTCATATATCATAATTATCATTTCTGTTATAAGTATTATTACTAACAACTAAATTACTTGAAGAAGGCTCGGAGTACGTATTGATACTCTGGATCCAGGGGTATGAGTTTGATTTGCGACTCTGTCAAGAAATACTTCTGGTGTAAGGTTTGGAACGGAGTACACACTGCCTCGTGAGGAAAACTGAGGCGAGGTGGGTTCCGTCCCACCTCAGCCATACTAGAAGTGATTTTCCGTGGTTTACCTCTTCTAATCCAGGCAAATGCCGGGATGGTTCCTCGCTTAGGGTTACGGCCACCTCCTTCCAAATCTTAGTCTTGGTTACAAATACATACAAAACAAAAGCCATCAGACAGATTCCACACATACCCAAGTACACGAGGCTACATGACCACGATGTCGCAAAATCCTCTAAATGAATCATCAATAATATCTAAAGGTAAATAATTAGAAAGTAAAGGAAAGAAACAAAGGACTTGCTCTCATTCCTCGAAGAATTAAGATTGATTAAGAAGGGTCATGAAACGGGAGGAGGAGAAAGTACGCCCCAATATTACTGAAAAAAACAAAACAAAAAAAACACAACAACAACGAACCCAGTTCAGAAATCCTGCTTTTTTCCATATTTCAATTTACAATGAAGCACACAATGGAAGTCGGAAATATGGGGCCTTGTATTTCGGGTTTCCTCCATACAGACCCCAGGATAGCTGCAATAAAGCAATGACGTCGATGTTCATAGGTGTCAGACTTGCACGCAGACTCTGACGGCCAATTACGTATAAATGTATCCAAATAACTGAGCAGCTTGATGCGCGAGAGGGGAAGTGTACACTCAGTTCTTCCTACAAACATTCTTACCGTTACTGTAACATTCAACATCTCAGACTGAACGACTCTTATAGTTCTCTCATTTTCTTCGTTAACGACCGGCGACTTGATCATTAAACAGTACCACGCGCCGACAATAACCATTGTTCGCTGCTGACCAATAGCCGATGGTTCTTGACCAATGGTATTCTTGCTCTATCATTCCACGTGGAGTCTTAAGTCCGGTCCTGCCTGCCGGCTCGCTTGTCAGGTCTCTAGTGTTGCAGTTCTGTTCAGACACGTTGCTTGCTCTCAGTGGCTACGGTGGAGAGTTGACAACTCTGTGCCTCGAGCTGGGATAGCCCTGGCTCCACGCAGACATGGAATGTAAACATGGCCGCTCAGCTAGGTTTCAAAAGTGAGCCAGTCGTTAACGAGGAAAATGATATAACTATCCACTTAGACTCTGAAACCACAGGACCATTAGAAATAAGATCGTACAACACAGAGCACGTCACCTGTACAGAATCAAGATTTAACACAGACAGTGCACACGTGGTCTTTGCTTACGACAGACCAGAAAGCAGGAAAATTCCCCCGAAACGTAAGAGAACAGCTTGACACGTCGTTCACTATTATGCAGACAGCTTTAATATAATTTACAAACAGTCTTCTTCTTACGACCTGTTAGGATACGAAACAGAAAATTGGGTATTGCACTTCACGCCGCTGCAATATCTACTGTCACTTGTTCCTTCCCTGTCTAGAGATGTGTGACAACCCCACGGGCGAGAACAATCCCACCCATTGCTTCAAGGATGTGCTGACAGTGCGCTGGCCAACATGAGAGTGAAAAATATTGAAACCAGGATGCCGGTAAAGTTAGCTTGTTGTCAGGGGAGTGGGAATTTAATTTCTGTGCGTGGCACAGCCATTTGTATAGGCTACATTTATATATTGGTTCTGTGCAAGTGAAGTGTTCGCATTCAAGCATCGACCATCATCATATAGGTTCTTGTGGGATATATTGGCGCTGTGATCAAGTTGATTGCCTCTCATCAAGGTTTGAATCTTGGTCAATGCATGTGAGTTTCTCGAGGTGAAAATTCACGTTCAGTGTTTAGGATTCCACGTAGAGAGGAGGTCTCGTGCTTTGTGATCGTGAGGTTAAGAGGCATGTCAAGCTACAAGCTCTGCGAGAAGTGATTTTGGGTTCATGCTGCATCGATCACCTTCATTATCACCATAACCATGTAGATACAATGGGAAGTGAAGGGTTTGGAATCATGCGGGCACATTCAGTATCGATCTGCCTAAAGCAGTATATTCACTTCCTAGTCACGTACATGACAGTAGAGTATGGTTGAAAGTGGACCCAGTTGTATCGTTGCAGAGCCGACACATATTCATTATGAAATAGTGCAGGGTCGCTTGGCTAAGGGACCTCTCCAGATAGTATTCTGCGCTGGCTAATACCGCACCACGTGTTACCGTCCTCCAGAGATAATTCTGCACAAGTTGTGATCATATTTCGAGAGGACAAAGTTTCACTACATCCATTATATGACCTCTATCCTCTATAGCAGAGGTTCCTAAACTTATAAGACTACGGACCCTCTAGAAGATTTAAATATTTTCACGGAGCCCTTAAGATCAAAACAATTAATAAACCGTATGTTGGACTACAGAATATCACAATGATCTTATAATTCTCGTAAAAATGAGTTCACTACAAAAAATAGGCAACACATAATTATTTATTGATATTTATTCGTTACGGCCAACTATGGACCACGTTTGACAGTTTTTACATTAGTTTTGGCCTTCACTCTCTGCCAATATCACTTCATCCTCTCTCCCACTTCCTTCCTCTGTACCTCCGTGTAAGATCTTTCTTTCCTCACTGACAACTCCCCTGTCTCCTGGAAACCTGTAAACTCCTTAACCAGTCGTCTAAACCGCTCTCTGTCCATTATGACTTCTTCTTTCACCCCATCCCATCCAAGTCCAATCTCACTTCCTGAAGAATTCAAAAATCCTCTACATCAATCTGGCACTGTTCATCCTCACCAAGTGTCCATAAAACTATATTCTCCTTTTTCTGATTAGGTCTACGACTCCTTCTATTTTCAGGTATAGTTCTATGTTAGGTTTGAGTTTCCTCTCTCCATTGAATTTATTGAATTAATATAATATAATATTAATTATGATTTATTTATTTAAGAATTTATTAAATAATAAAATGTTTTATATGTATAATCAAAAGGATCAAATTTCAAAAATTACACCAACCTTGCTTTTATGTGAGCTGCTTTATAGTAATAAGCTCCGCGAAGTTACGTTTAATGTCTGACAATTTCAGTGTTACAGTAAATCATTCTCAAATTCAAGTCTGTTTCTTACTTAGATTTCAAATGGATGAGGTGGGGAAAATGCAGTATTACACAAGAAAATTGCAGGAAACTCAGTTAATGGTTCCAAAGTTATTTCGGATAATGAAGGATAATGAGCAATTACAGACCCAGAACTCAGCTAGTTGCATTTGCTAACATTTCAATTTCAACGCCAACAGTGGGCACATTTGAACGTGACGACACTTAGTTCAGCTGACAATATGGCCCGGCAAGCCACAAGGCAATAAACTACTGGAACATCCTATCAAACATTTGGCATTATGAAACTAAATTTCAGAATTACAAACGTGATGAAATTCAGTTTTAGAAAAAAAAACTAGCAGAAGTACCCGCTCTTCGAACGGTCTTCGGTATTAATAACCAGACATTATCAATTGAGATACTGTTCCAATGGTTAGGGGCTTGTCATTCCTTCATAAGTTTATCAGAATCACAGACACTGTTAATTTAAGGGCCATACAATGTGGTTTTCCGAGACCCTTTATACACTCCCTAGTTTTGTGTCACACATTGAGAAGCGCAACATATGCTTTGGTCGTCCTTCTAGGCTAATTTTTATTTTTCGCCTATTTTAGCATGTATGTTGAAAAGTTGTTCTTTATACCCACCCTTCTATGAGAAGAACGTTGAAGAATTTTCTAAATGATTGGTGTATTGACTCATGGTTACAATACCCAATTTTACGATGCTCCAAGCACCCGAACATGAATTATAGGCGTACATAAACATAAATATATATCAACCACACAGTATCAAACAAAATCATCTTTACGATGAACCCGTTTGTCGACAAAAATATGATTACTTAAAATGTGCTTTTAAACTAATTTCATCTAACGTGTACTTCCTGACGTGAAAATAAACGTAGTAGCCTCCGAGCCACTGAGGGGCTGAAAATGAGTTTTGCTCGTCCTTGTACGCCATAATATAATAATAATCATAATAATAATTTAATAATATAGGGATAGGGATATAATAGACCTTTAGTACCCCTTGACCCCCTTAAGCGCATTATATACGTTTTGATGAATTTTGCAGCTTAACTTGGTTCCGTGATAACCTTATAGCCGTTTTCGAAAGTTTACAGTAATGTAATAAATGGAATGGCATTGCGTCTTACAGATATAGATGGACTTCTGAGATTGTGTTGCCATGGTTACCGGCTTGCATTCTTTCAATCGCTTAATAAATGAAATTAGTTTTCTGGGTATATCTCAAAAACTGTTGGTTTTAGGACCTTAAAATGTGGTTTTCGGGGCCGTAGGGCTCCCGAGTTTTGTTTCTCACATTGAGACGCTGAAAATGATCTTTGTCTCGTCTTTCTACGCCCATTTCAGCATGCATTTTAAGGGGGTAGGCCCTCTTTTATGAGAGGTATGGAGAAAAGTTACGTCAATGATTACTTTCGTGCCTCTGATGGACTTCTGTCCCAAATTTTACGTTGATCCACTCAGCCGTTCTCGAGTGATGCGCGTGCAAAGTTGTACACAGACAAACAGATAGACAGACAGACAAAAATTCTGTTTTTGCGCGCAACCGTCATAAAACAGTCTAAAACGCGTAAATAACTCAAAATTCCGTGGAAATTCAGAAAAAACAGACAAACTTACATTTTTATATATATAGCCTAGAGATAAACAAAATTGCATTTCAAAACATACAAATCGGTGAAATATTTAATTATTCCGGTCAAAATAAAAATGACCCCGCGGAGCCCTGAAACCTTATTGGTGACCCCACTTTGGGAACCACTGCTCTACAGGGTGTTAAGAAAAATTATATTCAACATAGAAATAAGAAAGGATGGATAACCGCTTCTGGGATGGCTGAGGTAGGAATCGAACTCACGTGGCTGAGTCAGACCAGAATTAAATTACTTGGCAGAGCCGAGAATTTAACCCGGACCTCCATAGTGACAGCCAAGAATGCTATCCACTGTGCCACGATGTGGACAAGGGTTTGAGTCATGGTTACTCAACATTAATCCTTCGTTGTTGTTCCATTTAGGGGCTTTGCGACATCGTCGTCTTGTAGCCCTGTGTTATTATGGGATCTGTAGTAGTCTGTGTATTTGTAACTCAGGTGAGGATTTGGAAAGAGGTGGCCATGGCCTTATGTTAGGAACCATCTTGGCATTTGCCTGGAGTAGAAGTGGGTAAACCACCGAAAACCACTTCCAGTTGACTGAAGTGGGAATTGAACCCATCTCTTCTCATTTCTGCCTCACGAGGCTGAGTGTACCCCGTTCCAGCCCTCAAACCAGAATTTTATTTCTTGGCGGTGCCGGGACTCGAAGTCCGGCCTCCAAGGTGGTAGCTAAAACTGTTAGCCACTTCACCAGGAAGTTAACTATTACTCTTTTGGGAATCTCTCTACCGCGATCATGGAGGATAACTCTATCTAATCATAGGCGCACTGTATCAATATAGGATGGGCAGTAACAACCAAGGTATGAAGTGCTATGGTACTATAATTGTGTGATATATCAAGGAGGGACGAGTTTGAAAGGGAAGAGACTATTTCCCCTTGGCAATGGAGAGTTGGAATAAAATAACAGATGGGGGCTCTAGTTCGTTGGAGTCTCCAGCGATTTAGGAAATCAGGTCACCGCAGAGTCAAGGTATAAACAAGGGGCGGTGGACATCAGACTCGCAGATGAGTGCGGTTTCCTTACAATTCAGACTGCTCGCCTATTTTGTACATTCGTACCAAACTTTCATATTATATTCTGAACGCCAGGGGTACGCAAAATTTTAACATCACGACACATTTAACGATATCTTTTCTCCAACACACGTCCTATTTAACGGCTATTGTAACAGACAGTTAATTCTTTATGTTCAACTATCAGTGCTAAAGGCAGCTTTCCGGGGTTCCTCACTTCTACTCTTGGGCGGATGGTACCTAAATTAAGGCCACAACCACATCCATCCCAATATTAGTCTCCATTAAAATTAAAATACACACTCTGGTATCACAGGTTCTCAGATAGAATTCACACACAAGTACACGGAGCAACATCGCGACGAGGTCGCAAAGCTTCCACCATCCATTAGAGACGATAATCCAGAGAAATGCTGAGGGCTTGGACCCTCAATGTTTTGAGACACGTGCCTTTCATTTTGTGTGATGATTCTGAGGTCTCTGGCTTGGTAAAAGGGATGTTAAACTCATAATAGTATTATTTCTGTTGAACAAATCTAAAGGATATGAAACCACCACCCTTCGAACTACATAATAATTCCACAAACAACAGCAGAAATCTAACACCGAATCCTCTCAATTTCTATATTGCTGTTGTTCGTATAGAGGTTATCACAACCGGGTAACCTATATTAATGTGCGTTTATCGTGATTATTTGGGCATAGAATTGGGTAGGTTCACCGGTACATGAAATAAGTAAAATCTGGAAAAACCCGGAAGGTAAACTTCATTGAGGATTCATTGTCAGCTCTGGAATTCGAACATCAGATCTCCGAACTCCAGCTCACCCAAGACATGGAGCGTACCTTAGACCATTCGGCTATGCTACTGGGTTCCTACGCACGTATTCATTTGTGGAATTATTATGTAGTTCGAAGGGTGGTGGTTTCATGTCCTTTAGATTTGTTCAACAGAAATAATACTATTATGAGTTTAACATCCCTTTTACCAAGCCAGAGACCTCAGAATCATCACACAAAATGAAAGGCACGTGTCTCAAAACATTGAGGGTCCAAGCCCTCTGCATTTATCTGGATTATCGTCTCTAATGGATGGTGGCAATACGAATCTCAGAAAGCAATGTTCAGTATTATGCCGTGTCATAAACTATCTTGGGCGCCTCGTGGCTGAGATATAATTATGTCTTGTAGTCACTAAATGTGCCACGTGAAGTCCGCTATGGGTAGTGAAGTGTCGCAGATTTTTCTCAGCCTTAAAAAAAAAGCACCATTGTCTCAGCTGGGAATCGAATCTGCATAATTGAGATCATGATTTTGATATTATGACACACATTCAAGGGCCTTATTAATTACAGTTACACACACTATAGAAACGCTGATTCATCAGGCAAATTCAGTGCTCACACAACTACACGGGGCTAATGACCAAGATATCCCAAGCAAGCATATACAATATCAATTATCATCGTCATTTCTAGTTCATATTGAGTTTAATATTATTTTAGAAACTTGTCTTTGTTTTAGCCAGATTTTCTCCTTTAATATACTACTAATTTCCTTTGACCAGGGGATGAGTTGTTAAAGAAGGGTGGCTTGATACATAAAATAAATTCATCCAGTTCCAACTCTTAATGGAATTAACGTGGTTAGAGTTATTTAATAGTACATTATGCAACGAGTCTATAATAGCAATAATTAAGACACGAGTATGTTTATTATTTCCATACGAGTTGCATACGGCTGTTTATGTTCGACGTTAATTATAACTATTTTATGTTCGAACATAAATATGTCGAGATTTCGCCAGTTTTATGTGCTGAACAGAGCGCATGGGACGCAGAGAATACCTTGAATTTGACCATGGTCTCCTCAAGTACTCCACTATGACACTAGGCTATTCAGTGAAATTTAAAATAGGAGGCCGTGGAAGTCAGCACAGATGCGATGCTATCCTTCCCTAATTGGTCACACAACTGTTTCTTGAGCTCTGATTGGTGGGGGAAACTGTTTCATAATGACAAATAGTGTTATAATGGACCTCATTATGATACAGTTTTCTGACACACTGTACAGTATAATATTTACATTTCGACATCGTCGAACATAAATGTAAATAATCATACCATGTGATATGAGAAATGTTATTGGTCTTACGTCCCTTTTAACTGCTGCGGCTTTTAGAGACGCTGGGGTGTCAGAATTGGTCCCGAAGGGGATCTTTAACGTGCCAGTATTGTATTTGCGCACCCTGCGCCAGAATTCGATCCTGAAAACTTGGACACAGCAGGCGAGAAGTTACCACTGCGCCACGCAGCCAGACATGTCCCACGAGAGTCGGCACAATTCTTTATAGTTGACGCGTCATTCTAAACATGAAATGTTGATGAAGTTCTCACAAACAGTCAGTTCTCGAACGAGTGGAACTAACCACACAAAGATAAAAGTCTTTCTCGCTGGTAACGAACCCGTGATCTCATGGACTAAAGCCTGGTATGATGACCCCATAGCTAAAGCCCTGCGTGGATGCGGATACCCGCGGATAAACCCGCGGATATCCGCAACATTTTTCGCCGTGCGGATATAGTTTGCATGGTGGTGCGGGTAGCGAATAAGCTGCGGATAATATTAAGAGTAAATTTGCGGATAGTTTATAGAATAGAATATTGAACAGGATTTTTTCCTTAATAATTTTAGTTTTTGCTAAGATCTGCGTCTTTCACGTTTCTTGTTATTTCCCTATTTGCTTTCGTTTGGATCGTATAAGAATAGTAGAGAAGTGAGAGAAGCCAAATCATGAAAATACCCTCAATTAGTGTTGACGTTTGCCGAAAAAATAGTCCTTAATACCTGCGTGGGTATATACGACGACTAAGTAGTCACCCGATGTTTCACATAGTGTTACTGTACTTAGAGGGTCAAAACTCAGCCATCATTGTATTGCGATTCACACATAGCCTAGGGGGACAAATTTCTCCTCAAATGTCTAAATGTTCTGCTTTAATAATTTATCTAATAAATGAAAAATATTATTGTAATGTCAGCGAATTTTAATAACAAACGTGCGGATACGGATAAAAGTTGTGCGCATGCGGATAACAGTTGCGCGGATGCGGGGCGGATGCGGATAACATTCGTGCGGATGCGGGGCGGATGCGGATAACATTCGTGCGGATACGGGGCGGATACGGATAACGTTTTGTTCATCCGCGCAGGGCTCTACCCATAGCTACCAGGCCGTACTTAATGTTGAGGAGAAATGATGAAATCAATATGTCAGAACAGCTGACAGCATTATCAATATGAGGGCTTTTCTCATGTAGCAATTTACATTTAAATCAGCGATCAGAATTCTATAAATAGAGCGAGAACTGCCTGTCTCCAGACTAAGTAGGTTTAGGAACTGATAAAGTCGAGCGTCAACAGGCGTCCGTTTGGCGCCAAGCATGTCGCAACGAAAAATATCCGCCCACGCGTTTTACTCTGCTGCCCACCATGTCTGCGACAAAGTTTTGCGCGGTGATATAATACTCAGGGCCAAATGGTGCTCGTAAATTAGGAGCCAAATGGCAGCCGAGGCTTTAAAGCTAGACTTGTTATTCTCCCTCCGATACGAACACAAGGAAGAGGGGAATTAGTGTACATCTACACCCAAACAAAGTAGAAAATAACAGCCATTGTTGACGCTAAAACGAATTGAAACTAGGGGGTAATTCTTGGTTCGTGGGGTAATTGGTCCATGCATCAACTCGGAATGCAAGGGGCTGAGGGTTTGTGCTCACAGAGTAGTCTCATTATTCAAATTATCAATAATAATAATAACAGAAGAGAGTGGCCTCCGTGGCTTAGGCGGCAGCACGCCGGCCTCTCACCGCTGGGTCCGTGGTTCAAATCCCGGTCACTCCATGTGAGATCTGTGCTGGACAAAACGGAGGCAGACAGGTTTTTCTTCGGGTACTCCGGTTTTCCCTGTCAACATTTCATTCCAGCAACACTCTCCACTATCATTTCATTTCATCTGTCATTCAATTAATCATTGCCCCAGAGGAGTGCGTCAGGCCTCGGCAGCCGGCACAGTTCATATCCTCCCCGCTAGATAGGGGCTTCATTCATTCCATTCCTGACCCGGTCGGAGACTGGAAGCAGGATGTGGATTTTCATTTCATTATTATTAGCTGATCCCTTAACTCAGGTAATCTATGATCCCGAAGAGTTCCCACACTTTCTCACAGAGGGACGAACCTACATATTGCCTAGGAGTGATGATACAGCTAATCCAGCAGACTACAGACCAATAACCTGTTTGCCGACGCTCTACAAGATCATCACATCGGTCATCACTAATGTCATTTATGGTCACATGTCCCAGCATAGCATCTTGACAGAGGAGCAAAAGGGTTTTAAGAGAGGCGGCCAAGGCTGCAAGGAACAGCTCACCATTGACAGTGTGAT
This sequence comes from Meconema thalassinum, assembly GCA_946902985.2. Lineage (NCBI taxonomy): Eukaryota > Metazoa > Arthropoda > Insecta > Orthoptera > Tettigoniidae > Meconema > Meconema thalassinum. The sequence continues at coordinate 274,915,678 of OX336390.1, forward strand.
TATACACCAAGCGCAGAAGCAACAACGTACCTCTTCTTGGCTTATATCGACTATAGAAAAGCATTCGATACGGTGCCCCACAGCTGGCTCTTCCATACCCTTGAGATATACCGAGTAAACAAGACACTCATCAACTTCCTTGCTATCATTATGCAATTTTGGCGTACCAAAATCATCTTGAAATCTAACATCACTACCACTGAAACAGAGGTCATACCCATCAAACGTGGTATATTTCAAGGTGATGCCTTAAGTGCACTGTGGTTTTGTTTAAGTCTCAACCCTTTATCAGAGATTCTAAAGATGAACAACTACGGATACCAAATAAAAGAAAATAAACAAAATCTCCTCAAAGTAAATCACCTCTTTTATATGGATGACATAAAATTGTATGCAGCAAGTAGGAACCAACTGACATCACTCATCAATATAACAGATAACATTTCGAAGGACATTTGCATGGAGTTTGGCACTGGCAAATGCAAAATCAACAGCATCAACAAAGGACAGTGGTGTAGAACAGAGGGAATAAGCATAACAGCTGATGAGCGAATAGACAGCATGGGGAAAGATGAAACATATAAATATCTAGGATTTGAGCAAGTAGTTGGAATCGACAGTAAATCTGAGAAGGACAACCTCTACCAGAAATTTAATCATAGACTTCGACTTCTGCTGAAAACCAAGCTTAGTGCTCATAACCTAACAAAAGCTATCAATTCATATGCCATACCTGTGCTGATGTATTCGTTTGGTGTTTTAAAATGGTCTCAAACAGACCTAGAGAACATTAACCGCACAATAAGAACTATGCTTACGAAACACAGAATGTTGCATCCCAATGCTTGTATAGAGAGAGTAACAACACCCAGAAATGAAGGAGGCAGAGGTATTCTTGATGCTATAGATCTACACAATCAACAAGTTATACATCTAAGGAATTTATTTCATTCTCGGAAATATAGCCTACCAGTGTTTTACAACGAGCGGTAGCACAAGCTGACTTCAACCACACTCCTTTGAATCTCCACGAAGGAAATTTCGTCATGAAAGACAAGAACACACTGAACAGAGAGAAGGTGCAGAGATGGGCTGGAAAATAACTTCATGGCAGATTCTACAACCAGTGCAATGACAAGAATATTGACAAACAGCTTTTGAACACATGGTTGTCAAGGGGAGAGCTGTTTCCAGAAACTGGGGGATTCAACCAGGCGATACAAGACAAAGTTATCACCACAAAACGTTATAGGAAACACATCCTGAAAGATCAGACTGTTATAGATGACGAATGCAGGAAGTGCACTACCGGCCCAGAAACCATAGAGCATATTACCAGCAGCTGCAGAATTCTAGCGCCAACATCTTACACTGAGAGGCATAACGATGTTGCCAAAGTCATTCATCAAGAACTCGCCCTAACCCGATCTCTCATACACGACAGGACGCCTTATTACAAATACTCTCCAGAAAGTGTGCTGGAAAATGAAGATTACAAGCTGTATTGGGATCGCACTATTCAAACAGACAAAACAACTCCTCATAATAGACCAGACATAAATTTAACTGATAAGAAGAACCATCACACGTACTTGATTGACATATATGTTCCGAATGACCATAATATCCACCATAAATACGGAGAAAAGATTGAAAAATATACTCCTCTAGCTATGGAGGTTGCTAGAATCTGGAGACAAAAAACTGTGACGATTCTTCTTTTCCTCCTTTCTCCCACTGGACTGACACCTAAATCCTTTTCAGTAAATCTAGCCACACTAAATCTTCCCATATTCACCCATACTATTGCACAAAAGGCTGCAATTCTGAAAACCTGCAGCATCGTTAGAGGGTTTTTGAATACACATTAGGATTTTTCTTTGGACCTTCTTGTGAAAAAGAGACGTGGAAGATAAGAAGAGAAAACAAAATTAACTGTCAAACATCTATGTTATTCGAAATTGTAAGACTCATTTTCTTGTACGTAATGTACCGATATGAGTCATGGTACCGACTGTAAGTTGAGTAAATAAAGATATAATAATAACGGTATTTGGATGAAGAGACCTCAATGCGAACTCTAACAAAAGATCCACACGATAACGGAAGTAATCAGAAAACGCCGAGTAGCCTACAGTTTTATACACACATTTACAGGATGGAAAATTTCAGAACGGCGAAGAAATTACTCAACGTTATAACACGGAGTAAGTGTGGCTGACAGAGGTTCAGAGGGATCTAAAACAGGTCAACATTGAAAATCTTGAGGACCGCACCGAGTGCAGGAATAAAATAAAAAATGTTAAGTTTGATCAGAGACTCTTACTACAGCCTGGAAGAAAATGGACAGCTGAGCGGAAAAAGGAGCATTCTGAGAGGATGAAGAGTTTTTGGGAAGAAAAGCGGGAAAACGCCAGGAGATGAAATCATGTATTCAAGTTCAATCGCTCTCCTAAAGGGGAACAATCGATTAAATAATAAATAAATAAATAAATAAATAAATAATAATAATAATAATAATAATAATAATAATAATAATAATAAGAAAGGAAAGAAAGATTTATGCTTTATGCTATTCAATAGTGTTTGTTGTTGTTGACTGATTTAGGGGCTTTGCGACATCGTGGTCATTTAGCACCGCGTACTTGGATCTGTGGATGTGTATAGAATTTTATCTGATAACCTGTGTTATTGTGGTGACTGTAGTAGTGTATGTATTTGTAATTCAAGTGAGGATTGGGAAGGAGGTGGCCGTGGCATTATATTAGGAACCATTTGCCTGGAGTAGAAGTAGGAACCACGGGAAAACACTTCCAGGATAGCTGAAATGTGAATCGAACCCACCGCTTCTCACTTTTTCCTCACGAGGCTGAGTGCACTCTGTTATAGCCCTCAAACCAGAATTACACTTCTTGACAGATACGGGAATCGAACCCAGACGTGCAGTTCAGAAGAATCCAGATTTTTTTAAAATATATATTTTTGGTTGCTCATCTACAGTACAGTGTCTCCCAAATAAATGATTCACTATCCAGAGGAAATTAGTTTAAATCTGGATAATATGAGCGCGTGAATATTGCCATAAGCGACAAAATAATAACCAGTGCGTGCCAAGGACGCTGTTCATTGTCACTGGCAACAGTACGTAACTGTATACTCAGTCTTAAAATATAACGTAGGAAAATAGCCTATATGTGTTGCTTCAATTAAAACCATATCCTGTGGGTGGATCTCTGTATAATAATAATAATAATAATAATAATAATAATAATAATAATAATAATAATAATAATAATAATAATAATAATAATAATAATAATAATAATAATAATAATAAAATAATAATAATAATAATAATAATAATAATAATAATAATAATCCACCCGTCAACAGACGGCCACTGAACTTTCGGATTCTGGGGAGTTCAGAAGTGCGCAACAGAGAGTATCGGAGATCTCTGGTAAACTTCCCTACAACCAGAAATCATTCCTTGGAACGATAAACATTAATACATTGATCCAAACAGGTAAATTACATGACCTCACGCAGGAAATTGACCGACAAAAAATTCTCATCCTTGCTCTTCAAGAAACACGAATGACAGACAACGACACTATGGACTACGGAAACTACCGCATCTTTAAAAGCAAAACACAACAAAGAGTCGCAAGGGGCGCACCAATTTTCGGTATGGCGTTTCTTGTACACAGATCTATTATCACCTCGTCAGGGAAATTACACCCGTCAATAGTCGGCTCATGACCATGCGCATCAAATGCGCCAACAAAAATTTCACACTCATCAGTGCGCATGCCCCCACCAATGTTGACAATAAGAAGAACCCTGAAACGGTTGAAAAATTCTGGAACAAACTTGAGAACATCATGAGCAAGATTTCCCGCGACGACGTTAAAATCCTCATGGGAGATTTCAATGCTCAACTTGGCAAAGAGAAAATCTATCGAAAAACCGTCGGTAAATATTTCGCACACCAAAACACGAACACTAACGGCACGCGTCTGTTTGACATCTGTCACCAATTCAACCTTAAAATTATGTCCACGCACTTTAGAAAATCACCGCATAAACAGAAAACATGGCGATCTCCGATCCAACATCTCGGTGAGTATCAGATTGATCACGTCGCCATTTCCTACGCCCACTACAGAACCATTCACGACGTTCAAGTCCGACGAGACGCGAATATCGACTCGGATCACTACCTTACAAGAATCAAAGTAAAGTTCACCCCAAAGAGAGTTCACCGTCGCAAACCACATATCCCGAAATTCGATTTAGCTATGATTCAAGAAACAAATATTGTAGAGGAATGGGAAAAGGAACCGGCGAATAACTGGAACGACTTTCGTAGCAAAATTATCGGACAAGCTAAAGCACTGATCCCGCTAAAAAGAAAGACAAAACATCCATGGTGGAATTATGAGTGTGATCAAGCCATTGCCAATCGCCGAATCGCAATCCAAAAATACAACAGCAGTAGATCACCAGGAACCCTGGGACACTTCCTCGACATCCGCAAACAGACAAACAAGACTATCAGGAAAGTCAAGCGTGATTATATCACTGAGCAACTTAAGTCCATGGAGAATGATTTCAGAAACTCCGATAGACGGAATTTCTACAGGACCTTCGCGAATAATATTAAAGGTTATGCACAGCCAAATTTAACCTTTAGGAAACAGGATGGAAAACTGGCACTTACTAATCGTGAAAATTGCGATGAACTTGCACGCTACTTTTCTGGGCTCCTTAACTGTCCAGAACCACCTGAACGTTTCTTGCATACGACCTCAGAACACGTCAAGCCAGACGCTGATCCACCAACACAAGAAGAAATCACTCGCCATATCAAACAAGATGTTCAGTAAAGAACATATAGCCTACTTTCTCCTAAATACATGGGTATTGTTATAACTCTTTGTCCTTTTCAAGGAGTATAATTGAATGTTGGTTGTAGTAGCTTGTTGAAATACAACGTGCTATAGGGATATTAAACATGAATATGAGGTGCCCTTTGCTAGTGCTACCTCTGTAAAAAAAATTCATTCAATTCGGTTTCACCGTGTTTGAATTGATCTGGGGAAATGGATTTGCACACATACATGGCCGCTATTTGCAAACTATTGGGCTGATGACCTTGTAGTCAGTCATAAGATGCTTTCCACAAAAAGGCATGTTGTTGCAAAATCCGGTAGAGATCAAATTATTAGGATGGTCGAAATTTGATTTAAGCTTTTAACATTTGGGTGGCCGTCATTCAGTTTCCGTCAAGATGGCGGCGATATAAAACATGACACTGAGGTGCCTTTTGCTAGTGCTACCTCTGTACCAAATTTCGTTCAATTCGGTTTCACCGTGTTTGAATTGATAGGGGGAATCGATTTGCACACATACTTGGCCACCATCTGCAAACTATTGGGCTGATGATTTAGCAGTTTTGTCAGAACATGCTTCCCACATAAAGATTTGTTGTTGCAAAATTTGGTAGAGACTAGATTATTAGGTTGGTCGTAATTACATTTTAGCCTTTTAACATTTGGATGGCCGCGATTACGTTTCCGTCAAGATGGCGGTGATATAAAACATGACACTGAGGTGGCCTTTTCTAGTGCTACCTCTGTACCAAATTTCGTTCCATTCGGTTTCACCGTGTTCGAATTAATAGGGGAATCGATTTTCACACAAAGATGGCCGCCATCCGCAAAATATTAGGCTAATGACCTATTAGTTTGGTCAAAGGATGCTCCCTCCATAATGGTATGTTGATGCAAAATTTGGTAGAGATCGGATGATTAGGTTAATCGTAATTTGATTTAAGCTTTGAATATTTGTGTGGCCGCCATTACGTTTCCGTCAAGATGGTGGCGATATAAAACATGAGGTGCCCTTTGCTAGTGCTACCTCTGTACCAAATTTCATTCCATTCGGTTTCACCGTGTTCGAATTAATAGGGGTAATCGATTTTGACACAAAGATGGCCGCCATCCGCAAACTATTAGGCTAATGACTTATAAGATTTGTCAAAGGATGCTTCCTCCATAAAGGTATGTTGTTGCAAAATTTGGTGAAGATCGGATGATTAGGTTAGTCGTAATTTGATTTAAGCTTTGAACATTTGTGTGGCCGCCATTACGTTTCCGTCAAGATGGTGGTGATATAAAACATGACACTGAGGTGCCCTTTGCTACTGCTACCTCTGTACCAAATTTCATTCCATTCGGTTTCACCGTGTTCGAATTAATAGGGGTAATCGATTTTGACACAAAGATGGCCGCCATCCACAAACTATTAAGGTAATGACCTATTAGATTTGTCAAAGGATGCTCCCTTCATAAAGGTATGTTGTTGCAAAATTTGGTAGAGATCGGATGATTAGGTTAGTCGTAATTTGATTTAAGCTTTGAACATTTGGGTGGCCGCCATTACGTTTCCGTCAAGATGGCGGCGATATAAAACATGATACTGGGGAGCCCTTTGCTAGAGCTACCTCTGTACCAAATTTCATTCCATTCGGTTTCACAGTGTTCGAATTAATAGGGGTAATCGATTTTGACACAAAGATGGCCGCCATCCGCAAACTATTAGGCTGATGACCTATTAGTTTGGTCAAAGGATGCTGCCCCCATAAAGGTATGTTGTTGCAAAATTTGGTAGAGATCGAATGATTAAGTTAGTCGTAATTTGATTTAAGCTTTGAACATTTGTGTGGCCGCCATTACGTTTCCGTCAAGATGGCGGCGATATAAAACATGACACTGAGGTGTCCTTTGCTAGTGCTACCTTTGTACCAAATTTCGTTCAATTTGCGCTCACCGTGTTCGAATTGATAGGGGGGGACAGACATTCAGAGTACACACACTCACACACACACACACACACAGACTCACACACACACATACACACACACAGACAGACACACTTTTTTTTCGCCCTGTAGTGATCTCATAAGTCTACTTTCATTTTTTGCAAAAATCGAAAGTAGGCTAAAAACTCAATGATGGAAAGACAGCAGGAGAAGACGGAATTGTCGCGGAACTGCTGACAAATCTTGGACCACGATCACTGCAGGAAATTACACAGATCATCCAAGAAGTCTGGCGAAGTGAAAAACTCCCAGATGATTGGAAATGCGCACTTATTTACCCACTCTACAAAAAATGAGACAGATTGGATGTGAATAACTATAGAGGGATATCCCTCCTTTCTGTATCTTACAAAGTCTTCTCTGCTTGCCTCCTACAGTGCACACAAGAACAGCTCGAGCCTCTCATTGGTGAATACCAGGCAGGGTTCAGACCAAACAGATCAAGTACTGAACAAATTTTCAACCTCAAGTCCACACTGAAACTTCGAGCTTTACGAAATCTCCCAACCATCTGCTTATTCGTCGATTTTAAGAAAGCTGATGACTCTGTCGACCGCCTATCCCTCTTTAATATACTCGAAGAATACACGCTCGACCCGAAAACACGACGCCTCATCCAACAGACCCTATCTGAAACAACTTCCAAAGTCAAGTTCCTTGGTGAAGTATCTGAACCTTTCCTCATCGGGACAGGTGTACGGCAGGGTGATGGGCTCTCCCCTCTACTCTTTGATATCGTCCTAGAGAAGGTCATGAAAGAAAGGAGAAATGAACTGAGCAGTCGGAATACCTGGAAGCCCGTCATGCTAGGAAGGCAAACAGATAATATCGACGTGACATGCTTCGCTTTCGCGGATGATCTTGCAATCCTCTCCGCAGATGAACGAACGGCAATTCTTCAGATTGAGGTCTTAAAAGAGTGTGCTGAAAAGGTCGGACTACAAATTTCCTTCACAAAGACCGAGTTTATATCGACAAAACACATCCAAGCACAAAATTTACTCACAGAGTACGGTATGATAAACAGGGTTAATCAATTCAAGTATTTGGGTGAAATTATTGAACCCACAGGTATGGAAAGAGTGGCGCAAAAATCTCGTGAACTTAAATTGCGGAAAGCATACGGAAAAATCGCAAATATTTACAACATGAAATGCATGAGCATCAACACCAAAATTCAACACTACACGACTGTCATCAAACCTGAGACACTTTACGCCAGCGAGACACTAAACCTCAACTACAAAGGGGATCTTGAGAACACCAAGACGGCTGAGAGAAAAATCATCCGTAAAATATTGGGCCCTAAACTCACAGATGATGGATATCGTCTGCAATCACACACAATGACAGAGAGATACTCTAACATCGAGTCAGATTTCCGCAAGCGACGACTGAGATTCTACGGCCACATTATGAGACTGAATGACGACCGGCTAACAAAGAGAATATTGACTTACTTACGAAAACTTAAAGAGACAACAGTCTGGGTTACCCAAGTCCAAATTGATCTCGAAAGTGCCAACATCATACCAATAGACATAGACGATCTAATGACATTCCGACATAAGATCCACAGTTGGGAAGTCACACATGAAGATCGACCAAGGAGACCAGGGAAAGAATGGACGGAGGAACGTCGAGTCCGACACAGTGAGATGATGAAGGAGTTCTGGAAGGACGAGAAGAACAGCACCAGAACATAATTTGCTTAATGTGATCCTTTGGGTCTAAACAATGTAAATAAATAAATAAATAAATAAATAAATAAATAAATAATAATAATAATAATAAGTCACACATGAAGATCGACCAAGGAGACCAGGGAAAGAATGGACGGAGGAACGTCGAGTCCGACACAGTGAGATGATGAAGGAGTTCTGGAAGGACGAGAAGAACAGCACCAGAACATAATTTGCTTAATGTGATCCTTTGGGTCTAAACAATGTAAATAAATAAATAAATAAATAAATAAATAAATAAATAAATAAATAAATAAATAAATAAATAAATAATAATAATAATAATAATAATAATAATAATAATAATAATAATAATAATAATAATAAGACAGTAATGAAAAATCCACAGCCAGTTTCCAGTCGACCGACCGGGTCAGGAATGGAATGAATAAAGCCCCAATCTAGCGGCGAGGATATGAACTGTGCCGGCTGCCGATGCCTGTCGCACCCCCTTGAGGCAATGATTAAATGAATGACAGATGAAATGAAATGATAGTGGAGAGTGTTGCTGGAATGAAATTGTGACAGTGAAAACCGGAGTACCCGGAGAAAAACCTGTCTGGATCCTCTTTGTCTAGCACAAATCTCACATGGAGTGACCGGGATTTGAACCACGGACCCAGTGGTGAGAGGCCGGCGTTCTGCCGCCTAAGCCACCGAGGCTCAATAAGATAGTAATGAAATGAAAATCCACAGCCTGCTTCCAGTCTCCAACCGGGTCAGGAATGGAATGAATGGAGCCCCCTTCTAGCGGCGAGGATATGGACTGTGCCGGCTGCCGAGGCCTGACGCACTCCTCTGGGGCAATGATTAAATGAATGACAGATGAAATGAAATGATAGTGGAGAGTGTTGCTGGAATGAAATTTGACAGGGAAAACCGGAGTACCCGGAGAAAAACCTGTCTGCCTCCGTTTTGTCCAGCACAGATCTCACTTGGAGTGACCGGGATTTGAACCACGGACCCAGCGGTGAGAGGCTGGCGTGCTGCCGCCTAAGCCACGGAGGCTTAAGATAGTAATAATAAAAATAATATAGTAATAATAATAATAATAATAATAATACAGTAATAATAATTACTAGCGGACCCATGCGAGAACACTCGCATGTGTATAAACCACCCGCCCTGCTGTACTGTTATGAAGACTAGACGCGACACAATTCTGGCAGGGGCGATCGTCTTCTTTATTTGCTTATTTGCACTTTTTAAACAAATTGACGATATTTATAACATCAGAGTGCAATTCGTCACTGCTCCGTGTAATTCTCCTTCTTTTGAATGCTCATTTGTTACGATCGGTTACTTGTAAAACTGGCTGCGTGGTGCAGGGGTAATGTCCTCGCTTGCTGTGCCCAAGGTTGCAGGATTGAATCCTGCCGCTGTCAATTGGCATGTGAGGGTGCGCAAATGCGAGGGAGCCATTTTAGTTGATGTAATTGCTCGTTAAAGATCCTCTTCGGGGCAAGGGACGTAACACGAATAACATTATTACTACTACTAATGCTTTGATTTGAATGTTGAATGATATGTAAAAATATTCTAATCTTGATTTTCTCGTGACCTCTCTTGCACGTACTTGATCGTGTTGCGCGAATAGGATAGCCTCGTTCGCCACGAGGGGGCCTCCTCATCTCACATCAAAAGGATGAGTTCTATTTTCCCTTCGCACTCGCACTTGACTTTGTTCTGTCGAACAGTTCGATTTAGCTGAGTGGATGGAGCGCTCGGAACTACAATAATTAATGATGGTCTAATGACATTCCATCACAATCGAAAGTGATCGGAGACACTGGAACATAACATCGGAAATTCCACCCCTTTCAGTAATGTTTATTCCCGACCCTTAGGATCGCTGTTGAATAATTCAGGGACTTGATGACATCGTGGTCATGTAGCCCCATGTGCTTGGGTTTGATAACCTGTGTCATTGTGATGTCTGTACCAGTGTGTGTGACCGCCTTGTGGTGTAGCGGGAAGCGTTCTTGGCTGTTGCCCCACAAGTCCGGGTTCGATACCGGCTCTGTTAAGAAATGTAATTCTGGTTTGAGGGCAGGAACAGGGTACACTCAGCCTCGTGAGAAGAGGTGGGTTCGATTCACATCTCAGCAATCCTGGACGTGCTTTTCCGTGGTTTCCCATTTCTACTCCAGGCAAGTGGTAGGATGGTTCCTAATTTAATGCCACGGCCACCTCCTTCCCAATCCTCACCTGAATCAAAAATACACACTATACTACAGACACCCAAAAACAACACGGATTATATCAGACAAAATTCTATACACACACACAGATCCAAGTACGTGGGGCTAAATGACTAGGATGTCCGAGCCCCTGAATTGGAACAACAACAGCAACAAAACTAGTGTGTGTATCTGTAATGAAGATAGTATGGGGCAGATCCTGGCCATGACGTGTATAATAAGCCTCGCTAGTCGCAGTAGGAACTATCTTTAATACATTACAGCATACCGCTTCAGCTCAATTCCTCGCTGGCCGCCTCAGGGCAGCTATCCTACAAGTGAGCCGTACAGATTGGTTGGTTGGTTAGTTCTTAAGTTTAGGGGCTGCGACAACGCGGTCATGTAGCCCCGTGTACTTTGGGTGTGTGTAGAATCTGTCTGATAACCGGTGTTAATTGTGATGACTGTATTAGTGTGTGTATCTGTTTTTTAATTTTAAGTACTGCAACTTATAATTTTTCAAATAGTTCCTACTTTTGCCACCAAGCGCCACCGTCAACGACTACTAGGTCTAATTCAGAACTTAGCTACTAGACGCCACCGCAGTCGGCGCTTGGCAACGAACGTAGAAACCTAAGAGCGTTGTTTACATTCTTAACCTATCCAATTTAGCTTCACACAGGTGCAATTAGTGGAAGGATCTTTAACATGCCATAAATCTATGACATGGGACCGCCGGCTTTACTTCCCCTCCGAAGGAAGGCATACTGAGGGATTTTTAACGCTCTTAAAAAATCCGACGGCTTCGGCCGGGTTTGAACCCGCTATCTTGGGAATAGAAGCTCAGCATGCTACCGACTACGCCACCGAAGCCGCCGCCGTACAGATTGGAGAGCTAAGTCAGGCAGGTGTTTGACCCAAAGAGGAACGATGGGAAGACTGTCTGTCCTTATGCGAATTATCTGTTGAATTGGATACATAATGAATTGATCGATTAATTACGTCTAGACGTTTGGCAAAGTGGCGTATCGCCCGTTAAGTTACGAAGGAAGAAATAAATAACAAAAAAAAAAAAAACAACATGTTTATATTCTCTCCTATACGAAAATATTTCATTTGAAGTACCAGAAAATATTTTTCACAATAAAATTCTCATGATAAACATATATTTACATTTACATACATTTACCTTTGAAATTAATCAGAAAATAATTATTTTAATGTTTAAACTTTAAAAAAGTAGAAATCTCCGGAAATGAAAGTAAGATTTAGATCGTTTCAATTTTAACATAATTTTAAACAAGGACAATGATTAATTTAAAACAATTCCATATATTAGACCAAGGTAGTTGGCGAGTCGCGATGTCTCCTACACAAAAGCATTAGAATGCGATGTGTTGAAGCACCAAGCGTAGCCATGCCAGCGGTGAGAATTAGAAGTAGGAAACATGACGACCCGCCAACAACCTTGGTCGAGAGAGAGAGAGGGAGAATGGCTGGGTAAGTGGTGGGGACTAATCGGATCCGAGTACTGGACCGGATCAGGGCGCCCTTGCTCGCTGAGTGCGGTTTGGAGAGGTGTGCATTAAAAGACACGCTTGCAAAAATCAATTGACCTGTACGCCTCTACGTACAATGTGCAGAAACCACCAGCACAACTTTGAAAGCATCCTTCTCCAAGTTGACTTTAGGCGTAAACTATTCGTGTTCTTCAGGATTCATATCTACCGCGTGAACCCTTTAATTGTATCCAACACTTTCATGTTTTCAGACTTGCTGTCCATAGACTGCGGCAGTAACAGTGTTTTACAGAGCACTTTTTCCTGAAGTGGTTTCATCTATAGCCTAGTTATAGATCCCATGCCTTTAAGAATATTTTCCCTTGCTTATTTATGTTACACCAGTAATTTTCATTGTTTTATTGTGTACACTTATACTCAAGACGTCAAACTAATTTTCCCTGAAGGGCCGCTTTTGTACTTGGGGTATACTTGGGTGGGTGCTTGACAGTTTGTGTACTTGTTATTGGGGAACCGTTCTCCTACTTCATCCCTGACCCAGTAGAAACGAAAATAATACATAGTAGAAATACATTACGAATAAAGTGGCCGTGGTTTCACGTTTGGTACCATTCCGGTATTTGCCGGGGGTAGAAGTGGAAACCAAAGGAAATAATTTCCCCGTGGCTCAATTGGGGTTGAACTCCATCCTGTGGAAGCTTAATGCAACCTTTTCCTGCCCTCAGATCAAAATTAAATAACTTTGCTTAGCCCACAATCCAAGCCAGAATCTTTGAAACAGGAGATTCTCAATTAGTATCCCTAAAGCTGGCTTCTCCAACTCGTGCCCAACGAGCGGGTGGGCTCGCTGACGGCACAGTGCTGGACTCCAAGTTGTCCCCCCACCACCCGATGGCCCTATCTCGCAAGGAGGGACTGGTCTGCTCTGATTGGTGTCCACTCTGATAATTCTTCTCATACTGTAGATAGCTGTCATGAACTGGGGAGCAAGGTCGTTCACTCACAGCTTGGTGACTCCGAGCATGCTTGCGGGCAGTTGAGTTGAGGATCCACGCCGGAGACCAGAGTAAACCACTCCGAGGATGGCAGAGTGAGTGATGGCGATTGCACCCCTTGAAACCCTCATACTAAGAGCTTCCATGATTCAGCCGGGAAGTAAATCTCCCCAAAAAGAGAATAATAATAATAATAATAATAATAATAATAATAATAATGAACAAGAAAGGGATGATGGAGAAATTGGATACCAAGGATAGGAACATTACGAGAAACATCTTAGGTCCAGTTAAAGAGAATGGTGAGTTTAGAAGACGGCATAACCAGGATTTATATACACATGTGGAGAAAATTACTGACGTGATGCTTGAAAGTCACCTGAATGACGTCAACACGATTAACTTATCGCATTTTCACTTTTCTCCAAGAGAAAGAGACAAAGGGAACCTGGCTCAGTGAGATACAAAAAGATCTGCCCGAGATTGAGATCTCATGTGAAGATATCCAGGGGCGTGACCAGATAAGAGAAAAAAAAATCCTCTCGGCACGCCGGAAGGCGGAGGTAGATTTCACGGGGTAAACTTGGGGATAGGCGAAAATAGGCAGAATATGCAGGTTTTCGTAGAAGGATCAGACCTTATTCATTGCGAGAAAGTATTTTATAATTGGAGCTTAATTAACTTTGTTTTTCGTCTTTTTAAGCACATTTTAATCATTTTATTGTCTTGTGGGGGTGGTAACCTTCTCGTCATTTGGGGTCCATTTTTATACTTGTGGTCACAATGTCCTTTTGCAATGTTTCGACACTGATGTGTAACTATCTAACGGTCTGTTACTTCTTCACATAAAATGTTATCTCCCGTAGAGATTTTGGTTGGTTCCGCAGTTTAGGGGCTGTTACAAGGCGGTCATGTAGCCCCGTGTACTTGGGTGTATGTAGAATCTGTCTGATAAACGGTGTTAATTGTGATGGCTGTATTAGTCTGTAATTCAGGTAAGGACTGCAGACGGTCAATTTCAAGTAGTAGTTCCTAAATTTGCTACCAAACACTACCGTCAACGACACCTATCTGTGAACTTGGCTGCTAGATGACACTGCAACCAGCTACTCGCAACGAACGTTGGAACTTCCCCTCCGAAGGAAAGCATACTGAGGGATTTTTAGCGCTCTTAGAAAATCCGACGACTTCGGCCGGCTTTGAACCCGCGACCTTGGGGATAGAAGTTCAGCATGCTACCAGTTACGTCACCGAAGCCGCTTCCCCCAGAGTCAGTTGGAAAACTGAATGTGATCTCGTACAATGGCGTTGTCATGGCAACGTCTCTTGGCTCATCCCTCATCAATTTGGTAGTTTGTCATGGCAACCTCTGATGGCACTTAGCATTTTCTTCTAATTCCGAAATCATTTTGCTCATCCCTTGGCGTAATGGTGGGTCATATCAAAAATTCTTTCAGCCAAAAGTTTTAGGTAATTATTAGGGGAATATTTCCCATTTCGTACGGTTTTGATATTGTGCCTATTAAGAGAAATATGATTAATGTTTCCCGAAAAACCCACTTTTTCCCACCCCTTTGGTCAATGGTTGGTGCTATCAAAAAACTTTTCAAACATAAAATTTTTGGCCTTATCCGACACATAGTATGAACTTTGAAGGGATTCGATATTTCACATATTAAGAGAGTTATAGCGATATTTCACCTTTTCGAAAAAAGCCCCCCCCCCATTTTCACCCCCTTCGACCGATTGTTCCCATTAACGAACACGACCGAGATTTTATAGGGATACATATTATGTAAAAAACAAGATGTTCAGTAAAGAACATATAGCCTACTTTCTCCTAAATGCATGGGTATTGTTATAACTCTTTGTCCTTTTCAAGGAGTATGATTGAATGTTGGTTGTAGTAGCTTGTTGAAATACAACGTGCTATAGGGATATTAAACATGAATATGAGGTGCCCTTTGCTAGTGCTACCTCTGTACCAAATTTCGTTCAATTCGGTTTCACCGTGTTTGAATTGATAGGGGGAATCGATTTGCACACATACTTGGCCACCATCTGCAAACTATTGGGCTGATGTTCTTGCAGTTTGGTCTGAATATGTTTCCCACATAAAGATATGGTGTTGCAAAATTTGGTAGAGACTAGATTATTAGGTTGGTCGTAATTACATTTTAGCTTTTAACATTTGGGTGGCCGCAATTACGTTTCCGTCAAGATAGCGGTGATATAAAACATGACACTGAGGTGCCCTTTGCTAGTGCTACCTCTGTACCAAATTTCGTTCCATTCGGCTTCACCGTGTTCGAATTAATAGGGGTAATCGATTTTGACACAAAGATGGCCGCCATCTGCAAACTATTAGGCTAATGACCTATTAGATTTGTCAAAGGATGCTTCCTCCATAAAGGTATGTTGTTGCAAAATTTGGTAGAGATCGGATGATCAGGTTAGTCGTAATTTGATTTAATATTTGAACATTTGTGTGGCCGCCATTACGTTTCCGTCAAGATGGCAGTGATATAAAACATGACACTGAGGTGCCCTTTGCTAGTGCTATCTCTGTACCAAATTTCGTTCCATTCGGTTTCACCGTGTTTGAATTAATAGGGAGAATCGATTTTGACACAAAGATGGCCGCCATCCGCAAACTATTAGGCGAATGACCTATTAGATTGGTCAAAGGATGCTCCCTCCATAAAGGTATATAGTTGCAAAATTTGGTAGAGATCGGATGATTAGGTTAATCGTAATTTGATTTAAGCTTTGAACATTCGTGTGGCCGCCATTACGTTTCAGTCAAGATGGTGGCGATATAAAACATGACACTGAGGTGCTCTTTGCTAGTGCTACCTCTGTACCAAATTTCGTTCCATTCGGTTCCACCGTGTTCGAATTAATAGGGGGAATCAATTTTGACATAAAGATGGCCGCCACCCGCAAACTATTAGGCTAATGACCTATTAGTTTGGTCAAAGGATGCTCCCTCCATAAAGGTATGTAGTTGCAAAATTTGGTAGAGATCGGATGATTAGGTTAATCGTAATTTGATTTAAGCTTTGAACATTCGTGTGGCCGCCATTACGTTTCTGTCAAGATGGCGGCGATATGAAACATGACACTGAGGTGCCCTTTGCTAGTGCTACCACTGTACCAAATTTCGTTCCATTTGATTTCACCGTGTTTGAATTAATAGGGGGAATTGATTTTCACACAAAGATGGCCGCCATCCGCAAACTATTAGGCTAATGACCTATTAGTTTGGTCAAAGGATGCTCCCTCCATAGTGGTATGTTGATGCAAAATTTGGTAGAGATCGGATGATTAGGTTAATCGTAATTTGATTTAAGCTTTGAACATTTGTGTGGCCGCCATTACGTTTCCGTCAAGATGGCGGCGATATCAAACATGACACTGAGGTTCCTTTTGTTAGTACTACCTCTGTACCAAATTTCGTTGCATTCGGTTGCACCGTGTTCGAATTAATAGGGGGAATCGATTTTCACACAAAGATGGCCGCCATCCGCAAACTATTACGCTGATGACTTATTAGTTTGGTCACAGGATGCTCCCCCCATAAAGGTATGTTGTTGCAAAATTTGGTAGAGATCGGATGATTAGGTTAGTCGTAATTTGATTTAAGCTTTGAACATTTGTGTGGCCGCCATTACGTTTCCGTCAAGATGGCGGCGATATAAAACATGACACTGAGGTGTCCTTTGCTAGTGCTACCTTCGTACCAAATTTCGTTCAATTCGCATTCACCGTGTTCGAATTGATAGGGGGGGACAGACATTCAGAGTACACACACTCACACACACACACACACAGACTCACACACACACATACACACACACACAGACAGACACACTTTTTTCGCCCTGTGTTGATCTCATAAGTCTACTTTCATTTTTTGCAAAAATCGAAAGTAGGCTAATTCAAAGAGATCGGTTCGTGTGGTCCACCCGCCCCTTATTATTTAGTTTTATGAAACCCAACTAACATCTCAATTCTCCCGATGGTCGATATTGCTCTGCGCTCTGACTGTGTGACAGCAATGTAAATGGGTCATGGGTCTAGCAAAGAAAAACCGACCTTAAACTTTTCCCCGCCAAATACTATGGCCCATTCTACTAACATATGACTTACTGCTCCTTGAAATAACACACCTACACGTAATACGATCGAATTAATAGCTTACGCCACGTGATCTGTAATAGTAGAAAGTTAAATCAACACCATAAACCGTGATTGAAGATTTTGAGATGGACTTAAACGTTTGAGGTGGGACGGCTACAGTAACTATAGCACGTTTAGCGTGCGGCATTTACCATGTGTTGGTGGCTGAGAGGTTTAAAGCCTGACCGTACGTGGTGGGCGCGAGCGGGTAGAACGATGCTTCGAATCCAGTAGAAGGCATACTTTTTTGAACGAAAGCCCACATTCCATTTTAGTTGGGATGTAACTACATTGCCACATTCATTGCCTTACGACGTATTTTTGTGAAGAGTACGTTGAATTTTGATGATTTATAAAGAAAATACGATCGAATTGGTACGACACGCCACGTGAACTGTAATGGCAGAAAACTAAAAAACTGGCATGAATATTAACATAACATATGAAAGTGTTGCTCCGGTGGTCCGGGTTCGATTCCCAGCTCTGCCAAGAAATGTAATACTTGTCTGAGAGCTGAAATTGGGTACACGTAGCCTCGTGAAGCAAATATGAGAAGAAGTGGGTTTGATTCCCACCTCAGCCACCCTGGAAATGGTTTTCCGTGGTTTCCCACTTCTACTCTGGCCAAATTCCGGAACGGATTCTATCTTAAGGCCACGGCCGCCCCCTTCCCAATCCTTAATTGCAAATACACACATCATTACAAGACCGCAATAACTCAGGTTATCAGAAAAATTCTACACACACACCCAAGTAAACGGGGCTAATTGACCGCGATGTTCTATCCCCTCAAATGAAACAAAACAACAACATATCGAAGGATATTCTGATCGCCAGTGCTTGCATCAAAGTATACGTAATCCTTAGAAATTCCCATGGTATTATTAGCATACTTTCGATTTTTGCAAAAAATGAAAGTAGACTTATGAGATCTATACAGGGCCAAAGATTGTGTGTCTGTCTGAGTGTGTGTGTGACTGTGTGTCTGTGTTGAGTGTGAGTGTGTGTACTCTGAATGTCTGCCCCCTCTATCTCTTCGAACACGGTGAAACCGAATTGAACGAAATTTGGTACAGAGGTAGCACTAGCGTAGAACACCTCAATGTCATGTTTTATATCGCCAACATCTTGACGGAAACGTAATGGTGGCCACACAAATGTTCAAAGCTTAAATCAAATTACGATTATTTTCTTGTCTCATTTAAATGGCTATTTTCCCTAAATACTGTTCAAAACCATGGATGGATACTATTCGTTATAATTATTATTTATTTAGTCGATTTTACTCTCCAGGTTAGGTTTTCCCACAGACTCAGCGTGGGATCCTATCATTACCGCCTCTACGGGCAGTGTCCTGGAGCTTGAAACATCTCGTCTGGGGGATACAACTGGGGAAGTGAGATCAGCACCTCGCCCAGGTGGCCTGCAAAGCGAACATTGTCCTCTTAAGGGATGGGAAGGGAGGGACAGATCGGGAGGGATAGGCGAGGAAGAGGGAAGGAGGCGGCCGTGGCCGTACGGTAGGTAACATCCCGGCATTTGCCCGAAGGCGAAGTGGGAAACCACGGAAAACCACTTCGAGGATGGATGAGGTGGGAATCGAACCCCCTCTACTCATTTGGACCACCCGAGGCTGAGTAGACCCCGTCCCAGTCCTCATACCACTTTTCAAATTTCGTGGCAGAGCCGGGAATTGAACCCAGGACGCCCGGGGAGGCAGTTAATCACGCTGACCACTACGCAACGGAGGCGACTCTATTCGTGATAATTAGAATTTTAATAGTTCAATATTTAAAATAATATGACACGTTCTGTAATTACTGCCTTGCTGCGAGGCTCAGCGGTAACGTTCTCGCTTGCTGTGCCCAAGGTTTCTGGTTCGTATCCTGGCGCAGTCAGCTGGCATTCGAGGGTGCGCAAATGCGAGGGAGCCGTGTCAGTTGATTTACTGGTACGTTGAAGATCCCCTTCGGAGCAAAATTCCGGCACCCTGACGTATCTAAAAGCCAGAGTAGTTAAAAGGGACGTAAAACCAATAATGTTATATTTATCTGTATTTACTGCATGTTTGGGGCAGATGACCTCGTAGTTCCGCCCCTTAAAACCTAACTATTATTGTAAGTGTATAGCAAGCGCTTTTCGCACAGACGCCGTTGAAAGAAATTATAGTTTCGGTCTGATATATTTATTCGTGAGCCTACTCACATAACAAATCTAAAATGTGTACAAAATTTCGAACACTTACTACGTTGAATATACAGGATACCTTGCTTTCGTTCTACAGATCATTATGTCGTCGTCCAATCTGGCTGCGTACCGTCGGATAAGTACGGTGCTTTTGAGGACCAAATAAAAAATCACTCGTTGGAACAGATAGATATGCGTCCATAATACATCCACAATAAACTACATTAAGAAAAAAAAATGTACTAGTTCAAGGTTCGAACCTACTACATTGTGTCTTCGTTGAGGATATTCTAACAATTCTTGATTTAGGCACCGTAGCTACCGAGAGCCATACGTAATCGCTGGCACTTATTGAATCTATTCGGAGACACTTCCTGTCCAAACGTAAGAAGGTGTTATTCGGAGCTCTGATCGTTTCAATCATGCATTATATTTGAGGTCATTGAAAGAACACTGCCACTATTGATTTCTACTATATTCTCGAAGATGTACTCAACGGTAAAGTTGTACAATGGACGTAAGGGAGCAGGTACCAATGTTTTTAGGATGACTGTGATATACGCGTTAGTTGGGTTGCCTTCCTCCAAAAAAAATAAGGGGCGGGTGGACCACACTGTATATATATACAGTGTGGTCCACCCGCCCCTTATTATTTAGTTTTATGAAACCCAACTAACACGGCATTTTCCCCGAAGGTCGATATTGCTCTGCGCTCTGACTGTGCGACAGCAATGTAATTGGGCCATGGGTCTAGCAAAGAAAAACCGACCTTAAACCTTTCCCCGCCAAATACTATGGCCCATTCTACTAACATTTGACTCACTGCTCCTTGAAATAACACACATACACGCAATTCGATCGAATTAATAGCTTACGCCACGTGATCTGTAATAGTAGACAGTTAAATCAACACCATAAATCGTGATTGAAGACTTTGAGATGGACTTAAACGTTTGAGGTGGGACGGCTACTGTAACTACACCACGTTTAGCGTGGGCTATCTACCATGTGTTGGTGGCTGAGAGGTTTAAAGCCTGACCGTACATGATGGGCGCGAGCGGGTTGAATTCTGCTTCGAATTCAGTAGTAGGCATACTTTTTTGAACGAAAGCCCACATTCCATTTTAGTGGGGATGTAACTACATTGCCACATTTATTGCCTTACGACGTATTTTTGTGACGAATACGTTGAATTTTGCGGATTTATTTACGAGAATACGATCGAACTGGTACGTTAAGCCACGTGACCTGCAATGGCAGCAAATATAAAAACTGGCATGAATATTAATATAACATATCGAAGTGTCGCTCCGGAGGTCCGGGTTCGATTCCCAGCTTTGCCAAGAAATGTAATATTTGTCTGAGGGCTGAAATTTGGTACACGTAGCCTCGTGAAGCAAATATGAGAAGAAGTGGGTTCGATTCCCACCTCAGCCACCCTGGAAATGGTTTTCCGTGGTTTCCCACTTCTACTCCGGCCAAATTCCGGGACGGATTCTATCTTAAGGCCACGGCCGCCTCCTTCCCAATCCTTAATTGCAAATACACACATCATTTTAGGCCCGCAATAACTCAGGTTATCAGACAAATTCTACACACACTCCCAAGTAAACGGGGCTAAATGACCGCGATGTTCTAGCCCCTCACGTGAAACAAAACAACAACATATCGAAGGATATTCTGATCGCCAGTGCTTCGATCGAAGTATACGTATTCCTTAGAATTTCCCATGGTATTATCAGCATACTTTCGATTTTTGCAAAAAAATGAAAGAAGACTTATGAGATCTACACAGGGCCAAAAATTGTGTGTCTATGTGTGAGTGTGTGTGTGTGAGACTGTGTGCCTGTGTGTGTGTGAGTGTATGTACTCTGAATGTCTGCCCCCACCCTATCAATTCGAACACGGTGAAACCTAATTGAACGAAATTTGGTACAGAGGTAGAACTAGCATAGGGCACATCAGTGCCATGTTTTATATCGCCGCCATCTTGACGGAAACGTAATGGCGGCCACCCAAATGTTCAAAGCTTAAATCAAATTACGAATAACCTAATCATCCGATCTCTACCAAATTTTGCAACAACATATATTTATATGGCGAGCGTCTTTTGACTAAATTACAAGGTAATCAGCCCAATAGTTTGCAGATGGCGGCCATGTATGTGTGCAAATCGATTCCCCCTATCAATTCAAACACGGTGAAACCTAATTGAACGATATTTGGTACAGGGGTAGCACTAGCGAAGGACACCTCAGTGTTATGTTTTATATCGCCGCCATCTTGACGAAAACGTAATGGTGGCCTCCAAAATGTTCAAAGCTTAAATCAAATTACGACTAACCTAATCATCCGATCTCCACCAAATTTTGCAACAACATATACTTGTATGGCGAGCGTCGTTTGTTTGAACTACAAGGTCATCATCCAATTAGTGTGCAGATGGCGGCCATGTATGTGTGCAAATTGATTCCCCCAATCAATTCAAACACGGTGAAACCGAATTGAACGAAATTTGGTACAGAGATAGCACTAGCGAAGGGCACTCCAGTGCCATGTTTTATATTGCCGCCATATTGACGAAAACGTAATGGCGGCCATCCTAATGTTAAAAGCTTGAATCAAATTACGACCAACCTAATAATCTGATCTCTACCAAATTTTGCAACAACATACCTTTATGTATGGAAAATCTTTTGACCACACTACAAGGTCATCAGGCCAATAATATGCGGATGGCGGCCATGTTTGTGTGCAAATCGATTCCCCCTATCTTTTCAAACACGGTGAAACCGAATGGAACGAAGTTTGGTACAGAGGTAGCACTAGCAAAGGCCACCTCAGTGTCATGTTGTATATCGCCGCCATCTTGACCGAAACGGAATGGCGGCCACCGAAATGTTAAAAGCTTAAATCAAATTACGACCAACCTAATCATTTGATCTCTACCAAATTTGTCAACAACATACCTTTTTGTGGGAAGCATCTCTTGACTGAACAACGAGGTCATCAACCCAATAGTTCGCAGATAGCGGCCATGTATGTGTGCAAATCGATTCCCCATATCAATTCAAACACGGTGAAACCGAATTGAATGATTTTTTTTACAGAGGTAGCACTAGCAAAGGGCACATCATATTCATGTATAATATCCGTATAGCACGTCGTATTTCAAGAAGCTACTACAACGAACATTCAATTATACTCCTTGAAAAGGACAACGAATTATAACAATACCCATTCATTTAGGAGAAAGTAGGCTATACGTTCTTTACCGAACATCTTGTTTTGTTATTAAATTTTAATAAATAGTCTTAGCATATCTTTAGGCCTGTATCACACGACACTCGCTGACAAGGAAACTGCTGTGTTCGCTGGTACAAAATCCTGTATGATTCTGTTCTCTTCGTCAGTATACCCGCTTGTATTACCGAAGTGTATCACACGCTAGCATTTTGTACGCTAAGTTGTATGAAATAAAACCGAAGGGCTGTCGTTGAGGGCATTATTTGCAGTTAATTCGCCTTAATAACGCAAAACTTGCTTTAAGTAAATTACAAAACATGCTTGGTACTGAATGCATTCCAATCAATATTTAATATCTAACTGTAATAATTTAATATATTACCATACGCGTTAATAAGAAGCGCAACAAAAACCTCCAGAGTGTGTTGAAAATGTGTGCAAGTGTTATTACGCCCGCTCGCTCTTTCGAAGATCCCGGGTTCAAGAATATCCAACGGCAGACTTTTAAAATTCTTTTTAACTATTTTATTATACCCTCCCTACCTCGTACAGCAAGATTTCAACTTGGTTTTGTTCACATTATCTACGAAGACGATAGGGAAAGTTATTTTCTTGTCTCATTTGTATGGCTATTTTCCCTAAATACTGTTCAAAACCATGGATGGATAGTATTCGTTATAATTATTATATTTTTAGTCGATTTTACCCTCCATGTTAGGTTTTCTCACGGACTCGGCGAGGGATCCCATCATTACCGCCTCTACGGGCAGTGTCCTGGAGCTTGAAACATCTCGTCTGGGGGATACAACTGGGGAGGTGGGATCAGCACCTCGCCCAGGTGGCCTCACCTGCAAAGCGAACAGGGTCCTCTTGACGGATGGGAAGGGAGGGGAAGATCGGGAGGGACAGGCAAGGAAGAGGGAAGGAGGCGGCCGTGGCCGTACGGTAGGTAACATCCCGGTATTTGCCCGAAGGCGAAGTGGGAAACCACGGAAAACCACTTTGAGGATGGGTGAGGTGGGAATCGAACCCCTCTACTTATTTGGACCACCCGAGGCTGAGCAGACCCCGTCCCAGTCCTCATACCACTTTTCAAATTTCGTGGCAGAGCCGGGAATCGAACCCAGGACGTCCGGGGTGGCAGCTAATCACGCTGACCACTACGCAACGGAGGCGACTCTATTCGTGATAATTAGAATTTTAATAGTTCAATATTTATCCCAGAATAATAATATGACACGTTCTGTAATTACTGCCTTGCTGCGAGGCTGAACGGTAACGTTCTCGCTTGCTGTGCCCAAGGTAGCAGGTTCGTATCCTGGCGCAGTCAGCTGGCTTTTGAGGGTGCACAAATGCGAGGGAGCCGTGTCAGTAGATTTACTGGCACGTTGAAGATACCCTTCGGAGCAAAATTCCGGCACCCCGACGTCTCTAAAAGCCAGAGTAGTTAAAAGGGACGTAAAACCAATAACATTATAATTATCTGTATTTACTGTATGTTTGGGGCAGATGACCTCGTAGTTCCGCCCCTTAAAACCTCACTAACTAACTATTACTGTAAGTGTATAGCAATCGCTTTTCGCACAGAAGCCGTTGAAAGAAATTATAGTTACGGTCTGATGCATTTATTCGTGAGCCTACCCACATAACAAATCTATTTGTTATGTGGGTCGTCTGATTTAGTCGGAGTTTTCATTTAAACAAAGGTGGTCAAAATTTCGAACACTTGCTACCTTGAATATACAGGATACCTTGCTTTCGTTCTACAGATCGTTATGTCATCGTCCAATCTGGCTGTGTACCATCGGAAAAGTACGGTCCTTTTGAGGACCAAATAAAAAATCACTCGTTGGAACAGATAGATATGCGTCCATAATACATCCACAATAAACGACATTAAGCAAAAAAAAAATGTACTAGTTCAAGGTTCGAACCTACTACAATGCGACTTCGTTGACGCTACTCTAGCAATTCTTGATTTAGCCACCATAGCTACCTTTTTTTTTTTTTTAAGCTCTTTACAGAATTACAGAATTTTCAGATATAATAAATACCATACTAATACATCACAAGAAATCCAGATAGTGTCCATATTTATCGTACAATTGTCCACCTTCACTAAGCTTCCAACGCTCTTTTTGCAGGTGATACCTGAGATCCAGGAAAGAGAAATGTTGATCATTGTCCATCACGAAGTGTACATATTGGCCCATTATCCACACAATGGCAGTCTGTTTAATTTGGGGGAAGGCGGTCACCGACAAACGAACCAACTTCCTGTCATCAAGGTCATCCGAGGGCACATTTAATAGTTGACATACTTTTCCCTT
This sequence comes from Meconema thalassinum, assembly GCA_946902985.2. Lineage (NCBI taxonomy): Eukaryota > Metazoa > Arthropoda > Insecta > Orthoptera > Tettigoniidae > Meconema > Meconema thalassinum. Next base: position 274,940,946 of record OX336390.1, read on the forward strand.
ACACCACAGCCACGTGGAGGCAACTCGCGTGCATGATGTGAAGCGGTGTATCGCCGTATCAGTTTGACCACATATAGTACACCATGGGTAAGCTTCAAGATGGATGGAATATCGCCGTAGAGCGGTTGGGATGAGATCGTTGAGGAAGATAAAAACTTGGGAGTGTACAGCAGAAGAAATGGACATAGCCCCAAAATTTTTCCAAACAGTGGGCCAATGGACGTAGAGGGTGGTGGCCTCTATTCGCGGTTTGGAGTGTACCACTTGCCGCAACATGTTATAGATACTTTTCGTCGTTGGAACAATCCCTGATGGCATTTGGCGAACAGTTTCCAGAAGGTGCTGTTGCTGGTCCCTAAATATCTTCGGCAAAGCTCTATCACAACCACGGGCTGTGTTTCGAATATCTTTGTATAGCGCTTTCGTAAAAGTGTCATGTTGGGAAAGAATGGTGATATCGTTCTTGCAGAGGAGTGCACGGCATTTCATGCCATGAGCTGTTAGCCCTAGCCCGCCTTGCCGGGATGGGAGATACAACTGTTCCCGTTGTACTCGGAACAAAAATCCTTGCCATATAAACCAACCTGTATATTTTGCCAATTGGCTCTCAAACATTTTGGGAAGTGGGAAAAGTTGTGCGACATACCATATTTTAGAGAGCGCAAACACGTTGAGGACCATGACCCGTTGCACTATATTGAGGTTTCTTTGACCAAATTGGATCAGGACTCCCCTAACTTTGGCAATGACCTTAGTCCAGTTAACTTGCACTGTGTCCAGAAGCGATTGCTTCCAGGTAATGCCAAGAATTTTCACATCATTTACTATCCGGAACCAGGGCTGTGGGGTAATCACTGAGTTAGTATTGAGCGGAAGCAAAGCAGTTTTCTGGGGGTTCGATTGTGCTCCAGAGGCGATATGGTAGAGCTGAAGGACGCTATCGATGTGGGAGATGTCTTCTTCATTGCGGATCAATATTGATACGTCATCAGCATAGGCGCACATTCCAAAAACATGTGTGGACAGTTTGTAACCCTGTAGCTTCACCTGGGTAGTCCGAATGAACAATCCGAGAACCATAGTGTTTTGCTGGCATGTATTCAATCTATTCGTAGACACTTCCTGTCCAAACGTAAGAAGGTGTTATTCGGAGCTCTGATCGTTTCAATCATGCATTATATTTGAGGTCATTGAAAGAACACTGCCACTATTGATTTCTACTATATTCGCGAGGATGTACTCAACAGTAAAGTTGTACAATGGACGTACCAATGTTTTTAGGATGACTGTGATATACGCGTTAGTTGGGTTGCCTTCCTCCAAAAAAAATAAGGGGCGGGTGGACCACACTGTATATAGATAGATAGATAGATAGATAGATAGATAGATAGATACATATATACATAAATTATATATAAACTTTTGAACTGATTGTGGTTTTGGGGTCTAGGGGATGTGAAACGCGAAGATATGTCGAAATTTTCTGGAAGTCGAAACATGGTACCCATTGCAATAGTTAGCATTCTAATGAAATCTACCTAAAACGAGAGAAGAGAACAACACCGTTTACGAATGAAAGAATACTGGGCTAATTTTAAAGCTAAACAAGATGTTCAGGAAATAACATATATCCTACTTTCTCCCAAATGTATGGGAATAGTTATAACTCTTTGTTCTTATCACCTCCTATTTTCTTCCTATTCGAAATGCAAATTGGCACACTGGATTTGAGCAGCGGCGTTCAAATCATCGTTTATAATTTCCCCTAGTATTTTGCAATTTCATCCGCAAACACTCCAAACAACGTAGGAATTCAGTATATTAACACCGACTTCTAACAATAATTGAAACTTCGTTGGGCTTAACGTATCACTGGGAGAAACACATTTAATATACCTACTGAACACCTAATTTTTAATCGCGCCTATACTTGGCAGTGCGCTCTATCGGCAACACGAGGCCATTTTCAATAACACCGCTGGCATGGGCTCACTAACTGGCCGGTATAGAGCACAGTTCGCATCTAGTAGGCAGTGGATAGTTCCCGCATACTGTAGTTCAACTAGTTGCTGGTAGATGTCACTCCTGCAGATCCATTGGAGAACTTTATTTAATTAAATATATATTTTCCATTGCAAAATGCACAATATAACGCTCAATTGTATAACGCCTCAGTACTCAAAAAACAATAAATATTAAAAAATCAAGCAAAGAAATTACAACTCTGTCAGCATTAGAACCCTGGCTGGCCAGGTGAGAGACCAACGCTGTAACCACAGACCTAATTATGCCCTCTCATGTTCAATGTTATCAATCGATTCAGATGCAACGTCTTAGCAAATAATGACTTTTACTAAACGATTTCTTCACTGGAGTATATTTCAAACAAAGTTAATTTCATACAAAGTTCATATTATTTCTATCTGTAGGCTATATTGCATGCAACAAACTCAAATTTGTGAAATATAGGTCAGAATGAGAGATCAGCTGACATTTTGTCTGCAACCGAGACGGCTCAGCTTTTAAAAGCCCCTTCTGCAATTTGATATTACAATATAAACTTTTAATTTCGATCGGGCCACGTCCTTTAGAACAGTTTAAACGATTATAGGTTCGATAATCGGAACTGGTGGGCCCCATGTAATGGATGATAAAGTTTGCATAATTCACACGGCCGCCATCCTGAAATGGTACGGTTGATGACCTTGTCGTTTGGGGGGCACAAGACGCATCCCATATGAAGGTATGTTTATACCAAATTTAGTAAAGATCCGATCATTAGTTTGGTCGTAATTTAATTTTAAGTTTTGACCATTTGAGTTGCCGCCATTACGTTTTGGTAAAGATGGCGGCAATATAAAACATGCCACTGAGGTGCCCTTTGCTGGTGCTACTTCTGTATCAAATTTGGTTCAATTCGGATTCACCGTGTTTGAATTGATAGGGGGAGAGGGGGGCAGACATGCAGAGTACACACACTCCCACACACACACACAATTTTTGGCCCTGTTTCGATCTCATAAGTAGTCTACTTTCATTGTTTGCAAAAATCGAAAGTAGGCAAAAAATACAGTTGAAAAGACGTTGTCTCTAGTTGACCGAAACGAACAAAAAAATAGCATGTATATTTATTCGTCATGGCCAACAATGGACCACGTTTGACAGGTTTTTAATTATTTTTTGTCTTCACTCTCTGCCAATTACTCTTCATAATAATAATAATAATAATAATAATAATAATAATAATAATAATAATATGGTTCTTAGATAACGTCCTTTTTACCACTGTGGCTAATAATACCAGTGTTTAAGAAAGGGGACAAGAAAGTGTGTGATAACTATATAGGGATCACCCTCATATCACAGATAGTAAAAACACTGGAAAGGATATTAGAAAGAAGAATGAGAAGAAAGATGGAAGGAGAGTTGCAAGAGGAACAGTATAGCTTCAGGAGTGGAAGATTCACAGTGGACCCAATCTTTAGCTTGAGGCAGGTGATGGAAAAGAACTGGGAATATGGAGAAGATTTGGTCATGACTTTAATAGATCTAGAAAAGGCATATGATAGTGTCCCCAGAGAGAAGGTATGGGAAACCATGGTTAAGAAGGGACTGGGAAAAGAAATGTTGGAAATGGTGCAATCAATGTACAACAACTGTGTTAGCAGGGTACTGACTCCAGTTGGAAAGACAGATTGGTTTAGGAACAAAACTGGACTAAGACAGGGGAGTGTGCTGTCACCTCTTTTGTTCATAATGGTAATGGATGAAATTGTAAAGATAACAAAGGAAGCATATGGACATAAAGAAATGAAGTTACTATTATTTGCAGACGATATTGTGGTCTGGGGAAGGAACACCGAAGAAGTGCAAACACAACTAGATGCACTGAACGAATATATTCAGAAGTACGGCCTGAAAATCAGTATAGAGAAAAGCAAGACCATGGTGATGACAAGAGGGGAAAGACAAGGAAAGGGCACTGTGAAAATTGGAAATCAGAGTTTGGAAATTGTGGACACGTTCAAATACCTAGGAAGTGAATTGATGCAAACTGGTAGGTTGGACATGGAGATTGGCAGGAGGGTACAGCAGAGCAATGCATTCTATCAAAGTGTACGAAAACTTGTTTGGGATAAGGAAGTACCAAGGAAAAGCAAGGAGGTAATGTATAAAGTGTACTATGTACCCATATTAACTTATACAGCTGAGACTTGGACCCTGACAAGCAGGCAAGAGAGTAGAATCCAAGCCAGTGAAATGAAATTCCTAAGAAGGATGGTAGGAAAGACAAGGAAAGACATGATGATGATGATGATGATGATAGTTGTTGTTTTAAGGGGCCTAACATCTAGGTTATCGGCCCCTAAGGAAAGACAGAGTGAGGAATGAAGATGTTAGGAAGGAAGTTGGGATGGGGAAAACTAAATGAGAGAATTGAGAAGAATAAACTAATGTGGTTTGGACATGAAAAGAGGATGGAGGAAAATAGAATACCATAACAGATGCTGGAGGAAAAGTGCAAGGGTAAGATAGCAAAGGGAAGACCTAGAACAAGGTGGATCGATTCAGTGAAGAACAGCGTGAGAAAAAGAAATCTGGACTGGGACAAGATCGTGGAAGAAGAATTGTGGAAGGAAAGAGGAAAGTGGAGAAGTGCCATAAACACCCCGACCCGGCATGAGCTGGATAAGGGGAAATGATGATGATGATGATGGCTTTAGAGACGCTGAGGTACCGGAAATTCGCCCTAAAGGGGATATTTAAATCTACTCATATGGGTCTGTCGTATTTAGAGTAAGCACCGTCCAATGCCAACTGACTACGCCTGGATTCAATCTCGCACCCCTGAGCAGATCAGGTGAGAGCCATATAGCTCCACCCTATCAAAATAACAGTCACGTTTCATTTAAAACATAGTACAAGTAAGAGGTGGTGTTGATAATGATTGCGATCAAATTTGCGATATTTAAGTGCAAGCCATGCTCGGCAAGGTAAATGATTCTAACATCTGGCAAATTAAAGGATAAGCTTTGAATGCTTGCACAAAATGCAGAAGAATATATTTAATAGTCATTTAGTGTATCACCACGATAAACTGACAGAGGAGTAACCCAATATCCGGTCGTGTGTGGACGTAAAATATGGAGGATTATGAGCAACAGACGAGGCAAAGCGCTACTCTTTCAAGCTCATCGCCTCTGGCTGGCACATAAATCTCGGTATTTACAAAAATAGGTCACATTGAGTTTTGATGGCAACTACTGTATATTAATATTATAACTGAAGACCAGGGGTAAAACACTTTTCTCAAATCACTGAGTTAAAGCAAACACAATTACCTCTACCAGAATCTCACGGGATTAGTTATTATTTCATATTGGTGGCTCGGAGATCATGTACTTGGATGTGCGTGTTGAATTTGTCTGATAACATGTATTCTTGAGGTGTCTGTAATGGGTGTGAATTTGTAGATCAGCGAAGATTGGGAAAGCGGCCGTGGCATAACGTTCGGTTTCTTCCCGGCATTTTCTTGGAGTAGAAGTGGAAAGCTACGGAAAACTCCTTCCAGGATGGCTGAGATGGGAATCGAACCCACCTCTTTTCAGTTTTGGCTCACGAGGCTGAGTGTATCCCGTTCCAGCCCTCAGACCAGAACTTGATTTCTTGGCAGAGCCGGGAATCGAACCCGGATTTCGGGGGTGACAACCAAGATTGATAGCCACTGCGCCACTAGCGAGGACTAGTTGCATTTAACATGCAGTGCTGCCAACGATTATTGTTCACTTAAAGTAAGTGACCTCAGAGTAGAATGTCGTCACATAAAATTTCTAAAGGGTTCCGATACAGTTCATTGTCCTCATGAGACTGAATAAACACCGTTCCAGCCCTCAAACCTGAATTAGATTTCTTGGCAGAATGAGGAATCGAACACGGGGCTCAGGGATGGCATCTAATTTATATCTAACCATTACACCAAAGGTTGAAATTCCGGTACGGTCATCACAACAGGCCCTCCCATGTCATTCCTCACAATCTATCCAGGCTTTGAATAGGCACAGTTTACTTCACCGATATCTACTGGTATTCTTGAGAGCTCGGGCATTGAAGCGAGTCTAGTAGTCTAGTAACAGCCCACTGGAGGCGCTACTGGCCAAGCTCTCTGCACGACTGACAATTTCACAGGATTTCTCCACTCTGGGATAGTATCTTATGTCAAGTTCCGGTGTAATTACCCCAATCCCAACACTAATAATTACAGTTACATAAAAGTACAGCCACCACAGAAACACAGTTTAGCAGACAAATTGAGCACTCAGGCAAGTACACAGAGCTAATGACCAAAGTGTCCCAAGCTCCTAAAATCTATGAACAACATCAAAAACTAAATTATTTTGTTAAGGATTTGTAGAGAACCCGGATATTTATACTGGGAAATGACAATCCCCCAGGACACTCTCCTGTATTTAAACAGAGGAAAGAGGGTGTTTGGTTAACCCTGGTTGGGGATTGGAGCAGGGGCCCCGGGACATGCCCGGCATTTGTTTTGGTGAGTTTGAAAAACTAGAATGAAAATCGCATCAATATGGCCGCTGTCTACGCAGGGTTTGAACCACTGATCTCTGACTTTCTATCTACTGTACCTTTTGCAGTCACGATGGTCGACTTAACTTGCACGGCTACACTGCGAAGTACGCAGAGCTGAGGACCACAAAGTTTAAAGCCCCTAGACAAACCAACAACACAATATCGGATAACTTTCACGTTGGATGTGTCGCCCAGACATGGAGCTGCAAGCTATATGCTGTTTAATGTCTCCTTTGAGTTCTGGCTCTTCCGCTAGATGACACACGTCACTTCTTTGTAAAGGTGGGATGTCCTTTGAAGCTATTGTAGCAAACTTTGTATCTCAACAACATAATTATCTGTTAATTATACCAGCTGGAAGTAATGAGTAGCTGTTCCGCCACTTCATCTTCGTTATTGGTTATCTCTGTCAGACGCCCACTCACTCGTCTTGTCAATCTTACAGTTCTGTTCCATTGTATTAAATTTTAATATATTTAATGACGGTAATTCTTGTTTGGCTGGCTCCGTGATGTTGAGATAGTGTGCCTATCTGTCACCAGGAGGCTCCGGGTTCGATTCAGTCAGGGATTTTAGAACTGACGTGAGGGCTGAAACATGGTACACTCAGCCTCGTGAGTATAATAATTGATTAGCTGCCTGACAGTGAGGTAGCGCCCCAGTGAGGAAAACCAAGATTAACGTTCATAGGATCTGAAGCTCTGACAACGCGTCAACCCGTAATCTGTAGACCAAGTGGCTGGGTAGGTCGCTTGGTAGGCCGAGGCCCTGCCTGGGCTTTGGTGCAACGGAGTTAAATTGTTGTTTGATAAAGCGAAACATCGAGGTGATTTTCCCCTCCCAATTTTATAATTTTAGGTTTTTAAAATTGTGAGGTGAACTCCAAAATAAAAGACGGTATAAATAATACAATTAATTAAAAATCATCCAAAATTAGTAACAGTTGCATAATAGTACATTATGCAACGAGTGTCTTAATTACCATTATAGGCGAGTTGGATACGACTCTTTATGTTCGACGATAATTATAACTTTATTATATGTTTTAACATAAATATTCATAAATATCTGATACCGTGCGTAAGAGACGATTGAAATTTTATGGTCACATCTGCCGAATGGACAACACCTGATATGCAAAAAAACTGCTAGATATAATTAATTCAAAGAAGGTCAAAATCAGTTGGTTTGAAGAAATCAAACAGGACTTAAAGGAAATAAACATTACAGAAGATAGCATCATGAATCGCAAGACTTTTGGAACCCGAGTTACAAATCACTCTTTCGCCGAAAAAGCTAAAAAGACCACTGGAAAAAATGGACGGAGGAACGTAAGAAGGGGCATAGTGAGTTCATGAGGAGATTTTGGGAGGAGAAGAAGAGGAAAGCTCCATCAACCCGAGTCAACAAGTTCAAGCGCGCTTCCTAAGTGGGCAAAACGAAGAAAGAAGAAATATCTGTTCAGTAACTAGAATTTTGTGATCGGGTGCTGCGCTGGGTAGGATATCTCTGTGTTCCATGCTCTCTGACCGACCGACGCATGCGCTCTGTGTGCTCCAATGCCATATGTGTAGGTTGTGAACCAGTATTCAGTAAAACTGTCACCGTAGTCGTTTGAAAATTGAATTTGGGGATATTAAGGTACACTGCTATTTCTTGTCTCATATTCACCAGTTCATTTACGCGAACATATGGACGGTGCACTTTCGGTAATTTATATAGACATGTTGGATTTTGAGCGCATGCGCGAAGGTATCCTTATCTAATTGGTCAAACAACTGTTTCTTGAGCTGTGATTGGTGAGAGAAACTGTTTCATAAAGAAAAATAGTGTTATAATGACCATCATTATGATACAGTTTTCACACATATAATAGTCAAGGTAGAACATAAATAAACAAATACGACTGTATTGAACAAATAATTCTAATCATAATTAAAAATAAAGAAAAACACAACTAAATTGTAATACAAAATCGCTGGAAAATTTAAAATTGCTTTCGAAACACATTCTCGCCCATAAAGCGGATGACGCGATCAGCAGCCACTACGTTGTGGGCTATTAAATTGAGCGTTTCAAGCGTACCAAGGTTTCTTCGTAGATCTGAAAGTTTCACACACACTCAAATAATATGTGGGCCACAGTGGGTTTGGATTGTTGTTTATAATTAATTATAGAATGGTTTTCAGTTGGTCAACACAAACTGTGCCCAGTTACATTAGGCGGGATAACAGGTATTTAAACGCCCAAACCTGGCGTAGTGACTGAACAGAAGATGTGCGTGTAACTGTGTAGGATAGGGGTAGGTACAATTTCGGAAATAATCAGGGATTGAGTAAGTGAGGGAAAGCTTGGAAAGACCACTCTCAGGATGGCCGCTGTCAGTACCTGTTGTGGCGGCAGTAATACAGTTTGCCACCTGGTGCCACCAACGTGCAGAGACAAACAATCCAAAGACTTTAGTTTTCACTAAGGCTAGCGGTTTCTATGACGACAGTTTTGGTTGTTGACAAACGGGCTTTAGGCTATCTGTTCTTTGTACATGTGCTTGCCATGGTGGGTGAGTGGTTATCGTATCGGATTACTAACCCCCCCAAGCTTACAGGTTCGCTCCTGGCCGTGATAAGTGATTTTTGAAAGGCGGCAAAAATTACGACACGCATGTCATACGATGTTGGCATGTCGAAGAACCCATTTGAATTCAGTAGGCCGTGTTCATAATGGCAAAGTTTATTAATATTATTATTATTATTTATTTACCATAAATCGTACAAGAAGTATGGAAGGCCTAGTGAAAAAGGGCAAGAAAGCCCCACATACATATTTCATGCTTAACAGGTACAGTTTACATCTACATTTGTTTTAACAATATTTACATGTTTTACAAAGATATTTGCAGTATTTATATATCGGGATTTTCCGCCAACACAAAGTTCCTCATTTCTCTACTAGAAAGCGCTATAGTGTCAAGAAACTTAGATATCTAACCTCCTTGACTTTCATAATGCTTCAAGGAACAACAAAATTCGACATGCATGCTGCCCTCTGGGTGTCAAATTACAAAGCTTGCACCCGGCACCTGAGGCCATACGATAGTCTATTATTATTATTATTATTTGTACATGTGACTGTATCTTGTGATTCTGGAAATAAAAGTGTGTTCATCCCACATTTTCTGACTTGCTACAGCTTGACACACGTCTACGCTGCTGGATGTGCGTGGCTTTAGAGACACCAGGGTCCCGGAATTTTTAACGTGCCAGTAAATCTGCTGACACGGCTCTGTCACAAACAATCCCACAGAAGTGACACTCAACTGTGACAGGATAATATCCTGATTTCTCGGCCTCAGTGCCACACAGCTGAACAAATTAATATGAATGGCAGATGGTGTCACATATTTTCGAATTATGACTGACAAAATTCTAAATAAGCATTTTATTTGTATAGAGATGAAACTACACAAAACTAAATTTAAATCAAAACAAAATATACAGAAATGCAAAATCATTAAGACAAAAGTATTTTCCGTTCTTTCTGTTTGTCGCCTTCTGTGGTCACAAGATACGTATTGAGATTCCGGATCCAAGGTTCGATACCCCGCTCTGCTAAGAAATTTAATCCTGGTCTGAGGATTGGAACAGAATACGTACGCACAGCACACTGAGGTAAAACTGTGAAGATATACTGTACGTTCGATTCCCATCTTACCTTTACTGGACGTGGTTTTCGAGGGTGTCCTCCTTCAACTTGAGTTTAATATAGCGATGGATAACATAAAAGTACGGTCCCAATCCTATACCCAATACAAATACAATCACGACTGCAGATATCATAATAGCACTGGCTATCACACGGTCAATGCATGTGAGATTTTCGAAGTGAAGTGCCATGTCCTGTGGTTCGGATTCCACGTAAAAAGGAGGTCCCGTGGCTCATGATCTCAAGATTAACGGTCACGTTAAACTACAAGCTTCCTTTACAAATTCTGCACACAACCAAATAAATGGAGCTGGCGATCTTCATATCGCAAGTTCCTAAATCAAACAGCAAAGTATTTCTTGTAGAACATTTCTACCTGACATGTTTGAAGAAAGCAGGGGCGTATCCAGATGGGACTTCAGCCTCCTCCAAGATGCTGCAGAAATTCGTAGAAAAATGGTATTTTATGGCGTTTCACGTGGCTGTTGCGATGTTAAGCTATGTTACCTACCTTTCACGTGAATTACGAATCACCAATCGTTATACTTAAACTCGAAAATATTACATGCGTTGACAAAGTTAAGAAGCTTGACCACGGCACCATCACCTATGAAATGTATCCCTAAATGAACTGCCGATATTGAACAGTTGAGAGAGGAGGTTGATTTGTATGATTTCGATACATTTTTGTAGCTCAGGTCTGTGGTACAAATGTCACGTGCAATCGTTGTTGTTAATTCTTTAAGGGACTTGGGACATCATGGTCATCAGCCCCATGTAATTGGGTGTGTGTTGAATTTGTAATAACCTGTATTTATGCGATGAATATGGTTGTGTTTGTAACTGTATTAGAGACAGAGATGCGGTAGGCACCCCGGTACTTGAAATAAGGTTCTATCCCGGCATTCGCCTCGAGGGAGAGTAGAAAAACCGTAATCATGATAGCCATTGTCAGTGCTGGGATTCGAACCTCCTATCACCGGACATGCTGCAGCTGCCCTCGCGGTACGTGGTGCACGATATAAAGCACGGCTATGCCGCGGAACTCACGTGCAGTCCGCAGCACACCTGAGTCAAGCGGTCTGCATCCGATTCGCCTTGATGCTCCGAGTTCTTGAAGATGCTTGAGAGTAGCCGAGGGTGAAATGTAATGTAAAACATTTCAGATACGATTTCTCCGCGCAATGTTAAGTTCCTTAACCGCCCAGGTACTCAAGAAGTCAATGTATAATACATTAATTTAACTTTCTCAATCAACGTATTCTATTCTACTCAACTCTTTTGTACTCTACTTCCTTCTTCGTTTACTTCAGTTAACAAGATTACTGCTTATTACACCCTGCTTAGCTATGTTCTATCCTTAACACTGAATTATGTTGATTTTATTTATTTAATTATTCATTTATCTATCGTATGCTGATAATAATCTAGTTATAAAATAAGATACATTACGGTGCTCCTCAGTTTCATCTCTGATACTGAATACGTGATCAACTAAACATCTCTGTCCCCTCAATCGTACAAAGCCATTAAATGCTACATATGAATTTTGGGATCTTTTTTATCAACCATATAAACCTCAAAGGATAAATAGTGTTACATAAAACATAAGGCAATGATTTTTGGCTACATTCTACAAGCTTCGAATAAATGCACAGTTTCCTGTACGGGAGGAAAGAATAAAATAAAACGAAGATTATAGGGATAGAACAGGAACATCCCCTTGAGGGTTGAATCCATGAGCAGCTGCTTTGGTTGCTTGGGTAAAATTACGGGATTGGATACATTAACCGACCTAACACAATCCTTAGATACAATACCCTGTCGTGCCTTGAAGCTCTACTATTCGTCGATAACCATTCACCTATGCTGGTGAATAGATTACAAAATAATTTTTTGGTCTTTCTAAGAACGGCTTTTCGAGTTACTGGGATGACTTGTATTAATATGATATTTTTCCAGCAAATACAGACCGCTTCTTCTGAGATTTATTCTGAATTGTTCGAAGAGAGTACTTATTATTTCTTGGAAGTTTGGTCCAAGCTTTGGGAGCTTCTGGTTGGTTGTAACGAGATAATGCTGCTGATACTCTGAGTGCTTGATCTATTATATTGGATGTCCCACTCCGAAGCACTGTGGGCCGGAGAAGGAGGCTAGTATTGCGTCTCCGGAAGAGTGATCAAATGCACTGTCATCCATTTTATTAAATTACGATTATATTTGTACATTTCACTTCCTTTTCTATTCAACCTGTCGTGGTAGTTTATTTTTATGTTTTAAAACGCAGTTAAAACGCTCTTAAATGCATTCTGCTGTAGCCGTTTTCTGTCTATTGGGATGTTCCTCGATTGTAAAAAAAAACCCGACCCAGGAATGTCTGCCGCGAAGCAGTTACGCACCTCAATTCGTTCACACCCCCTCTGGCACACGTCACACTTCCTGACTTCCCGTTCATTCTCTGCTTGGACTTGGCCGTGATAACATAATGCTACGCAATGTAGACGAGAGCTTCGCTCACCCGCTCGTCATTGTGCAACGACTTGACAACATTACACTGGCTCTCCAAATCAGCAGCGGCTAGTATCGAAGCAGTGTGCTCTATATTTTTAAAATAACATAAAAAGTAAACTACGGGGCGTAGAATTGTGATTCAAGTTTCTATATACTCAGTAAAATGCTGCCTTTCATCCTACTTTTATGTAGAAACCGTATCCGGTTAAACTTGACCCCTCGGTGCGCGTGATATTTCGTTTCGGTGACGCGTGACGCGAGCCGTCAGCCTCCCACTGTTCTGAAGCCACACCTGTCCGGTCATGTCGCGGCAGAAACCGCTGGGTCGGGCTATATTTTTACGCTGCAGTTTGTGATTCCGATGTACTTAAACACATGAACTATATTTTTGTACACACATGTAGCGGAGAGCGGGTTGGTGCTGTATTTTCGAGTTCAGAGAATTTCACTTCCAGCAGATAGGATCTGGCGTTCGCATATTTTAGTTTCACTTTTGCAGGAAGGATACATTTTGAAGTTCGTGATACTATTTTGGGCGGATTGGTCTTTTAAGCAGCGGAACATCAAGGTTACCTGTCCCCAATCGTCGTATTTTATTCATAACAGTGGAGTAACCTCTGCAAGTGGGGCGGATTTCACATGGCCTATTTGCCATTGAAAGTTATTTCGATCTATTAGTCAAAATAAAATCTTAGAGCGTCACAACGCTTAGCACTGAGACCCACGAGTTTATTGTTGTTGTTGCTTATTTTAGGGGCTGTGACATCGTGGTCATATAGCCTTGTGTATTGTTTCGGTGTGTTTGTGGAATTTGTGTGATATACTGTGTTATTATGATGGCTGTACTAGAGTGTGTATTTGTAAATTGGGGACAGGATTGGGAAGAAAGTGGCCGTGGCCTTAAGTTAGGAACCATCCCAGCATTTGCCTGGAGTAGAAGTGGGGGAAATAAAGGAAAATCACTTCCAGGATGGCTGAGCTGGGAACCGAACCCTCCTCTTCTCAGTTTTGCCTCACGAGGCCGAGGGTACCCCGTTCCAGCCCTTAAACAACAAAATAAAAATTTCTTGGCAGAGACTTAAATCGAACCCCGACCTTCGGGGTGACAGTCAAGAATGAGGTGAGTTTACTCGATTGTTTTCATCCAGTAAAATGTGAATATTTAGTCTTTATTTTTCAGTGCATACAGATGTTTAGTGCCTCTTTTGTTCACCACCTGTTAACAAATGAAATCGTTCAGCCAAATGAAGTCCAACACTTCTTTGTGAAGTTTGAAATATCTTTCAGTTCCTTTGAAGCCGTTTTACGCATCTTCTCGTTAGTAAGAAACTTTGCGATGGTAATATCGCACGAGTTAGGCTTAATAATTACCTTGTAATTACAAGAGGCTGTTGTTGGAGCTCTCTCAATACAATACACGAGCCATCGATCCATCCTCTGTGCTACCATCATCATACCCGCTCACACCCCAGTAGCCTCGCTATAATCCTTTCGGCTTTACTTTCGACACTTACAAGGAAAGCTAGCAACCACGAAGCCACATAATGGTAACACTCATTACGTTTCACATGTATATCCAGTAGTATGTACACTAGGGGCTGCAAGTTACCGCTACATCAGAGAATTTTAAGGTTATCCTTCTTTACTAAATTATTTTGAAAAATACAGATGTGGCCATATTTTAAAAGATGGTGATGATAATTGTTGGTTTAAGGGGCCTAACATCTAGGTTATCGGCCCCTAATGAAATGAAATGACTTGAGATGAAAGGATGAAGATAAAAATAGCTCACTGCCATGGATGAAATGAAAATGGTGTATATAAAACAGACAGTGAGCCCCTACAATTATGCCTTATATGAATAAAAAAGGGATGGTAAAAAACAATAAACCAAATAAGGCATAGTGAACATTAAAATAGATGAACGCAATAAAAAATATAAAATAATCTTAACCTGAATTAAAAGTATTTAACTCACATTAAAACTTAAATAAGTAACCACTCTCCCTCATGAACCGGATGATGAGGTCTACTGACGGCCCGTCATCACGGAGAACAAGGGAGAGGGTGTTAGGCAGTTTGAGAGTCCTTCGCAGATCGGCCAGATCCACACACTCCAAGAGAATGTGTGCCACGGTAAGGTGGGCACCACAAGTACACACAGGGGTTTTGTGGCCTTATGTGTACAGACTAACCGCACGCGACACAGTTCTGCCAGGGGGTGTCATGTTGTTTATGCGAGAACTCTCGCATAATGGGTTTAGTGGCCTTATGTGTACAGACTAACCGCCTGGCTCTAGTGCTATGCGGGCTGCACGCGACACAGTTCTGCCAGGGGGTGTCATATTGTTTATTTGTTTAAAATACATATATTTCCGTTGACTTTTCAAGAAATGCTAGATTTTTCCTGTACCATCCCTTTTTTATTCATATAAGGCATAATTGTAGGGGCTCACTGTCTGTTTTATATACACCATTTTCATTTCATCCATGGCAGTGAGCTATTTTTATCTTCATCATTTCATCTCATGTCATTTCATTTCATTAGGGGCCGATAACCTAGCTATTATAAAGGAAAGTCTGTGCGAGAAATCTCGCATGTATTAAACCGCCCGTCCAGCCTTACTGTTATGTTATCGACCTGACACAGTTCTGCCAGGGGCAATCGTATTTTTTATTTGTTTAAACGTACTTTATAAACAAATACATATATTTTCTTTGAATTTTCAAGGAATACAAGATTTATCATGTACAATTGAAACGATTTGGATTATTTTGAGACAAACCGCAGCTTCCAAGTGTCTCTGGTTTAAGAGCTTGAGTTCTGTGAAACAGACACTTTAGCGTTCTATGTGTATATTAGCGGGCCCGTGCGAGAACTCTCGCATAATGGGTTTTGTGGCCTTATGTGTACAGACTAACCGCCTGGATCTAGTGCTATGCGGGCTGCACGCGACACAATTCTGCCAGGGGGTGTCATATTGTTTATTTGTTTAAAATACATATATTTCCGTTGACTTTTCAAGAAATGCAAGATTTTTCCTGTAATATTGAGACTATTTGGAAGATTTTGGTACACACCACACCTTCTAACTCCCTCTGGTTTAGGAGCTTGAGTTTTGTGAAACATACACCTTAGCGCTTTATGTGTGTATGAAGATGATGTTCTACATCAGTTATGGAGATAGATCAATTAACGACTCATTTTTATACCAGTATATTTTGAAGTAAATGTATTCCTTGAAATACTTTTGGATATTTTGGGTGCATTTGAAGCAAAAACCACGGAAATATATAAAACTAATACAATTGGAAGTGCCACATTTTTGTTCACAATTATTAATGTAATTGGATTATAAATAATCAATATTACCTAGTTATTAAAACATTGTATATTTGACCACTGTGCGACCACACCGTGAAATTTATTCCTAAATGAACTGCCGTTATTGAACAGTTGAAAGAGGAGGAGATTTATTCACGGATATCGTATTCCTAGAGCGGGCAGTAAGATTTCGATACGTTTTTGTAGCTCAGTGTTGTGGTTTCCCACCTTTACACCAGGCAAATGCCAAGATGGTTCTAACTTAAGACAACGGCCGCCCCAATCTTCACCTGAATCACAAATACACTTTTCAGCTATTAGGTAGAGTCGTGCACAAATAGTACTGTAGATGGAAGTTAGAGAATTAGAATATTTGACCCCAGCGGGACTTAATCCCGCGACCTTCAGCTTTGCTCTGACCACTGTGTTATAGGGGTATACCGAAATTCTGACTTTGACAATAATGCAAGGCAATGCGCTAACCTATCAAACTGTGACTGTTGCCCGCTTGCAAAAGAACGTTACTGTTATATACTCAGTGATTTAGTTGGAAAAAATATTTACAGGAACTCACCTTATTAATTCAGCAATTTCCAAATGGACTCGTATTGAGTGTCAAAATCAGCGGCCTCGTGTTTCCGACAAGTCGTTTCATCAGCTGAACGTCTCCCCTTTCGTAGCCATGACTTGACGTATGGTTGTGGGTTAAATAAATGCACAGGAGCTCCTACGCTGCTTATGAAAATAAGTCCGCTTGTTCTTTCAACCAGCAGCCTATTTCTCTTTTCGGTGTGGATCTCATTCATGGTACTGAAAGCTCTTTCAGGTTCTGTTGAAGAGATGGGAATGGTCTGTACGGTCTTGATTAAAGGCATCAGCTCCACTGGAATTTCCTTGGTCTCGACATACTTTCTAAAAGCATTAATTCACCTCCTCTTGTCAGACATGTGAAAAAAGTCACAAAGGTTGCCGACACTCTCATCACCATAGCAGATATCCAAAGTAGAAGTGGAGGGCCAATTATTTTTGTATAGTACCTTTGAATCACTGATAACTTTTGTCATTCTCTCATGTCTCTGCTGACCAGAGCTGGAACGAAGATGAGATGATGTGGACACATTTTCCATAAGCCTGTTATTTAAATTGTGCACAAGACTTCTGAAAAAGTGCTTTCTGTCAATTATTACAACTTTTTTAGAATCATGTAATCCTATGTTTCTAAACTGTTTGTTTTCTGCTGCTTTAAGAACTGTTCTGTAGTATTCTCCAGAAGCTGAGTTACACATAGATTCAAACACTTTTATAGTGTGCTTGATTGCATTTTGAGCCTCTGTCAGACTTGTCTCTCTTTTCTGCAACTCTAATGACAAATCAGCTAACTCAACAAGAGCATCATACATAATTGCAATATTTTCTAGAAATTCTACACAAGTTAACATATTTTCTAGACCTTGGAATTTTGCACTTTCTTTGGAGTCTCTCTGGTTGTCATTTTTTGCCTCACTAAAATGTTTTACTTGAGCACTGTAGTTTTCCCAGACAGCTTTTACAGTTCTCTGGCTTGAAACTACCCATCTTATTGTAAATATTTTCCCAATCTTCTTAACTCTTTGTTCCAGTGAAGCAGCACAAATGTTGAGTTCCCTTTGATTTTTGGGAGACATGCTGTATAAAGAATACAATTTGTCAAAGAAAGAATGGAAATGGTTAACACCTGTAACTTCATTCCTTGTATCAGAAACGGCCAATTCCAAGCGATGGTTTAAACAGTGCCAGATTACTATATCTGGAAATAGCTTTAAAAACTGTGCTCCAACTCCATTTTTTCTACCTAACATTACAGAGGCCCCATCACATGCTAGACCAACTAAATGTTCTGCCAGAAAGTTTTCATTCATCCCATATGAAGAAAGATTCTTCAATATCTCTCGAGTAATAACATCTGCATTAGTTGATTCAAGTTCTATCAAGTCCCAGAAATAGGAAACAACTTCAGAGTTATCTGAAAGGGCACATCTCAAACATAATACTAACACAGATTTTACACTAACTGTTGTTGATTCGTCAATCATAATACTGATTTTCCTCTGATTTTCTGTTATAGATTTTGCTATTTTATTTCTCATTTCCTGTGAAATGTGTTCAATAATATTAGCACAACTAAAATTTGTATGAAGAACTCGTCCCACATCTAAACCATTTAATTGTAGGTCTACGAAGGGTCTATTTCTTTTCGCAATTGAGTATGCTGTTCGAAATCCTCGAACGGTGGTTTCTAGCTGTTTGGCATTCATAGTGTCCAAGCAACTTTCAAATATCTTTTTATTGGATTCTGATTTTTGTGACATAGCTTTTTTGTGAGATTCTGAATTTTTGTGCTCAAATATTTTTTTCCTAAGGCTTGTTTGTTGTTGATTAATATTATTTCCGTTGGGATGAACCTTGCATTCTACCCATACTTTCTTTAGCTTAAGTCCTGCCCCTTTAGAAACTCCTAATCCTAATTTACTTTCCTCTTTACATATATTGCAGCCTAAATTTTTATTTCCTGCAAATAACCACTCGTTCTCTGACAAAAAATAACGGTACTGAGACTCGTTCCAACAGTCTGGAAAATCTTGTTTTCGGTAGGTGGGTCCTTGAATTTCACAGTCGATGTTAGAAGGTGTTGAACCATAACCTAGATTCTCCCTTGAATCTGCATCAAACGTTTCAGCAACATTTAACCCAGGGTCTATCTCTATACTCACATATTTAATGAAACTAATGTTCTCGGAACTCCATTCAGTTTCGTTTTTACTTGAGCCATCACACACCTTTTTAGTATTCTTTGATTCTTCATCTTCATCCCCAGCACGTTTTTTAGAACCCAGCCATTTAAGTAAACTCATTGTCACAAGTTGTGACTCACAACTCACTTTCACAGTCACTGGAAAACTTGAAAGGCACTATGGGGCTACTGATGTTCATTAACTGCAGAGAGATTCCGTAATATCTGCTTCACAGCAACACATCGAGCAGAACATAAAATAAAACTTGGATTCACCCAAACATAACGAGCGGAAGAAAGTTGTTGGGCTCACTTCCCGCTCTCCGTATCCAATAGCAGTGTAGCCAACCTTGGAGAACCAAAAAAAAAAAACCGCCCAGGAGTGTAAAAGCGACCGTATTTTATGAACATAAAACCGTAAGGTTCGATATTAGTCCGCTAGAGTACACCCGTGACGTTTCAGCGCTATGTATAGATTATAAACGATTTTCTTACTGAATGTAAAATTGTTACGTCATTCTAAAGCGGGAAGTTATTTTCCGGAACGGCGTTCCGGCCCGTTCTGGTCCAACTAAACCACTGTATATACTGTAGGCAACTCGATCACGCTTGGAATTATGCCACCTCACGGCGTAGCCATGCTCGTTAAATCGTGCATCACGGCCGCGAGGGCAGCTGCAGCACGTCCGGAGATCGAAGGTTGGAATCCCAGTGCTGACAGCGGCCATCATGAGTGGCTATTCCCGTCCCTAATACTGCTACACACACTACAAGTCATTACAGGAATACAGGTTATAAGACAAGTTCAATACACATCTAGCCACACGGGGCTGATGACCAATCAAATTAATTAAAAACAACAACACCAACATGAATAATTCATTTCAGTTCCCTTTTTAGTCTATTTTCATCATATGAAATATAGGATTAGGAGGAGTTAACCTTTTGCCAGAGTGTGCGCATGTATGTGTGTGATAAAATCCAATCAAGTCTAAACGGCACGAGTGAATTTAATGACACTCGGTAAATACATACTACGACCTCATCCGACCTCAGCCGTGTTTTAAAATGTTTTACCAATCCAACAAGGAATATGAATATCTCGGAAGCTTGATAACGTATGATGGGACAAAGAAAGAGAAATTCGGAGTAGAATTATTCAGACAAAGAACGCCTTTCATAGAAAGAATCTCTTCACATCGAGAAGTATAGACCTAAAAAAAAAAGGAAAAGACTGTTGACGTACGTATGGAGTGTGGCTTTGTATGGTAGTGAGACCTGGACAATAGGTAAGTCAGAAGAAAAGAAGTTGATGGCTTTTGAGGCTTGGTGCTGGAGAAGAATGCTTAAGATCAGTTACATAGAACATATGACAAATGAAGAGGTATTCTGAAGGGTAGGAGAAAGTAGAAGCTTTATGAAGAGTCTTAAAACAAGAAGAGCGAATATGTTGGGGCAAATTCTTAGACATAATAGCCTGCTGCAAGAGTCATCGAAGGGATGTTAAAAGGGAAAATATTAGAGGAAGACCACCATTTGCGTACATCACACAGATAATGACAGACACGAACACAAAATCATATCACGAATTGAAGAGGATGGTGGAGAATAGAGAAGATTGGCGAGCTGTTGCAAACCAGCCACAGGGCTGTTAACTTAAGAGAGGGAGAGCAATCCAACATGGCGGCCGTGCATTCTCCAGCATTCTATATATCCGAAAATGTTTCTGATACCACTCTGTTATTTTGTATGGTGTTAGAGAATACTCTTTAAAACCTGTTAAGTGCAAAACCAATATGGTGGCCAAGCGAAGATAAACTATTTAAATTGACGTTTCTCCCAATTTAATCATTCGAGCGCAGTGAGACATGCCACTGTTAATGTTTATACAAGACTTAATCTACTGACATCTAATTTAATTCAACGGTTTTCATAAACGCAAGATGGTGGCTGTGCGAAGTTTTAAAATTAAGTTATTATTTTTGTGTCCTACTCATGCGATCAAAGTGAACGGTTATATAATGAACCTGCGCAATAATCTTCATCTACTGGTACATAACTCTATGGCATACATATAGAACAATCCAGCATGGTGATCAGCCGAAATAATTCATCGGTTCTCAATATCTACGAATCTATTCCAGCAATCGAACTGACATTTTGTACGTTCATGGAGGCCATTAAAATAAGTTCACCTATGGGCCTTTCAATAACCCGATGGGCATAAAAGCAACACGGTGGCGACGCGAAATAAAATATATAATATAATATAATATAATATAATATAATATAATATAATATAATATAATATAATATAATATAATATAATATAATATAATATAATATAATATAATATAATATAATATTTAAATTGGATTTTTCTCACGGCGTAATCATCCTAGCGCTGTGAAACTTGGCACGGTGTATACAATGCCAATATAGTGACGTCTATTTTAATCCAATGTTTATGAAAACTCAAAAATACCGGCTGTGCACATTTTGAAATTAAGTTTTAATTTCTCGTGGCCTAAACAAGCGATAGAAGTGTAGGTTGGTATAAGTAACCACCATTAATATTCATCTGCTGGCATATAATTCCATAGAATACATATAAAACAAACCAACATGGCGTCTATGCGACATATTTCACCGGTTCACAATATCTCCAAAACTATTTAAGCAATCAAACGGTGATAAAGGACCATTAATAAAGTGCATACTTAATTTTCAAAATCCTGCGATACACAAAAACAACATGGCGGCCAAGTGATCTTCAATTATTTCGAATGACGTCCTGACGATCTAATCACCCGAGAACAATTCAACTCAGCACAGTGAATCTTTATTCAGAGCTTAGTATAGATATATCTAATGATGTTTAATTGTTTAAAAAATTCAAGATGGGCTGTTGTAATAATCATAATCTAATGACACTAAATTCTGTAGCCTACTTTCCGTAAATCATAGAGGCCGTGCATTTGAACTTAATTAAAATGCCATCTCGCGGAAGGAGTCCTAATCACCGATACTGAAAGTTATATTCTAGCACATAATTTTTTAATGGAACGGTGTTAGCGGAGACATAATTCGTGTACCAAAAGCTATTTAGTATGTGAAATACTTTTAATAGGCGGGAGAGCTCTTAATGGAAATGTCTAATAGGATAAATGAAAATAGGCTATTTAGTTCTTCACGGAACCAGGTTACTTATTGTGAATTCATTCTGATTCTCACGCTCCTCCTTCTTCACAGAATCCTGTAAGCTCCCGTTGCTGTAAGCATTAATGTCTGTATGCCATTCACTCGTAGAACCTTCTTGCACTCCATTACAGTACAAGAGATCGGCCATTCGGTCATTACAATAGAGAAGCCATCGATCCATCAGACGCGCCAGCACAAGAATCAGATTCGTTCACCCCAGAACTGAGCCAAGCACTAATATATCCGTCCGCACTTCCAACACCACTGTCAGACACCGTGACCTACTTAAAGTACAGCAATAACACATCAGAGGCCGCTGTTCACATCGTCTCTCTAAAGAGGGTGAGAGTGAGAGAGAATGAGAGCAGCCTCCGTGAAGATAAGGTAAATCGGGGATCCTCTTCTGTGATTCATGGCAGCA
This sequence comes from Meconema thalassinum, assembly GCA_946902985.2. Taxonomy (NCBI): domain Eukaryota; kingdom Metazoa; phylum Arthropoda; class Insecta; order Orthoptera; family Tettigoniidae; genus Meconema; species Meconema thalassinum. Next base: position 274,963,464 of record OX336390.1, read on the forward strand.
CTGGGTGAATTATTTAAATCACTCATGATGGTTTCGTATTGATGTGCTTAAATAGTTTGTAATAAGAATTATATAACTGCCTGAATCAATACTTTAATGGAAATAATTATTAATAAAGTTGTTCTTGGTACATGTTTCAGGGATTAATTAAGAATTTTTATCCCCTTCATCAGACAATTGTAAAGCATTAACATAATGAAATTATGTTAAAACGTAGCACTGAAATATAAATGGTTATTTATTTATTCTTCTTTCATAATTGAAGGTCCTGTTAGATTATTATTCCGAGAAATTTCAACATTTGGTCTATCATTTGAGAAGAGGGTTCTCATGTAGTCTTCCCATATACTTTTCTTCTCCGCAACACCAAGAGCAATGTTATCAACCTTTGTTTAGGCTACTGTTAAGGAGATGTTTTTTCTTTTAGATATCCCAGCAGTTTCCTTTAATTTCTTAAGTAAATTGACATCATCATGTGAAGTTTGTAAGCGTTCGATTTCTTCACATTCACGTTGTACCATTCATTTATTGCTAGCCTGATCTTTGTCTTTATAAGTGTTTGTAAATTATTATAATTTTGCGAATTTGACTGTGCTCTACACTTTCGGCGCTCATCCATTAATGAGAGAATTTCGTCTGTCATCCATTATTCTTTTTAGCCTACTTTCGATTTTTGCAAAAAATGAAAGTAGACTTATGAGATCAACACAGGGCGAAAAAAGTGTGTATGTCTGTCTGTGTGTATGTGTGTGTGTGAGTCTGTGTGTGTGTGTGTGTATGTGTGTGTGTGAGTCTGTGTGTGTGTGTGTGTCTGTGTGTGTGTGAGTGTGTGTACAATGAATGTCTGTCCCCCCCTATCAATTCGAACACGGTGAAACCGAATTGAACGAAATTTGGTACAGAGGTAGAACAATCAAAGGGCACCTCAGTGTCATGTTTTATATCGCCGCCATCTTTACTAAAACTGAATGGCGGCCACTCAAACGTTCAAAACGTAAAATCAAATAACGACTAACAAAATCATCCGATCTCTACCAAATTTGGTAACAACATACCTTCGTATAGGATGCGTCTTGTGACCAAACTACATGGTCGTCCGCCATATCATTTCAGGATGGCGGCCGTGCGAATTATCCAAACTTTATAATCCATATCATGGGACCCACCAGTTCCGATTATCGAGCCGAGAATCGTTTTAACTGTTCTAAAGGAAGAGGCACGTTCGAAATTAAAAGTTTATTTTGTAATACTATAGTGCAGACGTGATTTTAAAAAGCTGAGCCGATTCAGTAATAAGACAAGATGGCAGCGGATATCTTGTGCCTGACTTCTATTTCACTAATTTGAGTATTGCATGCAATATAGCGTACTGATACAAAATAAATAAACTTTGTATGAAATGCTTTATATATAAATAATATACTCCAGTGATGAAATCGTTTAGTATAAATCATTATTTGCTAACAAGTTCTATGTAAGTCATTTTATATAGAATGATATTCGTTGACACAATTAGCTCAGTGGTAGAGCGTTAGCCTATCGGTCAAATGCCTATGGTTCAAACCCGGTCAGAGCTAGGTTTTTTGCTTGAAATGTTATATGTTTATTGTTTTGTAATGACTCAGACGTTTTAAAATTAAGCGTTATATTGTGCATATTATGCTGTAAAATATATATTTAATTAAAACATAATTCGCCAGCAGATTTACTCGAGACATCTAGCTGCCAAAAAGGTAACTGCCGCAGATTTTATTGAAAAGTTTCTTCTTCTGGCCGCTAGAATGCACTCGCTCTATTAGGATTATATTGTTCGATATTTCACCACTAGATGTCACGACTAGTCTACGTGGGGCTCCATTGATTACTATACCATTGGCATTCTATGCGCATCGAATTTGAAGAATGACAAGATGATACTACGATACATTTTTACTTTTTATTTTAAAGGGTTTGTAACAGCCTATTTTGCGTTACTTGAAAATGTTATTTGAAGTAAAGAACAAAACGATTTCACATAGTAACTGAATTCAAGCCGTTGGTGTTAGTTCAGGTTATTAATTATTACTTTTATTTCAGGCAAATAGCAATCGAAAATATCCACATAGTTTGTATACACACGTCTCTGTAGGGTCACGGAAAGATTTGTTAATTCAATTAGGGTTGTGAAAGCCATGCACAACCAGACGTGTAAAGACATGCCTCAACTCAAAGTTGGATGTTGCCCACGGCAGGTCATATATGTAATAATAATAATAATGTTATTGGTTTTACATCCCTTTTAACTACTGCTGCTTTTAGAGACACCGGGGTGCCGAAATTTTGGCCCGAAGGGGATCTTTAACGTGCCAGTAAATGTACTGACACGGCTCCCTCGCATTTGTGCACCCTCAAATGCCAGCTGACTGCGCCAGGATACGAACCTGCAACCTAGGGCCCAGCAAGCGAGAACGTTACCGCTGAGCCACGCAGCCAGTCCGGTCGATTATGTCTCCAGATCCATAACATTCTTGATATACTTCTTATCTTTCTTTCTTCAATGATGGTAGCAGTTTTTATCTAGGTTGTGGCGTTTGGTAGAGGTAAATCGTTTCTAAGGTCTTCAACAAAGAATAGTTCTATTATACTCTTTGATAATAACAACGAGTTATAACTATACTCATGCATTTAGGAGAAAGTAGGCTATATGTTCTTTACTGAACATCTTTTTTATCTCGTGTTTTATAACCTGGTTTATCTTGAGCAGTGCTTATCTAATTCTTAATATTTTTCATCTCTTTCCAATTTTCTTGAACAATCAGTGGTGTCATTGTTAACACTATTTGACTATTGATAGCCATGGCCACGTCACTGCGTAATACAGGCTGTCTGAGTTTGTCATACGCTATCTTCTTTTGTTGGTTTGTTTTTATGTGTTTTACAAGTTTTGCTTTTATAGTAGCTTCAAGTAGTATATGATCAGATGATACATCTGTCCCAGGATAAGTTGATGCTCTTGTTATAGAAATTCCAAAACGTCTGTTGATTAAATTACAGTCGATCTATTTACGAACTATATTTTCTTGGTTTTCTGCAGGGGATTTCCATGTATACAGCCGTCGAGCTGGTAATTTGAATCAAGTATTAGTGACTTTCATGTTTTCTTCCTGGCAGAATTGTAACAGGCGATCACCTTTCTAATTCCTATTCCCCAAACCAAAAGGTCCAACCAGATCTTCAGATCTGCCATTTCCTAGTTTTGCATCGCAGTCACCCATGATTATATTAATTTCGTGATGTTTGGTGAGATTGAGTACCTCCTTGATTTTATTATAGAAAGAGTCTATTTCTTGCTCATCTGCATCAGCAGTTGGTGCCTACACTTGAATAATATTAAGGCACTTCCGAATTCAGATGAACAATGTAGACCTACATGTAAAATAAGAGTTAAAACCAAGAAAGGAAAATCGTGTAGACCTGTGTAAATTGTCATATTTTATCATATACTGGGAAAGTAATCATTTTGACAACTGGAAAGATATGTTTAAAATATAGGTTGCTGAGAAATGTTATCCCAAGGACATGTGCGTCACATTATTTTATTTAGACATCTATTAATTTTTAAGCAGTGCACATAATGTAAGATTAGAATAGTGAAATTTAGTACAATAACTATGGAGTGTTACTCTATATGATCTTCTGAACTCTCAAGGTGGCCATAGAAAGAAGGAAAGAAGGAAAGAAGGAAAGAAAGAAAGAAAGAAAGAAAGAAAGGAAGGAAGGAAGGATGGAAGGAAGTATGGAAGCAAGGAAGGATGGAAGGAATGAAGGATGGAAGGAAGGAAGGAAGGAAGGAAGGATGAAAGGAAGGAAGGAAGGAAGGAAGGAAGGAAGAACGAAAGAAAAAAGAAAGAAAGGAATGAAGGATAGAAGGAAGAAAGGAAGGATGGATGGAAGGAAGAAAGGAAGGAAGGATGGACGGAAGGAAGGAAGGAAGGATGGATGAAAGGAAGGAAGGATGAAAGGAAGGAAGGAAGGAAGGAAGGAAGAAAGAAATAAAGGAAGGAATGAAGGATGGAAGGAAGGAAGAAAGGAAGAAAGGAAGGATGGATGGAAGGAAGGATGGAAGGAAGGAAGGATGGAAGGAAGGAAGGAAGGATGGAAGGAAGGAAGAACGAAAGAAAAAAGAAAGAAAGGAATGAAGGATGGAAGAAAGGAAGGATGGATGAAAGGAAGGAAGGAAGAACGAAAGAAAAAAGAAAGAAAGGAATGAAGGATGGAAGGAAGAAAGGAAGGATGGAAGGAAGAAAGGAAGGAAGGATGGATTGAAGGAAGGATGGAAGGAAGGATGGAAGGAAGGATGGATTGAAGGAAGGAAGGAAGGAAGGATGAAAGGAAGGAAGGAAAGAAGAAATAAAGGAAGGAATGAAGGATGGAAGGAAGGAAGGAAGGAAGAAAGGAAGGAAGGATGGAAGGAAGGATGGAAGGAAGGAAGAATGGAAGGATGGAAGGAAGAAAGAAAGGAAGGAATGAAGGATGGAAGGAAGGAAGAAAGGATGGAAGGAAGGATGGAAGGAAGGAAGGAAGGAAGGAAGAAATAAAGGAAGGAATGAACGATGGAAGGAAGAAAGAAAGGAAGGATGGAAGAAAGGAAGTAAGGATGGAAGGAAGAAAAAAAGAAGGGAAGGAATGAAGAATGGAAGGAAGGAAGGATGGAAGGAAGGAAGGAAGAAATAAAGGAAGGAATGAAGGATGGAAGGAAGAAAGAAAGGAAGGATGGAAGAAAGGATGGAAGGAAGAAAGGAAGGAAGGATGGATTGAAGGAAGGAAGGAAGGATGGAAGGAAGGAAGGATGGATTGAAGGAAGGAAGGAAGGAAGAAAAAAAGAAGGGAAGGAATGAAGGATGGAAGGAAGAAAGGAAGGAAGGATGGAAGGAAGGATGGAAGGAAGGAAGGAAGGAAGGAAGGAAGGATGGAAGGAAGGAATGAAGGATGGAAGTAAGAAAGGAAGGAAGGAAGGAAGGATGGGAAGCATACAAGCAAACAAATAAAATCTATGTTCTTAAATGTGCGTGCATTAAAATAGATATCACGGTATACAGACAACATTACTCATGACGAAGTTCATGAGGCTGTTGAGCGCTTTAGTGATGGCTCAAGAAAACAAACAAATAACAACGACACACTTTTTTCAGAGTTTTGTAAAAATGTTGCATTCAGTGACCTCAACGTTCCGAATAATGTAACCCACATACCATGCTCCGGTTAACACCACCAACAGCACTTAGATAATTTCAGTATACGTTTTAGCAAATTCCTATAGTGATTTTAAAATGCATTTTCTATTATTTCCTTGATTCAATTACTTCCCGATATAAATTTAATTCATCATCTGTTTATTAATTATTACCAATCAAGTTTCACCCACGTAACCATTGTTAACATCAATTTTCGCTAATGCCTAACGTTGCACGTTAATCAGCTTTGTGGTAAAAATCAAATTAGAAATGTCGCAGTGCATAACATGTATTATAATTAAAATTGCATCATTCCCGATGGAAGATAATTACAAAAGCCTCAGTGGCAAATATTATTATAATCTATTACTGGCGATCGGTTAGTGTGGACAAATATCTCCTCTGACAGAAACTCTAATTATGATGATGATAGAGAAGTTCCCGTCGAAAGCACATAAGTCCAAAATAACAATTTCACAGGAGAAGCAAACAAACTAATTTAAAGCCCTGTTTTAAATAATTTTTGGGGTGAAAACTTATTAAATTTTGATAGAAACAAAGTGAAGTTTAAGAACATGAAACGTTTTCACTTTTAATACTACTTTTGTCAAGTTGAATTATAGTCCTGAAATATTGCGGTAAAACGTTCTATACTGCACATCTAGGTAAGTCTTTTCTCTTGGCCTTGTTGATGGCTGGTGTGCCCTGGATTCGAGAAAGATCTTGAAGAGCGACTTTTCTTAAGGGGAAGTGGCTGACATTACAGAGGAAAATCTTGTTAAAAATAACAGATATTAAACTCAAATATCTCGCTCAATTTTTGTAGTAGCCTACAACTTCTATACTTTCTAATTAATTGTTAAACTAGCGATTCCTATTAATTTTAAGCTAATTTAAAGTCTTATATTTTTCGAGAGAATGACGTTAATCTACTGTATTTTGATAAATAAATAAATGAAGAAAAAATAAATAAATAAATAAATTCATAAATAATAAAATAAATATATAAACTGAGTGGTTAACGCAAGAACAATGTACTGTATTAGAATATACACTAACTCTGAGAGATGGAGAGAGAGAAAGAGAGTGAGAGAGCGTGAGGGAATAGCTATAAAATAGTTTTCAATCTATAGGCTACAAACATTGCAAGTAGATTAGCCTAATCTGAACTGTAGGCCAGGAAAATAACTTATAGGCTACTACATGAAGAGAAACACAACTATGGGTACTGCTCCAATAGCATTTTTGTTGAATAGTTTAGATAATACCTAATTTTTTGTTAGTATTTCTTCATTAGGAGCTTAGGGCGTCTTTGGTACCAGCCCTGTTAGTGTTGTGAATGTTAGACTTGTCTAATAACCTGCATTCATATAATGACTGTAGTAGTGTGTATAGATGTATTAGGGACAGGAATGAGATAGGTGTATGGGACTAAAAAATAAGGTACTATCTCGACATTTGCCTGGAAGGAGTGCGGAAATACCTGGGGCAACATCACACGCAAATTAGCCGCTGTTAGGGTCGTGATTTGAACCTACGATCTCCGGACACGCTGCAGCTTCCAGGGCGGTCGTGGTGCACGATTTAACGGGCAAGTCTACGTCGCAGGAGGAGCTTAGGACGTCTGTGTCGATAGTATTTGTCTGAGAAGACCCTCCTCGGCCATCCTTGAATTCGTATTCCATGGTTTACTACTTCAATTCAAGGCAGATGGTACCTATCTTAAAGTCACGGCCACCTCCTTGCCAATAGGCTACTACCCCCATTTTTAATACAGCTGTCACAAAGAAACACACACAATACACGGAGCTGATGACCTCGATGTAAAAGGCCCCTATTTGAAACAAGAACAACAAAAACATCAACAACAATGACATTGCAGATTCTTTTTTTAACTGAGAGGAAATGTGTCTAGGTATTGGTTGGTTGGTTCCTCAGTTTAGGGGCTGCGACAACGCAGTCATGTAGCCCCGTGTACTTTGGGTGTGTGTAGAATCTGTCTGATAACCAGTGTTAATTGTGATGGCTGTATTAGTGTGTGTTATCTGTTTTCAATTCAAGTAAGGACTGCCAACATTGAATTTTCAAGTAGTTCCTACTTTTGCCGCCAAACGCCACCATCAACGATTACTAGTTCAGACCTTGGTTACTAGACGCCACCACAGTCGGCTCATGGTGATGAATGTTGGAACCTAAGAGAGTTATTCAAATTTTAACCTATAATTTAGCTTCACACAGGTGTAATTAGTGGAAGGTTCTTTAACATGCCATAAATCTATGGCATGGGACCGCTGCGTTGGCTTTACTTCCCCTCCGAAGGAAGGCATACTGAGGGATTTTTAACGCTCTTAAAAATCCGACGACTTTGGCCAGGTTTGAACTCGCGATATTGGGCATAGAAGCTCAGCATGCTGCCAACTGCGCCACCGAAGCAGCTGTCTAGGTAATTTCTTCTTGATGGAGGTGGATTTGGTGGTTGTAACCGACGTTCATTTAGTAAGACTATCATTGTCTCATCCTCCCTGAGTATAAACACTACCCTGGTTGCTTGTCAAGGTCATCACAACACGATGAGCGGTACGGGTGGGAGGTGATTCTCAACGTCACGTCCTCTGCTTCAATTACAGTGAGAGCTGAAAATATACCATCCTCTTCCCTCTCTTCTTTTCGCACGAATTTGGCGGAGCATCCAAGAACCAGAGGAGTAGCTCAGGTGGTAGAGTGAGCAGTTAAACCTACATGTCCTTCTCAATAATGTTTTAATTACTGTGAACAACCTCGTGGTGTAGCGGCTAGCATTCTCGGCTGTCGCCCCGGAGGCCCGGGTTCGATTCCCGGCTCTGCAAAGAAGTTTAATTCTGGTCTGAGGGCTGGAACAGGGTACACTCAGCCTAGCGAAGCAAAACTGAGTAGAGGTGGGTTCGATTTCTACCTCATCCATTCTGGAAGTGGTGTTCCGTGGTTTCCCACTTCTACTCCATGCAAATGCCGGCCGCTTCCTAACCACAACGTACATCAATTACAAATAGCCTACACACATTACTACAGGCATCACAATGACACAGGTGATCAGGCAAATTCTACACACACCCAAGTAAACTGTGCGACATGCTCACGATATCGCAAAGCTCTTATAACACTTTCTGTCACTGAATTGCGTTGGTGTTTGCTGAGAGTTAAATCAACTCACTACGACTTTTCTACTTACGCGTTAGTTGTGATGGGAAGTCGCTGGTTGTTAACATAATAATAATAATAATAATAATAATAATAATAATAATAATAATAATAATAATAATAATAATAATAATAATCTTTAGATCCACCAGTAAAAGAAATGAAAACTACTGAATACAAGATCGGGAATTGGAAACAGAAGGCGCTTCATGGGAAGTTTCCACATGAGTTGGACCAGCCTCACATCGACAAGTTAGCGTCGCACGCATGGCTGACCCACTCGGTCCTCTTTCCGGAAAAAGAGGGATTTGTTGTAGCTATCCAAGACCAAGTTGTTGCTACTCGAAGCTATCGGAAATTTATCATAAAAGATCCAGCAACAGAGAGTGAAAAATGTCGCCGCTGCGGCAAATGTAGTAAGACCATTCAACACGTCATATCAGGTTGTTCCCACCTTGTCAACACTGACTACAAACATCGACACGATCAAGTTGCCAACATTATCCACCAGAAACTGGCATTGAAGTACAAACTTCTTCAAAGCTCCGTCCCCTATTGGAAATACACACCATCTGCAGTACTCGAAAATGCCACACACAAGCTCTATTGGGACAGAGGAGTTGTGACAGATGTCGCAGTCAGTAACAACCGACCAGATATCATTGTCATCAATAAAGTACACAAAGAGGCATTACTGATAGATGTCGCATGTCCCAACAATCAAAACATCCAAACAACAGCTGCTACTAAAATATCTAAGTACACAGAGCTGGCAATTGAGATAAAGCAGATGTGGAAACTTGATTCGGTGACTACCATCCCAATAATTGTATCGTGCACTGGTGTTATACCGAAAACTCTCCATAGTAGTCTATCAATATTGAATCTGCACCCGCAGATATATATTGAACTTCAGAAGGCAGTTCTGTTAAACACATGCCATATTGTTAGGAAGTTCCTTGGTGACAATGCCCTGGCCGAATACTCAGCAAAGCTCGATGATCCAGATGGGAATTTAGCTCATCCTACAAATGAAGAATGCGGGCACGACATGGATGTGAGGTCTCTGAACAGTGTAATCGTAATTATCTCAGTACAGATGGTTCCTTGCTAAGGCCGAACCAGGCTGTAAAAGAAAATGTAGCCGGTATTTGCCGTGATAATGTTGTCAAACAATAAACTATAATAATAATAATAATGCAACGAGAAACAAGAGAGGAAAATTCTCACAAAAACCCTAGCACTGTATGTCTACCCCTTATTATTCCCGTTTTCCAACGGGGTCGAGGATGAGATGCGATGGAAGTCTTTGTGGCAATGGTTTTTACGGCCAGATGCCCTTCCTGACGCCAACCTCATGAGAGGAGATGAGATATGAAATGAATGATGGTGAATGAAACTGGGCAAGGATGTGGAAGGAAGCGGCCGTGGCCTGTCAGAAGGAACCGTCCCAGCATTTGCCTGGTGTTGAAAATGGGAAACCACGGAAAACCATTTCAAGGACAGCCGACGGTGGGGCTCGAACCCACGCGTCTACCGAGTCAGCAGAGAGCTTGGCCCCATGACCTAATGCTGCGCTTTAGCCAGCGTAGCCACTACTGTCGGTTACAAAAGTCCTAGCACTAAAGTCCGAAAATGGAATTTGGATGAAATAGAAACCACATTATATTTTTCAATCCACAGAAAAAAATCACAGATACTATTAGAAAACAACGATTACATTTCTACGGACACCTTCACAGAATGGATAACGACAGGATGGTAAAGAGAATTCTAAATCTAGCGCTAACCCTGAAAATCCGCAACAATTGGTTAACAGAAACACATGACGATCTACAAGAAATGGGTATTACTGAGAAAACCATTCCAGATAGAGTAAAATTTAGAAGCCTAGTAAACAAACATAAATTTGCAGAGAAACCTAAACGGAGAAATACAGGTTGGACAGAAGCACGCAGAAAGGAACACAGTGAACGAATGAAGAGATATTGGGAAGAAAAGAAGAAGGAACATGGTGCAAAATAAGTTCAAGCGCGCTCCGTAGTTGGGCATAACTATTTAAAATATTAATATTAATAATAATAATAATAATAATAATAATAATAATAATAATAATAATACACTGAAACTGAGGGATTTGTAATTGTGATACAGGTTCGTGTCATTGCAACAAAAATTATAGAAAGCACATCCTTAAAGAGAATGTAGCAGATGATCGATGTCGTAGATGCACCTCAGCGCTGGAAACAATCGATCATATCATCGGTGGCTGCTCTACGCTGGCTGGTATAGAGTATACCAAGAGGGACAATGATGTTGCTAAGATCTTACATCAAGAGCTAGCTATAAAATCTGGACTTCTGGATACGAGCATGGTGTACTACAATTACCAGCCTGCCAACGTGCTTGAAAATGAGGATTATAAGATGTATTGGGATATACCTATTTTTACCGACCAGAAAGTCTTGGCCAATCGTCCTGATATTGCCTATCTCAATAAAAGAAAGCAAAAGGCCTAAATGATTGACGTTGCTGTCCCACTTAGCCAAAATATGCAAACTACCCAAGCTAAAAAGACAAAGGGGTACGCACCGTTGGCGGAAGAAGTACGAAAACTATGGGGCCTAAAATGCGCGAGAATTTTGCCAGTGGTGATCTCTTCCACGGGAGTTGTTCCAAAGACGTTGGCAATGGCTTTGGAGGAACTGCAGATGAAACACCAGAATACAGAAGGCAGTGCTGCTGGATACGTGCCATATTGTCAGGTTATTTTTTTTATCTCAGTAATACGTTTACAGGATACTTGATTCCAAATCCGTATATTGTAAACTGACTTGTACCATAGGGTAATTATGAGAAATTAAAGATAATAATAATAATAATAATAATAATAATATTGTAGGTTTTACGTCCCTTTTAACTGCTGTGGTGTTTAGTGACGCCGGGATGCCAGAATTTTGTCCCAAAGGGGATTTTTGCACCCTCAAATGCCAACTGACTGCGCCAGGATTCGTCCTGCAACGTTGGACACAGCAGGCGAGAACGTTACCGCTGAACCAAGCAGCCAGTCTGTAAACAAGTTGGGTGTAACGTGAGGTTTTGCATAACAGAGATAACTGGAGTTTTTATTATGCATTGTTACTATTATTTATCAGACCTCTCTCTTATCGAACGTGTAGTGTATGAAGCAATGTTAGATGGTGGCTTCGGTGGCGTAGTTGGTAGCATACTGACCTTCTATGGCCATGGACACGGATTCAAATCCGGACAAAGTCGTCGGATATTTAAGAGCGTTAAAATCCCTCAATATGCCTTCCTTCGGAGGGGAAGTAAAGCCAGTGTGGCGGTCCCATCTCATAGATTGATGGCATGAAAAAGAACCTTCCAGTAACTACACTTGTGTAAAGCCAAAATTTGTAGGTTAGAATTGATAACTCATTTATTTATTTATTTATTTATTTGCGTACAACAGGATTTTCATCCCAATTACAGTGGCATAAAGATTACACAGTACGTTATCTTGCAACTTATACTAACTTAAACTAAACAGTAACTAAATAAAACTAATTAAAATAACTAGGTGTACAATTAAAACAGTATGGTACAAATAATACATGTGTAATACAAGGTTGGCTAGGTAGAATGGCACAGTGGTACGAATTCATGATTTACAATTTGCAAGGTTTGAGTCATTATTTCTGGAGAGTGGTTAGGAATTCCATCAAAAATACTGTCAAGGAAGTACTAAAATCTATGGCATTATTTCTTTGAGCAACAGTGATGAAAGTAAAACATAGCCTGTTCAGCGGTGAATTTTTGTGGCCAGATGTCCTGGTTCTTTTATTTTCAAATGTGATATTGTTCCTAGAATTAATGCGTGGTACATGGAAATTTAAGAGAGAGAGGAATTCGGAATCAACAATTGAATTGTTTATAATTTTGAAAAGGAATGTCATAGCATAACGCTATATTAGTTCCAACGTTCACCACCAGGTGCTAACTGTGATGGCATCTAGTAGCCAAGTCCGCAAGCTAGGTGTCGTGGACGGTAGCATTTGGTAGCAAAAGTAGGAACTACTTGAAATAATCGTCTGTAGTCCTTACTTGAATTATAACAGATAACACACACTAATAAAGCCATCACGCCGGTTATCAGACAGATTCTACACAAAGTACAAGGGGCTACATGACCGCGTTGTGGCAGCCCCTAAACTAAGGAACTAACCAACCAACCGTGGTTAGGAATACATTTCGGCAGCCCTTTGAAAACTAATATTTTGACGTAACTTGTACGTGTGATGGTAATATGGACCCCTTAATTTTAGGGTGCCATACTACATGCACATTTGTTTCATACAAGTGAGAAAATTATATTTAATTATTTCAGATATACCTAGAACCACACTTAATCATCCAAGTCTCAAAAAGAGAAAACTATGGGATCTGGAAGCATGATTAAAACTACCCGTAACAAAGCCGTCAGGAAAAATAACTAAACTGGGAAGTACTCGTATTTGTTCCTTTAAAACACATTTTTACAGAAATATTCTTTTGGTATGACATCATAGCTTTATGTATAATAGTATATTCTATAAATTACCATACGATTAAATAAGAGTACATTATGCAACGAGCTATAATGGCTATAATTAAGACACGAGTATGTTTAGAAAACGAGCGTAAGCGAGTTATATAATTTCCATACGAGTGTCTTAATTACCATTATAGGAAATTATGGAAATTATATAACTCGCTTACGCTCGTTTTATAAACATACTCGTGTCTTAATTATAGCCATTATAGGCTCGTTGCATACGACTGTTTATGTTCGACCCTGACTATTATCTGTCAGAAAACTGTACTATAATGAGGCTCATTATAACACTATTTTTCATTATGAAACAGTTTCTCCCACCAATCAGAGCTCAAGAAACAGTTGTTTGACCAATTAGATAATTAGATGCGCTGAGTTCCACGGCCTTCTAATGTAAATCACACTGTCTGGCCTAGTGTCATAGTAGAGTAATCGAGGTGGTCATGGTCAAATACAAGGCATTCCCTGCGTCTCATGCCCTCTGTTCAGTACATAAAACTGGCGAAATCTCGACAGATATTTATGAATAATTATCGTCGAACATAAACAGTCGTATGCAACTTGCCTATAATGGTCATTAAGACACTCGTATGGAAATTATAAAACTCGCATACGCTCGTTTTATAAACATACTTGTGTGTTAATTATTGCCTTTATAAGCTCATTGCATAATGTACTTTTATGTTCGACGATAATTATAACTTTATTATATGTTTGAACATACATATACATAAATATCTGTTCAGTAACTAGAATTTTGTGATCGGGTGCTGCGTTGGGTAGGATATCTCTGTGTTCCAAGTTTTCTGGCCGACCGACGCATGCGCTCTGTGTGCTTCAATGCTTCATCGTGACTGGCGCCGAGCACACTTACTGTATATAATCATGCTAGGCACTAAACCACTAATTTCTTCCTGCAAATTATGAACCAGTATTCAGTAAAACTGTCACCGTAGTCGTTTGAAAACAACGCGCTGTGTAGAAGATGGATTTGGGGCTATTTCTTGTCTCATATTCACCAGTTTGTTTACGCGAACATATGGACGGTGCACTTTCGGTAATTTATATAGACATGTTGGATTTTGAGCGCATGCGCGAAGGTATCCTTATCTAATTGGTCACTGAACTGTTTCTTGAGCTGTGATTGGTGGGAGAAACTGCTTCATAATGAAACAAGATGTTCAGTAAAGAACATATAGCCTACTTTCTCCTAAATGTATGAGTATAGTTATATCTTGTTGTTATTATCAAAGAGTATAATAGAACTATTCTTCGTTGAAGACCTTAGAAACGATTTACCTCTACCAAACGCCACAACCTAGATAAAAACTGCTACCATCATTGAAGAAAGAAAGATAAGAAGTATATCAAGAATGTTATGGATCTGGAGACATAATCGACCGGACTGGCTGCGTGGCTCAGCGGTAACGTTCTCGCTTGCTGGGCCCTAGGTTGCAGGTTCGTATCCTGGGGCAGTCAGCTGGCATTTGAGGGTGCACAAATGCGAGGGAGCCGTGTCAGTACATTTACTGGCACGTTAAAGATCCCCTTCGGGATAAAATTCCGGCACCCCGGTGTCTCTAAAAGCAGCAGTAGTTAAAAGGAATGTAAAACCAATAACATTATTATTATTATTATTATTATTATTATTATTATTATTATTATTATTATTATTATTACATATACGACCTGCCGTGGGCAACATCCAACTTTGAGTTGAGGCATGTCTTTACACGTCTGGTTGTGCATGGCTTTCACAACCCTAATTGAATTAACAAATCTTCCCATGACCCTACAGAGACGTGTGTATACAAACTATGTGGATATTTTCGATTGCTATTTGCCTGAAATAAAAGTAGTAATTAATAACCTGAACTAACACCAACGGCTTGAATTCAGTTACTATGTGAAATCGTTTTGTTCTTTACTTCAAATAACATTTTCAAGTAACGCAAAATAGGCGGTTACAAACCCTTTAAATAAAAAGTAAAAATTTATCGTAGTATCATCTTGTCATTCTTCAAATTCGATGCGCATAGAATGCCAATGGTATAGTAATCAATGGAGCCCCACGTAGACTAGTCGTGACATCTAGTGGTGAAATATCGAACAATATAATCCTAACAGAGCGAGTGCATTCTAGCGGCCAGAAGAAGAAACTTTTCAATAAAATCTGGAAGTTAATAAGTAGGTCGGCGTGCAGTTACCTTTTTGGCAGCTAGATGTCTCGAGTAAATCTGCTGGCGAATTATGTTTTAATTAAATATATATTTTACACCATAATATGCACAATATAACGCTTAATTTTAAAACATCTGAGTCATTACAAAACAATAAACATATAACATTTCAAGCAAAAAACCTAGCTCTGATCGGGTTTGAACCATAGGCATTTGAGCGATAGGCTAACGCTCTACCACTGAGCTAATTGTGTCAACGAATATCGTTCTACATAAAATGACTTACATAGAACTTGTTAGCAAATAATGATTTATACTAAACGATTTCATCACTGGAGTATATTATTTATATATAAAGCATTTCATACAAAGTTTATTTATTTTGTATCAGTACGCTATATTGCATGCAATACTCAAATTAGTGAAATATAAGTCAGGCACAAGATATCCGCTGCCATCTTGTCTTATTACTGAATCGGCTCAGCTTTTTAAAATCACGTCTGCACTATAGTATTACAAAATAAACTTTTAATTTCAAACGTGCCTCTTCCTTTAGAACAGTTAAAACGATTCTCGGCTCGATAATCGGAACTGGTGGGTCCCATGATATGGATTATAAAGTTTGCATAATTCGCACGGCCGCCATCCTGAAATGGTATGGCGGACGACCATGTAGTTTGGTCACAAGACGCATCCTATACGAAGGTATGTTGTTACCAAATTTGGTAGAGATCGGATGATTTGGTTAGTCGTTATTTGATTTTACGTTTTGAACGTTTGAGTGGCCGCCATTCAGTTTTAGTAAAGATGGCGGCGATATAAAACATGACACTGAGGTGTCCTTTGCTAGTGCTACCTATGTACCAAATTTCGTTCAATTCGCATTCACCGTGTTCGAATTGATAGGGGGGGAGGCAGACATTCAGAGTACACACACTCACACACACACACACACACACACACACACAGACTCACACACACACACAGACTCACACACACACATACACACACACAGACAGACACACTTTTTTCGCCCTGTGTTGATCTCATAAGTCTACTTTCATTTTTTGCAAAAATCGAAAGTAGGCTAAAATAGTGTTATAATGACCATCATTATGATACAGTTTTCAGACATATAATAGTCAGGGTCGAACATAAATAGCTTTACTTATTCTATTTTGCGTTGCCAATGTTTATTTCACTTCCGTACGCAATGACTAAAATGTGAAACCTACCGTGACACGTCTGACCCAGAGGTATTTTGGCTTATTTCACCAGAACTATAATTATGTTGATGTTGCTTATTTTAGTGGCTGCGACATCGTGCCATATAGACCCCATGTACACCCTCTGTCTGGAAAGTTCGGTGAATGGGCTATATTACGAACGGATTTTTGGCATACCTGAATCAGCCGTTACTGTCCTTCGAAGTAATCCCCGTGGATGGTAATCCACTTCTGAGAACAACTGGACAAGTCCTGAAAACTCTGGCATAGTCTTCTTTAGGAATAGCCTTCAGTTTGGGTCGTCAAAACTCCAAATTGAAAGGAAGAGAGAAGCGTGAATTTATGCAACCTGCCTTGTACACCTGATAGACGGGCGGCAGTGAGAAGGGTGAATTAATGCAACCTAACGTGCACACCTGTTGGACGGGCGGCAGTGAGAAGGGTGAATGTTCCGTGGAATGGAATGGTCCTGAAAGCCATCGTCACGGGCGACGAGACCTGCTGCCTGAGGTACGACCTCGAAGGCAAGCGTCCAAGTATGGAGTATCGGGGTCCAAGGTCGCCCTAAAGCCCTGAAGGGCCAGATATTTTCGGACATTTCGGACATCCAACGTAATGTGACGACCCAACTGACCCTCAGGAAGACTATGCCAGGACTTGTACAGTCATTCTAAGAAGTGCATAACCATCCACGGGGATTACTTCGAAGGATAATAGCGGCTGTTTCAGGTAAGCCAACATTCCGTTCGTAATATAGACCCATTTACCGAACTTTTTACACAGAGGGTGTATGTTTAGGTGTGTGTGACATTTGTGTGATAACCTGTGTTTTTGTGATGGCTGTACTAGTGTGTGTATTTGTAAATTGGGGTTAGGATTGGGTAGGAGGTGTTTGTGGCGTTAAGTTAGAAACTATCCCGGGGAACTATGGAAAGCCCCTTCTAGGATGGCTGAGGTGGGAAGGTCATCCGGTCGTAAAAACCATCCGCCACAAAGAATTCCATCGCATCTTATCCTCGATCCGTTTGGAAAACGGGAACAATAAGGGACACACATACAATACATTGTTTGCTTGTCCCAGTAATTGGGATGACATTGTGTTGGCCGACTGTAGATTAACTTTGCCATTATGAACACGGCCTACTGAATTCAAATGGGTTCTTTAACATGCCAACATCGTATGACATGCGTGTCGTAATATTTGCCGCCTTTCAAAAAAAATCAATTACCACGGCCAGGAGCGAACCTGCAAGCTTGGGGTTAGTAGACCGACACGATAACCACTCACCCACCGAGGCAAGCACCATAATAATTATGACAACAAGGTAAAAGCTAATAGTCTAAGTATATTACATTTATTATAGACCTACTGTTATTCAAATTACATGACTTTTAGGAAAGCAAATTTTTAGCCTATTTTCAATTTTGAAAGAAAATAGGCTTATGAGATCACCTTTTGTCCGTGTGTGTGTACCCCCCTAATAAAATCTAAACGGCTGGAGAGATTTCAATGAAACTCGGTAAGTTCATAGCTCTATTCCGGACGACCCTGACCGTGCCCTTCAAATTTTGTTACGTCTCACCAATCCAACATGGCAGCTGTGCGAAATATTTCACCAGCATTCAATATCTCCGAAGCTATTACCGATATCACCCTGGAATTTTGTATGGTCATAAAGGGAACTACTAGAAATTCACTTATGTGACCTTTGAAAACCTGGTAACTAAAAAACCAACATGGCGGCCAAGCAAAGTTGCTACTTTTAAATGGACGTTTCTCGCGATTTAACCAACCAAACGCAATGAAACTTGGCACAGTATATGTCTATTTACATTGTAATGCACCGACATCTAACTTCGTTCAATTGTTTACATAACCTCAAAATGGCGGCTGTGTGAAATATTTCACAGGCATTCAATATCTCCGAAACTATTTATGATATCAACCTGAAATTTCGTACGGTGATAAAAAGCACTGGTACAAGTTTATCTATGTAACTTTCAAAAACCTGTAATCTACGAAACGAACATGGCGGCCAAGGGAAGTTGACACAATCTAATACATTTTTCTCGTGATTTAATCATATGAGCGCATTGAAATGTCGTACAGTAAATGATTATACATATTGTCATTCACTGGCATCTAATTTAGTAAAATTATTTACATAAACTAAAGATGGTGGCTGTGCGAAATTTTAAAATTGAATTTTTATTCTTGTGTCGTAATCATGCGATCGAAGTGAAAGTTTGAATAATGAAGCTACGCAATAATTTTCCTTTAATGGTACATAACTCTATACATATAACAATCCAAAATGGCGAGCATCCGAAATATTTTGACGGTTCTCAATATCTAAGAATCTTTTCCAGCTATCAAACTGTTTTTTTTAAATGTTCATACAGGGTATGAACATAAGTTCACCTATATGACTTTCAATAACCTGGTGAGCACAAATCCAATATGGTGGCGATGCAAAGTTTAAATATTTAAATGGACGTTACTCGCGATTTAACCATCTGAGTGCAGTGAAACTTTGCACGTTAATGCTTGTACAAATGTTAATCCACTGGTATCTAATTTATTTCAATTGTTTTCATAACCACAAGATGGCAGCTGTGCGAAATTTTAAAATCTCGTTTTTACTTCTTGTGTCCTAATCATGCGATTGAAGTCTGAAAACCACACGTACACAATAATCTTCATGTAATAGTACATAAATAAAAATCCAACCTGGGTACCATCTCCAATATTTAGTCGGTTCTCAGTATCTACGAATCTAACATAGCAATCAAACTGAAATTTTGTATGTTGATAGAGGCAATTAATATGAGTAGGATATATGAAAATAGGCTGTATAGTTTTTCACGGAACTACTTGTTATATTTTCATTTTTCTTCACACAATGGTATTTAAAATACAACAGAGAATTTCATTAGATCCAAACAAATTCTAGGGGAGCACCCCTGCACCTTCTGTCCTAGAGGTTAAGATGTTCCGTAACTTAAGAACACCCAGTGCTTCAGAACTTGGGTGCTCCTGAATGTAACATGTAATTCCTGACGCCCATGAATAGAGTGTATCTACCTAAGGGGCGAGGAGAAACTGCCGTGCTGCTTCAAGAGATTACTAATTAATGCCGCTCATTGACAAAGGTCGTCTCTCCCTCACAGGCTTCATTGCGAGCGGCTCTAATATTGTGCCCATAACCTCGGGACGTAAAACTATAAAGGCATTGCAGGTCTTCATCATGGCGTCAGCGGCTTTGGTGGCGTATTCGGTAGCATGTTGAACTGCTGTGCCCAACATAGCGGGTTCAAACCTGGCCGAAGTCGTCGGATTTTTTAAGAGCGTTAAAAATTATTCAGTATGCCTTTCTTCGGAGGGGAAGTAAAGCCGGCGGTCCCATGTCATATATTTATGGTATGTAAAAGATCCTTCCACAGACTAAACTTGTGTGAAGCAAAATTGTTAGGTTAGATTTCGTTGGAACGCTCTATCAAAGTTCCAACGTTCACCACTAGGTATCATTGATATCTGGTAGTGAAAAGGTTGGAACTACCGTACTTGAAATTAAATGGAACTTGTAGCTCACCCTAAGGGTGTCCGCTGGAAGCAGCTACAGACTCAGGCGAGCCGAACATGTCTTCGGACACTCCCGGCACTAAAAGCCATACGATAAATAAATAAATAAATAACCATGGCGTCCAAGGTTCTTTCATAACTAATAAACTGAACACTGCATCTGGTACGAGGCATAACTACACCCATATAATGCTCAACGATGGAGCTGAGAAGAATATGGAAACTACAAATTAGGTTCTCATAGAGGAGAAGGCGGTATAATGGCACCTTGTTTTGATTTCAGCCCTTTTATGAAATGCTTTATTTATACATAAAATGTATATACCAGTGAACAGAATAGCATCTATGTACATTTATTTAAACCATATTTAGTAGTTAGTTATGAATATACTCGTATAATATGTCCACCCCTTGGCTGTCACCCCGGAGGCCCAGTTTCATTCCCGGCTCTGTTGAGAAATTCTAATTCTGGGGTCAGGGCTGTAACAGGGTACACTGAGAAGAGAAAGGTTCGATTCCTCAAGTGCCAACTGACTGCGCCAGGATTCCATCCTGCAACCTTGGGCACAGCAGGCAAGAACGTTCCTGCAACACCAAGCTTCCAGTATCTTGGAAACAAGATGGCCAGTTAACATGCTCGAGCTTAACCCTCGGCTGCGCACGTCATAGGAATATGTGAATGAACACTTCTAAGACCCCCACTCGTTTACTTAAGAAAGTGGGAGAATAATTTAATATTTTGACCATTTACATTTATTGGGAAGCATCATTAAACCTACTGATCCAAACATTTGCAACAACAATAAACACGATCACACAATTCCATAACGTCTGTACACAAAAATAACTCTTACCTAGTACTCTCAATCATGTACAGTTGAGAATATCACAAGCTCCTAATTTACTGCACTAGTTGGTTGGTTCGCTCCTCAGTTTAGGGGCTGCGACAACGTGGTCATGTAGCCCCTACAGGACCCTCAATAACAGACACATTCTGTACACACAGCCAAGGTACAATGGGGCTCAATGATCACAATGTTCAAGGCCCTGAAATGAAACAACAACATCGAAACAAGCCTGTGATTCAAATAAAGGCGAAGGCTAACTTTAACAATGGCCAGTGAGGATGCTGTGTACAGTATCTCGGTCAAGATTCTTGCTGATTATTGTAACATGGTTACAAAGTTCAGTTTGCCATCTTACCTTAAAGTTACACAAGTTTCGATCCTGCACTTTCTCGCAACAACTTCATAACACTCTTAGGTCAGCGTGTCTAATTCTGGCAAGGTGCTATTAGCGCCAAACTTCGAAGAACTTGGCGATACATTCCGAGTTCTCTATTCTGTTCATTCTTTCAGTTCAGTCTGGAAGAAGAGGTGAAAATACAGCATGGCCACTAAATCTCAATATTCTCCTGCTCATGCCGCCGTATTTAGGGAGTACAGTATAACTAAGAAAACACTTAAGTTAATTATACGCCAAATCAATACTAATAATAACACACTTAAATGTCTACAATTTATAGATCATTTGAAGTGTACATGTTTCGAAACAACAATGGTTTCTTCTTCAGCACAATTGAGAGAGAAAAAACTTGTTCTAAGAAAAAACTTAAATTAAAAATGGATATCCTTACAATACTTCTTAAAAGAATAATTTTGAAAAATATTTATAAATCATTAAAATTATCTATGAAAAATCTTGTGTTTTTCATCTTTCAAATAATTAAGGATTTATGATCACATGTTTAACATTGAAAGACCTATAAATATTTGGAGTTTAATATTAATACATTAAATATCCCAAAATAGTTGGCACGCGGAATTGAAGGCATAACGACGTAGATGCCAATCTGATGCTCAGAATTAAGATTTTCGAGATTGAGATGCCACCACGTATTGAAATAGTTGGCATGCAGAACAGAAGGCATATAAGAACTGACTGAACATCGAAAGTTAGACTTGATGCTATTAAACTTAGTAGGGTCCAAGATTGTATCATTTCCAGAGATATGACTACGTGTGTTATTTCAACTTCATGATACAGTACTTTAAAGCTTCACTAGCTTCTTTTTTAAAATACTGTTTATGTTCAGAGAACCATATTAACTAATACATTTTTTCAGAAGAGGAATTTTTACAATATTTTTCAGATATATTTTTTCAGAAGATTAACCATATAATTGCCTAAATTTTCATTGATAATTTTAATGATTTATAAATATTTTTCAAAATTATTCTTTTAAGAAGTATTGTAAGGATATCCATTTTTAATTTAAGTTTTTCCTTAGAATAAGTTTTTTCTCTCTCAATTGTGCTGAAGAAGAAACCATTGTTGTTTCGAAACATGTACACTTCAACTGATCTATAAATTGTAGACATTTAAGTGTGTTATTATTAGTATTGATTTGGCGTATAATTAACTTAAGTGTTTTCTTAGTTATTCTGTCAATACGGATCAAAACAATTTGTTATTATGGCAAATATTTATGCTTATTATGAGTACAGTATAGCCATCGTATTCATGAGCCCCATGGCGGTTTGTTGACTACATGTGCCCCTTTGTGAAACTAAAAACAGGAGAGAAATTTGTTCCCAGGGAAAGAAAAGCTATTTTTAGCCTATTTTCATTTATAAAAAATAGGCTTATAAGATCCCCTTTTGTCCGTGTGTCTGTCTGTGTGTGTGCGTAAGTGTGTGATTCGTGTGTGTGTGCCCCCGTCGCCGCTCCACACCCCCGAATAAAATCTAAACGGCTGGAAAGATTTCAATGAAACTCGGTAAGTTCATAGCACTATTCCGGACGACCCCGACCGTGCCCTTCATATTTTGCTAGGTCTCACCAATCCAACATGGCGGCTGTGCGAAATATTTCACCAGCATTCAATATCTCCGAAACTATTACCGAGAATACCCTGGAATTTTGTATGGCGATAAAGGGAAATACTACAAGTTCACATATGTGACTTTTGAAATCCTGGTAACTACAAAACCAACATGGCGGCCAAGTAAAGTTGCAACATTTAAATAGACGTTTCCGGCGATTTAACCAACCAAACACAATGAAACTTGGTACAGTATATGTTTATACACATTGTAATGCACCGACATCTAACTTCGTTCAATTGTTTACATAATATCAAGATGGCGGCTGTGCGAAATATTTCACCAGCATTCTATATCTCTGAAACTATTATCGATATCACCCTGAATTTTTTTACGGAGATAGAGGGCACTACTGGAAGTTCATCTATGGGACTTTCAAAAAACGGTCAACTACAAAATGAACATGGTGGCCAAGCGAAGTTGAAAATTTTAAATAGACTTTTCTCGCGATTTAATGATCCAAACGCAATGAAACTTGGTACAGCAAATAGTTATACACATTGTAATGCACTGGTATCTAATTTAGTTCAATTGTTTACATAACCTCAAGATGGCGGCTGTGCGAATTATAAAATTAAGTTTTTATTTCTTGTGTCGTAATCATGCGATCGAAGTGAAAGTTTGAATAATGAAGCTACGCAATAATATTCCTTTAATGATACATGGCTATATGGCCTATACATATAACAATCCAACATGGCGACCATCCGAAATATTTAGTCGGTAATAACATAAGTAGGATATATGAAAATAGGCTCTAGTTCTTCACGGAATTACTTGTTTCAGTTAATATTGTAACTTTCAGTCGGTCAACACAATGTAATTCCAATTTCTGGAATATGTGAAAAAGGAACTGAAATAAATGACATGTTATTAAGATATGTATATTTTTATGGACTATTGTAAAAGGAGAAAACTAAGGGATGACATGTTTCGCTCGCTAAGCGAACATCGTCAGATCCAAAGTTACAAGACAAATGGTTGTAGAAAACACTACCAAACCTACAGTAACACCCACGGATAGTCTCTTCCCTTGCTTGACAAGCAAAACATGTCATCCCTTTTATTTCTTCTTTTCCAATAGTCGACAACAATATAAATATATCTTAATCACAAAGAAAAGTTTCAAAGCTATTTTAAAGGCTATTTATCCAAAGTGAGAGGGAAAAATAAATGCAAAATGGTCTCCGTCAGCACCTAGATTCGAACCTTACATCTCTGAACGATATCATTCCCTAATCCTCACGTAAACTGAGGGTTATAAGAAGGACGGTGCTTTAATACTTTGCAATACGTTGGGAATTAGCTAGAACTAACTATTCGACTCTGATATGACTCTCCGTCAAGTCATCATGCCTTGCAAGAAAACATGATTATACTGTGTCTGGAACAATAAATGTTCGCTCTTCGTTGCCGGATGATAGTGGACACAGTGATTTCAGTTATCACCCTATCGAAGGTTTTCTTCTACCCCGTGGCGTAGCCTTGCTCGTTAAATCGTGCACACGGCCGTGAGGGTAGCTGCAGCAAATCCGGAGATCGGAGGTTGGAATCCTGGTGCTGACAGCGGCTAACCTGAGTGTGTTATTTCCCCGTTTATTTTCACACTTCCTCCAGGCAAATGCCGGGATAGTACCATATTGCAAGTCCCCGGGTACCTACCCCATCCCTGTCGCTAATACATTTACACACAGTACTACAGTCATCACGTGGTCCCATGTCATAGATTTATTACATGATAAAGAACCTTCCACTAATTTCACCGGTGTGAAGATAAATTATAGCTTATATTTGACACACCCAAAGTGCACGGGGCTACATGACCGAGTTGTCGCAGACCCTAAACTGAGAAACCAACCAACAGTCATCACAGGAATACCGGCTATCCGACAACTTAAAAACACACCCAAATACACAGGGCAGATAGCCAAGATATCCTAAGTGCCTCAAATGAATTAGCAACAGAACAAACTTTGCAAAAAAAGTTTTGCAAAATAAATCATAGAAGTTATATAGAATGAATATAGAAATTAATTAAACAACGGCACACGAACACAAGCTCACGTGGTAATAGTTCAAACAACGACTGGTAGAGTGCGGTTGTTACCAGATGGCGCAAAAACTTCAGCTGCGCACACAGTGAGTTTCGTATACGGGCGAGTCGATGTGCTACAGTGTGTTTGAGAGGGGAGAAAAGTTCACTTCGCTAGTTGCTACGGATGTGTTCACGTGTGCTACTGGTAACAGAAACGGTATTGGGAGTTTTTTTTCGCTCCCAGAAGCACAACACCAGTGCCCCCTTCCACTACCAGCCTCCTCCTTCTTTCCCCTCGAAGCTATTGGGTCCCCGTCAGATCTTTCTTCTCATTATTACTTCGGCAGAAATCACTGTCCGAGCTTACTGTGAGAAATTTATACTTCGCATCAAATCATCATCCGAACTTCAAGAAAATTTACGACTACACAGCGACTGACTTCATCTACACCGGCGTGACGTCACGACCTCGCCTGACTCCGTGTCCTTGACAGTGTGACCACGCCACGTGTTGGAACCAGCGCCATTGGAGTCAACCAGTCTTCAAGTTCCTACATTTCATCTGCCCTTAGCGGCTTACTACTGACAAATTATTTATTCTACAACCTCATCTCCGCTACACCAACTGAACGTCGCTACAATCTTCGCAACGCAATATTCCAGCACTTCAAAACTTCAGTTCATCTACGACATTTATTCATACTACTATAAAGCATCAAGTTCTACGTCATCACATTAGCGTTCAGTGACCTTGCACGCTACATCATTTACCGAGCTCACAGCTGCTAGCCTCTTTTCATTGGTGTCAGGTGCGCAGCTTGCTCACACTTCCATTCAAATCATCATATTTATTCATCCCCCAGCACCAGCACCTGTCACACTACGCAAACACATAACACATTCACACATCATACAGCAATAGTGAGCTAGTAACACACTGCTCCTATAACACTTTCACATTATCTCACTCCTTCATTTCCCACTACCAGCACAGCACGTAATTCACCTTCCTTCTCCAATACTTCCCGTGCGTCGCTCAGCTCGGCTTCGCCCGTTACATTCCCGCACCTTCCCTCACCATACTTACAGCCACATTTTAGAAGGCTGCCAGGCTTTGCAGCTACCTCTGAAATAGTGCCCCACTTTACCTCATAACCTCATTTCCGTCATATAATTGTTATATTCATCCTATAGCTCACTATGGGTAAAGGCAGAGGAAAGACCTCACCCGGCCGCTCCCAGGCTTCTGCCTCACGCAACACCACCAACCCCTTATCCTCCAAAGGGGCCATACCAAAGCCAGCGAAGAGCCTCACCCTTCCTACTACCCCTAAATCCCCTGGAAACCACTTCGCTTTGCCGCCTGTCGTTTCCCAGACTCCGAGCTGTCCAGAGAAGCGGCGCGTGTCCGATGCCTCCGATACTGAGGAGGGGACGCACCGCTCCCGTCTGCGGGTGCACGAGGGGATGGAAGAGATAGCCACTGAATCTCGCCGTCACTGCAGCACCTCCCCGACGCCGATGGCCCCTCTGATTTCTCCACACGACCCTCGCCTCCCATCCACCGGGACCATACCCTATTTCACCCCCACCACCGCCACACCTTCCCAGATATCTCCTTCCTTGCCCTCCTATGCTACCAAGGCCTCCGAGCCAACATACAAACATATTTTTCTTTTCCGCGGCCATACCCACGCCAACAAATACTTATTCACTGACGCACTGCGCCGAGTGCTTGGCCACCCCAATTTCACTGCCACCGCCACC
Organism: Meconema thalassinum; assembly: GCA_946902985.2. Classification (NCBI taxonomy): domain Eukaryota; kingdom Metazoa; phylum Arthropoda; class Insecta; order Orthoptera; family Tettigoniidae; genus Meconema; species Meconema thalassinum. The sequence goes on from OX336390.1 coordinate 274,990,124, forward strand.
ACCAATGGCGTCTATGTCAAAACTGACGATGACGCCACAGCCGCCGTTCTCCACGACCCCGGGGTGGTCCGCGAACTTGGACCGCAAAGGCTTTCCGCATTCGCAACGCTGAGGGCCCAACGTGGATGGTGCGGATACTCCTCGTTACCCAGGCAGAGGTCGATCGCCTGCTTACGGACGGGGTCTATTTGTACCGCTACCATCATAGAGTCGAACCCTCAAAAGCCCCTGCTCCAGTTGCTCTCAGGAGCAACAGGTGCCTAGCATATAACGAGCACTCCACCGACCAATGCCGGCAACCGCCGCGCTGCGGTCACTGCTCTCAACCTTCGCACACCACCGGGAGGTGTCCCAATCTCGCCCTGCCCCCCCCCCCTCCCCCCCCCCCCCCCCCCGATGCAACCAGTGCCAGTTAACTCACCCCACCTCCTCCTATAAGTGCAAAGCAAAACCAACACCTATCCCCAACCGCCCCGAGACAGTTGCTCCGGTAAAATCAGTCGATCCACCCACCACCCCTGCCCAATCCCAATTCCCCCCCCTCACCATCGAAGACCTCATACGCTTCATGGTGGTCTCCCTCCAGAATATCCTCCCCTACCAACGGCCACTGGTACTGGCTCAGCTCCAACTTGCCACGCAGCAAATCTTCGGGGTTCGGTTCCACCCTTCTTTCTCGGCCCCCCTCACCCACTTCACCTTCTCCCACTACCCCCGAGTCACCGCCGTATAATCTCATTATGGCGCTACGAATTGCTAGACCTGGAACTCCCCGCAACATCACCCTCCTTTACCACAACGTCTTTTCCTTCCATGCCCGCCGTACTCTCCTCACCCACACCCTCAGGTCCCATCATGTCGATGCGGCCCTCCTAAATGAAACCTTTCTTAGGAGCGACCAGCACGCTTTTCTCCCCGGCTACACCCTTCTGCGTGCCGATCGCCCCAACAACGCAGGCCGCGGTGGCTCGGCCCTCGCCAGTCGCGCGCGTCTCCTCACTCGTCATCATATCCCCCCTCCCCCTCTGATCTTCACTGAAAGCCTCATTTGCTCCATCTATTTCCCGTCCCGCGTCCTACACCTCGCCACAATCTACATTCGTCCCAACCATCCCATCCCCAAAGATTTTATTGCCCACGTGGCCGAGGTTTTCCCCCATTTTCTGGTAATGGCCGACCTCAACCTACACTCTCGTTCAGCCCTGGAACGTCGCAGCCTGGACATTTATCTCCGCCACATCGATGCCACCCTCGTTCCCTTACCCAAACCTACCCGTCCCTCCTCCAACACCACCCCCGATGCCGTTATAGCCCACAACTCCCTTCTACATTTGTTTGACGTTACAGTCTTACCCCTCATCGGAGGCGACCACGCCCCGGTACTGCTCACTTTCCCCCTCCCACCTCTCAACGCGCCACTCCCACCCCCCAGGATGATCCTGAGCTTCTGCACGGCAAACTGGCCAGAGTACCGGGAGCACATAAATACCAACCTTCATACCGATCAACTTCCGTTGGAAGACCAAGCGACAGTCGATGCATATACCACGCATATTGAAGCCACGCTACAACAAGCATCTTCCCTAACCATCCCCCTCATCCCGACGACACCCTCCCGCCCCCCCAATTCCCCCAAAGGCACGTCGCCTTCTCGCCCTGGCACACTCCTACCACAACACCTATCTCCGTATGCACGATCGATACTTCCTTCAGCGTCATCGACAATCCCTCCGGCAGGTTAAATCATACATAGAGGCCCACAAACGCCTCTCATGGCACACTGCCTGCACACGGCTCAACCGAGTCTCTTCATCTCTGCCCGCCTACTGGCGCCACCTCAACAAATTAACTGACCAGTCCACAGCACCAACCTACCCCATCATCTATAATGGGACGGCGCCGCCAGACGATGCAGCCAAGCTGGACGTCTTCGCCAAACGCTTCTCCCGCACTTTTCGCTATTCCGACGACCCCTCTCACATCCACGATCACGACGATTTCATCGCCACCATACCTTCCCGCCCTCACTTACAACCCTCCTCCCACCACACCCTCTCACCTCATCCCCTCGACGACCCCATTACGGAACTTGATTTTTCCTGCGCCTTGTCCCGCACCACCAACACAGCACCAGGTCCCGGCTCCATTCGCTATCGTCATCTCAAGGAGGCCCCTCCCATTTTTCTCACCGCACTCTCCCGCCTCTATAACTTTCTTCTTCGCTCCGGCTTCTATCCCACCCAGTGGCGTCGCGCCACGATGCTTCTCTTCCCTAAACCCGGAAAATCACTTTCCTCCCCTAGCTCTTATCGCCCCATCTGCCTGACCGCCGTCCTTTCCAAGACCTTCGAAAAAATCCTTACCAAGCACCTCCACCGCCAACTTCTTCGCCATTACCTCCTCCACCTTTCTCAATGCGGCTTCCGCCCTCTCTTATCCGCACAAGACCAACTCCTTCGCCTCTGCACTCTCATCGCTGACAACTTCAATCGTCCCGCTCCCACCCTTCTCATAGCCTTCGACTTCCAAAATGCCTTCGACACGGTATGGCACGACGCCCTCATCCTGAAGCTCCACTACTTCAATCTTCCCCACTGCTACATCAGATTCGTCAACTCCTTCCTTAGACACCGCACAGCCAAAATCACTATCAATAACCTCTTTTCCCGACCCATACCCTTCGAACAAGGCGTCCCCCAGGGCTCCGTCCTTTCCCCACTTCTCTACGTCCTCTTCGTGGCAGATATCCCTCAACCAACCTCTCCCCTCCAGCTTCTACAGTTTGCGGACGACACCGCCATAGTGGCCCCCTTCGCCAGCGTCCAGCACATCACTGGACACATTCAACCGTACCTTGAGCGCTTCACAGCATGGTGTGACAGGTGGCACCTCAGCCTTAATGGCGACAAAACGCAAACCATTCTGTTTCGCCCTCGCAGACGGGCAACAAGCGTTACTCGCAATCCGGATAACCTCCGGCTCTATCTCCGCGATCGCCGCCTCATCCCCACACCCACCGTACGCTACCTGGGCTTGCTATTTGATCAGCACTTTACTTTTCGTCCACACTTTAAAGCGAGGCTGCCAGCAGCTCGCAAGCGCGCACACCTCCTTCGCCACCTGGCAGGCACGTCATGGGGACTCAACACCAAGACCCTTATTCACACATACAAGGCAATTATCCGCACATTCATTATATATGGTCATCCAGCCTGGGCTGGCTTCCCAGAGAGGCCCCTAACACCATTTCTTCAACTCGAGCGTCGCCTGGTCCGAGTGGCCATGCGCCTTCCCTTCACCTATCGGACAGCGGATCTCTTAGACCGCATGCCCTTGCCCCCACTTACCACATACGTCGAGATCCTACAACGGCGCTACGTCCTGAGGGCGCGCACTCAACAAAACCCTGTCGTCAGCCCCTTGTTGACACGACCTCTCTGCACGCCCCTGCGCACCAAGTTGGGCGTATATACCCTCAAGGGACTCCTCCCGGCACCGGACTAAATCCCGCCAACCGAGGAGGTAACATACAGCCTTAGGAATCCACTACTTTTCTATACACAACAAATCTCGTACTAAGTAGCAACCAATGGTTCAAGTAGCCACCAATGGCTCTAGCTCTTACCCACGGTTTCAACACCAGCAAATGGCTTCGACCAACCACAGTATCCAAATTACAGTTTTCACAGCATTTCACATCCATCCCAACCACCTCATCAACCACCATACGCCATAATAAGACATTTCATCCACCATTTACGTCTCCCACAATGGTCTTCCACATCCACATCTCTCACGCCCAACTGTCACCATAGCCACCATCTTCTTATAATAACTCATTCACCTCATCTACCTACTACCCCCTAAATTCGTTACTACAACCGTCCCAGCAGATATGCTATGGGTCCGTTATTTTCTTTCCTTTTCTTTCTTTCTTTCTTTCTCTCTCTCTTCTTTCCTTTTTTTTTACGGCACCACTCTTCTTCTGACCCCGCCAGCATCGCCCACTACTTCCATCTCATCACTTACATTCATCACTCCAAATAATAATAAAAAAAAACGTCAACCAATGGTCCAACCTTCCACCTTTCAACTTCCGATTCACTTCATACGCTTACTACTCCACATCTCATCTCATTAATTCGCCGCAGTCCCCATATCACCAGCTATACTACCCCTTTTCTTTTTCTCTTTCTTCTTTTTCATTTGTTCTTTCTCTCTCTTAATGTAATACCATTCTCTTCTTCATCTCAGCGAACATACTTATCTATTCCATCGTCATCGACATCATCCATTTCTTAAAAAAAAAACCTCTTCGCTATCACCATCACTTTATCTCCTCCACGACCCTATGATCTGGACGTCATTACAGCCCCTTATTCACCACACTTAGTCTCTTCAAAACCAAACATACGTAAACCTCCGAGCAATATAAGTTACATCGTCTACTTTTGGCAGTTGCAGCAGTGCTTCCATGTTTTCTTTGTTGGTCATAAATATCCGACTTTTTAAACACTACCCATGTCGAACCACACAATCCCCCCTCTCCACCTTCTTCCCCAACCCACCATCTAACTCTCCCTTCTCAACAGCGACACTTCGCCCTAGCCCATCTTCAAACTCCACCACATTGCCCAAAATCAAAATTCCAACACACATTCATCCAAATCCTAACACCAAACCCACCCATCTCCAAAATTTCACCCCTCCCAAAACCTTAATCCCTTGGCCCGAAGAGACGGCGAAACCGTCTAAGGGGGCCCGCCGCCGCAGAGGCAATAGCCATGCGGCGGAATGAAACAACTGCACATAATAAGTCCCCGTCATCGCAGTCGACACCGGCAACTCAGTAACTACTGATTGCTGCGCACTCTCGTCTGTTTTGATTAACTGAGAATGTCCAGCGAGTCGCTTTCATCATCTGTTCAACATTATGTTTGTCAACGTAAATGAGAACTGTCATGTGAAGTGTCAAAGTGTCAAAGTGTTTATCACCACCAATGGGCATTGAGGACGTGAGGGCTGCAAACCGTTCTCCTATTGTAGCAATCATGCTCCGGGACTTGATATGAAAACAATACTGTTGGAATTGTTATGTCAGCAGCCGGTCCGTACTGTTGGGGTAGCGCGCCTGCCTCTCACTCGGAGGCCCCGGGTTCGATTCCCGCCTTCGTCAGAAATTTTAGAAACTGACGGGCTGGAACGGGTTGCACACAGCCACGTGAGGACAATTAAGTAGCTGTCTGACAGTGAGGCAGTGCCTCGGTCACGAAAACCAAGGGGTGACCCGATGCGCTGACCATGTGTCACCCCAAATGGCTGGGCAGTGACCGCTTGGTAGGCCTAGGCCCTTCATGGGCTGTAGTGCAACGGGGGTTTGATTTTTGGTATGTCAGGTCTGTACGGTTATTACAAAGAAAGAAATAATTGCAACTGATGTCTTATTGTTAACAGTAAGCGTTACAGCCTATATGGTGACTGTCAGTGCTGGAATTCGAATATTCGAACTCCTTGACTTTTAGCTTAACGCACGTTGCAGGGTATCACACGAATAGGCTACTCGGAGAAATATACAACTTGCATATCATGCCAGGCAGAAGTTGTTCAACAATTCATATATTTGGGTAGCATGTTGGTCAGTAATAATAATAATAATAATAATACTAATAATAATAATAATATCGTATGGTCTCGGGTGCCCGGTGCAAGATTAGTAATTTGACACCCAGAGGGTAGCTTGCATGTCGAATTTCGTTGTTCCTTGAATCACTATGAAAGTCAAGGAGGTTAGATAATAGATATCTAAGCTCCTTGAACACTATAGTGCTTTCTAGTAGAAAAATGAGGAACTTTGTGTTGGCGGAAACTCCCGAGATTAATTTTGCCATTATGAACTCGGCCTACTGAATTCAAATGGGTTCTTTGACATGCCAACATCGTATGACAAGCGTGTCGTATTTTTGCCGCCTTTCAAAAATCACTTACCACGGCCAGGGGCGAACCTGCAATCTTGGGGTTAGTAGACCGACACGCTACCCACTCACCCACCGTGGCAAGCTATGTTGGTCAGTAATGGTCATGTTTCTTCTGAAGTAATGAACGGAATAACCAAAGGGTCTAATTTTTATAGTCTCTTGAGGTATGTATTATCGGACAAGTACGTTCCCCAAAAACAAAAATCTACCTCATTCCCATTTTTACGTATTCCTTGGAAACATGCACTCTAACATTAAAGGACCACAGCAAAATTCAAGCTTGAGAGATGAAGTTTTTTCAGAACAGCTCAACAAAAAACTCAATTTGGTCGCATAAGGAATGAAGTGATCCGATTAAGCCAAGGGTTCAGTGTACCTATAGAGGACATGCTTAGGTCATTCAGACTAAAGTGGTTTGGGCACGTTAAACGTATGACTACCAGGTGCATATACGGAAAGAGGACTGTCAGGTAGGAGACCGATTGGAAGACCAAGATAAAGGTGGATGGACCAACTGAAGAAGGATGTGACAATAAGAGGATGCGACTGAGAACATGGCTTGGAGAATGAAATCCTTTTGGACAGGCAACGTTGGAAAATACTCTTATACAACCACCCTACTCGGCACCGGGTGAGTTAGCCGTGGTCGTTACGGCGTGACTGCTGGCAGTCGCTCACATCCTGGAGGCGAGGAGGTTCGAATCCCCCCGCCGGCAACCTTGAAGATGGTCTTCTGTGGTTTCCCATCTACCTTCCAAGTAAATGCCGGGGTTGGTCCCTAACTATAGGCCACAGCCGCTACCTTCCTACTCCTCGTCCTTACATTCCAACTTCCCTCCTTCCCTCCCCAACGGTACTTGTAGCTCACCCATTGGGTGACCGTCTCGAAGCAGCTACAAAAACTGGCGAGCCGAACATGTCCTCGGACACTCCCGGCACTAAAAGCCATACGCTTAAAAAAAACCTACTCGGCAAGCAGGAAGGGAAAAATGACGAAGGGTATGGTGATGATTCTCCTTATTATTAATAATCGTTTGGGAAAAATAATCATGACATAAAGGATTATAAATATCTTTTACTACAATACCCGTGTATAATTTTTCAAACTAGACCAGTGTTAACGGAGAAATTTAAAATATACTTTTTGATCACCCTCTCCCATAAACCTGAGGCCTACATTTCAATCTCCTTACTCTTACCCCGTGGTGTTGGGGTGGTGCGCCTGCTTCTTACCTGAAGCTCCCGGGTTCGATTTTCAGCTCCGTTGGGGATTTCAGAAACTGACGTGAGGACTGCAGAGGTGTGCTCTCAGTAGGGCTGTTACTTTTAATTGATTAATTTCAGAATTCGATTAATCGATTAATCGAAACAGAATTATCGATCAATTATCGTAAATAACGATCAATCGATTAATAAGTTAGTCGATCAATCGATTAATCGGTTTACAGAAAAATCGATTATTCGAATAACCGATTAATCGATTAATCGGTTTTTGATTTGTTTTGCCGATTATTCAATGTATTTCGCATTTTTAACTACGCTCTCACAGAATCAACAAACTATGACACAACTTGGTTTCTTAATGCAATCATTCGACATGGTTAGCCGGGGCAGTCCCATGATGGATGATGTTTTTGATTCTTTTATGAGCTTTGCAACATCATGGTCACGTATCCCCGTGTACTGGGGTGTGTTTAAGACTTGTCTGATAACATGTGTCACTGCAATGTCTGTACCCGTGTGTGTATTTGTAATTCAGATAGAATATGGGTAGGAACCGACCGTGGCCTTAAATTAGGTACCATCCCGGCATTTGCCTGGAGTAGAAATGAGAAACCATGGAAAATCACTTCCAGGATGACTGAGGTATGAATCAAACCCGCCTCTTATCAGTTTTGCCTCACGAGGCTGAGCGTATCACGTTCCAGCCCCCACACCAGAATTAAATTTCTTGGCAGAGCCGGGATTCAAACCCAAAACTCTGTGGTGACAGCTAAGAATGCTAGCCACTGCTCAACGCCCGCTTTGAGGTTTCATTTAACTTCACTCCAAGGATTACCGTGTTGGAAGCCCTTTTTCAGGCTTGCCTTAGAAATCGAAATTTGTTTACTAATCCTGAAAAAATACTACATGATGTTAATAAATACACTTGGATGACTAGTTTCGATCGTCAAGTGATCATCATCAGATCATTTACACGTAGGCTATTAAATCTACTGTATATGGAGTAGTATGGAATGATAATTACAATATATACACTTATTTATTTGCAGTAACAATTAAATTAGCAAACTAGTCAAGATATGTTCTTTTTGTTGAGGTACTGATAGTTATTGAATGGTGCACTTAGCAGTTTGAGCGATGTGTGGTCCGTTTTTGTGCACAGCGTGAGGACGATTATGCTGACACAATAACTTGACCATTTAATAACAATCACATAATGGCACTAAGCAAGCACACTTGAAGATCAATCACAACTATCAGTATCTCAACAAAAAAATAACTTATCTTTACTATTTGTGCTAGATTAATTACTACTGCGACTAAATTAGTGTATATATTGCAAATATCATAACCCTTACTTGTCGACACAGATTAATAGCCGAAGTGTAAAGATCTAATGATCGCTTGACGATCGAAACTGGTCATCCAATTGTATTTATTAATCTCGTGTAAAAAGTCTTTTTCAGGATTAGGGAATCACCCCTTAGACAATTATTGGGTATTGACCGTCCGAAAAACATTAAATTTCGACTCCAAAGATACAAATGTGACGTCTTACGAACGAAGGTACGTCTAAAGTCAACACTTAGGCATGTTCGATAAAAACTCAATTATCTCATGGTAGGGCAGTTAAAAAAAGTGCGGTAAAAATATGAAATCTTGTAGATGTAGCGTAAATATTGCAATCATTGCAAAAGACGAGCTGGACGTCTATCTTGGGAATTCACCGCCTGACTTCCATACTCACCCTTTTTCACAGGTGGAAAATGAATAAACAATATATCCAAGGCCCGCTAAACTAGCGACAAAATACTTGATATTCCCCGCGACCACCTGCAGCGCTGAAGGAGTATTTTCAATTGCTGGAAACATTGTGACTGCAAAGCGGAGCTGCCTCGCCTCAGAAAATGAGTACTTGCTAGTATTTTTGCACCAAAACAGACCGACTATTGAAATATATTGTCACATTTATTTTTAAATAATGCATCTTGCTGTGAACTGTTGAAGCCATTCTTTCAGTATGGCCTATACAAAAACTCTTCAGTCGGTCAACATGAATTTGTACAATGACTGTGCGGGCTGCAATGTATAAATAATATAAGTAATAAGTAAATAAACTCCTTGAAAAATTACACGTCTTAGTTTTGATCACAATGACCCCGGCGGGAGTAGGCAGGCTAAAGCGTAACAAATGTACGACCAAGGCTCCGCTGAGATATGTAACCTTATGCATAATAGAATTCAAGTGCATGCTCTAATTTTATTTTATTTATAATATTGTGTTATTCTTATTTGTATACACGATCATAATACTCATAAGTAATTCACAAACCATTATTAAACAAACTAAACTTATACAATGCTCAAGAAAGGTTTCGCATATTGTGATTTAGTAACTTGTTCATTTTGCTATGTGTATGTTATCATATTATACAAAATATAGGGTACATACAAAGAAAAACAACACACAATCTGCTTTGCAAAAGAGACAGAAACACACAACGAATAACAAAAGTGATAATGTGGGTCTGAGCACACAACCGGACATATCAATACCGTGTATGGCCACCACGAGCTCTAATCCATGCTTGCAGACGACGAGGCATGCTGACCACCAACGAACCCAACGTGGTTTGGGGCAGATTCCCCCACCCTTGGACAACAGCTTCAATCAGTTGCTCTTTGTTTGTTGGAGGATTGGGATGGTGCGAAATTGCCCTCTTGAGCTCTTTCCACGCATGTTCATTACAGTTCATGTCCGCAGAATAGGCAGGCCACTCCATTCTCTGTATGATATGCATCTGAAGGAAGTGAATGACCACCCTAGCTTGATGGGCACGAGCATTATAGTCCACTAGTGTAAAGCCCTCACCCATTGTGGCAGCAAATCCTGTAACGACAGGTTCAAGGACGTTGTCTCTATACACCAGGTAAGTCATGTTACCGTGGATAGGAATTAGAGGCATACGTCGACCGAACATGATTCCACCCCAAAACATGATTGAACCTCCTTGCTGTTGGTGGCTTTCCTGGATGAAGGGCTCGTGAAATCTCTTACCCACTCGGAGCATTCCAGTGTGGCGACGTAATAGTGATAGTGATTATAATAGTTATCATAACTAACACGTGCAATGTTCCCATGAGTGTTATTTACTTATAATTCATATAGTTTATACATTGGACTCCGCCCAGTCTTTGGACAAATTCAAGTTGACCGCCTGAAGAGTTACAACCTACAGGTCTTTGTGGAAATTAGGCTAAACCCGAATAAAACAAAAATGTCCTAAATTTTAAACAGCCTTCCCAACAAAAATTGAACAAGATTCAAAAGCTTTGCTGAAAACTCCTCGCTTCCTTTTCCTGGAACCCTTCCCAATATGATTGATGTTTGTCCTTCCACGGTCACTGATTGTTATTTGGTAATTGTTAACATAAACAAGGAAGGACACGTATCTTTACGCAAAATTTAACTTTTATAGATGTCTATATATCATTCCAAAAATAAGCGTAACTCAACTTAAGCGATGACTTCTCATTTAAACCCTATACAAAACGTATTTTCTTATCTCGTGTCTACTAATAAGTTAATCGATTTTGCGGTTAATCGATTAATCAATTATTCAGTTAATCGATTAATCGATTATTCGGTTAATCGGTTTTAAGAATGATCGCTTAATCGTTTCAGATTAATTTCAAATTAATCGATTAATCGATTATTAATCGATTAATTGAAAATCGATTATTACCAGCTCTAGCTCTCAGCCTCGTGAAGGCAATTGGGATGTTGTCTGATCAGAGAGCCTGCGTTCCGTTTAAGAAAACCAAGATTAACAGCCGAGGGGATACGACGTGCTGACCAGCGATCACTTGTTTGGCCAATGTAAAGCTGGGGCTAAGTGCCACGGTTTTTGTTTTTACTTTTAAATGACATATCAAGCTTTGTGACATCCTATTCAGCCATTTACAAGTGATCCGTGACAAAACACACATAGCCTACATATAAAAACCAAACAAGCAGATATTTCGGCATTATTGTGTTATGAGGCACTCTTTCTCATTTCATGAACAATACATAATGGTAATAATAATAATTTTACGTCCATTCTTAACTACTGCGGCTTTTAGAGGCGTCGATCTGCCGGAATTTTCCCCTGAAGGGGATCTTAACGTGCCGTATATCTACTGATACAGCTCCTACAAGTTTAAGCACCTTCAAATACCAACTGACTGCGTCGGTTTTCGATTCTGCAACCTTCGGCACAGCAGGCGAGAACGTTACTACTGCGCCACGCAACCGGCCATCCATGAACAACGACAATTATTGACAGTGAAATTGTTGTTTTAAGGGGCCATGAGCAATACAGTTCTCTTTACAGTAATTGATGACAAATAAAACATGAACATGTCTACGCTTCCAGACTGAGCGTGTATTTCCAATATCTGCTATATTGGAATATTGCATTACACCACAGGAGATTAAACTATAGCCTTGGTTGTATCGTAAACTGTTATGGTTATCGTTCGTCAAAGTCACCGAAGGCAATGCCAGAGTTGACTGATCACTTGTGCCCCTCAGCCAATTACTTTTATGGGCCCAGAGCCACGTCACTCCCTGTGCCAATACAATCAATGGATTGGCCACCCACGATATGTTGTATCTGTGGATGATGAAACACGTAGTGAGATGAACAAGGCAGAGATTCAGCATCAACAACGTCCCTTCTAACTGATGTGACTTAAAGGATGCCGCTCAGTGTGATACAGTAAAACCTGCTTTTAACGAACTAGTGGCATAACTAGGGAGGGGGACGGGGAGGGGGTGATCAGGGACATCAATCCCCCCCCCTGGAGAGCCAAATAATGAAAATAGTTACCGGTAATTCGTTAAAATGTTTATTTTGAATAAAACTAATCTTCGGATTATAGAAAAATTAAAATAAATAATCCAAAACAAAATTTAAAGAAAACCAAACACACAAAGCAAAAATAAAAAAAGACAAAGCAGAAAACAAAAAAACAAAAACAAAAATACCACACAAAGCAAAAATAACAAGAAGTTCCGTGAAGAACTATACAGCCTACTTTTCATGTCAATGATTACTCTACAGAATATGAACCTATCTAGAATAATGACGAAATTAAGTTGCTAATATCGAAATTTCCAATTAGTTCGAAATACTGTATACCTGGCAAAATGTATCCTAATAGAGCACTACAATTGGCAGCCCTGATGACTGAATTTATTCTTAGTTCCATCTCTTAAGGTACAAAATACAAAATTTGGTTGAAGTCCAATGAATAGCATGGACGTTACATGCAGTTAAACATTGGATCTAGCAGCGCGCGTAAAATCATGTTGGCAACAATGTCATGCATGTATTGATCAGAAATAATCTTAAATAATATGATCTATTGTTGTGCCAATTTTGAATGAAATCCATTAGTTAGTATAGAAGTTACATGCATTTTAAAATTGGACCTATCAGCAGGCTTAGAATCATGTTGGCAGCACTGACGTATATTAGTTACTCCAAATTCGTCTAGAATGCCAGGTACTATACGTGTGCAAAGTTTAGAGCTATTGGCTTGCATACTTTCTGATATATTGATATTAGGGTAACAAAAATAGGGACAGCACATATTAACAGTTGGCAGCCCTGGTTGCTCCTTAGAATACGCATAGTCATATCTGTTATGGTACACATAGCACATACGAAATTCGGTTGAAATCCAAATGATAGTATGGAAGTTACATGCATTTAAAGTTGGACCTGTCAGCAGGCTTAGAATCATATTGGTAGCAATGACGTATACAAGTTACTCCAAATTAATATAGAATTTCAGGTACTATACGTGTGCATAGTTTAATGCTGTCGGCTTGCATACTTTCTGATATATTGGTATTTGGATAAAATAAATTAGGAGCATTTATTAACAGTTGACAGCCCTGGTAGGTCTTAAGAATACGCTCAGACATATCTGGTTATGTACACATACAACATACGAAATTTGGTTGAATTCCAATTGATAGTTTAGAAGTTATATGCATTTAAAAATTGGACCTATCAGGAGGCTTATAATCATTTTGGCAACACTGCCATGTTTGGCCTCCTGGAAATTAAACTGAAATATTATGATCTGTACGTGTGCAAAGTTTGAAATAGCTCCCATTCATACTTTCCAAGATATCCAACATGGAGCTCAAATTTCAATTGCGACTTTTTAGCAGTTGGTAGCACTGACATCATTTTCAAATATGGCCGTGAGATATTCAGGTATAGATCTTTACTCCTACCAAATTTTGTTTCGATTGCTGCAGCCGTTTAGGAGTTGATAGGGGGGGACACACACACAGCCAGACAGACAGACGGACAGACAGACAGACAGACAGACATACAGACAGACAGACACACATTTGCCCGATCTCATAAGTCTACTTTTTCCTCATTTTTGCAAAATGTGAAAAGTAGGCTAAAAAGGAAAAACAAAGTAAAAAGCAAAAAAAATGCACCAAATCAAAAACAAACAAGATGTTCAGTAAAGAACATATAGCCTACTTTCTCCTAAATGCATGGGTATTGTTATAACTCTTTGTCCTTTTCAAGGAGTATGATTGAATGTTGGTTGTAGTAGCTTGTTGAAATACAACGTGCTATAGGGATATTAAACATGAATATGAGGTGCCCTTTGCTAGTGCTACCTCTGTACCAAATTTCGTTCAATTCGCTTTCACCGTGTTTGAATTGATAGGGGGAATCGATTTGCACACATACTTGGCCACCATCTGCAAACTATTGGGCTGATGTTCTTGCAGTTTGGTAAGAATATGTTTCCCACATAAAGATATGGTGTTGCAAAATTTGGTAGAGACTAGATTATTAGGTTGGTCGTAATTACATTTTAGCTTTTAACATTTGGGTGGCCGCGATTACGTATCCGTCAAGATAGCGGTGATACAAAACATGACACTGAGGTGCCCTTTGCTAGTGCTACCTCTGTACCAAATTTCGTTCATTCGGTTCCACCGTGTTCGAATTAATAGGGGGAATCAATTTTGACATAAAGATGGCCGCCATCCGCAAACTATTAGGCTAATGACCTATTAGGTTGGTCAAAGGAAGCTCCCTCCATAAAAGTATGTTGTTGCAAAGTTTGGTAGAGATCGGATGGTTATGTTAGTCGTAATTTGATTTAAGCTTTAAACATTTGTGTGGCCGCCATTACGTTTCTGTCAATATGGCGGCGATATTAATCATGACACTGAGATGCCCTTTGCTAGTGCTATCTCTGTACCAAATTTCGTTCCATTCGGTTTCACCGTGTTTGAATTAATAGGGGCAATCGATTCTGACACAAAGATGGCCGCCATACGCAAACTATTAGGCGAATGACCTATTAGATTGGTCAAAGGATGCTCCCTCCATAAAGATATGTAGTTGCAAAATTTGGTAGAGATCGGATGATTAGGTTAATCGTAATTTGATTTAAGCTTTGAACATTCGTGTGGCCGCAATTACGTTTCAGTCAAGATGGCGGCGATATAAAACATGACACTGAGGTGCCCTTTGCTAGTGCTACCTCTGTACCAAATTTCGTTCCATTCGGTTCCACCGTGTTCGAATTAATAGGGGGAATCAATTTCGACATAAAGATGGCCGCCATCCGCAAACTATTAGGCGAATGACCTATTAGATTGGTCAAAGGATGCTCCCTCCATAAAGGTATGTAGTTGCAAAATTTGGTAGAGATCGGATGATTAGGTTAATCGTAATTTGATTTAAGCTTTTAACATTCGTGTGGCCGCCATTACGTTTCAGTCAAGATGGCGGCGATATAAAACATGACACTGAGGTGCCCTTTGCTAGTGCTACCTCTGTACCAAATTTCGTTCCATTCGGTTCCACCGTGTTCGAATTAATAGGGGGAATCAATTTTGACATAAAGATGGCCGCCATCCGCAAACTATTAGGCTAATAACCTATTAGATTGGTCTAAGGATGCTCCCTCCATAAAGGTATGTTATTGCAAAGTTTGGTAGAGATCGGATGGCTATGTTAGTCGTAATTTAACTTAAGCTTTGAACATTTGTGTGGCCGACATTACGTTTCTGTCAATATGGCGGCGATATAAAACATGACACTGAGATGCCCTTTGCTAGTGCTACCTCTGTACCAAATTTCGTTCCATTCGGTTTCACCGTGTTTGAATTAATAGGGGGAATTGATTTTCACACAAAGATGGCCGCCATTCGCAAACTATTACGCTGATGACCTATTCATTTGGCAAAGGATGCTCCCCCCATAAAGGTATGTTGTTGCAAAATTTGGTAGAGATCGGATGATTAGGTTAGTCGTAATTTGATTTAACTTTGAACATTTGTGTGGCCGCCATTACGTTTCCGTCAAGATGGCGGCGATATAAAACATGGCACTGAGGTGCCTTTTGTTAGTACTACCTCTGTACCATATTTCGCTGCATTCGGTTGCACCGTGTTCGAATTAATAGGGGGAATCAATTTTCACCCAAAGATGGCCGCCATCCGCAAACTATTACGCTGATGACCTATTAGATTGGTCAAAGGATGCTCCCTCCATAAAGGTATGTAGTTGCAAAATTTGGTAGAGATCGGATGATTAGGTCAATCGTAATTTGATTTAAGCTTTGAACATTCGTGTGGCCGCCATTACGTTTCAGTCAAGATGGCGGCGATATAAAACATGACACTGAGGTGCCCTTTGCTAGTGCTACCTCAGTACCAAATTTCGTTCCATTCGGTTCCACCGTGTTCGAATTAATAGGGGGAATCAATTTTGACATAACGATGGCCGCCATCCGCAAACTATTAGGCTAATAACCTATTAGATTGGTCAAAGGATGCTCCCTCCATAAAGGAATGTTGTCGCAGAGTTTGGTAGAGATCGGATGGTTATGTTAGTAGTAATTTAACTTAAGCTTTGAACATTTGTGTGGCCGCCATTACGTTTCTGTCAATATGGCGGCGATATAAAACATGACACTGAGATGCCCATTGCTAGTGCTACCTCTGTACCAAATTTCGTTCCATTCGGTTTCACCGTGTTTGAATTAATAGGGGGAATTGATTTTCACACAAAGATGGCCGCCATCCGCAAACTATTAGGCTAATGACCTAGTTATTTGGTCAAAGGATGCTTCCTCTATAAAGGTATGTTGTTGCAAAATTTGGTAGAGATCGGATGATTAGGTTAATCGTAATTTGATTTAAGCTTTGAACATTTGTGTGGCCGCCATTACGTTTCCGTCAAGATGGCGGCGATATAAAACATGACACTGAGGTGCCTTTTGTTAGTACTACGTCTGTACCAAATTTCGTTCCATTTGGTTGCACCGTGTTCGAATTAATAGGGGGAATCGATTTTCACACAAAGATGGCCGCCATCCGCAAACTATTAGGCTGATGACCTATTAGTTTGGTCAAAGGATGCTCCCCCCATTAAGGTATGTTGTTGCAAAATTTGGTAGAGATCGGATGATTAGGTTAGTCGTAATTTGATTTAAGCTTTGAACATTTTTGTGGCCGCCATTACGTTTCCGTCAAGATGGCGGCGATATAAAACATGACACTGAGGTGCCTTTTGTTAGTACTACGTCTGTACCAAATTTCGTTCCATTCGGTTGCACCGTGTTCGAGTTAATAGGGGCAATCGATTTTCACACAAAGATGGCCGCCATCCGCAAACTATTACGCTGATGGCCTATTGGTTTGGGCAAAGGAAGCTCCCCCCATAAAGGAATGTTGTTGCAAAATTTTGTAGAGATGGGATGATTAGGTTAGTCGTAATTTGATTTAAGCTTTTAACATTTGTGTGGCCACCATTACGTTTCCGTCAAGATGGCGGCGATATAAAACATGACACTGAGGTGTCCTTTGCTAGTGCTACCTTTGTACCAAATTTCGTTCAATTCGCATTCACCGTGTTCGAATTGATAGGGGGGGACAGACATTCAGAGTACACACACTCACACACACACAGACACACACACACACAGACTCACACACACATACACACACTCACACACACAGACTCACACACACACATACACACACACAGACAGACACACTTTTTTCGCCCTGTGTTGATCTCATAAGTCTACTTTCATTTTTTGCAAAAATCGAAAGTAGGCTAAAAACACAAATAACAGACAAAGTACCTAAAACGAAACCTAAAGTTAAACTTAACAAAAGAGAAAGAAAATTGAAAACATTTGACATAAGAAGTTCTGTTCTACCGTATTATGCGGTTTGAAGCCATCTTTCAGTGTAGCCTTAGTAAGCAAAAGTTTGTTGCTCTTCAGTCGGTCAACACGAAATGCATGCTGTAAATATTGTAAATACTTTTCACCCGTATTTTAAAAGACGTCGCCTCGGTAGCGTAGCGGTCAGCATGGTTAGCTGCCGGCCCGGAGGTCCTGGGTTCGATTCCCGGCTCTGCCACGAAATTTGAAAAGTGGTATGAGGACTGGAACGGAATCTACTCAGCCTCGGGTGGTCCAAATGAGTAGAGGGGGTTCGATTCCCACCTCAGCCATCTTCGAAGTGGTTTTCCGTGGTTTCCCACTTCGTCTTCGGGCAAATGCCGGAATGGTACTGTCCCCGTTTACCCGGATAGTAGGCTGTCAGATATCCGCCCCCTCAATCGGATTGCCAACAATCAATCGCACCGGCTCAGCTACATCTATGAAAATGGCACTGACAGATACTACTGAGGTTTGAGCACAGAAGTTACCAAGAAAATTATTGTGGAACACACCAAAATAGACGGGGTTTCATACTTACTTTTACTTACCTCTTAAAAATTATCTCGGGGATTGGGTTGACAACAGGATCTCTAAAGTATGCTCCCACAATAATCTTCACCATGACATTTAAAAATGAGCCAGAACGAAGACGAGAACTTTGAACTGTACAAAAGCATTTATTTCAAATAAAGGGTATGATTTTAACAACTCAACAAAATAAATGTGGCTATCAGTAGCCCATGTCAATCTGACTATGTCCTCCTAAAGGACTTGCAAAGTTATCAAACAATATGTTAGCTCCCATGAGCTCAAAATAACGTAACATTCAAAAACACATTTGGATTGGATAAGGAAGTCAGGATGCCACACATATATATAGAGCATTTGGTTTCTTTTAATAAACATCACACTTGTATTAATAGGCGCAAGGCCAGAGTATCGACCTCGCCCGCTGATAACCAGTTGTCTGACCAGCTGCGATCTACTCTTCAACCTGGCGCATGCCTGTCAAATAGGGCTCACTTGTCACGCCATACTGCGTAAGAATTCAGCTCCTTCTCAAAGCTTTAAATGTCTGCAAGACAACTCATATATATTGACGCAAATCTTTCAAATGCTTCACTCACACACCACTGGATTATTCTGACAATCCCTAAACTTGTTAAGTTATCATCCAAATGTTTAATCAGTATAGTTTAGAGTATAAAACACACTCTTAAATGTTTATAACAAAATCACATAAATTATTTATAACAATTAGAAATTGTTTATAATATTGTCGAAGATAATTACAAAAATTTTAAACACGCCTTTAACATTACTTTCGTTCCACATTATTGTCAAAGATATTTACATTTATTATTTACAATATCAACATTTAAATTATTTAAATTATTAATTTAAGAAATACATTGAACCACATGTTCATCCGGTTGGTAAATTCATAATCGTGTTAATATAATCGACCAATGAAGGTTAGTTATACATGTTAATGTCACAATCTGGTTTAATAAAGGTTGTAATAATTATAATTATTTGTGACGGTAATCTTCACTCAAAATCTTATCTCAAATTCTTTCAAAACTCTTGTTAATTATAACAGTAAATTCACTTGATTAATTTTCAACGAACTATGACAATACACTCTAGCGGAAAATACTTCGCTTACAAAATAATGCACAAACTGCATTAAAAATAGGCCCAAAATTCATCATATATTAAAATATACGGCATCAAAATCTTCCACAGAATTTACAAAAACCTCCACTAACACAATCTTTATCATCATTAATTACTGTGGGAATCTCCTTCATTTATTTAAGGGCATTATACATCAGCGACTTTCAACATGTCCGCTGCACTATCGATTATACATTCATAGTTCCACTTAAAAATTCTTATAATCATTAATTGTTTCAAAACTGTTGTCATTTAACCTTCGTGGATTTCATTCATGAATCGAAATGAAGTAAAAATTTGCCAATCACAAACAAATTTAATAGTGAATACGCTTATATACGCCTGTCTGGTCTATCAAAATTTAAGATTAACATCTTCAAAGAATTGTAGTATATAAATACTATCATCAAACAAAGTGCGACTAAGCTGCAAAATAGTCGAATAGAATCCAATTAGACTGGGAATGCAAACATCGTTATATAAATCTCTAAATGAGAAAACTCCTAACACAAGTTTATGACTTTAATGCATTCAATAATTCATAATTAAAGTTCATCTTTCACAAAAGTGTCTATGATGCAATGATCGTTCATAACTGACGATAAATGTCTGTGTTGCAATCAATTCAAATAACGACTAGTATTTCCAAGATCGTCGACAATGTAATGGATTTTAACGCTCTAAAATCATTTAAATGTTCTTCCTTCTTGATGATGACAGAAAATTGGTCAAAGTAATTAAACTGGGGTAGAATTACTTTAATAAAGTGACACGCTGTCTGAATTTAAATCTGCCATAAAGAATCATTAACTTACAGTCAAATCGTGACTACAAAAATAAGCCAATTACTGAAAAATCTAAATATCAGTCTCAACTGATCCAAAATCGTTTAACTATGCCCATGACATAACAATGTCTTAATAAATCGTCGAAAAAGGCATAACTCATCAAGGTGTACTGAGAATAGAAATCTCAAACGAGAATATAGGGCAAAATACATGAGGACAAAAATATGGGAAAATGGTTGCTCAAATATTGCTAAGAAACTCAAATACAATAAACGTTCACGACTACCTTATCTGCCGATTGACGTTCCAGAGGAAAATTCCCCAAAGAAGACTGCTGATGGATCCATTTCACCAAGTTAAAGCTGAGCTCCATCCTCGAAACAAGAAACAGCACTCTCGGAGATTCGAACTGCTTCCTTCTCCGGAAATTGCACTGCTCCGTGAAGACGAACGACATCCTTCCGGCAATAATCTTCTTTGTGAGTCGGGACAACCCTGACCTCTCTTGAAAAATCCCTGAAGTTCCAGTAGAAAATCGCCATGAAGTTTTTGTAGAAATTTCCGCAGAAATATTCATATTCAGAAAGTATGAAATCATTTCCATTGCTGTTTGATAGTATTCAGCCTTTAATCACGAAACATGGGTGTAGATGGTTATTCACCACATGTTCGCTTGTGTGGAATAGCAATTAGCGAAGTTCCATGCTGCTATCTTACTCCGTTGAAATATGTCCCAATTGCATTAAGTCCTTTAGCCTTCCATCTTCTCTTCGGTTATGGTAATAGAAGAACAAACAGCCATATTAAACTGTTCCATAATACTGTAGCGTTGTGTCACGGAAGCAATCTGAAGTCTCCCTATTTCACTAGCCGTGTCAGCCGTGGCGTAGATTCTGGCGATAAAAATGCTTCTCAGGTAGCGAGAAAATCACTTTTGTCAGTCGTCTAAAATTGCTAATATCTTCCAAAATAATTACTCGAAATTGTTCAACTTTTCTACACTCCTTACTGTAGCAATGCACAATAGAATTAGCTTATAGGCGACCGCTAACTGTTCACAGCTAATCTTGTAGAAGCGTTATAATGTGCGTTTCAACTTCACCTAGATTTACTCACAGTAAACTTGCACTGCTTGTCAGCTCGACTCTCGTTTAATGCAGTGGATTCACCACGCGTTATAAAGACGACTCTTTCACTACTAATCTCACTCGACGTTTCACCGAAATGACTATTTGAAATCTGACGATTGAGCTATCAGACGATTGATGATCTGAGAATGAGGCTCCTCTCTTCTGCGCAAGGCCTTTTATGAACTTCATGAGGGGCGTATCCATCCCTTCCATAGGGTGTTACTGCGACATCGCTAGAAGTTCCAACTTCGTCAATACATGACGGATTTTCAAAATTCAAAAACTGAAAATAAATTTCACCAAAATTCCAGATCAATGCCTCTACTGCAAATGGATTTCCACAATTCTGCATTCCAAAAAGTAAGAAAAATATCAAAGTTTCAGCAATCTCCGTCTTCCTTCAGACTATCGTTCATTGGTTCAAGCCTCCCCTCCAATAGCATAATTTCTTCCTCAGCAGAATTCCACGTTTCCTGCGACTGCGTCGTAGATCTCAGATCTTTCTCGAATAAATGCTGACGTCACTGAGAATCTCAGCTCAAGTAGCCTGCTGGCATAACGTCTGCGTCATCCGTGCTTACGTCATGACTACCCACGTCATAACTATGACAGCCATAACTTTCTTTATAATTTTCCAAAATAGCCACCGTGGTCTCTATATAATTCAATTACGTTGACATTCTCCCCTCACCACGTTTTAAAAACAGTTGCAAATTGTTTTTAAACTCAATGTTACAAGTACCTCAACTCTCTTGAACACGAAATTGAATTATTACTGGCTTACTCTAGTATGATATTTCCTCTATGTTCCTTAATCATAAATCTCTTCTACTCTCTGGGTTGTGTGTGGTTAAATGTATTTTCTCCTCTCTACTTTCTCTTCTGTCCAGTATTTCTATTTTCTAAGTTCTGCTGGCTCGTAGAAGGTCCAGGATCGATTACAACATCCTGCCTTTTCTTTTGGTTGTCGGCTTCTTTTTCCCGTAATTCTTTCAGGTATTGCTGGCTTTCCTTCTCTCTTTCCTGATACTGATTGGGTGTCATAACCTGACCTTGAGGATTCTGATTTCTGTTTTGGTTCTGGTTATTCCTATTATAATTTCTGTTATAACCATTATTGTTGTAATATCTGCCTCTTCCATTGTTATAATTTCCTCGACTATAGTTCCAGCCTCTTCTCTGTTGATACGGCCGGTAACCTTGCGATCTGTTATTTCGAAACTGATTATTCCTGTGGGGACCTACATTGTCAGTTTTCTCCTCATCTGGCTTGTCAGTTTGTTGGACTTGGTCCATATATACAGTATTTATTTCTTTGAAGTCATGCCTTTGACCTTTCTGTACCACGTTAGGCATTGGACTTGTGTAGTCTAACCTCCTCAGTAATTCATCCATGCTGGTTAAATCCCTGATGTTTGACGAAATAATTAGTCTCCTCACCTCCACAGGCAGCATACGAGAAATCGCATCAATTAATTGCTCCGTTGACAATGGGGGTTGCAAAAATCTCAAGCGGGATAATTGACTCGTAAAGAAATCAGCGTACCGCGTTGGAAGAGTACCTGAGTATTTTCATGAATACACCTCCGCTCTTAACGAATTCTGCGCTTCTATGGACCAAAATCGTTTGATTAATGCCTCTGCAAACTCGTCAAAGTTACTGAATGTGTATCTAAATGCGCAAAACCATTCGAGGGGTCCTCCAATCAAAAATCTCTCCACTATCTTCATCTCTCTCTCTCTGGGAATGTGTGCTTCGATGAAATAATCTTTGAGGTTCCTTACATATTCTATAGGTGTCAAACTATCAGTGTTGCTGAATTTTTTCGGTTTGTCTTCAAAATTCCTGATGACCGTCACGTTCCTCGGATATGAATCCGGGTAGTTTTTCCCACTATCTCGATAGTTCCACTCAGGTTCCATATTCCTCTCGTCATCTTCCTCCCTGAATCTGGATATACGTTCTTCAGGAGTCACGTCTCTCTCTTCTGGATCTACGTTATATCTTCTGGCATAATTCCTATTGGTTTCGCAAGCCAAGCCTTGTGTATCCTTGTCAGTGATTTCCGTTAAGACTTTCTTGATTAACTCTTCTTTGTAGGTCTCCATTAAACTAGCCTCTCCTAACTTCAAATTTTGCAGTTTGCTCGTCGTCTCATTCACATCAGAGACAACTTTATGAATCTGTTCCTCTAATGCAGATTTTAATGTTTGCACATCCCGAACTAGTTGTGTTCTATCTTCAACTTGTCTTTCGGATAGCGAATCCATCCTGACGCTTAAATCTTTCCTAATCTGTACTACTTCATTGTTAATATCAATTTGAGTACTGGCAAGTTTTCTTTCAATACGTTCCTGAATTTGGGTTACATGTTCCCCACTTGACTTATTCCACTCGTCTTTCCATACTGCTACATTTGCCGTTAACATTTCTGCTATGTCTATTTCGATATCTTCTTTCAATACTTTATTATGGTCTAATACTTGGGTTCTCATGACCTCTACATCATACTTTAAACCTGCTAAAGATGCTGTCGTTCTAACTGACTCATCAACTAATCTAGTCGTTAATGCACTTATATTACGCGTACAAAGAGTTTTCGAATTTTCTATCTCTTCCCTGACTTTATTTACATCAGTTTGGACTTTAGTAATATCTACGAAAACTGTGTTGACTTCTACTTGAATCTTAGTTATTTCACTTTGCACCTCATTTACATCCGAATGAATGTTATTAATATCAACCTGAACATTGGATACATCAGTTCTAACATTTTGGATTTCTCTTTGGACTTCCTCAACCTTGTCTTGGACAGTCGCAACATCATTTTTAACAACAACTACCTCAGCCCTAGCACAAGAAATATCACCTCGGACATTAGCTACATCTAGATTCAACATTGTAAGATCTTTATGCACATTAGCAACATCAATTTTAACATCAGCAACATTTTTATGCATATTAGACACATCTATTTTAACATTGGACACGTCTGTGCGCATGTCAGTTACAGCATTCTCGATTCCTTGGGTATTAATCTGTAAACGCAACATATTATCCTCTAAGTTAACAGCACTAGTCTGAATAGCTTTCAAACTTTCATCCATGCTAGCTTTCAAATTGGCAGATAAATTACTAGCATTCTGCTCCATTCGACTAGTATTCCTAGCTTCCATTTCCTTCATGCTACTATTCATGCTAGTAGACAAATTACTAGCATTCTCCTCCATCATCTGCTTCATGTTAGCAGACATCTCCTCTAACATCATCTTCAAACTTTCATCTGCCATTACAATATTATTCAAAAATAGACTGCTGTAGGGACATACATCAAAAGAGCAAAATAACAACATTTGAGCAACACTTTTCACCATATATGAATTTGATCAATTTTCTGTCTTAAATCTAACTTATAACTACCTTATAATTAACCTTCGAAGACACTTCATGTTGAAACAAACTCAAGCACATGTTCAAATTTCCCTGGCTCATTTTAAAATATCCTAACACAAATAATTTACATTTACAATCCAAATAATTTAATTTTATCTTTAATATGACGAAAATGTCATAAGCCGGTCAAATAAAATAAGATTCCAGATCATAGGCGATTTTTCCTAAGTTTCCAGCCTATTTAACCTTTCTCAAGTTGTATAAGATCTGATCTTTTCTGAGTGTAATTTTCCTAATACAATACAACATTTAATTCCTATATAATCACACTCTTTAATTCTACAATTGGCCTAGACATCTAACAAAGAATCAACCTCTTTATTTGAGTCTAATCGAACCACACGTTTTAGGTTTGCCAATCCTACTGGCGTTCAACCTGGTGATCCACTTATGTTGAATCAGCCCCATACGTTGACTGCGCCAATCCTTCTGTTGACTCAGCCCCACGTTTTAGGGTCGCCAATCCTTCTGTCCCCGTTTACCCGGATAGTAGGCTGTCAGATATCCGCCCCCTAAATCGGATTGCCAACAATCAATCGCACCGGCTCAGCTACATCTATGAAAATGGCACTGACAGATACTACCGAGGTTTGAGCACAGAAGTTACCAAGAAAATTATTGTGGAACACACCAAAATAGACGGGGTTTCATACTTACTTTTACTTACCTCTTAAAAATTATCTCGGGGATTGGGTTGACAACAGGATCTCTAAAGTATGCTCCCACAATAATCTTCACCATGACATTTAAAAATGAGCCAGAACGAAGACGAGAACTTTGAACTGTACAAAAGCATTTATTTCAAATAAAGGGTATGATTTTAACAACTCAACAAAATAAATGTGGCTATCAGTAGCCCATGTCAATCTGACTATGTCCTCCTAAAGGACTTGCAAAGTTATCAAACAATATGTTAGCTCCCATGAGCTCAAAATAACGTAACATTCAAAAACACATTTGGATTGGATAAGGAAGTCAGGATGCCACACATATATATAGAGCATTTGGTTTCTTTTAATAAACATCACACTTGTATTAATAGGCGCAAGGCCAGAGTATCGACCTCGCCCGCTGATAACCAGTTGTCTGACCAGCTGCGATCTACTCTTCAACCTGGCGCATGCCTGTCAAATGGGGCTCACTTGTCACGCCACACTGCGTAAGAATTCAGCTCCTTCTCAAAGCTTTAAATGTCTGCAAGACAACTCATATATATTGACGCAAATCTTTCAAATGCTTCACTCACACACCACTGGATTATTCTGACAATCCCTAAACTTGTTAAGTTATCATCCAAATGTTTAATCAGTATAGTTTAGAGTATAAAACACACTCTTAAATGTTTATAACAAAATCACATAAATTATTTATAACAATTAGAAATTGTTTATAATATTGTCGAAGATAATTACAAAAATTTTAAACAAGCCTTTAACATTACTTTCGTTCCACATTATTGTCAAAGATATTTACATTTATTATTTACAATATCAACATTTAAATTATTTAAATTATTAATTTAAGAAATACATTGAACCACATGTTCATCCGGTTGGTAAATTCATAATCGTGTTAATATAATCGACCAATGAAGGTTAGTTATACATGTTAATGTCACAATCTGGTTTAATAAAGGTTGTAATAATTATAATTATTTGTGACGGTAATCTTCATTCAAAATCTTATCTCAAATTTTTTCAAAACTCTTGTTAATTATAACAGTAAATTCACTTGATTAATTTTCAACGAACTATGACAATACACTCTAGCGGAAAATACTTCGCTTACAAAATAATGCACAAACTGCATTAAAAATAGGCCCAAAATTCATCATATATTAAAATATACGGCATCAAAATCTTCCACAGAATTTACAAAAACCTCCACTAACACAATCTTTATCATCATTAATTACTGTGGGAATCTCCTTCATTTATTTAAGGGCATTATACATCAGCGACTTTCAACATGTCCGCTGCACTATCGATTATACATTCATAGTTCCACTTAAAAATTCTTATAATCATTAATTGTTTCAAAACTGTTGTCATTTAACCTTCGTGGATTTCATTCATGAATCGAAATGAAGTAAAAATTTGCCAATCACAAACAAATTTAATAGTGAATACGCTTATATACGCCTGTCTGGTCTATCAAAATTTAAGATTAACATCTTCAAAGAATTGTAGTATATAAATACTATCATCAAACAAAGTGCGACTAAGCTGCAAAATAGTCGAATAGAATCCAATTAGACTGGGAATGCAAACATCGTTATATAAATCTCTAAATGAGAAAACTCCTAACACAAGTTTATGACTTTAATGCATTCAATAATTCATAATTAAAGTTCATCTTTCACAAAAGTGTCTATGATGCAATGATCGTTCATAACTGACGATAAATGTCTGTGTTGCAATCAATTCAAATAACGACTAGTATTTCCAAGATCGTCGACAATGTAATGGATTTTAACGCTCTAAATCATTTAAATGTTCTTCCTTCTTGATGATGACAGAAAATTGGTCAAAGTAATTAAACTGGGGTAGAATTACTTTAATAAAGTGACACGCTGTCTGAATTTAAATCTGCCATAAAGAATCATTAACTTACAGTCAAATCGTGACTACAAAAATAAGCCAATTACTGAAAAATCTAAATATCAGTCTCAACTGATCCAAAATCGTTTAACTATGCCCATGACATAACAATGTCTTAATAAATCGTCGAAAAAGGCATAACTCATCAAGGTGTACTGAGAATAGAAATCTCAAACGAGAATATAGGGCAAAATACATGAGGACAAAAATATGGGAAAATGGTTGCTCAAATATTGCTAAGAAACTCAAATACAATAAACGTTCACGACTACCTTATCTGCCGATTGACGTTCCAGAGGAAAATTCCCCAAAGAAGACTGCTGATGGATCCATTTCACCAAGTTAAAGCTGAGCTCCATCCTCGAAACAAGAAACAGCACTCTCGGAGAATCGAACTGCTTCCTTCTCCGGAAATTGCACTGCTCCGTGAAGACGAACGACATCCTTCCGGCAATAATCTTCTTTGTGAGTCGGGACAACCCTGACCTCTCTTGAAAAATCCCTGAAGTTCCAGTAGAAAATCGCCATGAAGTTTTTGTAGAAATTTCCGCAGAAATATTCATATTCAGAAAGTATGAAATCATTTCCATTGCTGTTTGATAGTATTCAGCCTTTAATCACGAAACATGGGTGTAGATGGTTATTCACCACATGTTCGCTTGTGTGGAATAGCAATTAGCGAAGTTCCATGCTGCTATCTTACTCCGTTGAAATATGTCCCAATTGCATTAAGTCCTTTAGCCTTCCATCTTCTCTTCGGTTATGGTAATAGAAGAACAAACTGCCATATTAAACTGTTCCATAATACTGTAGCGTTGTGTCACGGAAGCAATCTGAAGTCTCCCTATTTCACTAGCCGCGTCAGCCGTGGCGTAGATTCTGGCGATACAAATGCTTCTCAGGTAGCGAGAAAATCACTTTTGTCAGTCGTCTAAAATTGCTAATATCTTCCAAAATAATTACTCGAAATTGTTCAACTTTTCTACACTCCTTACTGTAGCAATGCACAATAGAATTAGCTTATAGGCGACCGCTAACTGTTCACAGCTAATCTTGTAGAAGCGTTATAATGTGCGTTTCAACTTCACCTAGATTTACTCACAGTAAACTTGCACTGCTTGTCAGCTCGACTCTCGTTTAATGCAGTGGATTCACCACGCGTTATAAAGACGACTCTTTCACTACTAATCTCACTCGACGTTTCACCGAAATGACTATTTGAAATCTGACGATTGAGCTATCAGACGATTGATGATCTGAGAATGAGGCTCCTCTCTTCTGCGCAAGGCCTTTTATGAACTTCATGAGGGGCGTATCCATCCCTTCCATAGGGTGTTACTGCGTCATCGCTAGAAGTTCCAACTTCGTCAATACATGACGGATTTTCAAAATTCAAAAACTGAAAATAAATTTCACCAAAATTCCAGATCAATGCCTCTACTGCAAATGGATTTCCACAATTCTGCATTCCAAAAAGTAAGAAAAATACCATAGTTTCAGCAATCTCCGTCTTCCTTCAGACTATCGTTCATTGGTTCAAGCCTCCCCTCCAATAGCATAATTTCTTCCTCAGCAGAATTCCACGTTTCCTGCGACTGCGTCGTAGATCTCAGATCTTTCTCGAATAAATGCTGACGTCACTGAGAATCTCAGCTCAAGTAGCCTGCTGGCATAACGTCTGCGTCATCCGTGCTTACGTCATGACTACCCACGTCATAACTATGACAGCCATAACTTTCTTTATAATTTTCCAAAATAGCCACCGTGGTCTCTATATAATTCAATTACGGGGACAGTACCTATTGTAAGGCCACGGCCGCCTTCTTCCCTCTTCCTCGCCTATCCATCCCAATCTTCCATCCCTTCCCATCCCTCATGAGGCCCCTGTTCGCTTTGCAGGTGAGGCCGCCTGGGCGAAGTGCTGATAACACCTCCCCAGTTGTATCCATCTGGACCAGATATTCCAGGCTCCAGGACACTGCCCATAGAGGCGGTAGTGGTGAGTTCCCTCGCTGAGTCCGTGGGAACCACCAACCTAGAGGGTAAATTGACTAAATAAAAAAATACTAATAATTCAAACATAGATTTTCTAGCCTAAGTGTAATGGATCTGATGATAATCGCCTGACCATCGCAACTGGTCATCCTATTGTATTTATTAACTCGTTTGGGTACATTCGTGTTGACCGACTGAAAAGCACCAAACTTATGTTCTACCGTATATTCAGCATATATATTTTCACATACACATCTCTTCAATTCATATCTGTTTTATCAAGACTTTTTATGCTTTATTAACAAAATTTCTGTAACAGATCTGGTTTTAAAAATTTTATTCTGTGAGCTTTTGGAACAAACAAATTTATAGAATCCTCTAATATAACAAAACAATTATTAAGTTGTATATTACTACACAGTTACTTGTTCTATACCACGCTGAAAAAGGTCTCAATGTGACCGAAACCAGTACTGTTTCAATGTACTAAATATTGCCTTAAGGTAATAAATAATTTATTATAATTAATACGTCGATAAGGGCTATCATGGTCATTTTTATGTCATTGTATATACCTAGTTATTTGAGCCCCGCCAGAAGCAAATTCCAGTTACGCCGCTGCAACGGACCCTTTCTTAAACGGAAACTTGTCCCTAACGTAAATATTTGAGTGTCCCGTGAACCTAGGGATGAAAATCGTCTTAAGTTCCCTTCATTCCCGAGATTAATTTTTCCATTATGAAAACGGCCTACTATATTCAAATGGGTTCTTTGACATGCCAACATCGTATGACATGCGTGTCGTATTTTTTCCGCCTTACAAAAATCACTTACCACGGCCAGGAGCGAACCTGCAATCTTGGGGTTAGTAGGCCGACACACTAAACACTCACCCACCGTGGGAAGTTGATTCTGTAGCTAACAAGAAATGTGCAAATAGGTCTTCTTTCTTTTGTTCTCAACTAACACGTCAAAGTGTACGGTTAATTGCCTGTTTCCTGTTGCTTAACCTGTCCCAATGCTCGCTTTAATGAGTTGTCAACCAAAGAAAAGCCTGTCTTTATGTCCATTGTAAGTTTTTCTTGTATAGCACGGTATTAATTCGTAGCAGAAATTTCTACATAGTGTAAAACTAAGTCCCTGATTCTTGGATGTAACGGCTAATCTCGAGAACCACTGGATGGATTTTGATGCAGTTTTCAGCATTCTGTAAAAGATTTCTTGAGGAAGGTTTCTGTAGAAAAACACTGATTTATGACCGAAGGAAGCCGAGCAGTAACAATTTCAGTGAATCGAGTCGAAGAAGAACCTGCAGTCCATGCGTCTTTTAAGCTTACGCTCGGTAAACCGTTAATATATATATATACTATGAGTGTAAGACTTATTCAGCATGAAAAGATCTACAAAATGTCCAAAACAGCGTATCTCTATTTTTAATACATCGCCCACTATGTGTTTTTAAGTTTTCATTTCTTCCAACAATCTCAATTCAGCGGACATTTAAATCACTAGTTTCGGATTGAGTTTACGTGCTAAAGAGTGAGCCTATCACTCAAGCATCGGCCAGCATCAAACTGTAGAGTCGTATCGAGTTGAAACTTCAGAGAAGAGTATGTGTATATAACTATTTTAGCGTACACCTACCTCCGTTAAACAGAAACCTACGTTAAACGGAAAATTTTGCATGTGCCGTTCGTTTCGGTCTTTTTTTTAAGATGGCGTTTTCTTCTAAGTCAATTGAAGCATAATTTAGATTGATAACTTAACGTCTTCAGACCCAACACAAAATGTGTACCTAAGATACACTGGTTCTGTCATTCGTTCGTATTAAATAATGGGAAGAATCACATATTTTAAGACAGAACATATTTTAATCATGTATTAAATTAACACACCACAGTTGCCGATCGGAATAGTTGCTAGTTCCAAGTCCCGGACATAGGACCTGACTATCTACGGACTCGAAAAGTGAACGGGTTCGAATCCCTCAGTCACAAATTCTTGAAATGGTTTTCCATGGTTTGTCATCTTTAAATCTAGACAAAACTGGAACTGTACTTTCTAGCAGACCATGACCGCTTCCTTCCAACTTCTTGCCCAGTTTAATTCATCTCCACTCCTTTTTATCTCTCAACAACACCCTGATATGCTAAGTGTCGGTAGGGCACATGGCCGTAAAAATCATCCACCAACATAAGACTCATCTTTCTTCTCCCACCAACCCCACAGAAATTGGGGATATTAAAGGAGTGAATGACAGTTCAGAATTCACATAATACCAACTGCTGCCGAAAAAAAATAATATTAAAATTTGAACGTCCACTTAGTGTACCCTGGGTCTGAAGAGGTATGCTTATTAAGCCAACTTAACGTGATCTCAGGGAACGTATTGGGACTCCGAGGCGAAACGTTCTTGGGATCATTTCCCGGCTCATCGAAGAAATTTAAAGTTTGGTCTGAGGATTGAAACGGGGTACACTCAGTTTTATGAGGCAACATTAAGAAGGAATGTGTTCGATTCTCACCTCCGCTGTCCTGAAAGTGATTTTCTATTTCTACTCCTGAAAAATGCCAAGGACATTCCTAACTTAGGCTACGGTCGACTCTTTCCAATTACGAGTACACCCAATATTACAGTAATCACAAATACAAAACTTATCGTACAAATTTCACACACACCCTAGTATACGGGGTTACAGATTGCAAGCCCATGAACGAATCAACAATTAAATGCAGTAGTACTATTTTAAATAAGTAATTTTAATGAATGTTATTAATATTGAATTATTGAATTGTTCCAATAATGTTTCAGAAAACGGCCACGATGTCGGTAGCGTTTGTCTCTCCTTAATTCCATGATTTAATATATATTTCTTAAACTTGTCTTTTAACATTTTATTAAAAATGTCAGAACCTAATCTAGAAATATTATTTTAAAACTAACTGAAACACAACTTTCGTTCTCACTGTTAAAGGACCAAACTTCGTAGAAGTGGGAAACCACGGAAAACCACTTCTAGGATGACCGAGGTGGGATCAAATCATCCTAAGTTGTGCTCACGAGGCTGAGTGTACCCCGTCCCAGTCCTCAGATCAGAAATACATTTCTTAATCACAAATATTGCACACATTTCAAATGGGCAACATTTTTGATTAATTAATTCATCAATACGGAAAAATGATAATATTAGAAGATTTTCATTACTGTACATTTCTTGGCAGAGTCGGGAATAGAATCCTGACTTTAAAGACGACATCCCAGAATGCTAGCCACTTGGTTTCGCTGCAGCTGCACGTGTAAGGCGCTTTGCTTAGCCCGGTTGACTAGTTGCCGCTAGGACGACTCCTGGCAAGTAAGATAAATCCCATCAAAGTGTATCCTACATAGGTCTGTCTACTAGAAGCAGATTGGACGGAAAACATACCTTGATGTAAATTTAATATCTTTGCACCCACTGTCGTTGAAAGCCAGTTTGTCTAAAATTATCTGCAGAAATTCAGTTGCTTTCTGGAGGCTTTTAGATCGTAAGACAAAGAACCTAGGAGAGAAAACAATTATACAGTGAAAAACTAACTAATGAGTTGTTTTTAGAAATACTAATTCTGTGCCTTTAGAAACGTCGGGTGGATGATAAGGCTGCGAGGTTCGTGCTCAACAGTTTTAATCCTGGAAGTAGTGCAACTCAATCTCTTGAAGACGAAATCCAGACTATACGCTATGTTTAACACTTACACTAATCAGCCAGCATGGGGAGAACTAAGTAAACGTCTGGGAAATCCCACCTACCTGAGCAGGGTATATCATCCGCATAAAGTTAAGGGCCGACCGCAGCGTGCAAATAATTATGGGAAATATTCTTTCATTAATCGTGGTATTTATAATTGGAACTCATTACCTGCCACATGCGCCCAACAGACTACGGACTGGAGTTGGAAGAACCAAGATGAACCTGCAGAAATGTTTTTATTCGAATGACTTTCTCCTCTGTGATAGTGGGGAACTACAGACAATCCAACATCTTTACCAGTGCCCACAATGTCCAGCAACATGCACAATGGAAGATTTAACACTTGCCAATCCGAATGCTATTGACGTCGCCCGTTACTGGACAAAGAACATTTAATTTGGTTGCGGGTTACCTGGCAGTATGATGTTTGTGTGTTGTTCAACTGACTTGTATGTCAGTGTCCTTACTTAATATTAGATTTAGATTAGTTTGCCGAGTACTTTGTGTCTTTATTAACCTTATTATTATTATTATTATTATTTGTATTTGATTCTCACTGTTTAACATTTGTGACATATATTTGTGATTGGTGCTCCTGATACGAATAAAGAAAGACCTGCCACAGCCTTAGAGACTTTCCCCAAACATATTGATATGTTTAAGAGAAGATTGACATTTTGTGTAAATACTCCGATATAATTACTATAGTTCACAGATCGCAACTTGTGGACATTAAGCGTATTCGATATTATTGTTGGTAATTTTTATATCTGTACAATTTGCACCAGGGAATTACTCCGATTTGTAAATAAAGTAACTGAATGAATCAATGGATGAATGAATTATGCACTGGAGGAGTCGTATAATATGCATTACAGACCTGAGGCTGCTACAAAATGTAACATTCTTAAATGAAATCAGAGAGACAAGGGGACCACCAACAATGAATACATCGACACCCCACCATAAACTTCACACACCCATACAAATACCAGCAACAAACATATTTGACGTTGCACGCATAATTTCAACATTCATTTAATTATAGACCCTTCCACGTAGAGTTGGCGAGGTTTCCAAAATAAGCGTGTTTTTGATATACCTGTGAGTGTGCGGAGAATCAGGTGGGGTTTTCATATGAGCAGGGTTGGTGGTTCTCTTGCATGTCCATCTCGATCCCGTAATCTTCTTCTTAAAGGCCAGCATATAAACAACTGAGCCACTCACCTCGACAATTATTTCACTTACTAACCCTCCAATTAATATTTTTCAAGATCAATAAAATATGCATACTGTTGTAAAACTCTAAAATTTGAAATAATTTTTGATTTTTTAAAACTCGACTTAGTATCCTCACACGGTTCCGTTGCTCCATTGTTCATACCATGAATGACCTTTCCACATGCTCTACCTGTTAGTTATGTCAGGGTATAGAATACACGCAAACACCCCGGCGTCACGCAGTTGTGGAAGATACGATCATACAGCCAACCTGTACGTGATAAATATTACTAAGGTTATGAATGTTTCATTTTAAAGCAACACAATCTCGCAGATCTAGGAACAGAAATATAAACAACACAGCGATATGAAGTGCGTCAGGCGTGACGTTACATAACTATTAAATGAAGCATAACTGGGCAACCATACCGTTCTCCAGACTTTACACATTTCTGGGATTACAACAGCTATTTACAGCCACCGACTCCAATAAAATATTTGCATAATTTTGACTTCCTGTATTAGGTATTGTCTGATTGATGTTATTGCAGTGTTACGTAATTGCGTCTCTGAAATATACATATATATTATATTTTGTTAATACCCACAATGGTAGCTACGCTTGCCAAAGCGCAGCGCTACGCCATGGGGCCAAGCTACCTGTGGACTCGGTGATGTGGGTTTGACCCCCACCGTCGGCCGTCCTTGAAATGGTTTCCCGTTGTTCCATTTTCAACTCCAGGCAAATGCTGGGACGGTACCGTCTGAAAGGTCACGGCCACTTCCTTCCATATCCTTGCCTAGTTTCATTCATCTTCATTCATTTCATCTCTCATTAACTCCTCTCAAGAGGTTGGCGTCAGGAAGGACATCCGGCCGTAAAAACATCCGCCACATAAAATTTCATCGCGTCTCATCCCGAACCCCGTTGGAAAGGCGACTAATAAGGTGGAGTAGACATACATACACATTATATTTTAATAATATAAAACCCTTCTCTGCAGGAAAGAAAACAGTTGACATCAGATATAGATTTAGGTATTAGAAAGTAATTTCTGAAAACCTTTGTCTGGAGTTAGGTGCTTTATGGAAGTGAAACTTGGACTGTTGGTGTAGCAGAAAAGAGGAGGATTGAAACAATTAAAATGTGGTGTTCAGGAGAATGATGGGTAGATAGAATAACAACAGGAGAATGATGAAAATTAGATGGGTAGATAGAATAACAAATGAAGAGGTGAGAAGAGTGGGCGAGGGAAGGTGTTTCTGGCAATGGAAAGAAGAGATAGGTTGGTAGGGCATGTACTTAGGCACCCAGGAATAGCAAACCTAGTTATGGAAGGAAGGGTCTAGGCAAGAACTGAATGTAGGCGAAGGTTAGAAGGCCGAATTGAGAAGACATGGATTCGAATCCCACCACAGTGGTCCTAGACGTGGTTTTCCATGAATTCCCATTTCTACTCCAGGCAAATGCGGGGATGGTTCCTAATTTAAGGCCACGCTCTTCTCCTTCGAAACCCTAGCCTCACTTACAAATAAACACACTCCTACATCAATCACAATGACATAGGTTATTAGACTAATTACACACACGCAAGAACACAGGGTTACATAACCACGATGAAGCAAAGCTTCTAAATGAATCTTGTAGCTGCCACTTTCCCTACAATAGTCTTAGCTTCGGAACAAACATCACTAATCACTAAATTGATATCACGGATCTCATTTGCGTAAATCAAAATAAAACATAATCACAATATAATAAAACCAAAAAATAGCACAATTAAATAGGACATTTCCGCTTGAGATAGTTGATTACAAGTCTATTTTGTGAGCTCTTAAAGTCGTTAATTGCAGTACGACTAGAGTACCGTACTGCTGATAAAGTCTAGTATTGTGATAATAATAATAATAATAATAATAATAACAATAATAATAATAATATCATATAGTCTCGGGTGCTGGGTGCAAGCTTTGTTATTTGACGCCCAAAGGGCAGCTTGAATGTCAATGTTCCTTGGAGCGCTATATCTAAGGTTAGATATCTTTGACACTATAGCGCTTTCTAGTAGAGAAAGGAGGAACTTTGTGTTGGCGGAAAATCCCGAGATTAATTTTGCCATTATGAACATCTTATATATTAAAATAGTTTTCAAAAAATTTCACCCTTTACTAAAACTGAAATATCTCAGGAAGTATTTGCGCTACGACGACGTTTGTTGTCTTAAAATGTAATGCCCGTCAGGCACCGTCGATTGATACCCACCTTACTTGATTATATCATTCGAGTATTAAAATAATTGCGAATATTACTTCCTTCAAGGTCTCACGAAGATAGAATCGAATGACTTGACGGACATATTGTTGCATCATGATATTCAACGCCGCCCCAATAATAAATCTAACTTCATATTAACAGAGACGATCAAATCTTCTTGGGAACTTAACGCATTCACTTAAAAATCATCTATGAGGTTTGAATCTAACTTCTACCTGCTCCACACGGGCGCTAATGTCGCATGTATCAATACATGATATCGTTAACTTCTACCTGTTCCACTCGGGCGCTAATGTCGCATGTATCCATACAATAAGTAGAAGGGGATTCTGTGCACATAATTTAATTAAAACTTCTCAAAGAATGGATTACTTTGAGACTGAAATGCTCATGCACAATCAGCAGTCATTTTGCTAATGACACTGCCATGTCAACATCTCTTTGAATGACAACAAATACTGTATGCGAAAGACAACTAATTTCACGAAGATGCCGCTACATTCGAATGTTGGAACCGCCATTTTGTATTGTGTATCCGATCTTTCTGTTATATAGTCTTTGGTCTCACCAGCTACAAACTGTCTTCTTTTCGTTTCATCATTCGTCCTTATAGATTGTGTGCTCAATCAATACAATGAATCATATTATGATGAATGAGAGGCGACCCTCAATTTCAAATGTTATAAAGATTAAAGGTGACGGTAATTGTCTGTTCAGGTCATTGGCATATTGTGAATACAACAATCAGAGTTTATTTACACAGGCTAGAAAGTGAATTGTAAAACATGTTACAGACAAGTGGAATAATTATTCTTCCTTTATTGTTGGCAACAGCGATATGTACGAAACTGCTATCAATACGAGCGATGGTGTTCATGGAGGTCGTGTTGAGTTAGTTGTCGCTGCTCAAGTTTGCAAAATGGATATTTATTCGTGGATTACTACTGTCGAATGGAAGGTGACCGGTTAAAATATATACGTCATCAACAAACGAAGTTACGAGTTGATACATATGCCGGTTGAGCAGACGCCTTGCATGTACGAGCAGAAAATGAAAATCTCAGAGTCGGTCGTATTGTAGTTTTGCCATCTTCTTTTACAGGTAGCCCAAGGAAAATATTACAAAATTATCAGGTTGGGATGGCGATAATGAGGAAGTGTGGAAAGCCAGATTTATTCATTTCGTTCACCTGTAATGCGGGCTGGCCTGAAATACTTAACAGCTTTCATCTCTGGGAAACGGCTAATAATAGGCCTGATATTGAAGTGAGAGTTTTCCACTGCAAAGTAAAGGAATTGCTACGATTGATTAATGTCAAGGAAATTTTCGGTAAAAGCATACCTATATACAGTGGAATTTCAAAAACGAGGTCTTCCGCACATCCATTTACTCTTAACATTAACGGAAGATTGTAAGTTTCGAGAAATTTCTGACATTGACATTGTGGTGTCAGCAGAAATACCAGATCTCGAGGATGAAGCGCTATACGAGTTGGTAAGGCGTCATATGGTACATGGTCCTCGTGGATCTTTGAATCCTCCTTCAGTCGGTATGAAAGACGGCGTATGTAAGAAAGATTTCCCTAAACAGTTTCAGGAAGAGACCAAAGATAATGCCAATGGTTATCCTACGTATAGGAGAAGAAATAATGGACAGATTATTATAAAAACAATTCGAGGCATTGACATTGAAATCGATAGTCAATTCATTGTTCCCTACAATCCATTTCTTTTACTTTACTTGCAAGCTCATATTAATGTTGAAATATGCTCATGTGTTCGGAGTGTTAAATACATCCACAAATATATTATATATTAAAATCCACAAGTATGTGTATAAAGGTCATGACTGCTGCATTGTTAAAATATAACCTGAAGACGAAACGGTGAACTACGATGAAATTACTTCTTTCCTAAATGCTAGATATGTTGGTCCAACAGACGCCGCATTCAGGATATTTTCATTTCACATGCATGAACAATCACATTCTATCGTGCGTTTATCAGTTCACTTGCCAAACTTGCAAAATATCTATTTTAAAAATTATAACGCTCCTGATATTTTACTTCAAGCACAGTTGCGCAACACGGAATTTCAAGCTTGGTTCAAGTTAAATCAAGATTCGCAAGCCAGAAGTCCGTATATATATCCTGAAACACCAGTACATTACGTCTGGAGTAAGAGCAACTGCCAGTGGCAAAAAAGAAAAAAAAATGTTTCAAAAACTATAGGCAGAATGTATAATGTTTCGCCTACAGAAACAGAAAGGTATTATTTACGCCTGTTATTGCTTCACGTCATAGGTGCTACCAGCTTCCAGGATCTACGAACATACAAAGCAGTTGTATATTCAACTTTTAAAGAAACAGCTAAGGAGCGAGGTTTGCAGATTGACGATTCTGAATTGCAGCGTTGTTTGGCAGAAGCGTCACAATTTCAGATGCCTTCTCAGTTACGACAACTGTTTTCTTACATATGTATCTTTCAGACCCCTTCAAATGTAAGATAGTTAAGGGACATTTTCAATAATTCATTATCAGAAGATTATCTGCAGTTTCACGAACCTAACATTGCATATCAGTTCACTCTTATACATATTTCTAATACATTAAAGCTCCACGGTCTTCCCATTACTTCTCTCGAATTGCCAGCTATTATTGATAATTTCCCTCAGACAAATTTACCAATGAATTATCCAAAACTTAATGAGGATCAATTAAGTCGGATGATAAACCAAGCAAATGGAAACCAAACGGCTATAATTACAGAAATTTGGGGGTTAGTACAAAACAGCAATGAAAGGATGAGTAATGCATATTTCATTGACGGTCCAAGGGGCACCGGGAAAACATTTCTTTACCAATGCTTGATTCACAGTCGCACAAATTTGGGGAAAATGTAGTTTCTGCTGCATGGACTGGTATTGCAGCAATGTTACTACCTCAGGGGCGCTCTGTACACAGCCAGTTCATGTTACCTCTACATTTACATGAAAGTTCTGTATCAGGAATAAAAGTTAACAGCAAGGAAGCTTTTTATATTCGTTCGGCAAAACTTATCTTCTGGGATGAAGCCCCTATGGCTAATAAGCACGCATTGATGTGTGTATATCGGTTGCTGAAGGACATCATGAATAACGACGTGCCTTTCGGAGGAAAAATTATCATCTTAGGTGGAGATTTTAGGCAGGTATTGCCTGTTGTGCCTCACGCATCTAAAGCAGCATCAGTCCAAATGTCTGTAAGCTTCTCTCCTTTTTGGCCATTATTCAAAATTTTTAAATTCCACAAAAATATGCGAGCGGATACAGATCAACGAGACTTTGCAAACTTCTTGATACAAATTGGTAACGGTGAATATCCTCACATCGATGGAGAAAATTCAGAAATAGTCCCACGCTGAAAAATATTTCACGCTTTTCAAAAATAGCGATTTTAGCACCTAAAAATGAGCATGTAAAGAAATCAATGACAAAGTTTTAGACCTAATCCCAGGATCATCGAGAACTTATATGTGTGTGAATAATTTGATTACTGAAGATGAGAGTGAACTTCTACAATTCCCAATAGAATTTTTAGACAGCATAGGCATAAGTGGATTGCCACCTCATATCCTTCGACTAAAAAAGGCTCAATTGTGATTTTGTTGAGAAATATTAGTTACCCAAGGTCTGTTGAACGGTACTAGACTGTTGGTTTGGAAGATGCATGACAATTGCTTACATCTGGAAATTATTACTGGCGTAAATGTTGGAAAAAATGTCCTACTCTCTCGCCTTGACCTTACGCCATCAGATACTTCTATGCCATTTTCCTTCAAAAGGAGGCAGTTTCCAGTACGTTTGGCTTTTTGTATAACTATCAATAAAGCTCAAGGTCAAATTATAGATCATGTAGGCATTTATTTACCTCAACCGGTGTTTAGCCACGGACAACTTTACTGTATGCCACACTATCGCAAGCAAAATCCTTTCATGACGTCAAAGTTCAAATAGAACCAAAAGGCAAGCAAACAGCAAATGTCGAATGGAAGGAAGTACTATTAGAATTTTGAAACGAATGTTGCGGAGGAGTACAGACCTCAGCAAATGGGGCACAGATTAAATAGCAATTATACAAGGACGTCCGCATCCTTAATACGATAACTGTCCTGGGGTAATGGTAAAAAAAATACTATAGTCCTACATAGGTGATAACTATCCTACATCCTGTTATTTCATTCCCTCAGTTCTATAACAAAGATATACTCAATCAAATTTACAGCTTAATAAATATTAATTCCTTCTGTGTGAGTTATCTTTTCATTTCTCATCAATCGCCTTTACTTACTATTCTATATGTAGGGGTGGAGGCGATAGCTGTCTTTACAGAGATGTGCAAATTATTAGATTCGATGTCAGTTTTCCAAAATTGCATTTTAAATTTTCACGGTTTAATGCACTAAGGTTTACAAGGCGATGAAATTACTTCAAATGTTTAACCAAGACTCCTAATTATATTTTCATTTAAGAAACTCAAATTAAAATGATTTTTTAGACTTTCTACTAACAGAGGAGCCTTGCAAATGCAAAATACCACACGTTTCGTTTTTATTACTTCACTCTACTTAACGTGTGAATTTAGAGCGGAGGGATTTGGGGTATTTTAACTGATGAACGCTATTGAACTATTCAAAGATTCATGAACTATACATTGAAATCACCTGACTTGAATTCTGAAGTCAATGAAAAATTGAAAATGGACCCAGCTCAAATATCCCTCGGAATCCAATAATCTGAAAGTTTCCAGACGCAATTCCTTATGGGAAAAGGTGTAATTCCACGGAAGAGGAAATACTACTAAGTAGGTCAACAAAAGAAGTTGGTCAATAAAAAGATTTTGAATAAAAGTAATTACGACTAATTAAAATTATTTATTTAATTCTATTAATTTGCACACATCTATATGTTAACCAAGAGTTACATCTCTAAATTCAAATATAAGCGACCCATCTTTTATTTTAAATGTATACCATTGTTCATAAGTAGACAAAACACCAAATTGTACTGCTGTAGCTTTAAATTGTGTGGATATCTCTATCTACTTAGTATAAGACGAAGTTCCCAATTCTTGGATGTAACGGGTAATCTCGAGAGCAACTTGATGGATTTTGATGCGGTTTTCACCATTCTGTAAAGGATTTCTCGATGAAGGATTAGGTAGAAAAACATTTATTTATGACCAAAAGAAGCCGATCATTTACGATTTCAGTGAATTGAGTTGAAGTAAAACCTAACGTCCATGTGTCTTTTAAGCTTACACTGGGTAAACCGTTAAAAATATCGATATTCTCTGACAATTGTTCAGCATGAAAAGTTCTGCAAGTA
Organism: Meconema thalassinum; assembly: GCA_946902985.2. Classification (NCBI taxonomy): domain Eukaryota; kingdom Metazoa; phylum Arthropoda; class Insecta; order Orthoptera; family Tettigoniidae; genus Meconema; species Meconema thalassinum. The sequence goes on from OX336390.1 coordinate 275,031,838, forward strand.
AGTCCGCGACAGCTCCCACATCGACCACTGTAAGTGTTTTTACGTTTTCATTTCTTCCAGCAATCTCCATTCAGTGGAAATTTAAATTACTAGCTTCTGAATGAGTTTTCGAGCTTGCGAGCGACCAATCACCCTAGCTTCAGCCAGCATCAAACTGCCGAGTCGTGTCGAGTTAATTATTCAGAGAAGAGTATAGTTTATGTGTTTGGAGTTAGCTGTTCACCTCGGCCTGACGTCCGTGTGCCTTTTAAGCTTACGCAGGGTAAATAGTGGGACACACACACAGAGGGCAGGCAGATACCCACACATTTGATCTCATAAGTCTACTTCATCATTTACCCAAAAGCGACGGTGCCGTAAATGTCTGTTCAAGTCACTAGCATGAAGACATGCAAATGTTATATGGACAGAAGTGCTGTCGGATTGTTGAAGTGAATGCTGCGGAGTAGCATGGGTCTTCTAGTGGCTTACTGAATTTAAATGGGTTCTTTAACATGCCAGCAACGTATGACATGGTTGCAGAGATTTTGACGCCTTTCAAAAATCACTTACCACGGCCAGGAGCGAACCTGCAAGCTTAATTTTAAATTTTACATTTTACATTTTACATTTTACATTTTACATTATACATTTTAAATTTTAATTTAATTTTTAATTTTACACTGAAGAGAATGGAAATTGCAACACCATGAAGGCATTGGTCGTTTGTGTTGATTTTCAAGATATGGAACGATGCCATGTAGGTATGTAAACGATCATTCAGACCCATTGGATTGTTGCTACAGGTCGCCCCACGTGATAGGTCGTGGAGGAATCAACTCCAGTATACGGACTCGGGTGTAGCGTAGTTGACTTGCAGTCTGTGCAGTGAAGTGTTCCCCGTCAAACATCCCTCGACTTCAGAGAAGAGCACGCTATCAACAACTGTCGCCGTTTGAGAGGGCTCGGATAATTGGGCTGTGTGAGGCTGGATTATCGCTAAGGACTGTCACTGCACGTGTTGGCCGACAGGTATCTACGGTACAACGTGTATGGCAGCAGTGGTCAAATGAAGGTATCCACACTCGTAGACCTGGCGGAGGCCCAGCGCGACAGACAACTGTGAGAGAGGATCGCCGCATCATTCGGATGGCCCGGATGGAACCCCATGCAACAGCAGCGCAAATTCGAGCAACTGTGGCACCCCACGTTACACAACAAACAGTTGGTAATCTCCTGTGTGCAGCTGGCTTACGATACCGTGTCCCTGCAGAAGGTGTTCCATTGACCCCGCAACAGCGACGTGTAAGGCTGGCCTGGTGTCGAGAACGATCGACGTGGGTCGACGAATGGCATTGGGTCGTCTTTAGTGATGAATCGCGCTTCTGTCTTGCCCGCAGTGATCGCCGAATCGTGTGCGCCGACGTACCAGGGAGAGGGGCCGCTCAGACCTTATTGTCGAGAGGCACACAGGGCCAACACCAAGCATTATGGTCTGGGCAGCTATTGGCTTTAATGTGAAATCACAATTAGTGCTTGTTGAGGGCACTATGACTGCTCGAGAGTACGTTGATAGGGTACTCAATCCAGTGGTTGCCCCTATGATAGCGAACATTGCTAATGGGATGTTTCAGCAGGACAATGCCCGGGTTCACACTGCACGCATCTCCAGAGAAGCTCTCCACGACATCACCACCTTAGAATGGCCCACCAGATCCCTGGACCTCAGTCCTATTGAGCATGTGTGGGACATGATGGGTCGACAACTGGCCAACCGTCCTCAGCCAGCCACAACTCTGGAACAGCTGACCCATGCAGTGCAGCAAGCATGGGCCCCAATTCCTCAGGAAGCGATCCAGGGCCTTATTGACTCCATGCCGTTCCGAATTCATCAATGTATTGCAGCTCGTGGTGGGCACATCCTGTATTGATTGTTGTCAAAACTTGCGGTCAGAGAGACCTGAAAGTGTAATCATCGAATCACAACCGAACACTCGTCCTGCATGTTCAATTGCAGCAATGTAGCACCACTCCTTCTGGGTGTTGAAATTTCCATTTTCGTCAGTGTATTTCAATTATAATTTTAGTTGATTTTTTATTTCTAATTTTATTTTTAATTGTATTTTTTTAGCCTATTTTAAATTTTGAAAAAATTGGCTTATGAGATCACCATTTGTCCATGTGTGAGTGCGTGTGTGTGTGTGTCCCCCTAATAACATCTAAACAGCTGGAGCTATTTTAATGAAACTCGGTATGTTCATAGGACTATTCCGGGCGACCCCGACCGTGCCCTTCAAATTTTGTTACGTCTCACCAATCCAGCATGGTGGCTGTGCGAATTATTTCACCAGCATTCAATATCTCCGAAACTATTCCCGATATCACCCTGGAACTTTTTACGGTGATAAAGGGAACTACTAGAAGTTCACCTATGTGACTTTTGAAAAACTGGTAACTACAGTTACCAGGAAAACTGCGTATGTTTAGGAGTTCTCCTGACCACATACGCAATTTGCCTAACCGTGGTGACCAAACGGTAAGATATCTTACAGGGGATTCTTCACTCTGGTTTACGGGTCGTTGGCAAACTTCTATGAAGAAGGTATCCAAAAACTTGTGCCACGCTATGACAAATGCCTGCAAAAGTTCGGCAGTTATGTGGAAAAGTAGTTTAAGAGGTGTAGAATGTTGTGCAATAAATAATTTTTCTGTATCTGTACACAATTTAATTTTGTTACCAAACGGAACTTACTTTCTGGACGTGCCTCGTATTTCATCGCAGCGAGCCGTGCAAAACCTGGAGCTCTCCCAAGTCAGACGGCACAGCTGCCAGCTGTTGCCTGGTCCTCGCCCAGTTTAATAATGGTGATGAACGTTTCAATCTCGATATTCCGGTGCCAGGTGAAGGGGATTTCCCTGTCAAGCTCAACCTATGTTTTATACTCATATCTAACTGGAAATACAATTCCCATATCGAGTTAATAAGGAGCAATGATCCAACAATTCTCCCACTTGGTTGCAGGGTAATTCTCTTCACCACGGTGTTTTCCCATTAGATTGACTCATTTTCTTTCTTGTTATTTGTGGGGCGTGGTGGCTCAGCGGTCTAGCTGTATGCCTCTCACCAAGGCGGCCCGGGTTCGATTCCCGGTCAATGCATGTGAGATTTTCGAAGTGAAATGCCATGTCCTGTGGTTCGGATTCCACGTAAAAAGGAGGTCCCGTGGCTCATGATCTCGAGATTAACGGTCACGTTAAACTACAAGCTTCCTTTCCTTTCTTGTTATTTTCAATTTCAGAGCGTTCGGGGCGAAACATTCATTTAGTAGATGCAACATTTGACACAGTTATATCACGATAACAAAACTACGATATCTACTAAATCTTTGTCACTAGTGTGCACATTCGTAATTGGGTAAGTATTTGACTAGGAGACGACCATTCTTATAAATTTCCCCAGAGCTCTTTGTTGCATTTCCTCTGAGAATTTCCGCCTCGAGTAAATGTGAGCTCTCACGTGTGTTCTACAAAGTTAGCAGGGGCTGATTAGATTCAGCGCTCTACGACTCTTAATGAAGTGTGAAGGAATGTCGGCCACCATGAAAGTGCTAATGAAGGACATGCTTCGTTAATGACATTAATATTTACTTCCCTGCTTCACTCTCTTCTTCTAAGACAAGATTTAATTATTCAACATTTCTGAAAGGAGTACAATTTATTTAAGAGAATTTATTCACGGCTGTATAAAAAGATGAAGTATTTTTATGAGGATTTTTGCTTAAAACACTGCCATTTAAATACAAAATGCAGTGGTGGTGATGGTTCTTGTTTTAGGGGGTGGAACATCGAGATAATCTGCCCGACCACGATTTACAAGCCCCTATTTGGTACAATAATAACTATAACTTTCTTCCTGCTGAGCGGCACTTGATAATGTAACCACATTCGGGATTCAAACCGGAACCTTCTGCTGCCTGGGAGGATGTGTTTAGCCACTGTAACAGTGATGTAAATGAGATAGGATTTGTGTAGGAAACAGTCGTGTTCTTAAGTTAGGTACCATCCCAGCATTTACCTGGAGTAGAAGTGGGAAACAACGGAAAACCACTTCCAGGATGGCTGAGGTAGGATTCCAATCCGCCTGTTCTCAGTTTTGCCTCACGAGGCTGAGTGTACCCAGTTCCAGCCCTCAGACGAGAGTTAAATCTCTTGGCAGAGCCGGGAATCGAACCCAGGCCACCATGACGACAGACAAGAATGTCAGCCATTACGTAACGAGTCGGATACTAAAATATAACTAAGATGATAATGTGGTTATGTGGACTTAGCTGATTCTTGAACGTTCCTGTACTAAAGTACACTTTACTTCAATCCACACGGTGGACTGGCTCAGTCAGCCACTTACACCATTGCGGCGACGCTCCGACTACGACATATTTGCTAGTCTTCGATGGAGGAGTACTGTCATGACTGCTTCAAATGCGATGTTTCATACATCTCAAATCAGGCTCAGACTTTGACATACAGGTGGCTCTGTGAGTGTCGAATTCTGACACTGATAGCTATCATCCTGAGTGGTTTCCCTCCGAGTTCTTCTACATTCAATGCAGAAGAGTCTCGATAATTCGAGGTGGACAGGACCGAGGCTACCTCGAACTATAGAAAAACTCGCACTGACAAAATTGCACTTTTGTCAGCACTCATAGTGATTAGAATCAAAACATTAACTGCCCCGTGCACAAACAATATGGTCCAAGACCGGACTGGTTTAATTTTATAACGTGGCGGCGATATATGGTTCTCTAGTTTTCCTCATTAACGCCTGACTCGTTTTTGAAACTTAGCTGGGCAGCCATGTTTACATTAGATGTCAGCGTAGATTCAGAACTTTCCGAGCTCGAGACACAGCGTTGTCAACTCTCCACCATAGCCACTGAGAACAAGCAGCGAGACTGGACAGAACTGCATGCAATTGTGCAACAATCTAGACCTGACAAGCGAGCCAGGCTCTTGACTCTACGTGGAGTGACAGAGGTATGTTATTGGTCTAATGAGCGTCTCAACCTTAAAAGACAGTATGGAGTTAAATGCAGTATTTGCCTCTCTCTCGCACTCCTATGTCCTGCAGTTAGCTTCGTCCTCTTCTACCCTGGCGATGTTGCCATTTCCCAATAATTGAAAGTGACAAATCTAAGAAAATGTTTGCGTGGTATTATAGAGAATTTCCCGCTCTTTATGATGGTGTAAAAATAAAAGCCATAAATAATTAACACATGGCCCAATTTTCACAATTACGATATTTTAGCGCGAATCTATATTTTTGCATTTATAAAACTTATCACGCCATAGATAATGAACTAATGATCGCAACAGATCAAGAATTTATTTTTAGATTGCCTGATGTTAGTAGAAGATACCCTACTTCTCAGGACAGTAATTATTTTCATAATAATAAAGTTATGATTTTTTTTCTTATATGTTACTTGAAAAATCTGGGATGGTGTCACATAAAAGTTAGCTAGCGAGAAAGTTTTTTGCTGTTGACTTTACGTTGGTGACTAAGCGAGAAGAAATGTTCATTAATGTCTGAAATAGTTTTTAAAACAAACCAGAGCTCAGTATTAGGTAGCATTCATAAGTTATAGTACTTCGCTTAGTCCTCCCGCTCAGCGATGACGCACCGGAACTTTGTTTACTAACGTGGCCCGCAGGCTATCTCCCCCGACTACGTTTGAAGGAGGGTAGGTGATGATGTGAAGTAAAACTAAGAAATGAAGTGGATTTTGTGTTCTTTATAAATTGTCCGCCTCGTTGCGTACTTGGCTGTCACTGTGCTGTCACTGTGGAGGCCCGGGTTTGAATCCCAGCTCTGCCAAGAAATGTAATTCTGGTCTGAGGGCTGGAACGGGGTGTACTCAACTCCATGAGACAAAACTGAGAAGAGGCGGGTTCGATTCCTACCTCAGCCATCCTCGAAGTGGTTTCCGTAGTTTGCCTTTGTTCGTCCCGGGAATTAACAAGGGTTCGTTAATGGTGCAGAGTTAACGTTTCTGTGCCAAAAAGAACACGGTAGACACACACGACAAAATGACAGGTGAAGTATATGAAAAGTGGTTCGCCTAGCAATATTGTTGCTCAATGTTCCCGAAGGATCTAGCCTAGTAATAGACAATGTAGGCTATCACAGCAGAGAAATATGTTCTTGCTTGTCACCTTACCACACCACCATACCACAGTGAACTTAATCCCATTGAAATAGTATGGGCTTAAGTGAAGAACTATATAAAATTGAACAACGTCTCGTTCACGAAACAAGAAATGAATAATTTAATTTCGGCTGCATACCCCCACTTGACGACACAAAATTGGGTAAATTACGTGGACCAAAATATATTTTTATTATTATTATTATTATTATTATTATTATTATTATTATTATGTCATATTATAATTTATTATAACCTATGATATTCGAGAAAAAGGCCTTAACATATTCATGAATAATTGAATAATTGAAAATTATAAATTACTAGCTGAAGTACCCGTGCTTCGCTACGCGTCATAAATAAATTAAAATGTGAAGGTGACAGTTAAAACAGGGGATAGTCGAGGTGCTGCGCAGAGGGAGATTAAGGATGGAACATTTTGTCCAACTACACCGCTCGGCGTTGACCGTGTTTTATAGCACAAATTTAGGTTTTACTCGCTAACGGTTGGAGATACCTTTCGGACAGGAAATGTAAGTTTAAACCTCGTGTATGCCATCAAAGGTTTGCTATTTCTTAGCGTTCTCTTTTTATTTGAAATAGAAATATGAAAGTTTGAAACCAAAGGGTGTAGTGATGTCACTAAAATGGTCGCTATCTTTAAATAGTGCAAAGTATTGAAAACAAAAGTAACCTATATGTTAACCAGGTAAATCAGCTACTTCCATGTAAAATTCATGTAAATCGGACCAGTGGTACTTGCGTGATTGAGTAATACACAGACACACACAATCTCATTTTTAGCTTCGATTCGCTCGGGTCATAGTCGTGTCATATTGTTATTCAAAGAAATGCAGGTTTAACCCCGTTAACATCCCTTTAGAACCTGAATATCCAAAAATCCCTCCTTAGTAGACGTTTTCGACACACAACAAACATATCCCCAAAATATCATTCTGCTAACATTAATAGTTTGGGTTGGTCGATGAGAGTGAACATACAAAAATCCTTCCTTAGTGGACGTTTTTCTTCCAGAATTTCACCCCTCCCCATAGGCCCCTTAAATTGGATTTATGAAAAAAACGGCCGAACACCTATTTATTTGTATTTTAAGCTGTTTTTCCCGCCGAATTTCAAACTTCTCGCCTATGTCGTTTAAGAGATACACGCCCCGTTAAGAATCCCTCAACCCCCAATTTTCACCCCTTTCACCTCATAATATACACCACATCGATAAACCCTTAGATATATGTCTGATTATTTTTAATCATTAGTTTATATGTTACAGGAAAAGTCGATTCTCCAGTAAGAGTTGACTCTCCCTAGGTAAAGTCGACTCTTACTGATCTGTTCAGTAAAAGTTGATTAAAAGCGGCATGTGTTCAATTTCGATCAACATTTACTAGTCAGAGTTGACTATACCTAGGGAGAGTATACTCTCACTGTCTTGAGGCAGTAACAGTTGACTATTTGCAAGGAAACTGTACTAGCTAATAAAGAACAAATAGGAAGGCAAAACCAATACATTAAGAGAGAGAAATGTTTAAGAGAAACTAATTTAAAAAACGTTATAATACTGTACATGAAGAGATATAAATATTTATCATTTATTACAGCAAGGTAAAGATTTGTGACACTTTGAGTTGCAAAGTACACTTTTCTTCTTGCACATGCACTTCATGGATTCGCATTTAGTGTTGCAAGGTCATTTGAGAAAACCTTGTCCACTTCCAAGTGATTGTGAAGTTGCTACAGTCCTCACAGCTATTATTTTATCCATAGGAACTTCATTTTCTTGGATAATGTTCGTAGGACATTAAATTTGCTGAATTGAGACCTGAAAAAATGTAATCATTGACATCTGAACAATTTAATACTATGGACAGTGAGAGACAGGAGAGAGAGAGAGATACATATCTTTTATTTTAGCTTTGAAAACTTACCTTGGGAAAAGCTGGTTTAGAATTCCATTTCTCGTTCCAATTCGATAAAAGCCATCATCGACAACATCCAGTACCACGCCAAGGATAGATCGAGCATCTCCTCTACCGCGGTCAACATCGGGGATAGGAATTCGAACTGATGTTCCTTTTTCTACTGGCGGATGAATGTGATCTGATATTTTTTTCATGCATTTAGCTTGTTGTTCTAGACAGTAGAAAGCTTCATTTCTCTGTATCTTGATGCCCTCAGTAGATTAGTCCAGGTCAGTGAGGAGATAATCACTATCATCTAAGAGATTTTCACCACTTGATATATTTTGGTTTGTTTCATTTTCATCAGGATTTCCATTCCCGTTACTTCCAATTTCGTTTTCTTGTTGCTGAATTTGATCAATTGCGCATTGAAGATCCTCTTCTGTTTCTAAATTTGCCAGTACCTCAGTTGGTAGTTTTGAACTAGATAAGCCGTGTCTCGGGGGGCAACCGAACATTGCCTCATACGGGGATCGTTTTATCCCATTATGCAATGCACTGTTTTTCATAAGTTGAATAAACTTTAAGCCTTCACTCCATTTTGATGTTTTGTGGTCTTGCATCCAGGTGGTTATCATATTCTCTTTGTCCTGGTTGGCTCTTTCGACGCTACCGTGACTGACTATGTCGTGGTTTGCCGTGCACCATTTTGAAGTTCGGCCATGTATTAACCAGACTGTCAATAATTTTATTCACAAATTCTCTCGCATTATCTGATTGTAAAATACAAAGAGCGCCTAACAAAGTAAAAATATCAACGATATTATTACACACTTCGTCTGCAAACTTTGATTTCAGTGCTCTTAGCACAACAAACTTTGTTAAATGGTCCTGGTACACCGGTGTCCGGACAGTTCCCCACACTGACACTTCCACACACTGCCCAAAATACTGACACTTCCACACAGTGCTTGGACGTGGCTACCTGTTTAATGACTCAGAAATAATCTCGACTGACAGTTCCACACACATCTCCCCTCTCCCCCAAGGCTACTATGGAAAAGATCAAGTTGAAATTTGGCCTACTGTTGTTTAGCACTTTTAATATCTCTGGAATCTCATATTATATTCTTTAACTACTGAACTACTGTATAAGGTTTGAGGCAAAAATGTTTAATACTATTCAGCTATTATGAGTACAAGTACAAGTACTAGTACATTAAAAATGAGAAATTTTTATTCTTGCCGTGTTAGGATCGTGAGTACTATGGAGTTAGAATTTGGTCGGACATCTAAGGGAATGCGTTTACCATGAAGGTTACGAATACCAAAAGTTATGAATGGCGAAAAGTGGTGTTGTGACGTGGGTGGGTGTTTTCAAGTATTCGGAAAAGTGTTATTCATCAATTCAGTCCAAAGAAAACATTTTAACCCGTGGACCAAACAGTGAGCATCAGTGTGGTGTTCCTGATGTTGCCCGTATAGAGATTTCGAAGCACGTCCAAGGGGCGGTGAAGAGAGCACGTGAAGAAGATGCCAGCATTAGTCAAATTTACAACAACGCCATGGGTGACCTTCATGATAAAGGTATGTGTTCTTAGCATTAGTTTTAGTATTAGGGTACCACTGAGTGCATTTAGTAAACTCAAACAACACATACGTAAATAATGTAGTTTCTTCTATTTAAAATTTATTTATTGATAATGCAGCCCAACGTACTCATCATATTTTACAAATATCAAAAATCTAATTTAAAAGATTATTTTATATTAATTTATGTTCATGAACTATTTGGAAACAAGTTTCAAGCATTGGTCTTGCACTATCAATGTCAAAAGTGTGTTTTTTAATTATAAAACATACGCGTGCAGAGCTGCTTTTCTACTCCAGGTGCGGATTGGAAGCATAACACTGCATTATTAACATTTCTAAGCATTTGTGTTTTACTGTACTATGGTGCTTTATTAATGTATTTTGTTTACTCAGTTGGTATCCATGTTTACAACATTTTATAGATTTATAAAGCAGACCCCTGTTTTTTTATTTGTTTTTCCAAACTCTAGCATTGAAATTTTGATTTTTAACCATACTTTTAACATATATTTTTTTTCTATTTATGAAACAATTTTATTTGTAAATAAAAAAACTTTATTCCGAGATTTCATTAAAATTGTTAGGCCAGTTTTCGTTTTCTCGTGTACATACATTGCTTGTTTTAGAGTATAGGATAGATGGTTTGTTTTCAGGTTATGACTTCGTTACCGAAATGCCTAGGACAGAGTCTATGATGAGGTCACTTTATCGACACAAAAGCAGTGCCCTGGGAAGCACAAAGGAGCCGGAACACAGAGAAAATATCGTTTTTGATATCAATACGTTGACTATGATTGACGGTTCGTCTTTCCTTTTGGCCGACGACGGAAATGAAGAAAGAATTATTGTGTTTTGCGACAGCAAAGGAAAAGAGAGCTTGAAATGTTTTAGCCATTTTTTTATGGATGGTACCTTCAAGAGCTCTAGCAAGCAGTTTTGTCAAATATATACCATTCATGCCGATTTTGGGAGTAGCAATGATGAGACAAATATATTTCCTATCGCATTCGCACTTCTACCAAACAAGAAGAAGCAAACGTATACGAGACTGTTCAGACTCCTCCTCCAGGCTGTTCCGGAGTGGAGACCAGAAGACGTAAATGTGGATTTTGAAGCTGCTGTAATTTCTTCTCTGAAAGACGTATTTCCAACAACAAAATTACACGGCTGTCACTTTCACATGACAAAATGCTTATGGAGAAAAGTACAGGATCTCGGATTATCGGTGGAGTACCGAGAGAATAACGAAATCCGCCTTCATGTCCGTATGTGCGCAGCACTTGCGTTTTAAAAGCCTGAAGATGTGCTCGATGGATGGGTGGAAATACACTCTCAAGCTCCAGAAAGTCCCAAACTTAGCCAGCTTTTTACTACATCGTTGACAACTGGCTAGATAACCAAGACATTCCAATCGAGATGTGGAACTGCCACCAAGCACGACACAGGACAACGAATGCTGTTGAGGGCTGGAACAACCGACTCAACCAATCTTGTCGGGAGACCTCACCCCAAATTAAAAGAGGTTGTCAAAGTGTTGAAGACGGAAGCTGAGAAGACAAACTGCGCATTTAAAGGCCGAGCTCAACATGGAAGGGGAAAAAAAAAGAAGACGAAAATATGTCAAACTGGACGGACGGATTGAGAACATTCAGAAAAAGTTCGAAAATGACAAAAATATGAAAAGTTTTCTGAACGCAGTTGCCTATTCACAGAAAATGGAGTAGGTTAATATTATTGTTGAGCAAATATGACAAAAAAAAACAAAATAAATAAATAAATAAATAAATAAATAAATAAATAAATAAATTAATTAATTAATTAAAAAATACAAAATAACTGACGAAGCCTAGAAAGCTGATTTTAAACACGCCAAAATGATAACAACACCAAACTGATCGGTTTTGTTATTATTTTGCCAGTCCACAGCCTGGATTTTGATGGAAATTACACTACATCATAATTATATTTTCGAGACCGTGTTAGTAATGAAGTACATAGACCGAGCGCTTTTCTTCACTCCAAATGAGTATTATGTTAAGGTGCATTGTCACATGTGCGGCTGTAACGATGATCACTGAAGCCTATAGCCTTAGGGGTGGGGGGATGTGTGTGGAACTGTCAGTCGGGAATATTTCTGAGTCATTAAACAGGTAGTTGCGTCCAAGGACTGTGTGGAAGTGTCAGTATTTTGGGCAGTGTGTGGAAGTGTCAGTGTGGGGAACTGTCATGTAATCGGTACACCATTATAAATTTGAAGTCTTCATCAGGTTGCGACTGAAAATCAATCAAGTCCACTTGACATCGTGAATTCATTTCCTTGAATAACAAAGGAAATTTCCCTTTCAATTGCTGAATCATACGATCTCTTCCTCCGTGTCCAGTGGATATGTGCGCTTCATTAAGAACTGCAAACAACTCTTCATCAAAGACATAATACCTTATGCTGTCTAGGTCTGTGACCAAGTTTTGAAATACCATTTACTTCAATAATATCATATCGTCTTAAAAACCTGATATCGTTACTTTCTTATTAAATTGCAGTTTTTAGATTTTTCAATTTTTGAATGCAGCTATCATATTTCAATTTGGTCAATGTCAGTGAATTTACCTTGGAAGTCGAGCGTTCCTGCTGCAGTTTTTCACGAAACAGTTCTGCCGTGGTGTCTGACATAATTATTACACACTTAAACTATTTAAACGTAAATGAATCTTTTGTCACTATTGCACAACAATAAAGAGCCGAGTAATGACGAATGACAACTGCTTGTTGTGTGGAGGGGTAATAAAAAAAGAGAATTGTTCTGATCTATAACGGTCGGTCCAATAATGGAAGTACGAATCCAAACAATCGCAATATTTTGATAATCATAACAAAGGTTTGGCACGCGGTTACATTTTCAGAGCAGCATCTGTGAATCAAGAGTTTAGTGCTTTTCAGTCGGTCAACACGAATTCGTGTTGACCGACTGAAAAGCACTAAACTCTTGTTAACTAAGGCAACACTGAAAATATGGCTTCAAACACCACAATCTGTGAATCAACTTTTACTAAACCACAGCAGGCATAGTTAACTCTCCCTAGGAAAAGTTGATCTGTGTGTTTTCAATCAACTGTTACTGATAATTTCAGTAAGAGTTGACTCTGCCTAGGGAGAGTCAACTCTTACTAAGAATCGACTTTCCCTGTAACATATATACCGAATATCACATCCCCAAAGAAACAACTCATGAAATATCGTTATTCAATGAAATGCACGTTTACCCCCTTAACATCTCTTTAAAACCCGAATAAACAAAATAATTCCTTAGTTGTCGTTTTCGACATACAGCGAACATATTCTCAAAATTTCATTTTACCAACTTTAATAGTTTTCGCTGGGCGTGATGAGTGAGTGAGTCAGACAGGACATTTTCTTTCAATTTTCTTTTTTCAGAATTTCACCCCTCCCCATGAACCCCTTAAATTTGATTTATGAAAAAAAAACTGTCGAACAGCTATTTACTTACTTTAAAGCAGTTTTTCCCCCTGAGTTTGATGAGCGAGTCAGTCAGATAATCAGTTAGGATACTTTCTTTCCTGTTCCCCCCCCCCCCCAGAATGTGACCCCTCCCCATGGGCCCCTTAAATTGTATTTATGAATAAACGGTGAAACACATATTTACTTATTTTTTATGCTGATTTTTTCCGCTGAGTTTCAAACTCCTCGCCTATGTCGTTTAAGAGATACACGCTCCGTTAGGAATCTTTCAATCCCCACTTTTCACCCCTTTCACCTCATAATATACGTCACATCGAAAAACCCTCAGACTCGTGTCTTCTTATTTTTAATGATGAGTTTATGTGCCGAGTATCACATCCCCCAATGAAACCAATCGGGAGATATTGCTATTCAATGAAATGCAGGTCTACCCACTTAACACCCCTTTAGAACCTAAATATGCAAAAATCCTCTCTTAATGGGCATTTGCGTCCCTTGAGGAAGCTGCATACCGAATTTCATTCCAATCCGCTCGGTGGTTTCTGAGATTTCATGATGAATGAATGAGTGAGTGAATGAGTGGTATTGGACAAATATATAGTAGAAGATGGTGTCAAGTCTTTGTTATGCTAAACTCGGTTGACAGTGCTGTGTGAGTAGTTGAGAAACTAACGGGATTTCAAGTAAAGATCCTCATTTTCTATACCGGTAGTGCAGAGCGCAAATGGCATCCAGTCGGCCGTGTCTCGACTTGAGCTATGTTGCCATGGAAACTATCTGCCTTGCCATTCCTTCATGAGTATATTTAGCCTACTTTTCACATTTTGCAAAAATGAGGAAAAAGTAGTCTTATGAGATCGGGCAAATGTGTGTCTGTCTGTCTGTCTGTCCTTCTGTCTGTCTGTCTGTCCTTCTGTCTGTCTGGCTGTGTGTGTGTCCCCCCCTATCAACTCCTAAACGGCTGCAGGAATCCAAACGAAATTTGGTAGGAGTGAAGATCTATACCTGAATATCTCACCGCCATATTTGAAAATGATGTCAGTGCTACCAACTGCTGAAAAATCGCAATTAAAATTTGAGCTCCATGTTGGATATCTTGGAAGGTATGAATGCGAGCTATTTCAAAATTGGCATACGTATAGATAATAATATTTCAGTTAAATTTCCAGGAGGCCATGCATGGCAGTGTTGCCAAAATGATTCTAAGCCAGCTGATAGGTCTAATTATAAATGCATATAACTTCTATACTATCAATTGGATTTCAACCAAATTTTGTATGTATTATGTGTACATAAACAGATATGACTGGGCGTATTCGTACGAGCCACCAGGGCTGCCAACTGTCAATAAATGTTATCTCTATTCTTTTATCCAAATACCAATATATCAGAAAGTATGCCAGCCGACAGCTTTAAACTATGCACACGTATAGTACCTGACATTCTAAATTAATTTGGAGTAACTTATGTACATCAGTGCTACCAACATGATTCTAAGACTGCTGATAAGACCAATTTTTAAATACATGTAACTTCTATAATATCAATTGGATTTCAACCAAATTTCCTATGTGCTATGTGTACCATAACAGATATGACTATGCTTATTCTTAAGAGCAACCAGGGCTGCCAACTGTTAATAAATGCCGTTTCTATTTTTTACCCAAATATGAATATATCAGAAAGTATGTAAGCCATCAGCTTCAAACTTTGCACAAGTATAGTACCTAACATTCTAGATTAATTATGAGAAACTAATATACGACAGTGCTGCCAACATGACTCTAAGCCTGCTGATAGGTCCAATTTTCAAATACATGTAACTTCTATACTAACAAATGGATTACATCCAAAATTGGCACAGCAAGATATCATAATATTTCAGATTATTTCTGACCAACGCATGCGTGACATTGTTGCCAACATGATTTTACGCGCGCTGATAGATCCAATGTCTAACTGCATGTAACGTCCATGCTACCCATTGGACTTCAACCAAATATTGTATTCTGTATCTTAAGAGATGGAACTAAGAATATATTCAGTCACCAGGGCTGCCAACAGTAGTGTTCTATTAGGCTACAGGTATATTTCGAACTAATTAGAAATTCTGATATTACCAACTTAATTTCGCTATTTTTCTAGATAGGTCTATATAGATTGGCATGAATCTTAAATTTTAAGAAAAGTAGGCTCTTTAGTTCGTCACGGAACTTCTTGTTTATGATCTGATTAGCCTGTGCTTGAGTGCAAAAGGGCCGAAATCAGAAGAATGAGAAAGACTATCGAAAATTCATGTAGCCAGCGGTTCGTTCTGGGTCCTAAACTATGTGTATGCAAAATTTGGTTGAGATTGGTGGAACGGTGTAGATTTGTATACGGAACAGATCCACATACATACAGACTTTCACTTTTATATATAAGACTAGCAGGTACCCGCGGCTTCGCTCGCGATCAAGACAATGGGGACGATGCATTATTGCTGATAATTGGTTTATTCTATTACAGCAATCGCGGCTACAGGTGGGTAGATTCAAATTCTGAGAATTCTGATACATACAGTATATAGATATGAGCATCAAAGTGGGAATTTTATAGAGTTGTGAACACATTTGAAAATTTTAGTTTTGGTTTGCCATCTTCTGCTGAGACATAACGATTTTGTTGGCCGGATACTCGCCAGCACGCCACATACAGTTGTCCATGGGAAAAAATGGTTTTGTCTAAACGTACACCTGGAATGGCAAATCTATCTGAATATGGGGAATTAGAAGTATTTTTCCTTAAGGTACTCTGGATATAATTTTGCCACACTTATTGATGATTTGAACGTCATCATGTCGCTATTAATAGACCTATAGTAAAATATCTCTCACCTTGGTCGCTGATGTACATTATGCAGTCACTTCCAGTGTTACATCCCAGGGATTGAAATTCTCCAACAACCCTTTTGCCTCACATGCCTCTCTAAGTAATTAAAATTCCCCATTGTTGTTGTTTGAGTCTTTAGGTTTTTGACTGGTTTGATGCAGCCCTCCATGCCTCGCTCTCCTGAGCTAATCGTTTCATCACTACATAGCTACCACACCCTACATCCGAGGCAATCTGTATAACCCTGGTCTACCCCTACAGTTCTTGTCCTTGACCCTCCCATCCATAACTAAGCTTGCTATTCCTGGGTATCTTAATATGTGTCGTACCAACCTATCTCTTCTCTTCATTAGCAGTCGCCAGAAACATCTCTCCTCTCCCACTCGTCTTAATAGCTCTTCATTTGATACCCTATCTGGTTGGTTGGTTGGTTGGTTGGTTCTTAAGTTTAGGGGCTGCGACAACGCGGTCATGTAGCCCCGTGTACTTTGGGTGTGTGTAGAATCTGTCTGATAACCGGTGTTAATTGTGATGACTGTATTAGTGTGTGTATCTGTTTTTTAATTTTAAGTACTGCAACTTATAATTTTTCAAATAGTTCCTACTTTTGCCGCCAAGCGCCACCGTCAACGACTACTAGGTCTAATTCAGAACTTAGCTACTAGACGCCACCGCAGTCAGCGCTTGGCAACGAACGTAGAAACCTAAGAGCGTTGTTTACATTCTTAACCTATCCAATTTAGCTTCACACAGGTGCAATTAGTGGAAGGATCTTTAACATGCCATAAATCTATGACATGGGACCGCCGGCTTTACTTCCCCTCCGAAGGAAGGCATACTGAGGGATTTTTAACGCATACCCTATCTAACCATCTGATCTTCATCATTCTCCCGTAACACTACATTTCAAACGCTTCAATTCTCCTCTTTATTGCAGCACCATTATTCCAAGTTTCACTTCCTTATAGTGACTCAAAAGCTTTCAAAAATGACATCTTAATACCTAAATGTATATTCGATGTCAAGAGATTCCTTTTTGTGTAGAAATGCTTTCCTTGCCTGAGCCAACCTGCTTTTTATATCCTCTTTGCTTCGTCCATTACTGGTTATTTTGCTTCCTAAGTACCGGTAACAGAAGTCTCCTACTTCCCGTAGCGTTTCACCTGCCAATTTGATGTCCATAGAGGTTTCTGATTTATTTCGGCTGCATTCCAATAATTTTGTTTTTCATTTATTGATTTTCATCATGAATTCATTCGTCAAGACGGAGTCCATACCATTCAAAAACTCGTTCAAATCTTCTGGCGTATTGGCCAAGATGACGATGTCATCAGCATCTCTCAGAGATGAAATTATTTCTCCTTGAATCTTCACTCCGACTTTACATTGTTCTCCAATTTCCTGATTATTGTGCTTTTAGAGATCTTTGCAATGCGTTGCCCTCGCACATGGTGTAGATGCATTGTCAAAGGAAAACATTCCATGTTACGAACATGGGCCGCATAACCAGTACCGAAAGCCTATTCTGGACAGCAGTTCCTTGAACTCAGATTTGCCAACATTTTATTGTATCTTTCCATGTGGTATGTCTCTGTACCTCAACATACAGAAGAGTGCTTTAAAAATCATTTCTGGTGTAAATTTTGGAAAATGTAGTGAGTGTGGTTTTTGCCGGAGTGGATACTCGCTAGTAGAAATTCTTTTCAGTAAATTAGACTGGTTCACAATTTGGTAAGTGCACATTGAGGTATATGACGGCGGGATGCCTTAAGTGTTAAGGAAACGGCAATAGCCGCCTCAGAGCTTCGTTGCTATTGAAATTATGACCAGACCGATATTTGTACTTAACTATACGGGATTTGTGAGCCCAGTGTTTATGAAGTTGAACGTAGCTATATCGCTACCTTTATTTAATAGCCGCTACTGCAGTGTTTAAAAATTAAAGGTGGTATTAGAAGGCGCTTCCCCTAATATTTTTTTACCCCTGGCACTACAGTCCATGAAGGCCCTAGGCCTATCATGCGACCGCTTCCCAGCCATTTGGCCTGTAGATATTGTGGTGACGCGTGGTCAGTGCATAGTGTCCCCTCAGCCGTTAATCTTGTTCTTCGTGACCGGCGCGCTGCCTCACAGCTACTCAATTTTCCTCACGAATCTGAGTTCAGCCCGTTGCAGCCCTCACGTCAGTGTCTAAAATCTCTGACGGAGCCGGGAAACGAACCCGGGGCCTCCGGACGGGAGGCAGGCGCGCTACACTGTTCTTATTGTGTCTATATATATCTTGAAAAAGATAATAAATGAATTGGCATTGCCTCCAAGAGGGATATATAGAAAATCGGATGTCATACCTTGAGGTAGTGTTGCCATGGAAACGGACTGGCGATTAGTTCATCAATCAGAGCGAAGATAGTTTTCTGCGAATATCTTTGAAACTGTTGGTTTTAGAGCCTTAAAATGTAGTTTTTGGTGTCCCGTAGGGACCCACCGAGTATTGTTTCTTGCATCGAGGGGAGTAAAATGAGCTTTGTCCGGTCTTTATGCGACAACTTCGATATTTTGTCCTGGTTGAGTATTTTTGGTGACTTTTCAGTTATGTTGCCCATTCCACGGGAACAATGATTTATTTCCGGACGAAAGGCAGCCTATATGTTATCCCAAGGTATAAGCTGTCTCCATTTCAAATTTCATCCAAATCCGTCCAGCCGTTTTAGTGTCAAGAGGTAACAAACTAACACACACACTCACACACACACACACACACACACACACACACACACACGGACACACAGATTTTCACAATTATAATATATATATATATATATATAGGGATTATAATGTGTGCATTAAAATCACGCTCTGAGCTTCGGTGTATCATACTCTAAATATTGTACCGTCTTTCGCTTCAAGACATGAGGTATAATATACAACAAACAAATATTTTGGAAATTTTCCGAGTTTTGCCTAAAAGCCCGCCTGTATACGAGTTATGTTACATCATGTGCCCGGCCTTGCAGAACTTTGTATATGCAGCAGATCTGGCATCAGCGCGCCCCATTTAATGCGTACTGTCTTTTAAGGTAGAGATGCGCTATAGACCCATCAGCTATTAGTCAACAGTTAACAGCCGTAAATATGGTTATTATCGGCGAGTGGTACTGCGTAACGTTTGATACACCTTCGTTAACGAGAAATTTGAGAGAAGTATTTTGCTGGTGAGAAGGAGGGAGTGGCGGAGAGGGTTTTAGGATCCGGAAATTGCCGGACGGCTCGGCGTTCAAGGTCAGTGTCAGCAAGCACGTCGCCCGTATGCAGCCATCGCGCACTGAAACACCCGATTTGTTATTTTTGGTTGGTTCCTTAGTTTAGGGGCTGCGACAACGCGGTCGTGTAACCCCGTGTACTCTGGGTGTGTGTAGAATCTGCCTGATAACCGGTGTTAATTGTGATGACTGTGTGTGCTATCTGTGATTCAGGTAGAAGGACTACAAACGATTAATTTGTTCAAGTTGTTCCTACTTTTGCTACCAAATGCTACCATCCACGACACGTAGCTGCGGACGTGGCTACTAAATGCCATCGCAGTCAGCACCAGGCAGCGAACGTAGGAACTAATATAGCGTTATCATCTAAGCTACAAATTTTAGCTTCCACAAGTTAAGTTAGTGGAAGGTTCTTTTTTCATGCCATAAATCTATGACATGGGACCGCCGGCTTTACTTCCCCTTCGAAGGAAGGCATATTGAGGGAATTTTAACGCTCTTAAATATCCAACGACTTCAGCCGGGTTTCAACCCTCAATCATAGGCATAGATACTCATAATGCTACCAACTACGCCACCGAAGCCGCTTTTGTTATGTTTATTAATTCAAATTGTTCCATTTGGATTTATGGGAATATTGAACTATCGAGACTCGAAATATTGAAACTCTACTGTATAGGAAACCTCGGAGATGGTACCCTAAACATCTTCCCCAGTTAACACTCTGCTTAAATCATCACAATAGGACAGGATATTAGATAAATACTATTTATACATGCCCGGGGACAAAGGGGTTAATGATCAGTATGTCCCAACCCATTAAATGTGGCAACAAAACAAACAAATTCAATCCGAGGTCTCATTTACCTCGTTTCCAAATAAATTGGCTTGCTAAATAATACCACTGAAGGTATTAATTCCGGTGCTAAATGAATTTGTTTATATATTAAATTCATAAGCGTTTCAAAGATCGATTTTGAGCCACGCTGCAGTCATTTATGAATAGGGTTTGCTGTTATACATGTTATGGGGTTTGAAGCCATTTTTCAGTGTTGTCTTAGTAAACAAAAGTTTGGAGCTTTTCAGTTGGTCAACACGATTGTACCCAAAATTTACATGAGATTAATAAATACACTAGGATGACCAGTTTCGATCGTCAAGCGATCATCATCAGATCCATTACACTTAGGCTATAAAATCTATGTCTAAAACATTTCGGGTGATAATATTGTTACGGCTGTGAGTTTGTGTCATCACTCGCCGCATGAGTCACAACTGCCCCAGGGCTGGGCTGTGGCCTGCCTCCTGTATTGCGCGCGCCTTATGCAACAGGGCTACTACAGACAAAGGGATAGTCCAGAAGATTCGTGACTGGACCAGCGATGGAAACCTCGAGAAGCCGTGGACCCTGGATGGATCTAGAACCATTTATTGAGTCACCGGCCTGCTATATAAGAGTGACCCGTGAAGCAGTTGTGTGTTGTGTTTTACGAGCTAGTGTGAGCGTTTATTCTGAGCGACAGAAGTGTGGTGACTTGCGAAACCCCTAGTGTAGCGGCGAAGTGAGGAACATACAGGGGACTGCCGTGTTCTGAGTGTGTGTGCTTTCACTGAGTGTCAGATATTGTGGTGTCGAAATCCAGTGACATTGTTTCTCCCAGCTGGTGAACAGCACGCAGCAAGTGCCCGTAAGTACTGTAGTAGGCGCACATTAGAAAGAAGTTGCATGTAGTTCTGTCAAGGCCACTAGGCTCATTAGCGGCAGGATTAACTTCTGTGGTTTGTTGATAAGTGAAAGGGGCAAGAGCTCTCCACAAGCAAGAGACTTTGTAAACTGGAGTAAGGTTCCTAATTGCTTGTATTTGCTGAGTAGTGTAATTTTCTGGCCGCAATAAAGTTAATTACTTCTTTAAGCAGTAATTGGTGTTGTGCTTCCTACCCACCGTAATCCAGTTAACAAAAGTGCCACTAGGGGGGTGGCACGTAACAACTGGTGTCAGAAGCCGGATTACGAACTCAAGCACAACACCCGACGGTCCTGGTTTCAAAACCCGAGCAGGTCATTTTCTCTAATTTTCCTGTGAGTGCATGCCATTTACAAGGCAAACAACTAAAATGGAGGCGCAATTGGCAGCATTGCTAGAAAAGTTAAATGGCATAGAAGACGGCCAGAAGAATTTAACCAAGGACCTAACTGCCAAATTAGAAGACGGCCAGAAGAATTTAACCAAGGACCTAACTGCCAAAATGGAAGATGGCCATAAGAAGATGGAGGATGGCCAGAAGAAGTTAGCAGAGGACCTGAAGGACAGCCAAAATAAGTTAGCGGAGGACCTGAAGAAGATGGAGGACGGCCAGAAGAAGATGGAGGACGGCCAGAAGAAGTTAGCCGAGGACCTAACTGCCAAACTAGAAGACGGCCAGAAGAAGCTAGCGGAGGACCTGAAGAGGATAGAGGACGGCCAGAAGAAGATGGAAGACGGTCAGAATAAGTTGACACAGGACCTGAAGAAATTAGAACTGGGTCTGCGTGAGGAAGTCACGGCAGTGGAAAAGAAGTTCGACGCCTTACAAGTGGAAGTTGCCGAGCTGCGCCAACGCCCGCTGATGGGGGTGGAGGAGAAATTCAACGCCTTACAAGTTGAATTTGCCGAGCTGTGCCAACGCCCGCTGATGGGGGTGGAGGAGAAATTCAACGCCTTACAAAAGGAAGTTGCCGAGCTGCGCCAACGCCCACTGACGGGGGTGAAAGAGGAATTCAACGCTCTACTAGAGGAAGTTGCCGAGCTGCGCCAACGCCCACCCACCGTTACACCGGGAATATCAGGAACGGGACATAGCAGAGTGACGCCCCCAACCTTCGACGGAAAGGTCCCGTGGAGCACCTACTTACGTCAATTCGAGGCAGCCTGTTCCATAAATAACTGGAACAACACAGAAAAGGCTACAGCTCTCATTGTAGCGCTGAGAGGCGACGCCCTTAACGTCCTTCAGGCCATCCCGACTGGATCCCAGGACTACGCTGCACTGATCGCCCATATGGAGTCCCGATATGGAGATAGCCATCTTCAGCAGGCCTACCAGATGCAGCTCCGGACCCGGGTACAGAAGAACGCGGAAACCCTGCAGGAGTTCGAGATGGACATCGCACGCCTCGTAAGGCTCGCCTACCCAACAGCGCCGGCCGACTTTCTGGACCGGATAGCGACGCAGACTTTCACCGACGGGCTACGGGACTCGGACACTCAACAGGCGCTGCGACTCGCGCGCAATAAGACCCTGGCAGATGCGCTGAGCCACGCACTTGAATTCGAGACGGAAAAACAGGCATCCAGAATGCACGCGCGGGTGCGTCAAGTGGACGTCGACGAACCAGCAAAAACCAACGAGACCAAGCCCCTGACCGACGAATTGATGGAGGCGCTAAGCCGTTTCTTCGATAGTCGCGGCACCACCAGCAACGACACAGCCGGAAGACAACCGGAGAGGCGGCCTGGAAGAGGACTACCGACCTGCTGGGCCTGCGGTAAGAAAGGCCACCTGAGCAAGGACTGCGGTGATCGCCGCCGCCGAGGGTATCCGACGGGAAATCAGTCGTCTGAAAACCGCGCGGCCCAGGGAAACGAGTATTGGCCAGCCTTGGGGGGCAAAGGTTGGCTTGTGACAGTCGTCAAGCCCCGGCAGTCCAAGTGCGTGTGACGAAGTTACGGAGGGACAATAGCAGCCTGATGGTCGACGGAGTCATCAACGGAGTGAGCTGGCCCATGCTGATCGACACGGGAGCATCGAGGACCATCGTCAATCCCACTGTGATCCCGAAGTGGAGAGTGCAACCCACACAAAGGAACCTCCAGCTAATAACCGCTACCGGAGAGACCGCACCGGTACATGGCGAAGCATCACTGGAGTTCGTTATTGGTCGACGGGTGATAAAGCATCCAATGCTTGTGGCTGACGTATCAAACGAAGTGATCATCGGACTGGACTTCCTGGACCAGAACAACATCATCTTGGACCTGAGTACCAACACTCTGCACTTCGGAGGTGAGGAACTTGCTTTGCAACCAGCACACGAGGCCGTCACCGCACGACGAGTAAGGCTGAGAGAGGACGTCATCGTTCCCGCCAGGACGGAGGTCAGCGCTGCCGTAATTGTCGACGGAACTGCTGAGGGAGTGGCGGCTGTTATCGAGCCAAAATATGAGGACATCCAGACAAAAGGATTGCTAGTTGCCAAGACTCTCATCAACACGACGTCTCGGCCGTACGTCCGCCTGTCCAACCTGAACGACTATGACATTACGGTTCACCGGGACACCAACCTAGGAGTCTGCGAGCCCGTTACCTGGATTGCCCGCATCACAGATACGACGGACGGACACCTGCAGACGGACAACCGAAGAAGACGCGCCCTGCCAGAAGAACTACAGAAGCTGTACCAAGGATCCCAGGACCATTTAGACGAAGAGCAATCACGCCAACTTCAGGACCTGCTACGCGAATTCCAGGATGTCTTCTCCGTGGGGAGCAAAGACTTCGGCAGGACAAGCTTGGTCCAGCACAGAATCGACGTTGGGGACAGCGCACCGATTAGGGCCCCATTCCGACGTGTCCCGCTCGCCAAGCAAGCCGAAGTCGACCGGATGGTAGAAGAGATGAAGGAGCAAGGGGTGATCGAGCCATCACATAGTCCTTGGAGTTCTCCGGTCGTGCTAGTGAAGAAGAAGGACGGTTCCACCAGGTTCTGCGTGGACTACAGGCGGGTGAACTACGTCACGAAAAAGGACAGCTACCCTCTACCCCGGATCGACGACACGCTGGACACCATATCAGGATCAAGATGGTTCTCCACCTTGGATTTGAAGAGTGGCTACTGGCAGGTGGAGGTCCACCCTAAGGACCGCGAGAAAACGGCGTTCTCTGTGGGCAGCGGGCTCTGGCAGTTCACCGTCATGCCATTCGGTCTGTGCAACGCCCCTGCAACCTTCGAAAGGCTAATGGAGTCCATTCTGAGGGGACTACACTGGAAGACCTGCCTGGTATACCTAGACGACGTCATCGTTCTGGGGAGGAGCTTCGAGGAGCACTACAGCAACCTGAAGGAGATCTTGTTGAAGCTACGGGCTGCCCAGCTGAAGTTGAGCCCCAAGAAGTGTCAGCTCTTCCAGAAGCGGGTCCAGTACCTTGGGCATATCGTCTCCGAGGAAGGGATGCGCACCGACCCAGAGAAGACCGCAGCTGTGAGGGAGTGGCCAGTTCCGAAGGACAAGTCCCAACTACGAAGCTTCCTGGGACTCTGCACTTATTATCGTCGCTTCGTGAGAGGATTCGCCGACATCGCCAAACCTTTACATCGACTGACTGAGAAGGACCAACTCTTCACGTGGACAGCAGAATGCCACAATGCCTTCGAGCAACTCAAGCAGGCTCTGTGCACCGCGCCTATTCTGGCCTACCCCAGACCTGGAACAAGGTTCATCGTCGATACCGATGCCAGCGACTTTGGCATAGGGGGGATCCTGTCGCAAGTAGTGGACGGCGAGGAGAGAGTAGTGGCCTACTTCAGCAAGGCCTTGTCAAAGCCAGAAAGGAACTACTGCGTCACCAGGAAGGAGCTGCTCGCCATCGTGAAGACCATTGAACACTTCCACAAGTACCTGTACGGGCAAGAATTTCTCATCAGGACCGACCATGCATCCCTGCGGTGGCTCCTGAACTTCAAGCAGCCCGAGGGTCAACTCGCGCGGTGGTTAGAGAGGCTTCAACAGTACAACTTTGAGATTCAGCACAGGAAAGGCCAACTGCATTCTAACGCCGACGCCCTGTCACGAAGACCGTGCCCCGAAGACTGCACCTTCTGTGCCCGAAGGGAGGAGAACACCGGGATACAGTGCCGACGGACTACTGTGGAACTTCAGGGGAACTGGAGCCTCGAATCTTTCACGCGGGCACAAGCAGAAGATGATGACCTGGGACTGATAGCCGAATGGAAGAGGGCCTGTGTCCCCAGACCCGGGTGGAACATTGTGAGTGACTGCAGCCCAAAGTTTAAGTCCTACTGGGCACAGTGGGATTGTAAGGGATGGCCTCATCTGCCGCGCCTGGGAGAGCACCGACGGGAAGACATCTCGGGAACAAGTCGTCGTTCCAAAGGCTATGACGGAGGAAGTCATGAAGGAAGTCCATGGAGGATCATCTGGTTGACACCTAGGGATAAAGAAGACCCTGGAGAAGCTCAGAGAGCGGTTCTACGGGATCGGATGCCGAACAGACGTGGAGAACCACTGCGCGAGGTGCCACGATTGCGCAGCCAGCAAGGGCCCAGGACGAAGACGACGGGGTCCAATGAAGACCTACAACGTGGGCGGCCCCATGGAGAGAGTGGCCATCGATGTTGCTGGGCCATTCCCGTTAAGCGAGGCAGGGAACCGCTACATATTAGTCGTCAGCGACTACTTTACCAAATGGCCGGAGGCGTATGCGCTCCCTAACCAAGAAGCCGCGACGATCGCAGAGACCCTGGTGAAGGAATTCGTCAGCCGGTACGGAGTACCCCTGGAGCTGCACTCCGACCAAGGGAGGAACTTCGAGTCGCAGGTGTTCCAGAACCTATGCCAGCTGCTGGGAATCCGGAAGACAAGGACAACGCCGCTACACCCTCAGTCCGACGGGATGGTAGAGCGATTCAATCGCACCATCGAGAACCATCTCCGAATTGTTGTCAGCGAGCACCAGAGGGATTGGGACAAGCATCTTCCACTATTTCTCCTGGCCTACCGCGCCGCCGTGCATGAAGCCACCGGGTGCACACCAGCCCGGGCCATGTTTGGGAGGGAGCTCCGTCTACCCGTCGATCTTGCCTTCGGCCGACCTGGGAATGATCCGATCCCGGTTAGCCAGTATTGTCAAGAACTGGTCGACCAACTGGAGGACGTGCACGCGTTCGCGAGGAGGAAACTGCGGATCGAGACCGACCGAATGAAGACCCGATACGACCAGCAGTCGGAGGCCGGAGGATTCCACGAGGACGACCTGGTCTGGCTCTTCAACCCATTACGGAAGAAAGGCCTGTCACCCAAACTGCAGAAGTCCTGGGAGGGCCCGTACCGAGTCGTGAAACGGATCAACGATATCGTCTACAGGATCCAGCGGAGCCCGAGGGCGAAGATGAAGATCGTGCAACGAGATCGCCTGGCAGCCTACGGAGGGACACAGACGGACCAATGATTGATCGGGACGATCAGCCTTTTTAGGAAGGGGGTGGTGTTACGGCTGTGAGTTTGTGTCATCACTCGCCGCATGAGTCACAACTGCCCCAGGGCTGGGCTGTGGCCTGCCTCCTGTATTGCGCGCGCCTTATGCAACAGGGCTACTACAGACAAAGGGATAGTCCAGAAGATTCGTGACTGGACCAGCGATGGAAACCTCGAGAAGCCGTGGACCCTGGATGGATCTAGAACCATTTATTGAGTCACCGGCCTGCTATATAAGAGTGACCCGTGAAGCAGTTGTGTGTTGTGTTTTACGAGCTAGTGTGAGCGTTTATTCTGAGCGACAGAAGTGTGGTGACTTGCGAAACCCCTAGTGTAGCGGCGAAGTGAGGAACATACAGGGGACTGCCGTGTTCTGAGTGTGTGTGCTTTCACTGAGTGTCAGATATTGTGGTGTCGAAATCCAGTGACATTGTTTCTCCCAGCTGGTGAACAGCGCGCAGCAAGTGCCCGTAAGTACTGTAGTAGGCGCACATTAGAAAGAAGTTGTATGTAGTTCTGTCAAGGCCACTAGGCTCATTAGCGGCAGGATTAACTTCTGTGGTTTGTTGACAAGTGAAAGGGGCAAGAGCTCTCCACAAGCAAGAGACTTTGTAAACTGGAGTAAGGTTCCTAATTGCTTGTATTTGCTGAGTAGTGTAATTTTCTGGCCGCAATAAAGTTAATTACTTCTTTAAGCAGTAATTGGTATTGTGCTTCCTACCCACCGTAATCCAGTTAACAAAAGTGCCACTAGGGGGGTGGCACGTAACAATATTTACAATATGTACACTTATTTAGTTGCAGTATTGACCATTCACAACAACCTCATAGTCACTCCAAACAGACAAATTCCGGAGTTCTATCACCACTTTTAGCATCTCACCAAACATCATATAGATTACAACTAACAAATATCGACGAGTTGTATTATCAATACTGAAACTAAATAAGTGTACATATTGTAAATATTTTCACCCGAAATTTTTTGCCTACTTTTCACATTTTGCAAAAATGAGGAAAAAGTAGACTTACGAGATCGATCTGGGAAAATGTGTGTCTGTCTGTCTGTCTGTCTGTGTGTGTGTGTGTGTGTGTGTGTGTGTCCCTATCAACTCCTAAACGGCTGCAACAATCAAAACCAAATTTAGTATGAGTAAAGATGTGCACCGGAATATCTCACGTCCATATTTGAAAATGATGTCAGTGCTACCAACTGCTGAAAAAACGCACTAGAAATTTGAGCTCCATGTTGGATATCTTGCAAGGTATGCATGGGAGCTATTCCAAAATTGGCACACATGTAGATAAGACTATTTCAGTTTAATTTCCAGGAGTCCAACCATGACAGTGTTGACAAAATAATTTTAAGCCTTCTGATAGGTCCAATGTTTAAATGCATATAACTTCTACACTATCAATTGGATTTCAACCAAATTTTGTATGTAATATCTGTAAATAAACAGATATGATTGCGCGTATTCTTAAGAGCCACCAGGGCTGCCAACTGTTAATAATTGCTCTCTCTATTTATTTATTTTATCCAAATACCAATATATCAGAAAGTAAGCAAGCCAACAGCTTTAAACTATGCACACGTATATTCTGAAATTTTAGATTAATTTGGAGTAACTTATATACGTCAGTTCTACCAACATGATTATAAGCCTGCAGATAGTACCAATGTTTAAATACATGTAACTTCTATACTATCAGTTGGATTTCAACCAAATTTCGTATGTGCTATGTGTACCATAACAGATATGACTATAAGTATTGTTAAGAGCAATCAGGGCTGCCAACTGTTAATAAATGCTGTCTATATTTTTTTACCCCAATATCAATATATCAGAAAGTATGCAAGCCAACAGCTCTATACTTTGCACACGTATAGCACCTGACATTCTAGATTAATTTGGAGTAATTAATACAAGACAGTGCTGCCAACATGATTCTATGCCTGCTGATATGTCCAATTTTAAAATACATGTAACTTCTATACTAACAAATGGATTTCATCCAAAATTGGCACAACAAGATATCATAATATTTCAGATTATTTCTGACCAGCAAACGCATGACATTGTTGGCAACATGCTTTTACGCGTGCTGATAGATCCAGTGTCTAACTGCATGTAACGTCCATTGGACTTCAACCAAATTTTGTATTCTGTACCTTAAGAAATGGAACTAAGAATATATTCAGTCACCAGAGCTGCCAACTGTAGTGCTCTATTAGGCTACATTATACCAGGTATATTTTGAACTAATTAGATATTTCGATATTACCAACTTAATTTCGTCATTATTCTATATAGGTTCATATTATGTAGAATAATCATTGGCATGAAAAGTAGGCTGTATAGTTCTTCACGGAACTTCTTGTTTAGTCATAGATTTTAAAGCCTAAGTGTAATGGATCTGATGATGATCGCTTGACTATCGAAACTGGTCATCCTAGTGCATTTATTAATCTCATGTAATACAGTCATCACAATTAACACCGGTTATCAGACAGATTCTACGCACATCCAAAGTACACGGGGCTACATGACCGCGTTTTCGCAGCCCCTAAACTTAAGAACCAACCAACCAATCTCATGTAGTTTTTTTTCAGGATTAGGGTATAACCCAACTCTTTTGGGTACATTCGTGTGGACATGTTACTGTAAGCTATTTCTGTGCGTCTTTACATACGATTTAAAATGTATTTTATAACAATAAGCTTCATTGGAGTATGCATTCAATTATTTGCATCAGATTTATCTCACTCTCCATTTCCAAATGAATTGGCTTGCTAAATAATCACGTTGAAGGTATTAATTCTGGTGCTAAATGAATTTGTTTGTATATTACATTCATAACCGTTCCATAAGATCGCTTTTGTAATACTTCATAATTAATTTAACTACAGTACAACATGTGAGTATATTTAATAACACCACTTGCTTGCTCACCCTTAGATGATATACACACGTTTTTTGTTGTTAATTAGTTGTAAGGGCTTGAGACAACTTGATCATCATTCCCGTTTACTTGGATGTGTGTTCCAATTGTCAGATAACCTGAGTTTCTGTGGTGACTGTAGTAGTATGAGTGACTGTATTAGGGACAGCGATGAGGTAGGTGCCCCGGCAGTTGAAATACGATACTATCCCGGCATTTCCCATCGAGGAAGTGTGGAAAAACCACACTGAGGTTAATGACTGTCAGCGCCGGGATTTGAACCTCTGGAGTTACTGCATCTCTTCATCGCGGTCATGATGAGTGATTTGACGCGCACGACTACAACGTGGTGCTAAATATTTCACCGCGTATTCCAAGGCGAGTATAGACTAACTTACGTATTATTACTGAAATTTATTTAATTACCGTATATATTTATGAATATATGCAGGCTATTGTAACCGTTTGGTCCAAATAGACTTAATAATAATACTACTAATATTTAGATCGTAGGCTTTCGCGGCCGGTGTCTAGTTAATCATGTAGGCTTACAGGATGGAGCCGCGTCGTATATCGGTGATTATTTTCCGACGTTTCGGCTGTCATTGCAGCAGCCTTAATCACGGATGGGTACGAGTTGGTGTCCGTACTCAAACTAACGGTTATTGCCAGTCAGAGGTGCTTGCTTGCCCTGCGTTGTCGTCACGCTGCCCCCTGATTGGTCCTCGTCAACGGCAGTTGCGCGCTAGGAGAACTTTCCAAATGTTGCTAAGTTTGAAACCGTCTTCGCGATTGAAATTATTGGGATGCTTCACGACCTCTATTGCCTCTCTAATTAACCTGTTTTGATATCCGGGAATTTTAGCAACAGTTATTATTATTATTAGCTGAACATTCTGACGTCACGAGACACGCCATCGAATTTTGATAAGGTCGAAGAAACCAACGGTGCTAATGACATATCGAAGCTTTCGCAAGTATTCCCGAACCTCGGAGTGAATGGCAAGCTTGTATGACACTGGGCCAACACTCTCAACATGTAATTTTTTTTTCGGATGATGCGGGTCTATTTCGCTCCTGTTGGATCACCCTGTGTGATTGCTTGCTATTCAATGTTCTAGCTCCAGGTATTCTCCATGTATGGCCTTAATTAAAGGCACGAAGGGCTGTGAAAAGAGGGGCGGTAATTACACATTCCGGAGCAGTTAATGACAGTTGCTCGCCAGTCATACCTCATTCATTGGGAAGCAATTAAACTTGCTCATAGATTGCTCCCTGTTTAACCTAACTCCATTCCTCTGTTTGCACTATCTTCTCGCGTTAGAAAGAGTCGAACCTGATAACTTCCATATGGCTTGTGGGAATAGCCATTCAAACTGAACAGTTTTTAACAAGAGTATTATCTACAAGAATAATTAAGAAATCCTCTCCTTCAAGTACCAATAAAATCGTTTCCTTCAGAAGTACGTTTCAGGAAAATGTCTGGAATAGCTTTTGTACTTCGGCTATGATGTCTTTTTGGGGATACGCAGTGCTACGAAGCACCGGCACCTTTTTGGTCCATGGTTCAAAAATATCAGCTGAGGGTAAATTAACAGTGAATTTGCAGATTCGAATAGCTGATCTTATAGCGGAACCCTTCAGTGTAAAACATTAACTAACGTTCCTCCACTGCACTGCAGAACATCGAATCATGGATAAGTTTTCAAGATCTAGATGATGAATACTTGTTGCCTTGGTAACCATATAGGAGGCCTAGATGACCGTCACACTTTTAGGTCTTATTTTGATTGTCGTCCAGCCCAGGAACATACGCATGTTAAAATGAAAAGGAAAATACACTGCTTATTGGTAGAATAGTATACGCAGCTCAGTGAGGAAAGCAATGACAAACTACCTCACTCCTCATCTTGCCTAGTACGCCTCAATATAGTGCTGCCTTGGGTTTTTGCAAGTATCTACCCACACAACCTAACGGTGGTACTTTTTGAGGATCCAACCAGCCTTCGGGCTGACTACCTAACAGACAGTATACGAAGGTGGTCCTACAATGTTCAAAAGGACATAACAGGCACGTCTTAGCAAACCAGCCATCATGAATCACTCACTCACCTGACTAAGCCTATATTTTGTACACTACGATAATCGTGGGTGATTTAAAAATGGTGTTGGAAGATGAATGGGACGAAAATTGAAAGCGACGAGCCTGGAATCGTCTGGTTCCCCGTCGTCATACGTCCCACACTTTATGAGTCCAGGTATAATTTTAATGAAGGCTAGGATTGAGAAGGAGAAGGCTACGCTGCCATCTTCCTGGAGTAGAAGTAAAAAACAAAAAAACAAACAAAAAACACTCAGGGATAACTGAGGCATGAGTTGAACACACTTCTTCTCCGTTGGTATTACGAGGGTGAGTGTCAGCCCTGGCATCAGAATCGAACCTAGAGCCTTACGGGCAGGGGCCTCAATACAAACTCCTAGCCTCTATGACAGCAACACAAAACTAGAATGATGGAAACACATTTTGTAGATAACCACCTTCCATCTACAGTAAATAGCATGTACTTTCTGCTCAATACACAACGCAATAGCTGAACTCTTCCATTTATAATGAAGGCTGTGGTGAAAATACAAGAGAATATATTCATAATATGTCTGTCCCTGTCGGTAGAGGGCTACTTACTTATTCCTTGGCACTACAGCCCGTGAAGGGATTTGTTCTCTCGTACAGTAGCAGCCCATTCTCCTCGGTCCATTGCCTTGCTTCTCAATCTTCTAATATCCACCTTCCTGAGGTCCTCCTCTACATCATCCAGCCATCTTTCTCTTGGTCTTCCTTTCAATTGTCCCCCGCCTGGCTTTTTCTGATATACTTTCTCATCCACTATCTTTTCAGGCATTCTTTCCATGTGTCTCAAATCCATTGCTTTTAATCTAAATATATTTTAATTTCTTCATTATTCCTCATTCTCCACTCCCCATTGTCATTTATTGGACCATATATTTTTAGCCTACTTTTCACATTTTGCAAAAATGAGGAAAAAGTAGACTTATGAGATCGGGCAAATGTGTGTCTGTCTGTCTGTCTGTCTGTCTGTCTGTCCTTCTGTCTGTCTGGCTGTGTGTGTGTCCCCCCCCTATCAACTCCTAAACGGCTGCAGCAATCGAAACAAAATTTGGTAGGAGTAAAGATCTATACCTGAATATCTCACGGCCATATTTGAAAATGATGTCAGTGCTACCAACTGCTAAAAAATCGCAATTGAAATTTGAGCTCCATGTTGGATATCTCGGAAAGTATGAATGGGAGCTATTTCAAAATTGGCACACGTACAGATCATAATATTTTAGTTTAATTTCCAGGAGGCCAAACATGGCAGTGTTGCCAAAATGATTATAAGCCTCCTGATAGGTCCAATTTTTAAATGCATATAACTTCTACACTATCAAGTGGAATTCAACCAAATTTCATATGTTGTATGTGTACATAACCAGATATGACTGAGCGTATTCTTAAGACCTACCAGGGCTGCCAACTGTTAATAAATGCTCCTAATTTATTTTATCCAAATACCAATATATCAGAAAGTATGCAAGCCGACAGCTTTTAACTATGCACACGTATAGTACCTGACATTCTATATTAATTTGGAGTAACTTATATACGTCAGTGCTACCAACATGATTCTAAGCCTGCTGAGAGGTCCAACTTTAAATACATGTAACGTCCATACTATCATTTCGATTTCAACCAAATTTCGTATGTGCTATGTGTACCATAACAGATATGACTATGCGTATTCTAAGGAGCAACCAGGGCTGCCAACTGTTAATATGTGCTGTCCCTATTTTTGCTACCCTAATATCAATATATCAGAAAGTATGCAAGCCAATAGCTCTAAACTTTGCACACGTATAGTACCTGGCATTCTAGACGAATTTGGAGTAACTAATATACGTCAGTGCTGCCAACATGATTCTAAGCCTGCTGATAGGTCCAATTTTAAAATGCATGTAACTTCTATATTAACTAATGGATTTCATTCAAAATTGGCACAACAATAGATCATATTATTTCAGATTATTTCTGACCAATACATGCATGACATTGTTGCCAACATGATTTTACGCGCGCTGTTAGATCCAATGTTTAACTGCATGTAACGTCCATGCTATTCATTGGACTTCAACCAAATTTTGTATTTAGTACATTAAGAGACGGAACTAAGAATATATTCAGTCATCAGGGCTGCCAACTGTAGTGCTCTATTAGGATACATTATGCCAGGTATACAGTATTTCGAACTAATTGGAAATTTCGATATTAGCAACTTAATTTCGTCATTATTCTAGATAGGTTCATATTCTGTAGAATAATCATTGGCATGAAAAGTAGGCTGTATAGTTCTTCACGGAACTTCTTGTTCGTAATAATTTTTTCTCCCTTCTCCAGTGGAGTCATTCATCTGCCACAGTAAGAGTCCATTCCATGTCTCTGATGAATCCTCTGGTTTCACTACAGTTGTGTACACTTTGGTCTTCATAACCCTATTAAGATTACGTATTCTGAACACCCTTGGTGGTGATAAATAACTGCGGTAAAGGTCTGGTCTTCAAAAATCCAAGAAAATGAGACCAATGACCTTTAAGGGCTTTTAGAAAACAGTCGGTGTACTGGAAAGTTTCAGTTACTTTACAAGGGCAAAATCCTGTCTTCCAATCATGGCGTCTCAAAAGCCATAGTAGATAGAAGGAACATTAAATCTACACCATTATTATTATTATTATTATTATTATTATTAACCTGTGTCCCACTGACCACCATTTCAAGACAGCTAATATAAAGCTGAGTATATTCGTGAATGGAGCCTTCATTAGCAGCTGACCATTACGTGATGTCTTCTCACGGCAGGTTTAATTAAAACTGTTATCTCGCCGTAGTGACGTCCTCAGGTGGGAGGGAGGTCTATTGAAAACATGTTACACAGCTCTTTCCTACAGTAATAGCAACCTTCTGTGGGTGGAGTGGACAGCCTGTTGGATAACGTGAGATGGTCACTCTCAGAGGCAGAATGATAATTATGGCCCGGATTCTGATGACATGTCATCTTTTAAATTGTTCAGCACAGTCATTGATAACTTATATACAAATCCTGTTCATGGCTCGCACATTACAATAAAGCAAATTTATTAAGTCAGTTTTTCGTCATTTTTCTATGTATTATGCTTTTAAGTCCTTTTTTCGCTTTTCGCATCATTATTATGCCATTTTATGGAATATATTTGAATATTTTATACGTTTTGAGTCATTTTCTAACATTTTTAATGGTTTATGATACATTTTCTGCGTATGGTACTGGTTATTAACGGAACTGAAAGTGTGGATGAATACGAAGACATGAGAAACTTCACAATTTTGTTCAACCCTTATAATTTTGAATATCCACATTCCAGGAGGCACACTAAACTGATATAATAACCATTGTTTGTGTGCAAATAATTCGTGTTTGTTAAATAATAATAATAATAATAATAATAATAATAATAATAATAATAATAGTACATTATGCAACGAGCCTATAATGGCAATAATTAAGACAAGAGTATGTTAATAAAACGACCGTATGTGAGTTTTATAATTTCCATACGAGAGTCTTAATTACCATTATAGGCGAGTTGCATACGACTGTTTATGTTCGACGATAATTACTATAACTATTTTATGTTCGAACATAAATATTCATAAATATCTGTCGAGATTTCGCCAGTTTTATGTACTGAACAGAGCGCATGGGACGCAGAAAATGCCTTGTATTTGACCATGGCCTCCTCGATTACCCTATTATGACACTAGGCTACGCAGTGAAATTTAAATTAGAAGGCCTTGGAACTCAGCGCAGTTGCAATGCTATCCTTATATAATTGGTCAAAAAACTGTTTCTTGAGCTCTGATTAGTGGGAGAAACTGTTTCATAATGAAAAGTAGTGTTATAATGAACCTCATTATAGTACAGTTTTCTGACATATAATAGTGTTACACATCCCAGGGTGTATAACACCCTTAGGAAGTGTATACACATACAGCTACCAGCTACAGACATCTACAAATATTCCTTGCAACAGCTACATTTCTTTATTTACTTATCAAACCATCTGTCCAACACGCTACACCGATTTTCACCCTTTAAACACCCCAAGCTGGAAGCAACAACAGCAAACCACATACTTCTATTACACAAAGCTAGCATGGCTGAAGCCACAGCTCTTGCGCTAAAGCTTACACAACTTCATAAACATGTACACAGAAGCTGCTACCAAAACTGCTATGCAGCAACACGGCAGAGTCAGCACTTCGGAAATGGTTAAAAGGACCTCCTCCCAAGGGGAAGGAATCTGTTTACGTCGGAAACTCTGTCCAACCGCATCCACACATCAGGCCTCAGGTGAGTGTGCATCTCAGATTCCCAAACACATAGCCTCCAAACCTTTAGGTAAACCGTATGCGATATACGTTCCACATAGGGCTGTATGTTGGCCGACAGTACGTCGTGGTACCGATCTCCGCCACCGCGCGCGCTCATTGCTTCCTGTTACATATTTCTGTCCCATTTCCGTCCCTTTTCCAAAATCACTCCCACAAAAAATACCCAGCAACCGAGTGGAAAGATGATACACATTAATAATGATAATAGAAGTCAACCTCTTCTCAGGGGACAAATTCAGAAAGTACTAACAAAGAAAGTTTGGAATTTCGTGAAACTAAAGGTAAGAAAATTGGGATGGTTGCAAGAATGTAGTAATGTTCGGTATTCCCGAGGAGAAAATTCTAAACAGGAATGAATTTAGTCAAGTTATCAAAAACTACCGGGGTTTTAAGGTAGGGGCAGAACCCACAAATCGGAAGGGACCTATTTCAGAAGAAGGCACTGAGTGATGAGCTCAAGAGATACTGGCAGGACATCATAGCTGGTAGACGAACATGAGCAACACACAGAAAATGATATTGACTGTCAACTCGCAGTCCATTAGGTTGACTCAGTCAAAGAAAGCATTTCTACAGAAAATAAATCTCTTGACATCGAAAATAGATTTAGGTATTAGGAAGTCATTTTTGAAAGCCCATATCTGTAGCGTGGCATTCCATGAAAGTGAAATTTGGACTGGTGGTGCAGCAGAAAAAAGGAGCATTGAAGCGTTTGAAATGTGGTGTTACAGGAGAATGACGAAGATCAGATGAGTAGATAGGGTTACAAATGAAGAGGTATTACGAGTGGGAGAGGTGAGATGTTTCTGGCGACTGCTAATGAAGAGAAGAGATAGGTTGGTAAAACACATACTAAGACATCCAGGAATAGCAAAGTTAGTTATGGAACGAAGGGTTGAGGACAAGAACTGTAGGGGTAGACCAAGGTTAGAATATTTTAAACAGATTGCCTTGGATGTAAGGTGTGGTAGCTATACACAGATGAAATGATTAGCTCAGGACATGGAGCATGGAGTGCTGCATCAAAACAGTCAAAAAACTGAAGACTCAAACAACAACAACAACAACAACAACAACAACAACAAGTGGCTCAATTCGAATGTAAAAATATACTAGTAATAATAAACGTAATATAATATCAATAATAAACTTAAATTAAATCACTGACGATTACCTTTTAGGATGTCGATATTAGAGTCTGATTGGTTAGGCCACTTTCAGGACAATGGGTTCGATCCAGGCTGAGTCGTTGGTGTTTAACATGATACGTTTAATTCCCCTGCCTTGGGTGTTTATGACGTTTTGATCATTTCATCCACATCACGACTGCCCACGAGCGCCAACTCGTAAGACTTTCACCAGGTACTACAGTACAAGTCATTAATATTTCAACTAATTTGATTTTGCAACACACCTGCCGTCAAAGTAGAGACAGAATAATACTTATTGAAGATGGTAGGTCCTTTAAAATCGAGAGAGGAGCTCCTTCTCTCAGATTCAAATGTATGGATACCTGAGTTTAGCCCTCAATAGGAAATCAACTATTTGGTCGATCTCAAATTGTATCACATCGTATTTTTTTTTATTTTTTAGCTTATGGCTTTTTAGTGCCCGGAGTGTCCGAGGGCATGTTCGGCTCGCCAGAGTTTGTAGCTGCTTCTATGCAGATACCCATGGGGTAAGCTACAAGTACCGTCGCGTGTGAAGTGTTTTCTGGGGAGGAAAGTGTGAATGTAAGGACAAGGAATTGGAAGGTAGCGGCTGTGGCCTATAGTTAGGGATCAACCCCGGCATTTGCCTGGAAGGAAGATGGGAAACCACAAAAGACCATCTTCAAGGTTGCCAGCGGGGGGATTCGAACCTCCTCGCCTCTCGAATGTTAGCAACTGCCTGCATCCACGCCGTAACGACCACGGCTAACTCACCCGGTATCACATCATTTGGTAACTATTTTTCAGTTTAGTAGTAGCTTATTAAACAATATTATTTCGACCGTTTACTGCCTACAATATTTTAGTTGGAACACCGGGTGAGTTAGCCGTGGTTGTTATGGCGTGGCTGCAGGCAGTCGCTCACATCTGGGAGGCGTGGATGTTCAGATTTCCCCACCGGCAACTATGGTTTCCCATCTTCCTTCGAGGCAAATGCCGGGGTTGGTCCCTAACTATAGCCACAGCCACTACCTTCCAATTCCTCGTCCTTACATTCACACTTTCCTCACCAGACAACACTCACACGTGACGGTACTTATAGCTCACCCCATGGGTGTCCGCATAGAAGCAGCTACGAAGTCTGGTGAGCCAAACATGTCCTCGGACAATTACTAAAAGCCATAGCTTAAAAAAACAAAATTAAAGTAAAAAATGAGTCGGAACGGTAAAAGTACAGGTTTCTGACCTCGACTCTGAAAGGCTATGAAACGAATACGCGGTGCGATATTATACATATATTTTAACAGTTGATGTTGTTGTTGTTGTTGATTCTTTAGGGATTTTGTGACATCGTGGTCATGTAGCCCAGTGTATTTGGGTTGTCTGTACCACTGTGATGTCTGTACTAGTGTGTGTTAGTAATTGAGATAGGTTTTGGTAGTAAACGGCTGTGGCTTTATGTTGGGCACCATCCCGGCATTTGTCTGGAGTAAAAGTGGAAAACCACGGAAAATCACTTCCATGATGGCTAAAGTAGAAATCCAATCCACCTCTCCTCAGTTTTGCCTCACGAGGCTGAGTGTACCCCGTTCCAGCCCTCAGACCAGAATTGAAACTCTTGGCAGAGCCGGGAATCGAACCAGGACATCCGGTACGACAGCCAAGAATAATATCCGCAACACCAGAAAGTGGACTTTTGTAATTTGAGTTGCCTTTAGAAAAGCAGATTTGAAAAAAATATGATTACAAAAGTAAATCTTAATATTGGTGATTTGCGAGTGGTTACACATACAAAGGTAATACGCAAAAGCTATTCCATCGATACGTCGAGCTGTTGGCAGTGAAGAGGTCACTTCCTGGTAGGCTGCTACCCTGTGGTGAGATTTGTGTGACCTAAAAGGCAGCAAGACGCCTCGCGAGTGGGACACTTACCAGCAGCTCGCTTCCCGGGACATACATGCATACTGATCATTTAATTGAAGTGATAGAGGTCATTTATCAGTATTGTATAGTTCTATTAAAGAAAGCTCAAGACGCTCCAATAAACCTAGTGCGCTTATAGAGGACTCATAAGTTTTTGCATGGCGGGAAAGAGATTGGTCGTTAATAATGATGTCTCATAAGTAATGTCGTTTTATAAATTTTTTGGTGTTCTATGAGAATTGGTTTTCTTTGGTCCGCAAATGCTATTTACAGGAGGTCATGACTAGAATTGCGTATATTACGAGAATGTATTATCAATAGATAGCATACATCGCCAGATTGCTTGCCACGGTGGGTGAGTGGTTATCGTATCGGAATACCAACCCCAAGCTTGCAGGTTCGCTCCTAGCCGTGGTAAGTGATATTTTAAAGGTAACAAAAGTGTTGGCACGCATGTCATACATTGTTCGCATGTTAAATAACTAATTTGAATTCAGTAGGCTGTGTTCATAATGGCAAAATTAATCTCGGGATTTTCCTCCAAGACAAAGTTCCTCCTTTCTCTACTAGAAAGCGCTATAGTGTCCAGGAGCTTAGATATCTAACCGCCTTGACTTTCATAGCGCTCCAAGGAAAGACAAAATTGGACATGCAAGCTGCCCTCTGGGTGTCCAATAACAAAGCTTGAACCCGGCACCGAGGCCGTACGATATTAAAATTTTTAATCGCCAGATTAAGAAACTTGGAAAAACAGAAGCTGTAAATCTGTAACTCATGAATTGACCCCTCAACAGGCTCAACGTAGAGTGGATACCTGTCGTCAGGTTATCGGTAACCCAATGGTTACTGACGCCTCGAAACAGTGGCGCAGTGCCCGTCAACCTGTCACAGTCATCGTTGAAACGGATCGGGTTGGCCCCAAAGTGATATTGTGCCTCAGTAATGTTCAGGATTTGGGAGGAGTCGAACTGCTACCACATCCAGCATACAGCCCTGATCTTGCGCCTTCAGATTACCATGTTTTTCGAAACATGGTCCATTTCTTACGTGGAAGAAATTTCGAAAACATTGAAGCTGTGGAAGTGGGTCTCACCGAATTAGTCGGATCAAAACCCATAGATTGGTATCGTCGCGGGATAATAAACCTCGCTGAAAGATGGTTCAGTACCATAGAATCTGATGGTCTCTACTTTGAAGAATAGTGTAATTTCGTGTCAGAAAACTTTCCAAATAAAATTTCTTAAAAAATCGACGTAACTTATGAGACATCACCTGTATTTGAGATCGTCCATCACCAATATCATACAACATCACAGGTTAGCACATTGTCGGCTCATGACACAATATAATTAAACCAAGCAAGATTTGAAGAAGCAACAACACTGG
Source organism: Meconema thalassinum (assembly GCA_946902985.2). Taxonomy (NCBI): domain Eukaryota; kingdom Metazoa; phylum Arthropoda; class Insecta; order Orthoptera; family Tettigoniidae; genus Meconema; species Meconema thalassinum. The sequence goes on from OX336390.1 coordinate 275,072,281, forward strand.
AGGGGTCTAGATTCAAAACTCACATTCTCCACTTTTGTTCGAAGTTGAGTTAGCAAGGCATTCTTATTCTTCGTTCCAAACTACACACGACTGTCTTAGTGCTGAAAAGCCAAGCTCACAATATCCAGTGGTTTTTAAATGCCAAGAACTCAATTTAGATGCAAAACTAACATTCTCCACACTGTTGCAATGAGCACATTCTCCCTGATGGCCAATCACAAGACAGCTTCTGTCATGTTACTGCAAGCCAATATTATTATTTTCCGTTCAACTCGTAACCTCTACATAATAAATAAATATTAACAGTTTATTCCAACAATGCAATTGGTTTCATTTGTCTAAATTTTTCTCAAGCTTGGCCAACTTGTCTATTGTTTTGTCTGAAGTAATTAATTTTGTTGTGTCAAAAGTAACATTCTCCAACTTGTTCAGACACAAAACTCACAGGCTCCAATGTTTGGATGCAAAAGTCACATTCTCCAAAATTAAAACCTATTTTTCAGATAAATTAATATAAATAATGAAACATAGTTTATACAAGAAGGTGTAATTAAGTATAACTTGCAGCAAAATCAAAGTCTCTTAGAGATTTCATTAGTTACATACATTTAAGAAGTTTTTTTTAAGTTCCTGTAAAATTAGAAAAAGTGGAGAACGTGAGTTTTGGATCTAGACCCCTCGATGGCGCGGCAACACTTACTGTCGACCAAAGTATTATGTGTACTCGAGTTTGAAGGTTGTTTGTTAAGTAACCAATAGACCTACATAACATCCAATACTATCAACATTTTCATCGTTCTATTCTACGTTAGTTCATGTAGGTTTGGATTTTTAAAGTTATGTTTTAATATTTTTTATCGCAGTTGGAACACAAAAAGTGCACGTTTTTAAGCGTGTTTCAACCATGCGTCACATTTAAGAATTATTATCTCAAAAGCCCGTCATCAGATCGAATCCAAATTTTAACACAATATACATTGGAGTGTTGTATAACCGGTTTATTAATTTCACAATTTTGTGTGTCTAAGAAACAAAGTTGTTATCATTGTTGTAAGGTAACTTTTTCTTGGCTCGGGGTGGTTGGAAAATGTAGTTCTTGGTTGCGTTGTAATCGTTATACATCAAAAAGTTATGCTGTATGACTGTGAAATACGTAAATTAATTCACTTATTTTATATCGGTTTGTATTTATACGAGGAAATAACACATGGTTCTCGAGCTAGCCACTCCGGCAAAAGCTGTACAGCGTTGCTGAGATGGAGCCCATCACTCCCGAGCGAGACGCGCCATGATGAATGTGGGCACCATTACGGCAACGCTGTACAGCTTTTGCCGGAGCGGCTAGCAGGTGAAACATGTGTTATTTCCCTGTAGAAATACAAACCGATATAAAATAAGTGAATTAATTTACGTATTTCACAGTCATAGAGCATAACTCTTCGATGTATAAGGATTACAATGCAACCCAGAACTACATTTTCCAACCACCCCGAGCCGAGAAAAAGTTACCTTACAAAAATGGTAACAACTTTGTTTCGTGGACACACAATATTTTGAAATTAATAAACAAGTTATACAACATTCCAATGTATATTATATTAAAATTTGGATTCGATCTGATGACGGGTTTTTGAGATAATAATTCTTTTTGTGTTCCAACTGCGATAAAAAAATATTAAAATATAAATTAAAAATTCCAAACCTACATGACCTAATGTAAAATAGAACGACGAAAATGATGATGTTATTGGATTTTATGTAGGTCTATTGGTTACTTCACAACAACCTTCAAACTCGAGTGCACATAGTACTTTGGTCGACAGTAGATGTAGCTCTTAGCACGGCCGACTGAATGCGCTCATACCGGCCTAGACAATGAGACCTTTTTCATGAAATCTTGTTAGTTACTCAACTGCTCACACAGCGCTGTTCACCAAGCATTGCACGACTAAGACTTATCTCTACTTAGTGTAAAACAAAGTCCCCGATTCTTGGATATCACGGGTAATCTCGAGAACCACTGGATGGATTTTGATGCGGCTTTCACCATTCTGTACAGGTAATATCGAGGAAGATTTCTGTACAAAATAATGTATTTATGATCAAAGGGAGCCAAGCAGTAACGATTTTAGATTTCAGTGAATAGGTCGAAGAAAGAACTTGACGTCCGTGCGCTTTTTAAGCTTACGCTGGACAAACCGTTAAAAATATCAATATACTATGAGTGTAAGAATTGTTCAGCATGAAAAATTGTACAAAAAAGTCCGCGTGAGCATATCTCTATCTTCGATACTTCGCCCACTATAAGTGTTTTTAGTTTGGACGGGAGGGGGATTTGGCTTGCACCTCGCCATTATTAAATTACGTCTGACAGGAATTCCTTGCACATTCATAACTGTTCCCGGGCGAAGCCGGGGCGGGTTGCTAGTGACACTATTATATTATCATTATAATTCCCACAATATCAAAATGCAAATTATATCACAAAATAAAATAGCGTGCTAATAAATCTAAGAGAAATTAGACATACCTTGCACCTCGTTACAGTTGAATTCGATCAGAATCACTCGGTTTTCTTTATAGTTTATGCATTTTTCAGCTGAACGGTTTGGAAGTTCGGCAACAGGAAACTAGGACTGTTATTTACTTAAAATATTCATTTTTGTATTTTTGTACTATTTGTGTTCATGATTTCATTACATTGTCAGAATTACCGACAGTAGTGGCTACGCTGGCTAAAGCGCAGCGTTAGGCCATGGGGCCAAGCTCTCTGCTGACTCGGTAGACGCGTGTGTTCGAGCCCCACCGTCGGCCGTCCTTGAAATGATTTTTCGTGGTTTCCCATTTTTCAACACCAGGCAAATGCTGGGACGGTACCTTCTAACAGGCCACAGCCGCTTCCTTCCACATCCTTGCCCAGTTTCATTCATCTTCATCCATTCCATCTCTCATCCTGACGCGCAGGTCGCCCACGGGCGTCGACTAGAAAGACCTGCACTCGGCCTCTCAGGAGGCCACACGAAAAAAATGTCAGAATTAATGCTTTAATTAGTAGGGTATACTATTCAGTGTACCTATTATAAATAAAAACCGTGAGGTTTCTCACCTCCCCATATTACGATACCCGGTTGCCTAATACGAGGAAAGTGCACTTTTAAAGTTAACAATAATATCAGAGGGTATTACAACACCAAACGTGCCCATATTTGTAATATACATATATTGGTGAGAAAACCAAAATTATTCCGTTCCTTCTTATGTCTAATGTGAGCCCTATAAAAGACTCCCCATATTTGGCGACTTTCCTCTACCCATTTTTAGAAGATACCTTATGCACTGGACAGCTGAATCCGTGATTAATTGTATAGGTAGCTTCGTAAGTCTCAGAACTCAGGAAGTCCTTTCTAGCAGCGTTACTAGCAGCTTTCAAAGTTTCAAGGTAGGAAAGAAAATATTCCTCTAGCCAGTTTAGGCGACTGACATTTAATGAGAAAAAATGCCCTTTATCTGGATTTCTAGACTGAATATGCTGATATGTGATGCTTACGTCATGCATAGCGAACCATTTATTAACGTTTTTCAAAAAAAAATGGTTGCTTCTGCGTCCATGAATGTGTACGCTTCCGGGTGCATGCCTATATTTTCTTTTAGTGTACTAATGGCACCAATAACTTCTGACGAGAACACTTCCTTGGCACGCCGAACATTCATTTTTTCAAATTTAGTGGGTTCGATGTGTTTTTTAGTGAGTTGTCTGACCGGTTTGACGATCTCACCCTTTTGCATTGTGTATAGTAATTTACCTGAAATTATTCCAGTACCATCAGTCATCTCTCGTTACAGAAACTGCGTTCTAATGTTTCTTTTTAGAATGTGACAATGATCAAAACTAGGGAATACATTCCTAGACTCGTCGTATGGGTGATTGACCATTGGTTGCAAATTCCCTCCCCCTAAATGCCTCATCATTGTAGTGTTAGTTTTGTGATTATCAGAGACAGTTATTATAATTATGAAACCGCATTGTTCAACCTCGAGAATAACGTCCAGCAGGAGTTTATGTAAGTCCCGTCCTGACAGCTGCTTCGTGAAAAAGAAGGCACACGGTATCTGATAATTTGTCGAAAGATCTCTTAGCACAAAACACAACACACGATTAGCTGCTACTTGTTCCCGGCTATAATTTTGATCCTCTCTTTCCTTATAATGAGACGGTGTTGGAGTAGTGTCCTTGTACCCGAAGAAGGTGCAAGGTATGTCTAATTTCTCTTAGATTTATTAGCACGCTATTTTATTTTGTGATATAATTTTAATTTTGATAATGCGGAAATTATAATGATAATAATTATATAGTGTCACTAGCAACCCGCCCCGGCTTCGCCCGGGAACAGTTATGAATGTGCAAGGAATTCCTGTCAGACGTAATTTAATAATGGCGAGGTGCAAGCCAAATGCCCCTCCCGTCCAAACTAAAAACACTTATAGTGGGCGATGTATCGAAGATAGAGATATGCTCTCCCGGACTTTTTTGTAGAATTTCTCACGCTGAACAATTCTTACACTCATAATATAATGATATTTCTAACGGTTCGCCCAGCGTAAGCTTAAAAAGCACACGGACGCAAGGCTATTTTTTCGACCTTTTCACTGAAATCGTTACTGCTTGGCTCCCTTTGGTCATAAATAAATTATTTTCTACACAACTCTTCCTCGAGATCACCTTTACAGAATGGTGAAAGCAGCATCAAAATCCATCCAGTGGTTCTTGAGATTACACATTTAATATACGTACTGTTCAGCTTATTCCTTATCGCGCCTATAATGGGAGGGGAGTGCGCTCTACCGGCAACGAGTAGAAACTTTCCAATTACATGTTATACATGGGTTCTGACTGGGAATGTCAAGGCCGGTATAGAGCGCAGCTCGTATTCAGTCGGCCGTGCTCTTAGTAACATAGTCCACAGAACAACAAGCAGGGAGCAGCACTTATAGTGAGAGCGGAAGCTAACAGATCTGACAGCATTTAGTCCGAGGTGAGCAAGCGAACGCCATGTAGGACTCAGGTTTCAAATAACAGCTACGTTTAAATAACCTTATTCCAATATAGCAGTGGCGAAGATACATCCATGCAACTGGGTATTCTAAATCTCATACCTAATAGTTTCTTTGTAGATAACCTCCATTCGTCGTGTTTATTGCTCAGAAAATATATCAATGATGCGTTCTTTGTAGATGTCATCCCTGGAAAGATAGTTCACCAAACTCTTCTCAATAGCAAGAGAACTCAAATTGCTCAGTCTAGAATCTGACATGGAGTTCTTTAAAAGTGTCCTAAATCTCTTCAATGCACTCATACTTCGTTCACTCGAAGCAGTAGAAACTGGAAAGGCAAGAATCAGTCTTGTGAGGTGCACTGTTTCTTGATATATTTTTTCTAGGCCGTTGTTCAAAAAATATTTCAGTAACAAACCTAGCACAGAATATACATGTTTTGAAGCTGTTAACTGTCAACGTATGGATACCTTTTCATCAATACTCTGAACTTAAGTGACGGAAAGACTGATTCAAAGCAAGGAACAACGAAGAAAATGGTCTTGATTTTAAATACACTATTAAATCACTACACTGAACCATGTTATAAAACTCACAAACGAGCATACAGGCGCTGAAATACAGCCCGCCACACAAATGCACTGCTTGGGGCCTAGGCTCTCTGTTGACTCATTCAGATATCGAACTTCCGCTTGGCGCATGCGCAATTGCCTTCTCTACCCACAGAGACTTGAGCCTGTTTCGAAGTAGACTCACTGGCTGCTCAGTCCCGCGCTAAGACGCAGGCGTCAATCCCACTGTGCCTACAGAGAATAATACCGAAAACTAGAGATTCAATTTGCCTATGCCAATTAAAAATCGTATAATATAAATGTGTATATTCCTTGAGAATGAAATGGGTATTCTAAGGTTCAATAATTCCCCTCCAGCTTCGCCACTGGGTGCAGTGTATGATTTGTGTTTTCGCCACATTGACATTATAACCATATCACAATGAGCCACCGGTTTAATTAGGAACGGTTGATTTGGAACACAAGTTAACATACTTAAAATACAATAATAATAATGCAACAACTTTACCATCTGTAAAACCGGGTGAGTTAGCCGTGGTCGTTACGGCATGACTGCTGGCAGTCGCTCACATCCGGGAGGCGAGGAGGTTCGAAATCCCCCCCACCGGCAACCTTGAAGATGGTCTTCTGTGGTTTCCCATCTTCCTTCCAGGCAAATGCCTTGGTTGGTCCTTAACTATAGGCCACAGCCGCTACCTTCCAACTCCTCATCCTTACATTCCCACTTTCCTCCCCAACGGTACTTGTAGCTCACCCATTGGGTGTGCGTCTCGAAGCAGCTACAAAACTGGCGAGCCGAACGTGTCCTTGGACACTCCCAACACTGAGAGCTAAAAACAAAACAAAATCTATAAATAACATTGACACATTACACAAGTTTTAACGAAATTATGTAATCTCGTATATAAAAGGTGAGTTCAAAAAGTAACGAGCTGGAGGCATAATTACAGAAACCAGTACCTGTATGTTAGAAGTATTGGCCCTGGCTGTGGAGGCACTTGTCCCACTGTGACACGAGGCGGTGAATGGCTGTCTCATAAAATATTCTGGGCTGCGATGTGAACCAGTTCCGCACGTACACCTGGACGTCGCCGTCCGAGGTTAATCGTTGTCCCCGCAGAGCCCTTTTCAGGAGACCAAACATGGCATAATCACAGGGAGAGAGGTCTGGACTGTATGGAGGGTGGCCGAGGAATTTCTGCAGGGGTGCCGTATGAGGTCATGCATTGTTGTGGAGCGACCTCAGCGGCTATGGCGTTCACTGTCACTCGGCGGTCCTGGGTAATGAGTGCATCAACCAGCTGGACGTTGTCATGGGGTAATGCAGGAGGGTGCTCCAGACCGGGCATCATCGGCTAACGACACCCGTACTTCCCTGAAACGCTTGTGCCACGCCTTGACCCTTGCAAGGGACATGCAGTGTTCACCGTACACTTGTGACATTCGGCGATGAATGTCCGTTCCCCCTACTCCCTCCGCTGTCAGAAACCGAACAACACCTCTTTGCTCTTCGGTTGACGCCTCCATGTCACTGTTTGCAATGCGACTGGCAGCGTTGGGCGATTGATGCACGCTGCTGCTCGCTTTGTAACGTCACGTGACGTGCACGCGTGCCCTCTAACGACGGGCTGTGACCTTCCACGCTCTGGTCGGAACCACACCTCGTTACACACGCCACGATTAGCCGATGCAGTCACCGGTTGGCGCATTCCAGCCTCCGGCTCGTTACTTTTTGAACGCACCTTATATATTTGTGCATAAGATTAGTTCATAGTCATCATGCATTAATTAAGCCTACTGTAAGTGTGCTGGATCTGAAGATAATCGCTTGATGATTGAAACATGTCATCCAATTAAGTAACCCTTCGCCCATTTTACCCTACTTTCGATTTTTGCAAAAAATGAAAGTAGACTTATGAGTACACAGGGCCAAAAATTGTGTGTCTGTCTGTGTGTGTGTCAGTGTGTGTGTGAATGTGAGTACTCTAAATGTCTGTCCCCCTTATCAATTCAAACACGGTGGAACCTAATTGAACGAAATTTCGTACAGAGGTAGCACTAGCAAAGGGCACCTCAGTGCCGTGATTTATATCACCGCCATCTCTAACAAAACTGAATGGCGGCCACTCAAACGTTCAAAACGTAAAATCAAATAATGACTAAACTAATCATCCGATCTCTACCAAATTTGGTAACAACATACCTTCATATGGGGCGCGTCTTATACCCGGTCTTATACAAGATCATCAGCCGTACCATTTCAAGAAGGCGGCTGTGTGAATTTTGCAAACTTTGTAATCCATAACATGGGTCCCACCAATTCCGATTATCGAGCCAAGGGTGTTTTAAGCTATCCTAAAGGAAGTAATCCGTTATTTATTATAATGTATTATTATAATATTATACTGTATTAGAGACTTAAAAGAGCTGAGCCGTCTCTGTCACATGACAAGATGGCAGCTGGCCTCTTGTGTCTGTCCTATATTTCAGTAATTTGAGTATGTTGTATGCGATATAGAATATTGATAGAATTAATATAAACTTCGTATGAAATGATTTATAATGAAGATGTACTGCAGTGAATTGTATGTCTACCCCTTATTATTCCCGTTTTCCTACGGGGTCGGGGATGAGAAGCGATGGAAGTCTTTGTGGCGACGGATTTTACGGCCGGATGCCCTTCCTGACGCCAACCTCATGAGAGGAGTTAATGAGAGATGAAATGAATGATGGTGAATGAAACTGGGCAAGGATGTGGAAGGAAGTGGCCGTGGCCTGTCAGGAGGTACCGTCCCAGCATTTGCCTGGAGTTGAAAATGGGAAAGCACGGAAAACCATTTCAAGGACGGCCGACGGTGGGGCTCGAACCCACGCGTCTACCGAGTCAGCAGAGAGCTTGGCCCCATGACCTAATGCTGCACTTTAGCCAGCGTAGCCACTACTGTCGGTGAAGATGTACAGCAGTGAATAAATTGTTTATTTCTAGACATTATTTCCTAACACGTTGCATCTAATTTAAGTTAATAACACTAAAGTGATAAGGACATGTTTGGCTCTGGGCTAGCGTGTTGGTCTCTCACGCTGTTGACTGGCGATCGAATCCTACTACAGTTAACGTTTTTAACTTGAATTCTTTTACAAATTATGTGAACGAGCTCTTTACACAGATCTTCTTCTTAGTCGTTTACACTCCAAGTTGGTGGAACCCACGGACTCAGCGAGTGAACTCACCACTACCGCCTCTACGGGCAGTGTCCTAGAGCTGAGAACATCTAATCGGAGTGGATACAACTGGTGAGGTGTGATTGGCACCTCGCCCAGGCGGCCTCACCTGCAAAGCGAACAGGGGCCTCATGAGGGAAGGTAATGGATGGTCAGGATGGATAGGCAAGGAAGAGGGAAGGAGGCGGCCGTGGCCTTGAAGACGGTACCATCCCGGCATTTGCCCGAAGACGAAGTGGGAAACCACGGAAAACCACTTCGAGGATGGCTGAGGTGGGAATCGAACCCCCTCTACTCATTTGGACCACCCGAGGCTGAGTAGACCCCGTTCCAGTCCTCATACCACTTTTCAAATTTCGTGGCAGAGCCGGGAATCGAACCCAGGACCTCCGGGGCGGCAGCTAACCATGCTGACCGCTACGCTACGGAAGCGAATCTTTACACAGATACTAAATAAAATGCCATTTAGCTCAAAGGAGAGGCTAATGTATACACTCGTTTATTAATAATCACAGCCCCAGCACCGCACATATACAGAAGACATTAGAAAAAGGAGATTCAAGATACACGTTGTTATCAACCGCAACCTTCTCAATGCATCTGTACGGTGCAGTCCTCTTGTGGGTTACGTGGGTAATACATTATTCCAAACATTCCGGTTTGTAAATGCCTGGCCTCATGAAGTATGGCAGTTTTGTAATAGTTCAATTTCTAGCCACGACCGCGCTCTGATTACCTTTAAGCACTGACAACTGGATTGCCTCCCTCCTGGTTGCTTCAAACTGCCTGCCCATTCAACACTTAGAGGCGTACAAGACATAGCCTATATTAATTCATTACTATGTTGCTGTAACGGGGTGCACTCAGCCTCGTGAGGACAATTGAGTAGCTCTCTGACAGTGAGACAGCGCCCCGATCACGAAAACCAAGATTAACGGCTGAGGGGGCCCGACACGCTGATCACGCGTCACCCCAATATCTGCAGGCCAAATAGCCGGGCGGCGGTCGCTTGGTCGGCCTTAGCCCGTCATGGGCTGTATAGTGCCAGGGGGTAGGTTGCTGTACTTGCGTCTAGCTACCGGGATCTCAGTGGGGCTTCGCAGCCCTTCGGCTGCTATCGGCAATCCTCACATTAGCTCGGCACTCTTAGTGCCAAGCGTGCAAATATACAGCAGGCTGTGTGGAACTGTGCATTGAGCTAAGATATTTTATTGTAGGCTGAGCACACTATATTATATATGTACTGTACATAAAAACTACACTCATAACATTCTGTAATGCCATGAATAATTATAATTTTTCATTACATCAATTAACATGGTAGTTTGTCAACTAAACACATTAATCACAGAAGAATTGCAAATTTAACATCAGTGTTCATAAGACAAGTCATGAATGAATAAAATATGTACAAAAATGAGTCCTGGTGTGCTTTATAGGGACATATAAGTCGTTTATATTAATGAAGTTTTTATATCATCTCACTCCTTTCCGTCAGGCTTAACGAAAGTCAATTTACGGAGCTTCTTTTTTGGCTTCTTCGTGGCAAACAGAGACTTTATTGTAGGTTTAGCACACTTGACTTGAATAATAATAATTTTCCATTACATCAATCAATACGTTACGGTAGTTCGTTAACTAAACAATTTAATCACAGAAGAATTACAAAGCTGTACTTTAACACGAATAACTTGAAATACTTCAGATTTATTGCATTCCACTAGCATGGTGTAGCACGGCTCAGTAGCACGTGTTTAACTGACATAGGAGGGGAAATCTGAGGTAACGCGAGGTTTGCCGATAGCAGACGAAGGGCCCCGAAGCCCCGTTGACATCTTGGTAGCTATACGCAAGTGTTTGCAGCACCAACCTACTGTGATTGCCGTGGATTTCTAAAGGGGAAGATACCTAAAACGAAGTATTCTTAAGTGTGGAGGCTTAATATCGAGATTAACGGATGTGAATGCATTACAGTAAGTTAGTAGTTTTGATATTAAATCATCATAAAGTATATATAATATTGATTTCGACACTGGCTAATTATCAATAAAAATAAAATAAAAATACATGGTGGTGGAGGTGATTGTTTTAGGGGTGAGGACAAAGAGTTATAAGTATACCCATACATTTAGGAGATAGTGGCTATATGTTCTTTGCTGAACATCTTGTTTGTACATAAAAGCGCGTTATTTTGTGATAAATACCCTATGTAATATTTCTCAAGTTAGAGCATATAAATACTTGTTTCCCGCCTAAAGTAATTGGCCATAATTTGTGTTGACCGACTGGAAAGCTTTCTTTAATAACTGACCATTTAAAGTAAGAACTTGTTCTTGTACAATGTCTTCTGGCGCCCGTCGTGCTCAAGAAGACCCCATTTTGTAGCCAAGTCCACCTCGTACTATGTGACAGAATTGTTTAAGACGATCGAAGGGCCCATGCATGATAAAGTCAGTTATTTGGTTGTTGGCAGAGGGAAACATGATACCGCCAGACATTTGTCTCCAGATTTGTGACGTGGGTAATGCAATGAATGAGTGATGAAGTCCTTAAATAGGTGAGATATTCTAAGGGTGAGTGTGAGAACGTACGTGATGAGCCGTGATCTGGCCGGAAATCTGTAAACATCTTTAAGCATCGACGATTCAGTTCGTCCGGTAGGCGTGGGTCACGCTAGACTGTTAAGGGGAGACTCCACTGCAAAACATCATTTTTTTCAAATAATTTTTATTGGCTATTTCAGACCCTTGGCGTATTTTCTCTTAGATCCCAGAAAGATTTGGTTCTATTAGAATTATAAATAAGTCTTAATAATATTTGATATATGGACTGCATGAGGGGCGCGTGACTCACTGATAGCTGTCAAAGATAGTATTTGATGTTATCGCCATCAAACACGACCAACCTTTCATCAATCGGATGATTTTTATTCCAAAGTTGGCTCTTTGCCTTTCCTTCAAATGTGGCGATTCATGGTGATGCTGAACTAGTGATTTCAACAAACATTTTGTTGAGAGGGAAATTTTTGTAAGTTTAATTTCTTACTTCAATACCAACTTTTTATCCTAAATGTTAACCAATCTCAGTGATTTTTTTCGAGAAGTAATCATGAGGTACTTGCATACTTCTGTGCATTAATATTAAATGATATGCAGTTTTATGTACAATTTTTTTTCTTCCGAATTTGGCCGCCTGCGGACCGCATGGAACCTAAGGCTTTCTGGTTAATCTCCTCTTCTCTTCCCAAAACCTCTTCATTCGTTCACTTCTGATCTTTCGCTCCTCCTCGGATATTACCAGTTTGGCTCTAATTTTAGGTGTTTTCTCCTCGAACATCTTGATGTTGTCAATTCGGTTTCTAAACTCTTTTCTGTTGTGGATCACATCCACTGTGAGTCCACTTTCCTTGGCGTCTCTTTTAACCTCTTCTACCCACTTAGTTGCAGCCTTCAGCTCTGTAATATACTTGAATATCCTCTTAGTCAGTCAGTTCTCGTCCATTCTCACCAAATGTCCGTAGAATTTCAACCTTCGCTTCCGCATTGTGACAGTAATTTTTTTCAGTGTGTTTATAGAGGTCATCATTCTTTCTGTTCTTCCATGTCCCGTCAGCAGTTTTCTGTGGTCCTCAAATTTTCCGCAAAATTTTCCTCTCCTTTTTTCCAGTTCCTGAAGATCCCCTTTTTATTCAGTGTCAAGCACTCCGAGGCGTACAGACCCTCTGGCTTTACTACTGTGCTATAGTATCTAAGTTTTGCCTTGTAGGATATTGCTCGTTTGTTGTATCTGTTCTGGGTTAACTTATAAGCCAAATCCAATTTTCTAGATCTTGTCCTATTTGCTTCTTTATCCAGCCCATTGGGTTCTATCCATTCACCTAGATATTTAAACTTCTCAGTTCTTTTGACAGTCCCATGTTTCACTTTTATGTGTCTCTCTCCAAGGTGTCTGAATTCCATGTATTCTGTCTTTTCATAGGAGACTTCAAGACCGTTTTCTCAGCGATTTCGTGCATAGTATCCAGCATTTTTGGGCATCATCTCGGCTTTGGGCTAAGAGGGCAAGATCATCAGCAAAAGCCAAACATTTAATTTCCGGGTTCTGTACTTTCCTTCCCAGATGTATCCCCCTTACTCCTTTCATGTCCAAAGCTTCCTCCCAGGTTCTCATGATTTTCTACAGAACAATGTTGAAGAGGATAGGTGATAAGCCATCTCCTTGTCTGACCCCTGTTTTTATTTCAAAAGGATCAGAGATTTCTCCGAAGAACTTCACTTTTGACATGTTATCCGTTAGAGTTTGTTTGATTATTTCTCTCGTCTTCCCGTCAATTCCGAACTCCTCTAGAGTGTTAAATAAAGTCTGCCTGTCAATTGAGTCGTACGCCTTCTTGAAGTCAACGAATATTACTACAGTGTTCTGGCTTCTCAAAGCTCTTGATCTGAGGATGCTCTTGAGGTTGAATATTTGTTCTGCGCACGATCTCCCCTTTCTAAAGCCAGCTTGGTGTTCACCTATGAGGTGGTCTGCTTGTTTTTCAACTCTGTTCAGCAGTACTTTGGAGAGTATCTTGTATGCGACTGGAAGTAGAGAGATTCCTCTGTAGTTGTCTATGTTCGCCCGATTACCTTTCTTGTGAAGTGGGTGTATAAGGGCACATTTCCTGTCTTTCGGGATCATTTCAGTTTTCCAGATTTCTTCTATGATGCCGTGTATTTTTTCTGCTGCCATTTTTCCTCCGAACTTCCACATTCTGCAGCGATGCCATCTTCGCCTGGTGCTTTGTTGTTTTTAAGCTGGCTTTACCTCATCTAAACTTGGTGGGTTGGAATCCGGGTTCTCATAGGATGGATTCTTAGTATTCAATCTTTCCACAGGTTCTTCATAGTTCAGCAGCACTTTGAAATAGTCGGCCAATAGTTGACAGTTTTCCTTGTCGTTCGTCGCTATACTACCATCTTTCCGTTTGAAGCACAGACTTTGTGACTGATATCCCTGTAGTTCCTCTTTGAAGGTTCTGTGAAACTCTCGCGTGTTGTTTTTTCGAAGATCTTCTTCTAACTTGTCCACCCTACTTCTGTCGTAGTTCTTCTTCTCTGGTCTTTTGATCTTAGCAGTTCTCTTCCTTACTTCCCTGAAATCTTCCCACCTCTCCTCGGTCTTGTTGGAGTGCCATCTCTTCCAGGCTTGTAGCCTTTTGTCAAGAGCTTCGTCACACTTTTCATTCCACCACCTATGTTTTCGTTTCCTCGCTGGATTTCCCAAACCTTCAGCTGCTTTGGTCATTGCTTCTCTGATGTCTTCCCAGCTGTTCATGTTCAGCTTTGATAGGTTTTCGCAGTATTTTTCTTTGTTCTGTTTCAGAGTCTCGGTATTAATTCTGGGCTTCCTGTTGGTTCTCGGTTTGGGCTTGTTTGGCTGGAATTTTACTTTAATCTCCGTGAGGTAGTGATCCGAGTCGATGTTTAGACTTTTCCTTACTTTAACATTCAAGATTTCCTTTCGGTTTTTGGTCGTTAATGCGACATGGTCGATCTGGAAAAATGAACTAAGGGTATATAAACAAACATTCTCATAAAATAAATGCACAGAACTCTTAAACTATGTCCTGTTACTGTGTCTGAAGAAATTGAAATGTAAAAATTGATATCTGAGTACCAAAAGTTGGTTTTCAAAAATGCAATTAAAATACATTAAAAATTAATAATTCAAAAACCATTCAAGTTATGGCCTTCAAACCTTACACATTTGCTACATCTTTACGTGATATATATCATCACAAAATTAATTTGAAATCGATGCAGTAGGAGAGAAGTTAATTTTTTCATTGGAGTCTCCCCTTTACAATGTTCACGCTGTTATTGAAAGTTTAGGAAGAAAGGCGCTTCTGTACAACAAAGTGTGTATACATTTACTGTAGAATCCCTCACAGGCGATACACTTATACAAGGAGGGTATACAAAAGATCTTCGTACGCTACGACAAATGTTGCAATAAACACGGCCACCTTCTCTGATCTCGGGGCACTTATTGTGACTCCGAATCCAAAGGACTGTACCCTTGCACGTCAATATCTAGAAAAGTTTGAAATTTGCATGTGGTGGATTTGTCTGGAATGATACCTTTAATTTTGACATTGGACAGGGGCAAGATCGGGATCTTAAAATGCTTTCCCAACTCATTCACCAATGCTTGTGAGACTATGCTAATGCTAGCTCCTGTATCCACCATGCATTTGACAGTTAAGCCTCCTACTCGGGCATGTATGACTGGTAATTCTCTAATAACTTTGATTTCTGGCCCCTTTAGATCCTCGGTCAATTCCTCTTCTTTCAGCACCCAGTCACTTATCTGAGCGACATCCATGTATCTATACGACCCATTTAAATTGTCTGCATCGTCCTGATGGCCTAAAATTGACGTTTTTTTAAATCTTGGGACGCTTCCCTAGTGTTTTGTCCTCTAGACCTCTGGCTAGCCTGAAATTCTAGACTTTCGGCCCCAGTT
The DNA here is from genome assembly GCA_946902985.2 of Meconema thalassinum. Lineage (NCBI taxonomy): Eukaryota > Metazoa > Arthropoda > Insecta > Orthoptera > Tettigoniidae > Meconema > Meconema thalassinum. The sequence goes on from OX336390.1 coordinate 275,087,634, forward strand.
TCCACTACGTCCGGATTCTGCCTCGCTTCCATACCTCTCGTCCACTTATCCTCTTCTTCTTCCTTCCGTAAATCTTGGGCTCGGAGCTCATCCAGGTATCTTTGTGTTCCTCGATGCCATCGTTCCATCTCTTCTTGATGCGATGGATGCGACCTCCGATTTTGCCATGGTCTTCCTCCTCGAGTCCATGAGGATCTGCCTCTCCAGAAACCTCTTCCTCTCCAAGGGTTGGGCCTAGATGTTCCTCTATCCGCTCTCCATGTTCCACTGTATCTCCATTCGCGTCTCCATCCAGCATTCTGAGGCATCTCAGGCTGTTGGGTTCCATATCCAGGATTCTGGCGTCCTTGTTGTTCCCATCTCGTTTGTTTTTCCATGGCGTCAGCATTCATTCCTTTTCGTCGTTTACAAAGTGGCTCCGAGATTTCAGCCGAATTGACGTTTTCTACTGTCCGATGTGTGCGTTGCGGACTGTGCACCGTGGTTTCATCCAAATGGCGAAGTATTTCCTCTGCACGCACCGTGGTTTTTACATCTGCCGTCGCCATGATCTGTTGTACCGCAAGTGGTAGCTGTTTTTCAATTGCTGTTACCATTTCCTCCTCCGACGGTGGCATGTCAAGTTCCTTCATCCTGTGCAATTGGGTTATGAAATACTCAGAGTATTTCGTTGGGGATGTCGTACTGTATCGACGAGCGTACAACTCAGCCCGCAAATTCTGTTGAGCTGATAAGCTCTAGTATTTCTTTAAAAATACCTCCCGGAATTCCTCCATGGTGTTGAATGTGTAACGGAAACTCCTGAACCACTGTAGAGCGTTACCAGTCAGAAGCTTTTCCACTGTTCTTAGCTGACGGTCTTCAGGAACCTTGGTCTCCTTTATATACTCCATTACCTCCCGGAGAAAACCTTTTGGCGTGATGTTTGTTGTGCCAGAAAATTTATTTGGCCGATCGTCATTCATCCGGATGACTTGCACCACTTGAGTAGTCATGTTTTGCTCCACTGGCGTTGACGTCTGTCCTCTTATGTCTCGAAATTTAGGACTATAGGGCCTCCCATCATCTCCGAGGTTGAGCTGTTCCTGGAATCCTATTTTATCCGCTCTATGGGTCTCTGTTGCTGGTCTGACCGTCCCCATCTGTAGGTCAGTTATGGCTCTATCTTGTATCGAAATCTTTACTTCATTTTTGGCCTGCTTGTTCTCCTGTTTCTCGAGTCGAGATAACAGATCCATTTCCACTCTGTGACGTCTCTTTTTATCTTCCCCAAATTCTCGCAACATGTTCTTATTTTCTTCCTTAATTTCCTTACGAAGGTCCTCGTATGCCATCTCCCTGTCTCTCCTGAGATCTTCTCTATCCTGAATCCATGCCTCACCTTTTCCTTCCTGACATTCGTTTAATTCCTCTCTTATCACTCGCCATGTTTCTTTGACTTCTTCTTTGAACTTGGAAACGTCAATCTCAACTGATTCGATTCTAGTTGATGTTTTCATGTGGCCGTCTTGTAACTCATCAATGTCTGCTCGTGCAGCAACGAGCCCCTTCTCAACTGTGGATATCTGTGCCTGTGTACCGATTTCCAAAGCTCTTATTCTCTGGGTAAGACTATCGACCTGACTCTCAATTGCAGCCCTGTGTTCTCGCATTTGCACATTGTTTTGTTCGCAGGTGCGACTTATTCGACTCATTTCCGACCTAATGTCATCGAATTGTGTCTCATTGTCAACCCTCAACTGACCTAATTGTTGTGTCAAGTAAGCCCCCTGTTGTGTTATCTGTTCTTGAATGTCGTTTCTTAATTGCGCTCCCTGTTGTGCTAACTGTTCTTGGTTGTCAACCTTCAACTGTGCTATCTGTTCTGTTAATTGTGCTCCCTGTTGTGCTAACTGTGCTAATTGTTCTCCACTCATCTCCTCCATCAGAGCCTTAATGTCTTCTAAAGACGCCATTACAATCAATGTAAATAAACGGAGCTGCACCAACCCATGCTGAACAACGACTACAACTACACAAATGCATAGCACATCTCAATCCTTCATGTGAATCCTTCAATGAGTATCTGTTTCAACCAAACAATATCCTCCTCTCTTGAATTTAAGTAATTAATCGCGCAGTGTTAATAAAGTAAAAAAATCTAATCCCCGTATACAACAACAAAATTTCGTGGACTCTTGAAAAACATCAATTTTACAAAGAAATTAATGCCTTCCGTAAACCTCACCAAATAAGGCTCTATGAGTCCCTCATGGAAACTCAATATCGAAACTTTAAGGGGTTTTATTCAGCTTACTGTGTAATTAAAATGTTAAAATAGCAATAATTCTGAAACACAGTAACTGTTAATTGATTGAGTTCCACGAATGCTTCAAGCATCTGAACCTATCACGTTGGGCGCCACGGTTCGGCCACTCCCCCACGGATGGCCGGGTTTCGCGAGATTATCCCTAGATTGGGATTCCCGCCGGGGCAGCTAATGCCGTCGGGGATACTTCGGGATATCGACCCCATACGGATGCATGAAGCTCAAACGCATCTACCATGCCGTACGAATAGGCATCACACAATAAATCATAGTATGCAGGTCACCCGAATGCGTCTGTGTGTGTTAACCACTATGATCTTCCATAAATAAAAGAAAGTCGACGAAAGGATAGGTAACAATCTACCCATGCCCTATGTACCCTTTTGAACATAGGACCTTCAGGACAGGATTCATTCCTCGGGGGCGGAGCGTTCCTACTTGAAGCTAACAACTGTCCTGGCATACACCATTTGGAAGATCGATAGGGTTGATCAATGAATCATCACACACAGAATTCAAAATAAAAGGAAAGCAACTTTATTAACACTAAATAAACGAATACAAACCAAAAAAAAGAAAGAGTAAAACAAAATATCCAAATAAGAAAATCAAAATCTTAACGAGAAATGAATTAAGGCGAAAGTAAACTAATAAATCATGAAATTCTGAAGCAAATCCAAAATAAGTTTAAAACTCCAAAATAATCTACTCAAAATCACAAATTATCAAAATCAATCCAAACGGATTCCAAAAATAACAAAATTGAATAAAAGGAATGATCAAAATCAAAATTTTAATTAATTGGATATCAATTAAATTAATTACACAATCAATTTGATTAATTAAGTGGATCAAAGCGATCACTCAAATCATTCGATCCCGATTGGGAAATATCAATCCAATTAAAGACCATTAATAACTTATTCAAATTAATAATTACATAAATTAATTAATCCATCTTTGATCAAACACGTAAGCAAAATTATGATCTGATCTCACTACAATCAGTATTGTACTCATTGAAAACTCCACACTGTGAGCTCATTACATCAAGTATCATGTCATCTCACCATAACGTAATGTACCATGTAAATTAACATTACTTTAATTAAATCATTTGTGCATCACACTATTAAGCAAGGGCTTTTCCAAACATGATCCAACATCTTAATATAATCTGGCAATATCGCCTGTATGATCCCTTGTATGGATTAAAAATACTCTCATAAAGATACACTTCTTATGCATCCAAATTCTTAACACAAGCCTTGCCCCTTTTTTTATGGATATAAAATTGGTACATTTATCTATGAGCTCTCGTGTATGCAACAGATGTACACCACAATAGGACTTGAGATATGCTATACTGGCACATTATAATAAACACCAATGCATGAGAACACGATTATCTAAGGGTCGAACTCAAGACTCGATACCTCATTTCGGGTCTCGAATTCGATACTGTCTGTCAGAGTTTATGGGTGTATGTTAACTATACTAATATACAATAACTGAGATGCTTGCAATATCCCCTCAAATATCCTCTTATATAAGACAAAAACCAAAGGCTAAAAATGAACGCTGGACTATATGCAAATTTGCATCAATGCAATAATAAGAATATTCTATGCTCACACTTCGTACGGTGACAAATAACATTTGAAAACAACGATGAGTGTAAGCAACAACGATGTTTCCCCGACACTGTAAATAAAGGCATGGCACAACTGTATCTACAAAATATATTCACAAAATATGTACACAAATAGGTCTCGAAGTAAGGACCTCGACTTACCTGTCTCGGGCATGGCATATCTGCAACCGTCGCTAGTATCAGAGAAAGATTACACTTCTACTTCAAATGGTTAATGAATGCCTGCACCCTTCTGTAGAACACCATTATCAAATTAATTACCTAACTATCATCATTATTATTATTATCATTATTATTATTATTAGTATTATCCAATATTATTCCCACAGTGATGTTAATTTGCAATGACGCTAGGACGCGAAAGGTCAATTGGTATCCGTACCCTTTTACAGAATCCATTGATTATATAATTATTATTATTATCATTATTATTATTATTATCATTGTTATTATTATTATCATTATCATTATCATTATTCGTCACTGCGAGGACGCTAGGTCATGATAGGTCACTGTGTATCTGCACCCTATTACAAGATACCATTATTTAATAAGTTATTATTATCAGTTCAAAAATGTGCTCAACAAACACAGACTTAAACTCGGTACAGGAGACCTATGATTTACTAAAAGCTCGGCTCTCTACACGGCCAAGAGGGGAGTGACGGAAATACCGTTAGCCAAAATGAGAGGGAAAACGTCAAATGACCTTGGCCTAGGACAAACATGTGTTGAGCCAACACACCCAGTGGTAACCAAAAGCATCCTATTAATCTCGCACCAACTAAGCGAAATGAAATATACGAGCAGCTAGTCTCGTAAGCCTAGTGGTCTCCTGTTCGAAGCTGAGCGTGGTATAAACTTTGGAACATACCCAATCGTGGTTCATCATTTCACTCAAATAATTACAAGCGCCGTTCGGCTTTACCTCTTATCTTATGGCATGCCTCAATACACACTTCTTACCTTTTTATTTTCAGTTGGCGACATCATGGGACACATGGCGATGTCCGCTACAGCCTAACTGCACATATTTCATAATCCTTACCATTTTCTTTTTCTTTCATTCGTCGTAGCTTACCTGGAATCACATGAGACCATCCCACTACCATATTTTGCATGCCTTTATCATAACATTTCTGCATATCACCACGACCCAATGCTCATACATGTTCCAAAACACTCAGACAGTTGTTCAGTGCACTCTCTCACAAACCGTATCTTACCTGATTAGAGCAAATATATGGGAGACGCAAAGGTAACGTTCCTAGCTTACTCCCAGGGCGTAACTTAGCTAAATAAATATCTCACCAGGTGTGAAATCAAAATACCAGCATTACGGAATTAAAAATGCCCCTCCATTACTCGTGTTATTATTATTATTAATAATATTATTATTATTATTAATAACTTGTGCTACTATTGTGTCCGTAAAAAAAATAATGTTAGAATCTCTCTCTCTTTCTTACCCAAAACCACATGCCTCACTCAGGGCTTCTTCCGTCTTTTCCTGGGCTGAAATACACATACTTTAGCAAATAAATAAACATACATTCCTACCAGTGTATCCAACATGTACGACATGTGAGCGTTCTTTCTGCCAAGCATCTCAAAATAAATCAACAGCGTCGCGTCATCACGTGCGCACATATCTAAGCAAAATAAATCTAACTTCAAAAATTAATCACTAACATATTATTTACACAACTATGGTAATCCTAAGAATACACCCATAAACAATGACTTAATATAATCAAAGATTAATACTCATCATGATCTCCTGTCAGCTGCCATCATTCCTTTCAGCAGGGATCTTTCACAGCTCCTCTCCAGGGCTCTACATGATATCACAATTACACATCATCACTGAATACATTATTACACTGATTAATTCTTCATCATAATTTCACTGCGTTTCACTCGATTTTCTTCACAAACTATTATTGACATTTTCATAAGGTTATCACATACTAGTACCCTAATAAACACGTAATTTATTATTTTAGACACTTGATACACTTTGCAGGGATTGCGCAATATAAACACACGTATTTCTATCTCACTAGCTCTTTCTTCACGATGCCGTGGGTTGACCGATTCTACGCGTATTTCCCTTCGAATGGTGAGCTCGCAGATGACGTGCCGGTTCAACTGGACTCCGGTTCGGACCTCGATTGTCCTTTTACGTCTTCCTCACTCCTGCGTCTGCTAACACCGTCTCTGCACTTGGCGTGGAAAGTCTACTATATAAATTTGAGCGGATATATTGCTTTCCCGCATATGAATATTTTATCTTACACAATTTATATCTCTTTAAATATCGTCCCCTTGTATTTTACCAATTGTGGTGCAATATTATTTTAGCTTGGCGTGCTCCCACTGCTAACTGCTCGTAGTTATGCGACGATCTTTCTCGCCCGCCGTTTGCCACCAACCAACTAGCAAACCGGACTCTGACTCACTACGCAGCACTGCTCACGCGAAACTACTCCAGACTACTGCCAACTAACTCCTGCGACCACGAGAGTGCGGGGGTATATCTCTCACATGGCGGCGGTCAACACTAATCTTTCTACGCTGTCGGGAGCTCTTCTTTCAGACCGTACACCATATTCACAATATATGCAAATTAATCTTGATAATAAGGCCGTATTATTATCATATTGTCACCGACATTCGATCGTGGCTTCCACAAATATCCATCTTGCGTCCCCTGGCACTATTTCTGACGACATGGACGCTATCCCTACCAGCGCAACCAAACTCTCCACCCCAGACTGTTGGCGTAAGAAACTAATTTCCTTGATCATCGATTTAATGATATCATGATGATCTATTCAGTTTGATGACTGGCGAAAAATCTTAGGAATATTCCAGGTTTAATGACGTTAAGGGTTCGATCCTGGGTGTTATCGTATTGTCACAATTTATTTATTTAGTGATTTAGGGGCGGGGCTTTGCTAACTTGCGGCGTAGCGTGGAACATACGAGAACAAATTTTTGAGGTCAGCTTCCCAAGAAGTCCTTGGAATGTTGCACCTGCTCTGGCCGATGCGTAGCATAGAAATATGTTCTAGACTTCGCTGTATTGGCAAACTTTAGGCAATACGTCGCCGGTACTGTCTGCGACGCACATGAGCTCGACTTCCAACCCAGATCGGGCGCTTGCCATGATTAAATAATATGCAATCCGGTTTCCATCTCCTCTGTAATTTGAAGCTCATTTAAACGATATATACTCTGCATGACGAAGAACCATGCGAACTTAGCCTGGGGCCTATAGGATAAGGGCGCAGGACCAGGGTTGTATTCCCGACTCTGTCAAGGAACTTAATACAGGTGTGAGGATTGGAACGTGGTATATTCCCTCAATATCGTGAGGCCCAGCTGAGAAGACTCCCACCTCAAAAGAGGTTATCCATGGTTTCACACTACAACTCCAGGCGAATGCCGGGGGATTCCTGGGCTACGTCGCCGGCTTCGGTGGCGTAGTTGGTAGCATGCTGAGCTTCTATGCCCAAGATCGCGGGTTCAAACCTGGCCGAAGTCGTCAGATATTTTAAGAGCGTTAAAATCCCTCAGTATGCCTTCCTTTGGAGGGGAAGTAAAGCCGGTGGGCCCAAGTCATAGATTTATGACAGGTAAAATAACCTTCCACTAACTACAATTGTGTGAATGTAAATTTGCAGGTTATATTTGATTAACGCTCTGTTAGTTCCAATGTTCGCTCCCAGGTGCCTGCTGCGATGGCATCTAGTTAGCAAGTTCACAGCTAGGTGTCGTTGACGGTAGCATTTCGTAGCAAAAGTAGGAACTACTTGAAATTGATCACCTGCAGTCCTTACCTGAATTACAGATAACACACACTAATACAGCCATCTCAATAATTATCACCGGTTATCAGACAGATTTTACACACAACCAAAGTACACGGGGCTACATGATCGTGTTGTCGCATCCCCTAAACTGACCAAATATATTGAAAAAATCGCCAGTGTCCAGTTTAAATTGGAATATATCCTGACCTAGGAGGCAGGAACTGGGTGTTTTCAAATACAAACACACATTTTAGGGCTGACGGAATAACTGATAGTCAAGTCGATCCTTTCCATTCTTTCCTTGTCCACATTTTTGCAGTGACCCACTCAGTTATAACAGTTTGGTTGGTTCCTCAGTTTAACCATTAAAAATACTAAAATTACACGTAGCACACTTCCCTTCATGCAGGCACGAGCCGCCATCTCGACCGATCTTACGGTAATATACAGTAATCCTTGTGGTGTAGTGGTGAACATTCATGTCTCAAAACATGCAATTTTAAGGTTATAGTCCCAGCTCTGCCAATATATTTAATTCTTGTTGTTGGTAATTGCATTATATCGTTAACATGCAAATCATCCAAGTAGTAACAATTTCGAAGACTTAAACGAATGCGCTAATATGAAACTTGGCTGTTAACTTTTGATGTCGAAGGAAACTCTGACAAGGAGATACCCAGTCCTTTAAATTTCTCAATTGAATTAACCTATTAGAGACGGAACTACATTCCATAATAATACAATATAATTATGTGATATGCCTTTGCCCTTACAGTGGACCTTAACGATTCGAGACATCAAGTAGCCTAATGACTATTTCTTGATCTTGCACGTACTAAAGGTACAGGAACTTTGTGTATATGCGACGGGGATTTTCGCTCACCCGCTCGCCCACGTTGCGAGCCTGTCTCCCGCCAAGCACTTTGTCGTAATGCGGCGCCCGCATTGAATATAGGAATTTGTTCTTTCCTAGTTCACAGCTGGTGCTGAAAATGTTCGCCATTCTCTGCTACACATCGCTGGCACATTTTCAGCACTAGCTGTGAACTAGATAAGTATAAATTTCTATACGCAATGACTCAGTGCCGGGAGAGCACTGCAATACGGCAAAGTGCTTGGCGGGAGACAGGCTCGCAACGTGGGTGAGCGGGCGAGTGAAAATCCCCGTCGCATATAAAACAAAGTCTCTGTACCAAGAGTTGTGCCGACAGTATAATGATCTGTGTGGCTGAGATTGGTAAAATATGTGTCCAGTAACAATGTCGAAATTTAAGTTAGTTAGTTAGTTATTGTTGTTTTAAGGGGCGGAACTACGAGGTCATCTATCGAAATTTAAGTTTAAAGTATAAGTACTCTTTGTTTGCCTATTAATTGCGTATTCTACTTCATGTATATTAATTGAGGCGTTCAGATGCAAAAGGGACACTATCCACTTTTTGTGAAATTAGAGATATTAATACTGCTATCTTGTGGAATTTCATGTTCATCTTTTAGTAGTAGCATTTTACGTCAAAACGGACATTATCCTGGCTAAGTTACACATTGAATATTGCGTCTTTCTGCATAAGGGACATTATCCACGAGGACTGCACGATCTGTCTGCAAGCCGATGAAAACGTTTAGTGACCTAGCACCTCCTATAATCACCAAAGGCAACAGCATCTAAAAAGTAAAAAAGGAAAATGTTGATAGTCTTCTCGCTAAGCATTATGGAGCAGATTGGCGGAATGACGGCAGGCTAATATTTTACAAGTTCATCATTGATGCAGGTGCAGATCAAGATTTGAACCAAGATGACCCTACGTGCTCCTCTTCTAAATATTTGAGGTTTCTGTTAGATACAGTTTTCAAATTTTTGAAATGCATATTATCCAATCCATCATTTCCAATCAAAAGGGACATTATCCATTTTATAATACATTTTTGTTAACTTCTAATGATTTCTGTAACTGAAAATTGCCGGCGTAACCTTTGTCATCAAATGTTAACGAGTTAGTGAACAGAAATCAAGAATTGCACAACTATATGAGTGACTATAAGGTTTTCCCTCTTCCTGTAATTTTTTAAAAAGTGGATAATGTCCCTTTTGTATCTGAACGCCTCAATTATATGTTATCTTTTACTCACAGTATGAACTAATTATATACCTCAGCTTCCTTGTTATTCGTTCGAAAATTGGCAAAAAGAATTTACCACAGCAGATATTTCAGTTGACTGTAGACGAGATAAAACCAATACCAGGATGTAAATGGAGAAACAACAACATGGCCGATAATAGAATTCAAACCCAGCTGCCTGTTAAATTCTGGCTTTCACTGCCAGTGCCTTATCGCCATTCAGTAGTAACACACGAGGCACATCCAGAAAGTAAGTTCCGTTTGGAAATAAAATAAAATTGTGTACAGATACAGAAAAAATATTTATTGCACAACATTCTACACCTCTTAAACTACTTTTCCACATAACTGCCGAACTTTTGCAGGCATTTGTCATAGCGTGGCACAAGTTTTTGGATACCTTCTTCATAGAAGTTTGCTGCCTGTGTCTTCAACCAGTTGGAAACATCTTCTTTCAGCTCGTCGTCATTGTTGAAGTGTTGACCACCAAGGAAAGACTTCAGATGTGTGAACAGATGAAAGTCGCTAGGAGCGAGGTCAGGGATGTACGGAGGGTGGTCAAACACGTCCCAGCCAAATCCCTGTAGGAGGTTTTTCGTCACATTTGCAGTTGTGGTCGTGCGTTGTCGTGAATAATAACAACACCTTTTGACAGCAACCCTCGGCGCTTATTCTGTATTGCGCGGCACAATTTCCTAAGTGTCTGGCAGTAAGCATCTGCGTTGATTGTTTGACCACGCGGTAAGAAATCAATGAGTAAGATGCCTTTCCAGACCCAGAACACTGTGCACATCATTTCCCGAGGTGTCAAGATTTGTTTCGGCTTAACCTTTGCTGGGGATGAAGTGTGCCTCAATTCAATTGATTGCCGCTTACTTTCTGGGGTGTCGTAAGAAACCCATGTTTCATCTCCTGTGACTATCTGTGTCAGAAATTCTTCGCCGCCTTCATTGTAACGGGTCAAAAACTGAAGTGCACTACCCATACGTTTTGTTTTGTGTTGCTCCGTAAGAATCTTTGGTACCCAACGTCGGCAAAGTTTACGAAAGTTCAGTTTTTCGGTAACAATTTCATGAATTAGTGATCGTGGGATTTGGAGAAATTCCATAGCGAGAGCACTAATTGTAAATCTGCGGTTTTCCCGGATCTTGTCATCAATCGCGTGAACCAGTTCTTCTGTAACCAAAGATGGACGCCCACTTCGTTCTTCATCGTGCACTTCACTACGTCCTTCATTGAACTGTCGGACTCATCATCTCACCATTGAATCACTCATCGCATTCTGTCCATACACTTCGCAAATTTGCCGATAAATTTCAATTGGTTTCACTTTCCTAGCATTCAGAAAACGAATCTCAGATCTGATTTCACAAGCGGCGGGATTTTCAATCAACACCGACATTGTACGAGTATACACGCACAACAACGCGTACGTGGCTGACAGCGCTCTCCAAATGGTGCACGTTTCTTCTCCTTGATACAGAGCGTCTACCGCGCATATGCGGAACTGCGCTGCAGCGGAACGTACATCTAGTTGAAGACACAGGCGGCACACGTCTATGAAGAAGGTATACAAAAACTGGTGCCACGCTACGACAAATGCCTGCAACATTTCGGTAGTTATGTGGAAAAGTAGTTTAAGGGTTGTAGAATTTTGTGCAATAAATAATTTTTCTGTATCTGTACACAATTCAATGTTATTACCAAACGGAACTTACTTTCTGGACGTACTTCGTATATCAAGTTAATGGGACTTCTGTCACAAAACCTCCAATTCAGAAGAAACACATCTAAATTCAAATGTCTTCAAATGAAGTCTAAATCAACCTCCCTATTTAATTCATCAAGTCTATATGATTTACCCTGAATTTCATACCTATGACAGAAATACGAGTTTTCGATACTTCTATTTTTGAATGTTTTCCCCCTTGATCAGGGTTCAGGTGACGAACTCTAATACTAAGTGTCATTATTCAATCTGAAAAATTAGAAATTATATTTGGAACACATCCATATTCTTCCAGGAATAACTTTCAAAGCCAATTTCACTCCTGTGATTCTAATTTCAAATGATTCCCTCATTCAATGACTGCCACAAAAATAAATGTGTTAAACAATATTATTTTATTTTGTGCAAAAACAGTCTCATGAAACCAGAATTCAGATATGGACAAACTATAGCAACTTGTGTCATTAAGCGTGTGTTGTTTTTGCCCAAACAATATCTCTTGTGACTTTACAATCGGCTTCTCCGGGTATTGACAGTGCTCCATTTGTCATAACTCACCTACTATACCATGGCCTAACAACCCACAAAGCTGATCTATGTAGGCTACATCCTAAACTTGATGGAATGAGAGCTATTTTGTAGTCTTGAAACCACCACGATGATGGCGAGGCCGATGAGGAATCCTCCCGGCTACCCTGGAAATAAACAATTAAAGGAAGCAACGAATCGTGAAATTAAAATCTTCTTCAAAAATTCAATCAATACGACGGTAGGCTATGTAGTTTTTCTCTGTTTTAAAAATATTCTCCCAAAACTATTCCACCCATCAAATTTCCTTAAGGTTGTGAGTCACCACGGACAACCATGTGGCATCATCCGAGGTACACTTTGCTCCTACTAACTCGTGCCAAACTCCTCTTTATCAACATTTCCTGTTTACCTCCCTTGGTCAACTCTTGTTGTCTTCTGACCGCGATGGTATTTGGGTATCATAGGTCTTTGGAGTCTTATTTTCCTGTTTACCGTATCTTCATTACTCGAAATGGACAGAACTCTTCCATTCTTCCTCTTCGTCTTCTTCTTATTATTATTCCTTCTCCTTAAATTACGGGAGGCAGATTACCTCGATGTTTCACTCTTTAAGTAACTAATACGGTATGAGCCAAAATATACAGTACTGGATTTCGCGCAGCTCTCTTGCATGTCCGCATCGTTGCGTAGTGGTTAGCATTCTGTAACCGCGGGAGCCCTGGCGCGATTCAAGTCTCAGCCAGCGTGGGGATACGCATTACCTATCAAAACCATGGATCAGCCATCGTGGGGAATTGCATTTCCTTCCGCCCCTTAAAAGCTCAATAACAGAACTAACACACATTTCCTACCAAAACCTGGGATCAGCCAGCACGGGGAAATACATTTCCTCTCAAAATCTGGGATCAGCCAGCTCGGGGAATTACATTTCCTACCAAAACCTGGGATCAGCCAACGCGGGAATTACATTAGTAGGGGAGCAAGGCGGTTTCTGCCCCCCCCCCCCCCCACCACTACTCCCAATGCTAGCCGATAACTCCCGAACCCGTGGTCGGAGATTCACGAATGAGGTGTCGTTGGACTCGAGCTGACGGGGGCTTTGCTATGAACCTCTTGTTATATTTTTGAAAAAAAAAAAAAAAATTGAAAATTTTTGTTTTCGAAAGTAGGTGATAGTTTGAATACCAAACATGATAGAATGTTGTGCCATAGCTTAAACGAACGGTCTCTTTATTTTTTACATTTCTTTGAAAAAAGTTCAAATTTTCAATTTTTTATAGTTTGGAAACTAAAGAGTTTACAAAAAATTTTGTTTGACATAAATGAATGGCCCTGGCCCCCTTTATCCCCAAAATAAATTTCAAGTCTCTAGGACTAAACCTGTGCAGTAGCGCTAAGTTGTAGGTTCTGCCCCACCCCCTACTTTCATATAAACTTTGGGCGATATTTCCCGAACGCGTGGTCGGATTTTAACAAACGAGGTATTGTTGGCGTTGGGATGACGTTCTCTTGGCTAAGCATGTGTGTTGGTATTAAAAAGAAAATTGAAAATTTTTGTATTTTGGATTGGTACTATTTTGGAAACGGTGAATTGGAAAAAAGTTTATTTGACGTTAATGAAAGGTGGGTATGCCCTCTAGGCGGACAGCAAGTTTCAAGGGTGTAGGAGGAAAAACAAAATGATAGCCTACTTTCTCGCGAACATTGGTGATCATTGGCGAACGGATTGTCAGATTTTAACAAATGAGGTGTCGTTGGACTCGAGCTGACGTCCTCTTTCCTATAGACCATTCGTTATTTTTTTAAATTTTTTTGAAAAATTTTGTTTTTGAACGTAGGCGATAGTTTGAAAAACAAACATGACAGAATGTTGTGCCATAATTCAAATCAATGGTCTCTATGACCTTAGTTTTTATAATAAAACATTTTATATTTTGAGATTTTTTTAAAACCCTTCAATTTTGAATTTTTACTATTTTGGAAACTAACACGTTGACAAAAAATTTTGTTTGACATAAATGAAAGGTCCCCACCCTCTCTACCATGAAAATAAATATCAAGTCTCTAGGACAAAAAACTAGGCATTTTTTTTAAATTTGTTTAAAATAAAAGCGTGTTTGTAGACAGAGAGCCGGTAGCGCTTGACACATGTTCCAACGAGGCTATGACTGAGCATGGTGGATACGGGAAATGGCTATTTCGACGGGGCGATGTATGGCAAAACGAGGGGTCGCTTTTCGATATTTTTTTTCCTATGACAGATGAATGAAGGCGAATATTTTCGAAAATCCCTCATGACGATCGTTAAAATAGGTTGGTAAACACTGACCAGTAACCAGAAAAAAATTCGTAATGGTATGAGGGGAAGTTGTTAACAACAGAACTTGTTTTTTTCTATGTATGACTGGCAGCGGGAATGGGAAAACAGAATATCTGCTCGAGATGCCAGCTTGGAGCCTGGCTAGTTGGCTAAGAGAATGGAATGTGGGTGAGAGCTGACAACATTGGTGTAAAATGATAACAGGTTGGTACCATGTGGCAACTCTGTAAAAAGGTGATAACGGTTAGCCAGGCGAGCTGAGCAGTAGCAGCAGGCAGGGGCCTCGCAGAGAGGAAAGGGGGAGAGAGAGGGGAAAGGGGGAACACAAAGAGAGAAAACAGGAAATCACGTGACCCACTGCAGAGTGGTGAGGGGGCGGGGCCAGAGAGCCGGAGAAGAGGTGAGCCATTAGCTGAACGAGTTGTATGTCATTATGGAGTGAAGGAGTGAGACGCGAGTGTGGAGAGAAAAAGAGAAACATGTATGGACATGCATGAAGCGTGGAGCGCCGTACACAGAGCTTTCGTACATCATGATTCAATAAATAAATAAATAAATTTAAAAATAAAAGTACACAGGTTCACACAACATGTAATTTATTGATCCAAGAATTAAACTTAGAGTTATATCCTAACCATTTGACATATAGTTTATTTCCTTTTTGTTTCAACACTTTTTCCACAAGGTAATGTTTCGGAAATGCTGTTTTCTGAAGTTCATAGAGATAAAATCTACCTTTTATCGGTTGATGGTTGAGGTCTTGCAGTAAATAGATGACTTGACTGTCCAAGTTGACTTGACGAATTCGAAATAGTTCAGTCCCCCACTGAGGCGTGTAGCCCTTATTGAAGGCAGACTTGAATTTGCTCACACGAACAAAATCCCCCATTTTCAGTCGGTGACGTTTAGGATCTGCTGTTTTATGGGGTTAAACAGTTTATCCAGTCGTTGAATATTTTTGGTCACGAAACGTGGCTTGGTCCCAATCGTTCTATGTTTGGTGTCATTGTAACGTGACACTAGTTCAGGTAACATGACCAACCAGCGATAACTGCCCTGGGCGGTAAACGCTTTCCACATATGGGTTTTCAATGTTCGGTTAAAGCGCTCGACCACGCTGGCTTTGAGATTGCTGTACGTGATGTAATGGTGAATATCCTTAGATTTGAGGAAACTAGAGAAATCCTTGTTGAAAAATTCTTTTCCCTGATCGGTTTGTAGCAACTGAGGTTGGCGATTGGAGTGTTGAATAATATGTTGAAAGGCCTTGGTGACTAGTGGACCAGACTTGCGACGCACAGGTTCAACAAAGGCCATTTTGGAATAGACATCAATGACAGTCAACATATAGCGTACACCGTCGTTAACGCCAGCATAGGTTATCATTTCAACCAAGTCAGTCTGCCAAAGTTCATCCACACCTCGTGAAATCACCTTGAGTCGCGGATAGTGACGCCTAGCTGGGCGATGCAACTCGTGAGCAATACCCATTTTAATGGGTGAGGGCTTAAACAATAATTTTGGCATTTCGAAGTTCTTGTTCAATTTCTTGAATTTCCCAATCGAGACTGGTATGGCCGGCTTGACGTGAAGCATGCAACAACTGTAGCCGCTGGACGAGCTTATTGGGATTGTGCCAGTAGGTAACATCCACAAGGGGTTTTAATGGTTTAAATGTCACTCCCGAAGCGGACACTTTACGACGAGTACTTTGACTGGTGGGAAACATTTTTGCAATGATGGTTTCATATTTTTGAGATATATTGGCATTCACTTGTTGAGCTGGATCATACTGTCTTTTGTGGGCATGGGTTTCCAATAAAATGGATTTATATTTGCCAAGGTCCTCTGACGTATAATCAAGGAACGTGGGTGTTCGAGAAAAGAGCAGCTTTAGCAGTCCTGGCGTCAATTTATAGTTGATGTTCTTAATGACAGCTTTAGTACGAGCAAATTTAATGGATGAATCCCCAATTTTGAAACTATCATCCACATAGCGAACACCATACGTGGTATCTGTGTTTCCAATAAATATATCAGTGAGATAGGGTTCTAGTGTAGATCCATAATATTTTATTAAAATGTTTTTCAGTTGAGCTTTATTTTAAGGAGTGGCCAAGACTTGTGAAAACGGAGACGATCTGGAAGGGCAAGGTGTTTCGACCATGGCCAAGGATTTCTTTTTTCTCAAAAACTCTGCAAGGGGTGCGGTCTTTTTTTTGAGGCGTAAGCACTTGTTCCTCGTCATCCTCAACTTCGCTAACACTAGTCAAATCTTCCTGTTCATGTTCTTCTTCCTCTTCCTCAGGGTCCTCGTGCAGCGTCTGCGTGGATTGTGAAACGGTGGTTAGCGTTTCAGATGGCTTGTAAGAGGGTTTCAACATGGCTTTTAGCGGAGGTGCTAAATGATGTTGAATAAACAAAGCATGATCTGCACGTGATCGTTTCAATTGACGAAACTTCTGGCGAATAGTATTTTTTGCTCTAATAATATGCTTTTTCAATTGACTCTCTGCTAACGCCATGGTGTCTTGACAAATGACTTGAGAGGGAATAGTCAGGGTCTTAAATAGCAATAAAATGATCAAACCCTAAGCGATATCGTCCTTGCTTGAGTTCACTTTGTTTGTCAATCACTAAACAGGCATGACGTTGAGTGTTCCAGCACTTGCCACACAATTCAGTAAACATTTGAAAGGTCATATCCGGATTCACATGTTCATTATAAATGTGACGACTGTTCCTCTCGTCCTGGCGAAATAAAACAATGACATTGGCATTGTCACGAATCAACTGTTTGGACATTTTAGAATACGTTTGTCCAAGATAAAAGCAATCGATATGTTTGTGTCGACCCATGCTGAAATAGCTTTGAATAATGCCTTGACGTTCAGTGGCTACATCATCGAAAATCATGAGTGAATCAGGCATTACCTCATCCGGTGAAATAACATTTTCTTGCGTGGAAAATGTGAAATAACCCATATTCTCTTTTTGTAACCCAGACATGACTTGATCCAGAAACACGTAGAGGGGTTGGTAGAGAGATTTTGCAAAAATATAAATATTTTGAAAACGCAGACCATTGGGCGCTGTGATGAGAGCAAAAGATTGGTCTTTCCACAGACGGAAGGTCCCACAATGATGCAGCGAATGGAAGATGGAAACAGTGAACCATGGCGTTGTTCACGTGATGTGGGACTGAGATGGGAAACCATGTCCCCCACGGGGAATGACTCTTGCTGCTTAATAATCTTCATATCAACTAAGGCTTAGACAGGCTAGCAGGCTGTCTATATACAGGACACCGAGCCTTGTCATAGAAACAGTAGACTCATACTACAGGTTGGCGATGGATGTCTTTGGACGTGCGTTGATGGCCAAAGCTAGGTCTGTCCCCATACATGATCCTAAACAAGAAACAGATCCTGCTAATAAACACTATGTGGATAGGTCAGTAGTGCCACGCACTAAACAGGGAGATTATGACTTTAAGGGAAAGCGGTTAACCCATGTAAAACATCCTCAAGTGTCTACAGACGTTAATACTAAAAAGTATGTGGATAACAAAGTGTATGAGTTTTATGACAAATTGCCTCAGCTTACGGTGAATTGCTATAACGCTAATCACCATCGGATTATTCACGAGGAAGACCCACAAGACGAAGACGATGTTTGTACCAAGCGTTACATGACCTATGCAATGAAAAGGCTTTAAAAATTTATCCCATCTGTATTTTTAGTGTATCTGACAAATGAAAAAACCTGTGAATGAAAGAAACCATTTACCGCTAGTCCATGATCAGCACTAGACCTATGTGCTTGCTTCGGGTTTAAGCCACTATCGATTACACTATGATGGAACCATTCACATCAAATACGCCATGCCCGATGAGAACCATTTACAAATACAGATAAACGATCATAGGATGTTGGTCCATAACCATGAAATAGTCAACGCAACAGACGCATTATCCTTTCATCTCATGTTGACATGCAAGCGGGAAAAACCATAAACGATTTCCCACTTTATGTGGAATTGGAATATACAGCCATGAAATAACAATCTGACGTTAGTTGTGATTTAAACTTTCTTGTGAAAGGTTGTTGGTCATTATCATCATGGTGAAACAAAAGGTATGTGGTGAGAAAGACTAAAAAAAGGATTTTGTCTTTGGCAAAGCCTGGGCTTAAGACATTCATGGACAAACCCTTGCGAATGAAAAATAAATAAATGTGTTGACCATAAGGAAAGCCCTTCGAGCAGCACAGAGACGTGTTATTCCAAAACGTCAGCGACAGGGTTCAAACCAAGGGCGAGTGATTCCCGTCCCCAAACGAGCTGGATTTTTACCTGCTTTATTTGTTGGTCTGGCTGCTCTGGGTTCACTTTTGGGCGGTGCCAGTGCAGTGGCAAAAACCATTAAAGCCGCGCAGCAGGGCAAGCGACAACTCAAAGAAAGTCAGCGACATAATGGAACGATGGAAGCGATTGCTATGGGGGCTAGAAATGCCAATTTAAAGCCAGCCTTTTATCAACAAGGATTTGGCATTTCACCGTTTCGAAATATTAAAAAAAAAAAACCTCAGCCATAGCAAGAGATGCCCTGACGCATCAACAAGTGGAAAGCTATGCTAAACAACTAAAACTTTCTCATTTTCGAGGTGTGTTTATGCGAAACCAATTACCCCCACGACCCTGGAAACAGGAATGTGCTGTTGTCAATTTGGATGATCACCTAGGACCAGGAAAGCATTATGTAGCTTATGTCAAAGAGGGATCCACCGTATGGTACTTTGATGGTTTTGGGAATTTGCTCCCGCCCATGGAACTAGTGACCTATTTTGGAAACAGGATCAAGATATATTATAATGTGAAACGAGAGCAAACGTTTAACAGCCAACAGTGTGGACGTTTGTGTTTATTTTTTTATATAAGACGCAGCATAGGCAAAAACGTCAACAGAAGTCGGCAGAAAGTAAAACGTTTACACTGCATGGACGTGAACCTGAAGTCAGCCTAGAATTTTACCCGCCTGTCAAATTGAGTGAAAACTCCTATAGTTTGGGACTTGTCTCTCTTGAAACGTACAATCGAATATACAACATACGTGAAAATGTGAACAACAAGTTTTACTAATGATTCTGTGCTCACCCTGAACTCTGATGGATACACGATCGATGACATTTATGAACACATTTATGTGGTGTTGATCAATGAATATGGTTTAAAGTCATTTATCGATGGAACGCGCAAGTTTGAACTTGTAGGAAATACCAACACTCTTCGCTGCAGTATTTTCTCCACATTCAAAATTGACTTTAAAACACGTCCCGATTCCATTGGTCCATCACTAGGATTTAAACCACGCGTGTTGGAGCCCAACAAGGATCATGAATCGGATCATGAAGTGAAATTCTCTGAGGACTATCATGTGTCGGTAACGTGTAATATTATTAGCCAAGTGTACACCAATCAAGAACCATCGCATTCGCTTTATGACTTTATAGTGACATCGCCCAATGGCTATATTATTCGTGAAAACCCTCCAGTGGTGCTTTTTCATTCTGTGGCTGTCGATGGTATTAGTAATATAACATTAAGACTGATCAATAGAGAGCAACAACTCATTGATCTAGACTCTACCACACCAGTGACTTACAAGTTGGTGCTAAAGCCACTATGAAGTTTGTATATAAAGCAACAACACCGTCTAGGAATAGTGTTAGTTGTTTGCCACGTGAATACACGTTAACATCTCAGGACAAGCAGATTTTACAGCATTTGGGTTACCACGTCAACCCCTATGATGAATTCTATCCTAGAGGTAGCGAACCACATCGAAGAGCAACCAGGAGTGGTAAGAACTGATCTCCATTCCTATCAAGCTCAAACACCTGGACTCAATAACAATGATGAAATTCAATTTGTTATCAACAACCAAGATATTTACACCCTACCGCATGAAAGTGTCATTCAGATCGAAGGTCGGCTCACCAAAGCCGATGGCTCTACACCCACCACATCCAAGTTGGCCAACCATGGTTTGGCCTTTCTCTTTTCTGAGGTGCGGTATGTCATTAACGATATCGTGGTGGATAGCACTCGAAATGTGGGTATTTCCAGTGTCATGAAACTATATCTCTCTTGCAGTGAGGAAGAAGGCAAAACACTTTGCATGGCAGGTTGGTGCCCTGACTCGACCAATGACTGGATGGTACACACCGATGGGACCTTTACTGGATATTTACCTCTTAAACTGATTTTAGGCTTTGCCGAAGACCACCAGCGCATTGTGGTCAACGCAAGGCAAGTGCCTTATCTGGTGAGAGACAGGAGTGATAATAATGCACAGGGAGCTGACAATGCCCCCATAGATTCAAAAATCAACTACAACTCTTGCTATGGAAAGTGCCCCATGTGACCCTTGGCGATAGCAAAAAACTGGACATACTCAAGATTGTAAAGAGAGATATGCCTCTACCCATGGAATTTAGAAGCTGGGCACTCCATGAGTACCCGCTATTGCCCACCACCAACACACACAGTTGGTCTGTAAAAACAGCTCGCTATACAGAGAGACTTCCGGGTTTTCAAACGAATCGCAAGTATCAACAAACCAAAGATGCCACGCAATTTGATCACCTGCAATTGAGAAATGCACGTCTTTTTCCTCAACGGAGCTGTGTTTCCCTATGAAGGACTGGATTTGGATTTATCAAAAAATAAGTTTGGCCCCCTGTACGACTTGTTTTCTAACTTTCGATGGTCGTATTATCAAAAAGAGAACGGCCCCATGCTGCTACCCCAAGCGCTTAAGGCAAGGGCGCCACTGATTGTTTTTGACTGATCTTACCTGGAAGAGTCTGTCAAGCCATCCAATATTGACATTCGACTAGATTTTGAAACGCATGACAATGTACCAGCCAATACGACAGCCTACTGTTTGATTATTCATCACAAACAAGTCAACTATTATCCACTGTCCAACCAAGTGACGAGTGTATAAATAACAGGTCAACCCACGTCAAGCCGCTCAGTCATGTCTTGCTTTAAAGCATCAAGAGAAGTCACATCCATGAATTTAAACTCTGAGGAACAACGTTTCAAGACTTTTGCAACATGGCCAGTGCCTTTCATAAACCCTCAAGCCTTAGCGGCCGCTGGATTCAACTATTTAAAAACAAGAGATGAAGTGAAATGTGCCTTTTGTCCCATCATCATAGACCAATGGCAAGAGAGCGATGAACCCATGCAGGAACATCAGCGCTGGTCACCTGCCTGCCCCTACCTGTGCAGAATGGAGGTGGGAAATATTCCCTGTCATTCAAGCTATCCCTCACTCGTGCCTCTGAGTGATGAAAAAAAAAACAAGTTACGATACATGTGGACTGTATGGTGTCCATGGTGCTTCGGCGGGCAGCTCACCGTCTAAAACGCCTAGTTTAGAGACATTGGGACATTATCGGTATTATGGACGTTACAAACACAAGAGACTATATTGTTGTATCAGTTGGTATCGCCCTCATCCTAAAATGACAAAAGCCTGTAAGACGTGTTATGATAATAAATTGATGTAATTCTTAATTCTTATTTTTTTCATGTCCCCCTGTCCTACCCTAACCTCATTCTTTTTTCAAACTAGCATGGCAGGTAAGTCCATGTCATGACCACACCTTAGTCATTGATTGTCAGTCAGTCGTCAGTTGAACTTGGTCCAGGCAAGCGGCAACATGTTGCGCACACTCATTGTGGATTGCCAAGGGTTTAAAATTGGTAACAACAAATTTATATTTGAACAAGTGGCCATTATCGATTGTACCACGTCTTGGATATCAAAAGCTACGCATTTGCTATTTAAACCGCCCTATGCTTTTGATTTGTTGTGTGAAAAAGACCGTAAACAAACCCAGTGGATTGAAAATCATAGGCAACTAGACTGGAATCAAGGAACCATTTCCTATAAATATTTGGACGTGGTCATGAAAGCACACTTGTCCTCAGCCAATGTGGTACTTGTGAAAGGTAATGAAAAATGTGAATGGTTGCAACAATTCTTGGCGTCTTACTGTCAATGTATCGACCTCATGGAGTTGGGCTTCCCCTCCCTGCAAACGCTAATGGATACTTGTTCCTGTGGCAATATTACTCATACAGCCCTAGCGCATGCGTGGCATCTCTTTCATTGGTTAACCACCCATGCCTGCAGGGAGTTGTTGAACAAAATTATAACTCAAGATTTACCTGTGAATGACGCCAGTGAGATTTCTACAAGCGACGTGTAAACATCTACAACACGTGATACCATGGAAAAAGCAATGCTACAGACAAAGCCATCGGAAAGTTCTTTGTGTGCAAAAAGAAACTAGACAGTTTTACCAAAGAGGAACTCTTAGCGTTGCCCAAGTCGTTCATTTATTATGTGGCCGCCAACGCGGTGAAAGAAATCTGGCAACATGTACCAAAATCATGGACTCAAGACCCTGCGTTGAGTGAATTGCAACCCTGTACGGATTACGATCACCATAAGCAAGTGGCCGTGGCAAAAATACCCTCTATGCGTCAGTGCGCGACTTGTCAGCTAGAGAAACTGTATCACGGTCATAAAAGTCCGTGTAAAGACTTTGTTGAATCATTCCACGGGTGTCATGGCGAGAAAAATCAACAACAACAACAAACACAAACATCGTCCACAGAGGAGGAGGAAGATCAAACCTTTTCACCATCGATGGAAAAGGATATGCCAGACCTGTACTGGCGTCATTGACAAAGTGATTCAATACTTACCTTTCGAAATCCATCTTCCAGGTTATCGTTTTTGTGGCCCTGGAACTCATCTTGAAAAACGTTTGCAGCGTGGTGATGTACCCATTAATGTTTTGGATCAAGCATGCAAAGAACATGACCTATTTTATCGCCATAGTCATCCTGGTTTAAGACATGTGGGAGATAAATTGTTATTAGAAAAAGCTAAACAACGTTTCACATCCTGTGATGCCTCAGTGGGTGAATGGATGGCAGCCCTGATTGTGATGAGTGCTATGAAAGGAAAGTTGATGATGCATGGACACAAACATTAAGGAATTGAGGATTAAGGAATTGAGATGTGTGTGTATTCTATTTTCATTTGTCAATCCCTATGGTTATGAAATAAAAAAAACAAAGGTTTACCAGAACACAATGTTTCATTTTAATTTAAAAAAAATCATGATGTTGATGGGCTGATTTTTCATTTTCACATTTTCACACATTGTCATTTGCCAATTTGGAATTTACAGTTTTCAAAAATGTCTGTTTCAAGTTTTGCGTTTTTGATGATATGGATTCTCTATTTTGTTGATGTCACTTTTTAAAAATGTCCGTTTTATGTTTTTGAATTTTTATATTTCACACATGGCCATTTCCAGTTTTTAAAATGACTGTTTTACGTTTTTTTTTGAATTTTGGTGTTATCGAAACATGGATTTTCCATTTTGCTGTTTTCACATTTTTCCATTTGGTGTATGTCGAAAGTTGAGATTTGTCAATGATGTTGATGCGAGTGCTTGACCATGATGATGCTGCAATGTGTTTATGTGTGTTTTGAGAAACATCGAGGTCTACGACTACTGCAGGTAAGACTGTTTTTACAAAAATAATGTCTATTCACCGCTACATTTTAAAGAAGAAAAAAAATACTATCGACAAAACAAAATGAGTATATAAGTGAAAATTTCCCCCTCCCCATCCACCCTACCTCACCGTGTTTGCTCTGGTCATACATACACACCAGCTTTCTCTCTACTCACACAACCATACCTGTCTTTTTGGGAACAAACACAATCACTTTATTTATTCCCAAAAGCACATTCTCGACATGCACACTGACCCCAAAAGAATTTTGTTTAAGTTCATATTTTACCATTGCAAAAAATATATAAATACTAGTCATTAAAGTTACTAAAAAAATACTATTACTCATTTCATATTTACAAACACTACAACTTTGTACAGCTTTAAAAGAATCAAACTATATACCATTTTCCAATTCCCAACTCGGTTAAATTTAAAATAAAAATAAAAATAAGGTTGCATAGAACTTTTAAAAGAGCAAAAGGTCCAAGTGGGTTGCCACTATTTACAAAATATACTATTTACAATGACAAAAAAACAATATTTACAAAATACTAAATCTACGAGTTACAAAAAGCCATGTCCCTAAACAAACAAACAGAAAAATCACACCTCCTCCTCCTTGCGGTCATAACCCCAGGGCAGGCTGGTAAGCAAGTCATCAGCCCACACACGTATGTTATCCATGGAGGCGAGGGTGCGTTTTCTCTGTTCTACAAGATACAAATGATGGTTGCTGGATTGTATCCTGCACTGTGTATGGGACATAGCTTTGCCAGTGCGTAAAACCGCTAAGTAATCGTCTACACTTAGCGATTTTACCACTGCCCTACCTACACCTTTTGCTCTTTTGGCTTCCTTACAGTCATAAAGGAATCACCGCATTCATCTTTTAAAACACCCATTTCCTTCTTGTTTTTTATGGGCAGCTGAAACATGTTGTCAGCACTATACGAAGAGGTGTCGAACCAGTCATTATGCTGCCTCATGACGTCATAGGGGTTGCAGTGGCGAATGTGGTAAATGAATGAGTCCGTATCCATATACAAAAGAGAGACGTCCTCAAAATGGCGTTTGGCAAACTCATAGTGGAATCGATACATGACCGATTTAGAAAAGTCTAAAATGACTTGGCCCAAGTAAATGGGCTTATCCATGGTCACGCTGGTCCTACTCAATTCAATAGTGGTCAAATCCTTATCGATAATGTTGATCGATTTGAAATTTGGCTTGGCAATGTACCGCCGGTCACCGTATCGTCCTTCCCAGACATTCACCAATTTAATGTCACGGTATTTGCGGACATTCTCCATGGACTTGCCATAGATGCAGTTGTTCATTAATTTGAAAAAATATATTTTAAACTGCTGCGTTGCCATTTGTCGGTGCTCTGTGTTGAGTTGCATGTATGGCTTGAGCCATAGTTTTTGAGCAAAAGAAATACCCCTATGGATTTTCTTCAACACCAAGCCTTGGGGCGAGGCATTGCACCAACATTTGGATATGTAACACATACCGATTTTTGTTGTACAGTGTGCCCATGAGTTTTTCAATTTTCACATTACTGTCAGGGGGAACCATTTGCTCTTGGCAGAATGGGAAATCAGCATGTTGATCATACAAGGATGAGGGATATTCAATATCCACTTCTAAGACATATCGACGGCCTGTTTCTTGGTTAGCCATGTTTACATCAAATTCAGACACTTGTTTCTCTGTCTGCCAAGCAAACTTACCATAGGGCAAAGGCTGACTCATGGCGTAACCATACAAATTATTCACGTCATAGTACACTAAGTACGATTCAGGTTTGTCTGGTGAATAATCAGGCATGTAGACATTGTTCGCTTCGGCATGGCGCTGGTTAAGCGACACAAAGCCACCGCGAATGCCCTTTTCAAAAAATAGAACCATGTCTACATCATTGAGTAAATCCAATTCCACTTGAGTGTATTTTAAAGCGGCATCAAACGAGAGCCCAGGACTCGTATAATAGTGAGCCGGGTCAAGACCATAAATGTGCTGACACAACTCACGACATTTTTCAAACACATCAGTGAGCAGCAATACTTCCAGTTTTAGGTAATGCATAGCATATTCACTTAACGTCTTAATGCCAAACACTCGCCAAACTTGACATGCATGTGCATAGTCTTCATCGGAAACGGTACTGCGTGTTAGTTTCGAGTAAAATTTCTCTTGTGGTGGGAGTTTTGTTTGCTTTAACACGTCCCAGCTGTTGCAGAAATCATACGGGATCATACCTTTCCGAATGCACTATTGAAATTGCCTGGTATCATTAAAATACATTCTGGTATTTTTTAATTCCTCTTCGTTCAAGCCATTCACAAGACTGTCTAGCGAGGATGCCATAAACTTAAAGGAATCCAAAAATTGAATGCTAAAGTTGCTCAACCGCCATGTCAGGGCTGTAAAACGCTCATGGTTATGGGGGATAATGGTAAACGATCCCTTGTTGACATGACCCAATTCACGAATCAAAAACTGAATGTCATAATTTGCCAGATTGTGGAAAAAGACACTAATTAAACGAGGAGCTGTAAAGTTCAAATTGCATTTACTATGCGCAGCTCCACGAAACTCTCCCATAAAGTGCTAGTGATCACGAACGGTGTCTTCAGCACTGATCAGTGGCTTTTCACAAATATGACATGTCGTGGCATGCGCATACTGCTGCTGCTGTTGTGGCGTTAGGCTCATGGATACTGGGTGGGCCAGTAATCCCTGTACATGGTCGGCCAACTTAACAAGTTCATCCAAAAACCATCTGGCACAATCTGGCCCCTCACGGTATTTGTAAACGGATTGTGTGGGGTCATAGGCACACACCACATTAAATCCTATGGCAAAAGGTTCATGTTTTTGAATGGGTGTGGTTGAGCTCATGGTTGGATCTGGTTCACATCCCGCCATGGGTGTGGTGAGAGCTTCGAAATCTGCATACACCACATAGGGAACAGTGTCACGCTTATGAATATCCTTAAACTTTAACACAGCCTTGTCCCCTTGTGGCAATATCAGTCTCACCGCTTCCTGAGAAACACAATATACCCTATGACGTTCTAAAAGCGTAGGGGTTTAGAATATTGCAAGCAACGATCACAAATATGTTTTGAACGCTTGTCCTTAGACATTTGACAGCTTAGCAATCTACTTAAGCTTTTAATCAGGCAATAGTTATTCACCTCTCCCTCAGATAAATATGAAAGATGAATGTGGTGTCGTTTCGGTTCTTTTGTGGCATAAAGAGGACCCACAATCTCATCACCATCAACGCCATACACCAAGAACGAAAAGTCCTGGTTATCTTGTTCAAACCTATGGATCTCGGTTAAGTCCATACGGAACGACACTCGAGTTAAATTTAATGTTTGTTTTAATTCATCAAACTTGACCTTGTACTTTGCTGGTCAGTTAACATGACGGTCTTGAGCTGGCTGAAAATGCGCAGCCACAGCCCACAAAAAACATTCATCATCAAAATTCTCAATATTCACCACAGCCTTTTTCGAAGCTATTGCTGGTGGTGTTTTAATATAGCTAGACCCAGCATTCAACGGTTGAAATGACAAATGTTGATTTGCAGGTAATGGATTTTGTCTAACGCTAAACCACTTGGTCCTTGTTGCAGTTTATCAAATTTTGATAGCAAGGCATTGACCACATGGGATTGATACCACTCGTTCAGATTATCGGCTATCAAAAGCTCTTGCATTTTACTGCCAATATAAAATGGGTTTTTATGCTCACCGTCCTTGTTTTTGTAAATGAAATCGCACACGAGTTGTGTATTGACCTTTAAAGCCGTATGCAACCTTTGCGCTGTACAAATTTGTTCTTAAAAATGTCAAAACATGATTCGACAAAGTCTTTTGGGATTAAACTCTCTCTAACATTCATTACGCGGCCGGAGCAAACACGCTTTTTAAAACAAGAGTCAAGGGGTTCCCAAGTTAAGCTATCGGTAGCAGTGGCAAAGGACATGATTTTTATAAAAGAAACAATCTCACCACAGTTTTCAGCCGTAGACTGCTCGGTATACACTGGTCCCCAACACACAGCAGTGGTTGTAGTGGTCAAGCGTTTTCCAACACACTAAAAAAGCAATAAAATAAACCACCATGAGTATATCCATTCCAAATAGCATTTATCATAAAAATTAAAAATAAAACAGAATATATATATAATTTCAAAAAATCTTACCTGGGTTTTGTAAAAAAAACTTGCTTTTTCTGTCTTGTCTTGTAGGCTTCTGTGAAAAGGTATGCCTCTCTCTGTCTCTCTCTCTCTTCGTCCACAACAACAGGTATATAGGATATCTAAAACAAACAAAATAAAAAACAATTCATCAATCAAATGGTAAACCAATAATCATTTTATCATTGATTAGTGACACGCAGGAGATATCCCCTTAATTGGAATGACCAGGCTCAAAAGAAACAACATACCCAGAATAGTATTCCGAGGCTACAGTACTTAGATTAGACCTAGAAATGATACACTTGCGTTCCTTAAATGAACAACTTCTATTGACATTTTTCAACATTACATTTACAATAACATTAACAACAAGATTAGATTTAACAAAACTAGAAGATGTGGAAATAGTTCACGTTCCCAGTACTTGCCTTCGCACGGAGAAAGACTTATGTAGTCCAGCATACATGTCACGACAGTTACCCAACTATCAATCATATGGGCCTCATTATCATTGAAGGAATAGCCTACAATTTCAATCTTAGTAGTTTTCATCAGCTGCATGAACTAAGGTACTTTCAAACACTTTAAGAACTTCACGTCGTATTTTCAAAAGCTCACACACGTTGTCATACATATAAAACGTATGGCCAAACCAACCCACCATTAAAATCTTTTAATTTCCAGAAGAACTTCATAAGAAGACAGAACTTCAGCAATGGCTCCCTCGATCCTTCTCTGTTCACATCCCAGCTGACTGTCAAGCATAGTTAAGAAAAACCAACAGAAGATCCGAAAAAACAAAACAAATACTACATTGCCAGAGGGGCATTACAGAACTAAACTCACTCCCATACTCCCAAAGAATAATACAACCGATACCCAACTGAAGCCTACAATATCAAAATTTACATACAAAATATATATATATCAGCAGTAGTTTCGAAAAGTCGAAGGGTACTGTCACTCCACTAGTGTAATACAAATACATGCAAGATAAAGCAGCCCATAGGCTATTTAGTTCCGCCTGGGAACTCGCAGTAAATAACTACTCACTTCTTTTCAGTCCAAAGATTTTCACTGATCTTTTCATAATCATCATCAAAAACAAACAGCAATTGTCTTCAAACATCAGGATGACTGGACATGCGCAAAAGATACATATAGCAGACCCAAGGCTACTATCAACTTCTTACCGTGCTGCAGCTCTCTAGCGGCAAAACACAGAACTGATATCTCCACTGCAGGCAGAGTCCTAGAGACCATCGACTAAACAGAGCAGTAAGGGTAAGAAGTGACGTATTAACGGCACAAATCTCCCCCTCTACAAGCTTGGCGTTGGTTCAACAACCACGTCAATGAAAATAGAATTAGTTACAACATGCTGACATGCAAACCTTCATGCAAAATAAGGTGTTTTTTTTGCCAATCAGTAAATTACCACAACACATTACAATATGAACTCTTCATGCCAAATAAAGTATTTTCACATTCTTCCACCAATTTTAAAACACACTAGTATCTCGATTCCAGGTTTTGACATCATGTCAAGAACGTTTGGTAGTACTATCACGCTTAGAAAAAAAACTTACAATGACACAAAATTACAAATACAGGTTTTCTCGTACAAATACAATATAAATTTGTATCTACGAAGTCTTCAAACATAGACGAAGGTAGTTTCCCATTCGTACAGATCCCTCGGCGACAGCTTAGTCATCCGGGCACTGGATGGCCTCACATTATACACCAAAGAATCTTCACCGCAGAAGCAATCTCCAAATAAATAGGGCTGAAATCAATTTCGCTTGGGACAGTACCATGTAATAAAGATCTTACAACTAACACACAATAAAATGATTTTTGAAACAGCATAATATATAACCTTTCAATTAAATCTGGCAAGAGTTTAGACAAATTCGAATTCCAAAAAAAAAAAAAAAAAAAATTCCACATCTATTACAATCAAGATTTTAAGTTTTACAATCCTTTGTTTTAATTTTTGTTTAATCTTTTTTATTTCATGTACTCATATGTAATAAATATTTCTCATCGTTAACAACCAAAATAATCTTTTCATTATACAGTCATTATTTCCAAATAAAATGAACTCTCTTATTAACAGACAACAAATATTTTCCACCTACACAAATATAGACTTAAATGTAAATGAGCTTGCTTGCCAAAGAAAATAATAAAAATTTCACAGAACTAACTAAATGCAGGTTAAATCCTTCTTCGCCCATCTGTTTCCACTCATAGAAACCCTGACCAGACACACACCAACCAGAGGAAAAAACAAAAGAAGAATCGCCCATAAAATTCGACCAAACAACGAACAAATTCCCAAAAATGAAAACTATAGCAGAATCAGACGACACGCACAAACCAACAAAATAAACACACAACCCTTTCATAACACCACTCACATAACCTCCATTTCACACAATCAACAAAATTACAAATTACCACCTACAAATTACCCAGTAAATACCAGAATATAACCAAGTTCTCGTTAAAACGCCTATTCAAACACAATGACACAAATACATTACCCTTTAATATTAACAAACACTAAACTTACAACTAATAATTACTTTCTTTCACCTAAACCAGATCCCATACAGAAAATGTCAAGGATCTTAAGGTAATTCTCTAAAACTAATACTTACCTCATTGAAAGGTATTTTAACAAATACTAGATTATACTTTCGGTAATTAAATTAATAAGTTAACCCAAATATCGCTAGAAACCTAACCTTATTTTGACACCATAACAAGAATCGAAACATCCCACCCAAATTAATATGCAAAGCTAACATCTCACACTCAAACATACATCCACACGATAAACAAAGGTTGTGTCCATTTTAAAGATCTGCACAAATTTAGGAAATTACATACATAACGAAAAATTAGCAAATCCAAAAAAACGATGAAAGATCTCTAGCCAATCCCAAGATCAACCAAAAGACTCTACAATAAATTAATAACCAGACCACACGTATAGACAAACAAAATCACATAAGAAAGCTTACATTCCTACATCCATAACCTCAAAATCACACCTTACATACAACAAGTTACCACCCACAAATATCCCAAAAATCTACCAAAAATATAAATAGGGTCACATTAGAACACCGATATACACAAAATAAAATTACCCTGAAACACTATTAATATGTTGACTCATCACCAAAATTATCCTTATCTTCGACCAACAACAACAATTACCTATCGTCATACTTCTTATAACCTCAACTCACCTGTAAGTCTTTACATTCCGAAATCAACAAGCGATTAAAAGTGCACTCTAGACACTTGGAGACTCAAATGGAATTGTTTTGTAAATACCTACCATCACATTTTTGAACACCTTATATCACCCAATCAAGTCCCATTCCTTGAAAATATTAGGATCGTAAGATGCCCAATGATATCCTAACGAGATCCCAATTTATATATTCTGTAATATATTAAAATACCTTAAAACCATTAAATATAATAAAACCCTAAACTTATTTTACCATCCAAAGCAACAACAATCCACCCATTTACCAAAACAAAGCTAAATATACACGATCACTCAACGTCCTCACATACCATACACACGAGAAAATGATCTTGTCTGTCTAGTACAATTTAGAAAATTGTACTCACATAACAAAATACCCATACCATGCACATAAGTAAATGATTTTGTCTGTCTAATACAATTTAGAAAAATCACACGTGCAGACAAAAAAACCTACCAATAGCACACACAAAACATACATACTAGAGGAATAATCAATTGCCGTACACAATTTTGAAGATACAAGTTTACAGACCCTGTTTCATATCGTTAGCACCTTTCTTCACATGTGACAGGTGCACCCTGAAAATTCTCAACAGTATCACTGACCAGAAGAGTAACGGGAGTCAAGAAACTAACAACCTTAAAAGGGCCACGAAACCTCTCTCTTAGTTTTCCCGACTCTTTTGATCCAACCTCCTTCAAAGAAAAATTCTTCACGAATTCATCATCTCCAATTTGAATTGCAGTAGGCTTACGTCCCTTGTTATATCTATTTTCCAACTTCTCGTGTGTGACTTTCATGTTGTCTCTGGCCTTCCTCCATATCGTTTTGATATCATTAAAAGAGTATTGCTCTAGAAGCAACTGATTAATTGTCCAAAGATTGCCTAAGGGAGAATTCGGAACGAACGAAAACATCAGGTTGAAGGGAGTAGTCTTGGGCGACTCGTGGACAGCTGTATTAAAAGAGTACATTAACCAAGGAAGACATGTATCCCACAAGCTGTGGTCATTATGGTGATATGCTATTAATGCTGCCCTCAAGTTGCGGTTCACCCTTTCAGCGTAAGAACCCTTCGGATAATAAGGAGTCAAAGTTATGTGAGATATTGATAATTCAAAGAGAAAATTCCTGAAGATAGTTGAAGTAAAACATTTTGCATTGTCAGTGACCAAAAATTGACAAGGCCCAAACGCTGCAAAAATGTTTTCTAGACATTTGATTACTGTCTGCGTTGTCGCAGATCTGGTTGGGAAGATCCAGTTATATCTCGTAAAACCGTCTGTGCAGACAAGGGCAAACCGGTTTCCGGACCGAGACCTTGGAAATGGTCCAATAAAATCTAGAAACAATTTTTCCATAGGATTCTTAGCAAGATCAGAGGATAATAAACCCACTTTGGTATTTACTTGAGGCTTCGCTAACTTACACACATTACAATTATTTACCAACTTTCTGATATCATTATCCATATTTTTCCAGATAAAGTTTTCTCTTACTCTGCGCCTTGTCTTAAAAACCCCTAAATGTGCCCCTATAGGTGACTCATGAAAGTAGCGAAATAATTCAGATACCAGAACTGTAGGTAGTACAAACTTAGCAAGTTTATCATGCCGTGCCGTACAACACAAAATATTTCCCTTGATAGAGTATGGTTTTACTATCTCTCCTCCTTCAATCCTCTTAATTATTTCCCCAAGCAAAGGATCTTCCCTCTGATATCCTGAGACATCTCTAAATAATAGAGGACAGTTGGATAAAATAACATTACAAGAATTGTCTACCGAACAGGCACCATCCTGTCTACCCACCAAGTCACAAGACTCAGAAGCGTCACCAAACATTCTACTCAAACAGTCAGCTATTACGTTATCACTCCCCTTGATATGTTTTACATTAAATTTAAACGATGATATCCTCGTTGCCCAGCACGCTATGCGTCCGGTCTTCCGGGGCCTTCCTAGAACCCAACTTAGCGCCTGGTTATCAGTTTCCAACTGAAACTCAACGTGTTCAAGATATAATTTAAACGTTTCAAGCGCAAACATAACTGCCAACCCTTCAGGCTCGTAGACTGAATATTTGGACTCTGCTTCAGACAATGTTCTTGATGCGTAGGCAATAGGCAACCTGTCACCGTCATATTGCTGCAAAATCACTGCTCCAATTGCTCGATTTGAAGCATCAGTTTGTACTATAAACTGTTTAATAAAATCGGGAATCGCTAATATCGGAGCATTTATCAACGCCATCTTTAGATCTTCGAAAGCAGATTCCTGAGACGGACCCCAAATAAACTCGGTGCCTTTCCTACGTAAACCATTGAGTGGGGCAGCACGATTGGCAAAATTAGGAATGAACTTTCTAAAGTAATTCAACATGCCAATGAAGTGGGCATTTTCTTTCACATTTTTGGGAGGCTTAAAATCACGAATGGTCTGGGTTCTTGAGTGATCGACTGATACTCCAGAAGAAGAAACTATGTGCCCTAAAAATGAAATTTGTGGCTTTGCGAAAGATACCTTGGATGGTTTTACAGTTAACCCAGCCTTTTTAGAGGACCAAATACTTCCTTGACATGCACCACATGTTCTTCAAAAGTTCTACTAAAGATGACCACATCAAGATAATGGTAGACAGATTTGAATTTAATACCATCAAAAATGTTGTCTAACAGGCGACTAAGAACAGCAGCACCTGTAGATAGGCCAAAAGGAAGACGTTGGAATTCGTAAAGGTTCCAATCCGTAGTAAATGCTGTTACATGTTTTGACTTCTCAGCTAAAGGAATTTGCATGTACGCCTTGTTTAGATCTAATACGGTAAATAGATTCACTCCCTGGAACCAGCCAAAGCATGACTGTAAATCTGGAAGAGGGATTTGCTGTAAGATAACCTTCTTATTTAAGGCACGGTAGTCAACCACAGGTCTAAATTCTCCATTAGGTTTGGGCATTAAGAAAATGGGAGATGAATAGGAAGAAGTAGATTTCCTAATTACTCCCTCATCAATCATCTCATCGATGATACCTTTCAAAACCTTCATCTTTGGTGGGGCCAGACGGTAAGGAGAAGACCTAACAGGCACTGAATCGGATAACTCAATTTCATATTCCAAAATATTCGTTACATCTAATCTGTTGGTTAAAACATCAGTCAACTCAGAGCATAGTTTGCGAATACTATTAGCTTGATCCTCCCTTAGATGTCCCAGCTCCAAATCTTCAATATCATTAGGTTTGTCACCACTCTGAGCAGCATTAATACCAACACCACAAGTTGAATTATTAAATTTTAACCTTAAACGGGGCTTAAACTTAAATTGACATGATTGATCCCTCAGATCAATCAGTAACCCAACATGTGCCAAAAAATCAGCACCAAGGATGACATCGCAAGACAGACGATGTACGACCCATAACCTAAATTTCCACGTGAAACTTAATATCCTGATCTTAACTGTTATGTACCCTTTAATATCCAGAGAAGAAGAATTTGCGGACCTCACATCATTATTTTCGGCAATCAGTTTTCCAAATTTACATACAGATTTCATATTATTAAACCATTCTAAGCTTAAAAATGAACTCACGCTCCCAGAGTCAATAAGTGCAGAAACCGGCTCGTTATTCATGTCAATGACAATAAATGGAGAAATTCCATTAGCAACATCAGTGATGCGGTTACACATCTTTTTACTTTTGACCAGACCTAGACAAAAATTACTGTCACGTGAATGTTTACATTTCTTTTTTGACACATTTGAATACCAAATTTTATCATCTGATGACGTCTTGTTAACATACGATAAAGATTTATTGTTATATTTAACATCACACCAACGACTACAATATGGGCATATGACCCACAACGATCACATCTCCTACCTTTGTTGTTACCCCTATCGGGTCTCTTGCAGTTACGCCACTGAGGAGTCTCCGCACCCACACGAACTGGTACTAGTTCTCTGCTACTATGCTGATAATCATTACTAAGAAAAATA
This sequence comes from Meconema thalassinum, assembly GCA_946902985.2. Lineage (NCBI taxonomy): Eukaryota > Metazoa > Arthropoda > Insecta > Orthoptera > Tettigoniidae > Meconema > Meconema thalassinum. The sequence goes on from OX336390.1 coordinate 275,123,247, forward strand.
TTTCTACTCTGGTCAGGCTGGTTATATCTGTCAGCATGCTGCATCTCTTCACGCTTCTGAAAATAATTAGTATCAACAATAGCTCCAGAAGGAGGGAAACCAGTAGATCATAACCTCCCTGGACCATCCATGCGCCTTAAATTAGCTTTATTAATTTTCTCTGCTTCGGAGATAATATCGTTGAACTTTTTATAGCTTTTGGGTTTGGTATTCATAGCTAACGATAACCTATAATTAGGATTATTTCCCTCCACCATTGAAGTAACGATTTGTTGTTCAGACAACCCAACAGCAAATAACCTAGCATACCATCTGATATCCATAAAATAATTACTTAACGTTTCGTCCATGCGTTGTACTCGAAACAAATAATCCCTTTGTAAATCAGACAACAGACGAGGGGAAATTAAATAATTTAAAACTACAGATTGAAAATATTCCAAAGAATAATTTGCAGACATGCACTCGAGTAACTTGTCTCGAAGTAAACCATTCTTACATGGGTATACGATCCTAAAATTTGCAACTCGGATAACCCATACATGACCGCAGCATCTCTTAATTCTATCACCTTCCTTAAAAATTTTACCAATAGGTCACTATCAGTGCCATCGCACACATGGAAGTCTTTTAGAATTAAATTCACAGGGTTGGGAATATTTTGGAACCTAACACCATTATCAGGCATGGCATGCATCGGTACGTTACTCTGAGACCAAGCACAATTTCTCAATAGAGGATTGAAAATATCACAATCAATCGCTTCACTTTTATCTAATAGACTCCTCCCAGTCTGCACAGACTTGCTAACACCAGAACAGCTATCATTCAGATTAAGCGGAGTCCTAATCGCAGAAACATTTGGTACAGAAGTATTTACCGAGATACATTTTTCTATGAAATTGCTTTGCTTGTTCACATCAGGCCTAATTGTACACGACCTACCCCTGGATAAACTGATTGACGACCCTACCAGACTATTAACATCATAAGTATTCCTATTTTCAAAATTATCTACCGTGTTTTCATTTTCACTCAATGACACACGTTCTAAATTCTCGATAATATTAAGACCATCACTATTTTCACACGCTTCATCACAATTATTATTACCACCACTCGCACACACAATAGAATCATTACTCTCACCTTCAGAAACCTCAGCAAAGATTTGATCATAATACTCAACAAGTTTAGCTCGCAATGTAGGTAACTCTTCAGAAAATATCTTATCACTTCGTGACCAAACTTCAATCAAGTCGTGCAATCTATTAATCCAATGAATGGATCTGTACTTAATACGATTCAATTGCGAAGCAGACTGATTTCCAACGCAATTCAAACCACCTAACGAATCCAATAAGCAAGAAACAAGAGGGTACAATGTCAGACTTACCTACATCCCAACAGATATTGTCATGAAAGGGAATGAAAACAGGCACACCTTTTAGTTTCTTTAAAGCAATGACATCTAATTCTCGATGATAGGATGGAGATCCATTTCTAATCAATATCTCATAGGCCACCTCACTTTTATTCAAGTATGAAATGACAGGCATAGCTCGATTATCCATTTGGTTTTGGTGTAAAATAACATGAAACAAAAAATACAGTAATTAGAGATTATATTAAAATATCATAAACACTTTACGTAATTTCATTTAATATCTAATCACTTCCATGTCCATAACCAGCAAGTTAACCTCAATTAAATATAGATGTGGTAAATAATCTTAACCACGCTCATGATACAAGTTGACACGCAGGAGATATCCCCCTTAATTGGAATGACCAGGCCCAAAAGAAACAACATACCCAGAATAGTATTCCGAGGCTACAGTACTAAGCTTAGCCCTAGAAATGTTACACTTGCGTTCCTTAAATGAACAACTTCTATTGACATTTTTCAACATTACATTTACAATAACATTAACAACAAGATTAGATTTAACAAAACTAGAAGATGTGGAAATAGTTCACGTTCCCAGTACTTGCCTTCGCACGGAGAAAGACTTATGTAGCCCAGCATACATATCACGACAGTTACCCAACTATCAACCATTTGGGCCTCATTATCATCGAAGGAATAACCTACAATTTCAATCTTAGTAGTTTTCATCAGCTGCATGAACTAAGGTACTTTCAAACACTTTAAGAACTTCACGTCGTATTTTCAAAAGCTCACACACGTTGTCATACATATAAAACTTATGGCCAAACCAACACACCATTTAAATCTTTTAATTTCAAGAATAACTTCATAAGAAGACAGAACTTCAGCAATGGCTCCCTCGATCCTTCTCTGTTCACATTCCAGCTGACTGTCAAGCATAGTTAAGAAAAACCAACAGAAGATCCGAAAAAACAAAACAAATACTACATTGCCAGAGGGGCAGTTACAGAACTAAACTCACTCCCATACTCCCAAAGAATAATACAACCGAAACCCAACTGAAGCCTACAATATCAAAATTTACATACAAAATATATATATATCAGCAGTAGTTTCGAAAAGTCGAAGGGTACTGTCACTCCACTAGTGTAATACAAATACATGCAGGATTAAGCAGCCCATAGACTATTTAGTTCCGTGTGGGAACTCGCAGTAAATAACTACTCACTTCTTTTCAGTCCAAAGATCTTCACAGATCTTTTCATAATCATCATCAAAGACAAACAGCAATTGTCTTCAAAACATCAGGATGACTGGTCATGCGCATAAGATACATATAGCAGACCCAAGGCTACTATCAACTTCTTACCGTGGTGCAGCACTCTAGAGGTAAAACAGAGAACTGATATCTCCACTGCAGGCAGAGTCCTAGAGACCATCGACTAGACAGAGCAGTAAGGGTAAGAAGTGACCTATTAACGGCACAATTAGCATAAAATAAACTTAACAGTGTTATTCCAACACTTACCTCAACTATATAATGTATCCAATATAGTAACCAACTGGGGTTGAGCACACGAATGCAATTAATTTTATACACATAAGATACAGCCTATGTTAACACAGTAACGTGTAAAACAGTAATGACTGACTGTGTGTCATAACATGATCAACACTCTAATACCCCCCTGCCCTCCTCTCCTCGCCCCAGCCCCTCGTCCTGTGGCCTTCTTACCACAGCTGTTAACATCGCTCTTGCCCTGCAATTGGCTATGGCAATGGTAGGGGGAGGAGTTATACTCGTTTACTGCAATATTTCTCTGAAGTCGTTGCGATATTGTTCGACCTCCAACTCATCTCTACGTCACAGTAATTTTCCAATGGCCTGTTGTCCCATCCGCTTACATTCCTGAATCGCGATAACATGTTACATCCTGTCACCCAGCCAGCCAGGCTCCAAGCTGGCCTCTCGAGCAGATATTCTGATTTCCCATTCTGGGTGCCAGTCAGACATAGAAAAACAATTTCTGATGTTGTCGACTATTTTTATTCGTCTCATAGCATTATGAATTTTGTCTGGTTACTGGTCAGTGTTTACCAACATGTTTAAAGATCGTCATGAGGGATTTTAGAAATATTCGCCTTCATTCGTTCGTAATAGGAAAAAAATAAATATCGAAAAGCGACCCCTCGTTTTGATAAACATACCCCCGTCGAAATAGCCATTTCCAGTATCCGCAATGGCCAATCATAGCCTCGTTGTAACATAAGTCAAGCGCTACCGGCTCTCTGTCTACAAACACGCTTTTATTAAAAAAATTAAAATGCATATTTTTTTTGTCCTCGAGACTTGACATTTATTTCCGTGGTAGAGGGGATAGGGATCTTTCATTTATGTCAAACAATTTTTTTGTCAACGTGTAAGTTTCCAAAACAGTAAAAAATCAAAATTTAAGGCTTTCCAAAATATCTCAAAATATAAAAATGTTTTATTAAAAAAAGTAAAGGTCATAGAGACCATTGGTTTGAACTATGGCACAACATTCTATCATGTTTGGTTTTCAAACTATCGCCTGCTTTTAAAAACAAAATTTCTCAATTTGTTTTTAAAAAATATAACAAGTGGTCTATAGGAAAGAGGACGTCAGCTCGAGTCCAACGACACCTCATTTATTAAAATCCGACCATCCGTTCGCCAATGATCACCAATGTTCGCGAGAAAGTAGGCTATCATTTCGTTTTTCCTCCTACACCCTTGAAACTTGCTGTCCTCCTAGGGGCATACCCACCTTTCATTAACGTCAAATAAACTTCTTTCCAATTCACCGTTTCCAAAATAGTGCCAATCCAAAAAACAAAAATTTCCATTTTTTTTTAAATACCAACACACATGCTTAGCCAAGAGAACCGTCGTCCCAACGCCAACAATACCTCGTTTGTTAAAATCCGAACACGCGTTCGGGAAATATCGCCGAAAGTTTATATGAAAGTAGGGGGTGGGGCAGGACCTACAACCTAGCACTACTTAACAGTTTTAGTCCTAGAGACTTGAAATTTATTTTGGGGGTAAAGGGGGTCAGGGCCATTCATTTATGTCAAACAAAATGTTTTGTAAACTCTTTAGTTTCCAAAATATAAAAAATTCAAAATTGAACTTTAAAAAAATGTAAAAAAATAAAAACGTTTTATTATAAAAAATAAAGGACATACAGACCGTTCGTTTAAGCTATGGCACAACATTCTATCATGTTTGGGTTTCAAACTATCACCTACTTTCGGAAACAAAAATATTCATTTTTTTTTTTCAAAAATATAAGAAGTGGTTCATAGCAAAGCCCCCGTCAGCTCGAGTCCAACGACACTTCATTCGTGAATCTCCGATCACGGGTTCGGGAGTTATCGGCTCGCATTGGGAGTAGTGGTGGGGGGCAGAAACCTCCTTGCTCCCCTACCTACATTTCTTCTCAAAATCTGGAATCAGCCAGCACGGGGAATTACATTTCCTACCAGAACTTGGGATCAGGCAGCACGGGGAATTACCTTTCCTACCAAAACCTGGGGTCAGCCAGCACGGGGAATTGCATTAGGCCTACCTACCAAAATCTGAGATCAGGCAGCTCGGGAAATTGCATTGCCTACCAAAACCAGGGGTCAGCCAGCTTGGGGAATTGCATTACCTACCAAAACCTGGGGTCAGCCAGCACGGGGAATTGCATTAGGCCAACCTAAAAAACCTGGGATCAGCCAGCCTGGGGAATTGCATTACCTACCAAAACCTGGGATCAGACAGCTTGGGGAATTACATATCCTCACAAAACCTGGGATCAGACAGCTTGGGGAATTACATTACCTACCAAAACCTGGGATCAGCCAGCTCAGGGAAATTATATTTCCTGTCAAAATCTGGGGTCAGCCAGCTCGGGGATTATATTTCCTATCAAAACCTGGGATCAGCCAGCTCGGGGAATTAAATTTCCTATCAAAACCTGGGATCAGCCAGCTCGGGGAATTAAGTTTCCTATCAAAACCTGGGATCAGCCAGCTCGGGGAATTATATTTCCTAACAAAATCTGGAATCAGCCAGCGCTGGGAATTATATTTCCTATCAAAATCTTGGATCAGCCAGCGCGGGGAATAATATTTCCTATCAAAACCTGAGGGCAGCCAGCTCGGGGAATTATATTTCCTATCAAAATCTTGGATCAGCCGGCGCGGGGAATAATATTTCCTATCAAAACCTTGGATAAGCCAGCGCGGGGAATAATATTTCCTATCAAAACCTGGGGGCAGCCAGCTCGGGGAATTATATTTCCTATCAAAATCTTGGATCAGCCAGCTCGGGGAATTATATTTCCTATCAAAATCTGGGATCAGCCAGCGCGGGGAATTACATTTCCGATAAAAACCTGGGATCAGCCTGCGCGGGGAATTACATTTCTTATCAAAACCTGGGGTCAGCCAGCTCGGGGAATTACATTTCCTCTCAAAATATGGGATCAGCCAGCGCGGGGAATTACATTTTCTACCAAAACCTGGGGTCATCCAGCTCGGGGAATTATATTTCCTATCAAAATCTGGGGTCAGCCAGCTCGGAGAATTACATTACCTCTAAAAATCTGGGATCAGCCAGCGCGGGGAATTACATTTCCTACCAAAACCTGGGGTCAGCCAGCTTGGGGAATTATATTTTCTATCAAAATCTGGGGTCAGCCAGCTCGGGGAATTGCATTTCCTCTCAAAACCTGGGATCAGCCAGCTCGGGGAATTGCATTTCCTATCAAAACCTGAGATCAGCCAGCTCGGGGAATTATATTTCCTTTCAAAACCGGGGATCAGCCAGCTCGGGGAATTATATTTCCTATCAAAATCTTGGATCAGCCTCCGCGGGGAATTACATTTCCTATCAAAACCTGGGATCAGCCTGCGCGGGGAATTACATTTCTTATCAAAACCTGGGGTCAGCCAGCTCGGGGAATTACATTTCCTCTCAAAATCTGGGATCGGCCAGCGAGGGGAATTACATTTCCTACCAAAACCTGGGGTCAGCCAGCTTGGGGAATTATATTTCCTATCAAAATCTGGGGTCAGCCAGCTCGAGGAATTATATTTCCTGTCAAAACCTGGGATCCGCCAGCGCGGGGAATTACATTACCTATCAAAAATGAGATCAGCCAGCGCGGGGAATTACATTTCCTACCAAAACCTGGGATCAGCCAGCACGGGGAATTACATTACCTCTCAAAATCTGGGGTCAGCCAGTGCGGGGAATTACATTTCCTCTCAAAACCTGGGATCTGCCTGCGCGGGGAATTACATTTCCTACCAAAACCTGGGATCAGCCTGCGCGGGGAATTACATTTCCTACCAAAACATGGGATCAGCCGGCACGGGGAATTACATTACCTACCAAAACCTGGGGTCAGCCAGCGCGGGGAATTACATTTCCTACCAAAACCTGGGATGAGCCAGCTCGGGGAATTATATTTCCTCTCAAAATCTGGGGTCAGCCAGCGCGGGGAATTACATTTCCTATCAAAACCAGGGATCAGCCAGCTCGGGGAATTACATTTCCTACGACAACCTGGGATCAACCAGTGCGGGGACATACATTAACTACCTAAAACCCAGTTGGGCCACATAATCGCTAATTCGTCCCTAGTGTCATGATACGAAAATCACCCGTAATACATTACAGAACTACGTACTGTCTGAACAACACTCTTCACACACAACGGGTTGGATGGCATATTTGGTGCACTTGATGCCTTCTATCATTTGAAGGCAGACAGAATGGGATGTCACTTTACTTGCTATGTTGTTTGGCCCATTGGAGACTGGTATACACCCACTAGCTCACTGCCATGGTCATATGTCAGCCATACTATCTACAGCACTCTAAACTGACCAGTGTGCTGCTTCAACTTCGTATGACAAGGAAATATGTGGTAATGTTATTGGTTTACGTCCCTTTTAACTATTGCGGCTTTTAGAGACGCCCGCGCCGGGGAGCCAGAATTTTGTGCCGAAGCGAATCTTTAACGTTCCAGTAAATCTACTGGCACGGCTCCCCCGCATTTTCGCAACCTCAAATGCCAATTGACTCCGCCGTGATTCGATCCCGCTATCTTGGACTCAGCAGGTGAGAACGTTACCGCTGAGCCCAGCAGCCAGTCTGGAAATATGTGAGCAGTAGTGGAGAGAAACTGATGGTTGATGAAATTTTCACACTAACAAAATATGTTGTATTTGTTGTTAATTCATTTCTGGGGCTTGGGACATCTCGTTCATGAGTCTTGTATGGTTGACTGTGTGTTCAATTGGTCTGTTAACCTGTATTTATGTGTTGACTGTAGTCGCGTGTATAGCTGTAGTAGGGAAAGGGTGGGGGTAGGTGCCTCGGTCTTGAAATAAGGTACTATCCCGGCATTTGCCTGGCAGGAGTGTGCGGAAACCCAGGAAAATACACACTCAGGATAGCCGCTGTCAGCGCCGGGATTCGTACCTACGATCTTTGAACTTGCTGCAGCTGCCCATGCGGTCGTAGTGCACGATTTAAAGGAGCACGACTACACCACGAATCAATAACACAAGAACCATCATCGAGTATGCCCACTCTGTAAAAAGCCTCAACCCTCGTCTCTTCATTGACGATGCTGTTTCTGTGGAAATCTTAACAATTCTTTTCATAAACAGAGGTATAATTTAAATTTAACTTTTCCTAATAAACAATGGAATGGACAGTTACCATGGAAATGAAAAATTGGTCGATTAAACCCCTTATTTAAAAAAATTATTAGCCTTAAGCAAACATGAATTAACATGGATGTTAAATCTTGTTATTCTAAAACAAACATCAATAACAGAAGCAAGTATACATTAAACGACAAAAAGAAGAATAAAATCAAAGAATGGCATCCTTCTAGGGGTGATGCCAACCAAGAACACGGACTCTTCACGTACATAATTCGTTCAAATTCTAAAGTGTACTGTCCTACATGCACCAGTGGGAGGTCTACCAACTTTACCACCTCTGTTAGCACGGGTACTTCGACTAGGAGTAGTTCAAGATACTGTAGGAGGAGACGTTTTTTAAATTTAAAACAAAGAAAATGTTCAACTCACGAGGATCTCAAATATGCCTACAAACATCGGGATTACCATAATCGATCCTTGAACAGAGTACTGCTACGAAAACATTTTTACAATCAGGAAGATTATAATCTTCAGCACATTAACACTATATTAAATAAACAAAAAGCCTTCATTTCCAAGAGGCGTAGTAAAATAAAAGAACGTGTTATGAAAGGAACGAACTATTTAAAGAAAGAAATGGGCTGGTGTCCTAGACGTGCCAGATATTATCAAATTTCGAATCATGCCGTGACTAGAAGTATAGATAGAGGAACTCAAACTGAAACACGTACCGGTATACCATTGCTAGAGAAGCCGGAGAAAACATGTTTGACTAAACCTCCGGTAAGAGAAAATATTCCCCAAGTCCAAGTTAATAATGACATGTCAGTGCTGAAATTTCGTACATGTCTTTTAGTTGCATTGCAGTTGGTCGTAATGGCGTGTGCGTACAAAGTCAATGATAACATCTGGGTACTCAATAAGGGTACAATTATGAGTACTGATTCATCGACTTACCGCGCTAAGAGGTATTTGAGAGAACAAAAACCGGTGTTGATGTCAACCACTGCTATCGCCAGAGAACGGTATGACATAACAGCCTTGTGTTCGATGCTTTGTATCTACGGAGTGTGGTCAGGTGGTGGTGTGACAGTGCTACCCACAATTCTGCTTTCACTTGTAACTTCTTGCTGGGATTTTATAGACACACTTGTTATAGCCTATTACTTTCACATGTCCAGCGATGTGTCAGACATTTCTCTGTTCATCATGTTATCTGTAACCCTCATACTACTACAATTATATTTCTGTATGGGAGCTATAGGGCTTTTCAAAGGACGCCTCAAGATAGTTCTAAACACTAACGACGTGAAGTTGCAAGATAACATTAAATAGCAGTTATTATTTGTTGGAATATTGCACTTCCACACAATTATACAACAATATTACCGTATGTACCAGGGTATGACCAATGATAATGTGTACGAATGGGACATATCTTGCGAAAATAAAGGAAATATAGACTGCATTTATTCATTCAATGTATCAATCTCGATCAAACTGTTGCCTCAACCTGTCAATAATATTAGGTACCAGATAATTATAATATATAACAAAATAATTCAGATAATTATAGTTAGGCTGTCATAACCTCTAACTTGAAGTTTTGGTGCCTCAATGCGGCAAGGAGTAAAGTCAATTTTAAACAGCCAATCGCAGGCAGCTATTCATATACAGTACATATATACATCAAGTTACGGCGTCCTCGTCACTGACTAAAATTTGTTCACATTCACCAAGCGATCAGCAATCTCGTTCGGTGAATATGGTCTAGGTTTGGTTTCTACTGTATAACAAGAAATTATTATATTTTCTTGCTTAAGTTTTACATTGTGTGCTTTATATTCCTTACTTTTGTTTGTTATTATAAAATTCTCTTATTGATATATGGCAACCCGCACAAGAATTGTATTACAAGTGGGAGATAACCATGTAGTTCCGCCCCTTCGAACAATAATAATCTTCATCTTACTGACAAGATAGTGGAACAAGTCACCAGTTTCTCTTATTTGGGAAGTCTAATCACCGATGACAACAGAGATTAGAAGGCGGATAGCGCTCGCAAAGCAGGCATTCAATAATAAGAAAAATCTTTTGATTAATGCAAATTTAGGTATTGCAGTTAGAAAGAAATTTGTCATGTCCTTTGTGTGGAGTGTGCTTCTGTATGGATGTGAATCTTGGACGACCAGAGGTCAGAATTGGAAGCGACTTGAAGCGTTTGAGATGTGGGTCTGGCGCAGAATATTACGGGTTAAATGGATTTAAAAGAGGACTAACATCAGCATCCTGCAAGAAATTCAACGGAAAAGAGAACTGAGACCAACTATCCACAACAGAAGAGCTAAATTCACAGATCACATCTTACGACATAACTCTTTCCTAACGAATCTCCTAGAAGGAAAGATCACAGGGAGGAAAGGCCGAGGTCGACCGAGAAAATGTTTCCTGCAAGACATCACACTAACTCTTCATTATGGTTCCTACTGTGAGATGAAACGCGGGGCTGAAGACAGAGCAATGGTTGCCGAGACAAGGCATTGCCTTTACAAGTTGATTGATTGATTGATCTTATATACACACATCAAAAAAAGTTTTGCATCACCTCGGTTCCAAGAGTTCCGGAACCTTTAAATACAAAGGGAATAGAGATCAACACAAACAACATTTCAGCTCGTTTTATTGCTCATGAGACCCACACATTGCATGTTGTACCATCATACAGCTAGACTTTCAGCATTTGTGGTCCAGATTGCAGTACACACCACTACCTCTAATACCCAGTAGCACGTCCTCTTGCATTGATGCATGCCTGTATTCGTCGTGGCATACTATCCACAAGTTCATCAAGACACTGTTGGTCCAAATTGTCCCACTCCTCAACGACAATTCGGCGTAAATCTCTCAGAGTGGTTGGTGGGTCAAGACGTCCATAAACAGCCCTTTTCAACATATCCCAGGCATGTTCGATAGGGTTCATGTCTGGCGAACATGCTGGCCACTGTAGTCGAGCGATGTCGTTATCTTGAAGGAACGCATTCACAAGATGTGCACGATGAGGTCGAGAATTGTCGTCCATGAAGACAAATGCCTCTCCAATATTCTGCCGATATGGTTGCACTATGGGTCGGAGGATGTCATTCAGGTATCGTAAAGCCGTTTCGGAGCCTTCCATGACCACCAGTAGCGTACGTCGGCCCCACATAATGCCACCCCAAAACATCAGGGAACCACCACCTTGCTGCACTCGCTGGACAGTGTGTCTAAGACGTTCAGCCTGACCAGGGTGCCTCCAAACACGTCTCCGACGATTGTCTGGTTGAAGGCATATGCGACACTCATCGGTGAAGAGAACGTGATGCCAATTCCGTGGGGTCCATTCAGCATGTTGTTGGGCCCATCTGTACCGCGCTGCATGGTGTCGGGGTTGCAAAGCTGGACCTCGCCATGGACGTCGGGAGTGAAGTTGCGCATCATGCAGCCTATTGCGCACAGTTTGAGTTGAAACACGACGTCCTGTGGCTGAACGAAACGCATTATTCAACATGGTGGCATTGCTGTCAGGGTTCCTCCGAGCGGCAATCCGTAAGTAGCGGTCATCCACTACAGTAGTAGCCCTTGGGCGGCCTGAGCGAGGCCTGTCATCGACAGTTCCTGTATCTCTGTACCTCCTCCATGTCCGAACAACATCGCTTTGGTTCACTCTGAGACGCCTGGAAACTTCCCTTGTTGAGAGCCCTTCTTGACACAAAGTAACAATGCGGACGCGATCGAACTGCGGTATTGACCTTCTAGGCATGGTAGAACTACAGACAACATGAGCAGCGTACCTTCGTCCTGGCGGAATGACTGGAACTGATCGGCTGTCGTAGCCCCTCCGTCTAATAGGCCCTGCTCATGCATGGTTGTTTACATCTTTGAGCAGTTTTAGTGACATCTATGAACAGTCAAAGGGACTGTATCTTGGATACAATATACACAGTCAACGTCTATATGCCGGAGATCTGGGAACCGAGGTGATGCAAAACTTTTTTTGATGTGTGTATATAACTTTTTCTTCTGATTTCTTCCTACAGCGTCTTTCACATAAAGTGGGGCCAGGCGCGCGGCGCGTGGAGAGTCAGACGAGCACATGGCAACTCACTGAGCTTGGGGTCGAGAGAGCGCCCGTACGAATCGCATGTAAATAACAAGCACACATAATCAAAATATAATCATTCTCACAGGAGAGGTTGAAAATGTCCTCCACCTGCATCTACACATTTCTGGCGTCTTCTGGCGGAACTTTCATTCACACGTATTAGCTCATCTACGACATAGCCTCAATTTCTCTCGTGGTATTTAGTTTTGAGTTCATCTGGAGTGTGAGGGTTTGTTGTATAAATGTTATTTTCAATTGTCCTCAAAAATAACAAGTAGTTCCGTGAAGAACTATGCAGCCTATTTTCATATATCCTACTCATGTTAATTGCCTCTATCAACATACAACATTTCAGATTAATGGTTGTGATAGATTCGTAGATATTGAGAACCGTTTAAATATTTCAGAGGGTTCGCAAGTTGGATTTTTATTTATGTACTATTACATGAAGATTGTTGTGTACGTGTGGTATTCAAACTTCAATCGCATGATTAGAACACAAGAAGTAAAAACGAGATTTTAAAATTTCGCACAGCTGCCATCTTGTGCTTTTGAAATAAGTTAGATACCAGTGGATTAACATTTGTATGAGTATTTAACGTGCAAAGTTTCACTGCACTCGGATGTTTAAATCGTGAGGAACGTCCATTTAAATATGTATACTTTGCGTCACCGCCATGTTGGATTTGTGCTCACCAGGTCACTGAAAGTACTATAGGTGAACTTATGTTCAGTTGATTGCTGTAAAAGATTCGTAGATATTGAGAACCGTCTAAATATTTCTGATGATCGCCATTTTGGATTGTTATATGTATAGGCCATAGAGTTATGAACCATTAAAGGAACATTATTGTGTAGGTTCATTGTTCAAACGTTCACTTCGATCGCATGATTACGACACAAGAAATAAAAACTTAATTTTAAAATTTCCCACAGCCACCATCTTGAGGTTATGTAAACAATTGAACTAAATTAGATGCCATTGCATTACAATATGTATAATCATTTTCTGTATCACATTTCACTGAGCTCAGAGAGTTGAATCACGAGAAAAATCTATTAAAATGTTTCGAATTCGCTTGGCCGCCATGTACGTTTTGTACTTTACAGGTTTATGAAAGTTACATAGATAAACTTGTACTAAGGCCCTTTATCACCGTACAAAATTTCAGGGTGATATCTGTTATAGTTTCGGAGATATAGAATGCCTGTGAAATATTTCGCACAGCCGCCATTTTGAGGTTATGTAAACAATTGAACTAAATTAGACGCCAGTGCATTACAATGTGTATAAACATTTGCTGTACCAAGTTTCATTACGTTTGGATGGTTAAATAGCGAGAAAAGTCTATTTAAAAGTCTCAACTTCGCTTGGCCGCCATGTTGGTTTTGTAGTTACCAGGTGTTTGAAAGTCTCATAGGTTTTGGAGATACTGAATGCTGGTGAAATATTTTGCACCGCCGCCATGTTGGATTGGTGAGACACAATAAAATTAGAAGGGCACGGTCGGGGTCGGCCGGAATGGTGCTATGATCTTGCCGAGTTTCATTGAAATCGATCCAGCCGTTTAGATGTTATTAGACACACACACACACACACACACACACACACACACACGGACGGTGATCTCATAAGCCTATTTTTTCATGAAATGAAAATTGGCTAAAAATTGAATCAATAATAATTAACACTTACCAACAACACGTTATAAAATCAAGAAACATAATAACAATTATTAAACAATAACCACGTACACATGTTATAAACTTATAACAAGTATAACTTAAAATAGGCTATAAACGAAATAACGAAGTCAACTTTACTCGTCAAATCCTGCGTCGCAATTATCTCAGCTCCGTGTTGCAATTTCCTCGTCTGATCTTTGGCTCGACCTTCCACCTGCAGAGCTGCGCCAGCTGTGTGTGAAAGACCCTGTATGTCTCTTGTATGCTGTGTGTCTGCTCGAGAGGTGTGCAATAAAACCTCTCTTCATTCCATCATACATGACAAGGTCTAACAAATGCAGTATTCTGCCACTGGCACCAGTCCCTCCAGAATTATGCTTTGCCCACCCTGTTGCTAATTAGGAAACCCTTCCCGAGTTGAACCAGCCGGCTCGATCAGTCCGCCCACACCTCCTCTTTCTGTTTTGATCAACTCTGATTGATCCGCGCCTAGTGGACGCACTAGCAGGGTGCGGATAGCACGACGTAAGAAGATCTCACTCAGTGCTTCAAAGTACATTGCTGCTGAGATAACTTAATAAACGGAATGAGGTGATGAATTGATGTGCTGTACAAAGTGCTAGGAGTACATCAAAGTGTGTTCGTATTCATAGTCTCTTCAAACAACTAAATAATATCAGCACATTTCAACGTCAAAGGACGCATTTTAATATATTAATTCATTGTCACCTCCATGGTGTAGTGGTCAGCGTGTTTACCTGTCACCCAGGAGGTACAAGGTTTGATTCCCGGCTCTGACACGAAATTTGAAAAGAGGTATGAGGACTGGCACGGGATATACTCAGCCTCGGGTGGTCCAAATGAGTAGAGGGGGTTCAATTCCCATCTCAGCCATCCTCGAAGTGGTTTACCGGGGTTTCCCACTTCGTCTTCAGGCATTTCATCTCCAGGCAAATGCCGGGATGGTACCTAACGTAATGACACGACCGCCTCCTTCCGTGTTCCTTGCCTATCTCTCCCAATCTTCCCATCCCTTCCCATCCCTCATAAGGCCCCTGTTTGCTTTGTAGGTGAGGCCACCTGGGAGAGGTGCTTGTGTCACCTCCCCAGTTGTATTCCCACCGCCGATGTTCCAAGCTTCAGGACACTGCCCTGGAGGCAGTAAAGTGGGATCCCTCGCTGAGTCCGAGGGAAAAGACAACCCTGGAGGGTAAACCGACTAAAACAAAAATAATAATAATAATTCATTAATTAAGGACAACATGAACAGAACCTACCAAGATACAACATGGAATTTACAGTAGAAGACAACAAGACGAGGTAATTTTTTGAACTGTAACACGAGCCATGAACAATATGTGATAATAATCAACAACTTCAATTTGAAATAATAGATTCATAAAATAACGGATTCGATTGACATTAAAACCAAGACTATTTCGCGACCTAAAATACTAGTTGGCAACACATGGAAATGTCTACATATTATAATTAAATAATACAAATTTTTAGTACAGTATATTTGATAATATCTTCAAGTTTTAACTACATGTTTTACTACTTTCATAAACACTTTTGTAAGGACGCCCATTTCTATTAGACTTGTATGATCAAAATTGTATTCTTAGAGTTAAGTATTATTTATTATATTGTTTTCTGTAAGGGAAATGCCCCTGTAGTGTATAAGTATGTTATAGCATTGCGACCCTTGCTGATGAAGAGCCCAATCAAGGTTGAAAATATGTAAACACATAGTATTGACAGGTGTCTTTTAGTAAATTCATTTAATTGTCTTTCACACTTACTGCTAGTTCTCTCGTACTCTTGTATTGGTTTTCTGGTAATGCTCTACTTGATGGTATTCTCTTCGATCGCTTGGAGATGCATTCACGTTTTCTTTGTGTTGCTCTTGGCAACACTATAAGAATTCCCTTTGTTCTATGACTGATACCCTCAAGGGATCTTGCCATTCAAAGGGCAGCTGTAATAGTAGCAGGTCTTGTTTGAATTGACCTCAATGAACGTACTGTAAGCCTCATCGCCTGCAGGAAGCTGGTTCATATTTGAGTGTGCTACCATGACGTTTCCCAAGATTTCTTCATGTCTTATCATTCGATAACACCATACCATGTGGATGTGAAGCACATCTGCATGTGGGTATAATGGCATCTGTTGTTTGGTTCATGGTCTAGTATACAAGCTGGAATGGTACCATGATATTTCCTCAGGATTCTCTTGCAACGCAACGTAAAATGATGAACGTGGTGCTTTATCACCAAGAGCTAGACTATCCATTGCGGATATTGGTGGAACCCACCAAACTTGGAATGAACTATACTATTATTGCCATTCACTCGCGAGCGAGTATGAATTAGGCTTCCTACTGATTCTTCCTCAGATGACTGACCATTCCAATCCGTGAGCTACACACTCTACTCCAGTGATGCCACACATATATTGAGCAGCCAGCTGGCAAATGACCATCCCGCCTCAAGATTTCACGCTGTTTTCTCCTCGTGCGCTATTCTGCTGCAGTGCTACGTCTCTGCTCTTCCAAACAGGAATCCCTTCATAAATGGTACGATCCAGTGCGTGCATTTCCCAGTTACCATCATTGATGTTACATTTATTCAGGGTGGATTTGAGACAATGTGTACACTTCTTTCTCTGACCTCCATAGCGCCGAACGCCCTCACGAAGTTCAGAGTACCGTATAGTACTTGTTTTGGAATGCGATGATTTGACATGCGGATCACATGACCCACTCATGGGAGTGTGCTCGTAATACCGGCGTCATCCAGAACGCTAGTATTTGTGCGTTTATCTCTCCAAGTGACTTTCAAGATGTCTGAGGCACCTTTGGTAGAATTTCTCAAGCATTAATTTGTGACGCCTGTAGGTTGTCCATGACTCACAGCCATATAAGAGAGCCGGCGGTACAACAGATTTGTACTCGTGCTTGGTGTTTGCAGAAAAATCCATTCGTTCCACTAGTTCACGAACACAGACCAAGACTGACCGTCACCTCGTAACTCAAATTTTCGTAAGAAGCTGAAGGAACTTGGTGTGTACTGTATCGATTTGTCTGTAATGTAGACCAGTATATAAGAATACAATTCAAATCAGTTAGATGCACGGGGTCAGAGCAGGGTTGTTAAATTAGAATCACGATAGCACAGGTATACATTCAGGTTCTTAGAAGCACATTTTAAGGACACAGACAGTTGGGTGGATTTTAAAATTATAAGAATTTCATTAACTGATGAACTACAATATCTCATGATTTAATCAACATAAATACAACTGGTAAAACACCTTCGTTAACATAAATACAATCTTAATGGATTATAATAATAATAATATCGTATGGCCTCGGGTGCCTGGTGCAAGCTTTGTTAATTGACACCCAGAGGGTAGCTTGCATGTCGAATTTCGTCGTTCCTTTGAAGGCTATGAAAGTCAAGGAGGTTAGATATCTAAACTCCTTGACACTACAGCGCTTTCAAGTAGAGAATGGAGGAACGTTGTGTTGGCGGAAAATCCCGAGATTAATTTTGCCATTGAACACGGCCTACTGAATTCAAATGGGTTCTTTAACATGCCAACATCGTATGACATGAGTATCGTGATTTTTGTCGCCTTCAAAAATCACTTACCATGGCCAGGGGCGAACCTGCAATCTTGGGGTTGGTAGTCCGTCACTATAACCACTCACCCACCGTGGGTTGAAACAATATCTTTAAACTATCCACTCTCCCTCCATTTACATGTATTAATATCATGAAACACACTTGTTTATATCTTCAAATACTCAATTTATGACATTGACAGAGTCTCTTACATTCGAACAATACACATTCTTAATTTGGAACAACACCCATTTATAAATAATTAACACAATAAACAAATTATAAAAAATGGAACTAATGATTTTTTAAAAATTCGAAACAAATGATCTTATATAAACACTAAATCAAATGATTAGTTTATAATAACTGAAACAAATTAATATTTGTAAAAATTGAAACAAATGAATATTTGTAACATCTGAACAAATGGATATATTTTGTAAAAACTGAAACAATGAACGTTTTATGAAAACCGAAACAATGAACGTTTTATGAAAACTGAAACAATGATCATTCTTGAATGATAGCGCGAAGCCATCTAGGACGAGTATTACCAATTCACTACCATACTTAAGAAGTGAGGAAATTTATTTCGACGTGGCTTGGTCCCTAATTACAATACTCAACATGACCTTACATTATGGCAATATACAGTATTTGCCCTATAAGGCAATCAATTTACAAACACATCTTTGGCGAGTTCACTAACTCTTAACACTTTGATACGGATAATCTAGATTTGAACATGGATTTGTCGTCATCCCTAGCAATACATTCTTTTGTTGTTGCCGTATCGCATATCTAAAATGTCACTATAACACTCTCTAACGATAGTCGGAAAATCTGCCATAAGCTTGAATGATTAAAATCTCAAACTTTCTGGTATGCCTGTACTGACATATATAATAACACCTGGAACTACAGCCCTTAAAGGGCCGCTGCCCAGCCATTTGGCCGGCAGATATCAGGGTGACGCGTGGTCAGCGCTTCAGGTTCCCTCGGCCGTTAATCTTGATCAAACGTAATTAGATCCTCTAACTGCCATCACATATATCTTTATTATAATTATTGAGATGCCCTCCACTGGAACGTACCATGGCTCGTTGCTTGTGGCGCTTACCTTGTAGTTCTCTGGAATCATCTTCTGAGTTCGACATGCAAGCTGCCCTCTGGTCGTCAAATAAAAAAGCTTGGACCCGGCAACCGAGGACATACGATATTATTATCTCCTGAGTACTCTCACCCTGTGTGTTTTACTGCGCATTACTTCAATAGTCGTCGAATATATCCCTAGGATTTACCTACTGTCTCTTTATCTCGTCGTAGTTCAGGATTTGCCTATAGTCTATTTATATCATCGTAGTTCAGGCCTTACCTATTGCCTCCCATATATCTGCCTTGAGGTCTATACCTCTCACAAACAGAATCGTTGCTAAGGCACATTGCACCTTTTAGCACACACTCACTTACCTAGTAGCCTACTCTCTTCTGTTTTTCGCTATCATTTTACCCTCCAGGTTCGGCTTTTCCGACGGACTAAGCGAGAGATCCCACCTCTACCGCCACTGAGGGGAGTGTCCTGGAGCTTGAGATTATGGGTTGGGGATACAACTGGGGTGTGAGACCAGCATGACACCCAGGTGGCCTAGCCTGCAAAGCAAACAGGGGCCTGAGTTAGTACTCTCTGCATACACGAACTACTGTACCTTGATCTCTTCTCTATCCGCCACAACATTACCTTTGCATGTGTCCTAAATTCCATATCTCAAACGTTACGGTATATGATAAACATCCTGTGTGTTGAAATCAATAATTTATCCTTTCAATAAGTAATTCAATATGAATGATCTCATTTATTTAACCTCTGTAGTTAACTTATCTATATTTAAAACACTAAGGTGATTTTTGTTACCGCGAGATTGACAGAACAGCATCCAACATTCAGTATTCAAGGGAGCGTGTATCGCTGTGCTATTCAAACTTGGGCGACAAAGAAAATTAGTAAATCAGTATTCAGATTTTCTTAAAATTCGAAACAAATGATCTTATATAAACACTAAATCAAATGAATAGTTTATAATAACTGAAACAAATTAATATTTGTAAAAATTGAAACAAATGAATATTTATAACATCTGAACAAATGGATATATTTTGTAAAAACCGAAACAATGAACGTTTTATGAAAACTGAAACAATGATCATTCTTGAATGGTAGCGCGAAGCCATCTAGGACGAGTATTACCAATTCACTACCATACTTAAGAAGTGAGGAAATTTATTTCGACGTGGCTTGGTCCCTAATTACAATACTCAACATGACCTTACATTATGGCAATATACAGTTTTTGCCCTATAAGGCAATCAATTTACAAACACATCTTTGGCGAGTTCACTGACTCTTAACACTTTGATACGGATAATCTAGATTTGAACATGGATGTGTCGTCATCCCTAGCAATACATTCTTTTGTTGTTGTCGTATCGCATATCTAAAATGTCACTATAACACTCTCTAACGATAGTCGGAAAATCTGCCATAAGCTTGAATGATTAAAATCTCAAACTTTCTGGTATGCCTGTACTGACATATATAATAACACCTGGAACTATAGCCCTTAAAGGGCCGCTGCCCAGCCAATTGGCCGGCAGATATTAGGGTGAAACGTGGTTTTCTATGTAAATGAGTCCGTGTGAGTAGGCCTTATTCGATAAAATCGTAATTCACCGCGCTGGCTCTGTCTTATCGGTGGGCCCGCTGTGCGCTTATGTTTACTCTTGCCCAGTTACTGCGTAATTAATTGAATCCACCAATTATTAATTCAATTAATCAGCTTATATAGGTAAATATGACCTCTCTTTCCTGAAACCAGGTTAGAAGAGATTAAATGAGGATGGAATGTGCTGGACCAAATTGCTACCATACCAGAGGTTAATTAAATCTGAGAGACTATCTACTACTTAGTCTAAGATCTAGAGAGAACACGAAAACAATTCAAGCAGATATAATTGACAACTAAAAACATTTACATGATTGAATAACATTAATAAATTAATAAATTAAAACCAATAAAATTAAATTTAAATAAATCTAAGCAAGGAATCAGAACCCGAATGGTTGAATAAATTAACGATCAATAAGATGAACCAATACTCGAAGTCCAACCCTATGGAATAATGCAATTACCTTGACTGTGCATAAGCACCATGGCAGGATAAATATTAAGTTTGAACGAGAACCGAAATCAATTAGAAATGCATACATTTTTGAAATATATAGGAGACCAATTCAAACAAGTCCATTCTGAATCAATCCAATATGTCTTCTCATATTAAGGTCAAGCACAAAACTTTAATTGTTTTAAGGAAAATCAGGAAAGCATTAACAATACTCGGTACCCTACGTAACGAATACATTACGTAAAATAAAATAGGTATCAGAATGAGTGATACAAATAAACGGGATTCATATGGAAACATATTAATTTGTGACAAGGATAAAAGGAAATATGAATTTACATAAATTAAATAATTAGATTGACAAAATCTTTGCTCAGAGAAAAATGAAGATCTGTGCCGTTCACAGTTCGGTAGGCCAGATTGATAAGCAAAAAAAATCCCCCCCTGAAGGTTTACAACATCATCTAATAATGTAGGTTACTGGAACTATTTCGATAAAACAACACTACATACCTCATATCCAACATTCACCAACTTACATATCGTAGATTAGTTACTACTCCACATATAGAAACTGCAAGATACTTACAAATATCAAGAGATAACATAACCAAACTATATCACTTCGTTGCACGCACAATTAATCACCACAAATACCAAGAAAATTGTTCCAAAGTTTTACAAACCTTATTCGTAGCATCTGAAGGCCAAGTTTACTCCAAGTTGTCAAATTTCTAAAACAACGTTAAATAATAAGAATAGTAATCTTACGGAAGATGATATGAAAAATTAATTCATCTTGAATATACATAGACCTGGGGATCTCTTTCAGACTGGCCTAAGGCTAGCTAAAACCCCGTTTTATCAGATCTTTATAGTTTCATATCCTTCCTGCTTCACGAATCCAGGATGATTATTGTCTTCAACACACGTTGTCATAGGTAACATATTCGATATATCGATAAGAGGTCGATGTCAGGATCTGCAGATAAATACGACAACACAGAAAATTGCACGCTATCTCGCGGCCGTATTTACAACTTTTAGTACGACCCTTCCTAAGCCTCCGTGGCTTAGGCGGCAGCACGCCGGCCTCTCACCGCTGAGTCCGTGCTTCAAATCCCGGTCACTCCATGTGAGATCTGTGCTGGACAAAACGGAGGCATACATGTTTTTCTCCGGGTACTCCGGTTTTCCCTGTAAAAATGTAATTCCAGCAACACTCTCCACTATCATTTCATTTCATCTGTCATTCATTTAATCATTGCCTCAGAGGAGTGCAACAGGCTTCGGCAGCCGGTACAGTTCATATCCTCGCCGCTAGATAGGGGCTTCATTCATTCCATTCCCTGACCCGGTCGGTCGACTGGAAGCAGGCTGTGGATTTTCATTTTCAGTACGAACCTTCCTCACAAGGTGTCGTAGCGTAGCATATTTTAGTTCACATAAGTAGAAGACTCCGCCAACCGATGGCGAGGAGGTACGTTTCCAATATTCTTCTTATAAAAGGTAAAAGGTAAATGGTCAAAGCATTTTCCATTTAAATACTGTTTGTAATCTACACCAGTATCGTAACGTATCAATACATATAAACTTAATTTTACATTCCGAAGAACGAATGCCATTCCTAAGGAATATTGCAGCGAGTATATATATTTAGGCCAATCAATAAGTACGACACAAACGAGCGACCGAGATATCAAAAGGAGGAGTTGATTGACGTGGGGAGAATTCTGTAGCCTAAGCTTCATTCTTATGGATAAATCATTGAGCCCTAAATTAAGATTCGATGTACTACAATGCTGTGTCATTCCAGTGTTAATCCATGAATGCCAAGCTTGGTCATTTAGTTAAACTATGAATGCCAAGCGTGGGCATTTAGTAAATGTCAGACAAGACTGCTCCAGATCGGTCAACGGAAAATGGAAAGGAGAATCCTAGGCGTTAAGCTAAGCGTCAGAATAAGTAACACGGATCTGAGAGAAAGAAGTGGGATGGAGGACACAGCAACAAGAGCTTGGCAACTGAAATGGCGCTTGGGTGGACACATTCACCAGGATAGAGCCGCTGAGGTCGTGATCTTAGGACGTTGTGTTTTGTTTTAACAGCTGGAGAGATTGATAAATGACGAAAGGAATATCTCGTGATGCACCAAGTGGCGATCGGAACTACGGTCAAGGCCATATTACGACATCGCGATAAGTGACACTCGGCTAACAGGATTGTAGAAGGCAGATCTGATTGTAACCTGGCCACAAGCTTATCAAAAGCCGTACGTGAAGCGGGGAACATAACATCGAACGGGATTGTGTCGTGTTATACGTTGAGTGTTGGAACAAACGTATATTATGTCGAGTGGACAAAGACATTTTTTTCACAGTCGTGTCTACAGTTTGAACTTGTTATATTTCAACGAAGTGATTTATAATACAATAGTGTGAGCAGTTCCAAGCCAGAGCCGTCTCCAGAAAACCGATGCAGATATCACAAGAGGAAAGAAAGTGAAGATCAGAGAGAATGAAGAAGTATTGGGAGAAAAGGAGAGCACAAGCATCTAAGAAGTGATTGATCTGACGTACCCCAAGGTGGGTGATTCGAGAAGAAGAAAAGAAGAAGTGTGAGCAGAACACTTCATAAAATTTCAAGAGTTAGTAAAGGCTAATGTGGTACGCCTACTTCGAATTATGTAGTGTTTTCTAGGTAGTACAACGGACTTGTACGTGAACATTACATGCATATTGTGCATGATTGATACTTTGAATTGAACATTGAAATTATTAACGCTTCGTGGGAGTACTGCATGATGTTTGAGTATTTATACTAGGTCAAGATGTTTTATAAATCGACGTCGAGAGGAACATTTTTATTTTCTACTGAACCTGTAGCCATGACAGCTTAAATATGAATACAATAACATAATACGCAGAGTAGTGGAATGACTTCGTGAGGTGATAGTGATGCCCATTACGACTATTTCTACGAGAGAAGATTCTTGAACGATGCTTGAAAATACTTAACATGAGATCTGATTTATTCAAAATCATGAAGGAGGCGTGGGTAAACCACTGCACCATTATACTTCTACATGAATGAGATCGTTTATCAAGAGAGTTGCAGTCCACGATCGTGTTGTACGAGCTACAAGATGTACTGGATTTGGTGTACAATTTCCAGGCCGGAAGGAATAGTTCGCAGGGACTTTCCGGATTCGAGACCAGGCGAGAGGAACTTGTATACTGTGTTCCAGTATATTATTGGGACCAGACATGGGCATTTATTCCAACTTATGTCAGCATCGTGAATCTTCACAAGGTAGAAATCGATCATCTTTTAGTAGAAGTAGAGCAATAATATTTCGTAGTTTCCAGTTGCCATTTTTATTATTATAATTGATGATGAGGTTTAAATCTGACGCTGCTTCATTCTTGACCTCATGTTCAATTATATTTTGGTTCGTGTAATGAGCATATATTTTTGGAATCAATTTTTGAATTTTGATAACCTTTTTCGACTTTGCATTTATCTTGAAATTAATACAGCATTTGGAACATTTTTGATTGTTGAGAAGATCATCGCTAGGGGAAGATATACGAGTATATACAGTTAGTACAAGCATTTATTGCTACGTTATTGAACTTTAAGAACATTTTGACCCTCTTGAATAATTTCTATTATTCATATTCCTCGGAATATTTTTGGTAATTTTGTATCATCGTAATTTTGATCTACGACTTCAAGCAAGCTTCTTCATAGCAGATTTAGGATTGGTGACGTTAAAATGAACTTTGATTAGTGGATTTGTGATAATTTTGAGGAATGAAGTGTTGACCATTCCATTTTGGAGGATCTTCTTCCTCGATTGAGACGGTTCATTCTTTGAAAGAACCTAATGTTTCACAGGTGATTAACTCTGTTAACCGGGAATGATTCATGGTGTAGGGGATTTCATAGTTTGTTCAGTTTCTCTGGAGAGGTGAATTTTCCTTATTCCTTATCAATTTTAATTCTACATTTCAACTTGCTTTAGTTTAGATTCGCCTAACGATAAGCTAATTTCTCGTTGGAGAATTGATTGTTTCTAGACGTTGGAATTACTACGAATTGGAATTTAATTCAGATTGACAATATTCTCGAACTATCAATATTTCCAATATCAAGTTTGGAAGAAAGATAAAGCTTAAGGGACACGCAGTGCTGGGAAAGATTCCTGGGATACTACCAGGAAACACTTACCAGTAAGAGCAACCTTCCAACTCCAAACGAACCCAGGACAAGAGCCCAAGGATACGCGAAGATGCACACCCAGACTATTAGACACGCAATCCCTCAGCCAGATCCTTGACCATGGCCAGGTCATGAAACTCATAGAAGAAGGAGAACTGGACACCGCCATGCGAATACTTCAGGACTGTCTATTGGAAGCAACTCCAGGCCCACCTCCAATAAGGAGAAGCAAGCCGTGGTTCGACACAGAATGCTATGAAATAAGAAATAACGTCCTAGGAAGACTTCATAACCTAAAGTGTAAACAGAGTCAGGAAAATCGAGAAAAGTATGATCAGGAAAGAAGGACTTATGTTAACCTACTTCACGCAAAGAGGAAAGAATACGCACTGCGAAAAGAGCAGCAGCTACTGAGAGAGGCGGAAAATAAACCGTATAGGGTCCTAGATGCAAGAAGAAGCACTGTGGTACCAAACATCCCGCTGGAGACATGGGAAGCCCACTTTACAGAACGCCTACAACTGACAGTCTTCGAGCAATAAGACGGACCAAGAGAGCATACGGAAGGGGAAATGCCACCAACCATAACAGAAGCTGAAGTCTGGTCAGTAATACTGAGAAGCAAGCCTGGAAAAGCAGCAGGACCGGACAACATTTCAAATGAAATCATCAAGGCATCACTCCCATACACAATAAGAATATGGACAGCCCTATACAACAAATGTATAGAACTCCGAAATATACCGAACTCCTGGAGGAAATCAACAATCAAGATAATATACAAAGGCAGGGGACCACACACAGATTACCTACTACTACAGATAGCCGACAGCCATGCTAATTCTTGGCACCTAAGACTTCAGCGCTGTCTGGTGTTTGACCGCGGTACTAGTTGAGCACGGCCGTGCGGGTAGCCTACCCCACCCCTTCCCCTCGTTCCGCTTAATATTCTCGTCCTAACTGCTCTGCCCACTTCAATGTTCCGAAAATCACAATCTTCCCAATACTTATAGCACACGTTTTTAAGTGTGGAGATAATAATATGATCTACACGAAATAAATCACATTCAAAATAGCAATAACAGTTCTTTTTAATAATACCAAAGTAAGAAATTGTGAAATCCGGAACTCTGAAATGAGCAATCACAGCATTTAGGACATGACCTCATCAATAATTTACATGGTTACATTTCTTTCAGTTGCAATTGGAGCATATTGCATTGACAAGAATTAGGCTACTATAAGGTCTGCAGCATATTATTACTCAATTTAAAAAAATGGTCCCTTCCAATTAACCACTGTAGGCCCAATTATAACCGATTAGTTCCGAGATTAAACTAGAAAGGAAAAGTACTGGGAAGGGAGAATATTCATATCTTAAAATGCTTGATGCTATTCGCAATAACAGGAAAATTTTAAGAGAGAATACTAAGGAAATAGGTGGTGTAACCTGATCCTCATCACACTAAAATTCATTAGTTTCAGAAAAATAATTGGATATCACAAAATTTATATACAGTAGTTCATTTGATATTCCCTTTAAAATATATCCAGTCCGCCAATTTTGAAGGGTGAAATACAGTAAGTACATGTACATAAACAAATTTCATGGCACACTAATACAGTAAATTCTATGACATGCTGTGAAGGGGAAAGGAGAAATAGGACTTTCAATGAAAAACAAGAAACACACTCAATACTGCTAGAAATCATCATGTTTTATTTAAAAAGTTTGTCAACTAAGAAAAAATAACAGGGAGAGCCAAAATCAAACTTAGCAAAAATACAGTAATCAAATCGGGTCCTTTTAAAAGTATGTGTTGAGGCATATTCTTCTTTCTTTCCAAGGTATAACGGTAGGCTACAGCACATGATAATGGACCTATTACCTCCTTGACGCCATGGCTGACACCGATGAACCGCAAATTCCTACAACACATGCAAGTTTGTATGTTGAAACAGTTAACTTAATAAATGTGTAATGCTTGAAATGGAGAACTTGAATTTGCTGTTATGTGTATGTTTGCACCTACTATAACTATATTTTAAAAGAATCTCTTATTGTAGAATCATTGTGTTTTTGATATTAATTTTAGGGCTTTTGATAACATATTCATTTAGCCCCATATATTTGGAAGTGTATAGGATTTATATGATAATCTCTGTTATTGTGGTATCTGTAGTAGTGGGTAGGCTATACTTTCTGTAATTCAGATGAGGACTGGAAAGGTGGCAGCCATAGTTAGGGACATTTATTTTTAAGAATTTTTAATAATATGTACTAAAATGAAATTGAAATACCAACAGGAACAGTTACAAATTCCCTGTCCACTCAGCCAAGATATTCTGCAGATCTCTTCTGTGGGCCTCAACATTATTTTATTTTATTCCTTTCCTGATGGAAATCCGGTAGTACCTTATTTCAACTCCTGGGGCACCTCCCCAAGCCTGTCCCTTATAAAGCTACGCACACTACTACAGTCATCACATAATCGGAGCAATTCTACCCACACCCAACTGCATGGGGCTGATGACCAAGATGTCCCAAGCCCATAAAATGAATTAACAGCAGACAAAATCAAGTCATTATGTTATTTTTGTGTTGTGTTGGATTCTGACACATGTATGCGTTTGACAGAGTGCCATTTAAGCTCATGAATAGGAATGAATGAATACGACTACCCTACTTGTTTACGGATTTACAGGAGGCAGTCAAGATAGGAATTACCTAGAAATTTATATTCTGTATGTGTGGGAACCCATGATAAACCACTTGCTGGGTGGCTAAGCGGAGAATAAAACCCAACATTTCCCGTTTTACCTCACTAGGCTGTGTGTACCCTGTTCTTACCCTCAGACTAGAATTAGATTTCTTGACATTCAGCAATCAAACATGGACCCCAGAAGTGTCAACCAAGAACTATACCACCTGGTTGGTCTCATTTATTTTTAAGAATAATATGTACTAAAAATAAATTGAAATTGATCCAAGTTATTTATTTTTACAGTGCTTCGAATGGAGGTTGCGGCGTTGTGTATAGTGCAGCCATTATATCCAATGTTGCAATGAGTAAATGTTCCCCGATATTGGTATAGGACACATTACCTGTATGTACTCTGAATAAGTGAAGCAATAGAGCAATACTTAATTAAATTACTAGAACTGAAAGTACCGGTAACAATTCCATAGCCAAAATTGTGACGTGCCTTTTATTTCTTAGTTGTTTTGCAGAAAATACCGTACTAAGAGTGTAGAGTTGAAATACAACTTGAACAAGAACACGACAGCCTAGAATAAATACACACGAGACACGACAATAGAGCACTTTAGAACAGTAACGAGAGCGAACTTTCAGTGGAGATGTTGGCAACCATGTGAATACAAACAATTTATGACCAGAACGTAAAACTATGCCAGCGCTCAGAGCATGTTAAAACAATTGGGATCAGTTCAGTCGTTTGCAAACGACTTGTTTATGTTACGGTGAGTAGTCGTTGAATTCATTCGACTGTTTTCTAAAAGCAGTCAAACAAGTCGATGGTTTTAACTTTTGTCAGTCGACTGCTGATGCCCATCTCTACAAACCAATTGACAGCCAGAATCAATTTGAGCGTACACACCCTCCGACTTGCTAAAATGCTATTAATATTGGATCCCAATATAAAATATTTTCTGATTTAATTTTCCTGGAAAATCTATTCTATGTTTGCATCGATCATTACCATCACGCTATGGGGAGAATTTCATAATAATTTTCTTGTAATTCATAAAATTCAAGCATAAAATAAATAGAACTCTAAGCCATAATTGGTAAGCCCATGTTCAAGTTGTGTAATAATTCAAGAATGCACCCAATTCTCATTAAAAGTGTATAGACTGTGTTAAGGAGTTCAAACATAACCGAAATATTGAATGCTTAACATTTCCAATGAAATGACTTACATATATATTTGGACAACTGGACGTAGGCTATTTCATTGAAAGAATCTACGAACAAGAAACTGTATAAAACTAAAATTTTAATTCTGCGATTAATGTAACTAATCCACGTGTGTTGCTATTACACAACAATTAAGGGTAACTCCAGCATATCTTCTAGATTTTTGATGCGTCTGGTGAGTGGTTTTGTTACTGCTTCTGCAGGTATCACCCTTCTGAAAGATGTCTCATCGTTTCTAATTCTATTCTTAATCCTCTGCCAGAGGAGAAATAGTTTTGCAACGCATGAATACAGTGCTGTAGCTGCTGAATTTTCTAAAAATAATTATGGAATGATGGGAAGAAAAATAAATATAGCCTATTCTAAAATAACAACATACGCATAAAATGAAACCATTCTGATGAACTTAATATGCTTCAAATTCAGAGTACAAATGCGTTCACCATTTGGTGCTTCGTTCATTTGTATATCTGGACCAAAATGTAGACCTATGAAATAAATTTTAATGTTGGACTTTGCTCCACAGAACAAGAGCACACAGCCACCCATAGGACCAGTGTGTGTTAAGATTTTAGAACCTGTAATTACAGTTCTATATCAGTAATGGCATTACTACATATTCGACCAACTGAATACTTGCCACTGCACCAGTAACTAACATGTGCAAGAACTGATCTTTTTGAATACGGTACCAATAATTTGAAATTCAAGGAAGGGGAAAATATTAAAGCTTAGACACGTTGCCATGAGCCATGACATTTTTAATCTACCGCAATGTAAAATGAATTATTAACACTCCTCAAGAACTTGAGTACACATATGCAATAGGCTCATGGTACTGTATGTATCTCTGCACGATGTAATCAAGTTGAAAACATTACGGTAACATAGACTCTTACCTGGTCATTTCTCAGGAGAGTAGGCCAAATTGCCACATTCATCTGCTATTTCGAGAACAGCAATTTACGATTTGTTTGTTCACAGAATTTGGTAGGCCTACCTGTGGAATAAATAATAGTGAAAGTGTAATTAATATGTCAAGTAGAATATCACCTGTACACCGCGTCTAATATCAATTCAAAACTAGGCTACCGGTACAGTATATTTTTCACAGGCACTACAGAAACAAGTTTTCACTTAAACTCTTAAAATAAGCGTACTTACTTGGCGTAGCAGAAGAAGAACTGTTCACTTCTCATTACCAAGAAGACGATTTGATGAAAGAAAGATGAGAAAGAACACAACATTAGCTTATTATAAAATATTAATATACGGCCAATATTGTTTACACCAAGCACGACATAAACAGAGCGTCCATGTTGGTCAATGCCGCCAACCCAGTAGAAATAATGTTTATTTAATGATAAATGCCGTAATTATCGTCGATGAGCAAGATAATTGCAAGGAAATGTCAATTAGGAATTATGTGTATATTTATTGACTAAATATAGGGATATATTTGCAATTCAATTAAAACGTGTATCATGCATATGTTGGCAAGACGATATACAGCGCTTAATCCGCTCCTTACGTCTGGCCGCGCTACTACACCGATGGTACCAAATAATCCCTATCTGGTTGACACCCCCTGGGACCACATGATGCACCCGACTCATACAGGGGGATTGCGCTTGAATGTGCAGCCTTCAAGATGTTATCCAACGTCATACGAGAAAGAATTTTCGAGCGATTAATGGAAGAGACACCAGAGGAACAACACGGATTCATACCAGGAAGATCGACAATCCAAGCAATAGAGAAAATACTAGGATACATAGGTGAAGCACTAAGTCAACCCAAAGGCAGCGCATACGCGACCTTCGTAGATTATCAAAAAGCTTTTGATGGAGTGAACAGGAACTTTCTCATCCAAAAACTGAGGACAGTTCTAGGACCAGAAGACCCTTTCCTTAGCCTCATAACAAGCATACTGCACAGCAACGTAATAAGCATATGTGACGGTCAGCTAGAATCAAGGAACATAAATCAGACAAACGGAGTTCTACAAGGTGACCCTCTAAGCCCGATACTTTTCAACATGCTCACAAACGACGTAGTTCAAAAGATCACAACGGAAGGGGTAAAAATACTGCTCTATGCAGATGACATGGTGATCCTAAGCAAAAACAGGGAAGCGATGCAGCAAGCTATCAATAGGTTAGAGGAATGGACGAAAGAAAACGAACTTAAAATAAACCAGAACAAGGCAAAAGTAATGAAGTTTCGCAAAGGCGGACGAATATCCTCGAAGGATGTCTTCACATGTGGGGATCACACTTTAGGCATAACGAAGGCGTACACATATTTAGGGGTAACTCTGCAGGTCACAGGATTCACCTTAACAAGACATGTTGAGGAAAGATCAATCTCTGCAATAAAAGCCACAATGGAAATCAAAAGACTTCATAGCCTCTCACTAGAAACATCAATTTCACTGTTCAATCTGAAAATCGCCCCAATAGCATCATACGCAATTGATATAATTTGGCCACACTTGAACTACAAAAACATCAAAGACCTGGATATAGTTAAAGCCAGATACCTCAAGAAAATACTGTGTGTATCGAAATACGCCCCAACCAGATTAGTTTATCAACTGCTGGGAACAAAAACATTTATAGAAGACCTAATATTAAAACACAACTTGATTCAAACACAAGCATGCATTAAGTTCCTGGAAGAAAAAGCCCAGAAATCAACAGAAATAGACCCCGAATTCTACCGCACCCCAGCCATGAAGGAGAAGGAATGGAGGTCATCCGGCTATGAACTACGACACCTCTACACCCGAGGAGCAATACACGGCTTCAACCATAAAATCTGCAACAGGAAAGGTTACCACAACGCCGACAGTCAATGCAGCTGTGAGCTCTGCAACCAATGCTGCACACAGTATCACCTATTTGAATGTACAAAAAGAACAATGTCAATCTCGTACTATGCAAAGGACGAATGTCAATGATATCTGTTATGTAAGAATTCTGTACACATTGGGTTTAATTCCAATAATGATAAATGATTTTTATTAATTTATGAGACAGTATTTTCTTGAGTGGTATTGTAATTTAAATTTCTTATAATAACTATGCAAGCTGTTGAACTATATTGAAGTATAGCTGGAAGTGAAGTTACGAATTGTTAAAATAAGCATCCACGAAATATTAGTTGGAGATTTGGCAAGCTTTTTGATCACTATGTAAGTGACAGCCATTCAGCGGATTTAGGGTGTATTTGAAGGGAAGTACTGTGTGATAAACAAGTTTATATGAGCTGAGTATAGCTGAAGTTTATAAGCATTTTTCTGGCGTTTTAAAATATTTGCGTGAATTAAGGGGAGTACAATATTAATGTCTGGTGAAACATCATCGTCGTGTATTAGGTGAATTTTCGTGCAATTTGATGTAAAATATATCTGTATTGGTGACAGAGTTTATTTCAAGGTCAGAATTAAGAAAGTTTAGGGTGATCATGGTTTATTAATGAGAATTTCGAGATATCGAAGCCAATCGAGTTATGCTGAATCATCTTTATTGTAGTATGTCATGATTTGGAGTACGACGTTTAATTAACCTTAATCATTTGATTAAAATTCTACCTGATAAAGAATTATGAAATGATATGACAATTTATTTAGTCGAATGGACGATGAATAACGTGTTTCAGGATGAAAGGTTTTGAAAGATCGTGTAAATATATTTTTGTCTGGTGTATATAATTAAGGGAAAATTTGATATGTATTATGGTGATGTGAATTCGAATATTTGGAACGATTATGATATCGTTGTTTCTACCCTTTATTCTTATGAACTGCTGAATATTTGAACACTGGTAAGTGAAGAGTTTGAATAGGACATGGTGCCACGTTTGACATTTCTATGTCTACATTTTCGTTAATATGTTAATTTGAGGGTTTGTTGATGCATTCTTTAATGCACCTATTTCTAAATAAAATTATTTTTATCGTAATTTACTTCGGGAATGTTAATTCATAACAGCCATGAAATGTTGTGTCGAGAAGACCAACGTGGGTGTTTTCCAGATTTTTCTCACAGCTCTGAGATATTTCCTATCTCGTGCACCGTTTGATTTGAGTTAGTTTCTTTTTGCGTTTTGCACTTTGGACTTTCTTCACGCAATCTTATTTGTTAATGCACCCTTTTTGCTTCCTTCACCTGTTGGTAGGATCTGGGGAACTTTTAGGCGGGCATTTTCAGATTCTACGATCCAGCTGTCTTCGTGGGATTCAACAGGTATTAGTAAGTGATAAACGGGTACATTACTGTCCCAGTATTTTGTATAGCCCTGGAATACTGACTTGTTTCAGAAGCACATGTGGCATTTTTATGCCAACATCCCGTCTTGCAGACAAGAGCTGTCGCTCGGTTAGGGAAATGATAGGCAACGCTGCAACGCATCCCAGAACATATGATCTGCAGAGTACAGTTACTTCACAAGATGGCTGCCTTGAAAGCATAGCATTCATACATACAGCTACAATCTATTACTGAGATTACTGATGGGATCGACAATTTGAAACTACATTGTAACATAAGAGAAAATGATATGAAGACATTTAAGGAATTATTAATACTCTTATTACTACACCAGATCTTTATCACAATTGAGCCACGTCAATATCGATTCTTATATCGACTGGACAGTGGTGTTATGGGTAGGATTTTGTCCAGCTGTGTATCGCCCGGCACGGAGAGACACTCACTTGTATTTTGACTTACAGTCGCGTTAGTTGGCTTCGCCAAAGCAACTATTCCATGTAAAACTTTTACCTAGTGCGTTGTGTGTGAGTACGATATTGTTCGGTTCGTCTTGCTATCAGGCAAGAAACGCGAGGTAGGCCTACACTTGGGGCGAGCGGTAACCCAGTGTATAACTTGGTGCAACATGACAGTGGATACAGTGAACTTCACGTTTCGCATAGTTTGTTCTACAACACTATTGCCATTACCGAAAGACTTCTGATTTATCCAGTGATCATTCAACGATACTACATGAATATTAACGTTATGATGGAAAGAATTATATATCAGTCTACTACACGGAAAGCTATGAATGGCTAGGCAATGAATTGAAATGTAACACACTAGCAGAATTGAACAAATAGAAATGATTCTCACTTAATAATGGATCTTACTAGCAGAAGGCTATTCAAGAGAAGGCTGAAGGCAATCTATAATGACACTGAGATAATTACCTACACGATATGGATTTTCTAGAGAGAATCGAAGTGGCATCTTTATCGTTTCTACGAATGGACTTAGTCAGTTTCCATATGATGAACATTGTGTTCCGGATAGCAGTTTCGAGCGGAGAGGTGTTAGGTTCGAGAACCGACGGTCCTAACCAATACTTCAACTACTCAACGCTATGGATCAAGATTCGATCTCTACAAGGGATGTATGTTCCAACATACATTATACGTTCATCAAGACGACTAAGGTAGCTGGAAATCTTTTTATACGTAGACGGTATGATTCATGTCATATCTATAGAATGTCCTTTTCACCAATTTTTATTAAGTAGTTAGAAAATGGATTTGAGAACTAGATCTGATATGTTTGTCATTTCTGTTCGATGGTCTATTTTAGGTTTTGATCCTATTATAGGATGCACCTAAATTGTCATTTCAGTAGTTAATTTTAAACGTAGTGTTATTTTTACGACATTACTTTTTCTAATTTTGGTAATAATTCTGAGCATTATAATTAGTTGAGAAGAAGCACATTTAAGAAGATTTAGGAACAAGACTACGATATCTTTATATAAGTATAGGAATTAGGAAGACGATGTCCAACCACGAATCCATGAACATTTTTCTGCATTATTTCTGTTTGACACTGAATAAGGAAACATAATATTTTCGACAGTACATACAGCATATCATTTAGAATGACTGTATAATTTTCGTCGAGCTAGTAATTGACAATTGAATCTAGCATGATATTGTGCAGTGAACAATTGTAGTTTTTGAATTAGGCAATATTAGCCAAACTTTTTGAATCACGTTTTGAATTTAGATATTTTTACCGAGTTATAGTACGTTCATATTTCGATTTTCATTATTCTTTTTGGAATACTTCTGTTTTGATAACGTGTGATTCTAATGGATTATTTGTATTCTACTCATGCTAGGCACTTTTCCATGGTGTAGATTCATACGTATTTCTTAAGGGGAGGACCCATTTCTGAATATGTTTATGCGAATCTGAATTAATTCTTTAACAGCAATAATTTATAATATCTTGTGATATATATTTGTGAAAATTGAAATTAAGACGAAACGAAGTATAATTGAGAATGAAGCTCAATTTTGTATAAAAATATATTCCGTCATATATCAGAATGACATTTTGGGATAATTATAAATATAATTATTTAATACAGTTTTTGTGGAAGTAAATTAACACTTCGATGCTTGCATAAATTATGAACCATGATATACAGAGAGTTTAGTTAGTATTTAACGGAGATCCTCGCTTGCGCGCTCGCACGTGGCGCGAGCCTGTCTCCCGCCACGCACTTTGCCGTTATGTGGCGCCCGCGTGGCACTGAGTCATTGAGTATAGGAATTTGTACTTACCTAGTTCACAGCTGGTGCTGAAAATGTTCGCCATTCACTGCTACACATCGCTGGCACCTTTTTATTTTACGAAACTGGCATTTACTCTCTGAAGTTCCTCAACACCGATTGACTGTATTTCAGCTGTAATATAGTCTTTAAGCTCATTTATAGTGTGAGGGTTTCTCGCATACACTCTATTTTTAAGCGTCCCCCACAAATAAAAGTCACATGGTGATAAGTCTGGGCTTCGCGGGGGCCATATGTTCCGACTTATAATCGTCGTACCAAAAATGCGACGCAATTCTGTCATGGATGCTTCGGCAGTGTGAGCAGTGGCAGAATCTTGTTGAAAGTAATTTGACAATCGCTCTCCCTAAGTCAGTTCGTCAAAAAATTGGTCAAGGATCACATTGACGTACAAACTTAAGTACAAATTTCTATACTCAATGACTCAGTGCTGCACGAGCGCCGCATAACGGCAAGTGCCTGGCGGGAGACAGGCACGCAAAGCGAGCGAGCGGGCAAGCGAGGGTCTCCGTTACATTCAAACTAAACTCTCTGTATTTGGGTGTTTGTAAGACACGTTTATGAATTTTTGAAAAGGTGTGGAATACCGGTACTATTAACAGCTATTGAGAGCTACTTTGCAATTTTTGATAATATAACTGTTGTGTTATTATGGAGCTTTTTTGAAGAATATTTCGACATCAATGGATGGTCTGAAATTATTTATGGTGTATTTTTGGAATCTCATGTGAAGAGATATTATCGTATTTATTACGAATGTTGAGTATTGTGCAAGCTATCGTCGAAATGTGTTATATGGAAGTGTATTTAAACGTGAGATAGTCACGAACATCGAAACTAGAAGTTTAGTAACTGAATAAACCCACCATTAAAAATCTCATTAATGTATAAAACAATTCACTTGAATTTGATTGTTAATAATAACGCATTTATCCAGTGTGAAACTGATCTGAAAAACGTAAGAATAATTGATACAATTATTGCAGTAATAATTGGAATATTAATTCAAGATAAATGAAATATTAATTGGATAGACCACACATTCGATTACCTTAATTGTTCGTCGAATTATACATATTTTGACAATGATAAATAATTAAATACTAGTCTTTGGAATGATTGAAATCATGGCGAAATTCAGTAAATGAATTTAAATGTAAATCTTGTAAATAATTAATTAATGACATAATATTGAGGGTATTTCTGTAAAATAATTTGTAATATGATTAACCATGCTTAGGGGCAGATGACCTCGTAGTTACGCCCATTAAAACAACAATAACTAACTAACTAACCATGCTTACATCGCTCACGATTTGAACAGTATTTGATACGGCAACTTTTGCAGTAGGCCTATATTCTAGCCAGCTGTAGGCTACGTGCATATTTATTTTATAATATGCCACTATGAATAAGAATCTACATTTTGTTGAGTGGATGTAGGTCCACAATCCGTATTTTTCAGTTAATAAACTTCTTATTTAATTTTAATTCTACAATGATTTGGTGATTTATATTAGAAACAGAATGTGCTAGGAGAACCAGTGGGCAGTTTTTGTCAATGCTTACTCCAACGCCGGAGATAATTTTAAGAGTTTTCGAGTTCATTTAGAGCTAATTTTTATTTTGTTCTTTCACCACTGGCATTTTCTTATCGCATTATTTTATATTGAGAAGTCCTTATCCCTGGTTGGTCCTAGTTGGTAGAATTTTGGGGGTTATTTCAGCCGGGTACTTCCAGATTCTGCGATCCAGTTTTTCCAGAGGATTTCAACAGGTAAGACCATGGATACGGGTACAGTACCATCTCGGCATTTGGACGAAGACGAAGTGGGAAACCACGGAAAACCACTTCGAGGATGGCTGAGGTGGGAATCGAAACTCCTCTACTCATTTGGACCACCCGAGGCTGATTAGACCCCGTTCCAGTTCCCATACCACTATTCAAATTTCGTTGCAGAACCAGGATCGAATCTCGGACCTCCGGGATGGCAGCTAAGCACGCTGACCACTACCCAATGGGGCGAACCATTATTTATAATTTATTTTATTAATGCAGCCAATGGCCATTTATTTTATTTTCAGGAAGGGATTTTGGACGGAAATCGGACGTGAACCTATTGAAAGGAACCATCTCGGTATTTGCCTGGTGGTGGAAATGGAAAATCACGAAAACTATTTCCCGGACGACCTAGGTGGGATTCGAACTCACGCTCTCCTGATGATAGTGAGGCACGAGATGGCGCTCTCGACCTCCTCGGCCGGTCCTTTTCGTGTATTTTTAATACAAAGATTTATTACTTACACACATAATGTCATGCAATTTTCCAACTATACCTAGGTACACAAATGTATAAACTGACAACGTAATTAACCTTAAACATTACATTTAGTAACTAAAGGTTAATGTGTAGGTAGGATTCGAACAGGCCATGGCATCTGCGCAGAGAGTCATCACCGCTGGGGAAAGGTCCCATCTCCCCAATGTGATTGTGGCAGTGAACATCAGACCATCCAACACATTATATCAAGTTGCAGCCGTCGAGCGTACCCTGGAAATCTTAACGATTTATATGAAGTGACAGAAGCAGCCCTTCAATGGATAGAGAATTTAGAATGTAGGTCTAGGGCAGGGCCATCCAGTCATTGCGCTCGGAGAGCGTGGCAGCTTGGAAGCACTGGGCAGTCAGACTAGCGCTCCTTCCCCTACCACTACTTCACTGTGGCAGCGAGGAGACCTGAGACAGACGTACGATGCTCGGACCGTAAAGTCGTGCGGCCGACGGCTTTTGTGGGTTTGTTGACATCATATTGATATGACTGTTTTTCCATAAAATAATTACCGCACATACAAATCGAATGGCACTCCGGGAAAATTCAACAACGTTTTACCAATAGGAACAGATAGTACAGACCTTGAGTGACTTTTGCTCCGTTGTTTTTACGAGCTTTTAGTTTGGGAGGAAACAATCTTCTGCAAATTGGGTACAATATTTCTGGACACAGCTATTAGTAAA
Organism: Meconema thalassinum; assembly: GCA_946902985.2. Lineage (NCBI taxonomy): Eukaryota > Metazoa > Arthropoda > Insecta > Orthoptera > Tettigoniidae > Meconema > Meconema thalassinum. The sequence continues at coordinate 275,161,758 of OX336390.1, forward strand.
CAATTGCACAAATTTCTATCGCGCATCGTTGCACGATGTTAACTTTTGGCAAGCTAAGAACCGAAAAGAAATGCTCAAATATGTACGCTGAGCCAAACATTGCTTCCTTCGGCGCGGCGGGCAGACCGCTCACTCAAACAGCCAAGCTCCTCCCACCACTACTGAAACACCTTCCAACAAAGCGCTCGGAGCACTGGCTTAGAGCTCGGCCGGAGCGCTAGTGCTCAGGGAGCGCTGTGTGGATGGCCCTGGTCAAGGGGGAAAATAGGTGTCTTTAGTCGAAAATCTCCAAATAACACTGAATCAAATAAACATTGCACTAAATATATTTCAAAATATTTTTCTTATTTTACAATGAAAACGATACTACAGTAGGCTATATTGTAAGACAAGTAATGTTTACAAAATGTACTTCATTTCTTTATATAGGGGCATTTGGCATTAAATGCCAATTTAAAATCACTGAAATTGGTGAGTAAAGGTCATAAAGTACGCAAATAAATCCACTGACGAGTTTTGAACAAATCTGCTATATAACCTATTGCTAAACCACTGTAAATATAATACACTCCCGTATAAAATTTCAAACTGTCAGGGGAGGGATTTGATTTGGTTTGGGTAGTAAAACTCCACAACCCTCTGATAGTCATATTGAAGAATACTCATTGCAAACTTGACCTCCAACTAAATCTCTAACTAATCTCAAAATAGTTCTGCCATTCCCAAATTCTTCCATCGATATTTCAAACGCCGGCCTTTTATACATAACATACTACTTTGTAGTTGCCAGAAGATAAGTGTAATTGTTTGGAGACACCACATCAGACCAATGATTACGAAAGTCATCAGCATGTTCAGTATTTGAGATTTCCATTATAATTATTTATGTCGCAATGGTAAAAAATAAGACCAACGTAATGTACAGCTCAAGCGAGTACAATAGTTGAACTAAATACAATACCTGAAAATGGATACATTTTCATTGTTAACAGCCACAACTCTGAAGACTATGATCGCCCCCTATCATTTAATGGACAACATGACGAAACGTCGTTAGCACACAATACCTTGTCAATAACTAAGAAAATTACTAAAACGATTGTGCAAAGGTTATGAGGTAACCATTTCGTGACACAATGTGTTGTGATGAAACACGGGTGCGTTTAGCATTCCGAATAGTAGAGTACAGTAAAGCCAGAGGTGCTCGATGGCAACGACAGTTTAGTGCTTGGGACTAGAAAATTCGCTGACTTCTCGCTAGTGCCATTATTGTCCTTATTTTAAGTAGTTTTAGATTATATAGATAACTGAAAAACTTGAGACCCTTGGTGTTTCAGCGATCAACAGGGTGTTTCGAAAGTCCTCCTACCTCCAAATTTGTGAAGTGAACTTCTTCCATCTCATACAGTTTAATGCAGTGTGTTTCTTTCTCCCTCCAGTGTGTAACGAGAATCCTGTTTCGCTTAGAAGAAAATATTTATGGTGTGAAAACTGCAATAAATAGTACATTTATCAGAAAATACGCCCTGGGCTCAAATAACAATGTGATATACTGTATCACGTTGATCACAGGCTTTATCTGATAGCTCAACAGGAAACATTGTGTGAATGTGTAATATTATCACCCTTGTCCTCTCAGACCGAGTTTAGGAGATCGCATACACGTCCATTTCATGGAGGAGTAAATGCGACTCATTTTATGAATCATTTCCTTTTCATGTCACTCCTATGCTTGTCTTGTAAGTCGCCAAAATCATTCTTTACTGTGAGGTGAAGCTTTATTAGTAGCTGGAACGTAGTGCTCATTGAATATCCTATGTTTTGTTAGTCACTGACCCACACATTCTCGACACAAACACTCATCGATCTGTATGCATGATCGTTCAGCTGCGCCATGGGTGTTTCAGGCTAAGCTGACGGTTATTGAATAGATTAGTTTAAAAGGGCATTGTCCACAGAAACCAATGAGAGATAGGAATTGTGTAACGATATTCTTGACGCCATTTTCTATTGCACCGTACTTTCATTTATAAATGTGTAATGGGAGTTATATAACATTAAAATTACAGGATCTTGTCAGTCAGTGAACCTTGAGTTACTGGACTTAATGATTACACAAAAGCAATAAACAAAACAATATTTGTACACTGAACTTGATCATAACGTCGTTATCAGATTTACGGTGCATCTGTCGTTGGCCATGACAGAATGATCCGCAAATGTAGTGCACTACTTTGAAACTTCTGTGAATTAATGAACTTTTCTTGTTGTTACCTGTATATTGTTAACTTCTCTTATAGTGATTCGAGTAAATTCAATGTGTTAACTACAAGTCCATTAATATCGAGCACACACAATATTTGTGTAAACAACTGCATTTATTTCTTCGTGACACAAAAGTTATTAAATCTTTCTGGCAGTATAATGGACACCACCGTTGTTAGTAAAGTATAATCTGCAGTATGCATTGGAGTTACAAGACTTGCTTGATTTTGTTATAGTTAGGCATTAAAAGTCCGTATATAGTACAAGGACAATATTAAGGTGCTTCATATGGTCACAGAGGCTTGCAGACTAGACTCGACATTGAGTGATATTAATATAATATGTATTGAACATGAAATTATTTCCTTTAAAATTCATGCAAGAACTTACTGATTATCCTAAGTTTTATAAGTCACTGACCTACAGTACATAGTTAATACTAGCCACTTATGGATACTGTAAGTGTGATCTTTTCACACTGCCATAATTCATTCAAGTAAAGCGGACAGTAATTGAAGAAGAGCTTTTTTAAAACAAAATTTGTATGAACTACCCCCGATGATACGTAAGCAAAATTGACGAACCTGCTATTTCTTCAGTTCAGGTGTATTTATTGAGGACAAAGACTGATCCCATAAACTCAAATTTTGTAAAGTTATGGTCTAATGGCCTACCTAATATTGGTGCCTATATAACCAAGCAATTAATTCACCCAATATTACTGAAATAACATACAGTACTGAATAATAGGCTACAGAGTGTGGGGAATCCCAGAAATGTAGCGTGACAGAGAACAGCCCACACTACCTGATATGAGAAGTGTTAGCAGTGGATACAATAAACAGTGTGCAGATAAAGTTAAAGTAGGAGCTTAGGACTCGTCATGAGCGAACACTTACATCCTTCCCGTTGATCAAAATAAATATTATTGTTAAGTCAAATTGAAACTTAGTTTGGAATAGAAAATTGTTATATTTAATGAATTTCACGAAAATTTTACTCGAAGCGTTCGATTGCTGAAGTGCATGTACTTTCGTCACAACGTAGAGCCAAACATTACATAACACATGGGGCATGAAAAACTCAATTTTCCCTACAAATATGTTTGCATATCTTTATACAAATATTAAGAAACCCTAGACCCAATACGTCCCAAAAATCTAAAGTTCCTTCGGTCTGTTTTGCTAGAGTCTGAACCACATGAAACAAAAGTGCATGTAAATATAAGTAGAAAATACTATATGTTTCATTTAACTGCGGTTGATTGTATATGCGCTTTCTCATTTCAAGATATGTACCGTTGACTAAATCTCTAACGTTCAGAAGAACAACGCATTATGTGTTGTGAGACAATCTGAATATTCACTTAACGGTTTATGGGAATGTGTGTAGGATTTCCTATTCGTACATCATATTATAAAAACTATCTTTGGATTTCCCTATTTATTTGGGGACGCCGGATCCAACCAGGCTCATTTTGTTATTGGCCGGGGATTTAAGCCCGGATGCCCTTCCTGGCGGCACGTGAGTTTTCAGTTGAGAATTCCACCCCACTGTCACCGGAATTCGAACCCCGGCCGTCCGAGTGAAGGACGAGCAGATAAGCCACTGCTCCATCACGCTTCCCCCGTACATAATATTATAGCTCTTAATAGCAGTTCCAGTAAATGTTAGTATCTGTGTAAGATGTGATGTAGATATATTAGAAATTATTTGGAACGTTGCTAGAGTAATAAAACACTGATAACAAGACCATGCCATAACACTCAATTTATGCTTATCTTAGCAAATGTATAATCCAGTTTCAAGTAGTCATATGTGTTGCTTGGTAAGCCTCATTCCACATTATGTTTAGAATTAGTAATATTTGGGCCATAAGGATGTATTTAACATCCTGTTTGGTACTATTTGTATTACTAGAGAGATGCGTAGTATCGCACCAAGGGTTACTCGTTCATAAGTTAGAAACATATAGCAAGTTTGATGAGAACCAACTACCCTTCCTCAATGCTATACTCGACTGGCTGACATTTGATTCTGACCTGGTGTCTGTGAATATATTTCGACACCGGAGCGAAATATTAGACGAGGCTCTGTTTGATCATCTCAACAGATATGAAAACATCACGGTCATTACTAACCATATTATCACAGATGATCAACTGCCTGTGAGAATAAGTCCACATTATTTATCGTACGTGCTAATAGCCAAGAATCAAATAGAGCTAGTGTCATATATTAGAAGATGGCATATAGGTTGTAAGTTGTCACGAAGAGCCAAGTTCTTCATAATCCTACCCAGTGGCTCAACGTATACCAATGGGGCGCGGGTTCCCGTGTTATATTCTGATCATTATGAGTTTTTTCAAACCATGTGGAGATTCCACAATATAATGAATATAATTTTGTATAGTGCACCGTGCAGCAGTAAAGAGAAAGGAGTATTTCTTGAACATAACCCATTCTCCCGTTTTGCGAGAGAGCGAAAAGGGCGAACGAAATCCCTGGTTAGAAGTTTAAATTGGCAAGCAATAGATAGCATATTTTCAACGAGGTTGGATAACATCGAGGAATATGTCTTGAATATTTATATTCATATCCATTCAATATATAGTATGTTTATTAATGGAAAATATTATGGCAGAAATCCAGATATGGCTGCAGAATTTGTCCATCGAATGAATGGCCTTTCAAATAGTACACATTCAGACGCTACGAGTGCAACATGCCCTTTCGATGAGCATTTATCAAGCTATAATGACACCATGCCTTATCGAATTGATATCAGGATAGTTGAATTTTCTATACGTGAATTAAAGTATTCAGACGATTTTGATATTTTAATTTTTCCGCTAGATAACACAGGGTTCTGTTTCTTTGTGCCAAAGTCTGATAATTCACAGCTTAGGAATCCTCTTCTATACACCTTTGACTCTGCCACATGTCTTATCTTAGCAATGTTATCAATTAGGTTTGTATTACCACTGCTAAATTCGTCAAGAAGTAATAAATTTGCATTACACATGATAAATAAATTTAAGACTTCAACAAAATTGATGATTTCTTTTTCAGTCTTCTTGACACTATTTTATTGGGTGAGTATAACGATTTCACTTATAAAGCCAATTGACTTTTATCGTGTCAATGATATTTTTGATGTTATTGCATCAAGTAGGAAAGTTATTGTACAAAGTAATGACATTTATGATCCGCTCAGGAAGTCATCTCTAGAAATACATCGTAGGCTGATGAAAAAGTTCTACTTCAATCGAACAGTTCATTCCGAACACACAGATCAACTATATTTAGCCCCTTTTGTGTACGATGAGAACTTCGTGAGAGAATATGAAAGGCGTATGCCGAATCACTATATAGTTAAAGAAGGCATTACAAATGATTTACAGGTTATGGAAATAATACGAAATTCTCCATATTTTGATAAACTTAACCGTGTCGTTGGGACATTCGTGGAGGCCGAACTTTCTCAAGGAAGAAATACTCATTATGGTAACTATCTCACAAAAGTTCCTGGTATGAATCTGAGGTTTACAGGAGAAATGTTGCACCTTCGAGACCTGAATGTAGAGAAGCCACTAAACGTTTCATTTTTTAAGAATGTGTTGTGCTTGTATATAACGAGTTGTGGAATTTCTATTCTTATTTTCATGATGGAAATTATTTGGCATTACTATAAAAGAAGCAAAGAGGACTTAGTTTAATTTAATATGTTCTGTAAAAGATGATTGAAGAAGTAGGGGACGGAATGAGCTTATTTATGTGTGTTCTCGTGTTCAGATTCAGACTATGATTAATTACTAGCTGACCCACTCCGGCTTCGAACGGCTGGCATTAAGTATCAAATATCTCTCTATATATAAGAATGAAAGTTTGTCTGTTTTTTTTCTGAATTTCTACGGAAATTTGCGTTATTTACGCGTTTCAGACTGTTTTATGACGGATGCGCGCGAAAATATTTTTTTTGTCTGTCTGTATGTCTGTCTGTTTGTCTGTCTGTCTATCTGTGGACAAAGTTGTTGTTCCCTTATAACTCGAGAACGGCTGGGTGGATCGACGTAAAATTTGGTACAGATATCCTTCAGAGGCATGACACTAATCATTGATGTAACTCTTCTCTGTACCTCTCATAAAAGGGGGCCTACCCCCTTAAAATACTTGCTGAAATAGGCGTAGAAGGGCGAGACAAAGCTCATTTTCAGCTACTCAATGTGAGAAACGAAACTCGGGGGGAAATCATATTTTAAGGCCCTAAAACCAACAGTTTTTGAGATATTTCCAGAAAACTAATTTCATTTAATACAATAACGAAAGAATGCAAGCCGGTTACCATGGCAACGGAATCTCACAGGTCTATCTATTGCTGTAAGACGCAATACAATTCCATTTATTACATTACTGAGATAGTTTGCAAACGGCTATAAGGTTATAACGGAACCAAATTAAGCTGTAACATTCATCAATGTCATATAATGCGCTTAAGGGGGTCAAGGGGTACTCTAGATTTTTTTTCACGCAATTTACACGTTCGGGTGTTGTACAGAAGGTCTATTATATCCCTATCCCTATATTGCCATATTATTATTATTATTATTATTATTATTATACTACGGCCTACAACGACGAGACAAAGCTTATTTTCAGCCCCTTGGTGTCAGAAACAAAACTCGGTGCCCCTAAATAGCAGTAAAGGTTCGCCGAAAAGTATATTTTAAGTCTCTAAAACCATCAGTTTCTGAGATATTCCCAGAAAACTAATTTCATTTAATAAACTAATGAAGGAATGCTAGCCAGTAACCATGACAACAATATCTGAAAAGGTGACATCCAACTTTCTATCTATTTCTGCAAGAAGTAAAGCCACTCCATTTATTAAATTTCTGTGAATGTTTGCAAATGGCTATAAGGTTATTACGGAATCAACTAAAACTGTAAAATTCATCAATGCGCTTAAGGGGTACCCTAGATTTTTTCACACGACTTAAATGTGCGATATGTCGTACATAAGGTCTATTATATCTCCAAACAGAAACATTATTTTCAAAAATTCCTGAATTGAAATACGGTAGTTTTTTTTTCTTTTCTTCTTTCAGGAATTTGGGCCATTGGAGTCTAAAAAACCTGAATTTTCATGCACCACAAGCCTTTATAATTTATTAAAGGGGTCTTCCTCTGGATGGGGACTTGACACAACAGTGAAGGTCAGTTTTATTTGACGTGTATTGCGTTTCGTCCACTAGGTTTTCATTTTTTTTCACGCCGTTAAGTACACGTTAGGTAAATTTAGTTTCAGAGCATATTTTAACTAATCATTTTTCTTTGTCGAGAAACAGGTTCCAAGTCTCTAACCATTGCAACAGTAGCTCAATTGATTACGTATGATTATTAATACCGATGACCGTTCGAAGAATGGGTACTTCTGCTAGTCTCCGTATATACTACGATACGTGACTCTTCATCTGGGGACAAATATTTTTTGGACGTAACACATGACAGGGCCACGTCGAGTTGCCCATGAGAAAAACATTCAACTTTGTGCTTTATTGACAGTCATACTAAAGCATACTTTTACTGGAAATTAGAGCCTTTTAAACTTTAAATGGTAGGTAGGTGGGTTGGTATTCGAGGGATTTATCGTAGGACGTCTCTCGTAAAGTCTCTGTTGGCATCCACGTTTATGTTGTTTGAGACAGATAATCCGAATTCTTATTTTTTATTATACTCAAGATGGCTTTTATGTGTACTATACCTCAGAATGTACTGTATAATCCACCAGTTACCACGAATAGTGGCGAGTGAGGAATATTTCATAAATAATAGGGATAAGAGAATGAATAATCTGCTGAACCGACATTCGAATAAAAGCCTACTGTACAAAATAATAAATCCAATAACACAGAATGGTAGTAAGGGAATGCACCTTGTAGTAAACTTTTAGTTACAATGTTCACAGTCGTAGTCTTGAATATTTAAAATAATTATACTATCAACTAGCTGTACCCCGCATTAGTTGCAACGCCAATCAAAAAGTGTTGGCGTTGTAACTTTGTTTGTTGAGGTGCTGTTGAATAGACAATATTTTTTCTATTTCTGTTAACTGCCTCTAAACTTTTGTAAAATGGATTTAATAATTCAGAAACATTTGTGTGAGCGAGCGCATTATCTCACCAAAGTTTCATCGCAAGCGGATGAATGGTATATGAACGCATACGGGACTTTGTTGAAACGATTAGCGCGCCGTCACTCTTTTACTAATTATATTCGTTCGCTACGTATTGAAATATGGATTTACTAAGCCACAAACCTTTGCTGGAGTGTATTCAACAACTCACCAAAATACCATCACAATCGTATGAATGGTTTATGAACGCATAAGGACTTTGTTGAAACAATTCACATACCGTCACTCATTTGTTGAATCCACTCGTGCGCTAACTATCGTAATATGGTTTTACTAAGTCAGAAACCTTTGCAGGAGTGTACATAACAACTCACCAAAGTTAAATCGAAATCGGAGGAATGGTATATAAACGCATACGGGACTTTGTTGAAACGATTAGTGCGCCGTCACTCATTTGTTGATTCTACCCATGCGCTACCTATTGTAGAATGGATTTGCTAAGTAAGAAATCTTCGCAGGATTATACACAACAACTCATGAAAGTTTCATCGCAATCGAATGAATGGCATACGTACGCATACGGGATTTTGTTAAAACGATTCGATCGCCGTCACACATTTGTTGAATCTATTCGTGCGCTACCTAATGTAATACGGATTTACTAAGTAAGAAATCTATGTAGGAGTATACACAACAACTCATCAAAGTTTCGTCAAAACGAACTTGGCGGCCAAGCGAAGTTGAAACATTTTAATAGACTTTTATCGCGATTTAGCCATCTGAGCGCAGTGAAACGTGGTACAGTAAATGATTATACATATTTTAATGCATTGGCATTTAATTTAGTTTAATTGTTTACATATCCTCAAGATGGCGTCTGTGCGAAATTTTAAAATTAAGTTTTTATTTCTTGTGTCGTAGGTAACCATGCGATCGAAATTAAAGTTTGAATATTGAAGCTACGCAATAATTTTCCTTTAACGGTACTTAACTCTATGGCCTATACATATAACAATAAAAAATGGCGACCATCCGAAATATTTGACGGTTCTCTACGAATCTTTTACAGCAATGAAACTGAAATATTTTCTGTCCATAGAGGCTATGAACATAAGTTCACCTATAGGACTTTCAATAACCTGGTGAGCACAAATCCGACATGGCGGCGAGGCGAGTATAAATATTAAAATGGACGTTTCTCGCGATTTAACAATCCGAGTGCAAAGAAACTTTGTACGGTAAATGCTTACTTAAAATACCTACATATATAAACATCCAACATGGCGACAATCCGAAATATAAGGACGGTTCTCAATATCTTCGAATCTATTACAGTAATCAAACTAAAGTTTTGTATGTAGATAGAGGCAATTAACATAAGTAGGATATATGAAAATAGGCTGTATAGTTCTTCACGGAAATACGTGTTTCCTTTGGGCATACATTTGTGTTGACCGACTGAAAGGTCACATTCTACACTGAAAATAGATTTGAAGCTTTCTAAAATTGTTCGAAGAGTAACTTCCTTCTCTCTCAGCTAAGGGCAGATGACCTCGTTGTTCCGTCCCTAAAAACAACAATAACTAACTAACTCTCCTGTGTTTCATTGTCAAAAAACACTATCACATCACTCTAATTGTGCTGTTTTCATAATGTATAACATATTACCGGTGGTTCCTATGAACTTAAGACGCACGGTACAGCATAACAACTTGAAAATCCCATTTTTGAAATCATTTTTAAAGTATAACCCTACTCTTCTAGTTGATTGTGGATAATTAATTTTTGAAATATCTGCATTAGTTTAGGAGTTATGATTTTAATTAGTACGAGCCTATAGTGGCAATAATTAAGACACGAGTATGTTTATAAAACGAGCGTATGCGAGTTTAATAATTTTCATACGGTCATGTAGCCCCGAGTACTTTGGGTGTGTGTAGAATCTGTCCGATAACCGGTGTTAATTGTGATGACTGTATTAGTGTGTGTTATCTGTTAGGTAGATTTCATTAGAAAGCTAACTATTGCAATGGGTCCCATGTTTCGACTTCCGGAAAATTTCGACATATCTTCGCGTTTCACATCCCCCAGACCCCAAAACCACCGTCAGTTCAAAATTTTATACATAATTTATGTATATATATACAGTGTGGTCCACCCGCCCCTTATTATTTAGTTTTACGAAACCCCACTAACATCGCATTTCTCCCGATGGTCGATATTGCTCTGCGTTCTGACTGTGTGACAGCATTATAATTGGGTCATGGGTCTAGCAAAGAAAAACCGACCTTAAACTTTTCCCCGCCAAATACTATGGCCCATTCTACTAACATATGACTTACTGCTCCTTGAAATAACACACATACACGTAATACGATCGAATTAATAGCTTACGCCACGTGATCTGTAATAGTAGAAAGTTAAATCAACACCATAAACCGTGATTGAAGACTTTGAGATGGACTTAAACGTTTGAGGTGGGACGGCTACAGTAACTAAAGCACGTTTAGCGTGCGCCATCCACCATGTGTTCGTGGTTGAGAGAGAGAGTTGGTCACTGGTCGTGGCCGAGTGCGGTACGTGTGTGCGCGCTGTGTGACTGCATTGGAAGAGGTTACGGTTCCTAATACCGGTGCTTCCTTAGTTCCACGTGTGTACTGACCTTCCGTGTGTCATTCGGACAATACTTTTTTAAGTAGTGTTCCAGATAGGACAACAAAACCAGAAACCCAGAAAACCCCGCTGAAAATCATGTCCGGATACCAGAGAAAAAACACCGTACGCTGCCAATGGGACAGGCAGGGTTCTCGCCCTTCACCAGGAGAAATTCACCGCTGGATTGGCGATACCCTCCGGTTGACTGTCGACCAAGTAGAAGCCATCCAGTTAAATGCGCACGAAAAAACCATGTACATCAAGGTAATCACCATAACTATTTATCAGAAATTGTTAAATACTTTTGCAGATCCTATTAAATTTCAGTATGATTCAGGCGAAATGACCAATGTTAAGCTCTCCACAGCGGATTCCAATTTTACCACAGTGCGTATATTTAATGTCCCACTCGAAGTACCCCCTGAAATTTTCAAATCCGTCCTGTCGAAATATGGCACTGTGAGTGACGTCAGGAAAGAACAATGGTCTTCTGCTTATCAGTTCCCGGTGTATAATGGAATACGTGCCGTAACTATGGATATCAAGCAAGATATCCCCTCCACTGAGGCTTTTGGTGGCCATTCTGGCTATATAACGTATAATGGACAGAAACAGACCTGTTTAATTTGCAATGCTACCACACATCTACGTATTAACTGCCCAAAGAAAATGATTCCCCTCGGTATAACTCCTACACAACAACGACGTGTACAATACTCGGAAGTTGTGACGCAGCAAACGTCATATGAAAACATGCTCATTCATCAGTCAGCTGAGACAACACCAGGAGTGACCTCGGATACATCTGACGCAGAACTGGTACCTTGCCCTGACCAGAGCTGCGAGACACAGAGTGCCCCTGTGCTCTCGGCAACCTGTATCGCAGCCTTAGAACCAACTCTGCCGTTACTACAGGCTGCCACAGAAATTTTGTCTTCACTGCCCCCGACTTCGCTGGTCCCTACCGACTCACTTAAGAATGTTGATCGGGGATCCGAGAACGTCTCTAAGAAGATTAAAACAAATGCCTCGATTGCCGTACCAGCCCCGAAGAATAAAACTGGCTCCACAAACGTTTCCGCAGCTGTGAAAAAGAAACAAAATCTTCTTTCTACGTCATCTAGGGACCCACGAACGCTCTCAACCGCTGACAGCCGGCCTATGAATGGCAGTCAAAAGGAACTATCTCAACCTAATTTGACATAGTGCACCAGGATAATTCTCACCTGTGTCTTCTTTCGAGTCCACCTTCCAGTATGTCTAGCACAGCTTTTATACTTCTCTTAATGGCGCAATTTCTCACTGTGGCCACTGTGAATATCAATGTAATAGAATGCCCTCTGAAATTTCAACTGTTGGAGAGATTCCTTCGAGATGCTGACATTGACATTGCTTTCATTCAAGAAGTTGCTATACCGTGTTTACCCATATCTGCCTTCTACAAACAATACATCAATACCGGTAATACGAATAGAGGGACCGGATTCCTCATAAGACATGATATCCCACTCGCAGGTGTGCTATGTCATCCATCAGGACGCATAATATCTGGACACATAAACAATACCACCCTGATAAATGTATATGCCCCATCCGGGTCTAATAAACGTGTGGAACGGAAAATGTTCTTTCAACAGAGTATACTGCCTCATCTGCACGACGTTAAGGAAAAACTTATTCTTGCAGGGGATTTCAATTGTATTCAACGCCCAGAGGATTCCACTAGTCCATACAGAGGTGTCAACCCGGCTCTCAGGACCCTTCTTACCTCCCTACACCTCATTGATGCTGTGGATAGTTTAAGGGTGCCCCTGCCCCATTACACCTGTATAAGTCACAACTCCTCATCACGACTTGACCGCATCTACTTTTCACAGGAACTTATCCAGCCTAGACGATATGAAGTGATTCCTGCCAGTTTCACTAACCATCATGCTGTCGTATGTACAATCTCTTACCCCCATCCCATATTTCACATAGGAAGAGGTTATTGGAAGCTGAATTGCTCGCTGTTACTGGAGGAGGAATGCCAAGATATTTTCAGACAACACTGGATTCGATGGGTCCAACAAAAATGCAAATTTCGCGACTGCACAGACTGGTGGGATATTTTAGTTAAACCAGGGATCCGCCGCGTCTTTAAGAACATATCTTCCCAACGAGGTCAGGAAAGACGGGATACAGTTGAATTTTACTATAGAGTTCTTCGCCAGCTCCAGCAAAGATCTGATGCTGGGGAGCGTATATATGACCAGATCCGGGAAGTTAAAACCAAGCTCCTGTCTCTACAGCAACGAACGCTCGCTCATATCAACGTGGCTTTAAAAGATCGTACAGTGCTCCCGGACGAAAGTGCAAGTGTATACCATATCGCCAAAGGACAACGTGAGCGGCAACGTAAATATATCCACCGCCTCCGCACCAGTACTGGAAGTGTCGTCACCTCCCCTGACGCTATACGTAGTGAAATATCATTATTTTATCAACGGTTCTACGCTAAGGCTCCCATTGATCCACAGCAGGTGACCCTATTGCTGTCATCTTGCAGTACCAAACTATCTCCGGACAACAAAACTCTGCTAAGCGGATATTACGGATGAAGAGATTCACTCTGTGGTTAAACGACTCCCAAACAACCGCTCACCTGGCATTGATGGACTGCCATATGAAATGTATAAACACTTCTGGCCTCTCATTGGCAAAGAATTTTGTCATGTCCTGCGTACCATTCTCCAACGTCGTGCTCTTTGTCAATCACATCACGAGGGTACCATAGTCCTCATACCAAAAACATCCTCTCCCATGGCAGTTGGTGACTTCCGACCAGTTACTCTGCTCTGCAGTGACTATAAAGTCCTTACCAAAGTACTTGCATGCCGATTGAAGACTGTTCTACCTGATATCATTGGTGATGAACAATGTTGCAGTATTCCTGGAAGAACTCTGTTAACAAACTTAGCGATACTACGGGACCTACACCTAAAAGCCGAAATGCTCCCCACTGAGCCAATGAGTTTTCTCACCTTAGATCTTGATAAAGCTTTCGACCGCATCAGTCATGAATACTTGTACATGGTCTTGCAACACTTCGAATTTCCTGAAATCCTTATTGACTACATTCGTATGATAAATTGTAATGCTACGTCTAGAGTGCTCGTCAACGGTTTTCTTTCCCCTCTGATTCCAATACAACGATCAGTTAGGCAAGGATGTCCCCTTTCTATGCTACTTTTTGTCATTGGCCCTGAACCGTTCATTCGGACTACCCAGGTGAAGCTACAGGGTTACAAACTGTCCACACATGTTTTTGGAATGTGCGCCTATGCTGATGACGTATCAATATTGATCCGCAATGAAGAAGACATCTCCCACATCGATAGCGTCCTTCAGCTCTACCATATCGCCTCTGGAGCACAATCGAACCCCCAGAAAACTGCTTTGCTTCCGCTCAATACTAACTCAGTGATTACCCCACAGCCCTGGTTCCGGATAGTAAATGAGGTGAAAATTCTTGGCATTACCTGGAAGCAATCGCTTCTGGACACAGTGCAAGTTAACTGGACTAAGGTCATTGCCAAAGTTAGGGGGGTCCTGATCCAATTTGGTCAAAGAAACCTCAATATAGTGCAACGGGTCATGGTCCTCAACGTGTTTGCGCTCTCTAAAATATGGTATGTCGCACAACTTTTCCCACTTCCCAAAATGTTTGAGAGCCAATTGGCAAAATATACAGGTTGGTTTATATGGCAAGGATTTTTGTTCCGAGTACAACGCGAACAGTTGTATCTCCCATCCCGGCAAGGCGGGCTAGGGCTAACAGCTCATGGCATGAAATGCCGTGCACTCCTCTGCAAGAACGATATCACCATTCTTTCCCAACATGACACTTTTACGAAAGCGCTATACAAAGATATTCGAAACACAGCCCGTGGTTGTGATAGAGCTTTGCCGAAGATATTTAGGGACCATCAACAGCACCTTCTGGAAACTGTTCGCCAAATGCCATCAGGGATTGTTCCAACGACGAAAAGTATCTATAACATGTTGCGGCAAGTGGTACACTCCAAACCGCGAATAGAGGCCACCACCCTCTATGTCCATTGGCCCACTGTTTGGAAAAATTTTGGGGCTATGTCCATTTCTTCTGCTGTACACTCCCAAGTTTTTATCTTCCTCAACGATCTCATCCCAACCGCTCTACGGCGATATACCATCCATCTTGAAGCTTACCCATGGTGTACTATATGTGGTCAAACTGATACGGCGATACACCGCTTCACATCATGCACGCGAGTTGCCTCCACGTGGCTGTGGTGTAAGGGAAAAGTATGTCAACTATTAAATGTGCCCTCGGATGACCTTGATGACAGGAAGTTGGTTCGTTTGTCGGTGACCGCCTTCCCCCAAATTAAACAGACTGCCATTGTGTGGATAATGGGCCAATATGTACACTTCGTGATGGACAATGATCAACATTTCTCTTTCCTGGATCTCAGGTATCACCTGCAAAAAGAGCGTTGGAAGCTTAGTGAAAGTGGACAATTGTACGATAAATATGGACACTATCTGGATTTCTTGTGATGTATTAGTCTGGTATTTATCATATCTGAAAATTCTGTAATTCTGTAAAGAGCTAATAAAAAAAAATAAAAAAAAGAGGGTTAAAGCCTGACCGTACGTGGAGGGCGCGAGCGGGTAGAATGCTGCTTCGAATCCAGTAGTAGGCATAGTTTTTTGAACGAAAGCCCACATTCCATTTTAGTCGGGATGTAACTACATTGCCACAGTTATTGCCTTAAGACGTATTTTTGTGAAGACTACGTTGACTTTTGCTGATTTATTTACGAGAATACGATCGAATTGGTACGATATGCCACGTGACCTGTAATGGCAGAAAATTAAAAAAACTGGCATGAATATTAACACAACATATCGAAGTGTCGCTCCGGAGGTCCGGGTTCGTTTCCCAGCTCTGCCAAGAAATGTAATACTTGTCTGAGGGCTGAAATTGGGTACACGTAGCCTCGTGAAGAAAATATGAGAAGAAGTGGGTTCGATTCCCACCTCAGCCACCCTGGAAATGGTTTTCCGTGGTTTCCCACTTCTAATCCGGCCAAATTCCGGGACGGATTCTATCTTAAGGCCAAGGCCGCCTCCTTCCCAATCCTTAATTTCAAATACACACATCATTATAAGCCCGCAATAACTCAGGTAATCAGACAAATTCTACACACATACCCAAGTAAACGGGGCTAAATGACCGCGATGCTCTAGCCCCTCAAATGAAACAAAACAAAAACATATCGAAGGATATTCTGATCGCCAGTGCTTGCATCGAAGTACACGTATTTCTTAGAATTTCCCATGGTATTATTAGCACTCTTTCGATTTATGCAAAAAATGAAAGTAGACTTATGAGATCTACACAGGGCCAAAAATTGTGTGTCTGTGTGTGTGAGAATGTGTGTCTGTGTGTGTGGGTGTGAGTGTGTGTACTCTGAATGTCTGCCCCCCCCCCTCGGTGAAACTGAATTGAACGAAAATTGGTACAGAGGTAGAACTAGCAAAGGGCACCTCAGTGTCATGTATTATATCGCCGCCAACTTGACGGAAGCGTAATGGCGGCCACCCAAATATTCAAAGCTTAAATCAAATTACGAATAACCAAATGATCCGATCTCTACCAAATTTTGCAACAACATATATTTATATGGCGAGCATCTTTTGACTAAACTACAAGGTAATCAGCCCAATAGTTTGCAGATGGCGGCCATGTATGTGTGCAAATCGATTCCCGCTATCAATTCAAACCCGGTGAAACCGAATTGAACGATATTCGGTACAGAGGAAGCACTGGCAAAGGACACCTCAGTGTCATGTTTTATATCGCCGACATCTTCACGAAAACGTAATGGCGGCCTCCCAAATGTGAAAAGCTTAAATTAATTACGACCAACCTAATAATCTGATCTCTACCAAATTTTGCAACAACATACCTTTATGTGGGAAGCATATTTTGACCAAACTGCAAGATCATCAGCCAAACAGTTTGCATATGGCGGCCATGTATGTGTGCAAATCGATTCCCCCTATCAATTCAAACACGGTGAAACCGAATTGAACGAAATTTGGTACAGAGGTAGCACTAGCGTAGAACACCTCAGTGTCATGTTTTATATCGCCACCATCTTGACGGAAACGGAATGACGGCCACCCAAATGTTAAAAGCTTAAATGAATTACGACCAACGTAATCATTTGATCTCTACCAATTTTTTCAACAACATACCTTTTTGTGGGAAGCATCTTTTGACTGAACTACAAGGTCATCAGCCCAATAGTTTGCAGATAGCGGCCATGTATGTGGGGAAATCGATTCCCCATATCTATTCACACACGGTGAAACAGAATTGAATGACATTTTTTACAGAGGTAGCACTAGCAAAGGGCACATCATATTCATGTATAATATCCGTATAGCACGTTGTATTTCAAGAAGCTACTGGGAGGGGCAGACACCAACAGGGAACAAATAAGCAATTAAACATTTAAGAGTAATACAGTAATTGAAGTGAAGTGGTCTTGTGATCTGACCATTTGTGGTCAAGACTCTGAATACCCTGACTCTCCTATCTCTTCCAGAGTAACATTCGGTCACCTTTCCAAAAGGCCAGACTAGGGGGGGGGTGAAACATCCCTAACTAAGACCAAGTCCCCCACTTTAATGTCGGGACTGGAAAGAAACCACTTCTGCCTCCGTTGTAAGGAAGTTAAATATTCCAAGTTCCACCTTTTCCAAAAAGAATTACGGAGGGCTTCAAGTTTCCGCCAAACAATGGGTAGATTAAAATCCCTGAAAGAATTGGGAAGGGAAGGAGGGGCAGAGAGAAAAGGGCGTGTAAAGAAGCGACCAGGTGTAAGTGGAAGGAGGTTATCAGGGTCATTGGAAAGCGGAGTTAAAAGGCGAGAATTATCTACACTTTCAATCACGAAATAACTAGAAGCTGAGGGAAATAAAGCACTAGTAAAGATTGCGATACGATGAGAAAGAAGAATTGGCAAGTTTAAACAAAGCGTATAGAAACAAGTACATCTATTCAAGACAAGAATATACCAAATAAACAAAGGAACTATGCGAGTAGAAAGCAAGAACGCCATAGGTAACAAACGAGTAGCCATAAACAATAACCTCAAGTTATAATGAGTATCAAAGGGGTTACTCAGAAAAATACTTAAGTCAGCGAAAAACGTGACATGACAAGTATGAATAAAAAAAACACATCGAATGTGACGACGAGAAAAAACAAGTTTGTTCATCAATGAACATTAAGATCGCAAAATATGCAAGCAAAGTGCAATACATAAGCGCGTGAGAAATACGCAACGAAGTTTTGAAACAGGGATCGAAGCAGTTATAGAATACGAGCATGAGTAAGTGAGAGACGAAAAAAAGCACGGCCTTGACACACATAGTACAACGAGATAAGACATATAAATAGCTGAAGGAGTCCTTAACTAGAACAAGTTTATTTTGGGAAGTAGGCGAGCGACTTCTGTACTTGTAGTAGCAACTCGCCAGACAATGCTTGGCAATCAGCCAGAGTTGAGATAAGAGAAACTTGCTTTGAACTGTGTCAAGCGTACAGGAAATAAACAACAACTTGGCCTTCCTCAGACTGGTATACAAACAAGTCTGACAAACAAGCAGTTCAAAGTACACACACACTAGTTGAATCAGCTGTAACTTAAAGCAGATATTCAGTTTGGACGGCATGCAGTCAATCGTAACTTGGACGTGAAAAAGCAATTTAAAGATATATGAAATAGAGTAGGAAATCAATTTCGCATAATTGAGAGGATCACGAAATCGGACAATTTTCAACAAAAAGAAGCTTAATTCTTCCGAGCAAAGAAGACAAGCTGGGACATTGAGAAGAAGGTTATGCATAAGAATAGTTATTCTAGATGCTATAGAATTCAGAGTTTCAAGCGGTTTCATAAGCGACTTCCAATTGCGAGGAAGGAGGGAGGAGCCGGCCGTGGCCATCCTTCTACATAGCGAAAGAAGTGAAACATAGCGTACAGTAAAGTGATGGAGACTGATAGCCATGGTTTTACACAAGGGGAAGATAGTTTTTAATAGAGAGTTTAAGCAATTAACTGCTATAAAAAATGACATAAGAAGATAAACGAAATAACACAAAGCAAGGCGAACTTGAATTGCCATTTTGTGCGGGAAGAAGGAAAAGCCATTTAAACAACTCACAGAGGTAGTGTAGTTGTTCACGATAAGACATCGTTTCGACAAGTGGTTTTCAAAAATATTGAGATTTGAAACATGAGCGTTCTCTTTTTCAGAAATGGGATTTATGTCAGCTGTAACGAAATGACATTGCGCTTTGGTTTGAACACTGGTATGTTTGATTTCACCAGTAATAACCCAACCAAAATCGGTGTCTCTAGCGACCACGGTTGAAGATAACTTGCGTGTTTGTTTGCGAATGCAATTCCAAAAAACATTGGCACTGAAAAGCACATCAATGGGACCTTGAGCATTAAACTGAGGATCGGCTAACCTTAAGTGCGAAGGAATCTTTAATCCGGAGGTATTGATAGAGTGACTTGGAGTGTCCTTGCCAATACTGGTAAGAATGAGACAGTTTAAATTAAGATTGGTGTTTCTTTGGCAAACGTCTCTGATTTTCAATTTTGAAGACTGCAAAACTTGAGTTTTCAAATTGTCAATGCCGGTCACATTGACAGAAGTAGGCGATGACGAAAGACCTAGTTTTTTAATCAACGATTGCGAAACAAAGTTGTGCGTTGAAGCGGAATCGAGAAGACCACGGGTTCTGAACCAATTTCCAAATTTATCTTGGATTTCGAATTGTACAGTGGTCAACAGGGTTTGCGCACTGTGAAAAGTGTCGGCGTTGGAAATGCAGGAAGAAGCATTAGTTTGTTCGGAGCGGCTCTGCAAGGAGCTTAAAGAGGCAGGTGCTGATGACCTCGATTTATCGTGAACGTGCAATAAAGAATGATGCGGTTTTTTACAATGGAAACAGAGATTTGATGACGTACAGTTCGAAGAAGAATGCTTAGGTGATAAGCAGTTGAAACAATGTTTGCTGTTCAAGACAAAGTTTCTTCGATCTTCGACAGACAATTCTTTAAAGGATTTGCACAAATACAATGTGTGAAGCTTTTTACAGAGCGTGCATTTTAACGATTTGTTAAGCGGCCTGATATCTTCTCTTGAATGATTGAAAGAAGAACGGGTTTGTTTGTTTTCGACAAATGGGGGCTGATGTCCCTTTGAAGAAGCAAGTTTTTTTTCAAAAATTTGACACTGAGGATTCGTTTCGACTTTTTCGCACTGAAATGCGAGTGCTGTAAGGAATTGACATCGACTGTTGAGAAACGAGATAAGGTGTTCGAACGAATGTTCCTTGTTGCAGGTGAGTTCGATCTCCCAGGCCTTCAGTGTCGAAAAATCGAATCTTGATGTAGCTAGGTGAATAAGTATGGTGTCCCATGTTTGGACAGGCTGTTTTAGTTGGTATAACGCTCTGACATTTAACTGCATAGAGTCTAAGAGGTCTCTTAAAGATGTGACGTCATTAGGTTTGACGGCTGGTAAGTTGAACAAACAACGGATGTGTCGAGCGACACTCAAACGTAAATTGCCATATCTCTCTTTAAGGAGATTAAAGGCGATGTGGTAGTTGTCTGCGCTTAAAGGCAGTGACTCCACCAAGGCCAAGGCCTCAGATTCCAAAGAAGTGCGGAGGTAGTAAAATTTATGTATGTCTGGGATCTCGATATTTTCATGAATTAAAGAGCAGTAAAGTTCGTAAAAAGAATACCATTCACCTTCCTTGCCTGAGAAGTGCGGTAGGCTTATCTTGGGAAGTAACGGTTTCGGTTTGTTCTTGTGAACTGAAGCGGGTGCGAACTGGGCCGGATTGATGACCCTAGTGTCCGGTTCTGAGATATTGCGGATCAGTTGGTGGGCCTTTGCAATTCCTTCAAAGTACAAGGGTTCGACCTCGTCCCGATCCGATTGCAGTTCTGGACAAGCGGATTCAATCTCGGTTTGAATTTGGTCATAATAATCATAAGACCGTTCGTACAACTTAAGGCGATGAGTCAAGATGTCTAAATCACACTCGGCGGGATTTAACTTGTTGATAAAATTTCGGAATCTAGTGAGTTGCCCTTTATAAGAAGAACGTCTAGCAATGAGAGTTTCATCTTTTTCAGTAGGAGCCATGATAAAAAGAATAAATTGAAATACAACTCACGAAACTGTAGAACCTTGAAGATGCTGTCAAATTGGCAACAGCAAAAGAGTAGAAAGAACAGGACACCCCAAAGGAGACAGGAGCGGCCTCTTTCCCGTTCACAGGCTTTGCATGACGTAGATATAGCTGAAAGATCCAAAGGAGATATTAGAAATATGCAAAGTATTGTCAAATGACACTTTACAAACAATGGACAGAGCAAATGGACTCTCCCGGGTTTCGGCACCAAATTTTGGGGAGATTATAGGCTAGGGAATAACCCACCCACCAAGGGAAGATGATTAAGAGAAGGAAGTAGATTTGGGATTGGAAAAGAAGGATAGAAGAATAGGAGGAGAGTCCCACAAAAGTCATTAATTTGACTTTTAATCCATTTAGAAGCGGTTGCCACCGCAAATTCGTGCTCGGATACCTAAAGTGGGTACGAGCTTGGTCGAAGCTGACGGGAACCGCAGCTAAGGCTTGGGCAGTTTGCCAGAGAGAGGCTTTAGTGTGTTTCCTCCCAAGCACGAATGAAAGTACTATAGGGAAGGGTGATGGTCTGGCCAGACAAATAGTACAAGGTTTATTAAGTGTTAACGAGGGCATAAACCTAGGAAGAGCTAGGAAGGCCAGGATCCTGCCTAACTGTAGTATCAGAGAAATGATGAATCCAAAAACAAATATTTAATTTATTTGACAATTCCAAAAAGTTTGAGGAAATTAACAATTGTGCAATATAATTTTAATAAACATAGTTCATTTGAACTTTTTAACAAATAGGGTCGCAGACCTCTCAACATTAAACGGTTGCTCCAGGCAATTGACAATTTGCAAGGTTTCAAACCTTACATGTTTCTAAAATCTTTATAAGATTTAAACCAATAAACAATAAAATAATTAAAGCTTGAACGTGAATTGGAGTACAAAAAGTGCACTTTAAGAAATTCTTTAGAGAATGTTCTAGAGAAAATGACAATTTTGAAAATGACGATAATAACAACGTGAAAAACAAGATAGAAATTCCTACAACTTCTTATATTTATACAGAATTAATATATGAGAATTATACAAAGGAGGACAGGTCACTTACTGTGAAACCTGGAGAAAGTGAAAAGGAAGTTTCTAGACTTCCTATGTTTAATTAGGAATCACCGGCAAAATGGGGCAGTTTCCATTTCGTGAAACCTGAACATGACTCTCTCAAGAGTTTAAGGAATTGTTTTCCTGATTATAGGAAAGGAACAATGTGATTTAAAACTTGTATCACACAAGCAATTATACAGAATTTAATTAATGTTAAACTAGCAAAGTTGGAAGGGCACTTCGTGAGTAACACCTTATAGAAAGTTACAATTTTATAAATAATGGTTGTTAGTAGAAGGTTAAGGAAAGATCATTGGGATATAGGATCAATGTTCATGGCCGTATTTAATATAACCGGACGATCGCGACGCGGTAGAAACGTGGAGCAAGCACTGTTTATCACTGTAGTCTATGAAGATGGATGCAAAGTTCACTATAGAAACACTGAAGTTTATGAGAAAAAAAGTTATTGCAATTATGGAAATAACTGATTGCACTATATAGGTGAAAGTCTATTTCTTGAAAAAGTTGTGATTTACAATTAAATGCGTCATAGAATGTTCCAGAGGTTCCAGCGGTGGAGGAAAGTTAGCTATTGCAAAAATTTGTAAGGAAGATTCCTCATTTTAACTAGCATTTTCACAAGTGCGTGAACAATACTTGACGGCAAGACTCGCAGATAGAGAACAAGATCTCGAAGGTTCCAGAACGACCTTAGCAGAAAAATGGGGTTGAGAAAATCCAACGGAGGAACTGGCTTTATAATTATAGACAGCGGGTATTAGATAATATCCCACGTAGCGAGAGTATTTCTCTTTGAATAGCTTAAGAAAAGCTCTTTTTTAGTAAGGTTGGCTCATAAGCAAAAGCTCAACATGGCAAATCCCACGAGGAATGATATTTGCCCCAAAGTAAATAATTTCACACTGCCTATAAATTATAATTAAAAGCACTTGGAAGTTAAAACCATGAAGATGAGGTTAAAACTTTTAAAATGGTACTTATCTTGATTTCATGTTGAAGTCGAAGATTTCGATGATGATTACTTAGCCAACATGGCGTAGAAGAGGGTGTGCCTCTTGGTTTGAGGAGGCTAGCTCGAGCGGAGCTTTGACTGATCGAGTCAACTGCAGACTGAGAAGTGAGAGAAGCTCAACGAAGCACGGAGGGTCCAAGAAGGGGAAAAGAGTGGGGGGTAGGAGACAAAAGGAGAACATATAAACATTGCCAACTTTAAAGAAAGAAAATAATCTTTTGCTGAGCTGGTCTTCAAAGAGTTGACAACAGTATCTGGTAGCCAACTGGATATGGAATTCCTCTTGCGCGAGGAAGAGTTGAAGAGCTTCAGAGATTCGTTGTTATATGACGCTAGGTGGGTCACAGAATATATATCTGGAACAGACTCATACAAAATATAAGAGATTTGCACATAAAGGAGAAAACAAATGATCACTGTTGGTGTTTGACAAAAAGGAAAGAAAGAACGTGCAAAAGCATTCAAAATTATAATCTCAGGTACCGTGCATTCCAAGAATGCACCAGCTACTACAACCAACATTCAATTATACTCCTTGAAAAGGACAAAGAGTTATAACAATACCCATGCATTTAGGAGGAAATAGGGTATAAGTACTTTACCGAACATCCTGTTTTATTATTAAATTTTAACAAAAAGTCTTAGCATATCTTTAGGCCCGTATCACACGACACTCGCTGGCAAGGAAGCTGCTGTGATCGCTGGTACAAAATCCTGTATGATTCTGTTCTCTTCGTCAGTACACCTGCTTGTATGGCCGAAGTGTATCACACGCTAGCATTTTGTATGCTAAGTTGTATGAAATAAAACCGAAGGGCTGTCGTTTGAGGGCATTATTTGCAGTTCATTCCCCTTATTAACGCAAAGCGGTCGCGAAACTAGCTTTAAGTAAATTAGAAAACATGTTCGGTACTGAATGAATGCATTCCAATCAATATTTAAGATCTAACTGTAATAATTGAATATTTTACCATACGCGTTAATAAGAAGCGCAACAAAAACCTGCAGTTCGTGTTGGAAATGGGTGCAAGTGTTATTGCGCCCGCTCGCTCTTTCGAAGATCCCGGGTTCAAGACTATCCAACGGCAGATTTTTTAAATTCTTTTAAACTATTTTATTATACCCTCCCTACCTCGTACAGCAAGATTTCAACTTAGTTTTGTTCACATTATCTACGAAGACGATAGGGAAATTTATTTTCTTGTCTCATTTAAATGGCTATTTTCCCTAAATACTGTTCAAAACCATGGATGGACAGTATTCGTTATAATTATTAATATTTTAGTCGTCGTCTCCGTAGCGTAGCGGTCAGCATGGTTAGCTGCCGCCCCTGAGGTCCTGGGTTTGATTCCCGGCTCTGCCACGAAATTTGAAAAGTGGTATGAGGACTGGAACGGGGTCTACTCAGCCTCGGGTGGTCCAAATGAGTAGAGGGGGTTCGATTCCCACCTCAGCCAT
This sequence comes from Meconema thalassinum, assembly GCA_946902985.2. NCBI lineage: Eukaryota > Metazoa > Arthropoda > Insecta > Orthoptera > Tettigoniidae > Meconema > Meconema thalassinum. Next base: position 275,186,676 of record OX336390.1, read on the forward strand.
CCTCGAAGTGGTTTTCCGTGGTTTCCCACTTCGTCTTCAGGCAAATGCCGGGATGGTACCTACTGTAAGGCCACAGCCGCCTCCTTCCCTCTTCCTAGCCTCTCCATCCCTATCTTCCATCCCTTCCCCTCCCTCATGAGGCCCCTGTTCGCTTTGCAGGTGAGGCCGCCTGGGCGAAGTGCTGATCACACCTCCCCAGTTGTATCCATCCCTACCAGATGTTCCAAGCTCCAGGACACTGCCCATAGAGGCGGTAGTGGTGAGTTCCCTCGCTGAGTCCGTGGGAACCACCAACCTAGAGGGTAAATTGACTAAATAAATATAAATAAAATTTTACCCTCCAGGTTAGGTTTTCCCACGGTCTCAGCGAGGGATCCCATCATTACCGCCTCTACGGGCAGTGTCCTGGAGCTTGAAACATCTCGTATATATATATATATATATATATATATTCAGTGTGGTCCACCAGCCCCTTATTTTTTTGGAGGAAGGCAACCCAACTAACGCGTATGTCACATTCATCCTAAAAACATTAGTACCTGCTCCTTTACGTCCATTGTACAACTTTACCGTTGAGTACATCCTCGCGAATATAGTAGAAATCGATAGTGGCAGTGTTCTTTCAATGACCTCAAATATAATGCATGATTAAAACGATCAGAGCTCCGAATAACACCTTCTTACGTTTGGACAGGAAGTGTCTACGAATAGATTCAATACGTGCCAGCAATACACCATGGTTCTCGGTAGCTATGGTGGCTAAATCAAGAATTGCTAGAGTAGCGCCGACGAAGTCGCATTGTAGTAGGTACAAACCTTGAACTAGTACATTTTTTTGTGCATAATGTCGTTTATTGTAAATGTGGACGCATATCTATCTGTTCCAACGAGTGATTTTTATTTGGTCCTGAAAAGGACCGTACTTATCCGATGGTAGGCAGCCAGATTGGACGACGACATAATGATCTGTAGAATGAAAGCAAGGTATCCTGTATATTCAAGGTAGCAAGTGTATATATCTTTATATATATAATTCTTCGACACGTGTGTATGTGACTGAACTCCTCCTAAACGACTGAACTGATTTCGATGGAATTTGGTATGTATATTAGGGTGGGTCCATGTATGGATTAGATTCACAATCTGTCCCGGTAGGTGGAATTAACACAATTTTAGAACCACAATTTACACACAATTTTAGAACCACAATATACAGTCAAAAACAGTCGTCATGGAAACTACTAGCCTTGGCCTTTGTGAAAGATGATGTCTTTGGACGGTTTGTCTCTGCACGTTAGAGCCACCTGGTCGCAACCTGTGCAACTACCGCCATTACATACACTCCGCCCGTGGCGAAAAGTTGTGTTTTATACCAAAGGTGGCAGTGATGTCGAATTCTACTGTTTGTCTCTGCACGTAAGAGCGTTTCAAAGTCCCGTATGCGTTCATATACCATTCATCCGATTGCCATGAAACTTGGGTGATATGTTGAGTGAGCTCCAGGGAAGGTGTTTGGCTTAGTAAATCCATTTTACAATAGATAGCCCACGAATAGATTCAACAAATGAGCGACGACGCGCGAAGCGTTTCAAAAAGGTCCCGTTTGCGTTCAAATTCCATTCGTCCGATAGCGATGAAACTTGGGTGAGATGTTGTGTACACTCAAGGGAAGGCTTCTGGCTTAGTAAATCAATTTCACATTAGGTAGCGCACGACTAGATTCAACAAAAGAGTGACGACGCGCGAAGCGTTTCAACAAAATCCCGTATAAGTTTATATTCCATTCATAGATTGAGATAAAACTTTGATGAGCTGTTGTGTACACTTAAGTGAATGCTTCTAACTTAGTAATCCACTTCATAGGAGGTTGCGCACGAGTAGATTCAACAAATGAGCGGCGACGTGCGAAGCGTTTCAACAAAGTCCCGTATGCGTTCAAATACCATTCGTCCGATAGCGATGAAACTTGGGTGAGATGTTGTGTACACTTACGTGAAGGTTTCTAACTTAGTAAATCCATTTTACAATAGGTAGCTCACGAGTAGATTCAACAAATGAGCAACGACCGCGCGAACTTTTAATCAAAGTCCCGTTTGCGTTCATATACCATTCATCCGATTGCAATGAAACTTGGGTGAGATGTTGTGTACACTTACGTGAGGGTTTCTAACTTAGTAAATCCATTTAACATGAGGTTTCGCACGAGTAGATTCAACAAATGAGCGACGACGCGCGAAGCGTTTCAATAAGGTCCCGTATGCGTTCAAATACTATTCGTCCGATTACGATGAAACTTGGGTGAGATGTTGTGTACACCCTACGGAAGGTTTCTGGCTTAATAAATCCATTTTACAATAGGTAGCGCACGAGTAGATTCAACAAATGTGTAACGGCACGCGAATCATTTCAACAAAGTACCGTATGCATCCATATACCATTTATCCGATTGCGATGAAACTTTGGTGAATTGTTGTGTACACTCCAGGAAATGTTTTTGTCTTAGTAAATCCAGTTTTTAATAAGTAGCGCACGAGTAGATTCAATAAATGGGCGACGGCGCGCGAATCGTTTCCACAATGTCCCGTATGCGGTCATATATCATTTATCCGATCCGATCAAACCTTGGTGAATCATAGAGTACACGCCAGAGAAGGTTTCAGGCTTAGTAAATCTATTTTACAATAGGTAGCGCATGAGTAGATTCAACAAATGAGTGACGGCACGCGAATCGTTTAAAGAATATCACTTATGCGTTCATATGTCATTCATCCGATTCCGAAGAAACTTTGATGAGTTGTTGTGTACACGCCAGGGAAGGTGTTCAACTTGGTAATTCCATTTTACAATGTTGGTAGCGCACGAGTAGATGTAACAAATGAGTGACGACGCACGAAGCGTTCCAACAAAATCCTGTATGCGTTCATAAACTATTCATCGATTGCGATGAAACTTTGATGAGTTGTTGTGTACACTTACGTGAAGCTTTCTAACTTAGTAAATCCATTCCACAGTTGGTACAGCACGAGTAGATTCAACAGATGAGTGACAGAGCACGAATCATTTAAACCAAATCCCGTATGCGTTATATGCCATTTATCCATTTGCGATGAAACTTTGGAGAGTTGTTGTGCACGCTCCAACGAATGTTTCTAAATTAGTTAATTCAATTCACGATAGTTTAGAGGCAGTTAACAGAAATTGAAAAAAAATATTGTGTAACCAAAAGCACTTCAAGAAACAAAGTTACAACACTTTCTTTGATTGGCAGGACAACGTCTGCCGGGTCAGCTTGTATATATATACAATGTGGTCCACCAGCCCCTTATTTTTTTGGAGGAAGGCAACCCAACTAACGCGTATATCACAGTCATCCTAAAAACATTAGTATCTGCTCCTTTACGTCCATTGTACAACTTTACCGTGGAGTACATCCTCGCGAATATAGTAGAAATCAATAGTGGCAGTGTTCTTTCAATAACCTCGAATATAATGCATGATTGAAACGATCAGAGCTCTGAATAACACCTTCTTACGTTTGGACAGGAAGGTCTACGAATAGATTCAATAAGTGCCAGCAATACGCCACGGTTCTCGTTAGCTATGGCGGTTAAATCAAGAATTGCTAGATTAGCGTCACCGAAGTCGCATTGTAGTAGGTTCGAACCTTGAACTAGTACTTTTTTTTTTGCTTAATGTCGTTTATTGTGGATGTATTATGGACGCATATCTATCTGTTTCAACGAGTGATTTTTTATTTGGTCCTCAAAAGCACCGTACTTATCCGATGGTATGGAGCCAGATTGGACGACGACATAATGATCTGTAGAACGAAAGCAAGGTATCCTGTATATTCAAGGTAGCAAGTGTTCGAAATGTTGACCACCTTTGTTTAAAGGAAAACTCCGACTCACTCAGACGAACCAAATAGATTTGTTATGTGGGTAGGCTCACGAATAAATACATCAGACCGAAACTATAATTACTTTCAATGGCGTCTGTGCGAAAAGCGCTTGCTATACACTTACAATAATAGTTAGTTAGTGAGGTTTTAAGGGGCGGAACTACGAGGTCATCTGCCCACAACATGCAGTAAATACAGATAATTATAACATTATTGGTTTCACGTCCCTTTTAACTGCTCTGGTTTCTAGATACGCCGGGGTGCCGGAAGTTTGCTCCGAAGGGGATCTTCAACGTGCCAGTAAATCTACTGACACGACTGCCTTGCATTTGCGCACCCTCGAATGCCAGCTGACTGCGCTATGATACGAACCTGCAACCTTGGGCACAGCAAGCGAGAACGTTACCGCTGAGCCGTGCAGCAAGGCAGTAATTACAGAACGTGTCATATTATTATAACTATTGAACTATTAAAATTCTAATTATCACGAATAGAGTCACCTCCGTTGCGTATGGTCAGCGTGATTAGCTGCCACCCCGGACGTCCTGGGTTTGATTCCCGGCTCTGCCACGAAATTTGAAAAGTGGTATGAGGACTGGGACGGGGTCTACTCAGCCTCGGGTGGTCCAAATGAGTAGAGGGGTTCGATTCCCATCTCAGCCACCCTCGAAAGTGGTTTTCCGTGGTTTCCCACTTCGCCTTCGGGAAAATGCCGGGATGTTACCTACCTACGGCCACGGCCGCCTCCTTCCCTCTTCCTGGCCTATCCCTCCCGATCTGGTCCCTTCCCATCCCTCAAGAGGACCCTGTTCGCTTTGCAGGCCTCCTGGGCGAGGTGCTGATCCCATCTCCCCAGTTGTATCCCCCAGACGAGATGTTTCAAGCTCCAGGATACTGCCCGTAGAGGCGGTAATGATGGGATCCCTCGCTGAGTCCGTGGGAAAACCTAACCTGGAGGGTAAAATTGACTAAAAAATAATAATTATAACGAATAGAATCCATCCATGGTTTTGAACAGTATTTAGGGAAAATAGCCATTTAAATGAGACAAGAAAATAACTTTCCCTATCGTCTTCGTAGGTAATGTGAACAAAATCAAGTTGAAATATTGCTGTCCGAGGCATGGAGGTATAATAAAATAGTTTAAAAGAATTTAAAAAATCTGCCGTTGGATGGTCTTGGACCCGGGATCTTCGAAAGAGCGAGCGGACGCAAATACACTTGCACACATTTCCAACACATTCTGGAGTTTTTTTTTATTGCGCTTCTTATTAACGCGTATGGTATAATAATCAATTATTACAGTTAGATCTTAAATATTGATTGGAATGCATTCATTCAGTACCTGGCACGTTTTCTAATTTACTTAAAGCAAGTTTTAAGACCGCTTTATGTAATAAGGCGACAGAACTGCAAATAATGCCCTCAAACGACAGCCCTTCGGTTTTATTTCATACAACTTATCGTCCAAAATGCTAGCGTGTATACTTCGGTCTTACAAGCAGGTGTACTCACGAAGAGAACAGAATCATACAGGATTTTGTACCAGCGATTACAGCAGCTTCCTTGCCAGTGAATATCGTGTGATACGGGCCTAAAAATATGCTATGACTTTTTGTTAAAATTTAATAACAAAACAAGATGTTCGGTAAAGAACGTATTGCCTACTTTCTCCTAAATGCATGGTTATTGTTAGAACTCTTTGTCCTTTTCAAGGAGTATAATTGAATGTTGGTTGTAGTAGCTTCTTGAAATACAACGTGCTATGCGGATATTATACATGAATATCATGTGCCCTTTGCTAGTGCAAACTCTGTAAAAAATTCATTCAATTCGGTTTCGCCGTGTTTGAATTGATGTGGGGAATCGATTTGCACACATACATGGCCGCTATCTGCAAACTATTGGGCTGATGACCTTGTAGTTCAGTCAAAAGATGCTTCACACAAAAAGGTATGTTGCTGAAAAATTTGGTAGACATCAAATAATTAGGTTGGTCGTAATTTGATTTAAACTTTTAACATTTGGGTGGCCGCCATTCCGTTTCCGTCAAGATGGCGGCGATATAAAACATAGCACTGAGGTGGCCTTTGCTAGTGCTACCTCTGTACCAAACTTCGTTCCATTCGGTTTCACCGTGTTTGAATTGATAGGGGGAATCGATTTGCACACATACATGGCCGCCATCCGCACATTATTGGCCTGATGACCTTGTAGTGTGATCAAGAGATTCTCTATACATAAAGGTATGATGTTGCAAAATTTGGTGGAGATCAGATTATTAGGTTGGTCGTAATTTGATTCAAGCTTTTATCATTAGGATGGCCGCCATTACGTTTTCGTCAAGATGGCGGCGATATAAAACATGACACTGGAGTGCCCTTTGCTAGTGCTACCTCTGTACCAAATTTTGTTCAATTCAGTTTCACCGTGTTTGAATTGATAGGGGGAATCGATTTGCACACATACATGGCCGTCATCTGCAAACTAATGGGCTGATGACCTTGTAGTTCAGTCAAACGACGCTCGCCATCCATACAAGTATATGTTGTTGCAAAATTTGGTAGAGAACGGATGATTAAGTTAGTCGTAGTTTGATTTAAGCTTTGAACATTTGGGTGGCCACCATTACGTTTCCGTCAAGATGGTGGCGATATGAAACATGACACTGAGGTGTTCTACTCTAGTGCTACCTCTGTACCAAATTTCGTTCAATTCGGTTTCACCGTGTTCGAATTGATAGAGGGGGCAGACATTCAGAGTACACACACTCACACACAGAGAGAGACACAGTCACTCAAACACAGGCAGACACACAATTTTTGGCCCTGTGTAGATCTCATAAGTCTACTTTCATTTTTTGCAAAAATCGAAAGTATTCTAATAATACCATGGGAATTTCTAATGAATACGTATACTTCGATGCATGCACTGGCGATCAGAATATCCTTCGATATGTTGTTTTGTTTCATTTGAGGGGCTAGAACATCGCGGTCACATAGCCCCGTTTACTTGGGTGTGTGTGTAGAATTTGTCTGATAACCTGAGTTATTGCGGGCTTGTAATGATGTGTGTATTTGCAATTAAGGATTGGGAAGGAGGCGGCCGTGGCCTTAAGATAGAATCCGTCCCGGAATTTGGCCGGAGTAGAAGTGGGAAACCGCGGAAAACCATTTCCAGGGTGGCTGAGGTGGGAATCAAACCCACTTCTTCTCATATTTGCTTCACGAGGCTACGTGTACCCAATTTCAGCCCTCAGACAAGTATTACATTTCTTGGCAGAGCTGAGAATCGAACCCGGACCTCCGGAGCAACACTTCGATATGTTGTATTAATATTCATGCCAGTTTTTTTAATTTTCTGCCATTACAGGTCACGTGGCATATTGTACCAATTCGAACGTATTTTCTTTATAAATCATCAAAATTCAACGTACTCTTCACAAAAATGAGTCGTAAGGCAATAAATGTGGCAATGTAGTTACATCCCGACTAAAATGGAATGTGGGCTTTCGTTCAAAAAAGTATGCCTACTACTGGATTCGAAGCAGCATTCTACCCGCTCGCGCCCACCACGTACGGTCAGGCTTTAAACCTCTTTTTTTTTATCTTATTTTTTTTTATTAGCTCTTTACAGAATTACAGAATTTTCAGATATGATAAATACCATACTATTACATCACAAGAAAATCCAGATAGTGTCCATATTTATCGTACAATTGTCCACTTTCACTAAGCTTCCAACGCTCTTTCTGCAGGTGATACCTGAGATCCAGGAACGAGAAATGTGGATCATTGTCCATCACGAAGTGTACATATTGGCCCATTATCCACACAATGGCAGTCTGTTTAATTTGGGGGAAGGCGGTCACCGACAAGCGAATCAACTTCCTGTCATCAAGGTCATCCGTGGGCACATTTAATAGTTGACATACTTTTTCCTTACACCACAGCCACGTGGAGGCAACTCGCGTGCATGATGTGAAGCGGTGTATCGCCGTATCAGTTTGACCACATATAGTACACCATGGGTAAGCTTCAAGACGGATGGTATATCGCCGTAGAGCGGTTGGGATGAGATCGTTGAGGAAGATAAAAACACGGGAGTGTACAGCAGAAGAAATGGTCATAGCCCCAAAATTTTTCCAAACAGTGGGCCAATGGACGTAGAGGGTAGTGGCCTCGATTCGCGGTTTGGAGTGTACCACTTGCCGCAACATGTTATAAATACTCTTCGTCGTTGGAACAGTCCCTGAAGGCATTTGGCGAACAGTTTCCAGAAGGTGCTGTTAATGGTCCCTAAATATCTTCGGCAAAGCTCTCTCACAACCACGGGCTGTGTTTCGAATATCTTTATATAGCGCTTTCGTAAAAGTGTCATGTTGGGAAAGAATGGTGATATCGTTCTTGCAGAGGAGTGCACGGCATTTCATGCCATGAGCTGTTAGCCCTAGCCCACCTTGCCGGGATGGGAGATACAACTGTTCCCGTTGTACTCGGAACAAAAATCCTTGCCATAGAAACCAACCTGTATATTTTGCCAATTGGCTCTCAAACATTTTGGGAAGTGGGAAAAGTTGTGCGACATACCATATTTTAGAGAGCGCAAACACGTTGAGGACTATGACCCGTTGCACTATATTGAGGTGTCTTTGACCAAATTGGATCAGCACTCCCCTAACTTTGGCAATGACCTTAGTCCAGTTTGCTTGCACTGTGTCCAGAAGCGATTGCTTCCAGGTAATGCCAAGAATTTTCACCTCATTTACTATCCGGAACCAGGGCTGTTGGGTAATCACTGAGTTATTATTGAGCGGAATCAAAGCAGTTTTCTGGGGGTTCGATTGTGCTCCAGAGGCGATATGGTAGAGCTGAAGGACGCTATCAATGTGAGAGTTGTCTTCATTATTGCGGATCAATATGGATACGTCATCAGCATAGGCGCACATGCCAAAAACATGTGTGGACAGTTTGTAACCCTGTAGCTTCACCTGGGTAGTCCGAATGAACGGTTCAAGGCCAATGACAAAAAGGAGCATGGAAAGGGGACATCCTTGCCTAACTGATCGTTGTATTGGAATCAGAGGGGAAAGAGAACCGTTGACGAGCACTCGAGACGTAGCATTACAATTTATCATACGAATGTAGTCAATAAGGATTGCAGGAAATTCAAAGTGCTGCAAGACCATGTACAAGTATTCATGACTGATGCGATCGAAAGCTTTATCAAGATCCAAGGTGAGAAAACTCATTGGCTCAGTGGGGAGCATTTCGGCTTTTAGGTGTAGGTCCCGTAGTATCGCTAAGTTTGTTAACAGAGTTCTTCCAGGAATAGTGCAACGTTGTTCATCACCAATGATATCATGTAGAACAGTCTTCAATCGGCATGCAAGTACTTTGGTAAGGACTTTATAATCACTGCAGAGCAGAGTAACTGGTCGGAAGTCACCAACTGCCATGGGAGAGGATGTTTTTGGTATGAGGACTATGGTACCCTCGTGATGTGATTGACAAAGAGCACGACGTTGGAGAATGGTACGCAGGACATGACAAAATTCTTTGCCAATGAGAGGCCAGAAGTGTTTATACATTTCATATGACAGTCCATCAATGCCAGGTGTGCGGTTGTTTGGGAGGTGCTTAACCACAGAGTGAATCTCTTCGTCCGTAATATCCGCGCTGAGCCGAGTTTTGTTGTCCGGAGATAGATGGTTACTGCAAGATGAAAGCAATAGGGTCACCTGCTGTGGATCAATTGGAGCCTGAGCGTAGAACCGTTGATAAAATAGTGATATTTCACTACGTATAGCGTCAGGGGAGGTGACGACACTTCCAGTACTGGTGCGGAGGCGGTGGATATATTTACGTTGCCGCTCACGTTGTCCTTTGGCGATATGGTATACACTTGCACTTTCGTCTGTGAGCACTGTACGATCTTTTAAAGCCACGTTTATATGAGCGAGCGTTCGTTGCTGTAGAGACAGGAGCTTGGTTTTAACTTCCCGAATCTGGTCATATATACGCTCCCCAGCATCAGATCTTTGCTGGAGCTGGCGAAGAACTCGATAGTAAAATTCAACTGTATCCCGTCTTTCCCGACCTCGTTGGTAGGATATGTTCTTAAAGACGCGGCGGATCCCTGGTTTAACTAAAATATCCCACCAGTCTGCGCAGTCGCGAAATTTGCATTTTTGTTGGACCCATCGAGTCCAGTGTTGTCTGAAAATATCTTGGCATTCCTCCTCCAGTAACAGCGAGCAATTCAGTTTCCAATAACTTCTTCCTATGTGAAATATGGGATGGGGGTAAGAGATTGTACATACGACAGCATGATGGATAGTGAAACTGGCAGGTATCACTTCATATCGTCTAGGCTGGATAAGTTCCTGTGAAAAGTAGATGCGGTCAATTCGTGATGAGGAGTTGTGACTTATACAGGTGTAATGGGGCAGGGCCACCCTTAAACTATCCACAGCATCAATGAGGTGTAGGGAGGTAATAAGGGTCCTGAGAGCCGGGTTGACACCGTTGTATGGACTAGTGGAATCCTCTGGGCGTTGAATACAATTGAAATCCCCTGCAAGAATAAGTTTTTCCTTAACGTCGTGCAGATGAGGCAGTATACTCTGTTGAAAGAACATTTTCCGTTCCACACGTTTATTTGACCCGGATGGGGCATATACATTTATCAGGGTGGTATTGTTTATGTGTCCAGATATTATGCGTCCTGATGGATGACATAGCACACCTTCGAGTGGGATATCATGTCGTATGAGGAATCCGGTCCCTCTATTCGTATTACCGGTATTGATGTATTGTTTGTAGAAGGCAGATATGGGTAAACACGGGATAGCAACTTCTTGAATGAAGGCAATGTCAATGTCTGCATCTCGAAGGAATCTCTCCAACAGTTGAAATTTCAGAGGGCATTCTATTACATTGATATTCACAGTGGCCACAGTGAGAAATTGCGCCATTAAGAGAAGTAGAAAAGCTGTGCTAGACATACTGGAAGGTGGACTCGAAAGAAGACACAGGTGAGAATTCTCCTGGTGCACTATGTCAAATTAGGTTGAGATAGTTCCTTATGACTGCCATTCATAGGCCGGCTGTCAGCGTTTGAGAGCGTTCGTGGGTCCCTAGATGACGTAGAATGAAGATTTTGTTTCTTTTTCACAGCTGCGGGAACGTTTGTAGAGCCAGTTTGATTCTTCTGGGCTGGTACGGCAATCGAGGCATTTGTTTTAATCTACTTAGATACGTTCTCGGATCCCCGATCAACCTGCTTAAGTGAGTCGGTAGGTACCAGAGAAGGTGGGGTCAGTGAAGACAAAATTTCTGTGGCAGCCTGTAGTGACGGCATAATTGGTTCTAAGGCTGCGATACAGGTTGCCGATAGCACAGAGGCACTCTGTGGCTCGCTGAGCTGGTCAGTGTAAGGTACCAGTTCTGCGTCATGTGTATCCAAGGCCATTTCTGGTGTTGTCCCAGCTGACTGATCAATAAGCATGTTTTCATGTGACGTTTGCTGTGTCACAACTTCCGAGTATTGGACACGTCGTTGTTGTGTAGGAGTTATACCGAAGGGAATCATTTTCTTTGGGCAGTTGATACGGAGATGTGTGTTAGCATTGCAAATTAAACAGGTCTGTTTCTGTCCATTATAAGATATGTAGCCAGAATGGCCACCAAAAGTCTCAGTGGAGGGGATATCTTGTTTGATTTCCATAGTGACTGCGCGTATTCCATTATACACCGGGAACTGATAAGCAGAAGACCATTGTTCTTTCCTGACTTCACTCACAGTGCCATATTTCGACAGGACGGATTTGAAAATTTCCGGGGGAACTTCAAGTGGGACATTAAATATACGCACTGTGGTAAAATTGGAATCCGCTGTAGAGCTTAACATTAGTGATTTCGCCTGAGTCATACTGAAATTTAATAGGATCTGCAAAATTATTTAACAATTTCTGATAAGTAGATATGCTGATTACCTTGATGTACATGGTTTTTTCTTGCGCATTTAACTGGATGGCTTCTACTTGGTCGACAGTCAACCGGAGAGTATCGCTAATCCAGCGGTGAATTTCTCCTGGTGTGGCGCGAGAACTCTGCCAGTTCCATTGGCAGCGTACGGTGTTTTTCCTCTGGTATCCGGACATGATTATCAGCGGGGTTTTCTGGGTTTCTGGTTTTGTTGTCCTATCTGGAACACTACTTGAAAAAGTATTGTCCGAATGTCACACGGAAGGTCAGTTCACCCGTGGAACTATCGGAAGCACCGGTATTAGGAAACGGACACTCTTCCAATGCGGTCACACAGCGCGCACACACGCACCTCACTCGGCCACGACTAGTGACCAACTCTCTCTCAGCCACCAACTCATGGTAGATGCCGCACGCTAAACGTGCTGTAGTTACTGTAGCCGTCCCACCTCAAACGTTTAAGTCCATCTCAAAGTCTTCAATCACGGTTTATGGTGTTGATTTAACCTTTTAATATTACAGATCACGTGGCGTAAGCTATTAATTCAATCGTATTACGTGTATGTGTGTTATTTCAAGGAGCAATAAGTCACATGTTAGTAGAATGGGCCATAGTATTTGGCGGGGAAAAGTTTAAGGTCGGTTTTTCTTTGCTACACCCATGACCCAATTACATTGCTGTCACACAGTCAGAGCGCAGAGCAATATCGACCATCGGGAGAATTGAGATATTAGTTGGGTTTCATAAAACTAAATAATAAGGGGCGGGTGGACCACACTGTATATGTATAGGTATATCAGTTTCTTGTAGACACGATAACTACCGTAATTTTGCACCAATCAGTTTGAATTTTTTACCGAATATGAATACCTATAAAATCTCGGTCGAGTTCGTTACTGGGCTAAATTGGTCGAAGAGGGTGAAAATGGGGGGCTTTTTTTTTTTCGAAAAAGTGAAATATTGCTATAACTCTCTTAATATGTGAAATATCGAATCCGTTCAACGTTCATACTATGTGTCGGATAATGCGCAAAAATTTATGTTTGAAGAGTTTTTTTATAGCACCAACCATTGACCAAAGGGATGGGAAAAAGTGGGTTTTTCTGGAAACATTAGTCATATCTCTCTTAATAAGCACAATATCAAAACCATACAAAATGGACAATATTCCCCTAATAATTACCTAAAACTTTTGTCTGAAAGATTTTTTGATATGAGCCACCATTATGCCAAGGGATGAGAAAAATGATTTGAGAATTATAAGAAAATGCCAAGAGCTATCAGTGGTTGCCATGGCAACACTATTAAATTGATGAGGGATGAGCCATCAGACGTTGTCAAGATAACGCACTTGCACGAGATCAGATTCAGATTTCCATCTGACTAAGTGTGAAGCGGCTTCGTTGACGTAACTGGTAGCATGCTGAATGTCTATACCCAAGGTCGCGAGTTCAAAGCCGGCCGAGGTCGTCGGATTTTCTAAGAGCACTAAAGATCCCTCAGTATGCTTTCCTTTGGAGGGGAAGTTCCAACGTTCGTTGCGAGTTGCTGGTTGCGGTGGCATCTAGTAGCCAAGTTCACAGCTAGGTGTCGTTGACGGCAGTACCTGGTAGCAACATTAGGAACTACTGCTTGAAATTGACCGTCTGCAGTCCTTGCCTGAATTACAGACTAATACAGCCATCCCTAAGTACACGGGGTTACATGACCGCGTTGTCGCAGCCCCTAAACTGAGGAACCAACCAAAATCTCTGCGGGAGATATAATTTTGCGTGAAGAAGTAACAGACCCTTACATAGTTACACATCAGTGTCGAAACCTTGCGTAAGGACAGTGTGACCACAAGTATAAAAATGGACCCCACATGACAAGAAGGTTACCGTTCCCATAAGACAATAAAATGTTTAAAATAAGCATAAAATGACGAAAAACAAAGTTAATTAAGCTCCAATTATAAAATACCTTCTCGCAATAAATGAGGTCTGATTCTTCTACGAAAATCTGCATATTCTGCCTATTTTCGCCTATCCCCAAGTTTGTCCGGTGAAATCTACCGGGGGCGTGGTGGCTCAGCGGTCAAGCTGTATGCCTCTCACCAAGGCGGTCCGGGTTCGATTCCCGGTCAAAACATGTGAGATTTTCGAAGTGAAATGCCATGTCCTGTGGTTCGGATTCCACGTAAAAAGGAGGTCCCGTGGCTCATGATCTCGAGATTAACGGTCACGTTAAACTAAAAGCTTGCTTTTGCTTTGAAATCTACCTCCGCCCTCCGGCGTGCCGAGAGGACTTTTTTTAAATTCAAGAGTATAAGGTGTATTACAATTATTATTTCCTCACGTGTTTTTAGTGATTGGGTATAAAAGCTGATCAAAATCGTGAGCTTTGTTTGGATGGTTGTTTGTAAAAGATATATTTCCATGAAAAATATTCTAATGTATGTTTTGTTAATATAACACATTATTAACAAGTAGTTCCGTGAAGAACTAAAGCCTATTTTCATATAGTCTATCCTACTTATGTTAATTGCCGCTTTCAACATACAAAATTTCAGTTTGATTGCTGTAATAGATTCGCAGATATTGAGCACCGACTAAATATTTCGGATGGTCGCCATGTTGGATTTTGATATATGTAGGTCTTAGAGTTATGTATTGTTACATGAGGATTATTGTGTACGTGTAGTATTCATACTTCAATCGCATGATTAGGACACAAGAAGTAAAAACGAGATTTTAAAATTTCGCACAACTGCCATCTTGTGTTTACGGAAACAATTGAAATAAATTAGATGCCAGTCGATTAACATTTGTATCAGGATTTACTGTACCAAGTTCCACTGCAATCGGATGGTTAAATTGCGATAAACGTCCATGTGAATATTTATACTTCTCGTCGCCGCCATGTTGGATTTGTGATCACCAGGTTATTGAAAGTCCTAAAGTGAACTTATGTTCATTGGTTTATAGCCCGTACCAGGAGAATCAGCTGCCCCTAAGAATTTTGTTTCATGCGGGCCACTTAACGTTGTTATCAGGAAGGTCGATATTTTTCTCTGTTTGCGTCCTTTATGATACTAAGGCACTGCAAGCATATCCTGCAAACCATACTGAACACTATTATTTTTCCTCGATGTTACTGCAGACTAATACGAGGGAAAAATAAAAGGGTTCATTATCGTTTGCGGGATATGCTTGCAGAGCATTAGTACTGTACCCAATTGTCATCATATGGAACATGTGTTCGTATCCCAGCTAACTCACGGTCTTTCGAGGTATGGGACGTTCCTGCCCACCATACGACCACATGCTCAGGATTTGAGTCTGTCAGGTAACTACTCTACATGAAAGAAACAACATATTTCTAAATACAACATTTAATGATCTAAAATCATGGCTATACAACAAAAAAAATACAAACAAAGGATATTTTACATTTACTTCCCACAACGAAAAACCAAGGTTATTTGTGAGTCTCTTCTTACAATTCGTGCTTCACTGCACTCAAATCTATTTCTAGCATCCTATCATTGATACTCTCAGACATCTACGAGTGTCCATAGTGTTCTTCACGTGGCACAATTTAACATAAACTGGAGTATCACAACACAAAAGTCACAATATCACTTTAAATGACATTAATTCTGTAATAATTAAACATTAATCCGTTTCACACGGGCATTTACTTTTATTAACATAAATTCATTATCTTATGCCTTCATTAACAAGTGTTGTGTCGCGTGAATCGTATTCTTCTTTCCCATCAATATGAAACGCTAAAGTGGTACGTTTTCCCTTCCAAAATACACATGGATAGAAATGTTTATAGTTTCACCATACAGCGATTTTTCTGGGTCTGGTCGAAATATTATCGTTACAAACGTGTCATGTCATTGAAATCACCTACCCGTCTGCATAAATTAGTGTGAACTGGGCAAAATACACTTTAAAAAGATGCCTATATTTATTTGGTTCAGCGTTCCTCCTCAGAGAATAACTGGGCCAAATATCATCCGATCACAACGATCCAACAAGGTATGTGTGTTGAAACACATCATTTAATTCAATTGGCATCATCACAACAATCATATCTTAATTACTTTTCAAAATATCGAGATTCTTCAGTGTTCCACTATGCTTTTAAAATAAAGGGACCAGGTCAACAGACCTCCCTTTCAAGCAGGCAATAAAATTAGCTCCAGCTGGCCGAGCAAGATGGCCGCCGTCCTTGTGGTCTACCTACCACACCCCTCTGGCTGCTAGCAAGGTCAACTTTGTTTACAATTGCAGTTCAATGGAGTTACCCCGAGTGTTGTCCCTAGTAATCGAGTCATTCTAATTATTTAACACCTGCATTTAGTGTAATGGGCTCAACTCGGCTCCTAATTAACATTCATGGCAGGGGATGGATCCTGTAATAGCCTTGCCGTTCTATGGCGATACTAGTGGCTTCGGGCGCGCATCACGATTGAGAATCCAAGATTTCTCATCAGCAGCTGCCTAATATAATAAGGAAATCTGCGTTTCCTATACGACGAACATGATTCTTACCTCTCAGGGCAGATCAATTAATACATGGGCTCACGTAGGGTCTCGAAGAGTATCCCTCGTGGCACAATTCCTGCAAGCGGTGGATACAGACAGCCTCCGTTCCACTTCACTGTGAATAATACAAGTATGCTCCACGGCAATACTATCTCGTAGATTAGCCAACTTTTCACCTAACGTGCAAGCTATGTTAGAATGGTCCCCGCAACTTTATTGACGTAAATCTCTTGATTCTACGTTACTTTGCTCGCTGTATGCGGCTCAAACAATACTTCTCATAGATGACTCAATTATTAAAGCACTCACGTCCTCTCTGCAATTACACTTAAGCCAAAGCTTTAAATAGCTCCTAAAACAAGTATAAATTTACTGGCTTACATTACTTTAATGGTTCTCAAATACAATCCTGAGAATAGACCATATCAAATATTCATTCAACAATTCACTGACACTGAAACACTCTCATATCTCGATATATTTTACGTTACTTTCTTACTGTTTACAAAAATACAGTATCTTTATATTAGACATGACACACTTTGAACGTTCTCTAGGCCTGACACGCCTATTACTTTACTTATTACTGATACCGACCCCAGATTATTATTATTATTATTATTATTTAACGTTACCGTTACTTTCATCACAAACTTAGGCCTAAATGGCCATAAACAAATCACCCACCAAGCCATATTCTACCAAAATACGAGTGGTGAAAGCTCGTACATAAGTGACTGTTACATCTTAGTCTTAAAGTGATGCTTCGTTGTATGGTGAACTATTTAATTACATTAACATTTTAAATTTGTACTCACTTTTCATTTTCGCTGGATTATTCCAGCACGCCAGCCACGAGCCTACCATGACGCTTGGTTTAAGCCAACATGCTATATATCACACGACACATGGTAACACATACTTCACACATGATAATCATATTTTTATCAGTGGCTTTTCTAATTTTAACACAATACATATTATTTCACAATACACATAAACACTTTTGAAATCACTGTAATAAAACGTATATACACTTCTCGCACTATTTCACATGTGGATCCTTAATTGGACTCCTACTAACGCCTGACCTCAGAGATGCGATGCAGCTAACTTCTGACAACCGCTGGTCTCCGTGAAAGTCTATCTTGTATCTTGCGTGTGCGTGCGTTCGCTTCTCGTCGCCTACAATACTGTTCAGGTCACTGTCACGTTTATTTGATGCCTTCCAGGCATCCTGACGATAATATGTCATTTATAACTATGACAATACCTCCTGGTATATTCACTGTCCAAAAACATCCTAAATTATTCCTACGCTGTAGCGAACTTATACTTGCGTATGATAATGGATAAATATCTGATGTAGATTAAATCTTACGCGATTCATGATTACTATTAAGAAGCTGTATGATGCGCTTCCATTGTTCTTCAAATATACTTGAGCGCCGATACTTTAACATTTCGCGCACTTTCTGGCAGCGTATTAGTTTACGTGTTGAGTCAAGATGAACTGGAGAAGAACTGCAGATGATCTGGAGATGAACTAGAGAAGACTCGCTGCTCCCCCTATATGAAGGTTTCTCGTAAAACGTAGTCCACTGGACATTCGGGACCGACTCCTTCCATGAAATAATGCATTTCCAGCCAAAATGACGTATACACCTCGTTTGTCTAGGTGTGGAGGTCCCATAATCACTCGCTTGCAAGCGATTGCTTCGGCCAATAAATTACAATTAATTGCCTTCTTCCATAGCGTCATGACGCCACCATGGTAAATCCCCTCGTGCGGGTCTCCAAATCATTCCTCTTGTGCGTAGGCATTGTGTTCACAGGCTTATTTCAAGATATAGGCTTTAATTTATGCGTGAGACCACTCCTAAATTATCTCTCCTAGAATATATTCACCTGGGTGTACATTTTACTTCATTTCAATGCTCCAATTGGCTGTAATCAATTAATTTCTGTGGACAATTACCCCCTCTCGGGTCTCAAGCGTTGTCCACTGGTGAACCCCAGAGCCATTAATTTCGAGCTGTCCTGGCGGTCCAGACGAAATGAGTTCCTTCGGCGTCACTAATCCACGCCCCTCTGCTGGCTGCGATTAGTCAAATCTCAAGCTGGCTTGCCTTCATGCGTTTATCCTTCCAAAACGTACATATGCTTGCATTTTCTTACAATTATTCACCTTAAACAGCTATGAAATTCACATTCTGGCCGTGAAATCATGCTATTATTATATGTCATTATAACTCTCATTGCTCTTCGGGTTCCCTGTAGCTGTTCCCCCTCAGAGATCAATGGTTCAGTTCTAGGCAGAATCATGGGCCTGGTCTTCTCTGATAAGACACAAGTTCGATGCCAGTCTGCCGTGACCCATTGGGTACAGTACCATACGGGATTCAAGCAGAGAATTTAGTTTAATTGTTTACATAACCTCAAGATGGCGGCTGCACGAAGTTTCAAAATTAAGTTTTTATTTCGTGTGTCGTAATCATGCAATCGAAGGCAAAGTTCGAATATTGAAGCTCCGCAATAATTTTCCTTTAATGATACATAACTCTATGGCATATACATATATCAATCCAACATGGCGAGCATCCGAAATACTTTGACGGTTCTCAATATCTACGAATCTTTTACAGCAATCAAACTGAATTTTGTAATGCTCATAGAGGTTATGAACATGGGTTCACCTATAGGACTTTCCGAGAGCAGTGAAACTTTGCACGTTAAATGCTTATACAAATGTTAATCCACTGGCATCTAATTTAATTCATTTGTTTTCATAACCACAAGATGGCAGCTGTGCGAAATTTAAAAATCTCGTTTTTCTTCTTGTGTCCTAATCATACTACACGTACACAATAATCTTCATGCTATAATACATAAATAAAAATCGAACCTGGCAACCATCTGAAATATTTAGACGGTTCTCAATATCTACGAATCTATCACAAGAATCAAACTGAAATTTTGTATGTTGATAGAGGCAATTTACATGAGTGGGATATATGAAAATAGGCTAGTTCGGTATTACCTTAGTAAACAAAAGATTAATATTACACTTGACGATTGAAACTGGTCTTCCAAGTGTATGTATTAATCTCATGTTTTTTTTTCGGGATTAGGGAATAACCCATCACATTTGGGTACAATCGTGTTGACCGACTGAAAAGCGTCAAACTTTTATGTACAGTCCAATTGTATAGTCATTGTCAGGTGCGCAGTAGAGATATGCCACACTCGATGGATGGGATGGGAATCTAAAACGTTCGAAAAGCTCAGGTTCGAATTCCAACACCAATAGTGGTCATCCTTAAACCAATTATTACCGGAAAATACAAGCAACAAAGGTTAACGTAACTTATTTTAGACGCATTTTCAACATATGAAATATAAGCTTAAGCTCATGAGATCAACTTCTATCCATGTGTATATGTGTTTGTCTGTAGGCCACACGAATATCCTTTTTTTTTATTTAAGAGAGTGATTTTAATGAAACTTGGTAAGGACGTACGGCTACACCGTCCAACTCCGACAGTGCATTTCTAATTTCGATAAATGCCACCAATCCAATATGCCATTCACGCGAAAAATCTCACCAGTGCTCAATATCTTCGAAACTATTAAAACAATCAATCTTGAATGTCATATGGAGAAAGGACATTAAAGTAAGTTCACTGATGCAAGCGACCGAAGTTATATATTGTGTAATAAATTACGTAGTTTTTTTGTTCTTTTTTTTAGCGTGTGGCTTTTAGTGCCGGGAGTGTCAGTGGACATGTTCGGCTCGCCAGTTTTGTAGCTGCTTCGAGACGGACACCAAATGGGTGAGCTACAAGTACCGTTGGGGAGGAAAGTTGGAAATGTGAGGACAAGGAGTTGGAAGGTAGTGGCTGTGGCCTATAGTTAGGGACCAACCCCGGAATTTGCCTGGAAGGAAGATGGGAAACCACAGAAGACCATCTTCAAGGTTGCCGGCGGGAGGATTCGAAACTCCTCGCCTCCAAGATGTGAGCGACTGCCAGCAGTAATGCCGTAACGATCACGGCGAACTTACCCGGTAAATTACGTAGTGATATGAACTTAATCATAATCTTATTGACTTTCAGAAACCTGATAAGCATGAAACCAACATTGGGCCTCACGAATTACAAATATCGAAAATCAGTTTTCCTGGTAGCCTAATCATCTGAGCGCAGGGAAACTGGGCATAGTGAATAATAAAGAAAGCTCTTCAGTCGACCAACACAAATGTTTGTGTCCAATTACAGTAGGCGGGAAAACAAGTATTTTTATTTTTGACTCATTTTCAACATATGAAATATAAGCTTAGCTTAAGCTTATGAGATCAACTTCTATCCATGTGTATATGTGTTTGTCTGTAGGTCACACAATATTATTTTAATTTATTTAAGAGAGTGATTTTCATGAAACTTGGTAAGGACTTACCGCTACACCGTCCAACTCCGACAGTGCATTTCTAATTTCGATAAATGCCACCAATCCATTTTTCACGCGAAAAATCTCACCAGTACTCAATATCTCCGAAACTGGGGAAGTAAAGCCGGCGGTCCCATGTCATAGATTTATGGCATGTAAAAGTTCCTTCCACAGACTAAACTTGTGTGGAGCTAAATTTCTAGGTTAGATTTCGTTGGAACGCTCTATCAAAGTTCCAACGTTCACCTTTAGGTATCATTGATATCTGGTAGCGAAAGTTGGAACTACTTGAAATTGAACGGAACTTGTAGTTAACCCTCTGGGTGTCCACTGGAAGCAGTTACAGCCCCTGGCGAGCCGAACATGTCCTCGGATACTTCAGGCACTAAAAGCCATACGATAAATAATAATAATAATCTCCGAAACTATTAAAACAATCAATCTGGAATGTCATACGGTGAAAGGACACTAAAGTAAGGTTACATATCTGACTTTCAGAAACCTGATAAGCATGAAACCAACATTGGGCCACACGATTACAGATATCGAAATTCAGTTTTCCTGGTAGCCTAATCATCTGAGCGCAGGGAAACTGGGCATAGTGAATAATAAAGAAAGCTCTTCAGTCGACCAACACAAATGTTTGTGTCCAATTACAGTAGGCGGGAAAACAAGCATTTATATGCCCTAAAGTGAAAACACTACATAAGATATTTATCACAAAATAAAGCTTTTATGTACTTAAAATGGCTGACCAGTTTGGAACGTCAGCATTCATCCTCAGATCCTGCTCACTTAGGCTTAATTAATTGCCATGTTTATGAATTACACTTATGCACAAATATATAACAATTATTATTTATTTAGCGTATGATGCTTCATTTGACAATCGTTGAAATGTATTACATATAATTGCTATTACAAAATAAAAATTAATATATACATATTTATATACATGGATGTAAAGTATTACAGACATAATAACTGGGATGCACGCCTACACACACACACACACACACACTGCTGCAGATTCTGATATTTCATCACAAGCTGATGTCTAGTCCTTCCAACCAAGTGAGTGCCGTAGGGGTTACTTGATGTAGCTCCTCCACAGGCCCAGTGAATGCCCGCAGAGGACATTCTTTCACGATGTGGCTGATGGTTTGCATTTCAGCACCACAGTTGCAGGAAGGAGACTCCAACCACCCCCATTGGTGTAGTGCAGAAGCAGTTCTTCCAACGCCGCAGCGTATCCTGTTTATTCTGGTCCAGATGGTGCGCGGGAGGTTGAACCCAGGAGGTTTTGCTGTTGGGTCATCGATGTTGATTAGACCATGTGGGTGTAATCTGGCCCATTCTTGCTTCCATGCTTCGTCAGGTCTAAATGGTATGTCAGCTAGATTCCTGGCCGTCTTCCAGGCAGGTTTCCGGGATTTCAGTCTTGCTACGTCGTTTTCATCTGCATCCTGGTGGATGGGAAGAGAGCTGTTCATCATCACCTTAGTACATAATCTGACAAGGGCATTTTGTCGTCTGATGTGAGGAGGTTGAATGTGGCTCAGTACGGGTAACCACTGTACAGGAGTAGGGTGCAGGGTGCCAGATATGATTCTCATTGTGTGGTGTAGCTGGACGTCGACCAGACGAGTATGGGAACTATTCAGCCATACAGCAGAACAGTATTCAGCTGAAGAATATACTAGTGCTAAAGCAGTTGTTCGCAGTGAATTTGCATCTGCACCCCATGATGTTCCAGCTAGTCTTCCCAGAAGGTTGTTACGACTTTTCAGTTTAGCTGCCAGTTTCTGAAGGTGATTGCGATAGGTTAGAGATCTATCTAAAGTTACGCCAAGGCTTTTGGGGGTAGCATTACATCGCAGTGTGTGATTTCTGAACCTGACTGTCGGTTGGTAGTTTGCATTCCTGTTACTGAGGTGAAACGTAGCTACTTCTGTTTTCAGGGGGCTAGGTGTCAATCGCCACTTTGTGAAATAATCGTCCATCTTCTCAAGATCCTGGGATAGGATTTCTTCAGCTTCACTGAAGTCTGCTCTTTGTAAGGTGAGGTTGATGTCATCTGCATAGATGAACTTGCGAGATGTGGTTTCTGGAAGGTCGTGTATGTATAAATTGAAGAGAATGGGAGACAGCACTGAACCCTGTGGCAAACCGTTGTTGAGTTTGTGAAAACGACTGCGGACATGTTCTGTATGAACCTGGAAAAATCTGTTTCCCAACATATTTTTTATCAGAGTTGCTCAACGTCCGTAGGATTTAACCTTAAAATACCCTACACGTGTCCTCCGGGTGGTGCTAATCGAGCAACAACAGCAAGATGCCGCCGTACTGCCCTACAAGGCCTCACGGCTATGACAATCGTGCAAAGAATATATAACAATGCTAAGATTACATAAGTTTGTAAAAACTTGCCTAACGAGTCAATCTTATTTCCAGATGTTATTGTTCATTACTTTGGTTGCTACGTCAATGTTGATGTTTTAAATGGGTTAACCTGTGTTCTTTTGAATTATTATTGTGACCAGATTCAAAAGTTATGTCCACACTATTTTGTTAATCAACCGTTCCGCGCCGTGTTATAAGCCCTACGCCAAAATGAAGCATGCGCCACCTGTTGTTGCTATTTTATTTCTTGTTAGAACTAGACAACACTAAAAAAATGGCTTCTATCTCTTCAATTCATATCTTAATGTATTGGTAACTGTTGTAATTCGATTATTGGAAGGTATCAAAGATGGTGGCTAGTCAAAATTTTAAAATAATATGTTTGTACCTTTTGTAAGCGACCGAAGTTATATATTGTATAATGAATTACGTAGTGATATGAACTTAATCATAATCTTATTGATGAGTTAATCTAATTGAATTACCAACGGGTATTGAGTAAATTTATTACACCTTAGACAATAATAATTAATTAATATTCATTAATAAATAAATGTACCATTTTCGGCCATATAATGGCCTTCTTCAGTGATATTAAAAAGAAATGAAAGTAATGTAGTTACGAGCAAAGCTTTTTAACTATTTGTATAAAAACATTCACAGAAAACCCAAGTAAAATATTAATAACAGAGCTTTGCTCGTAATTACAGTAGTTCTTCTTTTCTTTTTAGCAACATCGCTGAAGAAGGCCATAAAATAGCCGAAAATGGTACATTTCTTTAATTAATGTATATTAACAAATGTTTGGTGCTTTTCCGTCGGTCAACACGAATTTACCCTAAAGAGTAGGGTTATACCCTAATCCTGAAAATAAAATACATGAGATTAATAAATACACTCGGATGACCAGTTTCGGTCGTCAAGCGATCATCGTCAGATCCAATACTGCAACTAAATAAGTGTACATATTGTAAATACCTTCATCCGTAGTTTCAAACATAGATGTTATAGCTTAAGTGTAAGTGCAACGCTAGCGATCACACAATATTCAATATCTCTGCAACTATTTGAGAGATTTCGTAGAATTATCGACCATGTGTACGTACTAGAAATATCTCCTCCATTTGCTCACTGTTGATGTGATTACATGATGACATGATTTGCTCGTAAAACGAAAATCGTCCGATTTTGTAGCTCCTAGGATCGTTAGTGTTTTGAGGACCGTGTCCGTTAGCATTGTGGCCTTTTGAAGTGTTTTGTAGAGCTATGTTGTCTTGTAGATTTTACTTTTTAAGATCTGATTATGCTCACTTGACGACCTGAAAATTTCATTCTTTCAATCCCCCTTTTCTTGTAATATGTGAAATAACTCTCACCCATATGCAATTCTTTTCATATTGTATCACATTTCTTTATAATGGGGATTGCATTGCATGAACTGACTGAACTGTTACAATATCAATTATTATTAAGGTAATACAGATAAGTTTTATATACATTACCCCATTGGTCAGAGTAAGTCAGAGGTGACGGGTTCGTGTCGCGCAAGGGTCATTATTTTAAAACTGTACCTTCTATCCAAATGGATTTACAACACACAGCCTAATATCTGACAGCTTTCATATAAAAGGCAATCTAACTTTTTTCTGCAATTGACAGGCAGTATTGATTTTACATTGCATTAGAGACGATAATTTAAGAATATTATTGTACTGTATATGGTTACAAAGAGTATGAAGCAGTAGTGTCACAATGAGACTAATGGTGTTGCTGTGTGTCAATCAGACGTGAATACAAAGGAATCAGTGAATGCCTCACTGTATACGTGAAGAATACCGACCATGACTCTCTTTCACTTGTATATTAGAATCAAGGTGGTGTGGTCGCAAAATTTTAGTAACTGCATAAGAGTATAGCAAAGTAAGCGAAAATAAAAGCTGATAGAAACGAAGAACAAGTAAGAATACCAATTTATGGTTAATTTCCAATGAATATTTCAATTATGTTACAAACTTTAGTTAGAACTGTGTTGCTATTTTTACGAATACATGTGTATTTGTGTGTCGGAAATGAGACTAAGGGTGGACTTTCATCCGAGGGTTTCAGCAGATTATCACGCTCGACACTGAGCGTGGAACTATCAACACCTGTAAATGAATGGTTAAGCAATAATTCGGATGAAGTGGTAATTGTTTATGGGTCACAAGTGTTTGAAATGCTCTTGGCAACTCTTCACAAACAAATCAATGCTGCAATAAGACTAGTGAACTATCCAGAACTTCCTAAACGGAAATACAGTAAAGTGTTGTATGGTGAACTTGACGACGTACCTACTATCATCCTGGGAGAATCTGCAGAACAAATTTTAGAATTGATAGAATGGTGGAACACCCACGAAGAATGGATTTATTGTCAAAGCAAATTCTATGTCATGTTATTTAACGAGAACCCTAACACTCCCGTGGGAAATGAAAGTCTTGAAATAAGGTACCATATCTTCTTCAAAACATTTTGGCTCATTCACAAGGTACATAAAGTGATTTTAACACATTTATTTCAGGAAAAAGGAAGTAGCGAAATTATTCAGGTGCATTACGCTCACAACCCTTTTTTACTTTTAGGCCCAGTAGATAGGGGAGTAACACATACATTAAATCTTGATGTGGAAATAAATATTGATAATATTATACGTAAGAGATTTCAAAACATGGAGAAATACCCTTTCATTTTGGGAGGCTTTGAGAATGGTTATCAAATGAGGCGTCATCATGATGGAAGCTGGAGTGGGTCAAATTATGAACTCTTTAAGGCCATGGAGCATGTTTTCGGTTGCAAAATGGAGTTTGTTCTTATGCATAAAGTAGATTCAGCCACATATATTAGTGATTTCGGGATTAGGAACATTGATTTACTGTGGAATAGGGCTGTAATTACAGGAGTTACGGAAAGCAATGCCTCAATAATGACTTATATTATGAATAGTTATCACCCGTGTTTCACAATACCGAGGTCTCAGCTCATTCCTCTTTGGATGACTCCATTCATGTCTTTTGATATTCCAATGTGGGTGTGTCTTTTGGCCTGTTATATTGTAACATCATTATTTTGGTTTTGCTTCCGTTCTCAGCATGCCCATTCTCTGGAATATAAAAGTTTTATGGACATAGTTTATGTGTTTCTCTCAGCGTCGTGGCCAAGTATGCATAACATTAAGCGTACTTCCGAAAGATTGGCTTTGGTATTTTTTCTTTATTTTAGTCTTGTTATAGTTACTGGCTATCAGGCGGCTTTGGTTAACTTATTAACTAAGCGCGTGCGATTTCCAGGGATAAAGACCATAGAGGAGCTAGTCGACAGTGAAATACAAATTGATTTTTATAACTTAGCGATTTTGAAGAACTACATGTCATCGGATTTAGATGTACATAGGAAAATGGTACGAAAGTTTATGAAACGCGTACCTTCAGATGCTTTGAATGTAAAACGAAACTCATTTGTTCGTCCATGTCAGCATCTGTGGCTAAGTAATAATTATGCGAAACCTTTATCTCGTAATGACAATGTGATTATAGATGAGTCATTCGTGATGCTGGAGACGCTAATAAATAAACTTGGTCACCCATTTAATGATCCTGCTAATGACGTGCTCGCAACTGTTGTAGAGAATGGCCTATTACTGAGATGGGACGTTGTAGCCTTTAGAAAGAGTATGAAGCTATATGGAATAGAACCCATTCCAGATGATTCGCCTATAGCTTACACAATGGAGAACCTCGCGTCAGCATTCTATATATTGAGCTGTGGATTAGTCTGCTCGTCATTTGTGTTCATTGTAGAGCTGATTATTTGCTGTGTTAAGAAAATGATACTCTAAACATTTCAAATTTTCATTTCCCATCATCCAAGCTACGACATTCGAGGTGATACTGTCCACTCTTCTCTGATTCATCTGGGCTATCAGGGAGTTAGATTCAAGGTTGTTTTACAGGCAGTTTTAGTCTCCTGGTTGCAAGTGTCTTGATGAAAGGGAAGAGGTTGATTGTTAGAGATATTTGACCATAGTCTGGCAAGAGGCTGCTGTCTTCTGATTAGGGTTGCTAATAGATTACTGATTACAGGTAGACAGTAGACGGGTAGAAATGAGTGTGCCAGAGATGTGAATTATCTGCCAAAGTCAGACAATAACCGGTTGTTCAATAACACAACTGGGTAGTATTTTTCTGTATTATACTCTAAAATTAGGGCTGTTGTACTTAAGGTGCTACAAACTCCTTGTCGTTATGTTCCAGCCAACCTTCTCAGAAAGTTATTTTGACCTTTACGTTTGGTGGTTGTTTTTACCTAGATGTGATCGCTACCAAAGGGATGTTTCCAGTATTACAACCAAGTACAATGGAGTGCAAGCACGCTAAAACAGGTTTCGGAATGCGACATAGGATTGGTAGTTAGTTTATCTGTTACTTAGTGTGAACACAGTTCCTTCAGTTTATTTTTAGACTTGGCTGAAGGTTTTATTGTGTCGTGAGCATCCATTCTCTTTCAGCAAAGTAAGGTTTTTGGGCAGGGAGGTTGATGAAATTCCGTGACAAAGTCAACACCAGTTGAAAGAGTGGGAAACAAAGCGCCCCTTGTGTAAGCCCGTGAATTCTGTGAAATCTGTTCTTGTGATGATATGAAACGATTAGAAATAGTCTGTAAGGTCACACAAGGCACTGCTTTGATGAGTTTGTCAAGACAATACTGCATGAAGAAGTTTTCTATAATTCATGTATCATTCTATGCACTATGTTGGTTTTATTTTGTTGTCCAATACCAATTGATGGCTTCAAGCAGACACGTGTTAAAGTCATTCGTTATTGCCCAGGAATAAAACATCTTTGACGTGAAATATTTTTTGACATCAAATAAGGAGAATACACTTGTTCGTATGATAACTTTCCTGTACAGAATCACCTTCCAGCAAAGCAAGATTGAGTGTTATGGTGGCAGGATTAACTGCAACTAATTGCTGACTTTTGAATTTGAGTTCTATTGCTCCCGACTTTCGCTGAAAAATACGAAGCTGGAATGTATAATATGTGTACCTCTGGCAGACTCACAATTTTTTTTCTTTTTAGATTTCATCCTGAATCAGTATAAGTATAAATACTTGACATTGACCTGTTCGATATAGGTGTTCATTTGTTGTACCGTTTTGATTAGATGTGTGAATTGTTGCTTTCATATTCAGATTAGATGACCTTGACCGTTTCGGTTGAATATACAGTATTACGATTTAAGGATACATTTGTGAGAGCTATTCAATTTGTTGAAATGTCGAGTATCATGATGAAACATTTACAATTGAAATGAAATATTGTGAGTTTACGAACTCAGGAGTGGTTTTATGTCTTTGATAATAGTATCATTCTGTATACACTATATTAATATTTGCCTCTGTTTTTACATGGGTGTATTTTTTGCTGAATAAATATGGAGTTTCATTTAAATATTAAATAATAACGTGTGCGTACCTGTACTGTGTTGGCCTTTTCTAAATAATGACCTTGAATATTTGTGACATCATGCTTGTGTTGCGCATTCGATTAAATTGCACCCCGAGGCAACTACCCCATCCCTGCAAGAATCGATTTTTTTAAAAAGAATAAGAATAGTTAAGTTTTGAATTTTGAAAATTTAGAAATTCGCTTCAACTAATAGATGCCTTCCTTTACCTTATGTAAATATATTTAAAACACTAAGGTGATTTTTAGCCTATTTTCCCTTTATGAAAGAAAACAGGCTTTTGAGGTCACCTTTTGTCCGTGTGTCTGTGTGTGCGTGATTCTAAACGGCTAGAGCGATTTTAATGAAACTCGGTAAGATCATAGCACCATTCTGACCGACCCCGACCGTGCCCTTCAAATTTTATTGTGTCTCACCAATCCAACATGTCGGCTGTGCGAAATATTTCACCAGCATTCAGTATCTCCCAAACTATTACAGATATCATCCTGAAATTTGAACGGTGATAAAGGGCACTACTATAAGTTCACCTGTGAGACTTTTACAACCCTGGTGACTACAAAACCAACATGGCTGCCACGCGAATTTGAGAAATTTAAATATACTTTTCTCGCTATTTAACCATCCAAACGTAATGAAACTTGCTACAGCAGATGTTTATACACATTGTAATGCACTAGCGTCTGATTTAGTTCAATTGCTTACATAACCTCAAAATGGCGGCTGTGCAAAGTATTTCACTTGCATTCTATATCTCCGAAACTATTACAGATATCACCGTGAAACTGTGTACGGTGATAAAGGGCACTGCTACAAGTTTATCTTTGTAACTTTCAAACACCTGTAAAGTACAAAACGAACATGGCGGCCAAGCAAAGTTGAAACATTTTAAAATATTTTTCTCGTGATTTAACCATTTGAGCGCAGTAAAATGTGGTACAGTAAATGATTATACAGATTGTAATGCACTGGCATCTAATTTAGCTCAATTGTTTACATACCCTCAAGATGGAGGCTGTGCGAAATTTTAAAATTAAGTTTTTATTTCTTGTGTCGTAATCATGCGATCGAAATGAAAGTTTGAATAATGAACCTACGCAATAATTTACCTTTAATGGTACATAACTCTATGGCCTATACATATAATTATCCAAAATGGCTAGCATCCGAAATATTTTGACGGTTTTCAATATCTACGAATCGCTTACAGCAATCAAACTGATATTTTTTATGTTCATAGAGGCTATGAACATAAGTTCACCTATAGGACGTTCAGTAAGCTGGTGAGCACAAATCCAACATGGTAGCAACGCGAAGTATAAATATTAAAATGGACCTTTCTCGCGATTTAACCATCCGAGTGCAGTGAAACTTTGCACGTTAAATGCTTCTACAAATGTTAATCCACTGGCATCTAATTTGTTTCAATTGTTTTCAGAACCAAAAGATGGCAGCTGTGCGAAATTTTAAAATTTTGTTTTTACTTCTTGTGTCCTAATAATTCGATTGAAGTTTGAATATCACACGTACACAATAATCTTCATGTAATAGTACATAAATAAAAATCCAACCTGGCGACCATCTGAAATATTTAGACGGTTCTCAATATCTACAAATCTATCACAACAATCAAACTGAAATTTTAGGTAGATTTAATTAGAAAGCTAACTATTGCAATGGGTACCATGTTTCGACTTCAGGAAAATTTCGACATATCTTCGCGTTTCACATCCCCCTGACCCCAAAACCACCGTTAGTTCAAAAGTTTATATATAATTTATGTATGTATATATATGTATATCAGTTTTTTGTGGACACGATAACTGCCGTAATTTTGAACCAATCACTTTGAATTTTTTACAGAATATGTATACCTATAAAATCTCGGTTGAGTTCGTTATTGGGCTAAATCGGTCCTAGGGGGTGAAAATGGTTTTTTTTTTCGAAAAAGTGAAATATTGCTATAACTCTCTTAATATGTGAAATATCGAATCCATTCAAAGTTCATACTATGTGTAGGATAAAGCCCAAAAAATTATGTTTGAAGAGTTTTTTTATAGCACCAACCATTGACCAAAGGGGTGGGAAAAAGTGGGTTTTTCGGAAAACATTAATCATATCTCTCTTAATAGGCACAATATCAAAACCGTACAAAATGGACAATATTTCCCTAATAATTACCTAAAACTTTTGTCTGAAAGAATTTTTGATATGACCCACCATTACGCCTTCTTCTATTAGGTAGTCAGCCCGAAGGCTGGTTGGATCCTCAAAAAGTACCGCCGTTACGTTATGTGAGTAGATACCCACAGAAACCCAAGGCAGCGCTATTTTGAGGCGTTCTAGGCAAGAAGAGGAGTGAGGTAGTTTGCCATTGCTTTCCTCACTGAGTCAGAACAGTAGTCCTAACCCTATGAGTTGAACCTTTCACAGCATTCACAGGAACTGACTGTGCCCAGAATGCCATTACTAAGCGCCACCCATACCTCAGTAGCTTCCATATAATCACAGCCATGAGTGAGACTGAGACATCAGTGAAAAGCCACCTTTTACTCTAGCCTGTGCCAACTGACAAATGCAAAAGTACTGTATTCATCAAGAGATGGCGAACAGGCCAGCCATTACGCCATGGGATGAGAAAAATGATTTCGGAATTATAAGAAAATGCCAAGAGCTATCAGAGGTTGCCATGGCAACACTACTAAATTGATGAGGGATGAGCCATCAGACGTTGCCATGACAACGCACTTGCACGAGATCAGATTCAGATTTACATCTGACTAAGTGTGAAGCGGCTTCGGTGACGTAACTGGTAGCATGCTGAACTTCTATGCCCAAGGTCGCGGGTTCAAAGCCGGCCGAAGTCGTCGGATTTACTAAGAGCACTAAAAATCCCTCAGTATGCTTTCCTTTGGAGGGGAAGTTCAAACGTTCGTTGCGAGTTTCTGGTTGCAATGGCATCTAGTAGCCAAGTTCAGAGCTAGGTGTCGTTGACGGTAGTATCTGGTTTCAACATTAGGAACTACTGCTTGAAATTGACCGTCTGCAGTCCTTACCTGAATTACAGACTAATACAGCCATCAAAATTCACACCGTTTATCAGACAGATTCTACACTAACCCAAAGTACACGGGGTTACATGACCGCGTTGTCGCAGCCTCTAAACTGAGGAACCAACCAAAATCTCTGCGGGAGACATAATTTTGCGTGAAGAAGTAACAGACCGTTACATAGTTACACATCAGTGTCGAAACCTTGCATAAGGACAGTGTGACCACCAGTATAAAAAATGGACCCTAAATGACAAGAAGGTTACCGTCCCCATAAGACAATAAAATGTTTAAAATATGCATAAAATGACGAAAAACAAAGTTAATTAAGCTCCAATTATAAAATACTTTCTCGCAATAAATGAGGTCTGATCCTTCTAAGAAAACCTGCATATTCTGTCTATTTTCACCTATCCCGAAGTTTGTCCGGTGAAATCTACCTCCGCCTTCCGGCGTGCCGAGAGGACTTTTTGTATGTTCATAGAGGCAATTAACATGTGTAGGATATATGAAAATAGGCTGTATAGTTCTTCACGGAACTACTGTTGTTACCACGAGATTGAGAGAACGACAGAACCGGATTACTTCGTAGAGAACTCAGACGAAAGCTCTTGGCCTGTAGATTTGCAGAGTGTCTTGAAAATAAACAAATATATTAGCCTACGGTATATTTTTATATTAATAAAGAAAATTTCAGAATTCTTGCCGCTCACGCATGCGCACAATCCGCCTTGGCTCATGACATGAATGGTTGTGAGAAGTCCATTAAAATGTAATTTATTTAATAACTGTACGCGCCCATGTATAAAGTTTCCGTGTATTTGAAAACATGTCGCCTCCGTAGCGTAGCGGTCAACATAGTTAGCTGCCGCCCCGGAGGTCCTGGGTTCGATTCCCGGCTCTGCCACGAAATTTGAAAAGTGGTCTGAGGACTGGAACGGGGTCTACTCTGCCTCGGGTGTTCCAAATGAGTAGAGGGGGTTCGATTCCCACCTCAGCCTCAATATCTACGAATCTATCACAAGAATAAAACTGAAATTTTGTATGTTTTCCGTGGTTTCCCACTTCGTCTTCGAGCAAATGCCGGGATGGTACCTTGTTCAAGGTCACGGCCGCCTCCTTCCCTCTTCCTTGCCTATCCATCCTGACCTTCCATTACCTTCCCTCATGAGGCCCCTGTTCGCTTTGCAGGTGAGGCCGCCTGGGCGAGGTGCCAATCACACCTCACCAGTTGTATCCCCGCCGATTAAATATTCCCAGCTCTAGGACACTGCCTGTAGAGGCGGTAGTGGTGAGTTCCCTCGCTGAGTCCGTGGGTTCCACCAACCTGGAGGGTCAACGACTAAGAAAAGAAAGAGAGAAGTATTTGAAAACGAACATTAACCAAGTCCTGACAATAAAATATAGCAACAGTATGAACCTATACGAATGTGCAACATTGATTTTAGCCTACTTTCGATTTTTGCAAAAAATGAAAGTAGACTTATGAGATCAACACAGGGCGAAAAAAGTGTGTCTGTCTGTGTGTGTGTATTTGTGTGTGTGAGTCTGTGTGTGTGTGTGTACGTGTGTGTGTGTGAGTCTGTGTGTATGTGTGTGTGTGTGTCTGTGTGTGTGTGAGTGTGTGTACTCTGAATGTCTGTCCCCCCTATCAATTCGAACACGGTGAATGCGAATTGAACGAAATTTGGTACAAAGGTAGCACTAGCAAAGGACAGCTCAGTGTCATGTTTTATATCGCCGCCATCTTTACTAAAACTGAATGGCGGCCACTCAAACGTTCAAAACGTAAAATCAAATAACGACTAACCAAATCATCCGATCTCTACCAAATTTGGTAACAACATACCTTCGTATAGGATGCGTCTTGTGACCAAACTACAAGGTCGTCCGCCATACCATTTCAGGATGGCGGCCGTGCGAATTATGCAAACTTTATAATCCATATCATGGGACCCACCAGTTCCGATTATCGAGCCGAGAATCGTTTTAACTGTTCTAAAGGAAGAGGCACGTTCGAAATTAAAAGTTTATTTTGTAATACTATAGTGCAGACGTGATTTTAAAAAGCTGAGCTGATTCAGTAATAAGACAAGATGGCAGCGGATATCTTGTGCCTGACTTATATTTCACTAATTTGAGTATTGCATGCAATATAGCGTACTGATACAAAATAAATAAACTTTGTATGAAATGCTTTATATATAAATAATATACTCCAGTGATGAAATCGTTTAGTATAAATCATTATTTGCTAACAAGTTCTATGTAAGTCATTTTATATAGAACGATATTCGTTGATACAATTACCTCAGTGGTAGAGCGTTAGCCTATCGCTCAAATGCCTATGGTTCAAACTCGATCAGAGCTAGGCTTTTTGCTTGAAATGTTATATGTTTATTGTTTTGTAATGACTCAGATGTTTTAAAATTAAGCGTTATATTGTGCATATTATGGTGTAAAATATATATTTAATTAAAACATAATTCGCCAGCAGATTTACTCGATACATCTAGCTGCCAAAAAGGTAACTGCATGCCGACCTACTTATTAACTTCCAGATTTTATTGAAAAGTTTCTTCTTCTGGCCGCTAGAATGCACTCGCTCTGTTAGGATTATATTGTTCAATATTTCACCACTAGATGTCACGACTAGTCAACGTGGGGCTCCATTGATTACTATACCATTGGCATTCTATGCGCATCGAATTTGAAGAATGACAAGATGATACTACGATACATTTTTACTTTTTATTTTAAAGGGTTTGTAACAGCCTATTTTGCGTTACTTGAAAATGTTATTTGAAGTAAAGAACAAAACGATTTCACATAGTAACTGAATTCAAGCCGTTGGTGTTAGTTCAGGTAATTAATTACTACTTTTATTTCAGGCAAATAGCAATCGAAAATATCCACATAGTTTGTATACACACGTCTCTGTAGGGTCATGGAAAGATTTGTTAATTCAATTAGGGTTGTGAAAGCCATGCACAACCAGACGTGTAAAGACATGCCTCAACTCAAAGTAGGATGTTGCCCACGGCAGGTCGTATATGTAATAATAATAATAATAATAATAATAATAATAATAATAATAATAATAATAATGTTATTGGTTTTACATCCCTTTTAACTACTGCTGCTTTTAGAGACACCGGGGTGCCGGAATTTTGGCCCGAAGGGGATCTTTAAAGTTCCAGTAAATGTACTGACACGGCTCCCTCGCATTTGTGCACCCTCAAATGCCAGCTGACTGTGCCAGGATACGAACCTGCAACCTAGGGCCCAGCAAGCGAGAACGTTACCGCTGAGCCACGCAGCCAGTCCGGTCGATTATGTCTCCAGATCCATAACATTCTTGATATACTTCTTATCTTTCTTTCTTCAATGATGGTAGCAGTTTTTATCTAGGTTGTGGCGTTTGGTAGAGGTAAATCGTTTCTAAGGTCTTCAACAAAGAATAGTTCTATTATACTCTTTGATAATAACAACGAGTTATAACTATACTTATACATTTAGGAGAAAGTAGGCTATATGTTCTTTACTGAACATCTTGTTTTGTTAATGAAATGGGCTTTCTCCAGACAGCGGGTTAAGAAGACACTGAATGGTTGCGCCAACGACTGAACAAGCGTGCGCGAATAGTGAGTTGGTCACTAGTCGTGGCCGAGTGAGGTACGTGTGTGCGCACTGTGTGACCGCATTTGGAAGAGTGTACGGTTTCCTAATACCGGTGCTTCCTTAGTTCCACGTGTGTACTGACCTTCCGTGTGTCATTCGGACAATACTTTTTCAAGTAGTGTTCCAGATAGGACAACAAAACCAGAAACCCAGAAAACCCCGCTGAAAATCATGTCCGGATACCAGAGGAAGAACACCGTACGCTGCCAATGGGACAGGCAGAGTTCTCGCCCCTCACCAGGAGAAATTCACCGCTGGATTGGCGATACCCTCCGGTTGACTGTCGACCAAGTAGAAGCCATCCAGTTAAATGCGCACGAGAAAACCATGTACATCAAGGTAATCAGTATATCTACTTATCAGAAATTGTTAAATACTTTTGCAGATCCTATTAAATTTCAGTATGACTCAGGCGAAATGACAAATGTTAAGCTCTCCACAGCGGATTCCAATTTTACCACAGTGCGGATATTTAATGTCCCACTCGAAGTTCCTCCTGAAATTTTCAAATCCGTCCTGTCGAAATATGGCACTGTGAGTGACGTCAGGAAAGAACAATGGTCTTCTGCTTATCAGTTCCCGGTGTATAATGGAATACGTGCCGTCAATATGGAAATCAAACAAGATATCCCCTCCACTGAGACTTTTGGTGGCCATTCTGGCTATATAACGTATAATGGACAGAAACAGACCTGTTTAATTTGCAATGCTACCACCCATCTACGTATCAACTGCCCAAAGAAAATGATTCCCCTCGGTATAACTCCTACACAACAACGACGTGCCCAATACTCGGAAGTTGTGACGCAGCAAACGTCATATGAAAACATGCTTATTGATCAGTCAGCTGGGACAACACCAGAAGTGACCTCGGTTACATATGACGCAGAACTGTTACCTTGCCCTGACCAGAGCAGTGAGCCACAGAGTGCCCCTGTGATATCGGCAACCTGTATCGCAGCCTTAGAACCGACTATGCCGTCACTACAGGCTGCCACAGAAATTTTGTCTTCACTGCCACCACCTTCTCTGGTATCTACCGACTCACCTACGCAGGTTGATCGGGGATCCGAAAATGTATCTAAGAAGATTAAAACAAATGCCTCGATTGCCGTACCAGCCCCGAAGAATCAAACTGGCTCCACAAACGTTTCCACAGCTGTGAAAAAGAAACAAAATCTTCATTCTACGTCATCTAGAGACCCACGAACGCTCTCAAACGCTGACAGCCGGCCTATGAATGGCAGTCATAAGGAACTATCTCAACCTAATTTGACATAGTGCACCAGTATAATTCTCACCTGTGTCTTTTTTTTTCTTTTTTCTCGAGTCCACCTTCCAGTATGTCTAGCACAGCTTTTATACTTTTCTTAATGGCGCAATTTCTCACTGTGGCCACTGTGAATATCAATGTAGAATGCCCTCTGAAATTTCAACTGTTGGAGAGATTCCTTCGAGATGCAGACATTGACATTGCCTTCATTCAAGAAGTTGCTCTACCCTGTTTGCCAATATCTGCCTTCTACAAACAATACATCAATACCGGTTATACGAATAGAGGGACCGGATTCCTCATAAGACATGATATCCCACTCGAAGGTGTGCTATGCCATCCATCAGGACGCATAATATCTGGACACATAAACAATACCACCCTGATAAATGTATATGCCCCATCCGGGTCAAATAAGCGTGTGGAACGGAAAATGTTCTTTCAACAGAGTATACTGCCTCATCTGCACGACGTTAAGGAAAAACTTATTCTTGCAGGGGATTTCAATTGTATTCAACGCCCAGAGGATTCCACTAGTTCATACCAAGGTATCAACCCGGCTCTCAGGACCCTTCTTAACTCCCTACACCTCATTGATGCTGTGGATAGTTTAAGGGTGCCCCTGCCCCATTACACCTGTATAAGTCACAACTCCTCATCACGAATTGACCGCATATACTTTTCACAGGAACTTATCCAGCCTAGACGATATGAAGTGATACCTGCCAGTTTCACTAACCATCATGCTGTCGTATGTACAATCTCTTACCCCCATCCCATATTTCACATAGGAAGAGGTTATTGGAAGCTGAATTGCTCGCTGTTACTGGAGGAGGAATGCCAAGATATTTTCAGACAACACTGGACTCGATGGGTCCAACAAAAATGCAAATTTCGCGACTGCGCAGACTGGTGGGATATTTTAGTTAAACCAGGGATCCGCCGCGTCTTTAAGAACATATCCTACCAACGAGGTCGGGAAAGACGGGATACAGTTGAATTTTACTATCGAGTTCTTCGCCAGCTCCAGCAAAGATCTGATGCTGGGGAGCGTATATATGACCAGATTCGGGAAGTTAAAACCAAGCTCCTGTCCCTACAGCAAAGAACGCTCGCTCATATAAACGTGGCTTTAAAAGATCGTACAGTGCTCCCGGACGAAAGTGCAAGTGTATACCATATCGCCAAAGGACAACGGGAGCGGCAACGTAAATATATCCACCGCCTCCGCACCAGTACTGGAAGTGTCGTCACCTCCCCTGACGCTATACGTAGTGAAATATCATTATTTTATCAACGGTTCTACGCTAAGGCTGAAATTGATCCACGGCAGGTGACCCTATTGCTTTCATCTTGCAGTACCCAACTATCTCCGGACAACAAAACTCTGCTCAGCGCGGATATTACGGATGAAGAGATTCACTCTGTGGTTAAGCAGCTCCCAAACAACCGCTCACCTGGCATTGATGGACTGCCATATGAAATGTATAAACACTTCTGGCCTCTCATTGGCAAAGAATTTTGTCATGTCCTGCGTACCATTCTCCAACGTCGTGCTCTTTGTCAGTCACATCACGAAGGTACCATAGTCCTCATACCAAAAACATCCTCTCCCATGGCAGTTGGTGACTTCCGACCAGTTACTCTGCTCTGCAGTGATTATAAAGTCCTTACCAAAGTACTTGCATGCCGATTGAAGACTGTTCTACATGATATCCTTGGTATTGAACAATGTTGCAGTATTCCTGGAAGAACTCTGTTACCAAACTTAGCGATACTACGGGACCTACACCTAAAAGCCGAAATGCTCCCCACTGAGCCAATGAGTTTTCTCACCTTAGATCTTGATAAAGCTTTCGACCGCATCAGTCATGATTACTTGTACATGGTCTTGCAACACTTTGAATTTCCTGAAATCCTTGTTGACTACATTCGTATGATAAATTGTAATGCTACGTCTCGAGTGCTCGTCAACGGTTTTCTTTCCCCTCTGA
This sequence comes from Meconema thalassinum, assembly GCA_946902985.2. Classification (NCBI taxonomy): domain Eukaryota; kingdom Metazoa; phylum Arthropoda; class Insecta; order Orthoptera; family Tettigoniidae; genus Meconema; species Meconema thalassinum. The sequence continues at coordinate 275,225,459 of OX336390.1, forward strand.
TTCCAATACAACGATCAGTTAGGCAAGGATGTCCCCTTTCCATGCTACTTTTTGTCATTGGCCTTGAACCGTTCATTCGGACTATCCAGGTGAAGCTACAGGGTTACAAACTGTCCACACATGTTTTTGGAATGTGCGCCTATGCTGATGACGTATCAATATTGATCCGCAATAATGAAGATATCTCCCACATCGATAGCGCCCTTCAGCTCTACCATATCGCCTCTGGAGCACAATCGAACCCCCAGAAAACTGCTTTGCTTCCGCTCAATACTAACTCAGTGATTATCCAACAGCCCTGGTTCCGGATAGTAAATGAGGTGAAAATTCTTGGCATTACCTGGAAGCAATCGCTTCTGGACACAATGCAAGCAAACTGGACTAAGGTCATTGCCAAAGTTAGGGGAGTGCTGATCCAATTTGGTCAAAGAAACCTCAATATAGTGCAACGGGTCATGATCCTCAACGTGTTTGCGCTCTCTAAAATATGGTATGTTGCACAACTTTTCCCACTTCCCAAAATGTTTGAGAGCCAATTGGCAAAATATACAGGTTGGTTTATATGGCAAGGATTTTTGTTCCGAGTACAACGGGAACAGTTGTATCTCCCATCCCGGCAAGGCGGGCTAGGGCTAACCGCTCATGGCATGAAATGCCGTGCACTCCTCTGCAAGAATGATATCACCATTCTTTCCCAACATGACACTTTTACGAAAGCGCTATACAAAGATATTCGAAACACAGCCCGTGGTTGTGATAGAGCTTTGCCGAAGATATTTAGGGACCATCAACAGCACCTTCTGGAAACTGTTCGCCAAATGCCTTCAGGGACTGTTCCAACGACGAAAAGTATTTATAACATGTTGCGGCAAGTGGTACACTCCAAACCGCGAATCGAGGCCACCACCCTCTACGTCCATTGGCCCACTGTTTGGAAAAATTTTGGGGCTATGACCATTTCTTCTGCTGTACACTCCCAGGTTTTTATCTTCCTCAACGATCTCATCCCAACCGCTCTACGGCGATATACCATCCGTCTTGAAGCTTACCCATGGTGTACTATATGTGGTAAAACTGATACGGCGATACACCGCTTCACATCATGCACGCGAATTGTCTCGACGTGGCTGTGGTGTAAGGGAAAAGTATGTCAACTATTAAATGTGCCCACGGATGACCTTGATGACAGGAAGTTGATTCGATTGTCGGTGACCGCCTTCCCCCAAATTAAACAGACTGCCATTGTGTGGATAATGGGCCAATATGTACACTTCGTGATGGACAATGATCAACATTTCTTGTTCCAGGATCTCAGGTACCACCTGCAAAAAGAGCGTTGGAAGCTTAGTGAAAATGGACAATTGTACGATAAATATGGACACTATCTGGATTTCTTGTGATGTATTAGTATGGTATTTATCATATCTGAAAATTCTGTAATTCTGTAAAGAGCTAATAAAAAAAATAAAAAATAAAAAAAAAAAAAAAAAAGCTATGTGGTTAAGGTGACTGATAGTTAATCGAAGGAGCCCAGGTTCGACCTCACCTCTCTGCAGTTTTTTTTTACCACTGAAATATTGTTTTATCAAAGAGTATTATTAACGTTTTACATTTTGTAAGTGAGTTATGTAGGAGTTGACTAGAATTACAGTATTTCTTGCATAAAGCAGGCAAGAAATCTACGAAATATATACATGAAGCTCGGCGCGCGCATTCTTTCAATGCAAAGCTATCCAATATAAGGGCCGAAGACATGTCACTTATATTGACCAAGGAGAGAGTTCAGATGTCTTGCACGTTGTAGACCAGTAATGAAGCGAGTGTGATATGTCTCTTAAACAAGGATACGTTGTGCCTTAGCAGTCTTTGCTTGAAATTGCTAGCGGAGAGCTAGATATCGCGAGCACAAACCTCTGTGCAATTTTCGTGCACAGTCGGAATGTTTCGTCATCCCTCGGGATTCCTGGAGCGGCAAGGAACAGCAAACGAAGAGACACTTCACCAGGCGAGTGAAACTGGTATACAGCGATCGGTTCCCAAATTACATCATGATATCTTTAACTTCTATCTGCTCCACCCGAACGCTAATGTCGCATGTATCCATATAATGAGGAGAACAGGATTCTGTAAGTTACACATGATAGCCTATAATTAAAACTACTCGAAGAATGGATTACTCTGAGACAAATTATAACACACAATGCTTTTTAACTGTTTAATATCTTACTAAGTGTATGTTCTTTATGGTTCCTTAGTTTAGGGGCTGCGACAACGCGGTTATGTTTTTTATGAAGCATATTTTGTTATGAGATTGTACACTACAGGCCTGCTTCAGCAGCTCCTCACTTGCCATTTCAATGCACATACGAAATCGGTAGCCGTTTTGCTAATAACACATGCCAACAACTGTTTGAATGGCAAGCATACTTCATTTCACAAAACAAATTGAATTTGCGGGTGTTATTTGTGTCAAATTATACAATTCGGATAAAGGGTAACATTACGGTGAATTAAAAGACGAGTGAGTAGGCCTATAGGCTAAAATTATCTTTGTACCTTATTTGTTGCAAAAGCACGAACATTTATTTGTCATCAAGACGAGATACAAGTATGCGATGGTGTTCATTTTAAGTTTGCAAAGTTATTTTGTTTAAATTGATAGTTGGCATCATTATCAAGTCAAATCGGCCCCTGTAGTATAAAGAAAATGGTTCTTACTGTATGTACATAATTTAGGTATTTTGTTCAGATGGCTGATTTCACTGTGTAGCCTACATTGCAATACCGGTATTAGTCATTATTGCTACAGAAGTTTTGGTATATTGTTGCACATGGGAAAACTGTTGAGCTTTAATTGACTGTAGTATTCTCTATGCTATGGTATGGAAAGGTAATCAGCATATTAGCAAAATGCTATCATGACGGAGAAAAATAGTGCAAATATTCCTACATTTTCCTTTCACCGTTTTGCAGTTTTCATGTGTAGACAGTTTTTATTTCATTTGAGGGCCTTGGACATCGTGGTCATGTAGCCCCGTGTGCATGTGTGTGTGTGTGTGTGTGTGTGTGTGATAACCTGTGTTATTGTGATGTATGTGTAAATTGGGGATAGGATTGGGAATGAAGCGGCCATGGCCTTCAGTTAGGAACCATCGTGGTACTTTCCTGGAGTAGATGTAGTAAACCACGGAAAACCACTTCCAGGATGGCAGAGTTTGGAATCGAACCCACCTCTTCTCAGTTTTTCCCCATGAGGCTGAGTGTACCAGGTTCCAGCCTTCAAATCAGCATTACATTTCTTGAAAGAGCCGGGAATTTCTGTAGTACGAATCCCAACACATTACGAATGCAGTGAATCCACCCATCTGGGTGGCTTCCTTCTGGATGTCTTTGAAAACGCGCCATGCGTATACGGTACGCCTTTGTTTTCCTCAGTTCATTCGTTGCCGTATGAAACATACAAGGATGTTCAAAATGTTGTTTCATGAAATTCAACTAATGAACCGTACTGTGCCCAACATATTATCCTAGCGCAAGGCATCGCATGTCAACGCTGTTTGCGAAACGGCGAGATGGAGTGACTACATGCGTACCTGAATATTCAAATGCTCATATGTTTTACTCTGTTATTATGGATCTTTGAGGTGATAGAAAAGGCAGGAGGAACATTATAAGTGGAACTGTAACCACATTTATTTGTGAGTTGATATGACATCACCGTGGTACGAATTTAATGTGGATTGATGAATTATAAGATGTGTAACTCCTTGGCTTTGTCACAAGAGCGTGCGGTGGTCGACCATGAGTTTAGCCCATGTGTCCGGCGACCTGTCACCCGAGCAGAGACACACACATGCTTTTGAGTGCGCGGATGTGACAGTACTCCGTCGTGCTGAACATGAGTAATCTTATGTCCGATCGTAAGTAGCAGGAGTGTGGATACTATGTCGCCGCAGCTCCAAATATCGCCGTGTATCGGGAGTGAATTGTATTAGAGTCTATGAAAAACCATGTAATTACGTATCGCCGAGGTTTTACCGTCCGCGATTGAAACATTGGACGGCCGAGATTGTGTGGATAATTGTAAAAATGCTTTTGGCTTGAAAGTGAAAGAACTAATTTACGTGCAGGCTATATTACGAGATTACGACTCGCTACCGTAGGCGGACTCGCTTATGTAATTTGCGATTTGAGGAGGCCAATGAACTTCATAAACAGCTGTGGATGTCTTTTAACTTTCTGCCATTGTAAGGATTGTGAAGAATGCTTGATAGAAAAATTGTGTTCCATTATCAACAGTTCATGACGCAGAGACTTGCAATTTCCAGAATGGAATTAGGACATTTTTAGCCTATTTTTAATTGTGAAAATAAAAAATAAAAAATAGGCTTATGGGATCACCTTTTGTCCGTGTGTGTGTGCGTGTGTGTGTGTGTGTGAGGTGTGTGTGTGTGTGTGTGTCCCTAATAAAATCTAAATGGCTGGAGCGATTTCAATGAAACTCGGTAAGTTCATAGCACTATTCCCGGCGACCTCGACCGTGTCCTTCAAATTTTGTTACGTCTCACCAATCGAACATGGCGACTGTGCGAAATATTTCACTAGCATTCAATATCTCCGAAACTATTACCGATATCGCCCTGAAATTGTGTACGGTGATAAAGGGCACTACTAGAAGTTCACCTATGAGACTATCAAAAACCTGGTGACTACATTTTCAACATGGCGGTCAAGAGAAATTGAGACTTTTAAATAGAGATTTCTCGCGATTTAACGATCCAAACGTAATGAAACTTGGTACAGCAAATGTTTGTACACATTGTAATGCACTGGAGTCTAATTTAGTTCAATTGTTTACATAACCTCAAAATGGCGGCTGTGCGAAATATTTCACTGATATTCTATATCTCCGAAACTATTACAGATATCATCATGCAATTTTGTACGGTGATAAAGGGTACTGATACAAGTTTACCTGTGTATATTTCATAAACCTGTAAAGTACAAAACGAACATGGCGACCAAGCGAATTTGAAATATTTTAATAGACTTTCCTCGTGATTTAACTCTCTGAGCGCAGTGAAATGTGGTACAGTAAATGATTATGCAGATTTAAATGCACTGCCATCTATTTTAATTCAATTGTTTACATAACCTCAAGATGGCGGCTGTGCGAAATTTTAAAATTAAGTTTTTATTCTTGTGTCATAATCATGCGATCGAAGTGAAAGTTTGAATAATGAACCTAGGCAATAAGTGACCTTGAATGGTACATAACTCTATGGCCTATACATATAACAATCCTAAATGGCGAGCTTCCGAAATATTTAGACGGTTCTCAATATCTGTGAATCTTTTACAGCAACCAAACTGATTTTTTAATGTTCATAGAGACTATGAACATATGTTCACCTATAGGACTTTCAGTACCCTGGTGAGCACAAATCCAACATGGCGGCGACGCGAAGTATAAATATTTAAATGGACGTTTCTCGCGAATTAACTATCCGAGTGCCGTAAAACGTTGCACGTTAAATGCTTATACAAATGTTGATCCACTGGTATGTAATTTATTTCAAATGTTTGCATAATCACAAGATGGCTGGTGTGCGTACTTTTAAAATCTCGTTTTTACTTCTTGTGTTCTAATCATGCGATTGAAGTTTGAATACCACACGTACACAATAATCTTAATGTAATAGTACAAAAATAAAAATCCATCCTGGCGACCATATGAAATATTTAGGCGGTTCTCAATATCTACGAATCTGTTACAGCAATTAAACTGAAATTTTGTATGTTGATAGAGACAATTAACATGAGCAGGATATATGAAAATAGGCTGTATAGTTCTCCACGTAACTACTTGTCCAACTTGTGTTAGTGGAGCGTCCATGGAAAATTTTAAAATGGGAATATTTACTGAAAACATGAGCACTAAACCGATACATAAGGGAACGAGATGGAGTGATATCCACGTCAGGATGAAGCCATGAGATCACCATAATGAACTGAAGGAGACAGCCACCATGGAACGGGAAGGTCACGGTTTCGTTTCCTGCAAGAAATTTGGAAGAAGACGGAAGAAGATGGATTTCTGCAGCTTGAGATTTGGGAGAAGATGGTACTGGACGAAAATGGGGATTTCTTCATTGGATCCGGAGGTACTTCATTCCAGGAACATTGGCGTACTAAGCTTGTACCATTCTTTCCCATTTCTACGAGTTGGTGAGCCAAAATATTCCTTTTTTTGTAGTTGATTGGACTGACTACTCAGTAATACTTAATATCATGGAGTTGAGCTAACATTGAGCTAATGTTGAACCTATATTGAACTAAAGTTGAATTAAGTTAAAATGATGAAGAAATAGATTAAGCAAATTACTGGTGAATTAATTGATTGATTATTATTATTATTATTAATAGCCAGATTTATTCTACGTCTACGAAGGAAATATGAGATATAGTATTTCCCATTGAAGGGATATATGAAGTGGAAAGGCACAACCCATATTGCTTTATTCTACGAACCAGTTAATAATATTTTTGCGGATATTCTATAAATCCATCAAACTACTGATGATAGGATTTTGCTACTTTTGGACGTTGGAACGTAATAGCAGCATGCCTATATTTTTGGTCGTAGAAATGATAGTCCATTTCACGGAATTTTCTATTGAATAGATGCCTGTAAATAATTCGATATTGAGAGCTAGAGTTGAATTTCGGTTTGAATTCTTGGATCTTAACTTCAGATATTGGTGGAAGTTATTATGATTTGACTAAGTATGATTATGAATTTATACTTTCATATTTTCTTCTCCCATGTTCTTTGCTTTGTGAATTTGAATTATTTCAAGCACATTTTGCCATTATGCTTGAACGTTTATACATTTGACATTGTTACGAACCAGGCCTACATTATATCATAATTTATACATGCCAATTATGTGGTCGAAGGAAAGCCATGATGCTTATAGGGTAATAATAATACATTTTTCTGCACTAAAACGGTGAAGTTGGTGTAATTGTTTAAAAAAATGAAATTAAAAAAATAGGAGAAAAAAGGATTGGAATAAAATGTTAAAAAAGGGGAATAATTTAAGGTGATAATTCACATAAGCTGTGATCAATTCAAGGAAATGGTTTGAGGATTAATCATGGTGTTTAATAAAGAAAAGAGAGTAGAATAATGAAACACTTGTTGAATATAAGACAAGAAGTTCCGTGAAGAACTATACAGCCTACTTTTCATGCCAATGATTATTCTACAGTATATGAATCTATCTAGAATAATAACGAAATTAAGTTGGTAATATCGAAATATCTAATTATTTCAAAATATACCTGGTAAAATGTAGCCTAATAGAGCACTACAGTTGGCAGCCCTGGTGACTGAATATATTCTTAGTTCCATCTCTTAAGGTACAGAATACAAAATTTGGTTGAAGTCCATTGGACGTTACGTGCAGTTAGACACTGGATCTATCAGCACGCGTAAAAGCATGTTGGCAACAATGTCATGTGTGTGCTTGTCAGAAATAATCTGAAATATTATATCTTGTTGTGCCAATTTCGGATGAAATCCATTTGTTAGTATAGAAGTTACATGTATTTAAAAATTGGTCTTATCAGCAGGCATAGAATCATGTTGGCAGCACTGAATTATATTAATTACTCCAAATTAATCTAGAATGTCAGGTGCTATACGTGTGCAAAGTATAGAGCTATTGGCTTGCATACTTTCTGATATATTGATATTAAGGTAAAAATAATATAGACAGCATTTATTAACAGTTGGTAGCCCTGATTGCTCTTAACAATACTTATAGTCATATCTGTTATGTTACACATTGCACATACGAAATTTGGTTGAAATCCAACTGATAGTATAGAACTTACATGTATTTAAAAATTGGTACTATAAGTAAGCTTATAATCATGTTGGTAGAAGTGAAGTATATAAGTTACTCCAAATTAATCTAAAATGTCAGATTATACGTGTGCATAGTTTAAATCTGTCGGCTTGCATACTTTCCGATATATTGGAATTTGGATTTAAAGAAATAGAGAGAGCAATTATTAACAGTTGGCAGCCCTGGTGGCTCTTAAGAATACACTCATTCATATCTGTTTATGTACACATTTTGCATACAAAATTTGGTTGAAATCCAATTGATAGTGTAGAAGTTAAATGCATTTAAACATTGGACTTATTAGAAGGCTTAACATTATTTTGGCAACACTGTCATGTATGGCCTCCTGGAAATTAAACTGAAATAGTATTATCTACATGTGTGCCAATTTTGGAATAGCTCCCAAGCATACCTAGCAAGATATCCAACATGGAGCTCAAATTTCTAGTGCGTTTATTCAGCAGTTGGTAGCACTGACATAATTTTCAAATATTGACGTGAGATATTCCGGTGCACATCTTTACACATACTAAATTTTGTTTTGATTGCTGCAGCCGTTTAGGAGTTGGTAGGGGGGGGGACACACACACGCAGCCAGACAGACACACATTTTCCCGGTTCGATCTCATAAGTCTACTTTTTCCTCATTTTTGCAAAATGTGAAAAGTAGGCTAAAAATTACTTATAATAATGATTATTGGTGTGAGGTCATTCAAAACAGCATGACTACGTAAAGTACAGGCAAATGTTTGTAAATTAAGCATTGATATTAGCAAACATATGATAGTCTAATCACTTTGGATTTCATCAAATAGATTACGTTGCAAACAAACCATCGAATGGAAATAAATGGAAACACTTAGTTGTCATATTATATAAACAAGATGGCGAATGTGAATGTTGAGGAGTTGTATCTCTCTGCTGAAAACAAATTAACTTTATATGTATCATTCTGAAAACAGATACAAATACAAATTGGTGTGAAAAAGTGTTATCTTCAGTTAATGTGATTAAACAGGCAATAGATACATTCAGAGGGCAGTTGATGAAGATGACACTATCTCCTGATACAAATGTCGGTAAGCAACATGTCAACTGCGCTGATGTTTTACTTACAAGTAGGCCTAAACCAGCAGTTAATGCAACTAAACATGTTGTTTTGATATATCCCAAAAATGACAACGATGTGAAAGACTCTGAACAAACCTTAAATTTCTGCAGTCCACGACAAATACTAAGGAAATGCGAATACGTGTAAATCGGGTGAAGAAAACCCGTAATAAAAGTGTAGTTGTCGAATTGAGGAATGATGATGAGTGTAAAACAATGGAAAGTGCTATAGAAACTAGCAATCCCCACCTGAAAATAACTATTCGTCGTAAAATTAATCCCAAGATTTTTTTTTTTAGCGTATGGCTTTTAGTGCCGGGAGTGTCCGAGGACATGTTCGGCTCGCCAGGTTTGTAGCTGCTTCGAGACGGACACCCAATGGGTGAGCTACAAGTACCGTTGGGGAGGGAATGAGGGAAGTTGGAATGTAAGGACGAGGAGTTGGAAGGTAGCGGCTGTGGCCTATAGTTAGGGACCAACCCCGGCATTTGCCTGGAAGGAAGATGGGAAACCACAGAAGATCATCTTCAAGGTTGCCGGCGGGGGGATTCGAACCTCCTCGCCTCCCGGATGTGAGCGACTGCCATCAGTCATGCCGTAACCACCACGGCTAACTCACCCGGTAATCCCAAGATAATCATTCACGATATTGAGGTTAGTTTGCCAGAGAATGAATTAACAGACTGTATAGTGCAGCAGAATCCAATGATAAAACAAGTTGTCAAAGAAGTTAATGAGGATTTCAGGTTGCGCTTCATGCGGAAAACACGAGATGTCAGCGCGCAATACGCAGTTGTAGAAGTAACTCCCGCCATCTTCCAGGCCTTGCAAAGCTGCGAGAAGCTCTACATAGGATACAAGACCAACTACGATACTCAGACCTTAATGCAGGTCTCGAAATTGTGAAAATGGCGTGTGCTGAAGCCACGGCATATTGTTTGTTTACATTCGTTGCTGGGATACATTATTTAGCTCTGATTAGCTTCGTTTGATGAAAGTTGGTTAAACTGTCGCTCATCTGTAATTTGTAGTGTCTTCGGTATGTCTGTAAAGTCCAGTTCGCGTTGAAATGGATAAGGGGCACCTGCTACATTGCAACAAACTTGATGTGACTGCTAGAACTTCTGGAAACCTTATACAACTCTATTGGAACGCAAGAAACTGATGGATTGGAATCCGGGCTAGCCATAGGAAACAACAACAACAACAAAATGAGATAATACACTTAATATGGACAAGTTCGTTTGTGTGATGATTGTCCAGTCAACCGATGGCATTGTGTAATTTACTTCGGATGTTGAAGTACCTAAGTCTAAAGCATAATAGAAGTGTCTCAAGAATATACACCGCAATGATTTGCTAGTTAGAGACAATATAATAATAGCTTAGACAACTTCTGTAGTGTCGAACTTAAATACGTAAAGGGCAAACGCAATGACCATCTACGGCTAGACCAAACCGTTGAGGTTATCTTGAACGCTCAGCAATATGTGCCTCCGTAAATCCTTACCAGTCTGGCAGATGTTCTACACTGCCTTGTATAGACGCCAAATAATACAGTGAACTTCTGTTTTATTGGTTAAGGAAGATGTTCCCCCTGTGACAAACAGTGAACTCATTGTGTTCCGTCATTATTCATACTTTTGTGACTCTTACGCCTTGCAAGTTATTTTTTATTATGATGTGTGTAATAAAGTGTTGTGAGTACCTTGCCAATTATGTACTCATATTGCGAGATGGTATGCCGCGATAATTCCTTAAGGGGGAGATGGTGATTTCCAACCTATAGTATTTTACTAAATCAACTATTTCCAGCGTACAACTATTCCAAACGGTAACAGCGAATGTTTAATAGGTTGGATGGTTACATATTATAGTGTCACTTGTGAGTAGTATTCTCCATAATTATATTGTGATATACACACGACGACTTCTTTGCATATTTCAATCAACTAATTCGGTGTGATGTTTTACCCGAGATTTTAGACAATTCCACGAGAGGTCTTAATTGCATTGTATTTCTTGGCGTTGGTTCGATTATTTCAGGCAACTATTCTCATTCCGATTGTGTACACAAATACTCTGCATGTGCTGGGACAGCACATCAGTAACCGGGTACTTTCTTCTCTCCTACTTCAGAATCTGCTTGATTTTTTGCTAATAATACGTATTAATCTATAATTACTGAACTTAAATACAAATCGTGATAACTCGCCAAAAAGCTTCTTATTCAACCACAGAAACTGTGAGACTATTGTAGCTGCCCCTTTGGTGAAGACGAAGAAACCTATAGTTCGAGGCCAGCACTATATAGATAAATTAATTCAGGTACGTCGAAATTATTGATGCATAGTCTCGTCTTGTGATATCTTTTATGCTCTAAGGTGAGTAAAAATAATAATTTACACGAACTGTGAAATCCCGATGACATGATCTTGGCTATTGGTAGGGCAACCATCGCCGCCATATTTTTTCTACGTTAAGGTCTGAGGATTGTAGTTAGTATTGACAGGATACAAGCGATGCAACTTCAGTGAATACATTTCTGTCATTCGATGTTACAAGTGCCTTGGTTTTGGACATTTTTCCTCTAGCTGTGATAAACAATAGTGCTGTTCCGAGTGTTCAGATGCTCATAATATCAGTGAGTGTCCGAAAACAGGGATTGAATGTGTTAATTGCAAAGTACAAAATCAACGAAATATCGTGAGATGCCTTCCGGAAAATACAAATACTCAACATCCTCCCACTTCAACTGCCTGTCCGATATTCAAGAAAATATATGATATTATCAAATCGAAAATTATCTGTGGCTGATCTGTGCATTTATCAAGAAAACTTGCATAAATCTATTGTACCTATGCAGGAACTTCTCTTAAACTACAATCTTAATGAAAGATCCATCTCATGTATTGTATACGAGAACCCAATCTTAGAAATAAGAAAGTAGTAGGCTTTGAACAAGTTTTTCACATTTATACCACAAGAAATTATGTGCCTGGAGAGCGAATTCGTGCAGTTGCAGTGCTGGAATTTTATAAACCATCCTGTGAAGTTTTCAAGAAACCTTGTTGTTATAAGCAATTCTTAACCTTCATTCAGCACATCTATAGTAAATTAAACAATTAATCTTTCTTTTTAAAATATGCTTAGTAACTACAGCCCTAATGTACTGAGGTAAAATAGGGCTCCATGCCGTACTGGATATTCAATAATAATAATATATTGAAACATTAAATTTGAATTTTGTACAAAGAGAAAATGAGAGGAGCACATTTGTAGCAACATTATGAGTAAGAAAAGTAATAAGACTCTGAAATAACTTGTAAAATAATTTGGAAAATATAATATTTGAAACAAGCCTCCGTGGCTTAGGCGGCAGCACGCCGGCCTCTCACCGCTGGGTCCGTGGTTCAAATCCCGGTCACTCCATGTGAGATCTGTGCTGGACAAAACGGAGGCAGACAGGTTTTTCTCCGGGTACTCCGGTTTTCCCTGTCAAAATTTCATTCCAGCAACACTCTCCACTATCATTTCATTTCATCTGTCATTCATTTAATCATTGCCCCAGAGGAGTGCATCAGGCCTCGGCAGCCGGCACAGTCCATATCCTCGCCGCTAGAAGGGGGCTTCATTCAATCCATTCCTGACCCGGTCGGTGACTGGAAGCAGGCTGTGGATTTTCATTTCAAAATTTGAAACACAGACATAGGGTGAGTGTCTGATAGATTTGGAAAGCATGGATATTCTACTAATGAAATTTATTCTTCTATTTGAAGGAATGTAGATAACACTTTGTATAATAATTTTAAATAGTGAATTAATCATGATTTAGTGGTCAAGCTAGACCAATATTGCTACGGCAATAATTGCTGTTAATAATTGGTGGATGATATAGTTAATTATTTGATTTTTCTCATTGGTTCATTAGTTTGAATGGAGATCTACACTATTATTCCAGGGTAAGATACATCATTTCTATAGATTTTTCTTTCATTAGAATCACAAGTGAGTGTGTTGGTGATTGACTGAAAACACCACCTGACGGGCATTCAGGGTGTTTAATGGATTATATAGTCAATAATGACCAAATCTAACCTGTTTTTATTTAATTTAGTTTTCTTCGAGTATCTCCTATTGTTATTTATATCGAAGGATAGGACCCAGGAGATTCATTGACCATTTAAACCTTCTTTTTTTTCATTTGGACTATAAATATTTTTCTTTTACGTCGACCCACATCAAGCATTAATTTAGACCGAATCTCCGTGGCAAGGTAGGCTTTTGGGATTTCTATTTTTATGTGTTGATCGATGAGTTGCCCAATAATTGAATACCTATTTTAACTTATTAATTGTGCTTATCTTCTGATTTCTGTTGTGCTATTGCTTTGATTTAGGTTTGGGAGTGGGTTGCTTTGACCTGTTACTCCTGTGTCTTGTTAACCACCCCTGAGACTATTTGAGTTCTCGTGTCCACCGGCATATTTTTTTGATATTCAAATCCAGCCCTTAATCATCTTTGTACTTTATGTGAAATATGTCTTGTGTTATCGACTTGAATTGCGATGTTTTCGTAGGGGCATTCAATTCACAACCGGTTAACGGGGACATATAAAATGGTGCCCAGCGTGCAGAGCTTCGAATTGAGAGATCGTACCACACAATGGTGTAGCAATTAAATGTTTTTAATGTAATTTGACAGCCAGTGTGAGTTGGTTTGTCGTTGGCATTTGCATTTCAGTGGCTCAAGTAAAATAGATTACCGCATTTGAGGTACTTCAATGGGACGCTAATGATTTTTCTTGTGGGAAGGTCTAATTACCTTTGGTAATGAGATTTTTCCTATTTTCTATGACATAGGCAACATAATCAGAAGTTCTTTTTCCTTTAGGATTAGTGGTTTTGATCTCCATTCGTTCTTGATTTAATTATCCGATTGCGTAGAATTGGATAAGGATCCATTTATGCAGCTCATTGATAATAGGTCAACTCCATGATATAGTGGTAGAAAATATGGTGCAATCTTGGTGTGGTCACTCTTGATGGTTCCTTTATGTTGTATTGTCTTATAGTACTTATTGACATGTCTAATATGGAAGAGATGAGGCAGATTTTAGCTGATTTGAAAACTGATTTAAAGCAGGGTCAGGAGGATTTAAGAGGCGACTTAATGCAAAGTCAAATGGAGTTAGAGGGTAGAATTAATCACAGTATCCAGCAAAATCATGATGAATTGGAAAATAAATTTAACCAAAACCAAAATGAGGCAGCTAATCAGGCCTTAAAAACACAGGCAGATATAATCAAGTTAGGAGAGCGTATAACCAACTGTCAAAAGGAAACGGATAATAGCTTGGACGCAAAACTTGATGCATTGAAGGCCACTATGCAGGACAATTTAATGGATGGCATACAGAAAATTCAGAAAGGTGTAGAGAAAGACATGGAAGCATTGAATACACACGTCAGAACCCTAGAAAAACGGTTAGATGAAAACATCAAAGGATTGGGAACTGATATAACCGCTCACGTAGACAAGCATGAAGGGGAATACCAGCATGAGATAGTGGAAGTAAGGAAAGAGTTAAGTGAAACTACTGTTGGCATTCGAAAAGAATTATCGTAACAAGTAGGAAAAGTAGAGACGAAAATCCTTAAGATGGAGGAAAATGTTGGCACATTTGCACAAGACGTGGTTGTCAAACGAAAACGCATGGATGAGGAAGCAGGGAAGATAGAAAATAAATTGGACGAAATCAATACTAATATCACACAAGTCAGAATGGAAATAGATGGGGCGATTTCGTCAGTTAATGATAACATAAAGATACTAGAGGATAGTCACCTAGACCGCATTACGCGTATGTAAAACTTCTTACAGATGAATAGTCCGGTTCAAACGATGGAAAATAACTCACCAGAGACTACCGAGGAGAAACGATGGGGAGATATGGATTCGACACCGAGAGGGTTTAATGGGGCTAGTCCTGTAACTATCATTAGGGCTCATGAGGAGAACCCGAAAACGTTTAGTTGTGTGGGAGTTATCATCCCAATTGAGTCCCTACGACATCTCAGGGACTGTCTAGACGAAAATCGTATCCCAAGAGAACGCGAGATCAGGGTTATTGAAAGGTCGTTGGATAATCAAGCACTAACTTGGTTCAGAGCTTTCAGATGCACCTTTGAGAATTACTAGGAGTTCGCGAAGGCATTCCTTAGGCGATTTTGGAAGACAAACTCAGCATCAGATCTGAACTTTACTCCAGGAAATATTCCACATCTAAACCAACGCAGTATGCGGGGTATTTCACTACGCAGTTAGCCTGATTACAATATTTAAAACCTCCATTACCCAAAGAGGAGATGATTCAAGCGATAAGGAGGCAATTTCCAGTAGAAGTTCAGAGAACACTCACAGCATCTGGGCGGACAGTTTGAAGGTATGCGACGAAATTATGAGAAAATTAGACCACACTAGTTCGTTGATGCACGCGAGAAACACTAGCTCAGAACACCAGAAGGTGAATCTAGTCGTGACACACCGGAAAATACAGACTGAACCTCCACAAAGAAGAATATTCCAGGATACAAGAGATTGGAGAGGACGATATGAGAATCGTGGATATAATCAACTAGAACGGAGATGGAACCAAGGTGGACGGCCAAACTATGCAGATCAACAGCAGCCACAGCTCAAATCCCAAACGAACATACTCAGGGATATAGGGAAGAAATTCTTGGCAGGAAGGAAGAGGTAGATACCAAACCTATAATAGGCAGTGGAACAGAGATGAACCTCGGAACAACCCCGTGAATTTGGAAGAGAGACATGCATAAAGTCAAGCGTACAGTTCTTGCAGCAGATGAGAGAAGCAACTCAGCAGCCGCAGCAAGGGCAAGAAAACGAAGACCCAGGGCTTAGTACAAGTGTCTCAAAATAAAATTAAGGAAACGTCGAATACAAATCACCAGACACAGTAAATTCCAGTAATTCCAAACCTATCATTGGGATCATCGAGGTACACAGAATTGAAGATGAAGACCTCATTTACGACGTGGAGAATCCCGTTAGGAGAGAGAGAGAACTGCACTACCATTGATTGATATACATGTTGATGGACGGAAATTTAAGATATTGCTGGATACAGGAGCCATGGTCAGTATCATATCTGAGGCATGTTTCGAGAATATCAGGTTGACAGAAGACATTACTATATTACCTGCATCCGGAATGAAGGTTAGAGGATTGATTCCTAACCGATTTATTAACTGCAAATTAAAAACATTGATTAACCTGCCTATAGCCAACAGAAATTTTGAACACGTTCCCTAGTACTAAAGGATATTAAGTTTCACATGATTCTAGGTGCGGAGTTTTTGACGGAGCATGGCATAGTAATTGATTTACAAGCAGGGATAGCAACTTTATGAGGAAACGAAGGGAAATGGAATGAAGAGATTGGTATAACACATAGCCAAGAATTACCTGGATGGAACACCTTAGATAACATGGTAAATGAAACGGAGGTAGATGCAGAGAGTTTACTTTATGTAAAGAAGGAAACACTAGAACCACACATCCGGGAGAAATTTGTAATTTGTAGTTCGGAGAATGAGGGAAACAGGCTTTTAGGGGTTAAAACCATGATTTTAGACTTTTTCCGATATCTCACGAATGCATGGTCGGATTTGGTCCTATGACGTGTCAAATCCTTGTCTCAAAACCCTCTTTATTTTGGTAATAGGTTAAAGTTTTTGAGAATGAGGGAAACATAATTTTTTGGTGTAAAGCTGTGATTTTAGACTTGCTGTTATATCTCACAAACCAATAACGCCAGAGACGTGTACGAGGGGTCGTAGGACTCGGGGTGACGCCCCCTTTCGAATATAGTATTTATGTTTAAAAAATTGTGAAAGGGTCTAACGACACTTTTGATGAAAAACTTTTAATTTTTAAAACTTGTTTTTCAATCTGTCTAAAATGTTCATGAAGAGTGGTTGTAGATTGAGAGAGACGATACCACTGGGCACGTGTTTCAACGAGGCTATCACTAGCCATGGTGGTGATATACCAATACAGCAATCGCTATTTGATGAGACGGAGGGTCGAGAGTTCGTTTTCCGATTTTTCCTAGGATGGAATTCCTAATTCCTAACCCCTCTGAAGGGGGTCTTTAACGTGTAAACGATTATGAGTGACATGACAAATGATAATTGCTTGATCAGATGAAGCTGGCTTTAGATAGAACAAACAGAACTTGGCTATATGTTGCTTGAAGTGAGTATAGGAAACAATCTTGCTGGGGCAGACTGACAGGATGGATGTTATTTGAGCTTATTGGAATGCATTGACCTGACTTGACAACAGGGCAATGAAAAAAGCACACAGATGCTGAGGACACTTGAAGGTCAAACTATATGGCAACCATGTTGGTAGGGGGAAGCGGGGATGATGTCGCCGACCGCGGTGGCCATGTTCAATGGATGAATTTATATTTTGCGAAGCATTGATCGGAGAGGGTCATGTGACGACTTGTTTTAAAGGCATTTATTTTTCCGATCTTTCCTATGGTAGACTCATTGATTGAAATAATCCAAAACTGCTAGGGCAAAGCCTTGAAATTTTATAAACCGATAATGGGATTTTGACATATTAGGTCCCCCCAGAACTTGACATGATGTCATTCCTTTTAGGGCTTATGAATTTCCCCCAAAAAAGACCCAAAACAACAAGATCATGGACTTTTGCTTATCTTAATATATTGCAAACCCATAATGTTAGATGTTTACTGTGAGTGACGAAACGTAGCTAGGTAAAGAAAGAATTATTGTAGGCTACATGTATGGTGACTGACACGTCTTTGACCATTGGAACTTGTTTTCAGATCTGATTGTAGTACATAAGGAGTATAGGTTGTAGGCATGGCTTGAAAAACGGTGTACACAAAATTCAATTTATCGATTCAAGAATTAAGAGTAGACTATCATTAATTAATTGGTTAAAGAGTGTAGCTAAAAATAACAAGAAGTTCCGTGAAGAACTATACAGCCTACTTTTCATGCCAATGATTATTCTACAGAATATGAACCTATCTAGAATAATGACGATATTAAGTTGCTAATATCGAAATTTCCAATTAGTTCGAAATACTGTATACCTGGCATAATGTATCCTAATAGAGCACTACAGTTGGCAGCCCTGATGACTGAATATATTCTTAGTTCCGTCTCTGAAGGTACAGAATACAAAATTTGGTTGAAGTCCAATGAATAGCATGGACGTTACATGCAGTTAAACATTGGATCTAACAGCGCGCGTAAAATCATGTTGGCAACAATGTCATGCATGTATTGGTCAGAAATAATCTGAAATATGATCTATTGTTGTGCCAATTTTGAATGAAATCCATTAGTTAGTATAGAAGTTACATGCATTTTAAAATTGGACCTATCAGCAGGCTTAGAATCATGTTGGCAGCACTGACGTATATTAGTTACTCCAAATTCGTCTAGAATGCCAGGTACTATACGTGTGCAAAGTTTAGAGCTATTGGCTTGCATACTTTCTGATATATTGATATTAGGGTAACAAAAATAGGGACAGCACATATTAACAGTTGGCAGCACTGGTTGCTCCTTAGAATACGCATAGTCATATCTGTTATGGTACACATAGCACATACGAAATTTGGTTGGAATCCAAATGATAGTATGGAAGTTACATGTATTTAAAGTTGGACCTGTCAGCAGGCTTAGAATCATGTTGGTAGCACTGACGTATATAAGTTACTCCAAATTAATATAGAATGTCAGGGACTATACGTGTGCATAGTTTAAAGCTGTCGGCTTGCATACTTTCTGATATATTGGTATTTGGATAAAATAAATTAGGAGCATTTATTAACAGTTGGCAGCCCTGGTAGGTCTGAAGAATACGCTCAGTCATATCTGGTTATGTACACATACAACATACGAAATTTGGTTGAATTCCAATTGATAGTATAGAAGTTATATGCATTTAAAAATTGGACCTATCAGGAGGCTTATAATCATTTTGGCAACACTGCCATGTTTAGCCTCCTGGAAATTAAACTGAAATATTATGATCTGTACGTGTGCCAATTTTGAAATAGCTCCCATTCATACTTTCCAAGATATCCAACATGGAGCTCAAATTTCAATTGCGATTTTTTAGCAGTTGGTAGCACTGACATCATTTTCAAATATGGCTGTGAGATATTCAGGTATAGATCTTTACTCTTACCAAATTTTGTTTCGATTGCTGCAGCCGTTTAGGAGTTGATAGGGGGGGACACACACACAGCCAGACAGACAGACAGAAGGACAGACAGACAGACAGACAGACAGACAGACAGACATTTGCCCGATCTCATAAGTCTACTTTTTCCTCATTTTTGCAAAATGTGAAAAGTAGGCTAAAAAAATGGTGACTACATTAAACTAAACTGAACCAAGTCGAATCAAACCCAAGTGAACCAAACCAAGCCTAAAGAAAACCAAACCTAATCAAGAACAAGCCAAGGGCTTAAGTGTAAAACTTGTGGGGGAATGCAGTCATTGGCAATGTCCAAAGGAAGGGATAACGCTCTACCTTTAGAGGGTAAGGTAAAGCTAGCGCATGGTGCTAATGCACATTCCCAAGGACATGAACCACACATACACACAACTATCCTATGCGGTTTTTATGAGTTGACTGTTAAAACTTACTCAGTGGTTACTGAGCAAGATGGTCGCTATGCACAACAAGCTTTAAGTACTTAAGGCTAATAATCTATACACACACTTGCTTGTTCTAAACTAAACTGTGTTGCTGTCAGTGCTCAGACAGTAGGCTGATGACAAAATGCATTGCTAACAGAAATATAATCATTTCCGGTTGTCTAATGTTACCAGCTAACCATTTTGTGTTGCAGTGGTAAGCACTTTTGACTCTTGCACTGGTGGTCTTAACTCGATTTCCAGTTATGAGGCCTAGAATGAGTCAAAATAAGAAACAAGGACATGGTGGTGCAGTGGTTAAGCTGTTAGCCTTTTCACTAAGATATACCAGGGTTCGATTTCAGGTTAATATGCATGTCATAAACAAACAATAAAAACAGAGATAACGTTTAAAACTGATTACACTTGTGTCTTTTCAAATTATTACTTGGATTACAAATACAAAGGTGAACTGCGTTTGATATACAATTAATGTTGTCTATCACACTAGACTGTAAGAAAGTCAAAATAGCAAAAGGCGTAGGTAGAGCAGTGTTATAATGGCTATGTGTAGAGAACTACCTAACGGTTTTATGAACTGGAAACGCTATATCGCATAAACAAATTTGTATCTTGTGGAACAGAGAAAATGCACTTTTACCTTGATGGATAACAAATGTGCGCAGACGAATGACCTATGCATTAGCCTACCATAGGGTTATAACCATGAGGAGGAGGTGTGATTTCTATATTTTATTGTTTAGAGACATGGCTTTTTTTTGTAACCAGTAGCCTAGATTTAGTAGATTTAGTATTTTGTGAAAAATCATTTTTGTAATTGTAAATAGGGGAAACATTTTTTATAATAGTAGATGTTAAATGTATAACTAAAAGTTCTTTGGGATAAGTGTGCAAGCCAAGGACGTATTTTGAGATAAATAGCGTGGTTGTATTTGTTTTCAAAGACAGGTATGGTTGTGTGAATGTATGACTAGAGATAGAATGAAAGAGAGAGAGAGAAAGCTTGTGTGTGAGGGTAGCGTTAATTGTTCGACTAGAGCAAACACGGCAAGGTAGGGTGGTGGAAATATTAATGTATATAGCAAATGGTAAATACTATACTGTAGTTCTTTAATAGTTGTTTTTTTAAATGCAGCGGTAGATAGGTGTTATTTTGTAAAACAATCTTACCTACAGTAGTAGTAGTAGTAGACCTATACGTTTTTGGAAACAAACAGAAAGAGATTGCCCTATTGCCATGGCCAAGCACTTCTATTAAGACCATTTCAAGAAAATTTAAATTAGCAAATGTGTGTTTTACAAAACTAAACTTTCAACATTGTTAAATCATAAACGTGTCAACAGTGATATGTAAAATAAAAATAAAAATAGGAAATCCATGTTTCCATATCAACACAATTTAAAAACTTAAAAATAACATTTTAAAAATGTAAATGGGAAATTGACAAATGTGTAAACAACAAAATGGAAAATTCCTGTTTCCATATCATGCAATTCAAAAACTTTAAATGACATTTTCAAAACATGTAAATGGAAAATTGACAAATGGTAATGTGTGAAATGTGAAAATGAAAAAATAAACAAATGGCTATCATTATTAAAAAAAAAAAAAAAAAAAAAAACATCGTGTTCTATGTTTAAAGTGTGAATGAAACCACATCTACTTATTTGGATCACCCGAGTTAAGTAGACGTGTTTTAGTCCTAATACCACTTTTAAAATTTTATGTTAAAGCTGGAATTGAACCCAAGACCTTTAGAGTGCTAACCGCTACGCCACAAAGACAACTTTACACTACTCTAAATCAACAATAATAAGAAAAAGAATAATAAATGTTGATTTTTTTTTAAGGATGAACATGGTGACACTGTTTCTGTTGCACACTCTGCTAGCCACTAGCCAGCAGCTGGGGTCTTGGACAACGATGCAGTTGACATTTTGTAATGAGATGTGACATGTTTGAAAGTATTATGGGTTGCTGTTGAGTGAAAATTAATCCTGTAAAAGGAAGCAAGGGTTCGAACCCCTTAGCTGACATAACTATTGCCTGAACATGGCTTGACGACACGGTATTATTATGATACTCGGTACACAAACCATAGATAGAGTGTATTGTTTAAGATCACTCACTTTCTGGAGACTGTTAATGGTTAACTATGGCATTAATAGTAGGACATGGGGATAGCAATTAACAAAAACAGACAATACCCATACAATATTTTTATTTATTTATTTAATGTAAGTACTTGTACATTAGTTACATACAAAATACATTTCTCTTTTCTCTATTACTATTTAGTCCTTTTTGACCCTCTTGCATATAAAGGGTAGATAACCTTGTAGTTCAGCCCCTTAAAACATCAACAACACAACCTTTTGCATAGTCTATGATGTTGATGACTCTTGAGCCGTGGAAGATGGATTAAACATAACTTTTACAGCAGGGGTTAAATGTTGCTCAATAAACACTGCACTATTTTGAGTAGCAACAGTTTTTTCTTGTACTAGCTTTTATCATTGTCATGATTTTTTGTTGACACTAACATTGTTTCATCTGGTATACCACATTGATGATCACTCACACTTAAAACCTTACCATTTCTACATTTTAGATTGCCTCGACATTTTTTGACCTCTCTTTTGACCATCGCCAAAATATTATTCCTTTTACATTTTGACGATTATAGTTATAAGAGTAGCCTATATAGAGTATACGTTGTTTACCTTTGTTAGTTGTAGTAAGTTCCATAGTAGCAAATAAACTGTTAGTATGATTTGCTCACTACAAATGTTATAACTGTTCTGATAATAAAATCATTTAGCGTTGGCTTTTATATTTAATATGTACAGTTTGAAGTGACAGCAAACGTGGTAGCAAAAGTGGTAGAAAATATTACATGTATTGTTAAGAAATAGTTTAAGCGGTTATGTGGATCCATTACATAATAATTTTGGCACGACGAAGCTCATTTTCTATATCCAATAGTTCGTTCTCATATTTAGTATAACCAGCCTGTTTATAGGCATGCTATTGCTGAAGCCGCCTGCTTAGCTTACTTGGATTGTTCCAGTACACAAATTTAACAAATGATTTTTTGGTGTAAACAAAGCATTGCCATTATCATTATTATTATTATCATCATCATCATCATCATAATCATTATCATTATCATCATCATCACTATTACTATATAGGCCTTTTTGATCCTTTTGCAATAGCACATTTTTGCACAGTCTTGTTGCCTTTGATAGTGTTGGGAGTTTTTCAGACATTGACAACTGTCCTAACACGGTTTTCTGAGGAGCTGAAAAATTCTTTTTAACAAACAATGCACTATCTTGAGCTGCAATATCTTTTTCTGGGACTAGTGTTTTAGCATTTTGCAGAGTTTTTTTTAAACATCAACGATGTTTTATCTGGTACACTACATTGATGATCACTCACACTTAAGAACTCACTATTTTTACATTTCAGCTCACCTCGACACTGTTTTGAACGATGTTTTGAACAACGCCAAATAACAGTTCCATTTCTATTGGTTCGTTTTACAATATATGTATATCCTTTATAGTATGCATATGGTTTACCATAGCTATTCGTTGATACTTCCCTGTCAATTGTCAAGCATGAACTAATCTCTAGTAAAGTTCACTCGATAATATAAATAATAGTTTAAAGTGAGAGGAAAAGTGGGTGCAAAAGTGAGTGCAAGAGTGGGTGCAAGAGTGGGTGCAAAAGTGGGTGCAAAAGTGAGTGTAAAAGTAGGTGAAAAAGTGGGTGCAAAAGTGGACACCTATGTTCCCACGGTCGAGGGCCGCGCGCAACATAGATTTGTGCCGTGGGAATATAGGTGTTGATCAGCAGTCTCGGGCAAAAATTCCAACAATACCTTATACAATGCCCTAGTCTTATTGGTTCGAAATATATTAACAAAAGTGCACTTAGGCCCTTTGTCAAAATTTCAAAAATATTTTCATACAAGGCATATTTTCTTAGCTGATTGATTTTTCCTTTCCTTTTGTGCCCCAGTAATGTCACGTAACTTTGTGTATTTTCATTTCCTTTAATTTTATGTGTCAATTTTGTGTTGCTTCCTCTGACTTCGCTATAATACGTAATTCAGTGTTATTCCCCCACCCCCTCCCCCGTTTCCTACATACGCTTTATCGCCCCCACCCCATGATTTCACGACATCATAAACGCCGTAGTTCTGTTTTATGCTGGCAGTCCAGATCATGTCATCAGTAAGTAGCCGTTCTATTATTCAATTCCACGAATTTCTTTGATTTCTTTAATTTTGCTTCATCTTTTAAATTTTGTTATTGAATCTTAATTTCAATTAGTTGGTATTGTAATTTAAATTCATTTCTAGATTTACTTTTGTTTTTACTTTTCTGGTGTTTGATGTTAGTCCTTGTTTTGTTTTTCGTGTACTCGTTTCTTCTTTTAATACATTTCTATATTTTAATTATTTTCCCTGCTTTGTGTTTTCATTTCTTATATTTAAGTTCCTCGTTTGTCTTTCGATTCGACTTAGTTTTGGTTTCGTACTGCAACGAAACTACGACTAACACGCCCTCTGGGACCTTTGTTCAATTATTTAAACATAATTCCTTTTTTGATTTTGTCTTCAACAATTTGTTTTGTTTACCATTTGTGGAAGTCATCTTTCTTTCGATTCGGAGTCTTGGGCCCAGCACGCATCGCAAGAGATATTCCTTCCCCCGCTCCTTTGCTATCCTGTTATTTTTTTTAGCTTCCATCTGTATCATCTTTTACCCTGCTATTTTATCTTCAGTAGCGTAAAAGCACAAGCGGTGCTTAATCACCGACCATAAAGCGTTACAGTTTATGCTAAAAACAGAGTTAGCTAGTGACAGAGTAGCCCGTTGGACTTTGTTTCTCCAAGAATTTAATGTGTCCATTCTGCACCAACCGGGCAAGGACAACTTTCTCAGCTGACGTATTGAGTAAAAACCCGACGGAGGAAATGCAAGTACATCAAGTAGAAATCGTCCAAGAAGATCAGGAAACTTTAGAGAAGCTTAAGAAACTACCGCAGTCACAGAAGAGGCATACTTCTTTGAGAATGATGAATAGATTTTTGAAGGGACGCATGAGCAATATCGATCCAGAATATGAAGCAACCGCTAGATTGTCTAACGATTATGTCATCGTGGAAGGTGTGGTATGCTAGTTTGTGGATGAAGATCATCTCATATTAAAGGCAGATTTACCACCGAATCTAGTTGAACGTGTAGTTTGGCTGGCGCATAGGCCCATAGGACATGTTGCTATTGATAAAACCATCCATGTGTTACAAGAGAAATTCACGTGTAAGGGGATGTGAACGTCTGCAAGGAATATTTTATGAAAATGTGATGATTGGCAAAAAAGTAAATTTGCTTCTCATTTCTTGAAGGAAAGGCCAAGGCCTATATTACTATCAGAACCTCGTGAGCTATATCCTACTGATATTTATGGGCCCTTACCAAAATCAAAAAGGGGAAACCAGTTCATCCTTGTTACTATGGACGTCTTCACGAAAAATGTAATGTTCTTCCCCACCCAGTAGACTAAGTCACGTTATGTGATTAATAGGCAAGAGAAGGGTGTATTTCCTACCATGCGTATGCCAACTTACATTCTTTACGATCATGGAACTCAATTCCCCGCTGCTGAATTTTATCAGACTAGACGTCGAGCACATATTGAATTCCATACGTCATCCTGAGGGAAATCCAGTGGAAAGGGTCATGGTGGAAATCGGGAAATTTTGCCGGTTGTATTGCCACCATAAACATGATCAGAGGATGGATGTTTTACCAATTTTGGAATTTTGCATAAATGCATCAATACATGAAAGTACACACCAGATTCCCATGGTACTCCACTTCAATGTCCAACCAGTAAGACCTTGGGATCACATTGTCTTAACACCGCCTGTTGTAGAACCCAACATGGACAGGAGAATACAATTGGCCAGCGAAAGATTTCAGACAAAAGCAGAAAAAATGGAACAGAAGGAACGAAAAAGGGATATATAGTCAACCTTTACGTGTTGGATATCGCGTGTTAATACGCAGACCCATATCTTCCAACCTACCACTGAAGATATACGGAAAATTTGCTAGGCTGTTTTTAGAGCCATACCTAGTCCATGGAACTTATGGAAACAATTGCTATGACATCAGAGATATAAGATCTGGAGCGAGGATAGGAAAATATAATGCTGCCCGCCTTAGGAGATACTAGTGTTGGAGAATGAGCAGGAAATGTTTGCCATATGATTGGAGACATAATGAAGAAAATACAAAATAAGCATATGTTATTAACTAGGTTATTTTCCGGGGAGAAGGGAGTATGTGCCCAACATATTATCCTAGTGCAAGGCACCGTATGTCAAAGCTGTGTGCGAAACGGCGAGACGGAGTGACGTTATGTGTACCTGAATATTAAAATGCTCATACGATTAACACTGTTATTATGGATCTTTGAGGTGATAGGAAAGACAGGAGGAGCATTATACGTGAAACTGTAATCACATATATTTGTGAGTTGATAGGTCATCGCCGTGGGACGAATTTAATGTGGATTGATGAATTATTCATTCATTCGTTTATTTGCAATTGAGGGTGTGTCCCCCGGTGGCAAATTAGATATACATAACTTATAAATAATTGCATATAACAATTCACTAACATTTAACCTGGAGTATTTACACAAATAGTCAGTCTTTCCTTAAACGCACCTATATGTTTGGGAAAAGGCTCTAAGACTGCGGCAGGTAGAGAGTTACAATTATCAATGGCACGGTTTACGAAATAATATTTACCATAATTTGTTCGCTGTGGTTGGCCCTTAACTTTATAAGATGTGTAACTCCTTGGCTTTGTCACAAGAGCGTGCGGCGGCCGACCATGAGTTTAGCCCATGTGTCCGGCGACCTGTCACCCGAGCAGAGACACACACATGCTTTTGAGTGTGCGGATGTGACAGTACTCCGTCGTGCAGAACATGAGTAATCTTATGTCCGATCGTAAGTAGCAGGAGTGTGGATACTATGTCGCCGCAGTTCCAAATATCGCCGTGTATCGGGAGTGAATTGTATCGGAGTCTATGAAATACCATGTAATTACGTATAGCCAAGGTTTTACCGTGTGCTATTGAAACATCGGACGGCCGAGTTTGTGTGCATAATTGTTAAAATGCTTATGGCTTGAAAGTGAAAGAACTAATTTACGTGCAGGCTATATTACGACATAACGACTCGATACCGTAGGTGGACTCGTTTATGTAACTTGGGACTTGAGGAGGACAATGAACTTCACGATCAGCTGAGGATGTTTTTTAACTTTCTGCCATTGTAAAGATTGTCAAGAATGCTTGATAGAAAGAATTGTGTTCCAATCTGAACAGTTCATGACGCAGAGACATGCAATTTCCAGAATGGAATTGGGACATTTTCCAGCTTGTGGTAGTGGTGTGTCCATGGAAAATTTTGACATGGGAATATTTACTAGAAACATGAGGCACTAAACCGATACATAAGCAAATTACCATAATGACCGCATCGAGGGGGTTGAAGGAGACAGCCACCTTGGAACGGGAGGTCCCGGGTTCTGTTCCTGCAAGAAATTTGGAAGAAGACGGAAGAAGATGGATTTCTGCAGCTTGGGATTTGGGAGCATATGGTACTGGACGAAGAAGGGGATTTCTTCATTGGATCCGGAGGTTCTTCATTCCAGGAACATAGGCATACTAAGCTTGTAACATTCTTTCCTATTTCTACGAGTTGGTGGGCCAAAATATAACTTTTTGTGTAGTTGAGTGGACTGACTACTCAGAAATACTTGATATCATTGAGTTGAGCTAACATTGAGCAAATGTTGAACTAATATTGAACTAAAGTTCAATTAGAAGTAGAATTGAATTAAGATAAGGTGGTGAAAAAATAGATTAAACCAATTACTGGTGAATTAATTGATTGATGAGGATGATGATTATTATTATTATTATTAATAATAGCCAGATTTATTCTACGTCTACGAAGGAAATATGTGATGTAGTATTTCCCATTGAAGGGATATATAATGTGGAAAGGCATAACTCACTTTGCTTTATTCTACGAACCTGTTAACAATATTTTTGCGCTTATTCTATAAATCCATCTCAACTTCTGAAGATTGGATTTCACTACTTTGGAGGTTGGAACTTAATAGGAGCATGCCTATGTTTTTTGGTCGAAGATATGATAGTCCATTCGACGGAATTTTCGGTGGAATAGATGCCGGTAACTAATTCGATATTGAGACCTAGAGTTGAATTCTGGTTTGAATTCTTGGATCTTAACTTCTGATATTGGTGGATATTATTATGATTTGACTAAGTTTGATTATCAGTTTATACTTTCATATTTTTATCTACCATTCTATTTGCTTTGGGAATTTGAATTATTTCAAGCATGTTTTGCCATTATGCTTAAACATTTATACATTTCACATTGCAACGAGTCAGGCCTACATTATATCATAATTTATTCATTCCAATTATGAGGTCGAAGGAAAGCCATGATGATAATAGGGTGGTAATATTTTTTTTTGCAATAAACCGGTGAATTGGGTGTAATAGTTAAAAAAGGAAATTTTTAATAAAAAAAAAGGGAAAACAAGATTTGAATGAAATGTAAATAAAAATGAAGAGGGAAAATTTAAGGTGATAATTCACATATGCTGTGTACAATTCAAGGAAATGATTTGAGGATTAATCACGGTGTTTAGTAAAAAAAGAGAGTAGAATAATGAAACACTTGGTGAATATATATTAAAAAAATACCTATAATAATGAATATTGGTGTGAGGTCATTCAAAACAGCATGACTACGAAAAGTATAGGCAAATGATTGTAAATTAAGCATTGGTATTATCAAATATATGATAGTCTAACCCCTTTGCATTTAGTCAAATGGAATACATTGCAAACAAACCATCGTATGGGAAGGAATGGAAACACTTAGTTGTCATATTAAATTGAAACATAAAATTTGAATTTTGTACAAATAGAAAATGAGGGTGCACATTTGTTTCCACATTATGAGTAAGGATAATAATAAGACTCTGAAATAGCTTGTGAAATAATTTGGAAAATATAATATTTGAAACACAGAAGTAGGATGAGTGTCTGATAGATTTGGAAAGCATGTATATTCTACTTATGGAATTTATTCTTCTATTTGAAGGAATGTAGACAACACTTTGTAAAATAATTGTGAATAGTGAATTTAATCTTGATTTAGCGGTCACGTTAGACAAATATTGCTACGGCAATAATTAGTGTTAATAATTGGTGGATGAAATAGATAATTATTTGATTTTTCTCATTGGTTGCATTAGTTAGAATGGAGATCTAGACTATTATTCCAGGGTGAAATACGTCTTTTCTGCAGATTTTTCTTTCATTATAATCACAAGTGAGTGTGTTTGTGATTGACTGAAAACACCATCTGACGGAATTTCTGGGTGTTTAATGGATTATATAGTCAAATATGACCAAATCTAACCTGTTTTTATCTAATTTAATTTTCATCGAGTATCTCCTAATTTTATTTATATCGAAGGATAGGACCGAGGAAATTCGTTGACCACTTAAACCTTAAATGTTTTTTTTTCATTTGGACTACAAATATTTTTCTTTTACATCGATCCACATCAAGCATTAATTTAGACCGAATCTCCGAGGCGAGATAGTTCTTTGGGATTTGTATTTTTATGTGTGGATCGATGAGTTGCCTAATAAATGGATACCTATTTTATCTTATTAATTGTGCTTATATTCTGATTTCTGTATTGCTCTTGCTTTGATTTAGGTTTGGGAGTGGGTTGTTTTAACCTGTTACACCTGTATCCTGTTAACCACACCTGAGACTAATTAGTCAATTATTTCTGAGACCAGTCAAGCGCCAATTCTGTCAATTGTGGGCAAATGAAAGGAACTGTCTAGCATCAGACTAAATGTTCTGGTAGTGGTGGTAGGTTATTAGTGAATGTTAACACTACCTAAGGGAAGATGATGGGAAAGAATAGGAGGTGGGTTTAGGAATGTAAACAATTTTTAGGCTGAGAGGAAGAGAATCCAACACAAACCATCAATAAACACCGATATAAACCGGAATTTCGCAGTGCAAAACTTATGAAGTACCTAACTTGAGTGGGGGCTTGCACAAGGCAAGCGGAGAGCGCTGCATGAATTGAGGTTACTGGCAAGCTTTCGCCCTCCCGAGCAAGTATTCGTGTACTATGGGGAAGGGCGATACTCCAACAAGGCAAGGTATATCAAAAGGAAAGGATCTAGGCACTTTCCCTTCAAAAGGGTAAGATTTTGGAAAGCCTTCAGGAATACTAGAAGGATTTGAATTTGTAGTGATATTTTAATTACTAGACACTGTTGGATCCCCGACAGAACAGCCGAATGCCCCCGAGTGGGAAGAGATAAAGCAACTCTAGTGCCTTTAGCAATATTTTTACTGTTATTAGTGAGAATCTTTTAAGAATACCAATTATTGCACTTAAAGCAGGCTAAGATTTTACCCCGCAGGGTGCCGACTAAAAGCTTAGAACGGAGGAAATCCTCAGACTTATCTTAAACGAAACTAAAAATTTGAAGAGTAAAACACAAGTTAGAGAAGAAGTCTCTACAAATAGGGAGCTGGCGGAGCGAGCTGTACTTGCCAGTAAGGTGATATTCTGGATCCTCGCGCAGTGCCCTTATATGGTCATCTCAAGGCCATCCACTTTCCCTGACACGCACCTGCGGTGGCCCCAGCCCGAGACCAGTGAGGGGAGGGTGAAGGGGGGGGGGAGCGGGAGGGGGAGGGGGAGTGGGAGTGGAGAGGGTTTGGGAGAGATCCGGCCTGGTCCGCTCCTCTGCGAAGTGTGGACGGTCGGTGTGGTATTGCTGTCGCCTATATGAAGTGGCTTCATGCCCGGAGGGTTGAGCCGAGCGGCATCGTGGCGAGCCGAGGTCAGCTGAAGCTGAGCAGTAGCAAGCAGAGTTGAGTTGAGAGTTTTCACTCTCACTCGCTCCACGCTTGCGGGGCCGAGCCGAAGCTGTTGCACTAGCTGGCTGCGTGTAGAGCCGGTTTGTGCAATAGCATGGCGAGTCAAGGTCAGCTGAAGCTGTTGGACCCGCAGGCAATGTGACGTACTGACCTCGAATTCAGCCCAGCTTCAGACTTTGACTGAGCCGAGGATCGAACCGACTTGTGAATCATGAAAGAGAAATAATTGGAATTTGGAATTAAAACAATATAATATTCACATATGCATTTTAGGAAGTGAATAAAGCATCTTGATATTTTTTTGAAAATTTTGGGGTATTTTGAGAGAATAAAATTTGGGAATATTTCAGTGAATGATAATTTAACCAAGGGAGAGTTTGATCATTCGATGCTGGAATATGACCAAGGCTTCAAGTTAGCAAGCTAAAGACCGGTTTGGGTTGGCCGAGTTGACAATAACAAATTATGCACACGACCCGATGATAAGAGGCTAGAACCAGAAGTTTCTAGCATGATAACAGAATAGCCAATCAGATTGGATCACATAATTTTTGTGGGAATCGCTAATATATTAAATTTGCTTATATAAAGCAAGATTAACACTTCTACAAATGCAGAAGAGAAAATGGAATTTAATTGGTAAAACAGAATTATAAATTATTGGCTAGGAGAGAAACTATGAGTATAATTCAATTTATTAGGCTCTGTGCGAGGCTAGAAATCTAGTCTAGTTTTGCCACGCGTGCCATTGTCAAGAGCGCAGCTATGACTCGTACTCAGCTACTTGAACAGAGCGGACGTGTATTGTATCGCGTCCCAGAACAGCACTATACGGTATAAGAAGTACGGTCGGGAGACGTGGCAAGACCGTGTGGAGAGACTGCCGTCGCCGAGGAAGAAAAGGGAAAAGCCGGCGAAATACAAACGCACTAGTTTGCTACAGAGAAAAGCATTTTACAACATTACGTTTATTTAAAGTTCGCTTCAACAGTATCACATTTCAACGAAACAACAAACAGTAGCATTGCATTCTACAGCTACTTCATTGCAACGAGAGATATTCTACATTATCATCTTACAGTCATGATGATAGTAATGTCCTTGAGTCAGGGGGGACATGTATATTCGACTACTGATTAAAAAATTACCATGCTTTATGGAATGGGAATTCAGAGTGATCTTGAAGACCAGGGATCGATAATTCTACGACTACTCATCAACATGCAGTATTCTGAATATTCCTTCAATACTGCTATTAAAATGTCCACTACCAACTTGGAGAGATGTCAACCAGAGACATTCAAACCTACATGGATGATGCACTGCTACACGAGAAGAAGACGGACAGAGGGGTTCGTTTTGTCAAGAGTTCGAGTTTCCAGACCGCAGGTCGCGAAGCAAGAAGAGATGCCGTTAGCCGAGAGACGAGCCAGCAGCCCAGGTGCTTGCTGCACGACACAGGGGGAAGCAGTACAGCTGACCGGCACGCTCCTATCTGGAACCCGTTTTCGAGGCAGACGAGTCGCACGCGCCGTTCGAGCGGAACATCGAGTATATCTGATCCAGGTATTCACGACAACATACCATCAGAAAGGTAGAAAATTGAATGTTCAAAGATCTTGGTAGTTTTTGATGTAGTATTTGATTGTATTTCAGGGTTGACCAATTCATAATAGATTTTTTAATTCTTATCCCATGTTTTTAAGTAGTAAATTTTTGAGATTTCACTGTAATTTTATGATACGTCAACGTGTGTCGTTTTAGGCGTAATTTCATTCGTGTTTGACTTGAGATATTCCGTTTTTTATATTTTTGAAGGAATCGTTTTTAACATGCTCACTTTCGAACGAAATTGTTTAATGAAGGGAAGGCTTCGATAGTTAAAAATACGTAACAAGCGACAGAATACATCTATATGATTAAATTGCATTATTATAAAGGAAAGCATTAATATAAAATGCTGTAACACTGTTTGAAACATTTTATTATGTCAGAACATAATTGAAACATTTATTAATATCATTATTGGAGTAATACATTTCCAATTGCGGAATGTAACTGTAATTTGACATTGATATAGTCATAGACTATTGCTATAATGAAATACACAATGAATTGGGATCATATTGTTGGCAATTGAGGTCAAATGATGCCAATAATTATTAACAATTTTATTGGAAAGAATGCTATAACGTAACTACAGACCAGGAGATTTGTAGATCTACCTGAGGTCTTGTATGATATAAAACAAGTTTAAATATGAATAATTCATTCATTTAAATGTACACCAGATACGAGAGGATATGTACTGTTATTAACAAGTAAAGACGAGCGAACTACGTTTTATTGATGTTTATATTTTATTGCAACGTGGAAAATTAGTCTATTATGGAAGTTTGTTAATGAAAAGCGTTATTGGAAGTTAAGAGAAATACTGTACAAGGTGAATTGAAGTGAACAAGTATGTAATTGTTATTGAAAGAGCACGAGGTTAATTAATTTAGAGAAGAGAAGTGGATAGGAGTGCAGTATGAACGGTATTGCCCAGGTGTGTGTTTACCTAGTAGAGTCACTGATTCTTCTACACGTTTGCAGCAAGATGGGTTTTAATTGAAGGAATGCCCTGCATTATTGTAGAGATTGTTGGTAAAATGGAAAGAAGTATGTAATGTATGAAAGCGTAGCAGAGATTGTTCACCGTATTATGAAAGGAAAGAAATGTATTGCCATGTGGAGCAACGAATCGATACAGTATGTGTGAAAAGTAACTGACATCAGGGTTTATATTTATGTTGTACATTTCAGAAAGTATTATTACGAGATCCACGAAGTGTATTAAGAGTATTTAAGTAGTTTCGCATCGTTCTTTAAATCTATTCTATATTATTCATTGATACGATATTGTAAAGCTATATTTAACTTAATTGTTCGATACTAAAGCTTTATCGATTGTGACAAGTTACCAGAGATTACCTAAAATTTCATTGTTGTGCGAACAAATGTACGAAGAACTGTTTAAAGGAACAGTAGCGAGATAAGACTGTCAGATCGCTAGATAGCAAGTAAATATATTTTAAATACCGTGCTGAACATGGATTACTGTAAATTGTGTAAATATGTTAACTAACTTAAATTATATAATAATCATTCTTATTACATTCACGTTTCTACGTAAATAAGTGTATAATTTAGGGTTTTGCATTGTTAATCACATTTTAATGGATGAACAGCTGATCACGATCAGACTGCTTCAAGTGATCGAGTCGCAGGGTGACTAAAAAGCGTAAACATTTCATTATTATTTCTTAATAATTACATTTATGCAATTAAAACTTTGATGAAAGTTATTGAACAGATAGGAGGAATATCTAACGTGTGAAAGATTTTATTTTCAATCTATATTTATTTTTATTGGTGTTAGGAAGTTTTTGATTTTGTAAATACTTAGTTAATAAATCCCAGGCACTATTGTTTTGCCTGCTAATTTTTAGAGAAACTGATCATCTTTTCATTTCACAATCGACGTGCGATAATACTGCCAGTTAGTTACTAGAACTCACTTAGTCTCAACTTAACCGTTCACGCTCGAGATCCGAGATTTTCGTCCTACCATCTTGTTATGGAT
Source organism: Meconema thalassinum (assembly GCA_946902985.2). Lineage (NCBI taxonomy): Eukaryota > Metazoa > Arthropoda > Insecta > Orthoptera > Tettigoniidae > Meconema > Meconema thalassinum. The sequence goes on from OX336390.1 coordinate 275,259,912, forward strand.
ATTTTATTTCTAGTAAATGTGTAACTAATTAGTAGCGCTATTGCATGACCGGTATGCGTCGAGAGTTTCCTAGTTATTCACCTAGTAGGGTAGTGTTGGTTTATCTGGCTGGGTATCGACATGCCTACAATCCTTTTCCATCTCAGCGGATATAGGTTGTGACTATGCGGAATTCGGGCGCAGTACTAACCGGTGCGGTGCTTTATCCATACAAGCTGATCGGCTGATATATTGGCATGAAATGTTGTGAACTAATTCAAGGTCTGTTGAGTCAGTCATTTTTGTCTTGTACAGTCCTGCGCTAGTGACATTTCTCTTTTCTTACCACCTCCCATTCATCATCAAATAATAATAAAATTAAGACATTATATCACACAAATTAAACCCGATCCACTATACATCTCATTATTTTGAAAAATGTTTTATAACTTAAGTTAGTCAATAGAAAATAAATTGAATTACTGAAATATAATAATTATAATAAGAATAATGAAAATCCACAGTCTGCTTCCAGTTGACCGTCCGGGTCAGGGAATGTAATGAATGAAGCCCCCATCTAGCGGCGAGGATATGAACTGTGCCAGCTGACTGAGCCTGTCACACTCCCCTGGGGCAATGATGAAATCGATGACGGATGAAATTAAATGATAGTGGAGGGTGTTGCTGGAATGAAATTTGTGACAGGGAAAACCAGAGTACCCGGTGAAAAACCTGTCTGCCTCCGCTTGTCCAGCACAAATCGCACATGGTGTGACAGGGATTTGAACCAAGGACCCAGCAGTGAGAGGCCGGCGTGCTGCCCCCTAAGCCACGGAGGCTAATAATAATAATAATAATAATAACATTAAAACATTATACCACTGTAATTAAACCTGAAGCACTATATATTGCATTATTTTGACAATTGATAATATAACTTTTAGTTGGTCAACAAAAATAATAATACGAAGTACATTTTTCTTTTGTCTTGCAGATGATTATGGGATTGAGAATTCAACAATTATTTAATTACATTGAACCACCTCATATTTTTGACAAAGGTTAATAGTAGGAAAAAGGTATAATACCTCACCTTTTAAGATGGGAATATTTGTACTGTGGAATGAACTATGTATCTGGCTAAGACATAAATATGACACTTTTATGAACATAATTTTTACGTTACACACAATAATAAAAACATAATTATAAAAAGTTAACTGTAAAATTATCTCGAACGTGTTTATTATTATTCTCTTATTTAAGCACGATTTAGGTAGATTTTATTAGAAAGCTAACTATTGCAATGGGTACCATGTTTCAACTTCCGGAAAATGTCGACATATCTTCGCGTTTCACATCCCCCAGACCCCAAAACCGCCGTCAGTTCGAAAGTTTATATATAATTTATGTATATATGAATCTATCTATCTATCTATCTATATATATATATCAGTTCCTTGTGGACACGATAACTGCCGTAATTTTTCATCAATCACTTTGAATTTTTTTCATAATATGTATCCCTATAAAATCTCGGTTGAGTTCGTTAATGGGCAAAATCGGTCGAAGGGGGTAATAATGGGGGGCTTTTTTCGAAAAAGTGAAATACCACTATAACTTTCTTAATATCTGAAATATCGAATCCCTTTCAAGTTCATATTATGTGTCGGATAAGTGCCAAAAATTTATGTTCAACAAGTTTTTTTTATAGCACCAACCATTGGCCAATGGGGTGGAAAAAATTGAGTTTATCTGGAAACATTAATAATATCTCTCTTAATAGGCACAATATCAAAACCGTACAAAATGGATGATATTCCCCTAATAATTACCTAAAACTTTTGTCTGAAAGAATTTTTGATACAACCCACCATTACGCCACGGGATGAGAAAAATAATTTCGGAATTAGAAGAAAATGCCAAGAGCCAACAGTGGTTACCATGACAACGCTTCTAAATTGCTGAGGGATAAGCTATCAGAGGTTGCCATGACAACGAGATCACATTCAGTTTTCCATCCGACTATGTGGGAAGCGGCTTTGGTGACGTAGTCTAGCTGGTAGCATGCTGAACTTCTATGTCCAAGGTCGCGGGTTCAAAGCCGGCCGAGGTCGTCGGATTTTCAAAGAGCGCTGAAAATCCCTCAGTATGCTTTCCTTCAGAGGGGAAGTCCAACGTTCGTTGCAAGTTACTGGTTGCGGTGGCATCTAGTAGCCAAGTTCACAGCTAGGTGTCGTTGGCGGTATATTTGGTACCAACATTAGGAACTACTACTTGAAATTGACCGTCTGCAGTCCTTACCTGAATTACAGACTAATACAGCCATCACAATTAACACCGTTTATCAGACAGATTCTGCACACACCCAAAGTACACGGGGTTACATGACCGCGTTGTCGCAGCCCTAAACTGAGGAATCAACCAACATCTCTGCAGGAGATAAAATTTGACGTGAAGAAGTAACCGACTGTTAGATAGTTACACATCAGTTCCAAACCTTGCATAAGGACGGTGTGACCACAAGTATAAAAATGGACCCCAAATGACAAGAAGGTTACCGTCCCCCTAACACAATAAAATGTTAAAAATATGCATAGTAGGACGAAAGAAAAGTTAATTGAGCTCCAATTACATTGTAAAATACTTTCTCGCAATAAATGAGGTCTGATCCTTCTACGAAAACCTGCATATTTTGCCTATTATAGCCTATCCCCTTGTTTTCCCGGTAAAATCTACCTCCGCCTTCCAGCGTGCCGAGAGGAATTTTAATATTGCAGTAGAAACAGGTAGCCTCTAAATTGAAAAAAATAAGCTTGTTGAGCGCTGCTCATTGGATGCGAACCAAGGACAACTACGATCATTTTCTCACGTAAGGGAGATTCGGTATTGCGTCAGAAACAGGCAACCTTTAATTTAAAAAAAAATCAACTTGGGATATATAAGAATGACATATTTTCTAATCCAAATCAGTGAAAACTTGTCTCATCAATGCAAGAACCGTTGAGTAAATACATTCTGTTATGTGAAAGATAGCATGCTTGCACGTCTCTTATGTGATCTGGATGTGTTTCCAATTTTTTTTCTATTGGAACGAGGTTCACTTAGCAATGTGAGGGAAAAAATGAGAAGTGTGAGAGATTAGATATCCACTTCAGCTAATATAAAAGTGAGTTAGTTTGGTGTTCCAGACAAATGTAGGGATGATAAGTAATCTATGGCCACGTCAGTCTCCTTCCCAATCCTCATATCAAATAAACTGAAACAGTCGTCTCAATAAGTCGAGTATGCAATATCATAACCAGTAAAATTGTCTACCAGCAAAAAGCAAAATGCACTCACTCAGTACGCAGACCTTGGGACATTGGCAATGATCATTCCTGTTAGACAAATTTCTCTCTCTCTCTGCCTTACACTTGTTGCTTAGAACAAGGTCAGTTTTAAAGTAGAAGTCTAAGGCTTTAATGTTTTATTTTATTATTTATAAAGCAACATTAATCATCTTTAGTTATCAGTCACATATACTTGACTGTTTACCCTATAACCGATGTTTCTGTGAAGATGCTAGTTGTTGTTGTTGTTTGAGTCTTCAGTCTTTTGACTGGTTTTAGGCAGATCAACACGCCTCCCTGTCCTGAGCTAATCGTTTCATCTCTACATAGGTTAGTAATTATTGTTTTAAGCACAGGACAAGTAGGCCATCTGCTAAATTAAACAACATCAACTACAATGATATAAATAGCATATGATAGAGCATGGTTAGAAATGAAAAGACGTAATCAAATATATACATATATTCAATATGCAAATACGCATACAATGTAGAATTGCACCAAAAAAACAACAATTCATCAACTTATCAAATAAAAGTTTATTTACACAAATGATTATACCGATGTGCCTGTTCATTGGATAAGAAAGAAACATAAATGGTTTATTTACACACTGTCAGTCAAGTCTACGCTTACCAATCGGTAGACCATGGAGCTAGTTTCATCTCCATTAATTCCTCTTGTTGACAGAAAGGGTATCCACCCGTAAAAACCATCCGCCACAAACTTTTATCACACCTTATCCGCATTGAAAACAATAATATTAATAATAATAATATGTTGTTGTTGTTGTTGTTTGAGTCTTCTGACTTTTGACTGGTTTGATGCAGCACTCCATACCTCCCTGTCCTGAGCTAATAGTTTCATCTCTACATAGCTACCACACACTACATCCGAGGCAATCTGTTTAACATATTCTAACCTTGGTCTACCCCTACAGTTCTTGTCCTCGACCCTTCCTTCCATAACTAAGCTTCCTATTCCTGGGTGTCTTAGTATGCGTCCTACCAACCTATGTCTTTTCTTCATTAGCATTCGCCAGAAACATCTCTCCTCTCCCACTCGTCTTAATACCTCTTCGTTTGTAACCCTATCTACTCATCTGATCTTCATCATTCTCCTGTAACACCACATAACAAACGCTTCAATTCTCCTCTTTTCTGCTGCACCAATAGTCCAAGTTTCACTTCCATAGAGTGCGATGCTCCAGACAAAGGTTTTCAAAATGTCTTCCTAATACCTAACTCTATATTCGATGTCAATAGACTCCTTTTCTGTAGAAATGCTTTCCTTGCCTGAGCCAACCTACATTTTATATCCTCTTTGCTGCTTCCATAACTGTTTATTCTGCTTCCTAAGTAACAGAAGTCTCCTACTTCCTTTAGTTTCTCCCCTACTAATTTGATGTCAATAGAGGTTTCTGATTTATTGCGGCTGCATTCCAATATTTTTGCTTTACATTTATTAATTTTCATCATGAATTCTTTCCTCAAGACGGAGTCCATACCATTCAAAAACTCATTCAGATCCTGAGGCGCGTCGGCCAAGATGACGATGTCCATCAGCAAATCTCAGAGTTGAAATTATTTCTCCTTGAATCTTCACTCCCACTTTAAATTTCTCTCTAATTCCCTTCATTGCTTGTTCAATGTAAAGATAGAAAAGTATGGGTGATAATTTGGAGCCTTGCCTCACACCTTCTTGAATACCAGCTTCTTTCTCATGTCCATCAGCTCGAATGACTGCTGTCTGGTTTCTGTACAGATTGTAGAACACCCTCCTATCCCTGTACTTTATTCCAATCACTTTCGAAATGTCAAACAATTTATTCCAATCAACGTTATCAAAAGCCTTTTCTAATTCTACAAATGCCATAAATGTTCTCTTATCTTTCCTCATTCTACCTTCCAAAATCAGCCTACGACTTAGTACAGCTTCCCTTGTTCCTACATTTCTCCTGAAACCAAACTGGTCTTCACCCAACTCCGCTTCTATCTGGCTTTCCATCCGCTAGTAAATTTTTCTAGACAGGATCTTTGAAGCATGAGTAATCAAGCTGATTGTCCGGTAATCCTCACATCTGTCTGCTCAATTTTCTTCGGTGTAGAGATGATAATATGCTTCTTGAAATCAGAGGGTACCTCACCTGTCTCATAAATCCTACACACCAAGTGAAATAACCTGATCAGACCTTCATCTCCTATGCAGCGTACCAACTCAATCGGTATATCATCTATACCTGGTGCTTTGTTCCTGCTTAAGTCTTCCAATGCTCTGTCAAATTCTGATCTCAATATTAAATCTCCTTTTGCATCCTCATCAATTTCCTCATCCCTTTCCATTACATGATTCTCGATCTCCTTTCCCTGATACAAACACTCTATGTAAGCTTTCCATCTCTCAACCTTTTCTTCCCTATCTGTTAGAGGCTTTCCATTTGTGTCCTTAATATTACAGCACTTAGTCTTCTTTTCCCCAAATGTATTCTTAATCCTTCGATAAGCTGTGTCTACTTTTCCTAATTTCAGACAATTTTCTTTACTTGCACATTGCTCCTTCAACCATTGTTCTTTCGCTACCTTGTACTTCTTGTTAACCTCATTTCTCAGACGTCTGTATTCTGCTTTCCCCTTTTCATCTCTTACATTCTTGTGTTTCCGCCTATCATCCATCAATTCTAGTATATCCTGAGTGGTCCACGGTTTTCTGCCTATTCATTCTTTCCTACCAATGTTTTCTTCTGCGAATTTTGTTATTTCATTCCTCTAAGGTGTCCATTCATCTGCAATTGAAGTTTGTTTAGGGTTTTTCATTAGTCCTTCATTTACACTCTTCTTGAATCTTTCGTTTACATCCTTCTCTTTCAGTCTGTCTATAATAATAATAATAATAATAATAATAATAATAATGAAAATAATAATAATAGAGGGTAGACATACAAAAATATTTACAGAGCAGAATGTCCCCAGGGTAAACTTGTAACACCATCACTTAGCCACGAGCGTTTATTGTCGAACGAAAATAAAGTTCGCTTAATTTTCCACAAGAAACACATGATGACCTTGGGAGTGTAGTCGCATGTGTTTTTGTAACATAGATGTTTCAGTGAACAATTCATCTCGGTAGCGTTCGATACCCAATGTACGGACAACATTGGTTCGTACACCCTTTGCTTTACTTACTTGACGTGATGTTTCTGTATTGTAACAATACATCTTTGGTGCTAAACCTATAAACTCCATCATGAGAGTAGTGCCGCATTCATCCTTTAGAAGTCCTAACACTTTTGAATTTCTAGGTAATATTCCAAACACGTTTTCGCTAGGAAACGAGGATGTGTCATACTGCATAAAATGCTTACTCATTACACGATAGGGATCTATATCTTTGATATGATAGACAAAACTATCAGTGTCACTGTATATTAATGAAACATTACCAAAGTAATTTACAACAAATCCGTAGTTAATGCATACATGTGAAATTTTGAATACTCCAAAATACACATGCCCAGGAATATGGGTTTATTATAAAATATTTCCACTTTCTTTAAGTCAATGGTGGCCTAATCATTTTCAATAATCTTAATAGACTTGAAATTGTGGTTTGCAATTAACTGACATGCACCACAACCACCCTCCCATGAATTTACTAAATGAATTACTCGATAATTGCGAATATCTTCCATACTTTTTCCATAACATGCGTCATTCGTAAGCTTAGAAAGTTAATCTCATACGGTTGTGCTGCACGTTGCCGATGCTGCGAGTTCAATTTCATATATGACTTCAGCCATGCACTTTGGGCAAATGAAATAATGCGATGAACTTTTTCGAGTGTCATACCATAAGCTAAGCATTGTAAGAGCATTTGAATGTGTATGACATAATTCATTTAAGAATACAGTGTTCCCATCAGTTTTGTTTGTTTAGATTTTGAACCAGGAGGGATCATGCGCTCAAGACAGGATGGAAAATCCGAATGGTCAGCGTGTAGATGTGTTGGATAATTTAGATCGACTTCGAGCACGTAACCACGGTTTGGATCACGTCCAGCCATTTCAAAGTTAAATTGCTCAATTTCCTGACTTGTCAACCATACAAAATCTCCGTACGGAAGTGATTGACACATTGCATAACCATAAAGGTTATTGATGTCGAAATGCATGAGGTAGGAGGTGGGCTGTTCAGGTTTCTACAAAGACATGTATGGATTATTTGCCTGAATATGTTTCTTGTTGAGAGAAACAAATCCACCTCTTATCCTCTTTTCAAAAAACAAAATCATATCAACTTCAGTGAGCAGATCCAATTCAATATTCGTATACCGGAGCATTGCATCCCAGGAATAACCCGGACCCGTATAATAATGACAGGGATCAAGTCCGTATATATTGAGACACATGTGACCAAATCTTTCAAACATATCAGTTAGTAAAAGTGTGCTTACAGTAAGGAACGGGTCTGCATATTGACCTAGCGTTGATATACCAAATGTGAACCAAACATTACATGCGTGACGATAATCTTCATATGAAATCGGTTCATCGTTTAACGTGTTGAAAAAAGCAGATTGATCAGGTAAGCGCGCCTTGCTTTACGATGCCCAGCTATTAACATAGTTATAAGGAAAAATACCTTTTCGTATGCATAACTTAAAATGATCAGACCCATTCTGCGACTGTGGTAATGTGCCTCAGACCATCCAGCACATTGTTATGGACTGCCCAAAGAGAAAATTCAATGGATCTGCGCAAGAATTTCATAGTGCCTCTACGGAAACAGTGGACTGGCTGAAAAGTCTGGACATTAAGTTTTGAATGTGTATCATTGATGTATATAAAATTGGAAGATATATGTATTTATAATGCATCCTTCTTTTGCCATACGAAATAAATAAATAAATAAATAAATCATATTCTGAAAAATGTTTTAGCTTATAGTGCATGTCTTTTTGAGAAATTTCTGTTACTAAAGCATCAAGAGATGAGGACATAAACCGAAAAGAATCAACGAAACGTATTGAAATAACTCCATGTTGTATGGAAAAAGATATAAATCTTTCATGATTTTGAGGAATAATGAAAAATTTAGCTTTATCAACGTTTGCAAATTTTCGAATAATAAAATGAGAATCAAATCCACTCAAGTTATGAAGCAGACATGGAATAAACTTAGATGCACGATAATTGATATCGCATTTGTTATGTGCTGGTCCTCTGTAGCTACCTGTAAATTGGCAGTTTTCACGAACTTTGATTTTATCAGGTAAAATTATTTTTTCACGAATATGATATACATTTGTATTATCACGTCGTGTTATATCATCCATAGTTAATTGAATGGGTACAGCGTTATGTAAAAGCTGATGCAAACGATCAGCAAGCTGATACAACTTATTTAATAACCACTGAATGCAGTTTGGTCCACGATACAATTCAAAATATGATAAATTTGAATCGAAAGAGCAGACTACCTGAATAGCTACAGAGAACGGTTCATGTCTTTGAATATCATCTGTGTAAGATTGAAGTGGATTTGGTTGACATCGCTACACTGGAACGGAGAGAGTTTCTATATCTGCGTACACAACATATGCAACTGTATCTCTACGGTAATAATTAACAAATTTCATTTTTGCTTTTTCTTGTTCAGGAAAAGTTAATTTTACAGCACTGTGAGTGGCACAATCGATCACATGATTATTCAATATGCCTGTGTGGTAAAATAATGTAAGCATCGTTCACAAATGAATCTCCTCGAATGATTGGTAGAGAGTTGCGCACCCACAAGTTTACCAAGATTAGTGATGAGACAATAATGACGTGTGTCTTAGTTGGAAATGTATAAAAGGTTAATATGATACTTTCTGTTTTTATGGTGAAAAATAAAGAGGACCAATAACAGTACTCCCGTTAAGACCATAAACGATAAATTAATAACCAGGATTAAGTCCTTCAAATTTAGAGATAGTTAACTCAAGAGGAAAAACAGTATTGGTTAAGTTGAGCGATTCTAAAAGCATGTTAAACATTTTTTAATATTTTGTTGTTTTGTTTCTATCACGTTTAGCAGGTGCTAATGTGGCGTCTATACACCACAAAAACAATAAACGTCTTCATTACATATATTTATAACAGCGTTTTCAACTTTTAATACATGTTGGCAAATTAATATACTGAACCCTTTATCCACAGGCTATATAAAGGATTCTAATAATTATTCATCATCTTTTGATACATTTCTACAGACAACAGATATGAGAGCCAAACGGTGTTGGGATATATTGAGAAATCAGTGGCCAAGAGGATACAATGGTTTAAGCTCCTGTGGTATGTTAGGAAGAAGCATATATATTCTTGGGACATAGGACAGGGGACGCACCCTATGGCTTGTTGCTAGGAAGGGTGGCGCCAAGATGAAAATCGAATGCTACAAGGTAATTGGTCTCTCATCATGTTAACCACTCCCTACTGCTGAAAAATATGTAAAAGCGCGCAAAGACATACAAGAGTCTGGGCCAATAATATCAAGACGCCTTGCCTTAGCGGGAACTCGGCTTGGGAACGCGCACTGGTAAATTAACGCGGGAGTAATCTACAGATTAATTCCACGATCGATTCAAGTCGGCTACAGCATAATCGTAACCTCCACACTGCTACGTACTCAATGATACCGATCGCATGCTACTCTGATAGTTATTATGGAATATTTTTAATATATCCCCTTCCACACCTACCCTAGTCAGTGTCATTTATAAGGATCCAAGATGCTTCGAGGATCATCACTTATTTCGTGCGTCTGAGGACGTAACGTCGATCTCTAATTTTTGTACGTCTGAGGACGGAACTCATCACTTATTTCTGTGCGTCTGAGGACGTAACACAGATCACTTATTTCATGCGTCTGAGGACGTAACGTCGATCACTAATTTTTGTGCGTCTGAGGACGGAACACATTACTTATTTCTGTGCGTCTGAGTACGTAACACAGACCACTTATTTCTGTACGTCTGTGGACGTAAGATTCATACTCTGCATATTTTTCATGTTTGTGAACATGGAACAGTGTGGTCAAATTATAAGTGTAACTTAAGTGATTTATTTATAGTCCCAGCACTATCAGTAGGACCAGTTCATCGAAGAAATTCACCAAATAGACTGTCAAGGAATATAGTACTTGATAGGTGAATATAGTAGGAATTATATCGTGTGTGTATCTGAAAAAACTTAATTTAATTCAGCACGTGATGACGTCTAAGAACGAGAATGGATCTGGGAACCAGCAGGACATTTGCCTAAAGATGTCAATGACCAGATAAACATCTCAAAGGAGATGGCTGCAGACGTATTCCTGGCGCAGTTTAAAGGATTGAGTACCAAATAAATAAATTTATTTATTAAATCAGCTACGGTGTTATGGGATACTTTTTTTTTGCAAATATTTGTTTGCTTGCTTGGTAATGTAGATTATTAGTTTTTGTTTTACTGACACATTAAATATGGGACTAGCCGAGCGTTGTGTAATTTATATATATTGTGATTGTATTTGGTTTAACTTTACGCGGGGACGCGCAGCCGATGCTCGCTTTCGCTTGCGTAAATCGCGGTCAAGCATTATTATTCGGAGGTATGCCTTACAACAAAAATGGAACTGAATTAATTTGAGATTAAAAATAGAATTTAGAAGGTAAAAGATTATTTGTGAGTAGAATTTTATGACGGATCAGGATTATTTTGATAGTTGCTTTCCAGCAGATTTGAACGGGATGGCACTTTGCACCCGAGTATTTGTTGTGTATTTTTTTTGTTAATGTGTCAATGGACGCAGTATCGTTGATCTGTTTTGAGCCGACCCAGTGTGTGTGTTTGAGAGTCAGTCCAAGCTATGGGTGCGTAATGTGATTTTTATGATGTGCTAGCGAGAATATATCATGGTGATTATTCTGACTTGCTCCACGTCAACCCAGTTCATGTCCTCGCGAGGCTGGACTTGTGGTATATATTTGTGTTTCTCGTCATCCAAGGTGATGGGCGAGATCTGTTGACGTTTCCAGTGGGAAACCTGCACCTAGCTTGCCAGACTGAGAGAGGTTTTTGAAGGGCAGCGTGACTCATACAAGTAGGGGAGCGCTCAATCAGATAACGTGTCTTGTCATTAGTAACAGGTCTGCTTCCTGTACTGCAATTTATGATGTTGTTTAGATTCACAAAACCTGATCGGTTATAATGAGTACTGATTGATAAAATGGGAGCTGTCCATAATTGTAAGGTAACCACCGAAATTCGTGTTTGTCTGGCGTTTCATAAAAATGTAAACATAGTTTTTCTGCCGTTAGGCTTGTATTTTGTTGTTGTTGGTTCAATTTTTGGTGTGTTTATTTTTACGCGTCCTTGACCCGTGTCAAGTTAGGATGCGTGAAGCTATGTTCCCAAGTTATGATGAGAGCGGTTTTTTGGCCTAGTTCTGGCATGCTCTTTTTGTGTTCATTATGTGCTCCTGCACCAGTAAGAATCTCAGGGAGATTCTTCATTCTGTTTATATTATTAGATCTTGCATGTGTCAGTAGTAGTTATAGTGTATTAATTAAGGGTGGGTCCCATAGCCGTAGTGTGATTTAAAAGATGCACTCCGTAAGCAACATGACTGCTTCAATTGTAAACGGACTCGCATCAGTACTCAGTTTCTTATTAACGAGCAGTACACCACACGTTATATAACTTCTTGACCAGAAAAAAATGGACTTGTATCCATATGTTGTGACGAGTGAGTTCTTACCGCTCAAATGCTTATGTTATGATTTTATCATTATGTGAAGCTTCATTCACATTGTCTTGTTGTGACGAGCGAGTTCCTACCGCTCAGTGTTAGTATTATTATTTATTAAGGGGGTGAAAGTCAGGGAGGATTTGTTTTTATTTATTATTATTATTATGCACATACCTTTCAGTCATTAAATTTCTTTTATTCTACTTGATATTCATTTTATTTCTAGTATAGCCTCTGTCATGAACCTTTCTATTCATTAGAGCATGTTGTTTTAAGCGAACTTTGCTGTGTAACGCAGTCAGGACTGAACACGACCCCGTAGATGACTCTCGACAAAACCATGCTTTATTGAAGGGTGCATAGACAAGCTGGCATGCCAAGAGGGGCTAGGTCGTTGCTAGTTAACTGCTAGAACACGGGGGATAGACAGCATAGATAAGCTGATGTCATACCGTAGAGCGTTTCGTTGTTTTGGGCTTTTCTAGCGGATCATAAACAAGCTGTTACCCTACATGTGGTGTTTCGCTATTTTTGACTGTTTGAGATCACCGGAAGTGATATGTTGTTAACGTAAATACGGCGAAGAGAAGTAACGCCAAGAAAATGGAATATACAGTAGAATCACGAGTTTGCAAGTTAAAATAGATTCACGTTTTGTTTATTGATGTAATTAGTAAAGTAATGTACGTGAAATCGGGCGCCCATTGATTAAATATAAAATTAGATTTGTTTAGAAAGTCAAACTCATGAATATGTTAGGAGGCTGGTAGCCTTAAATGACAATTAATACTTTGTTAATTAGTCAGTGTTAACATCAGATCTGGATAGTAATTTATGACTGAATATGTGCGGGGTTAAAAATTTATTAAGTAAAGTTAGAACCATTCAGTGATGATTGATTTTCGGGAGTAAAGGGAATAAGTTTAAATGAACTGAATGTGGTCAAATGAAGTAAATGTATGTCAAGAATTATATATCGACGGTCCCAAGTAGTAACATTGTATCTCAAAACTCAATGTTTTGAGAAATGGCACTTTAAATATTTGCACGTTCCTTGCAAATCAGGGAAACTACTTATTGTTGATTTTACAATTTATTGTTGATGTTGGACAGAAGTTCAACAATATATACATTTTTTGATATATTTTAATTGTTTATTACAGAATTACATGAGATACAATAATCAGATCCTAAATGATTCAAAATATGAACATTGTATGTTGAGTTACAATGATAATACTAGTAAAATGTATAAAAATTTGACAATTATTTAAATATGTTTCATTGTACATTCTGTTTCAACATAGGTATCATTATTTAATTATTCATTTCTAACATACACTTAAAATTATTGAATATTCAATACTTAATTATTTGACATTCTATTATTTTAAGCATAATACAAAGGTAATAAATGGATTTAAATGAAAAATGAAATGAAATTACAAATTACACATAATAATAACTACAATTGAATAAAAACTGACTGGTATAATTTCAACAAACACATGAAATAGCAGATGCTCATGGAATTTTTAAGATACAGAACTACTGTACACAGTAAGAAAGATAAAAATTTTGACCTGAAATAAAACAAACAATGATAAAAGATAATTGCAACAATTAATCATTTAATAGTGATTAAACCTAACTAAATATTCATTTTCTCTTTCTTTTCTATTTGTAGCTTAGGTTTTCATAGAAGGGTCTGTAGCATGCTGGGATATGTTTAGAAGTACAAAGTGACATAAAGTCACGGTACTTATCTTTTGTAATGGGCAATGGTTTAGAAAATGCACATTTTAGATTATAGCATGTTGTTCTTCTACCACGATGTTTACTATACAAATCCATTGTTTTTACTTCTGGACTTAGGTGGTCAGTTTTTACGCGGAGTAATATAGGATTTTCTGCATTTATCTGAACTTCTTTGACCTTATTCCACTGAACTTGTTCACCATCTGCATAATGCGACCAGTTCCTATTATCTAATTTTAAAAGTGCCTTCAGATCAAAAATATCGTCTTGAGTTATTTCTTTTACTATATATGCCTTACCGTTAAGTTTTGCAGTTTTAATTAGCATAATCCATTGATCGGGAGTGTAGACAGTGATGCCCTTCTTTGCCCTTTAAATTCGGGCATGCATAGAATCGCCTTCATTTTGCGTGTGTCCTTTCTGAAGGAACCTCTGGGTGATGTTTACTTTATATTTATCAGCAATCAACGAAAACATAGCATACACATTTCGGTTACGGTTTTTGACCGCTGCAGTTATCTCAAAATAATACGAATTCCTTAACACCTTTTTCAATTTTAGTTTCCATAAAACTCATTAAAAAACTTCCAATTTCATTGCTTCCCTTTTGCCCTATCGATTCATGCCAAACGTAACAGTAACCTTCATGTTTATACAAGTCATATACAGTGAAGTTGTAAGTCGAATATTTTCGTTTGTAATAAAACAAACTTACTTCACTTTGTGGTGTTACTAGAACTTTTTGTAAATCAAAACAAGCTACACATACAGTAGGATCATCAATCGCTCTCATTTTCTCTTTTTCCTTAACTTCCCTGAGAAATTCTGTGACTGTACGGTGAGTTTCATATGCTGTTTGTAGGTCGTTCTTCTGTTCTTGATCTGAATTTCTGTAAAGGTTGCATAACTCACATTGATCCTTCTTAGGTATAAAAAACCTATATTGAATTCTGATACAAATATGTCTCTATATTGGCGGGCAGTTGCAAGTTCCTGGTATCCCATTTTCTTTGCCCATTCTTCATACAACTTAAAGAGTTTCCCTATAGACAACCCTTCTTCAAAATATTTACGATTAGTTTCTTTCCTCAAATAGTGGGATTCAACAACAGGAATGGAAGCAACGTGGGCTCTTACACTTTCTTTTTAGAATGTTTTATAATTTGCCTACCTCTATTGACATGTTTTCCTCTTTTGTCTGGGGAAATAGCACCAGATCCAGAACTATCGACCTTATTTAGAGCGGACATGACCCACATATCGTTTATGCCTAAAGTATAAAGAAACATTGTTTTGCATACTTTCACAAATTTTCCGTTGACTTCAAATGAGTATAGTAAGCTACATTTTCTTCTTTAATTCCCTTTCACGGTTTGTTGCTTTTTGTCTAGTTTTGTAACACATCGAGCATTGAAATCCCATTTACGTGTATGACTTTCAATACTCCAGAATTTACCGAATAATTGCAATCTCTCTCCATTATTAATCCTAACTTTACAGCTGTAACGACATGTCACACCACAACCTGGTCCTAGTTCTCTGGCTGGTACAGTTTAACCAGTATTGCGACTTACATACGATTGTCCCATACCTCTAGCTTTTTTTTCATTGTTCTACCTTCCAATTATTCACATTCCTTGGACGTTTCCTTCCTGGGGTGTCTTTCTTTGGAACTTTTCTACTCTTTCTTATTTTATTTTCATTGTTATCAAAGGTTGTATTCGAAGACGTACTTACATCTAAAGATGTACTCTGGTCACTCGGCTCACTGTCTTGTATGGAAGTGTTCTTCAAGGTATCTGGTAATGGGTTAGGGCTTTCTCCTGCGTCTGTGAATAATAAAATTCGCTGAAATAAATTTCTAGTGGGTCAGTGCCTCATAGTAAGAAATAACATTCACTTCATAGCTTAACGCTCTAATTAGTGAATATGTACAATGAAATTTACCTTCAGATGGCTTTCTCGATACAACATTAACTGTAGGAGGGAAGGAGACTATAGTCCGGTCCTCACTGTAAATATCAGACAACGGGTTTACGTTGGAAATCACCTATAAAGAAAAATAGATAAGGACTTCATAAATATACATTCGGTATATTAAATTCAAATCATTTTTCCTACTTCACTAAAGTCCATTTTACAGCATAGAAGTAATCAACACACCTTCATTATATGTCATGGGGGCATCATTATTGCTTGTAGAAGGGACAGAACTTCCCACTGTAGTATCCTCATTGAGAAAGTCCGATGATACTGTGATTGAGATGTTAAAATAAAAAAAGGATTATTAATAACATAGAGTAACGACTGCAGATAAAACCTACACAAGCAATGACTCTGTAGGCAATTCAGTCAAATATTATTTCCTCTAATTAAAATTTAAAGAATGAAGCTGTTAATAACAACAACAGTAATTGTGGTTGTTATTATTATAATACCAAAAACACTTACCTAAACTAATTATTTCCTTATTTTCGACGATATTCAGTGCCATTTGCACCATTTTTCTTGTGCGGGAACTAAAATCACTCATGGTTTCACTTAAAGAACACTTAGAAATAATGACAAAGAGGATGCAATGCAAGCTTCTTTAGCATCCATTTGCAGACCATCAGCTGTGAATTGGCGGCAAAACAATAGAAGCGCTATTCGTATGTTGTAGCAGTGTAAGAAACACGATAAAACAAAACTAACAATATAATTTAAAATTCAACAATGTTACACAACAATGAAAAGCTTCGAGTAGTATAATTGTAACTCAAGATACAATGTTAATACCTGTAACATAGGATCTGGTTACTGTTACAATATTAATATTTTTGGAAATAACTTATTTTTTTCAATTGCAAACATACAATTTTTTATGGCTTAAATGATAGATAATTTCAATGTTAGTTCATTGGTTAACTTAAATCAAAACCCTAAAAAAGTGAGTTACAATGTTACTACTTGGGACCGTCGATATGTGTGTGTCAGGGGGACGTTTGCATGCCATCATCCTGTTTTCTCAGTGATATATTTTTGTGTGTGATAATGGCGACGGTCGCAGAGATCCAGGCGATTATTGAAAGTGCTACGGCACGAACCCAGAAACTATTAAAAGAACAGAGTGAAAAATTAGACATTAAATTAGCGGAACAGAATGAGTCATTCCAGGCTCAAATGAATGACACTATAAAATCACAATTAGCTGAACAGAATGCACAATTATCTGAACAGAATGCACAATCATCTGAACAGAATGAGTCATTCCAGGCTCAAATGAATGACACTATAAAAACACAATTATCTGAACAGAATGAGTCATTCCAGACTCAAATGAATGACACTATAAAATCACAATTATCTGAACAGAAGGCACATTTAATTGAACAGAGTGGGTCATTAGAAATTAAATTAATTGAACAGGGTAAATCATTACAAGCGCAAGTAAATGAAAATATAAACAAACAACTAGAAGCGCAAGAAAGTAGAAATATGAGTCAGTTAGCCACATTATCTGCGGAGATGAAAGAATACACTACACAGCAGATGGTTCAATTCGCGCTTGATGTAAGAATAATGACAAACAGCTAGGTCAGATACAAAAATTAGAGGACACATTCAACCGTAAATTAAATGATTTGGACGAAACGGTATTAGCAAAACTAGTTCAGATAGAATTAGCATGCAAGGGAAATAACAGTGAGGTTAAAACGGCACAGGATGGTCTTGAAAAACGGTTTGATAAAATGGAGGAGGATTCTACGTTTATCCCGGGACAATTGTCGGCAGTAAACGAAAGCATTACGGGTCTAATAAAGGACAAGGATAAATTAGAAATACAATCAGCAGAGCGATGGCAAAACCTAGAATCGGACCTGGATAATATAAAGAGTACGATAGATGAGAATAATCTACGTCTAGAAGACAGGCTTGAGAAGATAGAAGCGAATCAGGAGGACACGAAACAGCAGATGGAAGAAAAATTGGGAGCGATTAAAGATAGCATCAGAAAGGATTGGCGCAAGATGAGCTGCTACTCTAAAGAAGAACGGTTAACTATTATAAAGACCGTAGGTGAAAATCAAACGCGCATTAAAGCACTTGAGGAAGAAATCAGGAGTAAATTGAAAGAACAGTCGGACAGAATCATAAAGGCAGAGTTGCGCTCATTAGGACAGAACACGTTATTTCAGACAGAACACACTAAAGATAAAGGAGTTGACACAACGAGCCAGGGGGCAATTAGGGCGGAAAGTGGCCACGGACTGACAGGCAGCCCATTAACGACTAACACAGAAGGATTTCACAACAACATTGGTGGAACCTCTACCCCTCAACATGGCTATCAGCACCCTCAAGTCGTACAAGTAATTCGATCAAATGAATTTAAACCTAATAAATTCACAGAAAATTCTGGTGTCACACAGAAGGCGTATCTTAAAGAGATGGATCACTATTTTAATGATAATAATATACCGCCCGCGCGTCGTTTAAGACTGATGGAACGATTTATTTCGGGAAATGTACTTACGTGGTTCTTGAGTTTCAAGTACACTTTCGGAGGGATGGATGATTTCAAGATTGCGTTCCTTAGAAAGTACTGGTCGGCTTCTCTACAAGAATGTCTCAGAATGGAACTTTATTCGAGAAAATATCAGTCGACTCAGCAGACAAAATATTCAGATTTCTTTTCGCTACAATTGTTAAAATTTCGGGATCTGGATCACCCTTTAGAAGAATCGGATCTGGTTATGACGATTGCACAGCAGTTGCCAGTAAATGTTCAGCAGGTTTTAGTAGCAGCAAACGTGGACACAGCGGTTCGAGCCGAACAAATCTTACGTCAGATTGACGAGACAACATCTCACTTGCAGCAAAGAGGGGGACGACAGCTGGAACTTGTAAACACAACGGGGGTGGTTAAACCCGCTCAAATACACACCAGGTCGCAGGCCACAAATACAAGTGTGTCAACAACACCAAGATGAGGTCAGGAGGGTGACGAAAATAGGTCACACCAGCGTCATGAAAATAACAATGATAGACAGACACAGGGCAACAATAGGTATCAGCAGCGAGGATACCAACAATGGAGAAATAATAGGAGAAATGAGGGATCCTACAGACGTTATGAAAATAACAATAATGATAATCGACAGTGGCGTAAAAGAAGATATCAGAACCAGGGGGACTATCAGAATTATAGAAATGATTGGAATGACAGGCACGCCGAATCCCAGCGCTACCTGGAAGAGTTACACGCTAATGGAGGGGACGAACAATGACATTGGAAACGTGCAATTAATAGGAGGTCGAATCCTGGCACCTTTAAAGAAGAAATTGGAGAGGAAGAAAATATACCAGCCAGCCAGGAAGACGAACGAAGCTTGCCAGTACGGAGTACGAGAGAACGTTGCCCGGTAGGGAGGAGAAACACCGGTGCGATTCGAAAAACGAGTCAATACTAGAAGAAGACGACATCAAGGAGGAGAAGAAGAGGATGGTAGCAGAACGGTGGAGAAGAAGAAGATGGCAGCACGGAGAAATGGAGAGGCCCCTTCTGTATTGTACGTAATCTTGGTAACAACGCATACAGAGTGAAAGAATTGAGTACAGGTACAATGTCTGTCTATAACGCGGCGAATTTAAAATTGTATTTTACTAGTGAACCTTGGGAACACAGAAATAATGCTGCAAATTGAATATATGGACGTCCTTTTTGCACATCCAACTATAGGTGGGTCAGTGAGTACGTCAGTGGAACGAGAAAGTGGAGAACAGTCTGCTGTGGTCAGACACTAATGAGCTCTGACGGTGATGACACAGCGAGAGAGCGAGCGAGAGCGATAAGGACATTGGAAAGGGGAGATACTAGCCTTAGGCGATCAGTCAAGCAGGCTGGTTTGCGGAATGTCTGAATGAATGAGGAAGCTGGATGTAAACACGAGCACTTGTTGTGACTCCAACGACAGTGGCGGCTAGACTAGACTGATGAGAGGGAGATTTCCCTAGGATTGGCAGAAATGGATTACAGATGTTATGTATTTGTAAAAAAATCGACTATTTGTTATGTTCGATTTTTTCCATGCAGGGGGGTTGTGAACCCACAGGCTATATAAAGGATTCTAATAATTATTCATCATCTTTTGATACATTTCTACAGACAACAGATATGAGAGCCAGACGGTGTTGGGATATATTGAGAAATCAGTGGTCAAGAGGATACAATGGTTTAAGCTCCTGTGGTATGTTAGGAAGAAGCATATACATTCTTGGGACATAAGACAGGTGCAAATTTTAGTGCGGATGACGGCTTGGGGACGCACACTATGGCTTGTTGCTAGGAAGGGTGGCGCCAAGATGAAAATCGAATGCTACAAGGTAATTGGTCTATCATCATGTTAACCACTCTCTACTGCTGAAAAATATGTAAAAGCGCGCAAAGACATACAAGAGTCTGGGCCAATAATATCAAGACGCCTTGTCTTAGCGGGAACTCGGCTTGGGAACGCGCACTGGTAAATTAACGCGGGAGTTATCTACAGATTAATTCCACGATCGATTCAAGCCGGCTACAGCATAATCGTAACCTCCACACTGCTACGAACTCAATGAAACCGATCGCATGCTAGTCTGATAGTTATTATGGAATATTTTTTAATATATCCCCTTCCACACCTACCCTAGTTAGTGTCATTTATAAGGATCCAAGATACTTCGAGGATCATCACTTATTTCGTGCGTCTGAGGACGTAACGTCGATCTCTAATTTTTGTACGTCTGAGGACGGAACTCATCACTTATTTCTGTGCGTCTGAGGCCGTAACACAGATCACATATTTCGTGCGTCTGAGGACGTAACGTCGATCACTAATTTTTGTACGTCTGAGGACGGAACACATTACTTATTTCTGTGCGTCTGAGGACGTAACACAGACCACTCATTTTTGTACGTATGTGGACGTAAGATTCATACTCTGCATATTTTTCATGTTTGTGAACATGGAACAGTGTGGTCAAATTATAAGTGTAACTTCAGTGATTTATTTATGGTCCCAGCACTATCAGTAGGACCAGTTCATCGAAGAAATTCACCAAATAGACTGTCAAGGAATATAGTACATGATAGGTGAATATAGTAGGAATTATATCGTGTGTGTATCTGACAAAACTTAATTTAATTCCGCACGTGATGACGTCTAAGAACGAGAATGGATCTGGGAACCAGCAGGATATTTGCCTAAAGATGTCAATGACCAGATAAACATCTTAAAGGAGATGGCTGCAGACGTATTCCTGGCGCTGTTTAAAGGATTGAGTACCAAATATATTTATTTATTTATTAAATCAGCTACGGTGTTATGGGATACTTTTTTTTTGTAAATATTTGTTTGCTTGCTTGGTAATGTAGATTATTAGTTTTTGTTTTACTGACACATTAAATATGGGACTAGCCGAGCGTTGTGTAATTCATATATATTGTGATTGTATTTGGTTTAACTTAACGCGGGGACGCGCAGCCGATGCTCGCTTTCGCTTGCGTAAATCGCGGCCAAGCATTATTATTCGGAGGTATGCCTTACAACAAAAATGGAACTGAATTAATTTGAGATTAAAAATAGAATTTGGAAGGTAAAAGATTATTTGTGAGTAGAATTTTATGACGGATCAGGATTATTTTGATAGTTGCTTTCCAGCAGATTTGAACGGGATGGCACTTTGCACCCGAGTTTTTGTTGTGTATTTTTTGTTAATGTGTCAATGGACGCAGTATCGTTGATCTGTTTTGAGCCGACCCAGTGTGTGTGATTGAGAGTCAGTCCAAACTATGGGTGCGTAATGTGATTTTTATGATGTGCTAGCGAGAATATATCATGGTGATTATTCTGACTTGCTCCACGTCAACCCAGTTCATGTCCTCGCGAGGCTGGACATGTGGTATATATTTGTGTTTCTCGTCATCCAAGGTGATGGGCGAGATCTGTTGACGTTTCCAGTGGGAAACCTGCACCTAGCTTACCAGACTGAGAGAGGTTTTTGAAGGGCAGCGTGACTCATACAAGTAGGGGAGCGCTCAATCAGATAACGTGTCTTGTCATTAGTAACAGGTCTGCTTCCTGTACTGCAATTTATGATGTTGTTTAGATTCACAAAACCTGATCGGTTATAATGAGTACTGATTGATTAAATGGGAGCTGTCCATAATTGTAAGGTAACCACCGAAATTCGTGTTTGTCTGGCATTTCATAAAAATGTAAACATAGTTTTTCAGCCGTTAGGCTTGTATTTTGTTGTTGTTTCAATTTTTGGTGTGTTTATTTTTTACGCGTCCTTGATCCGTGTCAAGTTAGGGTGCGTGAAGGTATGTTCCCAAGTTATGATGAGAGCGGTTTTTTGGCCTAGTTCTGGCATGCTCTTTTTGTGTTCATTATGTGCTCCTGCACCAGTAAGAATCTCAGGGAGATTATTCATTCTGTTTATATTATTAGATCTTGCATGTGTCAGTAGTAGTTATAGTGTATTAATTAAGGGTGGGTCCCATAGCCGTAGTGTGATTTAAAAGATGCACTCCGTAAGCAACATGACTGCTTCAATTGTAACGGACTCGCATCAGTACTCAGTTTCTTATTAACGAGCAGTACACCACACGTTATATAACTTCTTGACCAGAAAAAAATGGACTTGTATCCATATGTTGTGACGAGTGAGTTCTTACCGCTCAAATGCTTATGTTATGATTTTATCATTATGTGAAGCTTCATTCACATTGTCTTGTTGTGACGAGCGAGTTCCTACCGCTCAGTGTTAGTATTATTATTTATTAAGGGGGTGAAAGTCAGGGAGGATTTGCTTTTTTTATTATTATTATTATGCACATACCTTTCAGTCATTAAATTTCTTTTATTCTACTTGATATTCATTTTATTTCTAGTATAGCCTCTGTCATGAACCTTTCTATTCATTAGAGCATGTTGTTTTAAGCGAACTTTGCTGTGTAACGCAGTCAGGACTGAACACGACCCCGTAGACGACTCTCGACAAAACCATGCTTTATTGAAGGGTGCAATACATTGAACCAGAGTTTAAAGGATCAAAGTTACACATATATATTTGTAAAAACAGAATGGTTTCGAGAGATTTTCCACTTTCGTCTTCCTGAAATTTATCCAATTTACCTAACAATATTACTTTTAAACAAATCTTCAATATTGTCAGATGGATTTAATGGTCGCATTTGTGTTATTAAATAAAAGGTTTCGCGAACTTCATCACCATTCTTTTTTACAAAAACAAATGTGCATGCCAATTCTGAATTTACTTTTAGTGGTGTAAATTGTGATATATATTCACAAATTTTAATTATGAATAATTCAAGGCATGCATACAGAAATAATTTTGGATTTAGGATTTTGTTTACGTTGCGTATGCGACCGCTACATACTCGTCGCTGAAAACAGTTGCGAGTATCCTCCCAAACAAATGGCTCCATAAAGAAATATAAAAAAGATACAATTACACTTTAACACTTCTCCTCTTCAAAATTTACAATGCGCTCATTGTTTGCACACCTAAATACTTTAGGATAAGTTTGCGCTGATTTAACACTCCTCCCCTTCAAAATTTACAATGCACTCATTGGTTTGCACACCTAAATACTTTAGGTTAAGTTTGTGAGCATTTAATTCTGTTAATGCTTCCTCTGTTAAACAAGAAAATCTAGTTGATAAGAATACAACACAGTCATGACACTTGCAAAGCATTATTGCCCCAAATTTTGTGTCTATTTTTTGAAGATTCTCCACTGGAAACAGTTGGTTAAAGGGGAGATCTTTAAGTTTCCGCGTTTCCAGCCCAGTCTGGGCCCCAATTTTATTAATCTGTTGAAGAGCGTCCATGGTTAGTCTATAATAAAAAATATTTGTTAACATTGTTCTTTTCTTTAAGCTGAACTGATGAATTTACAAAATATGGAATCTTACCTTGGGTAGTGAAGATGCGTACACTTCA
This sequence comes from Meconema thalassinum, assembly GCA_946902985.2. Classification (NCBI taxonomy): domain Eukaryota; kingdom Metazoa; phylum Arthropoda; class Insecta; order Orthoptera; family Tettigoniidae; genus Meconema; species Meconema thalassinum. The sequence continues at coordinate 275,283,742 of OX336390.1, forward strand.
GACAAACCTTGATGACAATATGACGGGTGTTTGCTGTATGCAGCTGTATATATATCAACTCACAAAAACTGTTTGAAAAAATTAAAAAAACTCTTTTGCACACGAAACAAATATCGTTGTGGAAGGAGATGGACAGGGATGGTAGTAGGGAACCAATTACATTAAATCATACAAATTGCGCATGCGCAGTTCTATGAATCAAGGGAGAGGTGTTAATACGAACTGGTTTGCTCAGTCTAGGAACTTGTTTTGGGTGGAGTTTAAACGTTGCAGTATTGGTAGGGGTCCAATCACGTTAGAAGAGCTAACTGGATGTAGCAAGGTCGCTATACTCTTGAGTAGGTGGAGTTTAAACGTGGTTGTAGTGGTAGGAGTCCAATCACGTTAGAAGAACAAACTGGATGTAGCAAGGTCGCTATACTCTCAAGTGCGATGTATTCACAATCATTTGAGCCGGATATGACTGTCCTCGAACTCGAGTTGTCTAGACGAGTGATCTTCACACATGAAACCTCATGTTTCAAGAAAATAACTTGACAAGGTAAGGACACTCCACCCATAAAAGTAAATATAAAATTACTCCACCCAGATGTATTTACAATCATCTTATACGGATATAACCGACCTCAAACTTGGCTTGTCTAGACATGTGAACTTCATGTATGTAACCTCGAGTTTCAAGAAAAAAAAATAGTCAAGTTAAGAACACTTGACTCTTAAGAGTGAAAGCAAGGTTACTCCACCCAGATATATTTACAATCATCTCAAACAATATGACCGACCTCAAACATGGCTTGTATAGGTGAGTGACCTTCACATATGTAACCTCATGTTTCAAGAAAATAAAACTAGTCATGGTAATGTCCCTCTACTCAGATATATTTAAAATCATCTCAGGCGGATATAACCGACCTCGAACTTGCCTTGTCTAGACAAGTGACTTTCATACATGTAACCTCGAGTTTCAAAAAACAAGACAAGGTAAGAACACTCTACCCTTGAGAGTAAATACAAGGTTCCGCCTCCCAGATGTATTTACAATTATTTCAGACGGATATAACCGTCATCGAACTTGCATTGTCTAGACAGTTGACCCTCACACTTGTAACCTCATGTTTCAGGAAAAAAAAGTCAAGGTAAGGTTGTTCTATCTTTACAGGAAACCAAAAATTAAAATAAAAAGCGAACCAATCACACTGCTTATAACAATGTACGCATGCGCAATTGCATCGTGTAAGGTTTCCTCCCACATGGGAGAGAGGTAAAAAGTGACGCATGCACAGTTTCATGATGTTCTCGTTGGAGGGGTAAATTGGTGGAGATGGAAGGATGTCTGTTAGGTATATAAAGGGAAGAAGTGGAGTTTGAAAACATTACAATCGTAAACAGTAGTAACAAGTGAACAAGCGAGCATTATTAACAAGCGACATGAGCAACAGAACATTAGACGGATGGATGGAATGTAAACCATCATCATCAAGAGCAAACAACTGGTGAGTTCCATTTTGTTGCATATACACATTTAAAGTTAAAAAATTGGAACTAGTTTTATTAAACATAACAATGTGCAAATGGATTGAAATATATTAGCAAAGAAGTTCAAGTTTTCACAAACGTTCAAGTACTGTAGAAAGCAGTAGTCCCCCTTTCAAAGTTAGTTAATGAAAAATCTACAAGGTACTGTTTCAAATCTATTTCAGTATCACATCTTCTTCATCAGAAAAAGAGAAGAAAAACACGCTGTACTCTACGATGGGACAACACTAGATGAATTCACTAAACTTCTACAATCACCCACACATTGCATTCTTCATCCACCATTGTCAACTCATGGATTGACTTCATTGAAGAAAGCAGTTCTTCATGACGATCTACTTCATGAACTTCCATACTGTGAATTATGTGCCGAATTGCTCGGTCTAAAACTATCAAGAGTAGTAATATCTTAAAATATGAAATTTGAAAAAGCGTTTGAGGTTGTATTGACTGAATGTCCAACATACTGATTTTATGGTTGTGGAAAAAAATTGTGGTGGTGTTCGTGGGAAAATTCACCAGACTGCTTTATTGACTTTCCGGCCAAGCGGTTACCCTATACTGAATTGGAATTTGTTTCCATTGAATTGGAATCACAGCCACTTAATAATGAAGACGAAAAATATAACATGTTGTGTAAAAACGTTGAGACATTAAACCTTAACAGAAACTAAATACGGTAAACTAAAGTATGATTTTCCTTTTTTTAAATTGAGATTTTAAAGACGTGGAAGTGTAAAATGACAATGTGCTTAGAATCGGAGCCACTTAATAATGAAAACAAAAATATAATATATTGTGTAAAAACTTTGAAACATTAAAACTTAACAGAAACTGAAGTAAAACTAAAGTATGTTTTTTATTAGGAATTTAAAGAGGTGAATGTGTAAAATGACAATGTACTGATGTTCATCTTGCTTGTATATAATGCTACTATTACTAAAACTAAAATAAAGAACGCTTTTGTTTTGTATTTATTTATTTTAATTATAAAACATAATACATCCTGTTTATTTTTTTGTTTTTGTAATCGTCCACCACTTATTGTGAGCTTCCCCGTCATAGCTCCTGCAACGACAAGAGCTGCCATTTTTTCCACAATTGATGTTGAAGTTGATGACACACGTTCCATTGCTTTTCTCAAAAGAATCTGGTCGGCAACACGTCTTAGTTCAGAAATGTTCTTCTCACGTTTAGATGCTCTGTAAGCTAGATCATGGTGCTTGCAGGCAGCGTCCAGAACGTTAATTCCAGGATCACCGCGTGCCAGTCGTACGTTCAAATAAGTACCAGGTCCACAGTATTGATAACCAGGTAGATGCAACTCGAAGGGTAGAAGATCTATTACTTTGTCAACGAGACCATGACCAGTACAGGTCTGGCATATCTTTTTCAGTCAGTGACGAACACTTTTGTTCTTTTTCTGCTGCTGTGGACGTTGCTTCTTTCTTGCCATCACATCCGTGGAATGAGGAAACATAGTCTTTACATGAGATTTTATGTCCATTATACAGTTTAATTAACTGACACGTTCTACAATTGTGAACCGATGGCATTTTGGAAACAGATACTTGTTGACGATGATCATAATTGGTGCATGGTTGAAGTTCACACAGCACATGATCTTGGATCCAATGACTAGGCACACTATCCCAAATCTCCTTCACAGCATTTGAGGCGACATAAAACAAAAACGCCTTGGGTTGAGCATTTAATTCTTCTTCTGTAAAATTATGCAGTTTCTTTTTACAAGCGAAAACTTAACAATTGCCCGTTCAATAGGGTTAGAATTTAAACTTTCAATGGTAGTCATTATACACACACGTCTGTAGAACACAAAAGTCTCTATCTTACTGTGGCGGTCAACATTCATCCATCATGTTTTACACTCGTCTTCCACATACCGACATGCATTGCGACTTAGCCAATCAAAGAGTTTTGTCACATGTAAGAGTGTCTTTTTGTACACATTCAGCAGGCTGGTACAATGTGTGTAGTGCAGGACAACCCATCTGGTGAAGATCGATGAGTTGGCAAGATGGTGAAACGTAGTGACGTAACCATTCCTTTTTTCACCTGCCTTTACAAAAACATGGTTGGCACTGAAAAAATAGGGGTTTAAAACAAACGATAGTTAATGATAAGGAATGTCTCTTTGATTCCAGTTTAATCCTAAATTACGACGCAGCCACTCTGTTTGTTTTCTGTCTTCGTCCGACTGCATGTGCAATGGAAATGGTGGATCAAAAGTGAAAGCACTTACTCTAGGTGCCAACATGTTTATACAATCTATAATTGCAACCTCTTTGAAAACAAACTTGTTTCCGTTGACTTTAAAGCCCCGAATATCAACAATCAGTGTTCTAGGCATGGGTACTGCTTGCTGACACACACACACCTTTCTTCACGGCTGGCTTCTGCCAACTAACCAATGTCTACCTATAGTCCTACTAGTTAAAGGAATAACAATAAAAATAAAAGGGATAGGTTTAACTAAAATTAAAAACAATGAGATAAATTATACTACTTTATTTGTAAAGAGATCTGAACATCGTTTACACATTTTTTATCATAGGATTAGGTCCTTCCCAATCAGTGTGAGAATCTCCACGATGCATGAAATGTCTACGGCAGCTGCGGCAGGCTGCAACATCCGCTGACATACGGAGGTGTAATGGTAGCTTATCCCAGTTGAAATCAATATCGTGAGCACCGTACGTGGACAGAAATCCAGCTGGTAAACAGGGGATCAGATGCTGTCGCATTTTATGAAGCAATTCTGCTTTATGATAGGCGGTGATGGCTGAACTTACCAGGGAGCGATACATTTTAAATACCGCATCGGCGTCTTGACTTGTTGAGCAACGATCGCATTTACAGTTTAACCAAACCGCCCGCTCTCCATTATGACATGAAGCATTGGTGGCATCATTTTTCTTCTTTTTTGAGTAGAGCTTTTGAACCCCCTGTCGTGAATGCCAAACGTTGACATAAATCCATCTGGTAAATAGGAAACCAGATGTGGTGGCATTCTATGCACAGTATGAGTCTTGTGATAGGCGGTAATAGCTTCACTCACTAGAGAACGATACATGATAAACCTTGAATCCTCATCTTCACTATACGAGTCACTTTTACATTTACAGTCTGTTGCCCCCCTTGCGGAGGGGGTGTTGACTTCATCGTAGCTTTCCATGACTGAGCAGGGGAATACGGGCAGACAGGCTATTTATACTCTGGTCACCATGTTGGATAGCAGCTGATAATACACCTGTGCCTCGTGAACAATAAGGCAATAGGCTGTTGTTTTTTATGGAATAACTGCAGATGTTTCAAATTCTAGTCGGATATCAATCGTTGTTTCCTTCATCGACTCATCCAAATACGAACAGTCCATCACAACCAGAGGTGCCTTGGTCTTAAAGTCTTGTGGGGATAATAGCGGTCATGGTTCTTTCTGATAATAGGATGACTGAAAATTTGTAAACATGTCATAGAGCTTACCATATTTGTTCTTGGTAAAGTTTAAATCCATTCCCTCATAGGGGAAGGTAACACCGTTCAGGAAGAGTCGTATATTTCGCAATTGGATGTGATCAAATTGTGATCCATCTTTATTCTGTTGATATTTACGATCAGTTTGAAATTCGACAATGACGTAGAGAGGTCGCTCTGTGTACCTTGAGGTTTTTATAGACCATGTATGTGTATCCGTGAGTGGTAATACCGGGTATTCATGCAGCTCCCGGGTTCTAAATTGTATGGGTAAAGCTATATCCTTCTCCACAATCTTCAGCAGACTCAACTTTTTCTGATCAGATAGAGTAACGTGCAATTCGTTGCAATAGATTTTTTGAATCTATTGCGGCTCCATCAGCACCCTTCAGCGCATTATACTCACTCCTATCTCGGACATGAATCAGATCCTGTTTTGCATTCACAACGATGCGCTTATGGTCCTCTGCAAAGCCTAGTATTAATTTTAAAGGTAAATGACCTGTAAATGAACCATCAGTGTTAATGATCCAGTTGTTGGTCGAGTCGGGACACCAACCGGCCATACAAATCGCTTTACTTTCTTCAGTTCCGTATGAGGGATAAAGTTTCATAGCGATTGTGATGCCAACATTTCGAGCAGTATCCACTTCGATTCCGTTGATCACGTAGCGAACCTCGGAAAACAGAAAGGCAAGAGCATTGTTGGCCAACTTTGATGTTGTCGGGATGGTACCATCTGATTTGGTGAGTTGACCTTCAATCTGGATGTAACTTTCATGTGGTAGGGTGTAGATATCTTGTTGATTAATGGTAATACGAATCTCATCATTATTATTTAGTCCTTGAATATACGGTTGCTAGGAATGGTGTTCAATTCTTACGATACCCTCATGTACTTCGACTGGGTTTGTCACGACGAGGATTGAATTCATGGTGTAATGTGTAACCCAGTTGTTGTAAGATCTGCTTGTTGACAAGTGCTAACCTGTACACGCGTTGAGAACAACTAACACCCACCCTCCATGGCGTTGGCGCTTTATACACTTGTTTCATGCCGACCTCAGATACAATTTGTAGGTTACAGGTGTATGCGGTCTAACTGGATGAGACGTTGGTTTCTATTCACCAGTCTTAAGGTAATATTCCTAATATTGGTTACACTCACAGGATGATAGAGCACCACTGACGGGTTTTCACGGATGATATAGCGACTGAATGAAGTGACAATAAAATCGTAGAGAGAATGCGATGGTTCCTTATTGGTGTAAACGTCGGTGATGATGTTACACGTGACAGATACGTGATGGTCTTCAATAATTTTTTCTAGTTGTTCAGACTTGTGCAACACGTTTGGTTCTAACACTCGTGCTGAAAAACCTAGCAATGGACCAATTGAGTCTGGTTGTGATTTAAAATCAATCCTAAAGGAAGAATGAATACTGCAACGAGGTGTCACGTTTTTGGCTATGAGTTCAAACTTGTATGTCCCGTCAAGAAATGATTTAGAGTAAATTCTTGGATGAGAGTTCTGTAGATGCGATCGTAAATACCATCTACAGTGCAGCTGCCAGACGGTAGAGTTAACACATAGTCATCGTAGTAGAACTTATCGTTGATGCCTTCGTGTACGATGTAGATTCTATTATAACCTACAAACGAAGTAAGTCCCAGCACGTAGGGTCGTTGTGCCAATTCAATAGGAGAATAAAAGTCAACGGTTTCTTCAGCTCCTTGACCGTGCACTGTAAACGTTCTACTTTCTGCCATTATACTTCTCACGTTACCACATGTGCTGGGTCTTATATAGAAAGATCAGACAGTGGCGACCACAGTGTTGAGTGTTACAATTTTGTACACGTTTCACAGTATAGCTTATTGTTGCACTGCTTCCGAAATAGCGAACAAGCTCTATCGGAGGAGGAATGTTTCAAAAACTTTCAAAGTACCACACAGTGGATCCTTGTTTTAGGTAGGCCACATAATGTTTTCCTGGTCCATGACTCTCATCCAAATTAACAACTGTACTTTCACGGTTCCATGGTCGAGGAGTTAATTGATTACGCATAAACACACCTCGAAAGTGTGATATCTTCAACCGTTTTGCATATCTCGTAACTTCCTCATGCGTCATAGCTCGCCGTGGCAGTGCATCTATTAAATGTTTTTGGCGACATGTAAATGCCGAGTCCTTTCTTGTAGGGTGCCAGCTTCATGTTCACACCTTTACCGCGCAGTGCAATGGCTTCCATAGTTTTATTATGTCTTTAACTTTCTTTCAACTGTTGCTTCGCCTCCTCAACAGCTTTCACCGTTCGTGCTACCGCACTTGCTCCACCAAGAAGTGAACCCACAGCAGCTAGCGAATAGTGCGGGTAAAAATCCACCAAGTTTCGCTACAGGAATAACACGCGCACGTTTTCTAAAACGTAGTTTACTTTTGGGATTCGCATGCAATCGTGCTGCTTGGAGGGCTTTTTTAAAGGCCAAATAGCTATTTTTTCTCCACGCGAAGCTGACGTGCCACATGAAGAATTGCTTTAAAGCCTCCCTTTCTCGATGACTTCTTCTTTTTCCCTACATATCTTTGTTTCACCATCGTGAGCAAGGAACAAGACAACCTCACGCTGTAAAGTATGGAACACAACCAACGCTCCTTGGGAAGAGAACGTGCAATTATTTAAGCAATCGTGGCGGTATATTCAAGTTCTATATACAGTGGAAAATCGTTAATTGTTTTCCCAGCCTTTTTTCTTCAGACGACAGTTTCAATTGAAAGGATAATTTATCCTCGGCTTTCACCGCCAGATCGATGAGTGATGATGATATAACACTACCGTTTAATAGTAAGTCTAAATGTTTAAAATCTGGTGTATACTCGATAACACGAATGGCACCATCATACAGTAAACGGTAATTGTTATAACCCGAACGTAGTATATAGGTGAGTTCAATGGTTTTTTTTACCGGTTGTTGATTGACAATGTGCAGCAAAAGTATGGAGGGTATTGATTTAATGAAAAGCGAGAACCGTTGTTCCAAAAATCGTTTAGTCGTCACATCATGAGGTTGCACAGGATCAGCAACATCAGCTATTCGTCTTCCCTTCATCTGTAGAGCGTTCTCCTTAATTTCCCACACCTTTTCCATTTCAGTAATTAAAAACCATTTTGTACAAACATCTTGATCATCGTCAGGATCGGCCACATGCACAAGGCATGCATTATTCGCAGTATAACCATTTACGGTTAGGGTAGGCACGATACGAGGTAGCTCTTTCACCTTGTTTTCCACATAGTCTTTTCTAGCAGCGCCTGTGTCGTTTGTTGGAAGAGCCAGCTGAGTGATTCGACGTTGATGTACGTCATAGTCCTTTGCTTCCGTTAACACCACAGCATTGGTTAACATATAGGCATTGGTGCACACATCTTGATTGTTTACTGGGTCTGCAACGCCCGTGATACGTTTATTCTGTGCCTCATTATCTCCCTTGATACGTCGTAAGCGATAATAATCTGCATACCTTTTCGAACATGTGTCCGAAGAAAATACAGGTTCATTTATATTGGTTAATCGCTTTCCATTAAAGTCATAATGCCCATCCGTTGTGCGTGGCAGTGCATTGGCATCGACATATCGTTTATTAGCTGGATCTGTATCATGTTTTGGATCGTTTGTCGGAACAGATGGTTCATTTCTTTCCTTTGTCCTAAGTGATCTTCCAAAGGCATCCATGGTTACACTGGATCGGAAACAACCACTTGCCTCATCTATATACAGATCACCTCTTCCCCTTTCACGGTTAGTCAATATGCAGATTATTACGCAACAACATTCACTTCCAGTGGGAGATTTGGCTTCTAACCTCTTGTCGACAACATCCAAACAACGTCACGGTTCGCTCTTCCCATCATACATTCGCTGTCTCATCGCTGGACCATCACTATGTGGAAAAACAAATCTTCTGCTTATTCTAATCACCTCGTTAAACGGAGTTCGCTTTCAAAATATTTACATTTTTTCCAAGCTCTATCAACCTCTTTAGGTGTTCTTGGAACAGGTCATGTCAGGTCTTCGTAACAATAACATGAGCAACTTTACATTCCCCGCACATAAAGATGTCGTCTCTCCGGATCATGTTCGCCCCAATTCGCTCATGATTTTTGATGATGTGTCAACGGAACGCAGGCTATCATTCAAGCCTGTTTCAGCATGCGACGTCACAAACATATCGACTGTTTCTATCTATGCCAAACCTATTCACGAATACCAAAACAGCCAATTCGTGACAATGCAAACGTGATTGTCCTCTTCCGGCAGGATGAACGTAACATGAGTCACGTCTTTGATGATAACGTGAACCCAGACATGACCTTTCAAACCTTTATACAGTTGTGTGCCACGTGTTGGAACGCTCATCATCACGGCTGTCTTGTTATCGATAAGCAGAGTGACATTACCAACGGCCACTACTGTAAGGGATTCGATCATTTCATACGTATTTAAGGCGCTGCGTGGCTTTTTCAAACGTCATTTCTTCAGCTATCATGGCAACAGCAGGAAGTCAATTAAAGAAACACATCCGTGCGCGAAATAATATTCGACGCAAGTTCCGCGAACTGAAACGCACGCATGGTGATAGTGAGCTTTTGATCGCAAAAGATTTGAAATCACCTCTGGAAGCCGTTTTAAAGGGAACAACAAAGTCCAATAAGCCAAATACAGTATCAAAAGAAACAAACAATCGAGGAGGAAGAAGAAGACAATGAAGAAGCTGAGGATGTTTTTACTTCTGGAACAGAATCACCGCTTCCAGAGTTTCTAAAAACTACAGTCATTGCTCAAACGCCCTCTAACTCTAGATAAAAAACCTACTCTGTCAGAAATCTTGGCTACACCTGAAAAGTATGTGCAGCTGAAAGGTATTCTGGTTGAACGTTTTGGACCGTTGGTAACATTTTTACTAGAAAAACTGATACGACCTACGGTGTTCGCTATGAAAATAAACGTTTTCCAATTGGTGACCCAGAGATCAAAATAAAAGATAATGTCATGATCATTTAAACAGTTCGAAATCAATTGACGCCAGGTCGTTTAGAACTTTTATTTGCACGTGTACTTTCTATGGATGGCTATGACGAAGACGATCTTCAAAAGTATAAGGACATCTTGATGGCTACTAATGGTTTTAGACGTAATTATAAACGTTCTGAATCAATAAATGCAAATAAGGGTTTGAAATATAGGTCCATCATATCCAAATTGTTTTCCGCCTAAATAAGTGTCCGCCATGAAAGCTCTGCATCCGGCGTCGCGTTTAAAACTTTAAAACCTTTTGTCGATTTTGCCTATTGGAACGATCATAATAAGTTGGTCAAATGTCTACAGCTCCTGCGCGCTTCCCAACAGGCTGGACATACCGGTCATGAAGGTGAAATTGTAGAAATAGAAGAGGAGCTTCGTCATGCTGGCATTATTGTGTAATGGATCCACGTGACAATACCCCTTCGCATATTAAAACGGCAATTGCTCGCGAGTTGCATAAACCAGCTCGCCGTATCTATCCACGTCGTCATGTTGTTTCAAAAGGAATTGATGAGCTATGGCAAGATGATCTCGTTGAAATGATTCCCTATGCCAATACTAACAACGGTATCAAGTATCTGCTCACTATCATTGATGTCTATTCCAAAATGGCGTTTGTTGAACCTGTGCGAAATAAAACAGGTAACTTAGTTACTGCAGCCTTTAAACATATTATTCAAAGAGCTAAACGACAACCACGCCTCCTCCAGACAGACCAAGGAAAGGAGTTTTTCAACAAGAAGTTTTCTTCGTACTTGCAAGCACTTGACATTCATCATTATTCCACCTATAGTAATTTAAAGGCAAGTGTCGTTGAACGTTTCAACCGAACGTTAAACACATACATGGGGCGGGAATTTAGAGCTAGAGGATCTTAAACCTAGTGTAGAATATAGTAACGCGTTACAACGATACCAAACATAGAACTATTGGATTAAAACCACGTTTGGTAATAAAAAATCACTCCACAGTTGAATCGCATTCATCATGGCATCAAATCTGTTGATCCACGACATCTTCGTTTTTGCGTAGGTGACTATGTACGCATCAGTAAACATAAATCAATCTTCTCAAAAGGGTACACACCAAACTGGAGCACGGAAATATTCAGCATTCGCCAAGTGAAACGTACCCATCCAGTCACTTATCAACTCCAGGACAATAACAATCAACCCATCAAAGAAGGATTCTACATCGAAGAACTCCGGAAAACACAGTATCCCAAGCATTATCTTGTTGAAAAAGTGATTAAAAGAAATGGCAATAAACTTTATGTCAAATGGTTAGGTTTTAATTCCTCTTTTAATTCTTGGATTAATAAATCTGATCTTGCATAATGGTTCTTTTTAATTTTATTTTAACCTCTCTAATTCCCTCCTTGTCAGGTTGGACGAGTGGTCTAAGGCATTCGACTTTAGTTCGAATTTTCTACATAGAAAGCGAGATTTCAAATCCCTCACCGGCCCAACGTTTTATAACAACATTGTTTGGGAATACTGCATCGTAAAAACAGTAAACTAAATCAATTCATTTTTGGTGCCAATTTTTTCTCTTCCAGGAAGCTCGACTTAACTCAAGGGAATAATAAAAAGAACACCCACTCGGCTTCTCTGGGCGCCCTTCACTGCCGCTTGGGTCTGTCCTGCGGGCGTAGAGCAAGAGAGAGAAAAGACAAGACTTCGCTTGCTACTGCTCAGCTTCGGCTGAGCTCGGCTCGACCCTCCGAGCATGAAGCCACTTCATATAGGCGACATCAATATCACACCGACCGTCCACTCTTCGCAGAGGAGTGGACCAGGCCAGATCTCTCCCGACCCCTCTCCCCTCCCCCCACCCACCCTGCCCTCCCTGGCCACAGGCTGGGGCCACCGCAGGTGCGTGTTAGGGAAAGTGGATGGCCTTGAGATGACCATATAAGGGCACTGCGCGAGGATCCAGAATATCACCTTACTCTTGCCTTAATGATTTACTAGCATTACCTGTGACAGCTAAGATAAACTTTGCAAATGTTGTTATTTGAAGTTTCGTTTTAAACGCAACATGGTCAAGTTTTTATAGATTCAGTGATTGCCTGTTGTTAGTGAGAATCTTTTAAGAATACCAATTGTTGCACTTAAAGCAGGAGGGAAATTAAATAAATAAAACTATTGAGAAAAAGCAAAGAGCAGCAAGAGCTAACTCTAACTGAACGTGTATTCCAAGGAATACACGAAGTGGTTTTAATATTTTAGCTTGAATGTATTATATATTTGAATACTTTTCATCTAAGGAAAAATATTTTGTGCTTGTTAACTTTGCTGTATAAAAATCCGAAAAATTTTCCACCTAACTGGCTTCTGCAATAAACGAGTGTTGCAAATATATTTTGAAATTTTGAAAGGATTTAGTCATAGAACCCATATTTGTGGAAAAGGATAATATTTTAATTAGGTTTAGACTACATTGCTGATGCAAATATAAGTATTAAACGGATGAAATCAGCAATGCCTGCTCATCATGACAGGAGGTAGTCAATCCTCATAAACGAACTCCACAGCACATTCTGTCTCTGTAGTAGGCCATTGTAAAATGCTAACCTAAAAGTGTTCGTATCCCATGAGGTAAGATTTTAGGGCATTTAGGTCTCGCATCTTCTTGATATTGATGGGCACCGATAACAATCAGTAACAAAGAATAACGTAGGGCTCAGACCAACAGTGTACAGAAATATTCAGGCTACAATATAATATTCTAGAATTATTATACGCATTTTAATCAAAGATTATTGTTACATGTAAGTCTAACTATTTGGTAAGTAAACCTAATAAATCATATTTATAAAGCTTACTTCTCCTGAAGGGTAGGCCATCTGGGTTGGTAAGTCAGGAGCAAGATCTCTTTTCAGTAGAGATTCTGGATTCAGAGCAACAGCGCCAACCGGCAAGGTGCGGTTCATCACAAATGTACCAGCAGCTTACTGCAGAAACCAGCCAAGCGGTGTCATTTAACTGGTTTCTGAACTAAATACCTTTTCAACGTAGTGCCTGACCTTTATAGGAGGACGTTTCTTGCATGGTTTGAGCACCAAAATGTGCTTATACCCTCCTAGTAACATATTCTGCCATTAACTCATTCTTTCATTTTTTGGCACTTGACTGCTTCCTGAAATAATCAATTCATTTGAGTTCTCGTATCCACCGGTATATTTTTTTTATATATTCAAACCCAGACCTCAATCATCTTTGTTCTTTACGTGATATATGTCTTGTGTTATCGGCATGAATTGTGATGTTTTCGTCGTGTCATCCAATTCACAGCCGGTTAACGGGGATAGTACCTTTGCCTGTTATGCGACAATAATGTACAATACGTTGAAATTCTGACATTACAAATACTGGACGACATTCCGGTTTACGTTGTAAATAAGCATACAATATTATGGTATTTGAAGCCATTTTTCAGCGTTGACTTAGTCATCGAAATTTAATGTTCTTCAGTGGGTGGACACGATTGTACCCAATTGTAATGGGTGGTACCATAATCCCGAAAGGAAGAGCGAATATAGTCCCTGCCAGAACTGTGTCGCATCGAGCCCGCATAACAATGAAGCCAAGCGGTCGGTTTATACACATGCGAGAGTTCTCTCACGGGTGTACAGGGTAGGGTCCTGCATTGTATTTTTCTTGCGAGAAGTCAACGCTTGGTTACTTTGGCCTTTCCTGTTGTAATGGTAAAATTGACCTGCCGGAAAATAGAATATCTGACAGGCTGAAACAATTTTTGACTTGAGATTATATCTCAAGGAATTTCTGAGATAATACTCGACAGTACAACAATGCTATGTCCTTTGTTCCCTTTGGTGCCAATGTTACCGTGCCACATAAATACGGTCCATATTTATTTAAAATTTCTGAAATGCCACATCATTGCATTTCTTCCTTATATTCCAAAAATATAAGCGAAGGTTCTAACGGCCAGGTGTATATATTAGACTCCTCAGAAGCTAATCAAGTCAGATCTAAAAATCAAGTGAATTCTTGCATCAGGGAGGGCACCTCACAATTTAGACAATATTTTGCAAGGGCATAAGTCCTACATTCAGCATTCAAAATACCTCTCAGCTTAAAAGAGAGTTCAGTGTCTAGATATAATTAAATTGCAATCTAGCGGACGATATTCGATTATCATGACTCATAATATGGGATGAAGCCACAAAGGCAAATATTCATTCAATAATGTGCGTGAATCGACTTCCAAAATATATTATACGTAACAATAATATTCCCTTTTGTTGGAAAGTTATTGTTTTTGGAGGAGACTTCAGGTAGGTTTTGCCTGTTGTGCCTTCTTGCCAAACAGTTATTCACAATTGTAGTAAATACTCTTCTCCATGGCCATTCTCCAAAATACGCCCCTTACATAAAATCACGCGATCAAAACCAGATAAAATGGAATATTCTGATTTTTGGTACAAGTTAACGACGACTACCCTCTGTGGATGGTGAGGAATCAAATGTTATTGAATTACCAGCCAGACTTCCAACTCATGATGTTATCGTAGCTGAGATTTACGACGAAATATTCACTTCTTCGAAGGAAGTTCGCATTCTTACACCAAAAAAATTAACACTGTAATGAAATTAATTTTAAAGTCATTGAACTGATATCCAGTAGTTCAAACATATACACCAGCGGTAACAGATTAATCCTGAAGATGAAATCAGTTACTTCAGTTTCCTACAGAATTCTTGAATTCCTTGGAAATAAGTGATTACCTCCACATATACTTACTCTAAATCTTGAGTCAAAGTTATGCTCCTTAGAAATTTGAATGTTTCCCAAGGGCTCCAAAATGGAACCAGATTATTTGTAAGAAATATGTATAAAAATTGCTTGGATTTGGAAGTAATAACTGCAGATAGTATAGGGCAGAGAGCTATAATCCTTGGACTTGATTTATCATCATCCGATAAAACTCTTCCATTTTCCAATTTCCAATTCGCTTGGCGTACTTTATCACAATCAATAAAGCTCGTGGGGAAACCCTGGAACGTGTAGGTCACTATTTGCCTCATCAAGGTTTCAGTCACGGCCAGTTATATGTTGCGAAGTCGATCTTTCTACGCCCTTAAAGTTGCAACAGTGTCAAAAAGTAATCGTTCAAAAAATGCATATAAGGGAAACCTCCAGCAAATATTTTCCCAATGACTGTCATGTTTTGACGGGTTTCAACTAGTAAGTACATACTTCTCTCAGGTGAGCGTTTCGATATGTATGTCTACATTAAAGATCGATGATGGTGTGCATTTCAAGCAGACCATCCTTCATTCATGTTCGGCAGGTAACATTGAATTTCCGCCGGGCTTCGTAAATCCCGCTAGCTCTGAAATCAGCTGAATGTGACATAACTTGAGACTGGCTGTCTCGCTACTCGCCGAGTTGAAATCCAGCGCTGAAAATGTACTGAACTCAGGACTATGACATAACGGTACAGTACCATCCCGGCATTTGACCGAAGACGAAGTGGAAACCACGGAAAACCACTTCGAGGATGGCTGAGGTGCGAATTGATCCCCTCTACTAATTTGGACTACCCGAGGCTGATTAGACCCCGTACCAGTCCACATACCACTTTTCAAATTTCGTGGCAGAGCCGGGAATCGAACCTCGGACCTCCCGGGTAGCAGCTAAGCACACTGGCCTCTTGCCATGGAGGAGACCCATTATTTATAACTTATTTTAATAATGCAGCCAATCGTCATTTATTTTACTTTCAGGATGGGTCAGGGAAGAGATATTGGAAGGAAATCGTACGTGAACCTATTGAAAGGAACCGTCTCGGTATTTGCCTAGTGGTAGAAATGGAAAGCCACGAAAACTATTTCCCGGACGACCGAGGTGAGATTCGAACCCATGCTCTCCTGATGCCAGCGAGGCACGAGATAGCGCTCTCGGCCAGTTCGGCCGGTCTTTTCCGTGTATTTATAATACAAATATTTATTACTTAAACACATAATAAAATGCAATTTTTCCAACTATACACAAATATATAAACTGACAACGTAATTAACCACTTAAAAATTACATTTAGTAACTAAAGGTTCACTTTTAGGTCTAGGGGGGGGGGGATAGGTGTCTTCAGTCGAAAATCTCCAAATAACACTGAATCAAATAAACATTACACTAAAAATATTTCAAAACATTTTTCTTATTTTACAAAGGAAACGATACTACAGTAGGCTATATTGTAAGACATGTAATGTTTATAAAATGTAATTCGTTTCTTTATATAGGGGCATTTGGCATTAAATGCCAATTTAAAATCACTGAAATTGGTGAGTAAAGGTCATCAAGCACGCAGATAAATCCACTGACGAGATTTGAACAAATCTGCTATATAGCCTATTGCAAATATGATACACCGGCGTATAAAATTTCAAACTGTCAGGGTAGGGATCTGATTTGGTTTGGGTAGTAATACTCCACAACCCTCAGATTGTCACATTGAGAATACTCATTTAAAAACTTGACTTCCAACTAATCCGCTAACTAATCTCAAAATACCTAGTACTGCCATTCCCAAAATAATCCATCGACATTTCAAACGCCGGCCTTTTATACACCCTCTGTCTGAAAAGTTCGGTGAATTGGTCTATATTACGAACGGATTGTTGGCTTACCTGAAACAGCCGTTACTGTCCTTCGAAGTAATCCCCGTGGATGGTTATGCACTTCTTAGAACTGCTGTACAAGTCCAGGCATAATCTTCCTGAGGGGTAGCCTTCAGTTGGGTCGTCATATTACGTTGAATGTCCGAAATGTCCGAAAACCTCTGGCCCTTTACGGCTTTTTGGCGACCCTGGACCCCGATAATCCATACTTTAACGCTTGCCTTCGAGGTCGTACCTCGGGTACCAGTTCTCGTCACCCGTGACGATGGTTTTCAGGACCATTCCATTCCACGGAACATTCACCCTTCTCACTGCCATCCGTCGAACAGGTGTGTACGTTAGGTTGCATAAATTCACCCTTCACACTACCGCCCGTCTATCAGGTGTGAAAGGCAGGTTGCATAAATTCACGCTTCTCTCTTGCTTTCAATTTAGACTTTTGACGATCCAAACTGTAGGCTATTACTAAAAAGACTAGGCCAGGAGTTTTCAGGACTGGTTCAGTCGTTCTCAGAAGTGCATAACCATCCACGGGGATTAGACCTACTTCGAAGGATAGTAACGGCTGTTTCAGGTAAGCCAACGATCCGTTCGTAATATAGACCCATTCGCCGAACTTTTCAGACAGGGTGTATATAACATACTATTTTGTAGTTGCCAGAAGACAAGCTAAATTGTTTGGAGACACCACAAAAGACCAATTGGTTACGAAAGTCATCAGCTTGTTTAAGTATTTGAGATTTTCATTATAATTATTTATGTCGCAATGGTAAAAATGAAGACCAACGTAATGTACAGCTCAAGCGAGTACAATAGTTGAACTAAATACAATACAAGAAAGTGGATACCTTTTCATTTGTTAACAGCCAAAACTCTAAAGACTTTGATCGCCCCCTATCATTTAATGGACAACATGACGAAACGTCAGTAGCACACAATACCGCGGCCACCATATACGGGAATTACCTATAACAATAACTAAGAAAATTACTGAAACGATTGTGCAAAGGTTATGAGGTAACCATTTCGTGACACAATGTGTAGTGATGTAACATGAGCGCGTTTAGCACTCCGAATAGTAGAGTACAGTAAAGTCAGAGGTGCACGACGACAACGACAGTCTAGTGCTTGCGACTAGAATATCCGCTGACATCTCGCTAGTGCCATAATTTTCCGTACTTTTAAGTAGTTTTTGATTATATAGATAACTGAAATACTTGAGACCCTTGGTGTTTCAGCGATCTACAGGGTGCTTCGAAAGTCCTCATACCTCCAAATTTATGAAGTGAACTCCTTCTTTCTCCCTCCAGTGTGTAACGAGAATCCAGTTTCGCCTAGAAGGCAATATTTATGGTGTGAAAACTGCAATAAATAGTACATTTATCAGAAAATACGCCCTGGGCTCAAATAACACTGTGATTACTGTATCACGTTGATCACAGGCTTTATCTGATAGCTCAGCAGGAAACATTGTGCGAATGTGTAATATTATCACCATTGTCCGCTCAGAGCGAGTTTAGGAGATCGCTTATCCGTCCATTTCAAGTAGGAGTAAATGCGACTCATTTTGTGAATCATTTCCTATTCATGTCACTCCTATGCTTGTCTTGTATGTCGCCAAAACGATTCTTTACTGAGAGGTGAAGCTTTATTCGTAGCTGGAACGTAGTGCTCATTGAATATCCTATGTTTTGTAAGTCACTGACCCACACATTCTCGACACAAACGCTCATCGATCTGTATTCATGATCGTTCAGCTGCGCCATGGGTGATTCAGGCTATGCTGACGGTTATTGAATAGATTTTTTTTTTTAGCGTATGGATTTTAGTGCCGGGAGTGTCCGAGGATATGTTCGGCTCGCCAGTTTTGTAGCTGCTTCGAGACGGACACCCAATGGGTGAGCTACAAGTACCGTTGGGGAGGGAAGGAGGGAAGTTGGAATGTAAGGACGAGGAGTTGGAAGGTAGCGGCTGTGGCCTATAGTTAGGGACCAACCCCGGCATTTGCCTGGAAGGAAGATGGGAAACCACAGAAGACCATCTTCAAGGTTGCCGGCGGGGGGATTCGAACCTCCGCGCCTCCCGGATGTGAGCGACTGCCATCAGTCATGCCGTAACCACCACGGCTAACTCACCCGGTATTGAATATATTAATTTAAACGGACATTGCCCACAGAAACCAATGAGCGATAGAAATTGTGTTGCGATACTCTTGACGTCGTTTACTATTGCACGATACTTTCATTAAAAAGATACGAGCCTTGCAGTAGTCGCATATGAAGTGTAACATCTGACATGTTATCCTACTCGTATACTACACAGCTTGGACATTCTTAAAATGTTAATTTACACTCCATTTTCATACTGGTTCTATGATGAATGTATAGATTGAATTGGAGATATGCTACTGTCACATTTGTGGCTCAGCGGTCAAGCTGTTAGTCTCTCACCAAGGTAGACCACGTTTGATTCCCGGTCAATACATGTGAGATTTTCGAATTGATATGCCATGTCCTGTGGTTCGCATTCCACGTAAATGGAGGTACCATGGATCATGATCGTGAGATTAACGGACACGCAAAACTACAAGCTTCCTTCCTCCCTTTTACGTTAATAATTCATAATAACAAAGTGACACACAACATCGACAGTACTCTCAATTACCGTGAGCACAATCCTCAGTAACTATAACATTCATTATTCTCAAGGCTCTCATACAGTTCTTCGTAAACAATCAAAACATGGCTTCCTACAATCATGAAATGACCTAGTCTCACATATGATGAAAATACAGCTTTTATTCCACTCATATAACAACATTATGTTATGCATTTAATATTTGACTACTCACCCACAGCTTGCCAATAATGCCGCTTACTTAAATTCATTTGTCGTCTTTGTCCTACCCCATGTGATATTCAACCTTGAACGTGAAGCTTCATAAACTGCTCAATGACAAATGAAAGTCGGTGAAACATTTACCACTGTGCTCGTCAAACCAGTGCCTGCTAAATGCACTGCCTACTGTATTGCCATAATATTCTCGCGCTGCAGAGCACACACTGCCTCGTTTCCAATACACACATTTTCAATTGTACATCCAGCTGGCAGTGCGTCTTCACTTCCGTCCGATACACTTCAGTTCGATCCACTTCCGCCCGATTCACTTCCGTCCCCAATTTTCAAAATTACTCCCACAAAACTATCCAGCAACCGAGCGGAAAGATGTTATACATCAATAAATGTGTAATGGGAGTTATATTACAGGATCTTGTCAATGAGTGAACCATGAGTTACTGGACTTAAATAATAAGTAAAAATAACAAAAAAAAACAATAAACAAAACGTATACTGAACTTGATCATAACGTAGTTATCAGATTTACAGTGCATCTGTCTTTGGCCATGACAGAATGATCCGCAAATGCAGTGCACTACTTTGAAACTTCTGTGAATTAATGAACATTTCTTGTTGTTACCTGTATATTGTTAACTTTTCTTAAAGTGATTCCAGTAGCTTCAATGTGTTAACTACAAGTACATTAATATCGCTATATTATACTATGGAGTATCTTAACACTACACAATGTTTGTGTAAACAACTGCACTTATTTCTTTGTGACACAAAAGTTATTAAATCTTTCTGGCAGTATAATGGACACCACCGTTGTTAGTAAAGTATAATCTGGAGTATGCATTGGAGTTACAAGTCTTGCTTTATTTTGCTATAGTTAGGCATTAAGACTCCGTCTATAGTACAAGGACATTATTAAGGTGCTGCATATGGTCACAGAGGCTTGCACACTAGACTGGACATTGAGTGATATTAATATGTATTTAAAAAGGAAAGGATTTCCTTTAAAATTCATGCAAGAACTTATAGATTATCCTGTCTTATAAGTCACTTTTTTTTTTTTTTTTTTTTTTTTTTAGGAAACTTGTTTATTGTCTTCATATATTTAAGGTACATAGGTGATTGTGAGGTGGTAGATGAATAACAATCATGGATATTGATGCGTTTATCACAGTTATACTAGTCTACTTAATGTTCAATGTTCAATCACTATCACAATGCACAAAACACTCACATGATGCGGGTGAGCTGCTGGGCATAGTCCCCCAGCCGGCGAGTTCTTGTAGTACAGCGAAGGCTCGTGAGGACACACTCACTTACCTCGGACAGCATTTCGAGTTCTGTATATGGCCCCGTAGTTTTCAGCACACAGTGCACATAGCAACCGAGGAGTAACACTACCGCACTGTTCAGTTGGGGCGGTTGAAGGCTAAATGTTGGTCGGATCACCCATTCAGGAGTGATGGAGGTAGTAGGACAGTTCATGAAGCTATTCAGGACCCGGGTGAAGCGGTTCCAGGTCGATCGAATCGGATCACACTGCGTAAATCGGTGCAGGATTGTATCCTGATGGGAACATGAAGTGCATAAGGCGTTCTCCACCATGTGAATGCGATGGAGTCTGCTGTTTGTTGGTATAAGGTCATGGATTACTTTATACCAACTTTCCTTCGCTGCGCTGGGAAGAATGCGATTGTAGACATTCCTCCAGACTCGATTCCAGTTGACGATCAATGCGGATTGCATAATTCTGGGGGCAACATACTGTTGTGCCATGATAGAACGATACAGCTTTTTCGTTGAGATAGACCTGATGACGTCTTGTGGCACGTAGCTGAGTTCAACTCTCAGATACCGGACATGAGGTGCATGATGATTGATATCATAATAAGCAGGTGGGTTCGAGCAGTCATAGGGACTACACCATCTCCGTAGGAAGTTATGTGACTCATCGGTCCCGAAGCCTGTAAGCAGTTGCAGGTGTCGTTTGAGGAATAAGGTTCTAGCTTTCTTTTCAACGTCGATGAGTCCCAGACCTCCCTGGGATTTATGCAATGTTAATGTGCTGCGGGAAAGACGTAATAGAGCTCCTTGCCAAATAAACCATCCGACGGCGGAAATAATACGTGTACCCACCATTTTTGGCATAGGAAGAATTTGACTGAGATACCATATTTTGCTTAAGCTGAACATATTCACGTACATTGTTCGTTGGTGTAAGAGGAAGGAGCGGTACCGCACTTCTTGCAAGGCACCACGCACAGAATGTAGGGCAACGTCCCAGTTCTTTTTAATCATTTGGTGTACACTATTCAAGAAAGATATGCCTAATATTTTGAGTTCTGAGGCGATCGTTACCCACGCCGGGAGAACCCCTTGGACGCGGTCCAATTTCCCAATCCACATCGCCTTTGTTTTCCGTCGGTTCAGCCGCGCACCAGAATATCTCCCGTACTCATCTAGGTCCGTGAACAATTGCTGCATGTCAACGGTTCGATCCACCCCAAGGGTGACATCATCCGCATATGCAAAAATACTGATCTCCGTGCCATTGAAAGATGTATGGAGATTACAAAGAAGGGGTTCCAGAGATAGAACATAAAGAAGCATGGACATCGGACACCCTTGCCTGACTCCACGATGGATGAGGAGCGGCCGTGTGAAATACCCATTTACACTCACTTTTGAAGATCCACCATGAAGAATTTTGCTCACGAGGGCAATAAACCGCTTATCGAAGCCAATAGCTTGAAGAGTCGCAAGGATGTATTTATGGTTTACCCTATCAAAGGCATGGTCAAAATCCAGTGATAATAACAGTTTCTTCTTATTGACGACCAGCGACTCACTAATGACATCGCGAATAGCACATGTAGTGTTGACAATGCACCTGCCTGGTACCCCACCCGATTGGTGGCGAGATGTGGCTTCCTCCATAAAGGCCTGAAGTCTCGTTTTCATACATTTCGTGAAGATCTTGTAGTCAAAGTTTAAAAGCGTCAGTGGGCGAAAGTCCCTGAGCTGTGTTGGTTGTGTAATTTTTGGGACTAATACCACCAGGCCATCTTTCAGGGTGTCGATATTTCGTCCAGGACGACAAGCATCATTCACTATGGCTGTAAGTTCATCGCGAATGGTGGTCCAAAACGTCATGTAGAAAGCTCTCCCCAGGCCATCAGGACCAGGACTCTTGTTTGGCGCACTGTGGCGTATGGAGGTATATATTTCTTCGGCGGTGATGTTCTGGGTCAAGCACTCTTGTTCTCTGTGCAAAAGTCTTCCTCGTACACCATCGAAGAACGGATGCTGGTGGTGAATTGAGACTGGGGCGTCGTCTGTATACAAGGACTGAAAGAAGTTCTCTACCGTTTCTGTGATTAAGGTATGACTAGTCACCATTTGTCCCTCAGGTGTCATAATGCGGTTGATGTACTTCTGACGGCCTTTGCGGCACGCCCGTATAAAATGATAAACGGAGGGTGCCTCTGATGCCAGATGTTGATGATCTTGTGCTTGAAGTTTGAGTCCTTCCAATGCTTTGCGCTGCAGCGTGAGGAGCTGCGCTCGGATTTTCTTTATTCGGCGATATGTATTAGGGTTGGTAGGGTCTTCATTGTATAACTGTCGTAAACATTTATAGTAGAAATCTGTCGTCTGATGGATGTGGCGTCTTCTCTCGGCACTGTAGGCCTTCAATAACCTAACAGCTCTGGGTTTCGCATACTTCAGCCACCACTCAAGAGTATCTTGAAACCGTTGAATGTGGCGTTTCCAGTTATGCCATTCAGTGGCAAAGCTATCTTTCATGTCCAAGTGTATCAGAATAGAATCATTTAACCTCCATGTTCCTCTCCCACGGCGAGGTCCCAGTTCTGGTTGGCGAATCTTGCACAGATACGCACAATGGTTTGAAAACTCCACCGGGCATACATCTGTTTCTCTCACGTGTTCTTTCAATTCCCCGCTGACATATATTCTATCCAGTCGAGAAGCACCATTATGGTAGTAGTACGTGTAACCGGCTGACCCCGACGGCTTCAGTTCCCATGTGTCTTTTAAGCGTAACCCTTGTATTAACGCAGATAGTGCAGGGCAGCCCTGAAATTGGCCACTTTGGTCTTTGGGCGATAGCACTGCGTTAAAATCCCCACCGAGGATTATATTGCCGGTATGATTATGGAGAAGTGGGAGAATATCTGTGGTATAGAAGAGCCGGCGTTGTATCCTGGCCTGCGAACCAGAGGGAGCATATACATTGACGATCAAAAGATCTCGAATACGGATACTGATTCCGCGTGAGTTGACTAACTGGACTGGATCCGCATATGGTATATGGTCCTTAATGTAGATAGCTGTACCACGTTTGTGCTCATTGACATTAACTATTTTATCATAGCCAGAGATGGTAAGGAGGTCTTCAGTAGCCACTTCTTGCAACAGAACAATATCCACATCTTGGTCTCGTATAAGGTTGCGTAAGAGCGACTGTTTACTAGCAGTTGGAATGCAATTTACATTGAGTGTCATTAGCGTGTATGTCAACAACATCGTCAGATAGATAGACATGTTTTTTTTACCGAAATAAAGAAGATGGAGATGGGGTGGTCTTTAACGCTTGTCACTCGACTTCCCGCCTTGTAGTCGGGGGTCCCTAACACCCGCATAAGGCTTGTGCGTTCCCTCTTTTGACGCCCGGATTGTTTTAGCTTTGGAGGAGGTTTTCAAAGGTGCCTGTTCTTTAGGAGTTAGTTCCTTGTTGTCCATGATCTCCTGGTCCCGTGACCCCGTCTCTTCTGTATCCATGTGTCTGGAGGGGTCGTCTTCTATTTCATCCGACCAACGTATACCAGCGGTCTGTGGTTCACAACTAACTATGGACTGGTTTGAGGGTGGCATACTGGTAGCATTGTCTCCTGAGGTCACGCCTTCTGTGCCCGCATCAGGGCTGGCAGTGCTAGTGTCCGGTGTCTGGTCAGTTTTAGGAACTAGAGAATTGGCCGCCCTACCTAGACTGCCATTGGTGTATTGGCTAGTATCAGACAAACCTGGCAACGCTGGCTGCCCGTGGAGTTCCTGTTGTGATGTGAGATTATGTTGATGTTTACTAGTGGAGGTCAATGGCCCAGCTGGTTGCGGCGATAAGGCGGTGAAGTGAGAAGGCGACACGTCCATTGTGTCTTGTGCTACAGCTGACGTATCAAGTGGGGCAAGTTGTTCGGCAGAAATACTGACGTTAGATGAACAAGGTGCCGATAAGGCAGGCGAGACAATGTCACTGTCCTTGTTGGCTACAATTTCACTGAGAAGCTTAGGCCCGGTTTTATTTTCAGTTTCACCGCGCCTCACTGGGCATTCCTGTCTAAAGTGATCAGTGGCATTACAATAAAAGCATGATCGAGGTTGTCCATCATACACTACCTGTGCTTTGTAGCCATCGATAGAAATAATGGGTGGAATTGCAGTTTTTAGTTCAATCCGCATAGCCCGAATGCCACTCAAAATATTGAATAGGTAGGTAGCTGACCATCGTTCGTTTCTAATTTCACGAACTTTCCCGTACTTACTAAAGTACGACATTATCCGGTCATTCGGCAGTTCAATGGGAAGGTTCATGACTCGGATGAGTTTGCTGTCAACATCCGCACAAGTTATAATTACCTCAGATATAGAGCCATTAAATTTCCGTACCTGGGATTTTCCGTTGGTACTGTTGAGGACCTTCTCCATCAGTAGTTTGCTGGTGAACTTAATGAAAACAGCAGCTTCCAGATTGTCTAGTTGAATGGCTTCTAACTGGTCCACGTTGAGTTTTAGGGTGTACTGAATCCACTCATGTATTTCTGCAGGGCCTGGTTTATTGGCCTTGTCGGGGAAAGCACATTTTATGGTGTTTTTCCTGATACTGTTGGTTGCCATTTTGACTGTACTTGAAAAGACTTGAAAGTTAGACACTCGAATACGTAACTCACAACGAAGCAGAGCGCAGCGAACCGGTCGCTGCCGGGGTTCAGACCGGACTGCGTCACTGACCTACAGTACATAGTTAATACTAGCCACTTATGGATACAGTAAGTGTGATTGTTTAACTCCGCCATAATTGATTCAAGTAAAGGGGACGGTAATTGAAGAAGAGCTTTTTTAAAACAAATGTTGTATGAACTACCCCCGAAGACACGTAAGCAAAATTGACGAATCTGTATTTATTGAAGACAATGAATGACCCCATAAACTCAAATTGATTCAAGTAAAGGGGACGGTAATTGAAGAAGAGCTTTTTTAAAACAAATGTTGTATGAACTACCCCCGAAGAGACGTAAGCAAAATTGACGAATCTGTATTTATTGAAGACAATGAATGATCCCATAAACTCAAATTTTATAAAATTATGTTCTAATGGCATATCTAATATTGGTGCCTATATAACCAAACAACTAATTTACCCAATATTACTGAAATAACATACAGTACTTAATAATAGGCTACAGAGTGTGGGGAATCCCAGAAGTGTAGCGTGACAGAGAACAGCCCACACTACCTGATATGAGAAGTGTTAGCAGTGGATACAATAAACAGTGTGCAGATAAAGTTAAAGTAGGAGCTTAGGACTCGTCATGAATGAACACTTACATCCGTTGATCACCGGGTGAGTTAGCCGAGGTCGTTGCGGTATGACTGTTGGCAGTAGCTCACATCCGGGAGGCGAGGAGGTTCGAATCCCCCCGCCGGCAACCTTGAAGATGGTCTTCTGTGGTTTCCCATCTTCCTTCCAGGCAAATGCCGGGGTTGGTCCTTAACTATAGGCCACGGCCGCTACCTTCCAACTCCTCGACCCTCCCTTCCAACTTTCCTCCCCAACGGTACTTGTAGCTCACCCATTGGGTGTCCGTCTCGAAGCAGCTACAAAAACTGGCGAGCCGAACATGTCCTCGGGCACTCCCGGCACTAAAAGCCATACGCTAAAAAAAAATCCGTTGATCAACATAAATATTATTGTTAAGTCAAATTAATACTTAGTTTGGGATAGAAAATTGTTATATATAATGAATTTCACGAAAATTTTACTCGAGGCGTTCGATTGCTGAAGTGCATGGTCTTTCGTCACAACGTAGAGCCAAAACTTTACATAACATATGGGGCATGCAAAACCCAATTTTCCCTATAAATATGTTTGCATATCTTTATCCAAATATTAGGAAACCCTAGACCCAATACGTCCCAAAAATCTAAAGGTCCTTCAGTCTGTTTTGCTAGAGTCAGAACGTCAGGAAACCAAAGTGCACGAAAATAGAAGTAGAAAATGCTATATGTTTCATTAAACTGTGCATTCTCAATTCAAGATATGTACCGTTGACTAAATCTCTAACGTTCAGAAGAATCACGCATTATGTGTTGTGAGACAATCTGCATATTCACTTAACGGTTTATGGGAATGTGTGTAGGATTTCCTATTCGTACATCATATTATAAAAACTTTCTTTGGCTTTTCCCAATTATTTGGGGACGCCGGAGCCAACCAGGCTCACACTGGTTTAGGCAGGGGATTTAAGCCCGGATGCCCTTCCTGGCACACGTGAGTTTTCAGTTGAGAATTCCACCCCGCTGTCACCGGAATTCGAACCCTGGCCGTCCGAGTGAAGGACGAGCAGCTAAGCCACTGCTCCATCACGCTTCCCCCGTACATCATATTATAGCTCTTGTAAATAGCAGTTCCAGTAAATGTTAGTATCTGTGTAAGATGTGATGTAGAAATATTAGAAATTATTTGGAACGTTGCTAGAGTAATAAAACACTGATAACAAGACCATACCATAACACTCAATTTATGCTTATGTTAGCAAATGGATAATCCAGTTTCAAGTAGTCATATGTGTTGCTTGGTAAGCCTCATTCCAAATTATCTTTAGAATTAGTAATATTTGGGCCACAAGGATGTATTTAACATCCTGTTTGGTACTATTTGTATTACTAGAGAGATGCGTAGTATCGCACCAAGAATTACTCGTTCATAAGTTAGAAACATATAGCAAGTTTGACGAGAACCAACTACCCTTACTCAATTCTATACTCGACTGGCTGACATTTGATTCTGACCTGGTGTCTGTGAATATATTCCGACACCGAAGCGAAATATTAGACGAGGGTATTTTTTATCATCTCAACAGATATGAAAACATCACGGTCATTGCTAACCATATTATCACAGATTATAAACCGCCTATGAGAATAAGTCCACATTATTTATCGTACGTGCTAATAACCAAGAATGAAATGGAGCTAGTGTCAGATATCAGAAGATGACGCATAGGTTGTATGTTGTCACGAAGAGCCAAGTTCTTCATAATCCTACCCAGTGGCTCAACGTATACCAATGGGGCGATGATTCCTGTGTTATATTCTGATCATTATGAGTTCTTTCAAACCATGTGGCGATTACTCAATGTAATTAATATAATTTTGTATAGTGCACCATGCAGCAGTAAAGAGAAAGGAGTATTTCTTGAACATAACCCATTCTCCCGGTTTGCGAGAGAGCGAAGAGGGCGAACGAAATCTCTGGATAGAAGTTTAAATTGGCAAGCAATAGATAGCATATTTTCAACGAGATTGGATAACGTCGAGGAATATGTCTTGAATATTTATATTCACGTGCATTCAATATATAGTATGTTTATTAATGGAACATTTTATGGCAGAAATCCAGATATGGCTGTAGAATTTGTCCATCGAATGAATGGCCTTTCAAATAGTACACATACAGAAACTTGGAGTGCAACATGCCCTTTCAATGGGGATTTATCAATCTATCCTGACATCTTGCGTCAACAAATTGATATCAGGATAGTTGAATATCCTGTACGGGAATTAGAGTATTCAGATAATTATGATATTTTAATTTTTCCGCTAGACAACACAGGGTTCTCTTTCCTTGTGCCAATGTCTGATAATTCACAGCTTAGGAATCCTCTTCTATACACATTTGACTCTGCCACATGTGTTATCTTAGCAATGTCATCAATTAGGTTTGTATTACCACTGCTATATTCATCAAGAAGTAATAAATTTGCATCACACATTGTAAATAAATTTAAGACTTCAACAAAATTGATGATTTCTTTTTCCATCTTCTTGACACTATTTTATTGGGTGAGTATAACGATTTCACTTATAAAGCCAATTGACTTCAATCGTATCAATGATATTTTTGATGCGAGGGAGCCGTGTCAGTACATTTACTGGCACGTTAAAGATCCCCTTCGGGGCAAAATTCCGGCACCCCGGCGTCTCTAAAAGCCAGGGTAGTTAAAAGGGACGTAAAACCAATAACATTATTATTATTTAGTATATAAAATCCAACATGGCGACCATCTGAAATATTTAGACGGTTCTCAAGATCTGCGAATCTATTACAACAATCAAACTGAAATGTTGTTTATTGATAGAGGCAATTAACATGAGTAGGATATATGAAAATTGGCTGTATAGTTCTTCACGGAACTACTTGTTTAGCCAATTTTCATTTATGAAATAATAGGCTTATGGGATCACCTTCTGTCCGTATGTGTGTTTGTGAATATGTGTGTGCGTATGTGTGTGTGTATGCCAATAATAACTTCTAAACGGCTGGAGCGATTTCAATGAAACGCGGTAAGGTCATAGCACCGCTCTGGTTGTCCACGACCGTGCCCTTCAAATTTTATTAAGTCTCACCAATCCAACATGATGGCTGTGCGAAATATTTCACCGGAATTCCATATCTCCGAAACTATTACCGATATCACCCTGAAGTTCTGTTCGGTGATAAAGGGCACTACTACAAGTTCATGTATGTAGTTTTCAAAAACCTGTTAAGTACAAAACGAACATGGCAGCCAATTTTTCGGCATTGTATATTAGCTTTGAAACTTTGAGCGACAGAAAAAAAAGAACTTTGTCTGGCTATACTACGTCAACATTCTGTGTAGAATCGTTCACAGGCAAATTATTTGGAGACCGTAAGCGATTGTAAGCCAGTCAATCAGTAGATAGAGAGCTGACTAAACTCATTTTAACACAAACGAATGAATCTGATTTGGGAAGTATCGTATGTTGCATGAAATACAAATAAGAGTCTCGTATTATTACAATGTGGTTTTCCAGTACTATCATGCAACGTTTCGATGCACCCATTGCTAGTAGATTGTATACATACCTTCTTACATTCCATGCCAGAGTTTCATTTATTTTCCGTGCAATATAATTTCCAATTTACTGATAATTAAAGAGTCATCAACATTGAGAATCACAACGTTAAAACGCATTGCGTAATTTAAAAAGCAAAGTGGATCGGAACGATCAAGCTGGCAGTGGTGGATCGAACGGAAGTATGCACTGCCCGCTTGATCGATCGAACGGAAGTGTACTAGCTGGCAGTTGTGAAAAACGTAAGTTTGCACTGCCCGCTCGATCAATCGAACGGAAGTGCACTAGCTGGCAGTGGTGAAAAACGGAAGTATGCACTGCCCGCTCGATCGATCGAACCGAAGTGTACTAGTTGGCAGTGGTGGAAAACGGAAGTGTGCACTGCCCGCTCGATCGATCGATCCAGCGAGCAGTGGTAAGACCCAACTGGCAGTGGTACGAGAAACAATGAGCGCGCGGTGTCCGAAATTGATACCATGACGTACTCTCGGCCATGTGGAATGTATATGACATACTGAACGGAAAACGCTTATGTGAACTCTGGTGTCAAGTGATTGAAACAAATGACTTGGTTCATGTTCGAAGTCTTCGTATCAGTATTTAAATGGTAAAATGCCTTGTAAGTAGTCGGCATTGCCGGTATTATGTTTCTGCACAATGGCTATTCAAATATTAACCCACATAACGGTAATGCAGTAATCAATATAATATAATCGTTGTGGTTATACGAGAATTGAGTAAGCCTTCATGAACTATTTCTGAATTCATTCTCTTTACTCACACGAGGGCCTATTCATAAGGCATTTTAAACTCAATTTCACGCAGGAACATTATCGAAACAAGCAAAATATAAATGAAACGTAATTCCGTAATGCAGTATTATTGGAACGTGGAAAAAAGTCACCATCTTGTGCAAAAAATTTGCATAGTCGAAATAGCCGTGGGGTTAGTGCTTATGACTGTGAATCTAGAGATCTTGGGTTCGAATGCCGGACGGAGTGGATAATTTTGCTACCAGTTCATCATTTTAAAGGATATTTATCATATCAATATGACTCATTTTAACAGAATCCATTTGAAATTACGTGTTCGTCTGTGAATGAAAAGGACCTGTTTATAAGGAATTTAAGGTTATGAGCGGTGTCGCGTCTATTAATCAAGTTGATCCATATCGTATTCTTTATTTAGGCTAGTGCTTATGGAAGCTACAAATCATCTAATAAAACGAGTTCCGTATTATACACTACAATATCTGTAAAACACTCCCTTTTACAATAGATTAATATTTGTGCCAATAATAGTAAAAAATACCGGTGTATCAAAAATTTCACGTGAGGTTTCTTCTATGTCAGATGTTACACATCATATATGACTACTGTAAGGCTCGTCATTTTTTGTTTATGCTATTGGGACGTTCACATTACATTCAAATAGGCCTATTATACTACCAGATTTATTTTATAATACAAGTATGTTTTATATATTGCAATCAATATAATAATTTATAGTATTTAGAATTATTTCATATTCCTGACATTAGCTAGAGCCTCCGTGGCTTAGGCGGCAGCACGCCAGCCTCTCACCGCTGGGTCCGTGATTCAAATCCAGGTCACTCCATGTGAGATTTGTGCTGGACAAAGCGGAGGCAGACAGGTTTTTCTCCGGGTACTCCGGTTTTCCCTGTCACAATTTCATTCCAGCAACACTCTCCACTATCATTTCATTTCATCTGTCATTCATTTAATCATTGCCCCGGAGGAGTGCGTCAGGCCTCGGCAGCCGGCACAGTTCATATCCTCGCCGCTAGATGGGGGCTTCATTCATTCCATTCCTGACCCGGTCAGAGACTGGAAGCAGGCTGTGGATTTTCATTTTTTTTCCTGACATTAGCTCGCCAGTCTCCATTTGTTACACTTTGTCCGTTCATCTGAGAGAACCGACGCTTTCTGGAGCTACTCAATTTGTAACCTAAATGTGTGTTAATCTTTTAGGTGTGGAATATCATGATTTACATCATGTTGTTGAAAAATTGTGAGTTTATAACTAGTATTATTGCATCATGAGCACATAGACGAACAAAATGAATTTACATTTTGTGCAGCTGTATATTTCTTGTTCTATCACAGAATATTTCACTATAAATCTCTGTGTACTACACGATCCTTCTTAGATTTAGTAGAACGGAGTGCAGATGTTAGCTTCTACTATTTTGATCATTGATTAAATGAAATATAACAAGTTATCTTTGATCACATAATGCAATGTATATTACACTTTGTTGTTTTTTTTGCAAGTGTGTTAATTTATTTAGTCTAATATTCAGTGGACATTTCATAGTGCCGTAAACTACGAGGTGCCTTCAAATAGAGAGTTACACGTGTCGTTCCATGCAACAGGAGAGGCGCATTGTCACGCTCAGGGTTTCCTACAGATACAGTTCTGCTTCGATACTGATAAGAGGTGCATAACCGAGTCTGAGTGAATTGGCGCGTCAATTGAAAATAAACTCTAAAGTTGAAGTATGCGGGACAGTACGATTCTTGTGGAAAAAACGTTGAAATTTCAGAGAGTTTAACCGTGAAATTCTGGCAGTATATGGATCAAATGCGATGTAGCGTCCAAGCATAGTGAAATGTCGACAATTTGACCAAGATTGCACAGACGTGGGAGATGCTAATCAGGAAGGAAGGCCATCAACATCAACCTCAGATGACGACGTCCAGGCAATCAATGAAATGATTCGCAGCAAT
The DNA here is from genome assembly GCA_946902985.2 of Meconema thalassinum. Lineage (NCBI taxonomy): Eukaryota > Metazoa > Arthropoda > Insecta > Orthoptera > Tettigoniidae > Meconema > Meconema thalassinum. The sequence goes on from OX336390.1 coordinate 275,316,290, forward strand.
CGCAAAGTGCCATCTCACACATTGCACAGAAGATGCGCATCTAAATAGGCAGAGATCATCCCATCGTCCTGGATCTTCTGTAGTGTCCGAGTTCTATCGTCGAGGAATTGAACAACTGATAGAACGTTCTGAACGTTGTTTAGAGGGACTTGGTGACTATGTTGAAACTCTCTGCAATATGTAGTGTAGTTCAGCATTCAATGAATGTTATTTGACCCTCGAAAATCATGAGTAACTACATTTTGAAGTCCCTTCGTATTATTGATATGAGGACATTAAATATTATTATTTATAACATTTAAAATATTTACTCTTGAAACTGTTCTAAATCATTATTGGATGGACTGCTTACAACATTCAACAAAGAAATCTGTACCGAACTAATCAAGTGAAAAATAGCCAAGGTTAGAAATGCTACATAATAGTTAATTTTGCAAGTGTTCAATATGAGAATGAAATATAGAAAATCATACATTACTTGGTGAGCCTCCGTGGCTTAGGCGGCAGCACGCCGGCCTCTCACCGCTGGGTCCGTGGTTCAAATCCCGGTCACTCCATGTGAGATCTGTGCTGGACAAAACGGAGGCAGACAGGTTTTTCTCCGGGTACTCCGGTTTTCCCTGTCAAAATTTCATTCCAGCAACACTCTCCACTATCATTTCATTACATCTGTCATTCATTTAATCCTTGCCCCAGAGGAGTGCGTCAGGCCTCGGCAGCCGGCACAGTTCATATCCTCGCCGCTAGATGGGGGCTTCATTCATTCCATTCCTGACCCGGTCGGAGACTGGAAGCAGGCTGTGGATTTTCATTTTCATACATTACTTGTGATTTCTTGTTCTTGGTAACCTTATTTCCAGACCTTTCCTTCGAGCATTTATATTTAGAAGAGGAGAATGTTGACAATTTAGTTTGATTCTGATCACCGTGCATCATCGTAATTGATATAACCTGTATCGATTTGGGTATACGGGAACATACCATATCCAAGGCCAGGGCGCTCCAATACAGGTGATAAACGAATAATTAGAGGTATGTGGTTCTGGAGAACCTGCTACCGTCTAAAAGACCGGAACAAGGAAATGCCGCTGGTATGAGTCAGCAATTACCTCATGGTTTTGTTACCATCAAGGGGTGAAGCATAACAATAAGACTGGTTTTGATATAAACATCAAACATACACATCAACAAATCTTAAAATTGCGAACAACATAACATATCATCTGTTATTCAGTTGTAGTGTTTGCAGTTGTTGCCTGATTGCTGTCTCTCAAAAAGTGATTGCAATAACATGAACGTTTGAGAGTGCAAGTCGTAGAATGCATAACCATTCCGAATTTGTTACTTGGGCATAATAAGTTTTATCTTAAAGTAAAAATTCTTGCAAAATTTCGCAACAGGAGCTCTATTAGATCGTTAGTTTTCGAGTTTCATATTTCGAATATTGAAGATAGTGATTTCGTCTAAGAATTGAGTAGCATGACTTTAAATATGTAATAATTTATATATAACATTTCATGTTGATCAATTGGATAGTTTAGAAGTTATCAATTCATAATAATTTAAGTACAATATTGGTATCACTGATGCCACTGAAATCTTTCAAAAGTAATTTTCATTGCGTAATATATGACTTCCGGTAATGATGGACGATTAGTTGGGCAGAAATGTGATGTTGTAGTATTTGTATCAGAATTGTGTAAATAAGATTGTTCTGGCTCATAAAGGACGGGAAACTAATAATAATTGCTGTTATGAACAAGAGATTCTTATGATCAGTGAGTTTAGAATTAAATAATCTGAATATAACCTGGGCATGGAAAATGTCTTTGTTAGCTGAAGATTATATACATAGATCGATTGGGTAGGAACCTGCTAAACAAATTAGTTGCAAACCGGAAGTGACGTATAGGATTAGTTGGACTCCACCACAGTTTTCTATCCGTTGTAACGTTTAGTACCGTGGTCCCAGGACAAGTATAGGTCTCGGAATAATACAGAACTGACTGTTGAAATGATGAGGTCTAAGAATAACCACTCATCTTACTCTAAAATCATACACGGCAGAAGTGATGAATGAACAACTTCCACGGATATTGTAGAAACGATCTTCTCAGAGAACAGAGAACTAAAAGAAATCAGAGAAGAAACAAAAAAGACTTGAAATTCTTAAATCTGAAATAGAAAAGGGCGATAAGGATTGGAACGCGGATACAATCTCATTAAAACAAACAATATCAACTGTCGAGCAAACTGTGGATAAGAATCGGAATGATTTGGAGATAAGACTGCGCTATATAGAAGATATAGAGGAAATAAGACACCAACAGGTTAAAAAATAGCATTATTATTAAAGGTATTGAAATGAGATCTTCAAAGGAGGAGATTGTGATATATAGAATATATAACTTGAATAAAATAATTATTCTTGCAAATATGGGTCCGCCCAGTTAATACCTTTAATTATAATGTAATCAAATATCACATCTATTCATACATTACAGGACATGTTTCGGGATCCCATTTTTCCTGATCCCTTCATCAGCTTATATAAGATTGGCCCAACAAATTAAGATAGAGCACTCCTTTGTACAAACATAGTTAAAACAGGGTGAAAAAAGGAAAATGGAATGTATGGTGCGTGAAAACATATGGACAAGATATGTCAGACACTAAAACCTAATACACTCGATAAAACATGGTGAAAAGGATGAAAAGGAAAGGAAAAAAGCTTGTAGTTTTAACTGACCATTATCTTCCTATTGTGAGCCATAGGACTTCCTTTTTAAGTGGAATCCGAACCACGGGATGTGATATTTCTTTTCGAAAATATCACATGAAATGACCGGGAATCGAACCCATTCTGTCTTGGTGAGTGGTATGGAGCTTGAAGATTGCACCACTACACCCCTCGAAAAGGGGTGGTATGCTCATCATGCACGGGCATACTTAGTTTGTTAATAATAATAATAATAATATCGTATGGACTCGGGTGCCGGGTGCAAACTTTGTAATTAGACACCCAGTGGGTAGCTTGCATGTCGAATGTCGTAGTTCCTTGAATCACTATGAAAGTCAAGGAGGTTAGATATCTAAGCTCCTTGAACACTATACCGCTTTCTAGTAGAGAAATGAGGAACTTTGTGTTGGCGGAAACTCCCGAGAGTAATTTTGCCATTATGAACACGGCCTACTGAATTCAAATGGGTTCTTTGACATGCCATCATCGTATGACATGCGCGTCGACTTTGTTTGTTGAATTTTGATGTTAGGTGTTTCTGAAGTATCATTATAAACCAATACTCCAACACACACGAGAGAGAGAGAGACAGCTATATTGGGATTGAGCTTTCCGATAGGACACCAATCAGAGTCGATACAAGGCAGTCAGATAATGGGGACAGTGCGGAGTTAAGCAATGAGCCGCCAGGGCCCGCAATCGCCCGATGGGCACGAGTTAGGAATTAGAGTAAGCTGTCTTCACTGAGTGAGCCACTCATCACGACAAATTCACTGGAGTCAATCTTTTAACTAAGAAGCATCAATGGGGACTACGCGCAGTGTGATAAAGATGGCTGTGGACTCTGCCCAGGGATATATCTCTTCTCTCTGCTGTACATACGCATAATTATATGTACGCAGGTATAAGGACATATTACTTATGTTCGACGATGCCGATATGTATATATTATATGTCAGAAAACAGTATCTTAATGGGGGTCATTAAAGTACTACTTTTCATTATAACACAGTCTTTCCAACCAATCAGACCTCAATATTTTCATTCATTGACCAATTAGGTAAGGATAGCTTCTGACATGCACTGAAAATCAAACATGTTGGACATGAATTACATGATTTGAAAGTTGACAATGTAGCCTATATTGGATCAACCATTGTGGTTACAATGCATAAACAAGCTAGGCAACATTGCAAAAGAAATAGCACTATACCTTAATATCCGCAACTCCAATTTCTACACATTCGTAAGATTTCGCCAACAATTTTAGTGAATGCTGTTGTAGACATAAACACACCAGAACGTCATGGAGGAAGCAGGCGAATGACATTAGTTCCATGGAAATTAGAATCCAGCTCTCTGTTCAACAGTAAATGGATTTCTTACGTGAAAAGTTTCCGCCAGATGTCATAACTGTTCTATTTGGGACTCAATTATTGATTTGCCTTCCGTTGATAATCTATACGCATTGAATATGAAGAATGAGTAATTGATAATACGATACATTTTAATTTTAAAGCGTTTGTAGCAGCCTATTTTGTGTTATTTGACCAAAATAACAAAATGATCCAACATAGCACCTGTGTGCTATCTATTGCTGCTACTTCAGGATAAACAATGTTTCAACGCTTTGGAACTCGTTATTGGGTAGAGATGAAATGCTGAGCACACAATTCCCAAGAAGAAGAATTCAACCGACAGAATCTCGACAGATATTTATGAATATTTATGTTAGAACATATAATAATGTTATAATTACCATCGCACATAACATAAACAGTCGTATGCAACTCGCCTATAATGGTAACTAAGACACACGAATAGAAATTATAAAACTCGGTTCGCTCGTTTTATAAACATACTAGTGACTTAATTATTGCCATTATAAACGAGTTGCATAATGTAGTATTTTTCTTCGTCCAATAAATTGACTTGGAATCCTGATATACGTACCAGTCATTCACAGGACAGGATAGGCGATGTTAATTTTTGAAATGCTTGGGAGAGGTCATTGAAATTTTGTTTTTAGTTTTTCTTAATTTGCATTTCTACGATACTACAGTAGTAATGTTTACAATATTGAATTCATTTCTTTATATAGGGGCATTTGGCATTAAATGCTAATTTAAAATCTAATAATTAATGTTATTGGTTTTACGTCCCTTTTAACTACACTGGCTTTTAGAGACGCCAGGGTGCCGGAATTTTGCCCCGAAGGGGATCTTTAACGTGCCAGTAAATCTACGGACACGGCTCCCTCGCATTTGCGCACCCTCAAATGCCTGCTGACTGCGCCAGGATACGAACCTGCAACCTCGGGCCCAGCAAGCGAGAACATTACCCCTGAGCCACGCAGCCAGCCTAATTTAAAATCACTGAAATTGGTGAGTAAAATTCATAAAGCAGGCAGATAAATCCACTGACAAGTTTTGAATAAAGCTTCTATATAGCCTATTGCAAAACCACTGTAAATATAATACACTCGCGTATAAAATTTCAAACTGTCAGGGGGGCGTGGTGGCTCAGCGGTCTAGCTGTATGCCTCTCACCAAGGCGGTCCGGGTTCGATTCCCGGTCAATGCATGTGAGATTTTCAAAGTGAAATGTCATGTCATGTGGTTCGGATTCCACGTGAAAAGGAGGTCCCGTGGCTCATGATCTCGATATTAACGGTCACGTTAAACTACAAGCTTGCTTGCTTGCTTGCTTCAAACTGTCAGGGGAGGGATGTGATTTGGTTAGGGTAGTAATAATCCGCAACCCTCAGATTGTCACATTGAAGAATACGCATTTAAAAACTTGACCTCCAACTAAACTTCTGACTAATCTCAAAATACCTAGTTCTGCCATTCCCAAATTCTTCCATCGATATTTCAAACGACGGCCTTTTTACACCCTCTGTCTGAAAAGTTCAGTGAACGGTTGGTAGGTTTGTTCTTAAGTTTAAGGGCTGCGACAACGCGGTCGTGTTGCCCCGTGCACTTTGGGTGTGTGTAGAATCTGTCTGATAACCGGTGTTAATTGTCATGACTGTATTAGTGTGTGTTATCTGTTTTTAATTCAAGTAGGGACTGCAGACGTTTTGAATATTTCGTATAGTTCCTACATTTGCCGCCAAACACCACCTTCAACGACTACTAGTTCAGAACTTAGCTACCAGACGCCACCGCAGTCGGCTCTTGGCAAAGAACGAATGAACCTAAGAGCGCTGCTTACATTCTTAATGCAACCCCCCTTGTGGCGACAGTAGTAGCAGTACCTTTAACCCCTTATGGCGCAGCAGCTAGACCCATGATTAAATACCCAAAGACTGTCTAAGTGGAGCCGATAACTACATCTACGACTAGGGAATGAAACACAATTTACCTTTTCAAACATCCAACGTCTATTAACAATAAAATATAAATACACACATCAAAAAAAGTTTTGCATCACCTCGGTTCCAAGAGTTCCAGAACCTTTAAATACAAAGGGAATAGAGATCAACACAAACAACATTTCAGCTCGTTTTATTGCTCATGAGACCCACACATTGCATGTTGTACCATCATACAGCTAGACTTTCAGCATTTGTGGTCCAGATTGCAGTACACACCACTACCTCTAATACCCAGTAGCACGTCCTCTTGCATTGATGCATGCCTGTATTCGTCGTGGCATACTATCCACAAGTTCATCAAGACACTGTTGGTCCAAATTGTCCCACTCCTCAACGACAATTCGGCGTAAATCTCTCAGAGTGGTTGGTGGGTCAAGACGTCCATAAACAGCCCTTTTCAACATATCCCAGGCATGTTCGATAGGGTTCATGTCTGGCGAACATGCTGGCCACTGTAGTCGAGCGATGTCGTTATCTTGAAGGAACGCATTCACAAGATGTGCTCGATGAGGTCGAGAATTGTCGTCCATGAAGACAAATGCCTCTCCAATATTCTGCCGATATGGTTGCACTATGGGACGGAGGATGTCATTCAGGTATCGTAAAGCCGTTTCGGAGCCTTCCATGACCACCAGTGGCTATTTGGTTGAAGGCATATGCGACACTCATCGGTGAAGAGAAAGTGATGCCAATTCCGTGGGGTCCATTCAGCATGTTGTTGGGCCCATCTGTACCGCGCTGCATGGTGTCGGGGTTGCAAAGCTGGACCTCGCCATGGACGTCGGGAGTGAAGTTGCGCATCATGCAGCCTATTGCGCACAGTTTGAGTTGAAACACGACGTCCTGTGGCTGAACGAAACGCATTATTCAACATGGTGGCATTGCTGTCAGGGTTCCTCCGAGCGGCAATCCGTAAGTAGCGGTCATCCACTACAGTAGTAGCCCTTGGGCGGCCTGAGCGAGGCCTGTCATCGACAGTTCCTGTATCTCTGTACCTCCTCCATGTCCGAACAACATCGCTTTGGTTCACTCTGAGACGCCTGGAAACTTCCCTTGTTGAGAGCCCTTCTTGACACAAAGTAACAATGCGGACGCGATCGAACTGCGGTATTGACCTTCTAGGCATGGTAGAACTACAGACAACATGAGCAGCGTACCTTCGTCCTGGTGGAATGACTGGAACTGATCGGCTGTCGTACCCCCTCCGTCTAATAGGCCCTGCTCATGCATGGTTGTTTACATCTTTGAGCAGTTTTAGTGACATCTATGAACAGTCAAAGGGACTGTATCTTGGATACAATATACACAGTCAACGTCTATATGCCGGAGATCTGGGAACCGAGGTGATGCAAAACTTTTTTTGATGTGTGTACAATTCAATATACCAACAGTATAACATGTATGCACTTACAGATGTGGCTTCCAAAATATCATAGCATGGGGGTTAGATAAAATCTCTACAGTCGTGGCATCGTCATTATGCTCGGTTAGGTAAATAGAGTTGGTAATATAGTTTTCATTAAAGGAAATCATTCGACGTACTCAAAAGACTGAAATAGGATCCTTATTATTATCATGAAGGTTCAATATGCTTAAAACGTAAACATAATGTCTAAAAGACAAATAACCCATTTAAATAATATTAAAACCCAAATATCAGCTCACAGGAACGACGTAACTTCAAATCTCTGCCCAAAACTAATATGGCTACACCCCTCTTCTTTTTTTTCAGCTGATTGTCAAAGTCCACTACAATGAAACAAAACACGAGCGAACATCCGAAACTAAGATCAGGTAACAAGCAAAGCTACGATTAGGAAAATAAATAAATGACTTAAAACAGAAACTGCCGAATGGCCTACCGTGAATAAAAGAAAATTAACTAATCGAACGAAACATCAAATATTTATCCACACCCAAAAACTTGAAGGTCTCCAGAATACGAAGTCAACTGAACAACAAGGTAAAAGCCATTACCAAAACATACCATGCAAACATATAATGATTACTTACTTATTTTTAGGAAAATCGCACCTAATTCCTTCAACATACTTACAATATATCTTCACCAATAATACCTGACCTCTAAATAAAATCACGATCAAAAATCTAGTAGGTCATACAACGTCAACAAGGGACGTTTTAAATATTAATACACGTCACACTTCAAGAAAGTATTTTCCACAGGAGGTGTCCATTCCAAAGCATAGTTTAAATCTTCATATCCTCATATGATCACGGCCCAGTCTAACAGTTGCCATATTCTGAGATTAATAAATTTAAATTTGACAATTCCATAAGCTCTTTAGAAATCAGTTTCTGCGTATGCCATCTAGATAACACTTCATTCACAACAACATCTGGCGAATAATAAATATCATTTCCTAAGTAGTAATCCAGCATCGATTACTACAAGATAAACACGTCCGACTTCTTTTCAGACCATCTTGCTAATTATTACTTCTTGCAACAACCGTCACAATTTTACAAGTTAAGACAAAAGACATTCTTTTGATGTCGGCATCTTCCGCACCATCATCTCCATGCCGTCAAAGCCGTCGTGATAGCAGAACCGTGAGCTGTTACCATCTAGTGGCGACTTCAAGAACTAACTGAGCCGACGAGAGCTTAGAGGAGTTATGACCATACAAATCGTGAACTAATCATTATGTGTGACGATAGAATCGTCACACTTAACCTATACAATTTAGATTCACACAGGTGTAATTAGTGGAAGGTTCTTTAAAATGCAATAAATCTATGACATGGGACAGCTGGCTTTACTTCCCCTCCGAAGGGGGTCGGATTAGAACCCGCGATCTAGGTCATAGAAGCTAAGCATGCTACTGACTACGCCCCCGAAGCCTCCTTCGGTGAATGGGTCTATATTACGAATGGATTGTTGGCTTACCTGAAACAGCCGTTACTATCCTTTGAAGTAATCCCCGTGGATGGTTATGCACTTCTTAGAACTGCTTTACAAGTCCAGGCATAATTTTCCTGAGGGATAGCCTTCAGTTGGGTGGTCACATTACGTTGTATGTCCGAAATGTCCGAAAACCTCTGGCCCTTCAGTGTTTTTCGGTGAACCTGGACCCCGATACTCCATACTTAGACGCTTGCCTTCGAGGTCGTACCTCAGGCACTACGTATCGTCACCCGTGACGATGGTTTTCAGGACCATTCCATTTCACGGAACATTCACCCTAATCACTGCCACCCGTCGAACAGGTGTGCACGTTAGGTTGCATAAATTCACCCTTCTCACTGCCACCCGTCTATCAGGTGTGCAAGAGAGGTTGCATAAATTCACGCTTATCTCTTGCTTTCAATTTAGAATTTTGACGACACAAACTGAAGGCGATTCCTAAAGAAGACTTTGCCAGGTGTTTCCAGGACTTGTTCAGTCGTTCTCAGAAGTGCAAACCATCCACGGGGAATGCTTCGAAGGATAGTAACGGCTGTTTCAGGTAAGCCAACAATCCGTTCGCAATATACACCCATTCACCGAACTTTTCAGGCAGAGGATGTAAATAACATACTACTTTGTAGTTGCCAGAAGACAAGTTTAATTGTTTGGAGGCACCCTAACAGACCAATTGATTACGAAAGTCATCAGCATGTTTAAGTATTTGAGATTTCCATTATAATTATTTATGTCACAATGGTAAAAACGAAGACCAACGTAATGTACAGCTCAAGCGAGTACAATAGTTGAACTAAATACAATACCAGAAAGTGGATACCTTTTCATTTGTTAACAGCCACAACTCTAAAGACTATGGTCGCCCCCTATCATTGAATGGACAACATGACGAAACGTCGGTAGCACACAAATGGAGTGTGCAGTACAATACCGCGGCCAACATATACGGTAATTACCTTGACAATAACTAAAAAATTTACTGAAACGATTGTGCAAAGGTTATGAGGTAACCATTTCGTGACACAATGTGTTGTGATGAAACACGGGCGCGTTTAGCACTCCGAATAGTAGAGTACAGTAGAGTCAGAGGTGCTCGATGGCAACGACAGTCTAGTGCTTGTGACTTGAAAATTCGCTGACATCTCACTAGTGCCATAATTTTCCGTACTTTTAAGTAGTTTTAGATTATATACATAACTGAAATACTTGAGACCCTTGGTGTTTCAGCGATCTACAGGGTGCTTAGAAAGTACTCGTACCTCCAAATTTATGATGTGAACTCCTTCCATCTCATACAGTTTAATTCAGTGTGTTTCTTTCTCCCTCCAGTGTGTAACGAGAATCCTGTTTCGCTTAGAAGACAATATTTATTGGTGTGAAAACTGCTATAAATAGTACAATTATCAGAAAATACGCCCTGTGCTCAAATAACACTGTGATATACTGTATCACGTTGATCACAGGCTTTATCTGATAGCTCAACAGGAAACATTGTGCGAATGTGTAATATTATCACCCTTGTCCTCTCAGACCGAGTTTAGGAGATCGCTTATCCGTCCATTTCAAGTAGGAGTAAATGCGACTCATTTTATGAATCATTTCCTTTCATGTCACTCCAATGTTTGTCTTGTATGTCGCCAAAATCATTCTTTACTGTGAGGTGAAGCTTTATTAGTAGCTGGAACGTAGTGCTAATTGAATATCCTATGTTTTGTAAGTCACTGACCCACACATTCTCGACACAAACGCTCATCGATCTGTATTCATGATCGTTCAGCTGCGCCATGGGTGATTCAGGCTATGCTGACGGTTATTGAATAGATTAGTTTAAAAGGGCATTGTCCACAGAAACCAATGAGCGATAGAAATTGTGTAACGATATTCTTGACGCCATTTTCTATTGCACGATACTTTCATTTATAAATGTGTACTGGGAGTTATATAACATTAAAATTACAGGATCTTGTCAGTCAGTGAACCTTGAGTTACTGGACTTAAGGCATTAGTAAATATAAGACAAAAACAATAAACAAAACAATAATTGTAGACTGAACTTGATTATAACGTCGTATACAGATATACAGTGCATCTGACGTTGGCCATGACAGAATGATCCGCAAATGTAGTGCAACACTTTGAAACTTCTGTGAATTAATGAACTTTTCTTGTTGTTACCTGTATATTGTCAACTTCTCTTAAAGTGATTCGAGTAGCTTCAATGTGTTAACTACTAGTCCATTAATATCGATCACGCACAATGTTTGTGTAAACAACTGCATTTATTTTTTGTGACACTAAAGTTATTAAATCGTTCTGGCAGTATAATGGACACCACAGTTGTTAGTAAAGTATAATCTTCAGTATACATTAGAGTTACAAGTCAAGACTCCATCTATAGTACAAGGACATTATTAAGGTGCTTCATATGGTCACAGAGGCTTGCAGACTAGACTGGACATTGAGTGATATTAATACAATATTCATGCAAGAACTGATTGATTATCCTAAGTTTTATAAGTCACGGACCTACAGTACATAGTTAATACTAGCCACTTTTGGATACTGTAAGTGGGATCGTTTAACTCCGCCAGTTATTGAAGAAGAGCTTTATTAAAACAACTTATGTATGAACTACCCCCGAAGATACGTAAGCAAAATTGACAAACCTGCTATTTCTTCAGTTCAGGTGTATTTATTGAAGACAAATAATGATCCCATAAACTCAAATTTTGTAAAATTATGTTCAAATGGCCCATCTAAAATTGGTGCCTATATAACCAAACAACTAATTTACCCAATATTACTGAAATAACATACAGTAATTAATAGTAGGCTACAGAGTGTGGGGACTCCCAGAAGTGTAAAGTGACAGAGAACAGCCCACACTACCTGATATATGAAGTGTTAGCAGTGGATACAATAAACAGTGTGCAGATAAAGTTAAAGTAGGAGCTTAGGACTCGTCATGAATGAACACTTACATCCTTCCCGTTGATCAAAATAAATATTATTGTCTAGTCAAATTGAAACATAGTTTGGAAGAGAAAATTGTTATATTTAATGAATTTCACGAAAATTTTACTCGAAGCGTTCGATTGCTGAAGTGCATGTTCTTTCGTCACAACGTAGAGCCAAACATTACATAACATATGGGGCATGCAAAACCCAATTTTCCCTATAAATATGTTTGCATATCTTTATCCAAATATTAGGAAACCCTAGACCCAATACGTCCCAAAAATCTAAAGGTCCTTCAGTCTGTTTTGCTAGAGTCAGAACCACAGGAAACCAGAGTGCACGAAAATATAAGTAGAAAATACTATATGTTTCATTTAACTGTGCATTCTCAATTCAAGATATGTACCGTTGACTAAATCTCTAACGTTCAGATGAATCACGCATTATGTGTTGTGAGACAATCTGCATATTCACTTAACGGTTTATGGGAATGTGTGTAGGATTTCCTATTCGTACATCATATTATAATAACTTTCTTTGGCTTTTCCCAAATATTTGGGGACGCCGGAGCCAACCAGGCTCATATTGGTTTAGACAGGGGATTTAAGCCCGGATGCCCTTCCTGGCACACGTGAGTTTTCAGATGAGAATTCCACCCCGCTGTCACCGGAATTCGAACCCCGGCCGTCCGAGTGAAGGACGAGAAGCTAAGCCACTCCTCCATTACGCTCCCCCCGTACATAATATTACAGATCACAATAGCAGTTACAGTCTGTAAATGTTAGTATCTGTATAAGATGTGATGTAGAAATATTAGAAATTATTTGGAACGTTGCCAGAGTAATAAAACACTGATAACAAGACCATGCCATAACACTCAATGTATGCTTATCTTAGCAAATGTATAATCCAGTTTCATGTAGTCATATGTGTTTCTTGCTAAGCCTTATTCCAAATTATGTTTAGAATTAGTAAAATTTGGGCCACAAGGATGTATTTAACATCCTGTTTGGTACTATTTTTATTACTAGAGAAATGCGTAGTATCGCACCAAGGATTACTCGTTCATAAGTTAGAAACATATAGCAAGTTTGATGAGAACCAACTACCCTTTCTCAAGGCTATACTCGACTGGCTGACATTTGATTCTGACCTGGTGTCTGTGAATATATTCCGACACCGGAGCGAAATATTAGACGAGGCTATGTTTGATCATCTCAACAGATATGAAAACATCACTGTCATTGCTAACCATATTATCACAGATGATCAACTGCCTGTGAGAATAAGTCCACATTATTTATCGTACGTGCTAATAACCAAGAATGAAACAGAGCTAGTGTCATATATCAGAAGATGGCGCACAGGTTGTATGTTGTCACGAAGAGCCAAGTTCTTCATAATCCTTCCCAGTGGTTCAACGTATACCAATGGGGCGAGGGTTCCTGTGTTATATTCTGATCATTATGAGTTATTTCAAACCATGTGGCGATTACACTATATAATGAATATAATTTTGTATAGTACTCCATGCAGCAGTAAAGAGAAAGGAGTATTTCTTGAACATAACCCATTCTCCCGTTTTGTCAGAGAGCGAAGAGGGCGAACAAAATCCCTGGATAGAAATTTAAATTGGCAAGCAATAGATAGCGTATTTTCAACGAGGTTGAATAACATCGAGGAATATGTATTGAATATTTGTATTCACGTCCATTCAATATATAGTATGTTTATTAATGGAACATTTTATGGCAGAAATCCAGATATGGCTGTAGAATTTGTCCATCGAATGAATGGCCTTTCATATAGTACACATACAGAAACTGATAGTGCAACATGCTTTTTCAATGGAGATTTATCATTATATTCTGACATCGTGACTCATCCAATTGATATCAGGATAGTTGAATATCCTCTACGTGAATTAAAGTATTCAGATAAATATGACATTTTAATTTTTCCGCTAGACAACACAGGGTTCTGTTTCCTTGTGCCAAAGTCTGATAATTCACAGCTTAGGAATCCTCTTCTATACACATTTGACTCTGCCACATGTCTTATCTTAGCAATATTATCAATTAGGTTTGTATTACCACTGCTAAATTCGTCAAGAAGTAATACATTTGCATCACACATGATAAATAAATTTAAGACTTCAACAAAATTGATGATTTCTTTTTCCATCTTCTTGACACTATTTTATTGGGTGATTATAACGATTTCACTTATAAAGCCAATTGACTTCAATCGTATCAATGATATTTTTGATGTTATTGCATCAAGTAGGAAAGTTATTGTACAAAGTAGTCGCGCTTATGATCCGCTCAAGAAGTCATCTCTAGAAATACATCGTAGGCTGATGAAAAAGCTCCACTTCAATCCAACAGTTCATTCCGAACACACAGATCAACTATACTTAGTCCCTTTTACGTACGATGAGAACTTCGTGAGAGAATATGAAAGGCGTATGCCTAATCACTATATAGTTAAAGAGGACATTACAAATGATTTACAGGTTATGACAATAATACGAAGTTCTCCATATTTTGATAAACTTAACCGTGTTGTTGGGACATTCGTGGAAGCCGGACTTTCTCAAGGAAGAAATACTCATTATGGTAATTACCTTACGAAAGTTCCTGGTATGAATCTGGAGTTTACAGGAGAAATGTTGCACCTTCGAGACCTGAATGAAGAGAATCCACTAAACATTTCATTTTTTAAGAACGTGTTGTACTTGTATATAACGAGTTGTGGAATTTCTATTCTTATTTTCATGATGGAAATTATTTGCTATTACTATAAAAGAAGCAAAGAGGACTTAGTAAAAGATGATTGAAGAAGTAGGGGAAGAAAAGCCGGCGGTTCCATGTCATAGATTTCTGGCCTGTAAAAGATCTTCCACAGAATAAACTTGTATGCAGCTAAGTTGTTAGGTTAGATTTCATCGGATCTCTCTATCAAAGTTCCAACGTTCACAACTAAGTATCATTGATATATGGTAGCGGAATTTGTAGCTCACCCTAAGGGTGTCCGCTGGTAGCGACAAATGTAAATATAAAAAGTTTGTTCATCCAGTATCAGTGGCTTGAAATTAGTATTTATGGCCATTAAAAGTCTCCAGAAAGATGGTATATTTTCTTTCACGTACAGTGAATTAAAACTTAGCAATTTGTCTACGTTTGAGCCATGTCCTGTGTGGGGTTTCACCTAGGACACCAAGCTGGCTCATCAGCGTTCACTTCTTGTCTCCGCCCGGATGCCCACAGGAATAGCGAACTGCGCGCTACCTCCCTTTAGATGAAGTGCAACTGCACCTGTTTACTATGAGAACTAAAAGCTCAAGAAGCCTTAACCTCCCTATGAAGGCTTCCAAAAGGATGGCGGGGACACCAAGAGCCCACTGATGAGCCAGCTTGGTGTCCTAGGCGAAACCCCACACAAGAAACGGCACAAACCTAGAAAATTTGCTGAGCTTCAAATCTCCATATTCTTCCAAGTTCGATTTATTTCACATTGTATTCCTATTCTGTTAACTTATCTTTCTGGCCGCTCGTCGAATCCTAACCACTCATATGACATACCACTATACAGTAAAATATTCGATATAAGCAGCACTAAATACATCTGACGACACTTACTTTGATTATGATATTCATGACTACTTATGCACATTATCAATTCGTCATCATACGTACTAGCCAGACTCGAGGAAGGAGTATTTCAGTTTTACGAACATTTCAAATCATACAGATTTTCCAAAGAACACATTCAAATACCTTTAATTTTAATCGCTTTCGTGACCACTTTAGACTTGAAACCTTCATGCTTTTGTGTTAAAATGAGTTTAGTCAGCTCTCTATATACTGCATGATTGGCTTACAATCGCATACGGTATCCAAATAATCTGTGAACGATTCTACACAGAATGCTGATGTAGTATAGCCAGACAAAGTTCTATTTCTGTCGCTCAAAATTTCAATGCTAATATACAACGCCAAAACAAGTCTTTTTATGGGACGTTCACTTTACATTCAAATAGGCCTATTATACTACCAGATTTATTTTATAATACAAGTATGTTTTATATATTGCAATCAATATAATAATTTATAGTATTTAGAATTATTTCATATTCCTGACATTAGCTCGCAAGCCTCCATTTGATACTCTTTGTCCGTTCATCTGAGAGAACTGAAGCTTTGCTGAGCTACTCAATTTGTGGCCTAAATGTGTGTTAAATTTTAGGTGTGGAATATTATGATTTACATCATTTTGTTGAAAAAATTGTGAGTTCATAACTAGTATTATTGCATCATGAGCACATAGACGAACAAAATGGATTTACATTGTGTGCAGCTGTTCAATAAAGGTATATTTCTTGTTGTATCACAGAATACTTCACTTTAAATCTCTGTGTACTACACGATCCTTCTTAGATTTTAAAGTACTTCTACTATTTTGTTCATTGATTAAATGAAATATAACAAGTTATCTTTGATCACATAATGCAATCTATATTACACTTCGTTGTTTTATTTGCAAGTGTGTTCATTTATATAGTCTAATATTCAGCTGACATTTCGTAGTGCCGTAAACTACGAGGTGCCTTCAAATAGAAAGTTACACGTGTCGATTCATGCAACAGGAGTGGCGCATTGTCATGCTCAGGGTTTCCTTCAGATACAGTTCTGCTACGATACTGATAAGAAGTGAATTTGCGCGTCAATTGGAAACACACTCTAAAGTTGAAGTATGCGGGACAGTACGATTCTTGTGTACAAAATGTTGAAATTGCAGAGAGATTAACCGTGAATTTCTGGCAGTATATGGATCAAATGCAATGCCGCGTCCAGCCATATTGAAATATCAACAATTTGACCAAGATCGCACAGACGTGGGTGATGCTATTCAGGAAGGAAGCCCATGAACATCAACCACAGATGACGACGTCCAGGCAATCAATGAAATGATTCGCAGCAATCGCAAAGTGCCGATCTCACACATTGCTCAGCAGATGCGCATCTAAATAGGCAGAGATCATTCCATCGCCCTGGATCTTCTGTAGTATCCGAGTTCTATCGTCGAGGAATTGAACAACTGATAGAACGTTCCGAACGTTGTTTAGAGGGACTTGGTGACTATGTTGAAACACTCTGCAACATTGTAGTGTAGTTCAGCATTCAATGACAGTTATTTGACCCTCGAAAATCATGAGTAACTACATTTTGAAGTCCCTTCGTATTATTGATATGAGGATATTACATATTATTATTTATAACATTTAAAATATTTACTTTCGTAACTGTTCTAAAGCATTTTGGATGGACTGCTTACAATAATCAACAAAGAAATCTGTACCGAAAAAATCAAGTGAAAAGTAGCCAAGGGTAGAAATGCTACTTTGTAAGTGTTCAGTATGAGATTGAAAAATATATAAAAGCACATATTCTTTGTTATTTCTTGTTCTTGGTAACCTTATTTCCAGACCTTTCCTTCGAGCATTTATATTTAGAAGAGGAGAATGTTGACAAATTTAGTTTGATTCTGATCACCGTGCATCATCCTAATTGATATAACCTGTATCGAGTTGGGTAGCCGAGAACATACCATATCCAAGGCCAGGAAGCTCAAATAGAGGTGATAAAAGTATAATTAAAGGAGTGTGGTTCTGGAGCAACCAGGATAAAAAGTACATTGAACTTGCAACCGTCTATAAGACCGGAACAAGGAAATGCCGCTGGTATGAGTCAGCTGTTACCTCATGGTTTTGTTAGCATGAAGGGGTGAATAATAACAATAAGACTGGTTTTGATGTAATCTTCAAGCGTACACATCAACAAATCTCAGAATCGCGAACAAAATAACATCTCTTATTTAGGTGTAGTGTTTGCAGTTGTTGCCAGATTGGTGTCTCTCAAAAGTGATGCAATATCATGAACGTTTGAGAGTGCAAATCGTAGAATGCATAACCATCCCGAGTTTGTTAGCTGGGCATAATAAGTATTATCTTAAAGTACAAATTCTTGCCAAATTTCGCTACTGGAGTATTATATCGTTAGTTATCGAGTTTCGTATTTCGAATATTGATGATAGTGGTTGCATCTAACTTTCCATATTATGCATCTAGAATTGAGTAGCATGGCTTAATATATGTATTTTATGTATACAATTTCATATTGATCTATTGAATAGTTTAGGAGTTATCAATTAATAATAATTCAATTAGAATATTGGTGACACTGATGTCACTGAAATGTATCAAAAGTAATTTTCATTGCGTAATGTTTTATTTCCGGTAATGATGGACAAATAGTTGTGCAGAAATGTGATGCTGTAGTATTTGTATCAGAATTGTGTAAATAATATTGTTCTGGCCCACAAAGGGTGGGAAACTAATAATTGCTGTTATCAACAAGAGATTCGTATGGTCAGTGAGCTTAGAATTAAATAACCTGAATATAACCTGGGCTTGGAAAATGTCATTGTTAGATGAAGATTATATACATAGATCGATTAGGTAGTGTGCCCATTTCAACAATGAAATATGCAAATCACAGTTAGCCAGCAATGCTCAATCGGGAGTATCGGGATTCATGGTATGTTCTCCCACTCTGTGAACTACACACTCTGGATTAAGTATAGGATACACTTCCAAAAAAAATAAACAAAATCAAAATCCTGCTATCAAAACATTTAATTATTAAAAAATCTGGCGCTACAAAAATATAAACTCAAAAACAACTGAAATTACACTTCACACTTGTTCCAAAAACGAACAAGGAATCCAAAATAATGATTCACAAATAATAATTAATGGTTATCCAAAAACCAAACAAAAACTTCATCTGAGTTTCACTCCCATATAGCACAAATCCTAACTTCTTAAAATCGAGCTCCAAATTGATCGGTGAATCTTACATGCATCGTGTTAACAAATAAACACACACCATTTAGTCTAAAAATGAGTCTATCTAGGTTTGGTTACATTATTATAGTATGGCTACTTATTAATTATTCTGGGCTCCCACAATGTTCAGTTTGTTACCATCTCTCTTCCCAAGCTACCAACTCACCACCGTGCTTGGAAAAATCTGCGTATCCCCGAGTTATAGAAAACTACTGACAAAGTCAACTTAAGATAACTACCAAATATCTCAAAATTCTCATCATAACTCGTGAACAAATTAAATCATTTAATAATAAAGTTAGGGATTTTATTATATTGTCTTCAAAGGTAATTATATCTTAAGGAGGCAAAGATCTGAACTCTGCAAGCGATAATAATGAACGTAAAAGGACCTCAGTTCAAATACTGGGTCATTAAAACAATCTTAAACACATCCGTGTAACATGAACCAGACAGCTCGTTCCTGACCTTTCTCTACAAGAGAGTCTCTAAGAGTGTGTCTCAACACTCGGCTAATTTATGGCTTTGAAAGGAGGGGACCACAATCTCACCCTCTCGAGGCGGACTACAAAGCGCCTGCTACCGGCCGCTCCAATACGTTAATTTGGAAGACAAGGCATGTTAATACAAATCAACAACAATACATTATTAGGTTCTACAGACCTATTCTCCTAGCTTCGGTAAAGTATAATTATGAAGTGTCATCATTAGTGGGTAAGATGATCGTTGAAACAACAAATATATAAGGGCTTCGACGTAAAAGAACCTGAGTTCGTTCCTTTTAAAATGCCTCGGGAACTACGTCCCACTTTTGAGGACTTACAACCAAGAATTACAAGACCAGTGGTATCAAACCAACTGTCCATCATATTAGTGACTTTGGGAAGGTATTTGCACTCAACCAGCGCTCACAATTCAACATAATTTGCACCCTTTTCCTGTATTGCAGACAACCACATCATATTAGCGACTTAGGGAAGGTATTTGCACTCAACCAGCGCTCACAATTCAACATAACTCATTACCGCGACTAATTGTCCCTCACAATTATCTTACCGAGCATTTCAACGCGTTCCTAGCGTGACAAATTACTGCAAATGCGCGACATGGCTCTCATTACATCAAATAGCCAAGCTGCCTTTCAAAACAAAGAAATAAAATTAAAATCAAAATTAGATCCTCGTCTCAAAAATAATATAATCAGCTTTAGCTTCCATCAACAATAATTAGATTTAACCTTAAGAACATTACTGGTTCCTCAACATATCAACAATTCATATAAGGAGCTTCTGCAGCTACAACCTATCTCAACATAAAATTCATCACATAATTAACTTCTTTAATTATTATTATTATCGTGCTTGCATTAAATAATTATATTATTTGCCATTATACTGATATTCCACCGAATATTTTCCACAAGGGAGTAATTAATACTTAAAATTACTTATATTTCAATCTAATTAATCGTTCAGATCGCGCAACCTATATTTTCACAAGTTTTCATGCATCCCTACTACAACTTCTGAGGATTTAACGCAAATCTTCCCAAAACACATAATACTGAAATTAGTACTCACATGATCCTTCCAGTCAGAGACCGGGTTTTCAAACGATGAAACATTTCACCCACTCACTGATTCTGATGATGATGATAATTGTGGTTTTAAGGGGCCTAACATCTAGGTTATCAGCCCCTGATGGTTTGGGTGATCGTGAAGATGAAAAAAAGCAAAAGCGAACTTAAAAACTAAAACTAACTACTAACCTACATACTAGAAGAAGAAATGGAAAAATAAAGGAGAATAAGGCAAATAAAGGACAGGAGGAAAAGAAAGGCCCTCAACCCTCGAAGAAGGTGGATTGAGGGACATGGAAGGAAGGAGAGCCATGAAAAGCAGATAGGAAAGTGAAAGAGGAGAGGGTCCGCCCCAAAGGTAAGGGACAAAAGGGGAAAACGGACCCAGCTCAGGAATCCCTCGGGGTCGCCAACTCCCAAACTCACCAGCCGTGAGCCCCTGAGGGTATAGCATTATTTAAGGTGCACCAGAAGTTGTGGAGCTACATACACCCTGCCTCCTTAAGGGCCTAGAGCACAAGGCAGGAGGTAAAAGGAAGAGAAAAAGAAGGCTGACCCCTCGCAGAAGGAGGGTATCAGAAAATATGAGACAAGGGCCAATTAAGGCGGGAAAGGAAGAGACTCACTATGCCTCGGATACCCTAATACCGTCGGGGTCAGAAGAGAGCAAGAGTTGACCAAGTGAGGTCGACAGGAAAGAAGACAGAGAGGAGCATGGCACAAGTAAGTGGAAGGAATGCCGGACTCAGCTGGGGCCCCGTAGTCGCCAACCCACGCCCACTAGATGTGAGCCCCTGGGGGACTCACTGATTCTTACGCCATACTTATGATCATAATTACACTTGGTAACACTCCTTTAAAATCACATAAAAATATACACTGATCATATTTAATCTAGAGAATACCCTTCTGGGATTCATTTTCACTAAAACACAAATTCACTAAAAATATATAAATTCCACACAAAATTTTCACTATAACCAAATTACATATAAATTTATCACTTCTGGCATTTGTTACATTTGCCTTAACACACGTGATTTTCTTCTCCTTTCCCGTCTCCAAGGGTTGCATTTTATTTACGTCGGCTTCCTAATCCTATTGGGATGATTGAAAGTCTCGATCGAACTACCCTCACTGGAACGGTTACTCCTCCTATTCCGTTGGTTTCGACTATCGGCTTACAGAACTTAATGCACGATATCGTATCTTGCTTGTTGCTAAATTGTTCGTTTAACATAAGTCTGTCACTGACGTTTTTACTTCTCTGGAAATCCACACGTGGATTTTACTTTCTGATGCTGCGATTCTTTAACTATTGGAATAATTCCAATGTCTTACTGTTCGTTTGTCTAAACATAGACACTGCCTGGAATCTCAATTCCTAAATTCTATTGCAATCTGCTCTAGCCTCCTAATCAGGAACACTAGGCGTTACTATCACGTTTTACCCTGATCTGGTTATTTAATGTAGAGATAGAATTTTATAGTTCACTGTTCTTGGGTACTTTGAACTCCTATGATGCTGATACTTTAGCTGAAATTATTTAGGTTCGAGTCCCTATCGCCGGTAATTGCTTAAGTCCACAGTCTAAAACTTTGACTGTACTTGTAAAAATTATAAAGTCCGAAGCTTGATAATACGTTTCCTATAACAAGGATTCTGATGCTTTTCTCACGGCGATACTGTTGACGATACTGAGACGGCGACTCCCATAAGGGGTGCTCGTCTGCGACACAGAGTAACACGACCTATCACGGTCTGATGAATACTGCATGTACTGTAGAATACTTATTGTCCAGTATGACCTCCCCTGAGGTTCATACGACGTGATGCAGCACCTCCGTTCGAGGACTGTTGTAAACTGCATGAAGTTGTGATACAGCGTCTCCCCTCAAGGAGTCCTTGTAAACTGCATGTACTTTGAAAAAGTACCACGCTCACCAGCGTCTCTGGTAAACTGAATGAACTTCTTGGTGCGTCCAGGGTTTATATTCAAATCTGCCACTAAAAGATCAGATTCGTTCCATCTCCACCCCTAACTTCTAAAATAATCGTCGTACAAATTTGAAAAATATATCTCCAAAAAGCTCTCATTTTAAATGTAAAAGGGGTTTCTTTAATTACGAAAATCGATCATGCAATCCCATGATATTAAATAAATGGACTCCTGAGATGCGTGGGTAGTGGAGTTTTATTTTTGCTCTCTCCCAGCTGCTGGCTCGGGGAATAACCACTACGTAATGCTGCATGGAAACTTCTTTCCTGGGCAATTATTATTAACTTTTTCCACACACAAAAATCTCTTTCCCAGGATTATGAACAGTGACGGATTCATTTCTTTAGTTAAATGCTTGCAAATGGCTTAATTTTAATTATTTCTCTTCTTGAGCCATTGCGACGTTGTCAATTTACTGTTGAGTAAGGGCTTTATCCGAAACTTCTTCTCTGTCTTTCAGAACGGAAAAGTACAAGTTCTATTTATAATCATGCGCCAGCCCTTAACTGCAGCGTCAACAGTGATCTCATGCTGCGGTGACTCGCTGTATCTAACTCTTGCGTCACCTTACAACAGTCCAACTTCTTATTAACCCTTCAAAAACCTTTAAAAATCCATTCTAAAGTCTGCATTATTTATCCTTTTTCTAGCATACAAGGATATGGATTCGATACTTGAACCAGTCCACATGGGTTCAGTAGGAACCTGCTAAACAAATTAGTTGCAATCCGGAAGTGATGTATAGCATTAGTTGGACTCCACCACACCTTTCTATCTGTTGTAACGTTTAGTACCGTGGTTCCATGGCTAGTAAATATCTCGGAATAATACAGAAGTATCAGCTACCGGTAATCTTATGAAATGATGTGGTCTAAGATTAACCACTCATCTCACTCTGAAAACATAAACGGAAGAAGTAATGAAGGAACAACTTCCACGGATATTGTAGAAACGATCTTGTCAGAGAACAGAGAACTAAAAGAAACAAACAAGACTTGAAATTCTTAAATCTGAAATAGATAAGAGAGATAAGGATTGGAACGCGGAAAAATGCCATTAAAACAAACAATATCAACTGTCGAGCAAACTGTGGACAAGAATCGGAATGATTTGTAGATAAGACTGCGCAATATAGAAGATGTAGAGGAAATAAGACACCAACAGGTTATAAATAATAACATTATTATTAAAGGTATTGAAATGAGATATTCAAAGGAGGAGAATGTGATATATAGAATATGGAAGTAGTTTTCAAGACGCTTACAGTCGATGTGGACTGCGAGCAATTTCGTTACATCGGGAAAGACGGGAAGGGGCGTGAAATGACACGTGTCAAGCTTTGTTGAAAACGTCATCTCAGAACTCACGAGTATCAAAATGTGCGAATTCCAAGAAGAGGATTAGTAAGAGTAGGTTCTTACCGGCACATTTACCTGGGCCAGTCTCAACACTCACGAGCCGGGTCAGTTTCCTTTGATTGGATAAATGCCCGCACTACCCACATTACAACTGTAGATATATGAATATTTAATCGGAATTATGCGAAATGGTCCATTGTTAGCACCAGCCGGAACTGCGTGCGCACTTGTAATTGGTACCTGTCATCAAGAGGAGGTCTGTCGTGTCGCTCAAAGTATACACGACATATGTTGAAAGACAGTGTGAGTCACATTGCAGCTCATTCCTCCTGCGACTTCCCTATGTCTGTAAAAGCCTCAGTAGTTACAAAGGAGGTACAACCAACAACATTACTATTCTTACAGAATATTGTAGTACATATATCTATCTACACCAAACAATAAGTCGGAAAATACAAGTGACATAGACATTTAACGAAGAATACGATTGGCGTGGGGAAACGTTTGAAGCCTTCACTTAACCTTCGGGCGGGCGCGTCTTTTGCACTCACACCAGTTGGCGCGCTCCGGCATTTTGGCCGCTCTCATTCACGTTCAGTTCTCAAAGCCAGAAGTGTTTGTTGACATGAAATTCATTGGGATTTCAATTGTTACACTAAAGACACATTAAGTGAGCTAATGTTTTTTATTTTTCAACGACTTTTATCTTATCTGCAAACTGAAAAGGAATAACGCAACACACATCTCAATGAAAATAGTACTGTAAAAGAATAATATTCCCAATATAGGCCTATCACTTGTGTTCAGATTTTATCAAATCAAGGTTACAATGTTACCACACTTCCATTTGGAATTAGACGTCTTCATCTTCATCCTCTACTTCAGGCTGTGCACATGAGTTGCATGTGATTTCTTGGTCTGAATGTTTTTTACATACATATTTCGCACATTTCTTGCAGGACATCCGAGTCCGATTGTTCTTAGATCTACCACAATAAAAACAAATTTGCCTGTTTGTGGAAGGTGTTACTTCAACCTGATCAGGTTCTTCCTTATACCTTTCTAGAAAACAACGTAGTTCTCGAGGAAGAGTAGTTATTGTGGCCCGGTATTTTAGATTTTCTTCCATGAGGGCAATACTTAAGTTGGTTACATAAGTTCTTCTCCTCAAATCACTGTCCCGAGTATTAGCCTTGAAGATCTTGAAGGAATTAATCCCAGCCACATCAAGAAGACGGTAAAATACCACCATTGGCCACCTTCGAGTTGTTCTGGAAGTGGAGCACCTTGAACACATGAGGTCCACTGTGTCCACCCCTCCTTTGGTGCCATTATAGTCCATAAGTTGGTGTGGTTTGCCTGTCTCTTCATCAGTTTTGTTGTCGTCGTGCATCGTCGACAAGACGAGCACTGCTTTCTTTCTCTTTGTCACCATAGAGATCAAAGTCATATCAGGTTGAGCACCAAACTTGTAACTTCCGGGTACTGATGAAGAATTGCGCTCCACAAACTCTGGGGGAATCTCCTTTTTGTTACTTTTCAGGGTGCCCAAAAAGGTCAATCCGTCCTTCAGCAAATCCTCGGCTAGAGGATAGCTGCTAAAGTAATTATCTGTAGTGACATTACGATTTGTTTTCTTGATGGAATCTGTCAGTCTGACAACAATAACATGAGGCTTGTTGGTGGTAGCATAAGGGCCAGTTTCTTGCTTTCCACAATAAATTTCAATATTGTACGTATAGAATGTTCGAGCATCACATTAGGCATACATTTTGATGCCGTATTTAGCTGTTTTTTTTTTTTTTTGCCATGTACTGCACAAATCGATAACGGCCCCGGAAAGCAACCAGCACTTCATCGACGGTCAGGAATTCACCAGGAGAATATGACTGTTGTGAATTGTGGACGAATTTATTCAGAATGTCTCGAATGGGAGCTAGTCTGTCACTGTTCATCCGCTCCGTTCGTGTATTGACATCATCGAATCGTATACATCTCAATAAAAATCGGAATCGCCTATCGCTGAAATTAGCGCGCAAAATTGTATACCCAGTCCCGTTTGTCGCAAATGGTTCAGCTAGATTCGTACGATTCTCCCTTTTGACCGCCATAAATAATAATGCCCCCAAAAAAGAACGAATTTCTTTTATATCAGTCAACCTAAAATCCCTCTCTCGATTTCCAGTTTCCTTTCTCTGAATGTATATATTGGTGTTCTTAACAATACTATCAATAATGACAGGGGACATTATTAGTGAAAAACATTCGATTTCAGTCATACAATGACGGGCAGTTACCTTAGGGCCTGGAAAAGTTTTGATAATGTTTCTTCCCCTTGTTTTTACAAGATTTGCGACAGGTTGATTTGCCCACAATGTTTCTCCATCTTTACCGATAAAAAATCGAAGACTCGCTATTTTCAGCGTCTTCTTCACCTTCACTTTCAATTTCCACTTCAGACTCACTGTCGTGGTCGTCCACATGTATTTCTTCAGTCTCGAAATCTGGATCATTCTCATCGTCTTCCGTCAGATCTTCTAGCTGGTCCATTCGTTCGTCTTCCTCCAACTCTTGAAGAATTGTAGAAATATCTTCAGGTCTGAGGTAAGGTTCCCTGAAACCCAAAAGTGAAGATTGAGTAAATCGTAGGTATTCATAAAATTCTACAGAGTAAAAACGAGGGAACGAGGGAAAGGGAGGACAGTGAAATAGATGTGTAAAGCATAAATATTTGAAAAATATGTCACCCTGAAATATATGATATTTGAGCAATACATCATATAATATTATAAATCAAGTAAAAAGTAAAGAAATAAATACTTACATTGTGTGTGGTGGACGGTAAACGTTTAGCATTGTTAGGCGCGTGGCGGCAATGTGGCCGGTCGAACCTCCTATCGTGACACAGGCAACTTCCGTAATGAATTGCGCAATCCCTCTACAAGTCTGAGGTGGTGTTGGCCTGCCATCTGACGTCTTAGATAGTAGTTAGAGAATACATAGGGGCGTGGTTGTCCCTCACGGGAGTATAGCCAAGTAGCGCGTCTTTTTTTTAAAACCCGGCCAATTTGCCGCGTGCGCGCCCGCCCGAAGGTTAATTTTTCAGAATAAGTCATTGAGTCACAAAATATGATTTCAAATACTCAAAACCTGTGTCCTCCCTGTTTTACTCTATGGATGTCAAACGTAGTCATTTGGCAAGAATCAGATGAGATCACTAAAATTCACAATGGAAAATGGAAAGGAGATGAAGTGGCAGAATCAACAATGGGAAACTAAGGAAAAGAAGCATTAACGTGTGGTATTACATCGACCATGAACGTTCTCTATACGGAAAACATGTTTGTAGATTTATGGTAGGGATTTGCAATTAATAGCCAGTAATCTACCTTCATTAAATTTTAGCCACCGAGGATTCATGAAAAGAAAGGAAAAAAGCTTGTCTTTTTAACTGACCGTTAATCTTCCTATTATGAGCCATGGGACTTCCTTATTTACGTGGAATCCGAAACACGGGATGAGATATTTCACTTCGAAAATATCACATGAAATGACCGGGAATCGAACAAATTCTATCTTGGTGAGTGGTATGGAGCTTGAAGATTGCACCACTACACCCATCAAAAAGGGGTGGTATGCTCATCATGCACGGGCATACTTTGTTTGTTAATAATAATAATAATAATAATAATAATAATAATAATAATAAAATATCGTATGGCCTCGGGAGCCGGGTGCAAGCTTTGTAATTTGACACCCAGAGGGTAGCTAGCATGTCGAATTTCGTTGTTCCTTGAATCACTATAAAAGTCAAGGAGGTTAGATAACTAAGCTCCTTGAACACTATAGCGCATTCTAGTAAAGAAATGAGGAACTTTGTGTTGGCGGAAACTCCCGAGAGTAATTTTGCCATTATGAACACGGCCTACTGAATTCAAATGGGTTCTTTGACATGCCATCATCGTATGACATGCGCGTCGACTTTGTTTGTTGAATTTTGATGTTAGGTGTTTCTGAAGTATCATTATAAACCAATACTCCAACACACACGAGAGAGAGAGAGACAGCTATATTGGGATTGAGCTTTCCGATAGGACACCAATCAGAGTCGATACAAGGCAGTCAGATAATGGGGACAGTGCGGAGTTAAGCAATGAGCCGCCAGGGCCCGCAATCGCCCGATGGGCACGAGTTAGGAATTAGAGTAAGCTGTCTTCACTGAGTGAGCCACTCATCACGACAAATTCACTGGAGTCAATCTTTTAACTAAGAAGCATCAATGGGGACTACGCGCAGTGTGATAAAGATGGCTGTGGACTCGGCCCAGGGATATATCTCTTCTCTCTGCTGTACATACGCATAATTATATATACGCAGGTATAAGGACATATTACTTATGTTCGACGATGCCGATATGTATATATTATATGTCAGAAAACAGTATCTTAATGGGGGTCATTAAAGTACTACTTTTCATTATAACACAGTCTTTCCAACCAATCAGACCTCAATATTTTCATTCATTGACCAATTAGGTAAGGATAGCTTCTGACATGCACTGAAAATCAAACATGTTGGACATGAATTACATGATTTGAAAGTTGACAATGTAACCTAAATTGGATCAACCATTGTGGTTACAATGCATAAACAAGCTAGGCAACATTGCAAAAGAAATAGCACTATACCTTAATATCCGCAACTCCATTTTCTACACATTCGTAAGATTTCGCCAACAATTTTAGTGAATGCTGTTGTAGACATAAACACACCAGAACGTCATGGAGGAAGCAGGCGAATGACATTAGTTCCATGGAAATTAGAATCCAGCTCTCTGTTCAACAGTAAATGGATTTCTTACATGAAACGTTTCCGCCAGATGTCATAACTGTTCTATTTGGGACTCAATTATTGATTTGCCTTCCGTTGATAATCTATACGCATTGAATATGAAGAATGAGTAATTGATAATACGATACATTTTAATTTTAAAGCGTTTGTAACAGCCTATTTTGTGTTATTTGACCATAATAACAAAATGATCCAACATAGTACCTGTGCGCTATCTATTGGTGCTACTTCAGGGTAAACAATGTTTCAACGCTTTGGAACCCGTTATTGGGTAGAGATAAAATGCTGAGCACACAATTCCCAAGAAGAAGAATTCAACCGACAGAATCTCGACAGATATTTATGAATATTTATGTTAGAACATATAATAATGTTATAATACCATCGCACATAACATAAACAGTCGTATGCAACTCGCCTATAATGGTAATTAAGACACTCGAAAACAAATTACAAAACTCGCTTCGCTCGTTTTATAAATTACTAGCTGAAGTACCCGTGCTTCGCTACGCGTCATAAATAAATTAAAAATGTAAAGGAGACAGTTAAAACAGGGGAAAGGCGAGGTGCTGCGCAGAGGGAGATTAAGGATGGACCATTTTGTCCAACTACAGCGCTCGGCGTTGACCGTGTTTTATAGCACAAATTAAGGTTTTACTCGCTAACCGTTGGAGATACCTTTCGGATAGAAAATGTAATTTTAAACCTCGTATATGCCTTCAAAAGTTTGCTATTTCTTAGCGTTCTCTTTTTATTTGAAATGGAAATATGAAAGTTTGAAACCAAAGGGTTTAGTGACGTCACTGAAATGGTCGCCATCTTTAAATAGTGCAAAGTATTGAAATCAAAAGTAACCTATATGTTTACCAGGTAAATCAGTTACTTCCATGTAAAATTCATGTAAATCGGACCAGTGGTACTTGCGTGATTGAGTAATACACAGACACACACCATTTCATTCTTAGCCTCGCTTCGCTCGCGTCATGGTCATGTCATATTGTTATTCAATAAAATGCAGGTTTAACCCCGTTAACACCCCTTTAGAACCTGAATATCCAAAAATCCCCCCTTAGTAGACGTTCTCGACACACAACAAACATATCCCCAAAATATCATTCTTCTAACTTTAATAGTTTTGGTTGGTCGATGAGAGTGAACATCCAAAATCCTTACTTAGTGGACGTTTTTCTTCCAGAATTTCACCCCTCCCCATAGGCCCCTTAAATTGCATTTATGAAAAAAAAACGGTCGAACACCTAATTATTTTATTTATTTATTTGTTTATTTATTTTTAAGCTGATTGATTTCCTCCGAGTTTCAAACTCCTCGCCTATGTCGTTTTTGAAATACACGCTCCGTTAGGAATCTTTCAACCCCCACTTTTCATCCTTTTCACCTCATAATATACACTACATCAAAAACCATTAGACATGTGTCAGCTTATTTTTAATGATTAGTATATAAGCCAAGTATCACATCCCCAAATGAAACCACTCGTGAGATATTGTTATTCAATGAAATGCACGTTTACCCCCTTAACACCTCTTTAGAACCTGAATATCCAAAACTATTTCTTTAGTGGACGTTTTCGACATATCCCCAAAATTTCATGTTTCTAACTTCAATAATTTTGGCTGGGCGATGATGAGTGAGTGAGTCAGTCAGTCAGGACATTTTCTTTCATTTATTTTTGATAATTTCACCCCTCCCCATGAAC
Organism: Meconema thalassinum; assembly: GCA_946902985.2. NCBI lineage: Eukaryota > Metazoa > Arthropoda > Insecta > Orthoptera > Tettigoniidae > Meconema > Meconema thalassinum. The sequence goes on from OX336390.1 coordinate 275,346,708, forward strand.
CCCTTAAATTGGATTTATGAAACAAACGGTCGAACACCTATTTACTTATTTAAAGCTGTTTTCCCCCTGAGTTTGATGAGTGAGTAAGTGAGTTAATCAGTTAGGACACTTTCTTTCCTGTTTTTTTTTTCCCAGAATTTCACCCCTCTCCAAGGGCCCCTTAAATTGGATTCATGAAAAATCGCTCGAACACCTATTTACTTGTATTTTAAGCTGTTTTTTTTTCGCCGAATTTCAAACTTCTCGCCTATGTCGTTTCAGAGATACACGCTCCGTTAAGAATCCATCAACCCCAATTTTCACCCCTTTCACCTCATAATATACACCACATCGATAAACCCTTAGACATTTGACTGATTATTTTTTAATGATTAATTTATATACCGAATATCACATCCCCAAAGAAACAACTCATGAGATATCGTTATTCAATGAAATGCACGTTTACCCCCTTAACACCTCTTTAAAACCCGAATAAACAAAAATCATTCCTTAGTTGACGTTTTCGACATACAGCGAACTTATTCCCAAAATTTCATGTTTCCAACTTTAATAGTTTTCACTGGGCGTGATGAGTGAGTGAGTGAGTCAGACAGGACATTTTCTTTCAATTATTTTTACCGGAATTTCACCCCTCCCCATGGGCCCCTTAAGTTGGATTGATGAAAAAACGCTTGAAAACCTATTTACTTATTTAAGCTGTCTTTTACCCCTGAGTTTGATGAGTGAGTGAATTAGTCAGTTAGGACACTTTCTCTCCTTTTCCCCCCAGAATTTCACCCCACCCCATTGGCCCCTTAAATTAATTTATGAAAAAACGGTCGAACACCGATTTACTTACTTTTTAAGCTGATTTTATTTTCGCTGAGTTTCAAATTTCTCGCCTATGTCGTTTAAGATACAGGCCTACACGCTCCGTTAGGAATCCTTCAACCCCCACTTTTCACCCCTTTCACCTCATAATAATACACCACATCGAAAAACCCTTATACACATGTCTGCTTATTAGCCTAATTTTCACATTTTGCAAAAATGAGGAAAAAGTAGACCTATGAGATCGATCCGGGAAAATGTGTGTCTGTCTGTCTGTCTGTCTGTCCTTCTGTCTGTCGGTCTGTCTGGCTGGCTGTGTGTCCCCCCCTATCAACTCCTAAACGGCTGCAGCAATCAAAACCAAATTTAGTATGAGTAAAGATGTGCACCGGAATATCTCACCTCCATATTTGAAAATGATGTCAGTGCTACCAACTGCTGAAAAAACGCACTAGAAATTTGAGCTCCATGTTGGATATCTTGCAAGGTATGCATGGGAGCTATTCCAAAATTGGCACACATGGAGATAATAATATTTCAGTTTAATTTCCAGGAGGCCAACCATGACTGTGTTGCCAAAATAATTTTAAGCCTTCTGATAGGTCCAATGTTTAAATGCATTTAACTTCTACACTATCAATTGGATTTAAACCAAATTTAGTATGAGTAATGATGTGCACCGGAATATCTCACGTCCATATTTGAAAATGATGTCAGTGCCACCAACTGCTGAAAAAACGCACTAGAAATTTGAGCTCCATGTTGTATATTTTGCAAGGTATGCATGAGAGCTATTCCAAAATTGGCACACATGTAGATAATACTATTTCAGTTTAATTTCCATGAGGCCAACCATGACAGTGTTGCCAAAATAATTTTAAGCCTTCTGATATGTCCAATGTTTAAATGCATATAACTTCTACACTATCAATTGGATTTCAACCAAATTTTGTATGTAATATCTGTACATAAACAGATATGACTGAGCGTATTCTTAAGAGCCACCAGGGCTGCCAACTGTTAATAATTGCTCTCTTTATTTTTTTATCCAAATACCAATATATCAGAAAGTATGCAGGCCAACAGCTTTAAACTATGCACACGTATATTCTGACATTTTAGATTAATTTCGAGTAACTTATATACGTCAGTTCTACCAACATGATTATAAGCCTGCTGATACGACCAATTTTTAAATACATGTAACTTCTATACTATCAATTGGATTTCAACCAAATTTCGTATGTGCTAGGTGTACCATAACAGATATGACTATAAGTATTGTTAAGAGCAATCAGAGCTGCCAACTGTTAATAAATGCTGTCTATATTTATTTTACACTAATATCAATATACCAGAAAGTATGCAAGCCAACAGCTCTATACTTTGTACATGTATAGCACCTGACATTCTAGATTAATTTGGAGTAATTAATACAAGGCAGTGCTGCTAACATGATTCTATGCCTGCTGATATGTCCAATTTTAAAATACATGTAACTTCTATACTAACAAATGGATTTCATCCAAAATTGGCACAACAAGATATCATAATATTTCAGATTATTTCTGACCAGCACACGCATGGTATTGTTGGCAACATGCTTTTACGCGTGCTGATAGATCCGATGTCTAACTGCATGTAACGTCCATTGGACTTCAACCAAATTTTGTATTCTGTACCTTAAGAGATTGAACTAAGAATATATTCAGTTGCCAGGACTGCCAACTGTAGTGCTCTATTAGGCTACATTATACCAGGTATATTTTGAACTAATTAGATATTTCGATATTACCAACTTAATTTCGTCATTATTCTAGATAGGTTCATATACTGTAGAATAATCATTGGCATGAAAAGTAGGCTGTATAGTTCTTCACGGAACAACTTGTTTTTAATGATTAGTTTATATGCCGAGTATCACATCCACAAATGAAACCACTCGTGAGATATTGTTATTCAATGAAATGCAGGTTTAACCCCCTTAAAACCCCTTTAGAACCTGAATATCCAAAAATCCTCCCTTAGTGTATGGTTTTGACATACAACGAACATATCCCCGAAATGTCATGTTTCCAACTTCAATATTTTTGGCTGGGCTATGATGAGTGAGTGAATGAGTCAGGACATTTTCATTCAATTTCTTTTTCTTCTGAATTCACCCCTCCCGATTAACCCCTTCAATTAGATTGATCAAAAAAAACTGTCGATAAGCTATTTACTTACTTTAAAGCAGTTTTCCCCCTGAGTTTGATGAGTGAGTGAGTCAGTCAATCAGTTAGGACACTTTCTTACCTGTTTCCCCCCCCCCCCCCCCCCCAGAATTTCACCCCTCTCCATGGGGCCCCTTAAATTGGATTTATGAAAAAACGGTCTAACACATATTTACTTATATTTTATGCTGATTTTTTCCGTTGAGTTTCAAACTCCTCACCTATGTCGTTTAAGAGATGCACGCTCCGTTAGGAATCCTTCAATCCCCACTTTTCACACCTTTCAATTCATAATATACACCACATCGAAAAACCCTCAGTCACGTGTCTTCTTACTTTTTAATGATGAGTTTATATGCCGTGTATCTCATCCCCCAATGAAACCAATCGGGAGATATTGTTATTCAATGAAATGCAGGTTAAACCCCCTTAAGACCCCTTTAGAACCTGAATATCAGAATATCCTCCCTTAGTGGAGAGTTTTGACATACAATGAACATATTCCCAAACTGTCATGTTTCTAACTCCAATAATTTTGGCTGGGCGATGATGAGTGTGTGAGTGAGTGAGTCAGGACATTTTCTTTCAATTTTCTTTTTTCAGAATTTCACCCCTCCCCATGAACCCCTTCAATTTGATTTATGAAAAAAAAAGAACTGTCGAACAGCTATTTACTTACTTTAAAGCAGTTTTTTCTCCCTGAGTTTGATGAGTGAGTCAGTCAGTCAGTCAATCAGTTAGAACACTTTCTTTACTGTCCCCCCCCCCCGCCCACCCAGAATTTCACCCCTCCCCATTGGCCCCTTAAATTGGATTTATGAAAAAAAAACGGTCAAACACCTATTTACTTATTGCTTATGTTGATTTTTTTCACTGAGTTTCAAACTCCTCGCCTATGTCGTTTAAGAGATACACGCTCCGTTAGGAATCTTACAATCCCCACTTTTCACCCCTTTCACCTCATAATATACATCACATCGAAAAACCCTCAGACATATGTCTTCTTATTTTTAATGGTGAGTTTATATGCCGAGTATCACATCCACCAATGAAACCAATCGGTAGATATTGCTATTCAATGAAATGCAGGTCTACCCCCTTAACACCCCTTTAGAACCTGAATATCCAAAGATCCTCTCATAGTGGGCATTTCCGGCCCTAGGGGAAGCTGCATACCTAATTTCATTCCATTCCGTTCGGTGGTTTCTGAGATTTCGTGATGAATGAATGAGTGAGTGAGTGAGTGGTATTTGACAAATATATACAGTAGTAGATAGTGTCAAGTCTTCGTTATGCTAAACTCGGTTGACAGTGCTGTGTGAGCAGTTGAGTAAGTAACGGGATTTCAAGTAAAGATCCTCATTTTCTATAGCGGTAGTGCAGAGCGCAACTGGTATCCAGTCGGCCGTGTCTCGACTTGAGCTATGTTGCCATGGAAACTATCTGCCTTGCCATTCCTTCATGAGTATATTAGCCTACTTTCGATTTTTGCAAAAAATGAAAGTAGACTTATGAGATTAACACAGGGCGAAAGAAGTGTGTCTGTCTGTGTGTGTGTATGTGTGTGTGTCTGTGTGTGTGTGTGTGTGTGAGTCTGTGTGTGTGTGTGTGTGTGTCTGTGTGTGTGTACTCTGAATGTCTGTCCCCCCCTATCAATTCGAACACGGTGAATGCGAATTGAACGAAATTTGGTACAAAGGTAGCACTAGCAAAGGACGCCTCAGTGTCATGTTTTATATCGCCGCCATCTTGACGGAAACGTCATGGCGGCCACACAAATGTTCAAAGCTTAAATCAAATTACGACTAACCTATTCATCCGATCTCTACCAAATTTTGCAACAACATACCTTTATGAGGGGAGCATCCTTTGACCAAACCAATAGGTCATCAGCGTAAAAGTTTGCGGATGGCGGCCATCTTTGTGTGAAAATCGATTCCCCCTATTAATTCGAACACGGTGCAACTGAATGGAACGAAATTTGGTACAGAGGTAGTACTAACAAAAAGCACCTCAGTGTCATGTTTTATATCGCCGCCATCTTGACGGAAACGTAATGGCGGCCACACAAATGTTCAAAGCTTAAATCAAATTACGACTATCCTAATCATCCGATCTCTACCAAATTTTGCAACAACATACCTTTATGGGGAAAGCATCCTTTGACCAAACTAATAGGTCATCAGCGTAATAGTTTGCGGATGACGGCCATCTTTGTGTGAAAATTGATTCCCCCTATTAATTAAAACACGGTGCAACCGAATGGAACGAAATTTGGTAAAGAGGTAGTACTAACAAAAGGCACCTCAGTGTCATGTTTTATATCGCCGCCATCTTGACGGAAACGTAATGGCGGCCACACAAATGTTCAAAGCTTAAATCAAATTACGATTAACCTAATCATCCGATCTCTACCAAATTATGCAACAACATACCCTTATAGAGGAAGCATCCTTTGACCAAATGAATAGGTCATTAGCCTAATATTTTGCGGATGGCGGCCATCTTTGTGTGAAAATCAATTCCCCCTATTAAGTCAAACACGGTGAAACCGAATGGAACGAAATTTGGTACAGTGGTAGCACTAGCAAAGGGCATCTCAGTGTCATGTTTTATATCGCCGCCATTTTGACAGAAACGTAATGGCGGCCACACAAATGTTCAAAGCTTAAGTTAAATTACGACTAACATAACCATCCGATCTCTACCAAACTTTGCAACAACATACCTTTATGGAGGGAGCATCCTTTGACCAATCTAATAGGTTATTAGCCTAATAGTTTGCGGATGGCGGCCATCTTTATGTCAAAATTGATTCCCCCTATTAATTCGAACACGGTGGAACCGAATGGAACGAAATTTGGTACAGAGGTAGCACTAGCAAAGGGCACCTCGGTGTCATGTTTTATATCGCCGCCATCTTGACTGAAACGTAATGGCGGCCACACGAATGTTCAAAGCTTAAATCAAATTACGATTAACCTAATCATCCAATCTCTACCAAATTTTGCAACTACATACCTTTATGGAGGGAGCATCCCTTGACCAGTATAATAGGTCATTCGCCTCATAGTTTGCGGATGGCGGCCATCTTTGTGTCAGAATCGATTTCCCCTATTAATTCAAACACGGTGAAACCAAATGAACGAAATTTGGTACAGAGGTAGCACTAGCAAAGGGCATCTCAGTGTCATGTTTTATATCGCCGCCATATTGACAGAAACGTAATGGCGGCCACATAAATGTTCAAACTTAAGTTAAATTACGACTAACATAACCATCCGATCTCTACCAAACTTTGCAACAACATAGCTTTATGGAGGGAGCATCCTTTGACCAATCTAATAGGTTATTAGCCTAATAGTTTGCGGATGGCGGCCATCTTTATGTCAAAATTGATTCCCCCTATTAATTCGAACACGGTGGAACCGAATGGAACGAAATTTGGTACAGAGGTAGCACTAGCAAAGGGCACCTCGGTGTCATGTTTTATATCGCCGCCATCTTGACTGAAACGTAATGGCGGCCACACGAATGTTCAAAGCTTAAATCAAATTACGATTAACCTAATCATCCGATCTCTACCAAATTTTGCAACTACATACCTTTATGGAGGGAGCATCCCTTGACCAATATAATAGGTCATTCGCCTCATAGTTTGCGGATGGCGGCCATCTTTGTGTCAAAATTGATTCCCCCTATTAATTCGAACACGGTGAAACCGAATGGAACGAAATTTGGTACAGAGGTAGCACTAGCAAAGGGCACCTCAGTGTCATGTCTTATATCACCGCTATCTTGACGGAAACGTAATCGCGGCCACCCAAATGTTAAAAGCTAAAATGTAATTACGACCAACCTAATAATCTAGTCTCTACCAAATTTTGCAACACCATATCTTTATGTGGGAAACATATTCTGACCAAACTGCAAGAGCATCAGCCCAATAGTTTGCAGATGGTGGCCAAGTCTGTGTGCAAATCGATTCCCCCTATCAATTCAAACACGGTGAAACCGAATTGAACGAAATTTGGTACAGAGGTAGCAATAGAAAAGGGCACCTCATATTCATGTTTAATATCCCTATAGCACGTTGTATTTCAACAGGCTACTACAACCAACATTCAATCATACTCCTTGAAAAGGACAAAGATTTATAACAATACCCATGCATTTAGGAGAAAGTAGGCTATATGTTCTTTACTGAACATCTTGTTTTTATGATTTGATTAGCCTGTGCTTGAGTGCAAAAGGGCCGAAATCAGAAGAATGAGAGAGACTATCGAAAATTCATGTAGCCAGCGGTTCCTTCTGTGTCCTAGATTATGTTTATGCAAAATTTGGTTGTGATTGGTGGAACGGTGTAGATTTGTTTACGGAACAGACCCACCCACATACATACATACAGACTTTCACTTTTATATATAAGATTTGTTGATATTGGTGGAACGGTGTAGATTTGTATTCTAACAGACCCACCCACATACATACATACATACAGACTTTCACTTTTATATATAAGATTGCCATTATGGGCTCGTACTTTTTTTCTCGTCCAATAAATTGACTTGGGATCCTGATATATGTACCAGTCATTCACAGGACAGGATAGGCGATGTTAATTTTTGAAATGCTTTGGAGAGGTCATTGATCTTTTGTTTTTAGTTTTTCTCAATTTGCATTTCTAAGGCACAAGCATCGGGGGGATGAAACCACTATTGGTACCGCCTCCAGGGTAGTGCACGAGGTAGCAATACACGCCTTTAGACGTCACTACTGTCGATACTGGGTTGTTGTTACATGAGTCTTCAGTATTTTGACTGGTTTGATGCAGCGATTCACGCCTCTCTGTCCTGAGCTAACCGTTTTATCTATATAGCACCGCATCTTACATCTGAGACAATCTGTTTAAAATATTCTAACTTTTGTCTACCTCTACAATTATTGCCATCGACTCTTCCTTCTATAACTAAGTTTGCTATTCCTGGGTGTCTTAATATGCGTCCTAACAACCTATCTCTTGTCTTCAGTAGCAGTCGCCAGAAACATCTCTCCTATCCCACTCATCCTAATAACTCTTCATTCGTTTCTCTATCTACTCATCTGAGCATCATTTTCCTGTAAAACCACATTTCAAACGATTCAATTGTCCTCTTTTCTTCTGCACCAAAAGTCCAAGTTTCACTACCATAAAGTGCAACTATCCAGACAAAGGCTCTCAAAAGTGACTTCATAGAACCTACAGTGTAAATCTCTCTTTGATGTCAACAGATTTCTTTTCTGAAGAAATGCTTTCCTTGCCTGAGCCAGACTACTCTTTATATCCTCTTTGGTTCGTCCATCACTTGTTATTTTGCTTCCTAAGCAGCAGAAGTCTCCTACTTCCTTCAGCTTTTCGCCTGCCAATTTGACGTCCATAGGGCTTGATGATTTTTTTGGGCTGCATTCCATTATTTATCTTTTACATTTATTGATTTTCATCATGAATAATTCTTTCCTCAAGACGGAGCCCACACCATTTAAAACTCATTCAAATCCTCTGGTGAATAGGCTTAGATGACAATGTCATCAGCAAATATCAGAGTTGAAACTATTTCACCGTGATTCTTTACTCCTACTTATAAATTTTCTCTAATTTCCTTCATTGCTTGTTCAATGCATTGATTGTAAAGTTCGGATGATACGTTGCAGCCTTGCCTTACACCTTTCTGAATACCAGCTTCTCTCTCATGGTCTTCGGCTCGTATAACTGCCGTCTTGTATCTGTATAAATTGTAGGCAGACCACCGTCCTATCCCTGGACTTAATGCAATCCTTTACAATATGTCGAACAACTTACTCCTATCAACTTTATCAAATGCCTTTTCTAAGTCTACAAATGTCATGAACGTTCTCTTTTGTTTTTCTAATCTACGTTCCCAGACCAGCCTAAGACATTACACCTTCCCTTGTACCTACGTTTCTCTTGAAACCAAATTGGTCGTCACTCAACTCTGTTTCCATCTGCCCTACAATCCGCTTGTAAATTAGTCTATTCAGTATCTTTGAAGCATGAGTGATCAAGCTGATTGTACGGTAATCTTCACATATGTCAGCTCCTGCTTTCTTCGGTATAGGGATGAGAACGTTCTTCTGAAAATCAGAGGATATCTCACTTGTTTCATGAATCCTACACATCAAGTGAAATAACCTGATCAGACCTTCATCACCTATTTGGTACCGTTATTAAATTCTGTCTCATGTTCCACAGGATTGTTGTATAGTAGGGTTGTACATATTGGGACATAGAACTTTTCGAATACGAATATTTAATTTGTACATACGAATAGTTAGACTGTTCGAATTGTTGCCCCATTCAAATTTTAGTATTAGTACATTCAAATATTAGAATTATTCGAAATTCCAACTTATTTGATTTTATAAATATTTGCATTAGTGAAATGCCCGACCATTTAAACAATAATCAAATGATTCAATGGATGTATGGAAGAAGACAACCCCTCACCCCTGCCAATAGCTGAAGAACTTCCACCCGCACACAGCGGTAGCTGTTTGGTGTGGAAGTCCCTGAACAGGTTGCGATCAGTAGTTGGAAGATCCCAAGACAATCTGAGGAGATGGGGCCACAGTACTGGTCTTGCGAATGTGGACAAGAACAAACCACAATACACATGCTTCATTGCCCTCTGTGCTCTTCTTCTTGTGCAGAGGAAGATCTCCAGCTAGCCACTCCAAGCGCCTTGGATGAGCTCAGTATTGGGCTCGTGCTATATAGACAATTTTACCCATATACAGTATGTATAGCAACTGTACAATTGTATGTTTCCGACACGAGAAATAAATCAAAAAATTCAATCACCAAGTCGAATCATTCAAATGTTCGAATAATTATAATACACATAGAAACAAATAGAAAATAAAGTATGAAGGAAAAAAGGAAAGGCCGAAGGGAGGACGAAAGAAAGAAAGAAAGAAACAAGAAGTTCCGTGACGAATTAAAGAGCCGACTTTTCTTAAAATTTAAGATTCATGCCAATGATTAATCTATATGGATCTATCTAGAATAATGACGAAATTAAGTTGGTAATATCGAAATTTCTAATTAGTTCGAAATACTGTAAACCTGGCATAATGTAGCCTAATAGAGAACTACAGTTGGCAGCCCTGGTGACTGAATACATTCTTAGTTCCATCTCTTAAGGCACAGAATACAAAATTTGGTTGAAGTCCATTGGATAGCATGGACGTTACATGCAGTTAAGCATTGCATCTAACAGCGCGAGTAAAATCATGTTGGCAACAATGACATATATGTATTGGTCAGAAATAATCTTAAATAATATGATCTATTGTTGTGTCAATTTTGTATGAAATCCATTGGTTAGTATAGAAGTTACATGCATTTTAAAATTGGACCTATCAGCAGGCTTAGAATCATGTTGGCAACACTGGCGTAGCCCTATATTAGCTATTCCAAATTAATCTAGAATGCCAGGTACTATACGTGTGCAAAGTTTAGAGCTATTGTCTTGTATACTTTCTGATATATTGATATTAGGGTAACAAAAATAGAGACAGAATTTATTAACAGTTGGCAGCCCTGGTTGCTCTTAAGAATACGCATAGGCATATCTGTTATGGTACACTTAGCATACATTAAATTTGGTTGAAATCCAAATGATAGTATAGAAGTTACAAGTATTTAAATTTGGACCTCTCAGCAGGCTTAGAATCATGTTGGTAGCACTGACGTATATAAGTTACTCCAAATTAATATATAATATCAGGTACTATACGTGTGCATAGTTTAAAGCTAACTGTAACTCACGGTGAGCACGAAAACTGCGAGTAGCTCTAGTAAGGAAGACAATCAGATAAGTAGTTAGCCTATAATATTATACACACATCAAAAAAAGTTTTGCATCACCTCGGTTCCAAGAGTTCCGGAACCTTTAAATACAAAGGGAATAGAGATCAACACAAACAACATTTCAGCTCGTTTTATTGCTCATGAGACCCACACATTGCATGTTGTACCATCATACAGCTAGACTTTCAGCATTTGTGGTCCAGATTGCAGTACACACCACTACCTCTAATACCCAGTAGCACGTCCTCTTGCATTGATGCATGCCTGTATTCGTCGTGGCATACTATCCACAAGTTCATCAAGACACTGTTGGTCCAAATTGTCCCACTCCTCAACGACAATTCGGCGTAAATCTCTCAGAGTGGTTGGTGGGTCAAGACGTCCATAAACAGCCCTTTTCAACATATCCCAGGCATGTTCGATAGGGTTCATGTCTGGCGAACATGCTGGCCACTGTAGTCGAGCGATGTCGTTATCTTGAAGGAACGCATTCACAAGATGTGCACGATGAGGTCGAGAATTGTCGTCCATGAAGACAAATGCCTCTCCAATATTCTGCCGATATGGTTGCACTATGGGTCGGAGGATGTCATTCAGGTATCGTAAAGCCGTTTCGGAGCCTTCCATGACCACCAGTGGCGTACGTCGGCCCCACATAATGCCACCCCAAAACATCAGGGAACCACCACCTTGCTGCACTCGCTGGACAGTGTGTCTAAGACGTTCAGCCTGACCAGGGTGCCTCCAAACACGTCTCCGACGATTGTCTGGTTGAAGGCATATGCGACACTCATCGGTGAAGAGAACGTGATGCCAATTCCGTGGGGTCCATTCAGCATGTTGTTGGGCCCATCTGTACCGCGCTGCATGGTGTCGGGGTTGCAAAGCTGGACCTCGCCATGGACGTCGGGAGTGAAGTTGCGCATCATGCAGCCTATTGCGCACAGTTTGAGTTGAAACACGACGTCCTGTGGCTGAACGAAACGCATTATTCAACATGGTGGCATTGCTGTCAGGGTTCCTCCGAGCGGCAATCCGTAAGTAGCGGTCATCCACTACAGTAGTAGCCCTTGGGCGGCCTGAGCGAGGCCTGTCATCGACAGTTCCTGTATCTCTGTACCTCCTCCATGTCCGAACAACATCGCTTTGGTTCACTCTGAGACGCCTGGAAACTTCCCTTGTTGAGAGCCCTTCTTGACACAAAGTAACTATGCGGACGCGATCGAACTGCGGTATTGACCTTCTAGGCATGGTAGAACTACAGACAACATGAGCAGCGTACCTTCGTCCTGGTGGAATGACTGGAACTGATCGGCTGTCGTACCCCCTCCGTCTAATAGGCCCTGCTCATGCATGGTTGTTTACATCTTTGAGCAGTTTTAGTGACATCTATGAACAGTCAAAGGGACTGTATCTTGGATACAATATACACAGTCAACGTCTATATGCCGGAGATCTGGGAACCGAGGTGATGCAAAACTTTTTTTGATGTGTGTAGTTTAACCATAGTTGATTTTTACAACCCTATAATCACTCCAAATATACAAACTCCGGATATCTATCACCATTTAGCATTTCACCTAACATCATATAATATACTGCATTTAGCATACTCCGGCAGTTTCAGTTCCAATACTGCAACTAAATAATTGTAAATATTGTAAATATTTTCACCTGTATTTCAATCATAGATTTTATAGCCTAAGTGTAATGGATCTGATGATGATCGCTTGACGATCGAAACTGGTCATCCTAGTGTATTTATTAATCTCATGTAAGTTATTTCAGGATTAGGGCATAACCCATCTCTTTTGGCTACATTCGTGTTGACCGACTGAAAAGCACTAAACTCTTGTAGACATATTTCTTTACACAAATTGCTGTAATTTTCGGGTACTTATCATCTTCCAATAATTCAAATATTTGAACTGTCCGGTTTGTTTTAATAATCAACTATTCGAAATACTCGAATGTTCGAATGATTCTAACAACGGAACCTTTCGGACATCTGCATTGTTCAAATACTCAAATTCTTCGAACATTCTAGTAATTTATTCGAATTTCTATTGGTGAATTTTCGAAGTACCGTGTTATGTACAGTCCATTATGGTGTTTGAAGCCACCTTTAGCCTATTTTCATTTTATGAAAAAAAAAAATAGGCTTATTGGATCACTTTTTGTCCGTGTGTGCGTATGGTGTGTGGTGTGTGTGTGTGTGTGTGTGTGTGTGTGTGTGTGTGTGTGCTCCTAATAAATTACCGTATAAACGGCTGGAGCGATTTCAATGAAACTCGGTAAGGTCATAGCAACATTTTGGGTGACCCCGACCGTGTCCTTCAAATTTTAATACGTCTCACCAATCCAACATGGCGGCTGTGTGAAATATTTCACCGGCATTCCATTTCTCATAAACTATTAGACTACTGATATCACCCTGAAATTTTGTACGGTGAAAAAGGGCACTACAAAACGTTTACCTATGGGGCGTTCAAAGACCTGCTAACTACAAAACGAACATGGCGGCCAAGCGAATTTGAAACTTTAAATAGACCTTCCTCGCGAGTATCCCATCCACACGAAATGAAACATAGTACAGCAAATGTTTAATCACATTGTAATGCAATAGCATCTAATTTAGTTCAATTGTTCACATAACCTCAAGATGGTGGCTGTGCACATTTTTTAATTTAAGTTTTTATTTCAGGTGTATTAATCAAGCGACAGAGTGAATGTTTGAATAATGAACCTACGCAAGCATCGTCATCTAATAGTATATAACTCTATGCCTACTTCAAAATGGCGACCAACCCAAATATTTAGACGGTTCTCAATATCTATTAAACTATGATAACAATCAAACTGAAATTTTGTACGTTGATAGAGATTGTGAACATAAGTTCACCTATGGAAATTTCAATAACCTGGTCAGCACAAATGCAACATGGTGGCAACGCGAAATTCAAATATTTAAAATGAAGTTTCTCGCGATTTTACCATACGAGCGCAGTGAAACTTGGTACGGTAAATGCTAAGACAAATTTTCATCTACTGACGCCTAATTTATTTCAATTGTTTTCATAACCTCAAAATGGTGTCTGTGCGAAATTTTAATATCTCGTTTTTATTTCTTGTGCTGTAATTATGCGATTGAAGTTTAAATAATAAACCTACGCATATATCTTCATCTAATAGTACAATACTCTATGCCCTACATTATATAAAGATACTAAATGGCGACCATCCGAAATATTAAGGGCCGGTTTCACCAGTTCCGCTTAACGAACTAAGGGTGGTTTAAACTATCCTCAAGGATGTGGCCCGTTGCACCAGACCATAAGCAATGGATTAAAGTAGGTTTAGATTAAGCGGCCGTGCTCGGTGGTTTAAGACATAAGGATGGTTTAAGCCGTTCACTCATACGCCAAAATGGCGGCCGGCCCCATTGTGTCTGATCCATATCTCAGTAGGTTGGAGGTGTTGTTATATAATGTAGTGAACGAAATAATAAAACAAGTATTATTAAATGGTTTATAATGACGGCACAATACACTGAAGAGATATTTTCTTCCGTGTGATAATTTGCTAAGCAGTAGTATCTATGCGTCTTGATAAAGCCACAAAGCATTAAATCGTGTTTGGTTGAGTGGATAACATTCCTGACTCCTGCCCGGAGTGCCGGGGTTCGATTACCAGCGGTGAGGAATATTTTTGCTTGACTTTTATTGTTTTTGTTGTTTTATAATTACTCAGTCCTTATAATATATAGCCTACATAGTGTGCATTTTGCGATGCAAATTAAATATATACGTATAACATTCTTTCAGCGCGCTGCCACAGGGATTCCCTTCACGTTCCTAAAATCGCGGTAGCTTGTACTACAGACTTCATAGCTTTTGACAGCGTATAATGAAATACTCTTCTTTATATTGTCAGTACCGCAATGTACATTTTTGGTTGTTAAACTAAATATTGGCCCAGGGACGGATGTAGAAATCCTTAGCGAATGACGAACTAGCCTATTGTGGATGCTTGCGATACAACATGCTGTGTCATTCGTATACATACTGTATAATATCATTAGAAAATACGCACTATATGTGCTTAATGCTATAAAGTATGCGAAGGCCTATTTATAAAACAAGAGATAGAATGCAAACCAAGTAAGAAAACATAACCTTCGCAAGATGCAACCATCTCAATGTGGGGTGTAGTCAATAACATGTTCAGGAAGTACCGTTATGATAATGAAAAATACACTGCATTATATTTCAACAGCGGTTTTCCCAGCGTCTACTACAGCTGATGCTCACGTCTCGCAAACACAGTAGGCAATTCTTTCTACAACTAGTAATCTATTTTATAGTCGCCAACCCAAAAGTAGAACAGCTGTAGTCGTGGAAAAATATTGCAACGGCTAGAAACAAATGATAATCGTAACCAACATGACAAACAAAATCAATCTCGGAGGATCAATACTGCCGAAATTATTTCATATTATATGTATGATGCGAATACAATAATAGCGTTCAAATAGCTCCCTAGATACTTAAGCTGTCATTCCTTCCTTATATTGCATATGATCGTTATGCAAGTAATTCTGCACGGCTGGGGTTATGTTGGCATAACGGTAAGATTGCGTATTCTTAGCTGCACGGTGCATTTCTCACGCAACGAAGATCTTGGACTCCCACCGTAGACTCAGTTCACCTAAGCGAAGTACGAGTCGGGTTGGTGCAACACCCAGCCTTAAGCCGTCGTATTTAAGATCGCTTAACCGTAAACCACCCTTAGCAAAGCAGGGTTTAAGCGGCCTCGTGGTGAAACCGGCCCTTAGACGGTTCTCAATATGTAAGAATGTAATACAGCAATCAAACTGAAGCTTTGTATGTTGATTGGGGCAATTAACATAAGTAGGATATATGAAAATAGGCTGTATAGTACTTCATGGAACTACTTGTTCAGTATTGCCTTAGTAAACAAAATATTGGTGCTTTTCAGTCGGTCAACACAATTGTACCCAAATGAGATGGGTTATTCCCTAATCCTAAAAAGAATACATGAAATTGCTATTACACTTGACGATCGAAACTGGTCTACCAAGTGTATGTATTAATCTCATGTTTTTTTTCGGGATTAGGGAATAACCCATCACATTTGGGTACAATCGTGTTGACCGACTGAAAAGCGTCAAACTTTTATGTACAGTCCAATTGTATAGTCATTGTCAGGTGCGCAGTAGAGATATGCCACACTCGATGGATGGGATGGGAATCTTAAACGTTCGAAAAGCTCAGGTTCGAATTCCAACACCAACATTGGTCATCCTAAAAGTCATTATTACCGGAGAGACAAGCATCAAAGGTTAACGTAACTTATTTTTGACTCATTTTCAACATATGAAATATAAGCTTAGCTTAAGCTTATGAGATCAACTTCTATCCATGTGTATATGTGTTTGTCTGTAGGCCACACGATTATTCTTTTATTTTATTTAAGAGAGTGATTTTAATGAAACTTGGTAAGGACTTACGGCTACACCGTCCAACTCCGACAGTGCATTTCTAATTTCGATAAATGCCACCAATCCAATATGTCATTCACGCGAAAAATCTTACCAGTAATCAATATCTCCGAAACTATAAAAACAATCAATTTTGAATGTCATATGGAGAAAGGGCATTAAAGTAAGGTCACATATCTGACTTTCATAAACCTGATAAGCTTGAAACCAACATTGGGCCACACGATTACAAATATCGAAATTCAGTTTTCCTGGTAGCCTAATCATCTGAGCGCAGGGAAACTGGGCATAGTGAATAATAAAGAAAGCTCTTCAGTCGACCAACACAAATGTTTGTGTCCAATTACAATAGGCGGGAAAACAAGTATTTATATGCCCTAAAGTGAAAACACTACATAAGATATTTATCACAAAATAACGATGACAAGTTTCGAACGTCAGCATTCATCCTCAGATCCTGCTCACTTAGGCTTAATTAATTGCCATGTTTATGAATTACACTTATGCACAAATATATAACAATGTTAAGATTACATACGTTTGTAAAAACTTCCCTAACGCGTCAATCTTATTTCCAGATGTTATTGTTCATTACTTTGGTTGCTACGTTAATGTTGATGTATTTTAAATGGGTTAACCTGTGTTCTTTTGAATTATTATTGTGACCAGATTCAAAAGTGAGGTCTACACTATTTTGTTAATTATGTTCTTAATCAACCGTTCCGTTCCGTGCCGTGTTATAAGCCCTACGCCAAAATGAAGCCTGCGCCACCTGTTGTTGTTATTTTATTTCTTGTTAGAACTAGACAACACTAAAAAATGGCTTTTATCACTTCAATTCATATCTTAATGTATTGGTGCCTGTTGTAATTCGATTATTGAAAGGAATCCAAGAAGGTGGCTAGTCGAATTTTTAATATAATATGTTTGTACCTTTTGCAAGCGACCGAAGTTATATATTGTGTAATGAATTACATAGTGATATGAACTTAATCACAATCTTATTGACGAATTAATCTAATTGAATTACCAACGGGTATTGAGTAAATTTATTACACCTTAGCCAATAATAATTAATTAATATACATTAATAAATAAATGTACCATTTTCATCCATATTATGATATTAAAATGAAAAGAAAGTAATGTAGTTACGAACAAAGCATTTTAACTATTTTTATTAAAAAAATCATAGAAAACCCAATTAAAATATTAATAACAGAGCTTTGCTCATAGTTACAGTAATTCTTCTTTTCTTTTTAACAGCATAGCTGAAGAAGGCCATAAAATAGCCGAAAATGGTACATTTCTTGAATTAATGTATATTAACAAAAGTTTGGTGCTTTTCAGTCGGTCAACACGAATTTACCCAAAAGAGTTAGGTTATACCCTCATCCTGAAAAAAATTACATGAGATTAATAAATACACTACGATGACCAGTTTCAATCGTCAAGCGATCATCGTCAGATCCAATACTGCAACTAAATAAGTGTACATATTGTAAGGCTGTGTCCCAATAGTACAATTTCAGCCGTAGTGAACTAGATAGTCGACTACTTTGCCGGATGTGACGTCAGAAGTCGTGATCCAATACTGCTTAGCACATAGCAATCAAGTCTGTAGCAGCTAGTGAACGAAAGTGCTTGCTAGATTGTCGACTACGTCAAGGAAGTTATAGAAATATGTAGCTTATCGGAATTGTAGGTTATGTAAATTGTAGGTTGTCTTTGACTTAAGCCAAACACAAACCATAATTATTAGGGCTCGGCTAAAAAGTGATCTTGGCGCATCCATGATCGTCTCGTTCATGTATTGTTTATTTAAAACAGCAGATGAAAGCGCAAAGAGCTTACAAGGAGTAGCAGATAACCGCCATCTTGAGTGTTGGTTTGGTACCAGCATGTAAGTTCAGTGCGTTTCAGAACACAAGTCTATGAAGGAGGCTGTGATCAAGCAGACATGTCCCAAATCTCCGTAGTGCATAGCACATAGCACATAGTAGCTAGCAGCTAGTCAATAGCAGACAACTTGAGTATTGGGACACAGCCTAAATACCTTCACCCGTATTTTCAAACATAGGTTCTATACCCTAAGTGTAATGGATCTGATTATGATCGCTTGACGATCGAAACTGGTCATCCTTGTGTTTTTATTAATCTCATGTAATTTTTTTCAGGATGAGGGTATAACCCAACTCTTTTGGGTAAATTCGTGTTGACCGACTGAGAAGAACCAAACTTTTGTTTTCTAAGGCAACATTGAAATGAGATGGCTGCAAACCCCATAATAATGTATATTAATTTATTATTATTGACTAATGGGTAATACATTCATTAAGTACCGATTTGTATTCATTTAGATTAATGATTATTACTGCCAAAATATCTAAGTACTACTACATAACTCTCTGATTTACATTTAAGGGGTTTCATACCCTAGCGATCACACAATATTCAATATCTCTGCAACTATTTGAGAGATTTTGTAGAATTCTCGACCATGTGTACGTACTAGAAATGTCTCCTCCATTTGCTCACTGTTGATGTGATTACATGATGACATGGTTTGCTCGTAAAGCGAGAATCGTCCGATTTTGTAGCTCCTAGGAGCGTTAGTGTTTTGAGGACCGTGTCCGTTAGCATTGTGGTCTTTGGTAGTGTTTTGAAGAGGTATTTTTTCTTGTAGATTTGACATTTTAAGATCTGATTATGCACACTTGACGACCGAAAAATGTCATTCTTTCAATCCCCCTTTTCTTGTAATATGTGAAATAATTTTCACCCATATGCAATTCTTTTCATATTGTATCACATTTCCTTATGATCGGGATTGAATTGTGTGAACTGACTGAACTGTTACAATATCAATTATTATTAGAGTAACACTGAGACGTTTTGTATACAGTACCTCACTGGTCAGAGCAACTTGGAGGTCACGGGTTCGAGTCGCGCAAGGGTCATATATTTTAAATCTCTACCTTCTATCTAAATGGATTTACAACACACAGCCTAATATCCGAAAGCTTTCATATATAAAAGGCAATCTAACTTTCTTTCTGCAATTGACTAGGCAGTATTGATTTTACATTGCATTAGAGGCGATAATTTAAGAATATTATTGTACTGTATATGGTTACAAAGAGTATGAAGCAGTAGTGTCGCAATGAGACTAATGGTGTTGCTGTTTGTCAATCAGACGTGAATACAAAGGAATCAGTGAATGCCTCACTGTATACGTGAAGAATACCAACCATGACTCTTTTTCACTTGTAAATTAGATTCAAGTTGGTGTGGTCGCAAAATTCGAGTAACATGATAAGAGTACTCCAAAGTAAGCGAAAATAAAAGCTGATAGGAACGACGAACAAGAAAGAATACCAATTTACGGTTAATTTCCAATGAATATATCAATTATGTTACAAACTGTAGTTAGAACTGTGTTGCTAATTTTACGAATACATGTGTATTTGTGTGTCGGAAATGAGACTAAGGGTGGACTTTCATCCGAGGGTTTCAGCAGATTATCACGTTCGACACTGAGCGTGGAACTATCAACACCTGTAAATGAAAGGTTAAGCAATAATTCCGATGAAGTGGTAATTGTTTATGGGTCACAAGTGTTTGAAATGCTTTTACCAACTCTTCACAAACAAATCAATGCTGCAATAAGACTAGTGAACTATTCAGAATTTCCTAAACGGAAACACAGTAAAGTGTTGTATGATGAACTCGACGACGTACCTACTATCATCCTGGGAGAATAAGAAGAACAAATTTTAGAATTGATAGAATGGTGTAACACACACGAAGAATGGATTTATTGTTCTATGTCATGTTATATAACGAGCACCCTAACACTCCCGTGGGAAATACAAGTCTTGAAATAAGGTACCATATCTTCTTCAAAACATTTTGGTTAATTCACATGGTACATAAAGTGATTTTAACACATTTATTTCAGGAAAGAGGAAGTAGCGATATTATTCAGGTGCATTATGCTCACAACCCTTTTTTACCTTTAGGCCCAGTAGATAGAGGAGTAACTCATACATTAAATCTTGATGTGGAAATAAATATTGATAAGATTATACGTTAGAGATTTCAAAACATGGAGAAATACCCTATCTTTTTTGGAGGTTTTGAGAACAGTTATCAAATGAGGCGTCATCATGATGGAAGCTGGAGTGGGCCAAATTATGAACTCTTTAAGGCCTTGGAGCATGTTCTCGGTTGCAAAATGGAGTTCGTTCTGATGCATAAAGAAGATTCAACCACATATATTAGTAATTACGAGATGAGGAACATTGATTTACTGTGGAATAGGGCTGTAATTACAGGAATTGCCAAAAGGAAAGCCTCAATAATGACTTATATTATGAGTAGTTATCACCCGTGTTTCACAATACCGAAGTCTCGGCTCATTCCTCTTTGGATGTCCCCATTCATTTCTTTTGATAGTACAATGTGGGTGTGTCTTTTGGCCTGTTATATTGTAACATCATTATTTTGGTTTTGCTTCCGTTCTCAGCATGCTCATTCTCTGGAGTATAAAAGTTTTATGGACATAGTGTATGTGTTTCTCTCAGCGTCGTGGCCAAGTATGCAAAACATTAAGCGTACTTCCGAAAGATTGGCTTTGGTATTTTTCCTTTATTTTAGTCTTGTTATAGTTACTGGCTATCAGGCGGCTTTGGTTAACTTATTAACTAAGCGCGTGCGATTTCCAGAGATAAAGACCATAGAGGAGCTAGTCGACAGTGAAATACAAATTGGTGTTTACAACTTGGTGATTTTGAAGAGCTATAGATGTTATCGGATATAGATGCACATAAGAAAATGGTACCAAATTTTATAGAACTGGCACCCACAGATGGTTTTGATGTAAGACAAAACTCATTAGTCGTTCCATGTCAGCATCTGTGGCTAAGTAATAATTTTGCGAAACTTTTATCTCGTAATAACAATGTGATTATAGACGAGTCATTCGTGATGCTGGAGACTCGAAAAAGTAAACCTGGTTACCCATTTAATGATCCTGCTAATGACGGGCTAGCAGCTGTTGTAGAAAATGGCCTATTACTGAGATGGGACGTTGTAGCCTTTAGAAAAGAATGAAGCCATATGGAATAGAACCCATTCCAAGATGATTCGCCTACAGCTTACACAATGGAAAACCTCGAGTCAGCCTTCTATATATTGAGCTGTGGATTATTCTGCTCGTCATTTGTGTTCATTGTAGAGCTGATTGTTAGCTGTGTTAAGAAAAGGATACTCTAAATAATTCAAATTTTCATTTCCATCATCCATGCAATGACATTCGAGGTGATACTGTCCACTCTTCTTTGTTTCCTCTGGGCTATCGGGGAGTCTTATCCAAGGTTGTTTTACTGGCAGCTTTAGTCTCCTGGTTGCTTATTGCCTTGATGAACGGAAAGAGGTTGATTGTTAGTGATATTTGACCATAGTATGGCAAGAGGCTGCTGTCTTCTGATGAGCGTTACTCATATATTACTGACTTCAGGTAGCCAGTAGACCGACGGGTAAAAAGGAGTGTTCCAGAGATGATGTGAATTATCTGCCAGAGTCAGACAATAACCGGTTGTACAATAACACACCTGGGCAGTATTTTGCTGTATAGTACACTAAAATCAGGGCTGTTGTACTTAAGGTGCTACCAACTGCTTGCCGTGATGTTCCAGCCAACCTTCTCAGAAAGTTATTTTGATCTTTACGTTTGGTGGTTGTTTTACCTAGATGTGATCGCTACCAAAGGGATCTTTCCAGTATTACAACCAAGTACAATGGAGTGCAAGCACGCCAAATACAGGTTTCTGAATGCGACATGGGATTGGTAGTTAGTTTATATGTCACTTAGGGTGAACACATTTGCTTCTGTTTATTTTAAGACTTGGCCGAAGGCTTCATTGTGTCGTGAGCATCCATTCTGTTTCAGCAAAGTGAGTTCTTTGGGCAGGGAGGTTAATGAATTTCCGTGACAAAGTCTACACCAGTTGAAAGGGTGGGAAAAAACTGCCTCTTTTGCAAGGCCGTGAAATCTGTTCTGGTGATGATATAAAAAATTAGAAATAGTTTGTTATGTCACACAAGGCACTGCTCTGATGAGTTTGGCAAGACAATACTGCATGAAGAAGTTTTCAATAATACATGTATCATTCTATGCACCATGTTCGTTTTGATTTGTTGTCCAATACCAATTGAGGACTTCAAGCAGACACGTGTTAAAGTCATTCGCTATTGCCTAGAAATTAAAACATCTTTGACGTGAAATATTTTGTGACATCAAATAAGGAGAATACACTTGTTCGTATGATAACTTTCCTGTACAGAATCACCTTCCAGCAAAGCATGATTGAGTGTTTTGGTGGCAGGATTAACTTCAACTAATTGCTGACTTTTGAATTTTAGTTCCATTGCTTCA
Source organism: Meconema thalassinum (assembly GCA_946902985.2). Classification (NCBI taxonomy): domain Eukaryota; kingdom Metazoa; phylum Arthropoda; class Insecta; order Orthoptera; family Tettigoniidae; genus Meconema; species Meconema thalassinum. The sequence goes on from OX336390.1 coordinate 275,369,564, forward strand.
GACTTTCGCTGAAAAATACGAAGCTGGAATGTATAATATGTGTACCTCTGGCAGACACACAATTTTTTTCTTTTTAGATTTCATCCTGAATCAGTATAAATATAAATACTTGACATTGACCTGTTCGATATAGGTATTCATTTGTTGTACCGTTTTAATTAGATGTGTGAATTGTTGCTTTCATATTCAGATTAGATGACCTTGACCGTTTCGGTTGAATATACAGTATTACGATTGAAGGATACATTTGTGACAGATATTAAATTTGTTGAAATGTCGAGTATCATGATGAAACATATACAATTGAAAAGAAATACTGTGAGTTTACGATCTCAGGAATGGTTTTATGTCTTTGATACAATAGTAGTCTATTATTCTTTATTAATATTTGCCTCTGTTTCTACATAGGTGTATTTTTTGCTGAATAAATTTGGTGTTTCATTTAAATCATACTAATATATAAAAATGAGATGGTGTGTGTCTGTCTGTGTGTTACTCAATAACGCAAGAACCACTGGTCCGATTTAAAATAAAATTTTGTTTGGATATAGCTGAAGTACCGGGTTTACATATAGGATACTCTTGATTTCGATATTTTGCACTATTAAGAAAAGGCGACCATTTTAGTGACGTCACTACACCCTTTGGTTTCAAAATTTCATATTTCCATATCAAATAAAAAGAGAACGCTAAGAAATAGCAAACTTTTGATGGTACATAGGAGCTTTAAAATTTAATTTCCTATCAGAAAGGTCCTTATCACTTTTCATATATCTCCAACAGTTGGCGAGTAAAACCCACATTTGTGACGTCACTAAACCCTTTGGTTTCAAAATTTCTTATTTCCATTTCAAATAAAAAGAGAACGCTATTAAATAGCAATCTTTTGATGGCATACGCGTTCTTTAACATTTAATTTTCTATCCGTAAGGTCCTTATCACGTTTCGTGTATCTCCAACGGTTATCGAATAAAACTTAAATTTGTGCAATAAAACACGGTCAACACCGAGCGGTCCAGTATATCTCTCTATATACAGTGTGGTCCACCAGCCCCTTTTTTTTTTTTTGGAGGAAGGCAACCCAACTAAGGCGTATATCACAGTCATTCTAAAAACATTAGTACCTGCTCCTTTACGTCCATTGTACAACTTTACCGTTGAGTACATCCTAGCGAATATAGTAGAAATCAATAGTGGCAGTGTTCTTTCAATGACCTCAAATATAATGCATGATTGAAACGATCAGAGCTCCGAATAACACCTTCTTACGTTTGGACAGGAAGTGTCTACGAATAGATTCATTAAGTGCCTGCTATACGTCATGGTTCTCGGTAGCTAAGGTGGCTAAAGCAAGAATTGCTAGACTAGCGTCAACGAAGTCGCATTGTTGTAGGTTCGAACCTTGAACTAGTACATTTTTTTTGCTTAATGTCGTTTTTATGTATTATGGACGCATATCTATCTGTTCCAACGAGTGATTTTTTTATTTGGTCCTCAAAAGCACCGTACTTATCCGATGGTACGCAGCCAGATTGGACGACGACATAATGATCAGTAGAACGAAAGCAAGGTATCCTGTATATTCAACGTAGCAAGTGTTCGAAATTTTGACCACCTTTGTTTAAAGGAAAACTCCGACTCACTCAGACGACCCACATAACAAATAGATTTGTTATGTGGGTAGGCTCACGAATAAATGCATCAGACCGTAACTATAATTTCTTTCAACGGCGTCTCTGCGAAAAGCGCTTCCTATACACTTACATTAATAGTTAGTTAGTGAGATTTTAAGGGGCGGAACTATGAGGTCATATGCCCAAAACATGCAGTAAATACAGATACTTATAACATTATTGGTTTTACGTCCCTTTTAACTGCTCTGGCTTTTAGATACGCCGGGGTGCCGGAATTTTGCTCCGAAGGGGATCTTCAACGTGCCACTAAATCTACTGACACGGCTCCCTCGCATTTGCGCACCCTCGAATGCCAGCTGACTGCGCCAGGATACGAACCTGCAACCATGGTCACAGCACGCGAGAACGTTACCGCTGAGCCTCGCAGCATGGCAGTAATTACAGAACGTGCCATATTATTATAAATATTGAACTATTAAAATTCTAATTATCACGAATAGAGTCGCCTCCGTTGCGTAGTGGTCACCGTGATTAGTTGCCAACCCGGACGTCCTGGGTTCAATTCCCGGCTCTGCCACGAAATTTGAAAAGTGGTATGAGGACTGGGACGGGGTCTACTCAGCCTCGGGTGGTCCAAATGAGTAGAGGGGGTTCGATTCCAACCTCAGCCATCCTCAAAGTGGTTTTCCGTGGTTTCCCACTTCGCCTTCGGGCAAATGCCGGGATGTTACCTACCGTACGGCCACGGCCGCCTCCTTCCCTCTTCCTTGCCTATCCCTCCCGATCTTCCCCTCCCATCCCATCCCTCAAGAGGACCCTGTTCGCTTTGCAGGCCGCCTGAGCGAGGTGCTGATCCCACCTCCCCAGTTGTATCCCCCAGACGACATGTTTCAAGTTCCTGGACACTGTCCGTAGAGGCGGCAATGATGACTCCGTGGGAAAAACGAACCTGGAGGGTAAAATCGACTAAAAAAATAATAATTATAACGAATAGTACCCATCCTTGGTTTTGAACAGTTTTTTTAAATTTATTTAGTCAATTTACCCTCTAGGTTGGTGGTTCCCACGGACTCAGCGAGGGAACTCACCACTACCGCCTCTATGGGCAGTCCTGGAGCTTGGAACATCTGGTCGGGAGGGATACAACTGGGGTGGCAGCTAACCATGCTGACCGCTACGCTAAGGAGGCGCCTGTATTGAACTGTATTTAGGGAAAATCAGTCGCCTCCGTAGCGTAGCGGTCAGCATGGTTAGCTGCCGCCCCGGAGGTCCTGGGTTCGATTCCCGGCTCTGCCACGAAATTTGAAAAGTGGTATGAGGACTGGAACGGGGTCTACTCAGCCTCGGGTGTTCCAAATGAGTAAAGGGTGTTCGATTCCCACCTCAGCCATCCTCGAAGTGGTTTTCCGTGGTTTCCCACTTCGTCTTCGGGCAAATGCCGGGATTGTACCTTCTTCAAGGCCACGGCTGCCTCCTTCCCTGTTCCTTACCTATCAATCCTGACCATCCATTACCTTCCCTCATGAGGCCCCTGTTCGCTTTGCAGGTGAGGCCGCCTGGGCGAGGTGCCAATCACACCTCACCAGTTGTATCCACTCCGATTAGATGTTCCCAGCTCTAGGACACTGCCCATAGAGGCGGTAGTGGTGAGTTCCCTCGCTGAGTCCGTGGGTTCCACCAACCTGGAGGGTAAACGACTAAGAAAAGAAGAAGAAAAAGAGAATTTAGGAAATATAGCCATTTAAATGAGACAAAAAAATAACTTTCCCTATCGTCTTCGTAGATAATGTGAACAAAACCAAGTTGAAATCTTGCTGTACGAGGTATGGAGGGTATAATAAATTAGTTAAAAAGAATTCAAAGCATCTGCCGTTGGAGAGTCTTGAACCCGGGATCTTCGAAATAGCGAGCGGACGCAATAACACTTGCACACATTTCCAACAGACTCTGGAGGTTTTTATTGCGCTTCTTATTAACGCGTATGGTAAAATAATCAACTATTACAGTTAGATCTTAAATATTGATTGGAATGCATTCATTCAGTTCCTGGCATGTTTTCTAATTTATTTAAAGCAAGTTTCGCGACCGCTTTTCGTTAATAAGGCGAATGAACTGCAAATAATGCCCTCAAACGACAGCCCTTCGGTTTTATTTCATACAACTTTGCGTCCAAAATGCTAGCGTGTGATACATTTCGGCCATACAAGCAGGTGTACTGACGAAGAGAACAGAATCATACAGGATTTTGTACCAGCGATCACAGCACCTTCCTTGCCAGCGAGTGTCGTGTGATACGGGCCTAGAGATATGCTATGACTTTTTTTTGTTAAAATTTAATAACAAAACAAGATGTTCGGTAAAGAACGTATTGCCTACTTTCTCCTAAATGCATGGGTATTGTTATAACTCTTTGTCCTTTTCAAGGAGTATAATTGAGTGTTGGTTGTAGTAGCTTCTTGAAATACAACGTGCTATGCGGATATTATACATGAATATGATGTGCCCTTTGCTAGTGCTATCTCTGTATAAAAATTTCATTCAATTCGGTTTCACCGTTTTTGAATTGATGTGGGGGAATCGATTTGCACACATACATGGTCGCTATCTGCAAACTATTGGACTGATGACCTTGTAGTGCAGTCAAAAAATGCTTCCCACAAAAAGGTATGTTGTTGAAAAATTTGGTAGAGTTCAAATGATTAGGTTGGTCATAATTTGATTTAAGCTTTTAACATTTGGGTGGCCGCCATTCCGTTTCTGTCAAGATGGTGGCGATATAAAACATGACACTGAGGTGGCCTCTGCTAGTGCTACCTCTGTATCAAACTTCGTTCCATTCGGTTTCACCGTGTTTGAAAAGATAGGGGGAATCGATTTGCACACATACATGGCCGCTATCCGCACATTATTGGCCTGATGACCTTGTAGTGTGGTCAAAAGATTCTCTATACATAAAGGTATGTTGTTGCAAAATTTGTTAGAGATCAGATTATTAGGTTGGTCGTAATTTGATTCAAGCTTTTAACATTAGGATGGCCGCCATTACGTTTTCGTTAAGATGGCGGCGATATAAAACATGACCCTGGAGCGCCCTTTGCTAGTGCTACCTCTGTACCAAATTTCGTTCAATTCAGTTTAACTGTGTTTGAATTGATAGGGGGAATCGATTTGCACACATACATCGCCGTCATCTGCAAACTGATGGGCCGATGACCTTGTAGTTCAGTCAAACGACGCTCGCCATACAAGTATATGTTGTTGCAAAATTTGGTAGAGATCGGATGATTAAGTTAGTCGTAATTTGATTTAAGCTTTGAACATTTGGGTGGCCACCATTACGCTTCCGTTAAGATGGTGGTGATATAAAACATGTCACTAAGGTGTTCTACGCAAGTGCTACCTCTGTACCAAATTTCGCTCAATTCGGTTTCACCGTGTTCGAATTGATACAGGGGGCAGACATTCAGAGTTCACACACTCACACACACACAGAGACACAGTCACACACACACAGACAGACACACCATTTTTGGCCCTGTGTAGATCTCATAAGTCTACTTTAATGTTTTGCAAAAATCGAAAGTATGTTAATAATACCATGGGAATTTCTAAGAAATACGTGTACTTCGATGCAAGCACTGGCGATCAGATATCCTTCGATATGTTGTTGCTTTGTTTCATTTGAGGGTCTAGAACATCGCGGTCACATAGCCCCGTTTACTTGGGTGTGTGTGTAGAATTTGTGTGATAACCTGAGTTATTGCGGGCTCGTAATGATGTGTGTATTTGCAATTAAGGATTGAGAAGGAGGCGGCCGCGGCCTTAAGATAGAATCTGTCCCTGAATTTGGCCGGAATAGAAGGGGGAAACCACGGAAAACCATTTCCAGGGTGGCTGAGGTGGGAATCAAACCCACGTCTTCTCATATTTGCTTCACGAGGCTACGTGTACCCAATCTCAGCCCTCAGACAAGTATTACATTTCTTGGCAGAGCTGGGAATCGAACCCGGACCTCCGGAGCAACACTTTGATATGTTATGTTAGTATTCATGCCAGTTTTTTAATTTTCTGCCTTTACAGGTCACGTTGCATATCGTACCAATTCGATCGTATTTTCTTTATAAATCATCAAAATTCAACGTACTCTTCACAAAAATGAGTCATAAGGCAATAAATGTGGCAATGTAGTTACATCCCGACTAAAATGGAATGTGGGTTCTCATTCAAAAAAGTATGCCTACTACTGGATTCGAAGCAGCGTTCTACCCGATTGCGCCCACCATGTACGGTCAGGCTTTAATCCTTTTTTTTTATTAGCTCTTTACAGAATTACAGAATTTTCAGATATGATAAATACCATACTAATACATCACAAGAAATCCAGATAGTGTCCATATTTATCGTACAATTGTCCACTTTCACTAAGCTTCCAACGCTCTTTTTGCAGGTGGTACCTGAGATCCAGGAACGAGAAATGTTGATCATTGTCCATCACGAAGTGTACATATTGGCCCATTATCCACACAATGGCAGTCTGTTTAATTTGGGGGAAGGCGGTCACCGACAAACGAACCAACTTCCTGTCATCAAGGTCATCCGTGTGCACATTTAATAGTTGACATACTTTTCCCTTACACCACAGCCACGTGGAGGCAACTCGCGTGCATGATGTGAAGCGGTGTATCGCCGTATCAGTTTGACCACATATAGTACACCATGGGTACGCTTCAAGACGGATGGTATATCGCCGTAGAGCGGTTGGGATGAGATCGTTGAGGAAGATAAAAACCTGGGAGTGTACAGCAGAAGAAATGGTCATAGCCCCAAAATTTTTCCAAACAGTGGGCCAATGGACGTAGAGGGTGGTGGCCTCTATTCGCGGTTTGGAGAGTATCACTTGCCGCAACATGTTATAAATGCTTTTCGTCGTTGGAACAGTCCCTGAAGGCATTTGGCGAACAGTTTCCAGAAGGTGCTGTTGATGGTCCCTAAATATCTTCGGGAAAGCTCTATCACAACCACGGGCTGTGTTTCGAATATCTTTGTATAGCGCTTTCGTAAAAGTGTCATGTTCGGAAAGAATGGTGATATCGTTCTTGCAGAGGAGTGCACGGCATTTCATGCCATGAGCTGTTAGCCCTAGCCCGCCTTGCCGGGATGGGAGATACAACTGTTCCCGTTGCACTCGGAACAAAAATCCTTGCCATAGAAACCAACCTGTATATTTTGCCAATTGGCTCTCAAACATTTTGGGAAGTGGGAAAAGTTGTGCGACATACCATATTTTAGAGAGCGCAAACACGTTGAGGACCATGTCCCGTTGCACTATATTGAGGTTTCTTTGACCAAATTGGATCAGCACTCCCCTAACTTTGGCAATGACCTTAGTCCAGTTTGCCTGCACTGTGTCCAGAAGCGATTGCTTCCAGGTAATGCCAAGAATTTTCACCTCATTTACTATCCGGAACCAGGGCTGTTGGGTAATCACTGAGTTAGTATTGAGCGGAAGCAAAGCAGTTTTCTGGGGGTTCGATTGTGCTCCAGAGGCGATATGGTAGAGCTGAAGGAAGCTATCGATGTGGGACATGTCTTCATTATTGCGGATCAATATTGATACGTCATCAGCATAGGCGCACATTCCAAAAACATGTGTGGACAGTTTGTAACCCTGTAGCTTCACCTGGGTAGTCCGATTGAACGGTTCAAGGCCAATGACAAAAATTAGCATAGAAAGGGGACATCCTTGCCTAACTGATCGTTGTATTGGAATCAGAGGGGAAAGAAAACCGTTGACGAGCACTCGAGACGTAGCATTACAATTTATCATACGAATGTAGTCAATAAGGATTTCAGGAAATTCGAAGTGTTGCAAGACCATGTACAAGTATTCATGACTGATGCGGTCGAAAGCTTTATCAAGATCTAAGGTGAGAAAACTCATTGGCTCAGTGGGGAGCATTTCGGCTTTTAGGTGTAGGTCCCGTAGTATCGCTAAGTTTGTTAACATAGTTCTTCCAGGAATACTGCAACATTGTTCATCACCAATGATATCAGGTAGAACAGTCTTCAATCGGCCTGCAAGTACTTTGGTAGGGACTTTATAGTCACTGCAGAGCAGAGTAACTGGTCGGAAGTCACCAACTGCCATGGGAGAGGATGTTTTTGGTATGAGGACTATGGTACCCTCGTGATGTGATTGACAAAAAGCACGACGTTGGAGAATGGTACGCAGGACATGACAAAATTCTTTGCCAATGAGAGGCCAGAAGTGTTTATACATTTCATATGGCAGTCCATCAATGCCAGGTGAGCGGTTGTTTGGGAGTTGCTTAACCACAGAGTGAATCTCTTCATCCGTAATATCCGCGCTGAGCAGAGTTTTGTTGTCCGGAGATAGTTGGGTACTGCAAGATGACAGCAATAGGGTCACCTGCTGTGGATCAATGGGAGCCTTAGCGTAGAACCGTTGATAAAATAATGATATTTCACGACGTATAGCGTCAGGGGAGGTGACGACACTTCCAGTACTGGTGCGGAGGCGGTGGATATATTTACGTTGCCGCTCACGTTGTCCTTTGGCGATATGGTATACACTTGCACTTTCGTCCGGGAGCACTGTACGATCTTTTAAAGCCACGTTTATATGAGCGAGCGTTCGTTGCTGTAGAGACAGGAGCTTGGTTTTAACTTACCGGATCTGGTCATATATACGCTCCCCAGCATCAGATCTTTGCTGGAGCTGGCGAAGAACTCGATAGTAAAATTCAACTGTATCCCGTCTTTCCCGACCTCGTTGGTAAGATATGTTCTTAAAGACGCGGCGGATCCCTGGTTTAACTAAAATATCCCACCAGTCTGCGCAGTCGCGAAATTTGCATTTTTGTTGGATCCATCGAGTCCAGTGTTGTCTGAAAATATCTTGGCATTCCTCCTCCAGTAACAGCGAGCAATTCAGCTTCCAATAACCTCTTCCTATGTGAAATATGGGATGGGGGTAAGAGATTGTACATACGGCAGCATGATGGTTAGTGAAACTGGCAGGTATCACTTCATATCGTCTAGGCTGGATAAGTTCCTGTGAAAAGTAGATGCGGTCAAGTCGTGATGAGGAGTTGTGACTTATACAGGTGTAATGGGGCAGGGGCACCCTTAAACTATCCACAGCATCAATGAGGTGTAGGGAGGTAAGAAGGGTCCTGAGAGCCGGGTTGACACCTTGGTATGCGCTAGTGGAATCTTCTGGGCGTTGAATACAATTGAAATGCCCTGCAAGAATAAGTTTTTCCTTAACGTCGTGCAGATGAGGCAGTATACTCTGTTGAAAGAACATTTTCCGTTCCACACGTTTATTGGACCCGGATGGGGCATATACATTTATCAGGGTGGTATTGTTTATGTGTCCAGATATTATGCGTCCTGATGGATGACATAGCATACCTTCGAGTGGGATATCATGTCTTATGAGGAAACCGGTCCCTCTATTCGTATAACCGGTATTGATGTATTGTTTGTAGAAGGCAGATATGGGCAAACAGGGTAGAGCAACTTCTTGAATGAAGGCAATGTCAATGTCTGCATCTCGAAGGAATCTCTCCAACAGTTGAAATTTCAGAGGGCATTCTATTACATTGATATTCACAGTGGCCACAGTGAGAAATTGCGCCATTAAGAGAAGTATAAAAGTTGTGCTAGACATACTGGAAGGTGGACTCGAGAAAAAAGGAAAAAAGAAAAAAAGACACAGGTGAGAAATATACTGGTGCACTAAGTCAAATTAGGTTGAGATAGTTCCTTATGACTGCCATTCATAGGCCGGCTGTCAGCGGTTGAGAGCGTTCGTGGGTCCCTAGATGACGTAGAATGAAGATTTTGTTTCTTTTTCACAGCTGCGTGAACGTTTGTAGAGCCAGTTTGATTCTTCGGGGCTGGTACGGCAATCGAGGCATTTGTTTTAATCTTCTTAGAGACGTTCTCGGATCCCCGATCAACCTGCTTAAGTGAGTCGGTAGGGACCAGCGAAGGTGGGGGCAGTGAAGACAAAATTTCTGTGGCAGCCTGTAGTGACGGCACAGTTGGTTCTAAGGCTGCGATACAGGTTGCCGATAGCACAGGGGCACTTTGTGGCTCGCTGCTCTGGTCATGGCAAGGTACCAGTTCTGCGTCATATGTAGCCGAGGTCACTTCTGGTGTTGTCCCAGCTGACTGATCAATAAGCATGTTTTCATATGTCGTTTGCTGCGTCACAACTTCCGAGTATTGTACACGTCGTTGTTGTGTAGGAGTTATACCGAGGGGAATCATTTTCTTTGGGCAGTTGATACGTAGATGTGTGGTAGCATTGCAAATTAAACAAGTCTGTTTCTGTCCATTATACGTGATATAGCCAGAATGGCCACCAAAAGTCTCAGTGGATGGGATATCTTGTTTGATTTCCATAGTGACGGCACGTATTCCATTATACACCGGGAACTGATAAGCAGAAGACCATTGTTCTTTCCTGACGTCACTCACAGTGCCATATTTCGACAGGACGGATTTGAAAATTTCAGGTGGAACTTCGAGTGGGACATTAAATATACGCACTGTGGTAAAATTGGAATCCGCTGTGGAGAGCTTAACATTTGTCATTTCGCCTGAGTCATACTGAAATTTAATAGGATCTGCAAAAGTATTTAACAATTTCTGATAAGTAGATATGCTGATTACCTTAATGTACATGGTTTTTTCGTGCGCATTTAACTGGATGGCTTCTACTTGGTCGACCGTCAAACGGAGGGTATCGCCAATCCAGCGGTGAATTTCTCCTGGTGAGGGGCGAGAACTCTGCCTGTCCCATTGGCAGCGTACGGTGTTTTTTCTCTGGTATCCGGACATGATTTTCAGCGGGGTTTTCTGGGTTTCTGGTTTTGTTGTCCTATCTGGAACACTACTTGAAAAAGTATTGTCCGAATGACACACGGAAGGTCAGTACACACGTGGAACTAAGGAAGCACCGGTATTAGGAACCGTACACTCTTCCAATGCAGTCACACAGCGCGCACACACTTACCTCACTCGGCCACGACTAGTGACCAACTGGTCCTCTCAGCCACCAACACATAGTAGGTAGCGCACGCTAAACGTGCTATAGTTACTGTAGCCGTCCCACCTCGAACGTTTAAGTCCATGTCAGAGTCTTCAATCGCGGTTTATGGTGTTGATTTAACCTTTTACTATTACAGATCACGTGGCGTAAGCTATTAATTCGATCGTATTACGTGTATGTGTGTTATTTCAAGGAGCAGTAAGTCGTATGTTAGTAGAATGGGCCATAGTATTTGGCGGGGAAAAGTTTAAGGTCGTTTTTTCTTTGCTAGACCCATGATCCAATTGCATTGCTGTCACACAGTCAGAGCGCAGAGCAATATCGATCATCGGGAGAATTGAGATGTTAGTTGGGTTTCATAAAACTAAATAATAAGGGGCGGGTGGACCACACTGTATAAAAATGAAAGATTGTGTTTTTTTCTGAATTTCCACGGAAATTTGAGTTATTTTCGCTTTTAAGACCGTTTTATGATGGATGCGTGCGAAAATATTATTTTTGTCTGTCTGTTTGTTTGTTTGTTTGTTTGTTTGATATTTGTCTGTGGACAACTTTGTTCCCCTATAACTCGAGAACGGCTGGGTGTATCAACGTAAAATTTGGTACAGATATCAATCAGAGGAACGACACTAATCATTGATGTAACTCTTCTCCGTACCTCTCATAAAAGAGGGGCCTACCCCCGTAAAATACATGCTGAAATAGGAGTAGAAGGACGAGACAATGCTAATTTTCAGCCCCTCAATGTGAGAGACAAAACGGGCCCCCGAAAACTACATTTTAAGTCCCTAAAACCAACCGTTTTTGAGATATTCCCAGAAATCTAATTTCAATTAATAAACTAATGAACGAATGCAAGTCGGTAACCATGGCAACAGATTCTCAGAGGTCCATCTATTGCTGTAAGACGCAATGCAAGTTTATTCCATTAATTACATTAGTGTGAAAGTTTGCAAACGGCTGGAAGGTTATCACGGAACCAAATTAAGCTGTAAAATTCATCAATACGTATAATGCACTTAAGGGGGTCAAGGGGTACTCTAGAATTTTTTCACGCGATTTACACCTGCGGGTGTGGTACGGCAGGTCTATTATATTCCTATCCCAATATTATTATTATTAGTAGTAGTAGTAGTATTAGTATTATATTCTGGCGTACAACGACGAGACAAAGCGCCTCGGTGCCAGAAACAAAACTCGGGGGCCTTAAAGGGTCTTCGAAAACTACATTATAAGGCTCTAAAATCAACAGTTTCTGAAATATTCCCTGAAAACTAATTTAATTTAATTTAACAAACTAATGAAGGAATGCAAATCGGTAACCATGACAACATTATCTCAAGGGGTGACATCCAACTTTCCATCTATTTATGTAAGAAGCAATGACACTCCATTTATTACATTTCTGAGAAAGTTTGCAAATGGCTATAAGGTTATCACGGAAACAACGTAGACTGTATAATTCATCAATGCAATTAAGGGGGTCAAGGGGTAACCTAGATTTTTTCCATGCAATTTTCACGTGCGACATATAGTACAGAAGGTCTATTATATCTCCTAACAGCAACATTATTTTCAAAAATTCCAGAATTGAATCATTATTTTTGCGGCTTTTAGGAATTTGGGCCATTTGAGGCTAAAGAACCAGTAGTAAGTGTTTGTTAGACTCTAAATATTGCATCATCATGACCAGAAATTGCGTAATCCTGATGACGTCATGGGATGACGTCATGGGTCCTTAGAGCGAGCACGTGGTCCAGGAGCGAGCATGTGCAGTGCACGTGTTAGCGTGGGAAGAGGTTGACCCTTTGGCTTGTTTGTGCGATGGTGATAAAAAGTTAATGGGTGTTGACGTCATGGAGGATGTTTATTAGGATGCTAACTGTCATCTGACACCCATGCGAGTGTGAGCACCAAAACAAAAGGTTATTCGCGGGTAGTGGGGTAGTGTATGTTCTCTTGCAAGTCGCGTGTGTGCTTGAATACGTATGGCTATGTTGGGAAATGTTTGGTGGCGGGCGAGGACTAGGGTTGAGTGAGGGTTCGTTTAAATGCTATTTTTCCCGCTCTATTTGATGGTGAGGTAATTTTTTAAAATGGGTGGAATTTGGAAACGCAATTTGAGGTAAACGTGCTTTTTTGACATTTTGGCGAATTTAATGAGCTTGTAAGGCTAGAACGATGCATATAGGGTGTCGTAGGACTTGTGGTGAACCACCCCTTGCTATGGACGGGAGTATATCCACCCCAAAATAAATCTACCCTTACCCGGAGGTTAAGTAGTGGTTATTTTTGTATGCATGCGCACTTGAGGGTTTTTGTAAGAGAGCGGAATTTTTAAAAGATTCTTTATAGATGAGGCTTTTTAAAAAATTTATTAAAAAAACAAAAAACTAATAGGTCATTCGATTTTTAGTATCTCGCTAACCAATAATGCGATGTAAACATATGGGGTGTCATAGGACTCGTAGTGAATTCTCCTTTTGTATGAATGAGGTATGTCAACCCCCAAAATAAAAACTACCCTTACCTGGGGTGAAAGAGCAATTTTTGTATGTATGCACACCGGTGGCTTTTGTCAAAAGGGTCTAACTACACATTTGTTAATATTTTCTGAACCCAGGATGGGATTTTCCCATAGGCAGTATCCTAGCACTTGGGGTGACACCTCGTTTTTGAAAGTATCATTCATTTATTTTCTTGTCAAAAGGGCCTAACTACACTTTTGTTAATATCTCGTGAACCAATCATGCTAGGGACTTGTATGAGGGGTCCTAGCACTTGGGGCGACGTCCCTCTTTATGGGGTGAAACTACCCCCCCAAAATTGAAAACTCAATATCTTGGAAACTATGAACCCTAAAATTAGGCGTTATAGCTTTAAAAATAGGTGATGACATAGGCTTTTACCTGGATTGGTCATTTCACCCCTAAAACAGTAAATAGTCATGTTATGGGGAAAAAACGTGTTAAACACCTAAAAATGATAAATGAAACTAAGATCTTTTGTTTTTGATGAAAAATAGCAGGGGGGGGTGAAAACTACCCCCAAATTGAAAAATCGATACCTTGGAAACTAAGAACCGAAAATTATGTGTAATAGCTTAAAAAATTCGTTGTGACATAGGCTTTTACCCGGATAGATGATGTCACCCCTAAAACAGTAAATAGTGATTTTACAGTGGGGAAAAATGTCTTAAACGGGTAAAAATGATAATTGAACCTAAGATCTTTTGTTTTTGATGAAAAATAGCAGGGGGGTTGAAAACTACCCCCAAATTGAAAAATCGATACCTTGGAAACTAAGAACCGTAAAATTATGTGTAATAGCTTAAAAAATTCGTTGTGACATAGGCTTTTGCCCGGATAGATGATGTCACCCCTAAAACAGTAAATAGTGATTTTACAGTGGGGAAAAAGGTTTTAAACGGGTAAAAATGATAATTGAACCTAAGATCTTTTGTTTTTGATGAAAAATAGCAGGGGGGGTGAAAACTACCCCAAAATTGAAAAATCGATACCTTGGAAACTAAGAACCGTAAAATTATGTGTAATAGCTTAAAAAATTCGTTGTGACATAGGCTTTTACCCGGATAGATGATGTCACCCCTAAAACAGTAAATAGTGATTTTACAGTGGGGAAAAAGGTCTTAAACGGGTAAAAATGATAATTGAACCTAAGATCTTTTGTTTTTGATGAAAAATAGCAGGGGGGTGAAAACTACCCCAAAATTGAAAAATCGATACCTTGGAAACTAAGAACCGTAAAATTATGTGTAATAGCTTAAAAAATTCGTTGTGACATAGGCTTTTACCCGGATAGATGATGTCACCCCTAAAACAGTAAATAGTGATTTTACAGTGGGGAAAAAGGTTTTAAACGGGTAAAAATGATAATTGAACCTAAGATCTTTTGTTTTTGATGAAAAATAGCAGGGGGGTGAAAACTACCCCAAAATTGAAAAATCGATACCTTGGAAACTAAGAACCGTAAAATTATGTGTAATAGCTTAAAAAATTCGTTGTGACATAGGCTTTTACCCGGATAGATGATGTCACCCCTAAAACAGCAAATAGTGATTTTACAGTGGGGAAAAAGGTCTTAAACGGGTAAAAATGATAATTGAACCTAAGATCTTTTGTTTTTGATGAAAAATAGCAGGGGGGTGAAAACTACCCCGTATATGAAAGGAGTGTAGACTTATTGATGTTGCAGATTGGAAACAGTGAAAGTTATCACTTTTGTTTAATTAGAAATCTTGCTCGCCTTGTGCGTTCAAGCATCACTAGCACTCAGAGAAGGATTTATATATGTAGACGTTGTTTGTCATATTATCTTCTTGAGGATGAGTTAAATGTTCACTTTGCAGACTGTAAACAGTTTCCTGTTGCAAAAAGCATAATGCCGACTGATGAACAAAGATTTGTTAATTTTACAGAATTCCGAGTTAAAGATACAGTTCCATTTATAATATATGCAGACACTGAATGCGTTTTGTCTCCAATTTCCTCCTGTTTTCCAAATAGTGACATTCATAACTCTACTTTAACACATAAACATATTCCTTACAGCATTTCTTTATATCTTCATTGTAATTTCGATAGTGAATTGTGCAGTTTCAAGCTCTTTAGGGGAAATAATTGCATTGAATTGTTTGTAAAGGAACTTTATAGTATTGTGGATAAACTTCAAACATATTACTTATCGGTTAAGCCAATGTTAAAGATGACCGAAAATGAAGAAAGATTATTTTTGTCAAGTAAAATGTGTCACATTTGCGAGAAACCGATTGCAGTTAATGAACTCAAAGTACGCGATCATTGTCACTTAACTGGAAAATATAGAGGAAGCGCACACAATAGTTGTAATTTAAATTACAAAGTAACAAAGGTTTTGCCTATAGCATTTCATAATCTAACCGCCTATGATGGACATTTTATAATTAAAGAAATTTGCGAGAAACGTGATGGAGAGGTGTTACATAATCCTGGTCATATAAAATTGTTAGCGATGAATATGGAACGTTACAAAGGGTTTACAAAGTATGTACGGGCTAAGAATGGATTCATTCAGTTAAGATTTTTCGATACATATAATTGCTTGTCCTGTTCACTAGATCAATGTTCATCTTCGTTAAGCGAAGATTCAAAGCAAATAACACAACGTTATTTTAATGATGATGCACAGTTTCGACTTACTGCGAGAAAAGGTGTGTTTCCCTATGAATACGTCACGAGTATGGATGTTCTTAACGAAACTAAATTACCTGAAATATCCAAGTTTTATAGCAGCCTTAATGATCAAACAATATCGAATGAAGAGTATGAGTTTGCTCAATCGGTGTGGGAAACGTTTTCCTGTCAAACATTAGGAGAATACGCAGATTTGTATTTAAAAGTTGACACACTTCTTTTGGCGGATGTCTTTGAAAATTTTAGATCGAATGGCATGGAAACTTATGGCATTGATGCAGCTCATTTTTACACTGCTCCATCTATGTCTTGGTGTGCTATGAAAAAGATAACCAACGTTCAACTTGAATTGCTTCAAGATATTGATATGTTACACTTTTTTGAACGATCTATTCGAGGAGGAAATGTTCAGTGTATAACACGACATGCGATTGCTAATAATAAGTATATGAAAACTTATGATGAGAAAAAGCAAGAGTCCTACATAATGTACTTTGACGTTAATAATTTGTATGGATATGCGATGATGGAATATCTTCCAACGGGTGGCTTTAAATGGATTGCAAATGTTGAAGGCTTTGATGTTTTAACTATTGATGATACTTCAGAAATTGGATATATTTTGGAAGTAGATTTGACTTATCCTCAAGAGTTACATGACAAACATTCAGATTACCCTCTATGTCCAGAAAAGTTGACAAAGCTAATGGCTACCCTAGATAATAAAGAACGTTATGTTTTGCATTATAGATTGTTAAAGCAATGTATTCAACTAGGAATGAAATTAGATCGTATTCACAGAATAATTGAATTCAATCAGAGCCAATGGCTAAAACCATATATTGATGTGAACACAGAGAAACGAAAACAAGCCAAAAATGATTTTGAAAAGAATTTTTATAAATTGATGAATAATGCAATTTTTGGTCGTTCACTGATGAATGTGAGGCATCAAATGGGTCACCAAATGGCATGGAGCTCGTGGTGGTAGGTCTTTAATAGCTAAGGCTAATTTTAAACATAGAATTATATTCGATGAACAATGTATGGTCATCGAGATGAGTAGACTAAAGATTTTTCACAATCAACCAGTATATGTTGGTGCATCTATATTAGATTTGTCTAAATGTAAAATGAATGACTTTCATTACAATGTTATTTTAGCAAATCCTGAATCAAATGTGAGGTTGTTATACACAGACACCGATAGTTTTATGTATATATTCTATTATGATATTTATGAGTTCATGAAACAACATTCAAATTTGTTTGATACTGGAAACTATGAAACAAACAATCCTTTTGGCATTGTGAGACAAAATAAAGGTGAAATTGGTTTAATGAAAGATGAAAATGCTGGAAGGATTGTTGAAGAATTTGTGGGGTTACGACCCAAAATGTATGCAATAAAATTGTGTGATGAAATGAATAGCTTGTGTAAGGCTAAAGGCATTAAGAAGAGTGTGAGTAAAAGTATGAATATTGATGAGTATCGAAAGTGTCTTTATAACAGAGAAAAAGTCAACAAAGTTCAAGTTTGTATAATTTCAAAATCTCATTCTGTATTTACTGTTCGGCAAAATAAGTTGGCAATTTCATCAAACGAAGATAAAAGACACATAACTGAAAACGGAATTGATACTTTACCGTTTGGTCATTTTTCTCTGAAAAATGATTAGAAACAAATTGAGATTAAAGCAGTTCATCTCACTTACTTTATTTCTTTCACACACACACTTTTATGCTGGTAATAATACTAATTTTTGTGTGTTCCTTTGCTTATGAAATCCTAGACTAGGAGTTCCACATTCGACCTGATAGCGGAGTTTCATCTCCCATAAACTCGTCTCTGAGGTGGGTGCCAGAAAAGGCATCCAGCTGTAAAAACCACACCCTCACATAGACTTTCATAACTTCTTACGTTGAGGTTCATAACACTACGTTGATTGATTTATCGGTTTCCTTTTCACAATTCCTGTCTATACATTCCTCTTGAAGGTTGCAAGATGCTTGCAAGGTTCCTAAAATGCAATTAAATTTAATAAATACCTTAAGATGGTTTGATTTGTTTAATGATATGGTGTTAATAGTATTTTTAGGTTTTGACTGGCTTTGCATTAAGAATTGACTAACCAAACATGAGTTACCTATCAGGGAAACATTTTGGCCACTATGTTGGCTATTGACCAGTGAGTTTAGCTGTTTATCATTTTTTAAAATCATAAACAACAGAGGGTTAAACGTATAGATAAACCGTGTGACCATGTTTGTTAAACAAGACATTATACCAGAGACAATTAGAATACTTATGTAGAGTTTACCAAAAATAATGTTGTGTAACAGTAAATGCTAGTCAACAGTTATACACTTCTAAAAAAAATCATCATACAATACCTGAGAGCTCTTCTAAAATTATTGATGTGTAACATGATTCCACTAACTTGCTATGTATTTTTTGGCTTGGGGGTGATTTTCAAGAAATGCAAATGGAACTGAAATGCAATACAAACAATGAGCGTGCCTGGTGGCTGAGATTGATACCACGACGTACTGTCGGTTATGTAGCTATGTGGAATGTATATCAAATATGGTTTACTTCAAGGTCTGGAGATCCCTACAATTCCTACAATAAATGATCTTGAAATGGTCATCCTATGGTGTGAAAATATTTATTAGGTATATATATTTACTGAAAACAATTATGATTTATTAAATGTTTATATGTTTACAGTATTGTTATTTAATGTAAGCACTTGAGGCACTACCGACCAATGGGAAGCAAAAAGTGGGAGCATATATGGGATGAAATGTGGGAGCAAAGCAAATATAAAAAGTGGGAGCAAATATGCTAACAAATATGTCAACAAATATGCCGGCAAAAGTATATACACAATTCAAGATAGTTGAAAGTAAAGTATATACACAATTCAAGTTAGCATATTTGCTCCCACTTTTTATATTTGCTTTGCTCCCACATTTCATCCCATATATGCTCCCACTTTTTGCTTCCCATTGGTCGGTAGTGCCTCAAGTGCTTACATTAAATAACAATACTGTAAACATATAAACATTTAATAAATCATAATTGTTTTCAGTAAATATATATACCTAATAAATATTTTCACACCATAGGATGACCATTTCAAGATCATTTATTGTAGGAATTGTAGGGATCTCCAGACCTTGAAGTAAACCATATTTGATATACATTCCACATAGCTACATAACCGACAGTACGTCGTGGTATCAATCTCAGCCACCAGGCACGCTCATTGTTTGTATTGCATTTCAGTTCCATTTGCATTTCTTGAAAATCACCCCCAAGCCAAAAAATACATAGCAAGTTAGTGGAATCATGTTACACATCAATAATTTTAGAAGAGCTCTCAGGTATTGTATGATGATTTTTTTTAGAAGTGTATAACTGTTGACTAGCATTTACTGTTACACAACATTATTTTTGGTAAACTCTACATAAGTATTCTAATTGTCTCTGGTATAATGTCTTGTTTAACAAACATGGTCACACGGTTTATCTATACGTTTAACCCTCTGTTGTTTATGATTTAAAAAAATGATAAACAGCTAAACTCACTGGTCAATAGCCAACATAGTGGCCAAAATGTTTCCCTGATAGGTAACTCATGTTTGGTTAGTCAATTCTTAATGCAAAGCCAGTCAAAACCTAAAAATACTATTAACACCATATCATTAAACAAATCAAACCATCTTAAGGTATTTATTAAATTTAATTGCATTTTAGGAACCTTGCAAGCATCTTGCAACCTTCAAGAGGAATGTATAG
This sequence comes from Meconema thalassinum, assembly GCA_946902985.2. Taxonomy (NCBI): domain Eukaryota; kingdom Metazoa; phylum Arthropoda; class Insecta; order Orthoptera; family Tettigoniidae; genus Meconema; species Meconema thalassinum. Next base: position 275,389,280 of record OX336390.1, read on the forward strand.
ACAGGAATTGTGAAAAGGAAACCGATAAATCAATCAACGTAGTGTTATGAACCTCAACGTAAGAAGTTATGAAAGTCTATGTGAGGGTGTGGTTTTTACAGCTGGATGCCTTTTCTGGCACCCACCTCAGAGACGAGTTTATGGGAGATGAAACTCCGCTATCATGTCGAATGTGGAACTCCTAGTCTAGGATTTCATAAGCAAAGGAACACACAAAAATTAGTATTATTACCAGCATAAAAGTGTGTGTGTGAAAGAAATAAAGTAAGTGAGATGAACTGCTTTAATCTCAATTTGTTTCTAATCATTTTTCAGAGAAAAATGACCAAACGGTAAAGTATCAATTCCGTTTTCAGTTATGTGTCTTTTATCTTCGTTTGATGAAATTGCCAACTTATTTTGCCGAACAGTAAATACAGAATGAGATTTTGAAATTATACAAACTTGAACTTTGTTGACTTTTTCTCTGTTATAAAGACACTTTCGATACTCATCAATATTCATACTTTTACTCACACTCTTCTTAATGCCTTTAGCCTTACACAAGCTATTCATTTCATCACACAATTTTATTGCATACATTTTGGGTCGTAACCCCACAAATTCTTCAACAATCCTTCCAGCATTTTCATCTTTCATTAAACCAATTTCACCTTTATTTTGTCTCACAATGCCAAAAGGATTGTTTGTTTCATAGTTTCCAGTATCAAACAAATTTGAATGTTGTTTCATGAACTCATAAATATCATAATAGAATATATACATAAAACTATCGGTGTCTGTGTATAACAACCTCACATTTGATTCAGGATTTGCTAAAATAACATTGTAATGAAAGTCATTCATTTTACATTTAGACAAATCTAATATAGATGCACCAACATATACTGGTTGATTGTGAAAAATCTTTAGTCTACTCATCTCGATGACCATACATTGTTCATCGAATATAATTCTATGTTTAAAATTAGCCTTAGCTATTAAAGACCTACCACCACGAGCTCCATGCCATTTGGTGACCCATTTGATGCCTCACATTCATCAGTGAACGACCAAAAATTGCATTATTCATCAATTTATAAAAATTCTTTTCAAAATCATTTTTGGCTTGTTTTCGTTTCTCTGTGTTCACATCAATATATGGTTTTAGCCATTGGCTCTGATTGAATTCAATTATTCTGTGAATACGATCTAATTTCATTCCTAGTTGAATACATTGCTTTAACAATCTATAATGCAAAACATAACGTTCTTTATTATCTAGGGTAGCCATTAGCTTTGTCAACTTTTCTGGACATAGAGGGTAATCTGAATGTTTGTCATGTAACTCTTGAGGATAAGTCAAATCTACTTCCAAAATATATCCAATTTCTGAAGTATCATCAATAGTTAAAACATCAAAGCCTTCAACATTTGCAATCCATTTAAAGCCACACGTTGGAAGATATTCCATCATCGCATATCCATACAAATTATTAACGTCAAAGTACATTATGTAGGACTCTTGCTTTTTCTCATCATAAGTTTTCATATACTTATTATTAGCAATCGCATGTCGTGTTATACACTGAACATTTCCTCCTCGAATAGATCGTTCAAAAAAGTGTAACATATCAATATCTTGAAGCAATTCAAGTTGAACGTTGGTTATCTTTTTCATAGCACACCAAGACATAGATGGAGCAGTGTAAAAATGAGCTGCATCAATGCCATAAGTTTCCATGCCATTCGATCTAAAATTTTCAAAGACATCCGCCAAAAGAAGTGTGTCAACTTTTAAATACAAATCTGCGTATTCTCCTAATGTTTGACAGGAAAACGTTTCCCACACCGATTGAGCAAACTCATACTCTTCATTCGATATTGTTTGATCATTAAGGCTGCTATAAAACTTGGATATTTCAGGTAATTTAGTTTCGTTAAGAACATCCATACTCGTGACGTATTCATAGGGAAACACACCTTTTCTCGCAGTAAGTCGAAACTGTGCATCATCATTAAAATAACGTTGTGTTATTTGCTTTGAATCTTCGCTTAACGAAGATGAACATTGATCTAGTGAACAGGACAAGAAATTATATGTATCGAAAAATCTTAACTGAATGAATCCATTCTTAGCCCGTACATACTTTGTAAACCCTTTGTAACGTTCCATATTCATCGCTAACAATTTTATATGACCAGGATTATGTAACACCTCTCCATCACGTTTCTCGCAAATTTCTTTAATTATAAAATGTCCATCATAGGCGGTTAGATTATGAAATGCTATAGGCAAAACCTTTGTTACTTTGTAATTTAAATTACAACTATTGTGTGCGCTTCCTCTATATTTTCCAGTTAAGTGACAATGATCGCGTACTTTGAGTTCATTAACTGCAATCGGTTTCTCGCAAATGTGACACATTTTACTTGACAAAAATAATCTTTCTTCATTTTCGGTCATCTTTAACATTGGCTTAACCGATAAGTAATATGTTTGAAGTTTATCCACAATACTATAAAGTTCCTTTACAAACAATTCAATGCAATTATTTCCCCTAAAGAGCTTGAAACTGCACAATTCACTATCGAAATTACAATGAAGGTATAAAGAAATGCTGTAAGGAATATGTTTATGTGTTAAAGTAGAGTTATGAATGTCACTATTTGGAAAACAGGAGGAAATTGGAGACAAAACGCATTCAGTGTCTGCATATATTATAAATGGAACTGTATCTTTAACTCGGAATTCTGTAAAATTAACAAATCTTTGTTCATCAGTCGGCATTATGCTTTTTGCAACAGGAAACTGTTTACAGTCTGCAAAGTGAACATTTAACTCATCCTCAAGAAGATAATATGACAAACAACGTCTACATATATAAATCCTTCTCTGAGTGCTAGTGATGCTTGAACGCACAAGGCGAGCAAGATTTCTAATTAAACAAAAGTGATAACTTTCACTGTTTCCAATCTGCAACATCAATAAGTCTACACTCCTTTCATATACGGGGTAGTTTTCACCCCCCTGCTATTTTTCATCAAAAACAAAAGATCTTAGGTTCAATTATCATTTTTACCCGTTTAAGACCTTTTTCCCCACTGTAAAATCACTATTTACTGTTTTAGGGGTGACATCATCTATCCGGGTAAAAGCCTATGTCACAACGAATTTTTTAAGCTATTACACATAATTTTACGGTTCTTAGTTTCCAAGGTATCGATTTTTCAATTTTGGGGTAGTTTTCACCCCCTGCTATTTTTCATCAAAAACAAAAGATCTTAGGTTCAATTATCATTTTTACCCGTTTAAAACCTTTTTCCCCACTGTAAAATCACTATTTACTGTTTTAGGGGTGACATCATCTATCCGGGTAAAAGCCTATGTCACAACGAATTTTTTAAGCTATTACACATAATTTTACGGTTCTTAGTTTCCAAGGTATCGATTTTTCAATTTTGGGGTAGTTTTCACCCCCCTGCTATTTTTCATCAAAAACAAAAGATCTTAGGTTCAATTATCATTTTTACCCGTTTAAGACCTTTTTCCCCACTGTAAAATCACTATTTACTGTTTTAGGGGTGACATCATCTATCCGGGTAAAAGCCTATGTCACAACGAATTTTTTAAGCTATTACACATAATTTTACGGTTCTTAGTTTCCAAGGTATCGATTTTTCAATTTTGGGGTAGTTTTCACCCCCCCTGCTATTTTTCATCAAAAACAAAAGATCTTAGGTTCAATTATCATTTTTACCCGTTTAAAACCTTTTTCCCCACTGTAAAATCACTATTTACTGTTTTAGGGGTGACATCATCTATCCGGGTAAAAGCCTATGTCACAACGAATTTTTTAAGCTATTACACATAATTTTACGGTTCTTAGTTTCCAAGGTATCGATTTTTCAATTTGGGGGTAGTTTTCAACCCCCCTGCTATTTTTCATCAAAAACAAAAGATCTTAGGTTCAATTATCATTTTTACCCGTTTAAGACATTTTTCCCCACTGTAAAATCACTATTTACTGTTTTAGGGGTGACATCATCTATCCGGGTAAAAGCCTATGTCACAACGAATTTTTTAAGCTATTACACATAATTTTACGGTTCTTAGTTTCCAAGGTATCGATTTTTCAATTTGGGGGTAGTTTTCACCCCCCCTGCTATTTTTCATCAAAAACAAAAGATCTTAGTTTCATTTATCATTTTTAGGTGTTTAACACGTTTTTTCCCCATAACATGACTATTTACTGTTTTAGGGGTGAAATGACCAATCCAGGTAAAAGCCTATGTCATCACCTATTTTTAAAGCTATAACGCCTAATTTTAGGGTTCATAGTTTCCAAGATATTGAGTTTTCAATTTTGGGGGGGTAGTTTCACCCCATAAAGAGGGACGTCGCCCCAAGTGCTAGGACCCCTCATACAAGTCCCTAGCATGATTGGTTCACGAGATATTAACAAAAGTGTAGTTAGGCCCTTTTGACAAGAAAATAAATGAATGATACTTTCAAAAACGAGGTGTCACCCCAAGTGCTAGGATACTGCCTATGGGAAAATCCCATCCTGGGTTCAGAAAATATTAACAAATGTGTAGTTAGACCCTTTTGACAAAAGCCACCGGTGTGCATACATACAAAAATTGCTCTTTCACCCCAGGTAAGGGTAGTTTTTATTTTGGGGGTTGACATACCTCATTCATACAAAAGGAGAATTCACTACGAGTCCTATGACACCCCATATGTTTACATCGCATTATTGGTTAGCGAGATACTAAAAATCGAATGACCTATTAGTTTTTTGTTTTTTTAATAAATTTTTTAAAAAGCCTCATCTATAAAGAATCTTTTAAAAATTCCGCTCTCTTACAAAAACCCTCAAGTGCGCATGCATACAAAAATAACCACTACTTAACCTCCGGGTAAGGGTAGATTTATTTTGGGGTGGATATACTCCCGTCCATAGCAAGGGGTGGTTCACCACAAGTCCTACGACACCCTATATGCATCGTTCTAGCCTTACAAGCTCATTAAATTCGCCAAAATGTCAAAAAAGCACGTTTACCTCAAATTGCGTTTCCAAATTCCACCCATTTTAAAAAATTACCTCACCATCAAATAGAGCGGGAAAAATAGCATTTAAACGAACCCTCACTCAACCCTAGTCCTCGCCCGCCACCAAACATTTCCCAACATAGCCATACGTATTCAAGCACACACGCGACTTGCAAGAGAACATACACTACCCCACTACCCGCGAATAACCTTTTGTTTTGGTGCTCACACTCGCATGGGTGTCAGATGACAGTTAGCATCCTAATAAACATCCTCCATGACGTCAACACCCATTAACTTTTTATCACCATCGCACAAACAAGCCAAAGGGTCAACCTCTTCCCACGCTAACACGTGCACTGCACATGCTCGCTCCTGGACCACGTGCTCGCTCTAAGGACCCATGACGTCATCCCATGACGTCATCAGGATTACGCAATTTCTGGTCATGATGATGCAATATTTAGAGTCTAACAAACACTTACTACTAGAACCTAAATTTTCATGCACCACAAGCCTTTATAATTTATGAGAGAGGTCTTTCTGTGTATGGGGACCTAACACAACGTAGAGGGTCTGTTTTTATGTGACGTATATTGCGTTTCGTCTACAAGGCTTTCAATTCTATTTCACGTCAGGAAGTATACGTTAGGTGAATTTAGTTTGAGAGCACATTTTAACTAATCTTTTTTATTTTTTGTAGACAGACGGGTTCATCGTAATGATGATTTTTACCCATATTTGGATATCTGGGTGATACGTTGTAGACAATAGAATTGTCTGTCTTTCAGTGTATCTTTATGTACGCCTATAACTCGTGTTCGGATGCTTGGTGCATCGTAAAATTATGTATGGTAACCATGAGAGTCAATACACCAATCATCTATAAAACACTTTACCGTACTTTTCATACAGTAGAAGGGTGGATATAGGGAAAAACTTCTCAAAATACATGTTAAAATAGGCGAAATATAAAAATTATCTTCGAAGGACGACCAAAGCATATGTTGCGCATCTCAATGTGAGACACAACATTCGGGAGTCTATAAAGGGTCTTCGAAAACCACATTTTAAGGCCCTTAAATTAACAGTGTGTATGATATTCCCAGAAAACTAACTTCGTTCTAATAAACTTATGAAGGGCGCTATCCATTGCAACAGTAGCTCAATTGATGTCTGGTGTTAACACCGAACACCGTTCGACGAACGGGTACTTCTGCTAGTATTAAATAATAACATGTGTGTACCTGTACTGTGTTGGCCTTTTCTAAATAATGACATTGCATATTTGTGACATCATGCTTGTCTTGCGCATTTGATTAAATAGCACCCCGTGGCATCTACCCCATCCCTGCAAGAACCGACTTTTTAAGAATGACTAACAATAGTTAAGATTTGAATTTTGGAAATATAGAAATTCGCTTCTACTAATAGATGCCTTCCTTTACTCTATATAGCCGCCAACGCGGGTAAAGGATTTAAGTATGTATTTATTGAATATCCGAACAGTTTGAACCCTATTGTACATGAATATATTAGGTTTATAGTTTTGATCGGTTAATTGTTATTGGTCCATAACAAAAAATTATGAAACTACATTATTGTTGATGTGGTGAATGAACTTAAGGAACTGTTTGTAACAGCATGATTTCTTAAACACGTGGAATAATGGTTTTGAAAGTTCCATATTACAATTGTTCAGGTGACACTCAAAATCGAATCTTGTCTTGCCAAACATGGCACAGTCGAACAGTAAATGGTCCACCGTTTGAGAAGGGCCACACAAGCACAAGTAATCGCCTTCATCATCATCTTGTACAGTTTCCAGCCCCAGGCTGGGTCTGTTTGGAACATAAGCCTCGCCACTTAGTTCTTTCTTCCCACCACCTCTCAGCTGTCACTCTGGTCCAGTCCTCGCCTCTCTTCTTGACACATTCCTCCACTCCTTTCAGCCATCTATCTCTTGGTCTTCCCCTTGGTCGTTTCTTCTGCATCTGCATCTCATGTATCCTCTTGGGAATCTTCTTCTCATCCATACTCTTTAAGTGTCCATACCACCTCAGTCTTGATGTCTCAATCCTACCTTGCAAGGGCTCCTCTTTCACCATTTCCCTGACCTTTTCATTCCTCACCCTGTCTCTTCTTGTTACTCCGATCCTACTTTGCAGGGACTTCATTTCACCTGCCTGTATTCTGCTTATGTCTCTTTTCTTCATTGTCCATGTTTCTGAAGCATAGTTCAGTATCGGGATATAGTAGCTTCTGTATAACACTTCCTTGCTTTTTTGTGGTACATCTTTATTCCACACTAAGCTCCTAATGCTTCTCAAAAATGCTTCTGCCTGTCTGCCACGTTCCGTAATCTCTTTGTCATTTCCCCCATTTCCTCCACTATACTTCCCAAGTACTTGAGACTTTCCACGTTCTTCAGCTGTCCACCTCCAAGTGTTATCCCACTCATTGGTCTGTCCTTTTTCCTGGTCGTTAACAGGATCTCACATTTACTGATGTTGAACTTCCATCCGTAGTCTCCCACTGTTTCTTCCCAAGCCTTCAGTTGCTCCTGAATTTCCTCCTCCTTGTTTCCCCAGACCATGAGATCATCTGCAAACACCATTGGTTTCATCTTATCTTCTCCTATCTTTGCTGCTATCCGTGTCATTACCTCGTCCATAACCACAATAAAGAGAAGTAGTGACAGCGCACTACCCTGAATCAGGCCACTCATTTGTCTGAACCAGTCTGTTCTTTCCCCTCCAACTTTCACACAACTCCCACTTCCACAATACATCTCCTTCACTCTGCCTACAGTCTCTTTTTCCACTCCCATGTTTTCCATTGCTTTCCAAACCTTCTCCCTACACACACTATCATAGGCCTTTTCGATGTCCAGGAAGGCCATCAACAGATCCTCTCCAAATTCGTAGTGGTGTTCCTGGAGCTGTCTCACTGAAAATATAAGATCCACTGTTGATCTCCCAGGTCTGCATCCATACTGCTCCTCTCTCAATTTTCTCTCCACTTTGGCTCGTATTCTAATTTTTAATATATTTTCATATATCTTGGCACAGTTAGGTATGAGTGTGACTCCCCTGTAATTTCTGCACTCCTTTCTGCTTCCTTCCTTAAATATTGGGACAATTAATCCTTTCTTCCAATCTTCTGGGGTCTTTTTCTCCTTCCATATCACCCTCATCACACAGTACAGCCACTGTTTCCCAACCTCCCCTGCTGCCTTCACCATTTCAACACTCACTTCATCCATACCTGGTGCCCTTCCTCCTTTCATCTTGTCTATAGCCATTTCCATTTCTCTCCAAGTCAGATCCTTTTCCATTCCTGTGTTGTCTTCTCCATCTTCCAATACATTGTCTTCCTCCCTATGACCATTTGGATTCAGCAAATCCTGAAAGTACTCTTTCCACACTGTCTTGAGTGTCTCTTTGTTGTGTACCTCATTTCCGTTTTTGTCCATCATTACCACATCCTCTCGCAGACCTCTTCTCATACTTTTGACCATCCCATAAAGTACTTTCATATTTCCTCTGCTGTCTTCTTCCATCATCTCTGTCCACTTTACCATCCACTTCTTCCTCTCCTCTGCGACAATCTTGTTTGCTTCTTTCTTTTTATCTTATAATCTTCCCTTGCCAGATCAGTTCTTTCCTGGAACCACACTCTGAAAGCCTTGTTCTTCCTTCCCACAGCTTCTTTTACTCTCTCATTCCACCATGGTGTCTCTTTACACTGCTTTCTGTTGCTTGTTCTTCCACATACTGCCACTGCAGCTTCCACCATTGTGTTTTTGAATTGCTTCCATTCCTCTTCCCCTGTTTTAGGATTGTCTGTTGGCATCCTTTCCCTTATAATCTTCTGGAATTCTTCCTTGACTTCCTTTTCCTTGAGTTTCCATACTTTGATTCTCCTTTCCTGGTACTCTGTCCTCTTGCTATCCTTAACAACTCCCAGGTTCATTAAAAGTATTCTGTGGTCGCTATCTAAGGCCTCTGATGGTATTACCTTTATGTCTCTGACACTTCTCTTCATTTCCCAGTCGTACAGCATGTAATCTACCAAAGATTTCCTTGTTAAATCACTGCTGTACCACGTTACCTTGTGGCTTTCTTTCTTCCGGAACCAGTAGTTGCCTACCACTAAACCGTTTCTCTTGCAAAAATCCAGCAACTTTCTCCCTTCTTCATTCCTGCTACCCCATCCTTCTGCTCCCAATACATTTTCATATCCTTGCCTATCACTCCCTACATGTGCATTCAAATCTCCCATGACAATGATGCTCTGACCATTCAACTGCTGTTGTAGCTCCTCCTCAAAGTCTTCCTTCTCTTGCGCTGTACATCCAACTTGAGGGGCATATACCTGGGCTATCTCCAGGCTTCTTCCCTTTACAGTTACTCTGATCTTCATGATCCTGTCACTTATTCCCTTTACCTCTTCCTTCACTCCATCTCTCACAACTACTCCTACTCCGCTGCTCCTTCCTTCACTGTTCCCACTCCAGTACAACCGGTACCCTTTCCTCAGTTCTCTGCGACCTTCTCCTTTCCATCTTGTTTCTGCCAAGCCCAGTACATCCAGTTTTCTTCTCTCCATCACATCTACAATCTCCTCCACTTTTCCTGTCAGTGTCTGTATGTTTAATGTCCCAACTCGTAGTCCATTAGCATATCCGGGTCGTCGTCGTTTGCATCCATCCTTTCCGAGGCCTGTTCCTGGTTTGAAAGCAAATATGATATCCACTACTGGCTTGCTAGGCCTATCGTAGCTTCACCAGAGCCCCGTCAGCCGTCACTTTTCAGGGTTCCCATAGAGCCTTCACAGCTACCGTAGCGGTCCCGGGGCACACAAAGTCCCCACTGTACTTCACCCCTACAGGCAATCCCCTACTTCATGCCGTTGCCCGTCTCCCACCACGTGGAGGAGGGGTTGGACTTGTGGGAGACTATCCCGACTATCGCCTTCAATGTTAATTTTAAAACGTTCGAAGTAGCACTTAAACTTTCCATGACCAGAGAGAAACTGCTTAAGGATGAATTCGGGCACTAACGCTTTGCTCTGAAGTCGGCTATGTATGTCGGAGAAAAATAAGTCTTTTGTGCCAGAATCTTTTGTACTGGATGCCCAGAGGTTGTTCCACTGTCTTGTTAGATGTTTTTTGATTTGGGCTTTGACATAACTTAGTGGTGGTTTATTGCAAGAAATTTCTATGTTGGATGAGGAGGCTTCTTTTGCGAGGATGTATGCCTTTTCATTTCCAGGAGAGCCAGTGTGTCCTCGGATCCAGGAATGACAGACATGTGGAAACTGCTGTGCTCTAGATCTTACTATAGCAGCAATTGGGTTGAGATTGTACTTGTCTTTGATTGTGGTCAATGCAGCCTGTGAGTCACTTAGTATCCGATCACTTCTGTTGTTGTCTTCACACCACTGCACTGCAGATTTGATGGCCAATAGCCCGACTTGAAATACTGAGCACCTGGATGACAATTTGTTGTTCTTGTAGACAACGAATGCACATCTCACTTTGTCAGATTCAGTGTTATTAGGGGTGCGGGAGCCGTCTGTATAAATATAATAGTCGTGGTTGATCGAGCAGCTATTGCAAACATAAGACTTGAAGATACTAGGTTGACCAGATTCCAGGAAGTGACAGTTTTTCTCCACTTCGGATTCAAGAATTGGTGCAGGAGATGTTATGTTATTCTTCATTAACGTGAGTTCGGTCGTTCCTGTGGTGATAAAGAACAGGGGTTCTATTCCAGTGATGACAAGGGCTGCTTGTGTAGATTTGTGCGATAGGCGCGAGAAATTCGAAGGACGATTCCTATCTGAATTTGCAGAAGTTTTTCCTTAGCCCACTGCTCTCCAAGTGTAGAACGAAATGATGAAGCACAATTCAGTATTAGCGGAACAAAGGTTGTTTATTATATATAGCGGAGTACTTCAGAGTTTATTCCCCATGACGGCATGCATGCGGTAGCATTGGCCTGAAGAAATTTATCTGATTTAAGCTTTAGGTTATTGAAATGTTGCCTGAAGTTTAAATGTTTGTCCAGTAGGACTCCCAGATATAAAAGTGCTAGTGCGATTTCCTGTCGGTTCATCGTGAGTTGTGGCTTAATCAGATTTCTCCTTCTCGTAACAACCATAGCTTTAGTTTTCAGTGGGTTAAATTGCAGCTTGTTTTTTAAACCCCAGTCGAACCAAGTATGTAGCGCTGTGTTAGCTCGAGTGCTTAAATCAGCATCATTGTCAGCTCCAATTAACAAAAGCGCATCATCTGCGTAAGCAACATTGGGAAAAGGTTCTTGGAGGACGTCATCATACAGGATATTCCAAAATCTTAGGCTGCAGGTAGATCCCTGGGGGCATCCTATGTTGATCTATTTAGTTGAAATTGCTGTTCCAATTTGAAGTTTTACTTTCCTGTTGCTGAATTACGCTTGAGTGATTTTGTACAGATTACGTGGGCATTGCTTCTCCTTTAGTTAATACAAAATTTTCGGCCACCAAGCGTTATCAAATGCACCTGTTATGTCCAAAGAGGTTAATAATCCTACTTTCCGCCCTGATAAGACGTTCCTAATCCAGTACGTTGTATAGAGAACAGCATCTTCAGTAGATTTTTGTGGTGTAAAGCCATACTGAGATTGGGAAAATATGTCGTGGCGATACATGTGGTTCATAATTCTGTCGATTATTAGCTTTTCCAGAACATTTCTTAGAAATGGCAGAAGGCAGATAGACCTGAGAGACTTAGCCGTAAACTTTGTCAAGGTGCTATCTTAAGGAATTACCTTCACTACTGCGATTTTCCACGAGGTAGGAAAATGGTTCAAGGATACGCACTTGTTGAACAGAGTGGCAAATAAGGATGGAAGACAGGTGTGGATATTTTTGATTATGTTGGCCGATATGCTATCCTAGCCTGGAGCTTTCTTATCATTTTGTTGTAGAAATATTCGCTCAACTTATTCATGAGAGAACAAAACGTCATCAGCTGTAACAGGGCGGGTTCGTGGATGAGATTCTCACTGCTCTTTGTGCTTCTGTATCCTCAGTTTCTTGTGAGAAAAAAAAACTTTTTAGTAGAGCGCTTGTGGTATCAGAAAAGGTTTTAGTGTAGCCAAGTTCAGTCTCTATTGAGGTAATGTTGTTGAAATTTTTGCCTTCCTGGTAAGATTCTGAATAAATTCCCAAGGTTTAGCTTTTGTAGGGATTGAGCAGAATTACTTCCAGCATTAGTATTTTCTTTTAAGGATTAAATTCTTGTATTCCTCTTTGACTGCTAGGTAAATATTGTGATATCTCTGACAAAGAAGTGGGCAGCAGCTTCATTTATGTCGCCTATCACAGGCCAGTACACGTTTTCTCATAATTGCCAATTCTTCATTCCACCAGAAGTTTTTACACGGTTTGTGAATAATTTTTGGTAGTAGATTTACTTCTGCCATTTTGTTTATGGCGTCAGTTAATTTATCTACTACGTCGTCTAATTCAGTGACAGTGTTACATGAAGCTATTTCTTCTGTTATTCTTAGTAGGTTTCTTTTGGTAGCCTGTTGAAAGTGAGACCATTTAACATTTCTTGTTCTATAGGTCCTAGTTGAGCAATTATTAGCATTTATTACCGGTATTTCTGTAGTCGATTTTAAGGTCATTATAATTAAAGAGTGGTCGGAGAGCCTTGATACGTCACTTACATCCCAATCATAGATGACAGGGAGAAGTGCAGAACTGCATACACTAACATCTAAATAACTCTGTGAATTGGTGCATCTGTAAGTTGGTTTATCACTATTGTTTAGTATTGTTAAATGAGAGGAGTTACAAAAGTCGTATGGAAGTCTGCCTCTTGCGTCCTCGACGGGGCTGTTCCAAGCCCCATGTTTAGTGTTGAAGTCCCCGACTATTAGGAGTGGTTTCCCTTTTAACTCGTCACATATCTGTTGAAGGCCGTACAGATCCGCGTCAATATCTCGTTTTGAGTCAAGTTAAACGTTGCAGATGTCGAGGTCCAGTTGGTTCAACGTGGTGGATATAACGACTCTGTCAGCAGTGCAGTATTGTGAGAGTGAGATTATGTTTCTCGATTTCGTTCCGATTGCAGCTCGGATCCGTTCCTCAGGGGTGTTCGTTGTAGGGGCGTGATATAGAAGTCTTGTCCAAAACAGAAAACTTTATTATTTCTAACATTGGGTTCTTGAACACATAGAATTGTCCTTTCATTATGCTCGAAATGTTAAATGAATTCTTGGGCAGGCACAACTGATTTATGGAAACTTTGTTGATAGACTTGCATTTCAGCCATAGTTAATTTTAGATTTTTAGATATTGAGTATTTTCTGGTATATAGGGCAATTTAACGACGTAGCAGGATGCTGAGAATTTAATTCTTGTTGATACTTAGTTGCGTTTCTTTGGCTTTGTAATTTTCAGGTAATGCACTCAGTCTTAACTTTCGAACAGTCTCGAAAGTGGTGAGCGTCTGAGGAATGTGAACAGCTCTGTTCCTTAACCCAATTTGTGGAGAAATGTCCGTAGCCTTTGCAGTTGAAGCAGCGAATCACGAAAACGTGTTCACTGAAGTTGAACCTCATGTATCTTACATAGAGCTTCTCGCAGTTCTGTTTCTGTAGTGCCTGGTAGATTGCAGGACTAACTTCAACCACGGCGAAGTTCGTGCTGTCATCTCGTGACTTCCTCATGAAGCGAAGAGCTATGTCGTCGGGATTAGTGGTGAGTGCACATCTTACAACTGGATTCTGATCCACTATGGGCGGAATTACTTCCTTCTCCGGGAAGTTAACCTTAATTCCATGTATAATGAATGATACGCGTATTCTTTTGGCGAGGTATTCTTGCCTTCAGCTGGGGATTGTTTGTCACAATTCTGTTCACCATTGTCTTACATTCGTTTTCATTTCTTAACTCGAGCACTACTTCATTGTTTCGTATTTTCTGAATCTTCTGTACCCCTACTTTCAATGAATTTGCCTTCGTAGAAGACTGAGGTAATTTTAGTGCCCGTTCATAATCCTTCACTTCGTCAGAATTTTTAGGGGATACAAGGACCAAATGTTTGGTTAATACTGTTGTGGTGAAGTGATTTGGCCTCGATTTTACTACCTCCGTGTAAGTTGCTTGTTGCTTACCTGACAGTGCAAAGTCGGCCAGCCTTGTAATCTCCTCTTTGAAGGTGTCAAGAGTCTTTTTGATCACATCCACGGAAGCTAACACTTCTTCACACCAACTTCAACTTTAAAATACTGTTAATAAAGTTCACTTTTTGTTCTGCGCACTGATACAGATCGTCTACATTCACCGCCATCTATTACAGGGGGTGTATGTATGATCCACTTCCTTTGTTAGATTTGCTTGCTGAATTCCTTCTCGCCTTGATGACAGGGAAGCTCTCCCGTTCCTGAATGATGCGTCTCGCGCGAACGTGCACTGCTTCAGTGTGAACTCACTTGTTAAATTCCTTCTCACCTTGTTGGCAGGGAATCCTTCCTGATCCCGAGTGATCCGCTCTGCACGAACGTGCCCAGCTTGTATTTTTTGTCATTTTAAATGATCTTGTCGACTTCGTCGTTACGCTGAGGTCTGGCGTTACGTTACGGGGACAGGACTAAATGTAACGAGAATGCACTGAGGCGTGTGAGGATTCGAATGTGAGATCTCTAACCGACAGGCACCCAGTTCAGTCGTGATGAGTGCCTTTAGACCATTGACTGTACTCAATAATATTCACTTATCTGAATGGGTAAACAACGATATGTCGATATTAAACCCTGTGAATCAATGTATCAACTGTGTCGTTAATGATCGAGCTCCCGTCCATAACATGACGCAAGAGAAATACTGACAGGACATTTTCATCATCTGGAAATATATATGAACTCTAGTTCCGTAGTTTATGTCGTAAATGTTGGAATGACGTAAATTATGGTAAGCTTAATGGACGACACAGGATATAATCAATCAAAGGTATGAAATAGTTATAATAGAAGGACCTGTATACTTGTCACATCTTTTCATTCATTCACAATAATAATAATCCACGTATTGTACTGTACAACCACTCACTTCTACCATTCATAAAGCGACTGGAAAGATAGAGAAACATGTACGTAAACCAGCGATAGCAAATTACTGTAAGCAACATTCAAGGACATGAAGTAACTACTACGTGATAGTTGGATAACATGAGTGCAGAATACGGTTGTTTTGAACAATACACCACCCGACATCATTCTGCGAATCACCAAGGCGTGGTATTGTTAGAGGAATGGTTTTTTGTGACATACAGTAGTTGAAAATAATAGAATAATGGTTAAACTATGGCCGAAAGAATTTTACTAAAATAAATCTTCTACAGTATTCAAGATTTTCTCTTTTATGAATTCATAATTCTAGGTGCCTGATGTACGCTGATGATCTTAAACTGTATATGCCCATCAGTACTATAAATGACTGTGAGTTGTTGCAACAAGACCTACACCAACTCAGTGAATGGTGTGAAACATGGAAACTGAAACTGAATACTGAAAAGTGTAAAGTGTTGTCAGTTTCATTGAAACGTAACCTCCTACCCAGGTTTAATTACTGTATTAAAAATGAAACGCTACGTAGAGTGTCAACCATTAAGGATCTAGGGGTGACAATTACTAATAATTTCTCGTTCGATGAACATATTTCAAAAATATGTCGTGAAAGTTTCCGGATCCTGGGATTTTTAAAAAGAAATTGTTTAAATTATTTTTCGGACATAACTCTATCCAAATTATTTAAGTCACTCATTCGGCCTAAATTAGAATACTGTAGTGTGATCTGGAATCCCTTTCACAGTAATAAAATTGACGCCATCGAACGTGTGCAAAAGAGATTTATTAAATGGCTCTGTTACAGGGGTGGACGACCGTACCATAGAGCTGAGTATGAGAGTTATTGCAACGTGTACAGTCTTCCTCCACTTAGCAGTCGGCGCACAGTGGGTGACGTGAGATTCCTTTGGAAGCTGGTAAATGGCGGAATTGACTCTAATCAGTTGCTAGCTGACTTGGGTTTTCACGTCCCTCAGAGAACCACCAGACGGAAGCACACGTTCGATGGGGTCAGATCGAGAATTAATGTGCACAAAAATTCATGTCTGATCCGGTTGCAGTCAACATACAGCTTGATTGAGAGTAGAAGTGCTACTGATATTCACTTCGACTCTCTATTAACTGTTATGAGAGATATCTCAAGTGGGCTGTAAAATAGTGTATTGCATATTGGGTTAATTTCTATTTGCGTTGGTTGATTGATTGAACATGTGGTCGAATGAATGGTTGATTGATTTTTTGATTGAATGTACGAGTGAATGAAGTAATGTATTTTTTGTTTGCTGTTATCTAGATCCTTGAATGTCGCTCTTGTATTACTTTCCCTAGTTTCTGAACTTTGTCTTCTTATCTTTTATTTTATGTTTTTGCCTGTTTCTGTTTACTGTTGATAGTTTTTTTTTTCTGTAATAATTATTGTAATGTTTCTTGTACAAAGGGATTGCATGAATGAATGCTTGAGATAGGATGTTTGAGTGCGAGTCTGTATGGTTGTGGTTGTTGATTTATAATAGATTAGTGTATTGCTATTTTTGTACGTGTTTGCTGTTTTTGTTTTGTTTATAATTGTAAATTTTATTGTTAATTATTATATTGTCACTAGTGGAGTCTATCTGTCTGACAATAAAGAATACATACATACATACATACATAGAAGTTGCAAGTTTCATAATTCGCCACGAAAAAATGTGGAGCCTGTGGTAAGGCAAGGGACATCCATCCATCCATCCATCCATCCGTCCGTCCGTCTGTCCGTCCATACACATACGTCTGCCTGTTCATTTATTACACTTTCACGCATAATCTACTCAATAGATTAAGCTGAAATTTTGCACCTACATAGTCTGTAACTTTTTTTTTCTTTTCTTAGTCGTTTACCCTCCAGGTTGGTGGAACCCACGGACTCAGCGAGGGAACTCACCACTACCGCCTCTACGGGCAGTGTCCTAGAGCTGGGAACATCTAATCGGAGTGGATACAACTGGTGAGGTGTGATTGGCACCTCGCCCAGGCGGCCTCACCTGCAAAGCGAACAGGAACCTCATGAGGGAAGGTAATGGATGGTCAGGATGGATAGGCAAGGAAGAGGGAAGTAGGCGGCCGTGGCCTTGAAGAAGGTACCATCCCGGCATTTGCCCGAAGACGAAGTGAGAAACCACGGAAAACCACTTCGAGGATGGCTGAGGTGGGAATCGAACCCCCTCTACTCATTTGGAGCACCCGAGGCTGAGTAGACCCCGTTCCAGTCCTCATACCACTTTTCAAATTTCGTGGCAGAGCCGGGAATCGAACCCAGGACTTCCGGGCGGCAGCTAACCATGCTGACCGCTACGCTGCGGAGGCGACAACTTTTGATTTACCGGTATATATTATTGTTGAAACCAATTTGAAATCTTAAGAAAGATATGGGGCAACGCTAGTCATTTCTTATTGCTTTTGAATCTAAAACGCTTTCAAAGTAAGATGATCCTAAGTAGTGAACAGGAATATAGTATATGTACTTGGTTGTCGACTAGGTGGGTATCAACAAATTCTACCAACGTTGTAGTGAGGTGTTCTTCCAGCCACAATTCGTACAGTGTACTTTAGAGACTTGCTTCACTTAATGCGAATGTAGGATCACTTCAGCTGTCCAATTTCTGCTTCAGAAGTCAAATTAAAGGTTATTCTTAGAAACGTAGGCTGTACTGCCAGCGGAGAGGATGACGTTAAGTTTAATCTGAAAGCTATACATGACACTCTCTCGAGAGAGAAGGGGTGTGTGCTGTCTAATGAAACAGAAAGAGGACAAAAGTGCATCGATTCTCGGTCTTGTTGCGGATATTACAGGCCCGGTGGGCACTGAAGAGCGCGTTCAGCCAAGATGTACGATACTGGCTGCTTATTCGTGAGTAGAGCTCCGGGCACTGGTTGTGTGTGCTGAAGACGAACTGAATACACACGTTCTTTAAGAATTGCACTCTCACGACCATGTTCGTGGTATCAGCTTTTAGGTCATGTATTGCACAAATAATACAAACTATTTTGACTGGAGGTAGAGCATTAAATGTTCGAGCCAGGTGGAACATGATCTCGCTACTACTGGCCTCTGACCATTGAGTTAATAAGGAGGAATTTCAATTCTCATTGGCGATAGTTGTATGGCCAAGGGGAAGCCAGTTTAAGGCTTTCCCAAACACTTTGCTACAGCAGCCGGCTGTGATCAAGACAACGGCGTATAAAGCCAGAAATCGCAGGTTCATATTTGCAATTTCATTCTATATCTAAATGGTAGTTCCTTTTGATGTTAATTTGTATTAGGAGCTTGATACGTTTTCGTTCATCAACACCATGTACTTGGGTGTGTGTTGAATATGTCTGATAACCGGCTTTCCTGTGATCACCGTAGTAATGTAAGTAGCACACTGAGTGACGTGAGATTCCTTCGGAAGCTGGTAAGTGGCGGAATTGATTCTAATGAGTTGTTAGCCAACTTGGGTTTTCACGGCCTTCAGAGAATCACAAGACAGAAGTTCCCCATGAACTTAGATGTGTATAGAAATTGTCTGATATCCTGTGTTATTATAATGTTTATAGTAGTGAGTAGGTAAGTATCGGGAATGAGGCGTTGTTTGGAAGTCATACCAATAGAGTTGAGGAAGCTTGAGAAAACCACTTCCAGGATATCTGAGGTGGGAATCGAACCCACGTCTTCTTAGTTTTACCTCACGAGGGTGAGTGTGCGCCGATACAGCCCTCAGACCAGAATTAAATTACTTAGCAGAGTCGGGATTCAAACCCGGACAACCGGAACAACAGCGATGAATGCTAGCCACTACACCTGAAAGTAACTACTAGAGTACTTCTGCTAGAGGCCATGTCAATGATCCGCCTCACTGCGTGTTCAGAGACAGATGACCTTGATATGTCTACCCTTTAACACAGTGCTTTTTTCAGGGGGAACGCGGGGGTACGCGTACCCCTTAAACATATGAAAACTGTTTAATAAACAAGTAGTTCCGTGAAGAAATATACAGCCTATTTTCATATATCCTACTTATGTTAACTGCCACTATCAACATACAAAATTTCAGTTTGTTTGCTGTAATAGATTCGTAGATATTGAGAACCAACTAAATATTTCGGATGGTCGCCATGTTGGATTTTATATATGTAGGTCCTAGAGTTATGTACTGTTACATGAAGATTATTGTGTACGTGTAGCATTCAAATTTCAATCGCATGATTTGAACACAAGAAGTAACAAGGAGATTTTAAAATTTCGCATAGCTGCCATCTTGTGGTTATGGAAACAATTGAAATAAATTAGATTCCAGTGGATTAACATTCGTATAGGGATTTACTGTACCAAGTTTCACTGCATTCGGATGGTTAAATTGCGAGAAACGTCCATGTGAATATTTATTCTTCAAATCGCCGCCATGTTGGATTTGTGATCACCAGCTTATTTAAAGTCCTATAGGTGAGCTTAGATTCATAGCCCCGATGAACATTTTAAAAAATCAGATCGATTGCTATAATAGATTCGTAGATATTCAGAGCCGTCTAAATAAATCGGATGGTCGCCATGTTGGATTGTTAAATGTATTGGCCATAGAGTCATGTAGGCCTACCATTAAAGGAAAATTATTGCGTAGGTTCATTATTCAAACTTTCACTTCGATCGCATGATTACGACACAAGAAATAAAAACTTAATTTTAAAATTCGCACAGCCGCCATCTTGAGGTTATGTAAACAATTGAACTTAGTTA
The DNA here is from genome assembly GCA_946902985.2 of Meconema thalassinum. Classification (NCBI taxonomy): domain Eukaryota; kingdom Metazoa; phylum Arthropoda; class Insecta; order Orthoptera; family Tettigoniidae; genus Meconema; species Meconema thalassinum. Next base: position 275,409,192 of record OX336390.1, read on the forward strand.
GATACCAGTGTATTACAATGTGTATAAACATTTCCTGTACCAGATTTCATTGCGTTTGGAACATTAAATCGCGAGAAAGGTCTATTTATAACTTTCAAATTCGCTTGGCCGCCATGTTCGTTTTGTAGTTAACCGGTTTTTGAAGGTGTTATAGATGAACTTCCAGTAGTGCCCTTTATCTCCGTACAAAATTTCAGGGTGATAATGCTAATAGTTTCAGAGATATAGAATGCCGGTGAAATATTTCGCACTGCCGCCATCTTGTGGTTATGTAAACAATTGAACGAAGTTATATGTCGGTGCATTACAATGTGTATAAACATATACTGTACCAAGTTTTATTGCGTTTGGTTGGTGAAATCGCGAGAAACGTCTATTTAAAAGTTGCAAATTCGCGTGGCACCATGTTGGTTTTGTAGTTACCAGTTTTTCAAAGGTCACATAGGTGAACTTCTTGTAGTTCCCTTTATCACCGTAATAAATTCGAGGGTGATATCGGGAATTGGTTCGGAGATATTGAATGCTGGTGAAATATTTCGCGCAGCCGCCATGTTGATTAGTGAGACGTAACAAAATTTGAAGGACACGGTCTGGTTCGCCCGGTATAGTGCTATGAACTTACCGAGTTTCATTGAAATCGCTCCAGCCGTTTAGACGTTATTAAGGGGACACACACACACCTCTCTCTCTCACACACACACGCACACAAACAGGGACAAAAGGTGATCTCATAAGCCTAATTTTTCAAAATTGGAAATAGGCTAAAAATATTGGTACATTTGTATTTAGTCCGGCAAATATAACTTCTGACTCGAAAGTTCATCGATCAGCTGGCGTCAACGCGCTGTTCACAACAGCTGGAGGAGGTTTCGAGTTATTCTCGATTTAAATCGATATATCGAATCAGTTTCTTTTGGTCGGCAACTCGGCACTCCGTTCTCATAAGCACGCAGGCAAGTGTTTGCAGGCGGGGTAGCCTAGGTTGTTATTTTGTGCGTGTGGTTAGTTTTGAAGGATGAAGAAAATAACGAACTATTTAACATCCACCCAGGCATCGAGAAAGCTGGAAGTTCATGATTCGGACACAAACAATGACCGAACTTTGCAAATTGACGAAAATTGCAAGATCGTAATGTTTTGTCGACTACAGCTGAGAGTACCCCCCTTTTTTTAAGCACTGCTTTTACACAACAACCATCATTGTGTGATCAGGGTCGGATGAAATTGAGGTTTCACGCCTCCCCCGCCCAACTATCACTGTGCGATCAAGGGCAGATGACATTGATATTTTGCCGCCGCGGTGTAGCCGTGCTCGTTAAATCGTTCATTGTGGTCGCGATGGCAGCTGCAACAAGTTCGAAGATCGCAGGTTTGAATCCCGGCGCTGACAGAGGCTATCATAAGTGTGGTTTTTCCCCGGGTGTTTCCACACTCCCTCCAGGCAAATGCCGGGATATTACCTTACCTCAAGTCCCGGGGCACTTACCTCATCCCTAATATTATTTACACACACGCTATTACAGTAATCACGTATACAGGGTGTTTCAGAAATACTTTTACCAACTTTGGTGATTGGTTCCTTACACCATAACAAGAAAAAAAAGTCCATATACACATATTTCCCAAAATACTTAGTTTTCGATTTATTAATGAAAGAACATTGAACAGTGATACATTAATTGACAGCCTGTTTGGAAGTGTTTAACACATGAACGCATATCAAAAAAGGTTCCTGACACCAACAGATGGAAAAACTGTCAAATGCACAGGTGTCCAGACTGGCTTGCCATCAGCACCACTTTAGGATTAATGTGTGGGCTGGCATTGTAGGTCCATACGTTCTACCAGCATGTCTTACAGATGCTGTCTCCAGAGACTTTATCCAGAACAACCTTTCAGACTTACTGCATCACAGTGTGCCCCTGAAAATACGACAACGTATGTGGTAGATGCATGATGGGGCTCCTGCACACTTTAGTCACCTTGTTCGCACTGCACTGACGGAGATCTCCCAAGACAGATGGTTGGGCAGAGGAGGACCCGTTCTATGGCTTGCACGGTCCGTTAGACATTTATCTGTGGTGTCAGGATCCTTTTTTGATAAGTGTTAATCACTTCCAAACAGGCTGTCAATTATTGTGTCACTGTGCAATGTTCTTTCATTAATAAAGTGAAAACGAATGATATTTTTCTTGTTTTGGTGTAAGGAACCAATCCCCAAAGTTTGTAAAAGTATTTCTGAAACACCCTGTATACTGGTTAGCAGATTCAACACATACCCAATATAACGGGTCTGATGACCATGTGTCCCAAGCCCCTAAAATGAATTAACAACAACCATCCCCATTACAACCGTTATTGTGTGAACAGGGGAAGGTGATATGTGAGACCACTCTACCAAGGTATACAGTACATCTCCTGCCTCCGAGATTCAAAGGACACAAAGATCATTTGCGGGGAGCTGTTATGACAGGCACAACGTGGCTAACATGCGCAGTATTATCATACTCATCAAACAGGGCCAGCACAGACTTTGCAGAGGATTGGATCGAGGAGCAAATTTCATTGAATTAAATTGAATCATACTCCAAGGAGATTCTACCTGAGTGAACTGCTGCACGCTCCATGATATTGAATGAATTTATCGCCATCAGCATAGGTAAGTATATAGAGATACATCATTCCAGTTGTTGCTGTTTCATTTAGGGTTTTGCTACATCGAGTCAATTAGCTCCATGCACTTGTTTATAGAAAAACCTGCGTCATTGTGTTGGCTGAACTACGGTGTGTGTTTGAGTCTTCAGTCTTTTGACTGGTTTGATGTAGCTCTCCATGCCTCTCTCTTGAGCTAATCGTTTCATGTCTACTCAGATACCTCACCTTATATTCTAGGCAATCTGTTAAACATATTCTATCCTTAAATCTCAGCAATTGTTGTAGGTTTATGCCGTGCCTTCTGCGGGGTTTCGAGTAGGAACACCAAGATAGGCTCATCAGCGGGCCTTGGTGTCCGTGCCCGGACCCACACAAGTAGCGAGCTGCGCACTACCTCTCTTCTTATGAAGTGCAACTGGGCTTCTTTACTGCGAGAGGTAAAAGCTCAGGCCGCCTTTCACCTCCCTATAAAAACTTCCAAAAATATGGTATATTGGCTTTCACACTTAACAATTTTTCTAGGTTTACCTTGTTTACCCCTACAGTTCTTGTCCTCGACCCTTCCTTCCATAACTAAGTTTGCTATTCTTGGCTGTCTTAGTATGTCTCCTACCAACCCAACTCTTTTCTTCATTAACAGTCACCACAAACATCGATACTCTCCCACTCGATGTATTACCACTTCAATTGTTGAGATTCATCATTCTCCTGTAACACCACATTTCAAATGATTCTATTCTCCTCTTTTCTGCTCCGCCAACAGTCCAAGTTTCACTTCCATAAAGTGCCATGGTCCAGAAAAAGGCTTTCAGAAATTACTTTTTAATGCCTAAATCTATATTTGATGTCAACAGATTTCATTTTTGAAGAAATACTTTCTTGCCTGAGCCAAACTACTTTTTATATCCTGTTTACTTCGCCCATCACTGATTATTTTACTTTCCAAGTAGCAGAAGTCTCCTACTTCATTTATCTTTTCACCTGCCAATTTGATACCAATAGAGATTTCTGATTACTTTCGGCTGCATACCAATATTTTTGTATTGTACTACAGTAGTGTCTGTATTTGTAACTGAGAGCTAGGGTTTGAAAGAAGGTAACCTTGGCCTTAAGTTAGGCCCTGCATTTACCTGGAATAGAAGTGGGAAACCACGGAAAACCACTTGTTGGTGAGTGTGTTAGGAATCGAGCCAACAACACAGCCTCATGGAAGGAAGGGTCGAGTACAAGAACTGTAGGGGTAAACAAGGTAAACCTAGAAGAATTGCTGTGTTTTAATTCCTTGGCCGTGAAAGGCTGCTTGAGAATGTAAGGTGTTTATGGGAAATATATTTTGTTTCTATGAAACGTGCACTGAGTACCAGTACTTGGATAAATGGATGCCACCTATGGAAGCACAGGTGCACTTCATAAGAAGGGAGGTAGCGCGCAGTTTGCTACTCCTGCGGGCGTCTGGACACGGACACCAAGAGCCGGCTGATGAGTCTACCTTGGTGTTCCTAGGCGTAACCCCGCACAAGGCTTGGCATAAACCTACAACAATTTCTGAGATTTGAGGTTAGAATATGTTTAACAAATTGCCTAGAATGTAAGGTATGGTAGCTGTGTAGAGATGAAACGATTAGCTCAAGAGAGGGGAGTGGAGGGCTGCATCAAGCCAGTCAAGCCAGACTGAAGACTCTCGTTCCAGCCCTCACACCATAATTAAATTTCGGTTGTTTCATTTAAAGGCTTATACATCGTGGTAATTTCATCGGTTATGTCCGGCCGGCAATTCTAATTTATCGAAAACTAGCAGTAGTGCCCGGCTTCGCCCGGTGGATTTATATGCTTTATGAATGATACTAAATACTTCTACAGAACTGGCACATTATACATACACTAACAGAAAAAACAAATATAAAAATATAAATTTTTGTGGTGGCATTGGGAGTGATACGTAGTACGGTATAATGGACGTAATATTCAGGTAATTTTTCCCTAAAGATAATGATAATAATTAATAGGGAAACGGCTATTTACTAACTAAATTACTGACACAATACATGTAATTTACAATCGAATTGAAAAATATGATTAGAAGAGGAGTAAGTGAAATAAAAGACACTGGCTTGGGCCTATATCTCATTGTCTGTTAGAAAAGTAGAGACCAATAATGCCGTATGTTGTCGCATAACGCTGTAGGAAAATAATCAGAGCACCTTGGAAAACTTTGGCTGTTCCGAGCTCCTGACGTAAAACAGTGTCATTTACCGCCACATAGCGCTGAAGGATGAGGATCGGAATGAATGAAAGTAAATTTGAAAGCACCAACGCTTATTGCAGCTGATCTACACCTCAATGCACTGCACCAACACCATCGCACTTATACAGAGGTAAAATATTTTCATGATGGTAACTAATGTTTTCAGGGGACTAAGAAATCTTTTTGTACTAATTACTCCCAGTGACTGCAATTTATAAACAGCGCAAGATGCAACTATTTTCGCAATTCTGCTCCGGAATACGAGTAGGGGCGGCGTGATACAGCCCGCTTTGTCAGTCAACAATATACTTGTTAAAATATTCTTCCAGTTACACAACTATGTACATGAATGGTTCTAGGACCTTAAAACGTGTTTTTCAAGATCATTTTGTCTGTTATTCTAAATATAGAGAATGGAGAGGGTTGTCCTAAATATCAAATGGACCTTGTTACCAGCAGGGTTTCAAACGATATGTAAAATTCGTTGTAATTAGGTGAAACGGTTTAGATTTGTGCCAAAGGGCCTAAATGCAGGGAATGGAGTGGTCTGTCCAAAATTTCAAGTAGACATTGTTACTCGTTGGGTTCCAAAGGGTAAATACATAAAGTTTGGTTCAGATCGGTGAAACGGTGTAAATTTGTACCAAAGGGCCTAAATGCAGGAAATGGAGTGGCTTGTCCGAAATTTCATGTAGACAGTGTTACTCGCAGAGGTCCTAAGGGCAAGTATACAAATGATGGTTCAGATCAGTGGAACGGTGTAGATTTGTGCCAAAGGCTCTATATGCAGGGAATGGAGCGGTCTGTCCGAAATTTAATGTAGGCAGTGTTACTCGCCGGGTTCCAAAGGGTAAGTATACAAATTTTGGTTCAGATCGATGAAATGGTGTAGATTTTGGCCAATGGGCCTTATTGCAGGGAATGAAGTGATCTTTCCGAAATTTAAAGTAGACAGTGTTACTCGTCGGGTTCCAAAGGGTAAGTATACAAATTTTGGTTCAGATCGGTGAAACGTTGTAGATTTGTATAAATAACAGACAGACAGACAGAGACAGACAGACAGACAGACAGACAGACAGACAGACTAACCAACAAACCAACATAGATGTCCGGAATTGATTTGTTACAAGATTGCTCATTTAGGTTTCCCCCTTAATGTAGGACAGATGTTACATTCATTTTCAGAAGATGGTTTGGATAAAGAATGTAAGGTGGTTATGGGAAATAGCCTATATTTTGTTTCTGTGAAACTTGCACTGAGCACCGGTACTTGGATAAATGGATTCATCCTATGGAGGAATTCAAGTGTTACAAATGGTTGACTTCAAAACATTAAGGACCCGTGTATTGAGGATTATTGCACCATGTATTCAATATTTACAGTCAAATGGGGTAGAAAAAGATGATTCAAAATTATTCGACCAGTTCTGCAACGTAAGGGCTCATTCTAAACGTTCAACTTTGGATTAAGACACAACACTAAATCAACAATGGTCAGTTTTCTTTAATAAGTGCCAGAACATTGAGCCATTTTCAGAACTTTTGAACATTTGCCAGTTTTTCTTTGCCATACCAGGCAGTAATACCTCCACTGAACGTGTGTTTTCATTCATAAATGCTCAATGGACGGAAGGAAGGATCCGTTTGTTGGTTGAATCAGTGAAAGGAATCTTATTTGTGAAGTTCGATTTCAAAGATAAGTCGATGGATGAATTTTATAAAAACGTACTCTGAGAAAAAAAATCGCATCTTCTTTCAAAAGTAGGTTCTGTTGAAAAATACTGCTTCAAAGAAAATAACTGCAGCGAGGACTGATCTAAGTAAGGTATTTCCTTTTGTAAAAAGTTATGTGTAATCCCTAAGTACTGTATATTATAATTGGGAAAGTTACCTCTTCACAATAAAACGGCTGGAGGAATTTGGATGAAATTTGAAATGGAGATAACTTATACCATGGATTAACATATAGACTGCCTTCCTTCAATGTATATAAAGTTCAATGCTCAATGTTTGGTACAAATGTACACCGTTTCACCTATCTGAACCAAAATGTACGTACTTACACTTTGAAACCCGACGAGTAACACTTTGTACTTGAAATTTCGGACATCCCGCAGTATTCCCTGCATTTAGTCCCTTTGGCACAAATCTACATTGTTTCACCGATCTGAACCAAATTCTACGTACTTACCCTGAAGAGATATTACACATGGAAGGATACAATAAAATATTGGCAAATCTGAGTTCAAGGAACTGTTGTTCAGAATTTGCCTGGTGTTAAATCTGCAGAAGCTTTCGGTACAGGTTACACGGTCCTTGTTTGTAACATGGAATGTTTTCCTTTGACAATGCATCTACACCATGTGTGATAGCAACCTCTTTCAAAGATCTCTAATACCACAATAATCAGGAATTTTCAATATTTAGAGGCGAATGTTAGGCAAAAGCGTTGTTGGAGAATTTCAATCCCTGGGATGTAACACTGAAAGAGGTTGCATAATGTACATCTGCGGCCAAGGTGAGATATATTTTACTATAGGTCTATTAATAGCGGCATAATGACGTTCAAATCATCAATAATTGTGGGAAAATTTCACCATGAATAGCTTAAGGAGAAATGCTTTAATTCCCCATCTTCCGATAGATTTGCCATTCCAGTTTGCAAGAGTGCAGTTCCCCCTTCAAACAATATTCGCAATTACTATTAACAAAGGCAATGACACACACTTAACAGCAGCAGGTGTACATTTAGACCATACAATTTTTTCCCATGGGCAACTGTAGGCTATGTGGCGTGCTCACGAGTATCCAGACAACAAAATCGTTATATCGCAGCAAAACATGCCAACACCAAAAATATAATTTTAAAATGTGTTGAAATAAGGTAACATCGCACCCTGCAGACTTTCTCAACTCTATGACATTTCCATTTTGCGGCTCATACTAATATACTGTATGCATCAGAATTTTCCGAATTGAAATAGACCCACCCAGCCGAGATTGCTGTAATAGAATAGACCAATTATCAGCAATAATGCATCATGCCTTTTGTCTTCATCGCGGGCACCTGCTAGTATGTAGTATATGAAAAATTTTGTTATCGATTGAACTTGTCAGGCATTTTTATTAAATGGCCTGCATTTGGGAATTTTCAGTTGGTAACCCTAGCACCCACAGGTTCCGATTATCGAAACGAGAATGTTTTAATCTGTTCTAAAGGACGTGGCCCGTTCGAAATTTAAAGTTTATATTATAATATTAATGTGCAGAAGTGACTTTAAAAATCTGAGCCGTCTCGATTTCAAGACAAGATGACAGCTGATCTCTCATTCTGACCTATATTTCGCTGATTTGGGTATGTTGCATGAAATATAGCCTGCAGACAGAAATAATATACACTTTGTATGAAATGGTTTATAATGAATATATACTCTAGTGACGAAATCGTAGAGTCCAAGTCATTGTATTTGCTAAGAAGTTGTATGTAAATCGATTGATAACGTTTGACTTCGGTGGACACGTTTGGCTCTATGGTAGGAGATTTGGTCTTTCACCCGGTTGGTGGGGTTGAAAACCTGTTGATTTTTTATATTTATTGTTTTTCAAGTAGTGGGACGTTATAAACTTGAGCGTTATGTTGTGCATTTAGTAATGGAAAATATATTTTTAATTAAAACGAAGTTCGACACAGGATCTGCACGAGTGACATCTACTTGCAACGAGTTGAACTATGCGAATGCTAACCACGGCCTACTAGATTCGCCATTCCCAGTTAGTGGACCCATTCCTCTTGTTGCCGATAGAGCGCACTCGCCCCCTAGGATAGGCGCGATTAAAAATAGCTGTGCAGTAGTTTATTAAATGTGCTTCTCCCAGTGACACGTTTAGACCAATTTAGTTTCAATTATTGTAAGTGGTCGGTGTTAATATACTGAATTACTACGTTGTTTGGAGTGTTTGCTGATGAAATTGTAAAATGCTGGGGTAAATTACAAACTATGGTTTGAACGCCGCTGCTCAAATCCAGTATGTCATACTTTGGTGTGCGATTTTGCACTTCAATTAGAAAGAAAATAGGAGCTGATAAGAACAAAGTGTTATAACTATACCTATACATTTTGGAGAAATTAGGCTATATGCTTTTCCTGAACTTCTTGTTTATTTAAGTATTTATTTATTTCCACCTAATGTTTGCTGTTCTGTCTGTTGTAGGTAAGTACTGGCTGAGCTCAACACTATTGACCGCTGTGATTCGTGAGTACTGAGATTGCCACTCTGTGAGCACACACAATGTAATTCAAAATGTCTCCTTCAGTTTTGTAACCAAAACTAAATAACACAGGGGTTTTTAAATTCAGTATTCTACTTAGAGATTAGCCTCCAAGTAACAAAACTCCTACCTTATAAACCTGCAGTTGTCGCTGGGAGCTATTCGACCCGCGGTTACTACGTTCATGAATTTATGTGGTCAAATAAGTTAAGTGAAATGTATATTACAACGGTGTGTTGTTGCGTGCCGCTTTATAATAGTACATTATGCAACGAGCCTATAATGGCTATTATTAGAACACGAGTATTTTTATAAAACGAGCGTACGCGAGTTTTATAATTTCCATACGAGTGTCTTAATTACCATTATAGGTGAGTTGCATACGGCTAATTATGTTCGACGATAATTATAACTTTATTATATGTTTTAACATAAATATTCATAAATATCTGTTCAGTCACTAGAATGTTGTGATCGGGTGTTGCGCTGGGTAGTATATCTCTGTTTTCCAAGCTCTCTGGCCAACCGACGCATGCGCTCTGTGTGCTTCAATGCCATATGTTCAGATTGTGCACCAGTATTCAGTAAAACTGTCACCGAAGTCATTTCAAAACAACGCGCTGTGTAGAAATTGGTTTTGGGGATATTAAGGTACAGTGCTATTTCTTGTCTCATATTCACCAGTTTATTTACGCGAACATATGGATGGTGCACTTTCGGTAATTTATATAGATATGTTGGATTTTGAGCGCATGCGCGAGGGTATCCTTATCTAATTGGTCACACAACAGTTTCTTGAGATCTGATTGGTGGGAGAAACTCTTTCATAATGAAAAATAGTGTTATAATGAGCCTCATTATGATACAGTTTTCTGACACATAATAGTCAGGGTCGAACATAAACGTTGGTATAAAACTAAGGTTCATGGGACTAGTTTTCATGAATTCCCTTGTATAGAGAAAACTAGGAAATAATGAATGAAATCTACAGTATTAGCAAAAGCCATACGACAAAAACGTTGGGATGTGACTTTCAATACCGTTAACATAGCTCCATTTCGGATGATAACTTCTGTACTTTCTTATCATATGGTATTGATTGCTTTAAGAAATCTAGATCTAGATTATTGGCCCGCGTTCGACTCCAGACTTCAAAAGTTGGGTAGGTAGAGGGTGGGTGGAACATAGGCCAGGTGGACTAATGTCTAGCGGCGCAGAGTTGCAGATACCCCAGCACCTACAACATAGTCCTTAATAGACAGGCCCATTACCGCAGTTGCGCATCAGTGAGATCTCGGGGTCATATACGACAGCCAGCTAAGATTTAAAGAACACATACAACATTCATCATCCAAAGCCATGAAATTCCTTGGCATACTGTACCCCTTCACAGAAATATCAAATCCCAGAGCTCTTCGACTCTATTACCTCTCGATAATCCAGCCCATTGCAAACTACTGCTCTCCCATTTGGACAACTTCTTGCCCGTCAAACATAGCTAAATTTAACAGAATTCAACCCTTTTTTGCTGCCATTGTAAGGAACAGAATGCCAAGGTTTAACACTTCACCACTCAGCAGGTACTTTCGGCCATAAAAATCCTTCCCGCCAAGTAACTGACCTGTCCTTCCTACATTGAATTTTAAATGACCACTACCGTTCGGGCCACCAGCTGTCATTCTTCAAACTAAGAGCCCCTCCCGTTCTACCGGGCTCAAAGATATTATGCACATTCCACACACTAAATATTCCACAATAGCTGTACAATAGCATAGCAAGTAAACGCGAGTTGTACATATCCACAAACAAGAGGACGTTCCTGAAGCAGGCGAAGGAGAACTTAAACTGTATTTAGAACCGTCATCTAGGCCATTGACGACACGGCTACGAGCAAGGACATTATACCGTCTCTTGATCTGGACTTGTTTTGTTTGGAGATTTGTTAAATTTATTTTATATTTTACTTTAAATTGTTATTTAGTTATTATTTGTACAAGCGTGAAGGGCTAGCATAGCTGTTGTTTGTGTTTGATTAATAAATAAGAAAAAAATATTTTAGTAGGGATACAGGGCAGGAACGTCATTGATATAATTCATTAACTTTTCGGTGGGCGGGTCAATTCCGGCGCCATCCTGTGTCCATTATTATAATATAATTATTACCACTAATGCTATTATTATTATTACTACAAATTATTTGGTAAGTTACAACCAACTTGTTTACTATAAGGAGTAATACATTTTTTTCATTTTTTTTAATCAATTGGGCTTCAGCACAGACTCTGCGAGATATCATTCCTCTACCGTCGCAAGGACGTTGTTTGGGAGATAACACACTTTGTTAGCAGATACAACTGAAGGGGGTGACAGGCCGATTGACCAAGCGACTGCTAACTTGGGTCTAAATAAGGAAGGGTCAGGGAAGGGATTTTGGAAGGAGGTTGACCGTGGACCTGTTGAATGAATCCGTCCCAGCATTTTTTGGTAGGTGAAAATGGGAAACCACGAAAGGTATTTTCAGGATAGTCAAGGTGGGATTCGAACCCACTCTCTACCGATACCAGCGATGCATAGGGTTAGCGGGATAGCACTCTCAGCCACCATGGACGGTCTTATCAGAAATAATGCCTTAAGACATCTCGCACTTTGGATGAAAACGGAACAAGGAACGTCAGCTGTAATGGTTGTGTTATCTGTAATTCAGGTAAGGATTGCAGACGATCAATTTCAAGTAGTTCCTACTTTAACTACCAAATGCTACCGTCAACGACACCCAGCTGTGAACTTGGCTACTCGATGCCACCGACACCTGGCGACGAACGTTTGAACTTAATAGAGCGTTAATCAAATCTAACCGAAACATTTACCTTCACATAATTTTAGTTAGTGGAAAGTTCTTTTATACGCCATAAATCTATGACATGGGCCCGCCGTCTTAACTTCCCTACGAAGGAAGGCATACTGAGGGATTTTAACGCTCATAGAAAATCCGACGACTTGGGCTGAGTGTCTTGGCATAGAAGCTCAATATGCTAACAACTATGCCACCGAAGCCGCTTTTTCTTAATCCTTTCTTAAACATGGCTGTAATTGAGGGTCGATGATGTGATGTGTTGCCATATGCTCGTTGTCACGTTTTGTGACAGCATGGTGCACTTCTGTAAGATAGTGTTACAATGATATTCCTGTCACAAATATCCTCACGCACTGCCCAGTGGATGACATACTGCAGCGTTGTACTTGTCGACACAAGTTTCGTTGGGCGGCTTTATGACACATAACGTCTCCACCCTGGCAATGCAGAGCACAATAGCTAGTTATTAAAAGAAAGATGAAGTTACAGGTGTTACCCAATTGAACAGAACATTTCACGACAAGTCCCTTTATAATTAACTGCAACATAGAATATATTTATTTTGTCTGGCTAGATTAGGACCATTGGGCCCTCTATTCCATCTAACCAGATTATTCAATTATTTCCAAATGAACAATACATATACTACTTTAATCTAAAAACAATACAATGTTGATACAACATAAGATACATATAAAACAGATTAGCTTGGTGTAGGCAGTAAATTTTTATATTGCTAATTTATTGCTAGGGTGAACACGTACTATACTTAGAAGTACGTTTAAAATTAGAGAAAGAAACGGAAATACTGATAAAATATAGGCTAATGATAGTGATGGTGTTGATGATGATTAGTCATTTCTGACTTATGAACATCTATGTCTTAACACTCGAATCACCTTTCTGTGGCCACATGTGAATTGCGAAAAACGAGTTAGCGGATCAAGCTGCAAAAGAGGCGGCATCACTACCACCTCGGGCAATGGAGGTACGCGCTAGAGAAATTTGCTCTCAGTTATGGCGAGAAGTACTGGCATTTTGGGAGAGTCGCCAAGCCCAGTGAACTGAGAGCGATCAAGGGAACTATTCGCGTGTGGAGGAGCTCCTTCCAGTCACGGAGGGAGTCCGTCAGTTTGTGTTGGCTGAGGATAGATCATACAAGGACCACTCACTCGTATGAGAAGGGAAGAACCCCCACTTTGTACCTGTGGAGCCTTATTCACCGTGGCCCACATTTTAACCGAGTGTGTGGATCTTGCTGACTTACGATCAAACCTTGGATACTGTTGTACCCCTAGGGTACGCCACCATCATCCCCTAATACTAATACCCCCCGACAAATCCAAAAGCCAAACACTTAGTTCAGAAATCTACAAATACAGTTACAGAATTATAAACCCAATAAATTATCACCTCTATGAACTCAGGTAGCCTCGTGTCCCAGCCAACGACACTAGGGAGTGCTATGACTTAGGAGAAATGTGCGTATTTGCAGACGTAGCATGAGACGTCTATAAGAACTCCGGAAGGTCATGCCCCAGGATCAGTCTGTCTCAGTGCTACCTACGTGACGAACCGCTGCTGCTAGTTGAAGAGTAAGTGTCTCAAGCGATCAGTACACGCACAGTCACACTACACTCCCATCCCCCTGTGCTTGGACTGTAATAATTATCTATTTCTATTAACTTAACTGCTATTTGCAAGCGTACCTCAAAATCGAGGTACACATTAAATTTAAACATAATAGAAGTCACTGGTCTTTTGCTTTAATTAATTAGCTGATAAGATCCTACCTTCTTAGCTCCCCCGATAGGTAGGATCTAGCATTAACTCTACTATTTAATTGTTTCATGACGTCAGCAGAGCGTCGCCGCACAGCGCTGACACAAGCTGGCTCCCTGTTAGCTCGCCTGCTTACGACTTACTTTAGACCGCTGGGTATCTCTATCGCGCACAGAGTAATAATTAAATTACCCTTCCTTACACACCCACACCCGGAACTACCCCGCCAAGCAGTACATTGGGGAGTTCTCCTTGCAGATCCTACTGACGATCGCAAACCAATAGATAATCCATACCTCTTACAAGTAATTGCCAAGCTTTCCCCCTAATCACACTTAATTCATCCCTTAGGTTAATTCTTTGTACAGGCTACCCTCTCAGGTACTTTACAAATGGTGGAAGCGCCGGGTACCGTGACGATGTCTTAAAACAACGCCTAAAGGAGTACATACAACGTATTCCGCGGAAAAGATTCCTAGAACCTAAAACCTCTTTCTAGCCAAGCAAAAGCTACCCAAAATTGGGGATTTTTTTTGAAATAAGGGTCAGATAATTTTTTTATACCCAACCCAAGCCCGCCCCGATAGATAGTACACAATTTACATCCCCATAGATACGCCATTACAGAAGGACGTACAGTAAAGATCCATGCTCAGATATCAACATATTAGTAAGGTCAAGCGTGTAATCAGAGATACAGCACACAACCTCGCCGTTACCACCAAACCACTACGCCTTAAAATTATAGTTAAAAACCCTGACTTAATAACAGAACACAACGCAGGCCAAATACTTACCGAACTTGAGGACGCAGTTATAAATATTAAGCTCAAGTACCCAAACGCAATCAGACAAAAACGCCCCCTCACACGAGCACAAACACAGAACGCTCAACAGTCGTCCTCAGATAGCGGTGATAGTGAGGAATTAACCCCCACATTACCATACGCTATATTACAACACATTAGTGACACGCAGCAAACCTACAACGGATTGCAGGTTCTGTTGCAACAGTTAAACGAAATTCCACACAATTCTTCAAACGGGAGACTAATCGAAGATATACACGCCATTGCCTTAACTCTAGGCGACAATATTAACAAGGCGCTTTCCACACTACAGGAGGTTAACATTGAGCATAACTTGTCGCTGGATAATATCCAGGGTACTGAGCAATTCAACCCTCAGGACGCTCCACACTCTACCCCTAACCACCCAGGAACCTCCCAAAGCGGAAATACCTATATAACACCAGTTCAGGTTCACCAGCAACCCCTAAGCCACGCACACTCTAACGTTGCATTAAATAACAGCGACCTAGATTCCCCAGTTGAGCGCACCCCCTTAATTACCCCCAACACTGCCTACAGCGCGGACATGGCCATGCCTACAAAGTATCCCATGATACAACCTGCTAAATTCCCAGGTGACAAGCAGGACCCCGAGGAATATTTGAGAGCCTTCAATCGAACGGCTAAAATTAATGGCTGGACAGCTGAGGATAAGAAACGCCTATTACCAGCCTACCTCACTAAATCGGCCCTCACGTGGTACGAACTCCATGAAGCCACCTTGGCCGATGCCACGTGGGAACAATTTTCAGCCGCCCTCGTCAATACATTTCAACTAACCCCTGATGAAGATGACTTGTATGACAAAATCCGCGCTCGCACACAAGGTCCCACGGAAGGCACACAGGCATACATTAATGCAAAATTATTAATGTGTGAAAGGTATGATAGGGAGATGCCAGACAGGCAGAAAGTACGGCTCCTTATGCAGGGAATGCGCCCTACCTTGGTGGACAAGCTCTGCACATTGCAAAGCAACACCGTACTAGAGTTACAGGCCAATATTAAATTTATCGAAGAGGGCAATAAAATGACTCAAAAAGCCGTGGACCAGCACATCCGCACGGACAACGGTGATTTGCATCAGCAAATCCGCGATCTGACCAAACAGATGGAGGAGATGAAAATTACGGCCATCCACGCTAGCCCTAAAGCCCGCCCTCGTAGGGATGATCCTCGGGATACATGGCGATCACCAAGGGGTGATCAACAGGATCATGGTAGACCTAACCACCCCCATTGGCGCAATTCACCCCCGGTAAGAGAGGCGAACTATTATTCGCAATACCAGGAGGAAGTGCCACGCCATAACGAATCCCATCCCTTCCCGCAGACACAGTATCTGGCAAATACTCGCCCACGCGACAATCCGTCTCCAGATCATACACCAAACCGTCATCCCCAATATAGGGAAGACCGAACTTGGCATCGTAACCAAAACACAAACACACGCCCACTCAATACCCCTCAATACCGTCGGCCAAACACTCCCCCGCAGCAGGAACGGTATGAGCCTCAATACGAAAGGCCTTCCCCAGCATACCCTCAATACGTCCCTGTCCAACGAGAAAGAAGACCGGAGGACGATCCACTGCCCGACCACCCTCCACGGGATTCACGAAGGCATTCACCCCCACGAGATAGACGAGTATTACACCCCAACCCCCAATATCAGCCCCGACCAAACAATTGGCGAGACGAGGCGCCCAGGTGACAGCCTCGCTATACAGACAACAGAGGTTATGCCCAGCCAAAAAACTATTAGCTAGGGAAGGGCCAGCACCCACTCAACCGGATAACCCTTCCCCGGTAACCATTAAGCATTCCAATCAACCCTCGCAGAACAATTGCCCTGTTAGATCCAGTAAGCCGAAAATCCCCCCAACGTCCGCCCGCCAGAATACAGCGCAGGAAATACCTCCCCGATCGCAGCTCCAGGCACATACGTTCAAAGGGGATGGTAACTGCCTCTTTCGAGCGCTCAGTTTCCTGCTCCATAGAAATGAGGACCAGCATAAAGAACTCAGAACACAACTGGTCATGTATGTTATGGCACACTGGGACGATTATAAGTATTTCCTCGCCGACGGTAATGATGCCTTATTCCCCAATAAATATGCATATGGGGATTACATGCATCGAAATGGTACATACGCTGGAGCGTCGGAGGTTACCGCTCTAGGCCATGTCCTTAAGGCTAATATCCATGTATATACACTGGACAAAATGGAACCCACTTTTTCTACAGTAGGCTATGACCAAAATCTATACCTTTTGTTCACGGGCAATCCGAATGCGGGTCACTACAGCCCTCTCACTAACAAATCGCCTCACACATCTCAACCCTCCGCACCTCAGGTTGGAAGAGAGGACACTAGAGGCACATTAACGACCGGCAATAAGATCACAACCCCTAAGGACGTTTCCACAACCAGCGTAGTTAAACTACCCGTGATACGCCCACCCGCATTGATTCCACCCGCGGACCCAAGCGGCCCGACCACTAAACCAGGCGCGGCGAAGCCGGTGACTTGTATCGCTACTGGCGCGAATAAGTTACCTCCACAGAAAGCCGGCTGTAAACCCACAACCACTCACACACACCGGCCCTTTAGAACACCCCTGCCGAGGCCAGAAGTCACATCCCGGGACAGCAAACATTATTTTAGATATTTATCCATCCACCGACAGCTCAAGAGAAAGCTTAGGACAATACACATGGCAGACGGGCATGACACAGCTGAAGTGCGACTCCCAGTTTCACGGGACTCAGCAAAGCGTGTCAGGTTCAGTGATCAAACCGCAACTCCACGTTTGATCAACATAAATAACAGACCGGCAGAACACACAGTCTCGCAGGCCGCGATAAATAACGATAAACATGACTCACCGTCCCAAGATCCCACAGCACCGATCATTACATATACTCTTAACAACATGTATACTGCACAGGACGGACACAATATTACAGCCCTCTCTAGTCCGGCCAAAATTAACGGGTATAAAATTCAGATCTTGCTAGACACGGGGTCAGCTATTTGCTGCGTCAGCAGTAAGTACATTAACGGCGAGCTCATACATAGGATGCCTCTCAACACTCGCCTTGTGGCTGCTAATTCCCAAACCATTTCATGCTTAGGCACTACTGACATACATCTCCAGATAGGTTCTTTTGGAACTAGATATCCCATGTTTGTAATTAAGGACCTTTCCGTTCCGGGTATCATCGGCACGAACTTTCTTGCCAAGTTCGAAGCGAACATTAGCTTTGTCACTAATGCAATACGATTAGTGAACGGAGACTTTATTACTACACACCCGATATCGTACGCCCGGAACACATAAAATCCACGAGCGCAGAGAGTCCCGCGCGCGCACCAGGTCTCTCCGTTGGTTACCATATCTCCGCCAACGAACACAAGTGCTAACACAGCCGCGCCCGCCACTGGGGTAACACAGTCACTAACCCCAGAGCAGAATAGAAAGCTTGCAAACCTCTTAGAAGAATATAAGGATATTTTTGCACATTCCCTTGCCAATATAGAAGTGACCGACTTAATTCACCACCGTGTCGAATTGACCAGTGATGCTCCGGTTCAACAGGCACCTTACAAGGTTAGCGCTAAGGAGAGACAAGCTATAGAAACACAAATTCAGGAGATGTTGGAAGCCGGCATCATCCATCCCATTGTGTCCAACTATAGTGCTCCGGTAATCCTTACCCGTAAACTCGATGGTTCGCATAGGTTTTGCACAGATTATCGACGCCTTAATAGACTAATTAAGAGTGACAATTACCCGCTACCGCGCACAGACACTTATCTAGAGACCTTAAGCGGAGCTAAATATTTCTCGATAATGGACTGTTATTTCGGATTTTATTCAATCCCTGTCTATGAACCCGATAGGCATAAGTTGGCATTTGTCACCGAAAACGGCCTCTTCGGTTATGCCGTACTCCCAATGGGTTTAAAGAATGCCAGTCAAACATACCAAAAATCGGTAGATAAGGCATTCGCGGGCCTCAAATATCGCTCAGTATTAACCTATATAGACGACATAACAGTCTTCTCACAAACATTTGAAGAACACATCATACACTTGAACGAAGCTTTTGACAGGATTAGGCACGCTAAACTGAAGCTAAAGCCATCCAAATGTCAATTTGCAAAAACGAAGGTCCACATTCTAGGTCACATTGTTAGCCGCGACGGCATCACACCTGACCCTGCCAAAGTCGCCGCCATCACCGACATTCCCATGCCGGAAAATATTAAACAGTTACGTTCTTTTTTTGGGCCTCGCAAGTTATTACCGTCGTTTCACTCACGGATTTGCACAGATAGCTAACCCCCTAACCGAGCTTACACACGAGAAAACGCCCTTTATAGTCACAGAAATACATAGAGAGGCTTTCGATAAACTTAAACACTTACTCACTACACCGCCCGGGCTCCAGCATTTTCAGGAAGGTAGGCCTACCTTCGTACATGTGGATGCAAGCCAATTTGGCATCGGGGCAGCCCTGCTACAAGAGGCCGATGATGGCAAACAACGTCCAATTACACATGCTAGCCGTACACTTACACCGGTAGAAACCAGATATTCCGCGACCGAAAGAGAGATGCTCGCATTCTCTTGGGCCGTAAATTACTTCCGGACATATCTATATGGTATTTACTTTACGGTAATTACGGATCACGCCAGCCTTCTTTACTGGGATAAATTTAAAAATCCCAATTCCCGGCTTAATAGGTTCATATTTAAATTATATGACTACACATTTGAAGTTAAGCACAAGAAAGGTAAGGCACACCTTGATGCAGACGGTCTCTCGAGACTACCTGTACTCGACCCACCTGACGAAGATGTCAATCATGCCTGGGACTCCTTACCCACATTTGCCGTCACTCACATTGATCTAAAACAAGAGCAAATAAACGATCCCCAGTTGGGACAAATTAGGATTGCCTTACATAATCACGACCAGGTAGACAGTAAAACTGCCCACTTATCACGCAGATTTTAGGTAGATTTCATTAGAAAGCTAACTATTGCAATGGGTCCCATGTTTCGACTTCCGGAAAATTTCGACATATCTTCGCGTTTTACATCCCCCAGACCCCAAAACCACCGTCAGTTCAAAAGTTTATATATAATTTATGTATATATATATATATATATATGTATATCAGTTTCTTGTGGACACGATAACTGCCGTAATTTTGCACCAATCACTTTGAATTTTTTACATAATATGTATCCCTAAAAAATCTCGGTCGAGTTCGTTAATGGGCAAAATCGGTCGAAGGGGGTGAAAATGGGGGGCTATTTTCGAAAAATTGAAATTTCGCTATAACTCTCTTAATACGTGAAATATCGAATCCATTCAAAGTTCATAATATGTGTCGGATAAGTGCCAACAATTTATGTCAAATAAGTTTTTTCCAACCATTGACCAAAGGGATGGAAAAAAGTGGGCTTTTCGGGAAACATTAATCATATCTCTCTTAATAGGCACAATATCAAAACCGTACAAAATGGACAATATTCCCCTAATAATTACCTAAAACTTTTGTCTGAAAGAATTTTTGATATGACCCACCATTACGCCAAGGGATGAGAAAAATGATTTCGGAATTATAAGAAAATGCCAAGAGCTATCAGAGGTTGCCATGGCAACACTACTAAATTGATGAGGGATGAGCCGTTGCCATGACAACGCACATGCACGAGATCAGATTCAGTATTTCCATCTGACTAAGCCGGCCCCGTGGTGTTGGGGTAGCGCGCCTGCCTCTCACCCGGAGTCCCCGGGTTCGATCCCCGGCTCCGTCAGGGATTTTAAAACTGACGTGAGGGTTGGAACGGGGTGCACTCAGCCTCGTGAGGACAATTGAGTAGCTGTCTGACAGTGAGACAGCCCCCCAATCAAGAATACCAATATTAACGGCCGAGGGGACCCGACGCGCTGATCACGCGTCACCCCAATATCTGCAGGCCAAATGGCTGGGCAGCGGTCGCTTGGTCGGCCTTAGCCCGTCATGGGCTGGATGGTGCCAGGGGTTGACTTTGACATCTGACTAAGTGGGAAGCGGCTTCGGTGACGTAACTGGTAGCATGCAGAATGTCTATGCCCAAGGTCGCGGTTTCAAAGCCGGCCGAAGTCGACGGATTTTCTAATAGCGCTAAAATCCCTCAGTATGCTTTCCTTTGGAGGGGAAGTTCCAACGTTCGTTACGAGTTGCTGGTTGGGGTGGCATCTAGTAGCCAAGTTCACAGCTAGGTGTCATTGACGGTAGTACCTGATAGCAACATTAGGAACTACTGCTTGAAATTGACCGTCTGCAGTCCTTACCTGAATTACAGACTAATACATCCATTACATTTCACACCGATTATCAGACAGATTCTACACTCACCCAAAGTACATGGGGTTAGATGACCACGTTGTCGCAGCCCCTAAACTGAGGAACCAACCAGAGGTAGATTTCATTAGAAAGCTAACTATTGCAATGGGTAGGCTACCATGTTTCGACTTCCGGAAAATTTCGACATATCTTCGCGTTTCACATCCCCCAGACCCCAAAACCACCGTCAGTTCAAAAGTATATATATATCAGTTTATTGTAGACACGATAACTGCCGTAATTTTTCACCAATCACTTTTTACCGAATATGTATACCTATAAAATCTCGGTCGAGTTCGTTACTGGGCTAAACCGGTAGAAGGGGGTGAAAATGGGGGGCTTTTTTCGAAAAAGTGAAATATTGCTATAACTCTCTTAATATATGAAATATCGAATCCGGTCAACGTTCATACTATGTGTCGGATAAAGCCCAAAAATTTATGTTTGAAGAGTTTTTTTTTATATCACCAACCATTGACCAAAGGGGTGGGAAAAAGTGGGTTTTTCGGGAAACATTAATCATATCTCTGTTAATAGTTACAATATCAAAACCGTACGAAATGGACAATATTCCCCTAATAATTAACTAAAACTTTTGTCTGAAAGAATTTTTGATATGACCCACCATTATGCCAAGGGATGAGAAAAATGATTTCGGAATTATAAGAAAATGCCAAGAGCTATCAGAGGTTGCCATGGCAACACTACTAAATTGATGAGGGATGAGCCATCAGACGTTGCCATGACAACGCACTTGCACGAGATCAGATTCAGTATTTTCATCTAAGTGGGAAGCGGCTTCGGTGACGTAACTAGTAGCATGCAGAATGTCTTTGCCCAAGGTCGCGGTTTCAAAGCCGGCCGAAGTCGTCGGATTTTCTAAGAGAGCTAAAATCCCTCAGTATGCTTTCCTTTGGAGGGGAAGTTCCAACGTTCGTTGCGAGTTGCTGGTTAGGGTGGCATCTAGTAGCCAAGTTCACAGCTAGGTGTCGTTGACGGTAGTACCTGGTAGCAACATTAGGAACTACTGCTTGAAATTGACCGTCTGCAGTCCTTACCTGAATTAAGACTACTACAGCCATTACAATTCACACCGTTTATCAGACAGATTCTACACTCACCCAAAGTACACGGTGTTAGATGACCGCGTTGTCGCAGCCCCTAAACTGAGGAACCAACCTGAGGTAGATTTCATTAGAAAGCTAACTATTGCAATGGGTACCATGTTTCGACTTCCGGAAAATTTCGACATATCTTCGCGTTTCACATCCCCCAGACCCCAAAACCACCGTCAGTTCAAAAGTTTATATATAATTTATGTATGTATATGTGTATCAGTTCCTTGCGGACACGATAACTGCCGTAATTTTGCACCAATCACTTTGAATATTTTACCAAATATGTATACCTATAAAATCTCGGTCGAGTTCGTTAATGGGCTAAATCGGTCGAAGGGGGTGAAAATTGGGGTCTTTTTTCGAAAAAGTGAAATATTGCTATAACTCTCTTAATATGTGAAATATCGAATCCGTTCAACGTTCATACTATGTGTCGGATAAAGCCCAAAAATTTATGTTTGAAGAGTTTTTTTTATAGCACCAACCATTGACCAAAGGGGTGGGAAAAATTGGGTTTTTCGGGAAACATTAATCATATCTCTCTTAATAGGCACAATCTCAAAACCGTACAAAATGGACAATATTCCCCTAATAATTACCTAAAATTTTGTCTTAAAGAATTTTTGATATGACCCACCATTATGCCAAGGGATGA
This sequence comes from Meconema thalassinum, assembly GCA_946902985.2. Taxonomy (NCBI): domain Eukaryota; kingdom Metazoa; phylum Arthropoda; class Insecta; order Orthoptera; family Tettigoniidae; genus Meconema; species Meconema thalassinum. Next base: position 275,432,032 of record OX336390.1, read on the forward strand.
GAAAAATGATTTCGGAATTATAAGAAAATGCCAAGAGCTATCAATGCTTGCCATGGCAACACTACTAAATTGATGAGGGATGAGCCATCAGACGTTGCCAAGATAACGCACTTGCACGAGATCATATTCAGAATTCCATCTGACTAAGTGTGAAGCGGCTTCGGTGACGTAACTGGTAGCAAGCATGCTGAATGTCTATGCCCAAGGTCGCGAGTTCAAAGCCGGCCGAAGTCGTCGGATTTTCTAAGAGCGCTAAAAATCCCTCAGTATGCTTTCCTTTGGAGGGGAAATTCCAACGTTCGTTGCGAGTTGCTGGCAGCGGTGGCATCTAGTAGCCAAGTTCACAGGTAGATGTCGTTGACGGTAGTACCTGGTAGCAACATTAGGAACTACTGCTTGAAATTGACCGTCTGCAGTCCTTACCTGAATTACAGACTAATACAGCCATCCCTAAGTACACGGGGTTACATGACCGAGTTGTCGCAGCCCCTAAACTGAGGAACCAACGGAAATCTCTGCGGGAGATATAATTTTGCGTGAAGAAGTAACAGGCCGTTACATAGTTACACATCAGTGTCGAAACCTTGCATAAGGACAGTGTGACCAGAAGTATAAAAATGGACCCCAAATGACAAGAAGGTTACCGTTCCCATAAGACAATAAAATGTTTAAAATAAGCATAAAATGACGAAAAACAAAGTTAATTAAGCTCCAATTATAAAATACCTTCTCGCAATAAATGAGGTCTGATCCTTCTACGAAAACCTGCATATTCTGCCTATTTTCGCCTATCCTCAAGTTTGTCCGGTGAAATCTACCTCCGCCTTCCGGCGTGCCGAGAGGACTTTTTTTTTATTGATAAGGACGATCTCCTTAGGTACAAATCCACGGCCACACATGACGTCACACCCGTTGCCCTTCCCACTACACTCCGAAACCACGTAATGAAGGAATATCACTGCCCACCCCTTAATGGCGCACACTTTCGAGTCCATAAAACATATTTGCGCATTCGCAATAAGTACTATTGGGAAAATATGAAAAATGGCATCACAGAGTTCATTAAAACTTGTCACACATGCCAGAGGTACAAACACCGACCCGGTAAACCCCATGGCTTACTCCACCCCATCCCCGTAGGTGAACTTTTCCACCGCATAGGTATTGACGTAAAGGGTCCTATTACAACATCAGACAAAGGTAACAAATACATACTGGTAGCAACTGAGTACTTTACCCGATACATTATCACCAAAGCGGTCCCAAAACTAGCGCACACCAAATTGCAGAGTTCCTCATGGAAATCATTACCAAGTATGGTATTTTCCACACATTGTTATCCGACAGAGGAACAGTTTTCACATCTAATGTCATTACACAGCTCCTTAAATTGCTTCACATAAAGGCATACACAACCACTAGTTTCAGCCCTCAGACGAATGGGTTAACTGAAGCTATGAACAAAATCCTTGGCAGTGCGATAGCTCGTTGTACTAACGACAAGGGCACTGACTGGGATAATTAACTCCCAGCGGTAACATTTAGTTACAACACATCCGTGTCGCAGGCGACCAAACACACCCCGCACTTTCTTTTACACGGATACCAGCCGCGCTGTCCAATCGACAACATTTACATCCCACAGGAAACACTCCCTAGCAACGCTGAAAGGTTGCAATATTTGTGCACAGCCCGTGACACCGCGCGACATAATATCCGCAATTCACAAAACAGGCAAGTAGTGGGATGATGGGAAAGCTACGACACTTCATTTTGAACCCTCCTCGTATCGGCCCCGAACTTGATATCTCGCTAACCAAACATGGGATTAGAACATACAGGGTGTCCTAGCACTGTTAGTAATGCCCCCTACTTTCCTATAGCCTCTTTATTTCATTAAAAACAAAAACTAAAAGGTCATTCGCGAGTAGTGGGGTAGTGTAGGTTTCCTCAAGTCGCGCTCGTGCTTGAATATGTATGGCTATGTTGGGAAAGGGTTAGGTGGAGGGGGAGGAGTAGGGTCGAGTGAGGGGTCGTTTAGATGGTATTTTTTCCGCTCTAGGTGATAGTGAGGTTATTTTTTAAAATGGATGGAATTTGGAAAGGCCATTTGGGGTAAACGCGTGTTTTTTGACATTATGGCGATGAATGTTTTTTTGTATGCCTGCACACTTGGGGATTTTGTAAAAGAGCGGGCTTTTTAAATGATGATTTATAAATGAGTTTTTTAATATGTATTTAAAGAAACCCAAAAAACTAATAGGTCATCGGCTTTTTAGTATCTCGCTAACCAATAACTGGATTTAAACATATGGGGTGTCGTAGGACTCGTGGTGAAATCCCCTTTTCAATGGACGGGGCATGTCCACCCAAAAATAAAAACTACCCTTACCCGGGGGGGTGAAATAGTTTTTTTTATGTGCGCACACGGACGGCTTTTGTCAAAAGGACCTAACTATACGTTTGTTAATATTTTCTGAACCCCTGATGGGATTTTGCCTTAGGCAGTATTCTAACCCTGGGGGTGATGCCCCGTTTTTGAATGTATGATTCGTTTTTGTCGAAAGGGCGTAACTACTCTTTTGTTCATATCTTGCGAACCAATAATGCTAGGGACTTGTATGAAGGGTCCTAGCACTTGGGGTGACGTCACCCTTTGCGGGGTGAAACTACCCCCCAAAAATTGAAAAATCCATATCTTGGAAACGAAGAACCCTAAAATTAGGTGTGATCGCTTAAAGATAGGGGATGATTAGGGCTTTTACCTCGATTGGTCATTTCACTCCTAAAACAGTAAATAGTCATGTTATGGGAAAAAAAACATGCTAAACACTTAAAAATTATATATGAACCTAAGATCTTTTGTTTTTGATGAAAAATAACAGGGGGGGGGGTGGAAACCACCCCCAAAATTGAAAATCCATATCTCGGAAACGAAGAACCCTAAAATTAGGTGTGATAGCTTAAAAATAGGGGATGATTAGGGCTTTTACCTCGATTGGTCATTTCACCCCTAAAACAGTAAATAGTCATGTTATGGGAAAAAAGGTGTTAAACGGGTAAAAATGATAATTGAACCTAAGATCTTTTGTTTTTGATGATAAATAGCAGGGGGGTGGAAACCACCCCCAAAATTGAAAAATCCATATCTTGGAAACGAAGAACCCTAAAATTAGGTGTGATAGCTTAAAAATAGGGGATGATTATGGCTTTTACCTCGATTGGTCATTTCACCCCTAAAACAGTAAATAGTCATGTTATGTGGGGAAAAAGGTGTTAAACGGGTAAAAATGATAATTGAACCTAAGATCTTTTGTTTTTAATGAAAAATAGCAGGGGGTGGAAACCACCCCCAAAATTGAAAAATCAATATCTTGAAAACGAAGAACCCTAAAAATAGGTGTAATGGCTTAAAATAGGTCATGACATACGCTTTTACCTGGATAGGTCATTTCACCCCTAAAACAGTAAATAGTGATTTTACAGGGGGGGTAAAAAGGTGTTAAACGGGAAAAAATGATAATTGAACCAAAGATCTTTTGTTTTTGATGAAATATCGTAGGGGAGTGTTAACAACCCCCAAATTGATAAATCGATAGCTTGGAAACGAAGAACCCTAAAATTAGGTGTGAAAGCTTAAAAAATAGGTCATGACATATGCTTTTACCTGGATAGGTCATTTCACTCTTAAAACAGGGAATAGTAATGTTACAGGGGAAAAAGTTATCAAACACCTAAATGCATTAGCGTTTTGTGAAACCATGCTTTAATGGACATGTGTATGGAGGATGATTGTTATTATTATTATTAGGTAATTATGGATTAATATGTGGATAGATAACTAACCAGTGGGGAGCGTGATGGCGCAGGTGCTTAGCTGCTCGTCTTTACCCGACAGCTGGGGTTCAAATCCCGGTGACAGCGGGGGTTGAAATTTTCACATGAAAAATCATGTGGCGTCAGGAAGGGCATTCGGCCTTAAATCCCCGGCCAAAACCAAAATGAGCCTGGTTGGCTCCGGCGACTCAAACTAATAGGGAAAAGCCGAAGAAAGAAAAAAGAAGAAGAAAAAATGGTAACTCACCAGTAATAGTAAACATTTGTTTGAGGTGTTGAAGAAGTCAGGATGGCCAACCCTTTGCCATGGTTCACGAATGGACCCCAAACAATTTTACCTGTCAAGACTCAGTATACCCTGTTGCAGCCTTTAGAAAAAAAATCGAACCGGGGCCTCTGTGGTGACAGTGGACTTATAATCATGATGCTTTTTAAACAAACATACGCTTGCATACTACCGCTGGGTTGAATCTGCACAGAGACATTGGCTTTGGTTTGTGTAGTGTGCCTTGGTGATAACAGCACAGCGATCTTGTCAGCAAGTTTCATATTACTCGTCTGCTTGATAGTGGACGTGCTCTGCACCGTGTTATCATACAGGACATGACTAGATCGTTGTTAGGTTTGACAAAGGCTTAGTGAAGCTTATTGCAACCTTGAAATGAATGTTATGGTATAGTCGGGGTTGGAAGCCAAGACCTTAGGGTTGACAACCAAGTAGGTTAACCACTACACGGTGAGATGGTCAAATAATAATATAACAGAACATATAGAAACGTTTTCTATAGTTTAACGAATTGGCTAAGAGCCATACCATGAGAGGTGTAGGTAATGGAAATTGAATCCTTAGCTGATGATTATACTACTTGTCTAATATATAAAAGTGAAAGTCTGTATGTGGGTATGTAAGTGGGTGGGTCTGTTCCGTATACAAATCTACACCGTTACACCAATCTCAACAGAATTTTGCATACACATAGTTTAGGACCCAGAAGGAACCGCTGGCTACATGAATTTTCGATAGTCTTTCTCATTCTTCTGATTTCGACCCTTTTGCACTCCAGCACATGCTAATCAAATCATAAAATATACTCATGAAGGAATGGCAAGGCGGATAGTTTCCATGGCAACATAGCTCAAGTCGAGACACGGCCGACTGGATGCCAATTGCGCTCTGCACTACCGGTATAGAAAATGAGGATCTTTACTTGAAATCACGTTAGTTACTCAACTGCTCACTAAGCACTGTCAACCGAGTTTAGCATAACAAAGACTTGACACTAACTACTATATATTTGTCAAATACCACTCACTCACTCATTCATTCATCACGAAATCTCAGAAACCATCAAACTGATTGGAATGAAATTTGGTATGCAGCTTCCCCATGGGCCGCAAATGCCCACTAAGAGAGGATTGTTGGATATTCTGGTTCTAAAGGGGTGTTAAGGGGGTAGACCTGCATTTCATTGAACAGCAATATCTCCCGATTGGTTTAATTGGGGGATGTGATACTCGGCACATAAACTCATCATTAAAAATAAGAAGACACGAGTCGGAGGGTTTTTCGATGTGGTGTATATTATGAGGTGAAAGGGGTGAAAAGTGGGGATTGAAAGATTCCTAACGGAGCGTGTATCTCTTAAACGACATAGGCGAGGAGTTTGAAACTCAGCGGGAAAAAATCAGCATAAAAATAAGTAAATATGTGTTTGACCGTTTTATCATAAATCCAATTTAAGGGGCCCATGGGGAGGGGTGAAATTCTGGAGGGGGGGGGGGGAAACAGGAAAGAAAGTGTCCTAACTGATTGACTGACTGACTCACTCATCAAACTCAGGGGGAAAAACTGCTTTAAAGTAAGTAAATAGCTGTTCGACAGTTTTTTTCATAAATCAAATTTAAGGGGTTCATGGGGAGGGGTGAAATTCTGAAAAAAGAAAATTGAAAGAAAATGTCCTGACTCACTCACTCATCATCGCCCAGCCATAATTATTGAAGTTAGAAACATGACAGTTTGGGGATATGTTCATTGTATTTCAAAACAGTCTACTAAGGGAGGATATTCGGATATTCAGGTTCTAAAGGGGTCTTAATGGGGTTAAACCTGCATATCATTGAATAACAATATCTCCCGATTGGTTTCATTGGGGGATGTGATACACGGCATATAAACTCATCATTAAAAAGTAAGACACGTGTCTGAGGGATTTTCGATGTGGTGTATATTATGAGGTGAAAGGGGTGAAAAGTAGGGATTGAAAGATTCTTAACGGAGCGTGTATGTCATAAACGATATAGGCGAGGAGTTTGAAACTCAGCGGAAAAAATCAGCATAAAAATAAGTAAATATGTGTTTGACCGTTTTTTCATAAATCCAATTTAAGAGGCCCATTGGGAGGGGTGAAGTTCTGTGGGGGGGGGGGACAGGAAAGAAAATGTCCTAACTGATTGACTGACTGACTCACTCATCAAACTCAGGGGGGAAAACTGCTTTAAAAATAAGTTAATAGGTGTACAAGCGTTTTTTCATCAATCCAATTTAAGGGGCCCATGGGGAGGGGTGAAATTCTGGTAAAAATAATTGAAAGAAAATGTCCTGTCTGACTCACTCACTCATCACGCCCAGCGAAAACTATTTAAGTTGGAAAAATGAAATTTTGGGAATATGTTCGCTGTATGTCGAAAACGTCAACTAAGGAATGATTTTTGTTTATTCGGGTTTTAAAGAGATGTTAAGGGGGTAAACGTGCATTTCAATGAATAACGATATGTCATGAGTTGTTTCTTAGGGGATGCGATATTCGGTATATAAACTAATCATTAAAAATAATCAGACATATGTCTAAGGGTTTATCGACGTGGTGTATATTATGAGGTGATAGGGGTGAAAATTGGGGGTTGAGGGATTCTTGACGGAGCGTGTATCTCTTAAAGGACATAGGCGAGAAGTTTGAAATTCGGCGGAAAAAGAACAGCTTAAAATACAAGTAAATAGGTATTCGACTGTTTTTTTTTTCATAAATCCAATTTAAGGGGCCCTTGGAGAGAGGTGAAATTCTGGGGGTGGGGGGGAACAGGAAAGAAAGTGTCCTAACTGATTGACTCACTTACTCACTCATCAAACTCAGGGGGAAAACAGCTTTAAATAAGTAAATAGGTGTTCGACCGTTTGTTTCATAAATCCAATTTAAGGGGTTCATGGGGAGGGGTGAAATTATCAAAAATAAATGAAAGGAATTGTCCTGACTGACTCATTCACTCATCATAGGCCAGCCAAAATTATTAAAGTTAGAAACATGAAATTTTGGGGATATGTTCGTTGTATGTCGAAAACGTCCACTAAGGAAAAAGTTTTGAATATTCAGGTTCTAAATAGGTGTTAAGGGGGTAAACGTGCATTTCATTGAATAACAATATCTCACGAGTGGTTTCATTTGGGGATGTGATACATGGCATATATAGGCCTACTAATCATTAAAAATAAGCTGACACATGTCTAATGGTTTTTCGATGTAGTGTATATTATGAGGTGAAAGGGATGAATAGTGGGGGATGAAAGATTCCTAACGGACCCTGTATCTCTTAAACGACATAGGCGAGGAGTTTGAAACTCGGAGGAAATCAATCAGCTTAAAAATAAATAAATAAATAAATAAATAAATAAATAAAATAAATATGTGTTCGACCGTTTTTTCATAAATCCAATTTAAGGGGCCTATGGGTAGGGGTGAAATTCTGGAAGAAAAACGTCCCTTAAGGAAGGATTTTTGGATGTTCACTCTCATCGACCAACCCAAACGATTAAAGTTAGAAGAATGATATTTTGGGGATATGTTTGTTGTGTGTCGAAAACGTCTACCCAGGAGGGATTTTTGGATATTCAGGTTCTAAAGGGGTGTTAATGGGGTTAAACCTGCATTTCATTGAATAACAATATGACACGACTATGACGCGAGCGAAGCGAGGCTAAAAATGAGATGATGTGCGTCTATGTATTACTCAATCATGCAAGTACCACTGGTCCGATTTACATGAATTTTTCATGGAAGTAGCTGATTTACCTGGTTAACATATAGGTTACTTTTGATTTCAATACTTTGTACTATTTAAAGATGGCGTCCATTTTAGTGACTTCACTACACCCTTTGGTTTAAAACTTTCATATTTCCATTTCAAATACAAAGAGAACGCTAAGAAATAGCAAACTTTTGATGGTATGTACGAGGTTAAAAATTACATTTTCTATCCGAAAGATATATCCAACCGTTAGCGAGTAAAACCTAAATTTGTGCTATAAAACACGGTCAACGCCGAGCGGTGTAGTTGGACAAAATGTTCCATCCTTAATCTCCCTCTGCGCAGCACCTCGCCTATCCCCTGTTTAACTGTCACCTTCATATTTTAATTTATTTATGACGCGTAGCGAAGCACGGGTACTTCAGCTAGTAATCTATAACCATGCCCACGTATAAGCTATTATGTTAGAAAAGAATTGTATGGCTTGTTTTAAACGGAGAATAATTGTGTTCACTATGAAACACAAATCTGAATTTAAAATTAGTTTATGTCCTATATGATGTTTGAACTCTTTTTTATTTATACTTTAGACAAACGCTAACATAGTTGTCATTCAGAAGCCATGGCCGCCTCTTTTCCAATCCTACACCGTACGCTGAATTTAAAATGAATAATGATCACGTTACAGAGAGCCAGTTTCAAAGCCATGAGAACTAAGTGAACAAAGAATAAAATTCATGAGCCAGTGAGAAATTCGACATGCTGTCCTTTGGACAAAAGAGAAGCGTTCTACAAACTTAACCACCAAGCTGTCCTATCGACCCTCAATGGTTTGGGTCATCGTAAAGATGAAAATTAAATCTAAGCTATAACTAAAACTAACTACACTCTTATATACTAGAAGAAGAAATGGAAAACAAAAGGGCAATAGGCCAAATAACGGACAGAAGGAATAAAAATGGCCCTCAACCCTCAAGCATGTGGATTGAGGGAGTTGGAAGGAAGGAGAGCCATGAAAGGCAGATAAAAAGTATAATAGGAGAGGCTCTGCCCCAGAGGTAATGGATAAAGAGGAGGAAAACTGGACTCAGCTCAGAAATCCCTTGGGGTCGCCAACTTCCAAACTGATCAGCCGTAAGCCCCTTGAGGGTGTAGCCATATGCAGAGTCCACCGCAAGTGATGGGGCTATATACACCCTACCTTCTTGAGGGGGCTTGAGCAAAAGACAGGAAATAACATGAAAATAAAAACAAGGCTGCCTTCTCACACTAGTAGGATATCAGAAAAAATAAATAAACAAGGGCCAATGAAGTTGCAAAAGGAAGAGACTCCCTAGGCCTCGGATACCCTAATCATGTTGGGGTCGGTAGAGAACAAGAGTTGAGCAAATGTGGTCGATAGGAAATAAGACAGAGCGGAGCCTAGCACAAGTTAGTGGAAGCAATGACGGTCTCAGCTGGAACTCCGTGATCGTCAACCTACATGACACTAGATATGACGCCCAGGGGTGGAATTAAAGACCTCTTTTGTTTTATATCACTGGCTTTTAAGAACGCTAACACATGGCATGCCTTATAATGCTATACTGGTCCTAGGGTATGCAAAATTGTATTAGAAACTCTGCTAATAATAGTGTGCATGCCCATGATTATTTTCCCAAGTATAGTACATGGGACTGATAACCATGAATTCCAAGCCCCTAAGTAAGGCAAAAACAAATGATTTTCATTTTCCAATGAGTTGGGGTGAGGTGAGGTGAGTTTTCTATACACCAAACTGATGTGGTTTCCCACTTCCACTCCAGGCAAATGCACATTTGATGTTAAGAATAGTGAAATGGTTTGCAACTGCCCAATGCTAGGACCTGATTAGTGGCTTTAATAAAATGGAATGGAATGGAGTAAACTTACCCCAAAACCAACAAGAGGATTGTTCGATCCCCCACAACAACCATTCTTAAAGTCAATATAAATGACTATGCACTTCAGCTCATGACGGTCTCCTCTCTCCAATCATACCCCTTGGTGGTGAAAGACACACTCTAATACAACCATCATAGTGACAGGTTATCTGTTAAATACCTAACTATCCCCAGATTTACCTTACATTTTCCTAAAATCCACTACATTTTCCGCAAATTGACCAAATGACACAACATTCCAGCAAAATTCAACAAATGACTACCAGATTTATTGAAATTCCATTGATTTACCTAAGCATGGTTTAAACTACCTCACATTCATATAAAATTAGACGAATATAGATGAAAATTCACTAAAATTTACCAAACTTACCCAAAGTGGGCTACAAACCATGAAATGTATCCATTTTTTTTAAATTCACTATATGTACTCGGAAATTTCATAACATTGCCTTTACATGTATGCTTTTATTGTTGTTGTTGTTGTTGTTTCGTTTACCATACTCTCTGCAGACAAATACCTCAACATGACTTTCTCCTAGACTAGGAGCTCCACATTCGACATGATAGCTGAGTTTCATCTCCCATAAACTTGTCTCTGAGGTGGGTGTCAGGAAAAGGCATTCAGCTGTAAAAACCACACCCTCACATAGACTTTCATAACCTCTTACGTTGAGGTTGTTAACACTAACGACATTGAATGATTGAACGGTTTCCTTTTCACAATTCCTGTCTACACTTTCCTCTTGAAGGTTGCTAAAATGCAATTAAATTTAATAAATACCTTAAGAATATTTGTTTAATGATATGGTGTTGATGATGGATATATACGTTAAGACTAATTTTTGTTAGGTCTTAACTGGCCTTGCAATTAGAAATTGACAAACCAAACATGGGTTATCTACCAGGGGAACACTTTGACCACTATGTTGGTTATTGACCAGTAAGTACAGTTCTAGTAATGAGACAGAAATCCAACACAAACAATGAGCACGCAATGCGGTGGAGATTGGTACCACGATGTACTGTCAGTTATGTAGCTATGTGGAATGTACATCACATATGGTTTACTTGAAGGTTCCATTAAAGATATTTCTACAATTAACCATTTTCAAGTGGTCATTCGTTGGTGTGAAAATATTTATTATATGGTATTTTATGTAAACAAGTATGATTTATAAAAAATTTATACGTTTACTGTATTCTTATTTAATGTAAGCACTGGAGGCACTATCGACCAAAATACAGCACTATCTGGAATGTATATTGCATACTTGAAGGTTTGGTGATCCCATTAAAGGTATTTCTATAATAAAAGACTTTTAAGTTCTCGTTTTATGGCATGATTATTTAATATATGCTATTTGCTATTAGGATTTGACACTGGAATTATTTTACAAGTAGTTATTTTAATGACCAACAGAGTTTAATGTTAACAAGGCACATTTCTATTTGAAATTTTGAATAACATGTTGCATGTTATACATCATATGCAACTACTGTAAGGCTTGTGATTTATTTAATGCCTTTAACCCTATATTAAACACTCAGTTTGCAATACTGATAACTGCAATGTTACTGAAAAAAATTGAAACAAAATAAAAATCAGCATCGAAAAACCAAAAAGTGGTTGAGCGTATATATAGTGGGGAAAATAAAAGTTTTGTAAACTCTAATGTCCAACAAGACTAATTAAATCAGTAACTGTCAGGGTGGCCGCGTGGTTAAGGCGTTTGACTTAAGATCAAATTTCCAAATATATAAGGAAGCAAGGGTTCGAATCCCTTCCCTGACATAACTATTGCTTGAACATGCAAGAAAACAAGAAATATACACAAACTATGTTTATCAATTTAATCAATTTTTTTTACAAGAGATAGACACACAGAATACAGCTCTTTTTGTTTATCATTTCTTTTAAACATAACACTTGTTGAAAATTATTTTTTAGGGGATGGGGGTGTTGCTACGTTGACCCATCACACAATAATAGCAGCTTTACGAAGTTCATTTTCTATATTTAATAGCTCTTTCTCATAACCAATATGACCAACCTGTTTACAGGCATGCAAGAGCTGTAGACGTTCGACTAATATATTAGGATCATTCCATTTGCTATTTTTTATAAATGGTTTCAGAATCTCGGGAAGCAGTTCATCATTATCACCATCATTATGATTATCGTCGTCATTATTGTAATCGTTTTCATAATGATGATCATTATCATCGTTATCATTACCATCATAATTTCCACCTGTGTCCACAGTCTGTTCAATGGTTTGAGTTGCCTTTGATAGTGTTGAAAGCTTCTTTTTAGATGAGTTAGAATGCTTTAACATTGTTATGTTATTATTACCACTTTTACCTTTCCCTACTAACTTCATGATGGGGTATATTGTCTCTGATAGGGTTGAGGGCTTTTGAGATGTGGGTGCGTGTCTGAACATGGGTTTCACAGGAGGTGTTAAAGGTTTCTCATTAAACAACTCGCTAACAGCATGAGTGCGTTGTAGTGTATTAAACTTGAGGTTAATATTATCTTGATCAGCACTATCTTTCTCTTGGACTTGGTTTCTTGCTTTGGTTTGGGTTTTCCTTACATTTAGACTAGCGTGATTATTAAGTTTACATTCATGATTGTTTGAAGAAAGTACGTCCAATTCTTTTGTTTTAAGCATTCCTCGACACTGTTTCGATCGTTGCTTTGAACAGCGCCAAATAACAGTTCCATTTTTATTGCTTCGTTTCACAATATATGAATATCCTTTATAGTATGCATAAGGCTTACCATACCTAGTCACTGATACTTCCATATCAACTTTCAAGCACAAACTAATCTCTAGTAAAGACAACTTGGAAATAACAACAATAGTTTAATGTGGGAGCATATATACATGCAAAAAGTGGGATCAAAGGTGGGGGGTAAAAAGTGGGAGCAAAGGTGGCAGCAAATATGGGAGAAAAAATTACTGTGAGCAACAAGTGGGAGCAAATATGGGATCAAATGTGGGAGCAAAGCAAATATAAAAAGTGGGAGCAAATATGCTAACAAATATGTCAACAAATATACCAGCAAAAGTAAATACACAAGTCAAGGTAGATTAAAGTGCAAAGAAAATATGGAAGCAAATATGAGAGCAAAAATGGTGTTTTTCTAAAACAACTAGACATAACAAACTTAGTCATAACCTAACCTAACCTAACCTCACCTAACCTAACCTAACCTAACCTCACCTAACCTAACCTCACCACACCTAACTTCACCTAACCTAACCTAACCTAACTTCACCTAACCTAACTTGACTGAACTTTACCTAACATAACCCATCATAACTTCACCTAACCTAACTTTACCTAATCTAACTTCACCTAACCTAACTTTCAACTCTCAGATCAAAATTAAATTCTAGGCATAGTTGAGTTGGAACCCTAGACTTCAGGGATAACACACAAGTATACTATACACTACACCGCAAAATGGGCAAATTATCATGCAACACAACATAAAGTAAAAGTTTCCTGTAGTGTAACTCATTGGCTGACAACCATAATTTGGGAATTCAAACCCAAGACCTCAGGACTTTTATTTTTAACATTATCAGAAATATTATTCCATTTACATTTCGGTGCTGCTTATAGTTATAAGAGTTGGCATTAATATGGGAAGCAAAAAAGTGGGAGCAAATGTGGGAGCCAGTATGGGAGCAAATATGGGAGCCAATATAGGGGCAAAAGTGGGAGCAAATATGGGAGCAAATTTGGGAGCCAATATAAGAGTCAATATGGAGGCAAATATGGGAGCAAATGTGTGAGCAAATGTGTGAGCTAATCATCTCACCTCGGATATCGCCAGTGAGTACTCATATCCACCGCTAGGTAGCGGAAACATACTTTGTGTGTTGTATGTAACTATCTTACAAAGTTTGACTGCATGCAAATCGTCCTTGTATAAGCTGTGCATATAATTTTCATATACAATTAAGACTAAGTGTTCAGAACTAACATGTATAGCCTTGTCTAGGGTATATAGAGGATCCTTAGCAAGAAAGACTGACTAACCCAGGAGTGTAAAGCCTTGCCATATGCAGTAATGGCAGAAATGGTTCCTAATAATAAAGGACTTAATGAATATGAAACGTGTTTTGAGTGTCGTCTTAAATCCTATTTTATACGTTGTGATACGTGTAAGGATTTAAGACGACACACAAAAGACAACACCCAGAAGAACTTAAAAATCATTTATTGTAGGAATACCTTTAATGGGATCACCTAACCTTCAAGTATGCAATATACATTCCAGATAGTGCTGTATTTTGGTCGATAGTGCCTCCAGTGCTTACATTAAATAAGAATACAGTAAACGTATACATTTTTTATAAATCATACTTGTTTACATAAAATACCATATAATAAATATTTTCACACCAACGAATGACCACTTGAAAATGGTTAATTGTAGAAATATCTTTAATGGAACCTCCAAACCTTCAAGTAAACCATATGTGATGTACATTCCACATAGCTACATAACTGACAGTACATCGTGGTACCAATCTCCACCGCATTGCGCGCTCATTGTTTGTGTTGGATTTCTGTCTCATTACTAGAACTGTACTTACTGGTCAATAACCAACATAGTGGTCAAAGTGTTCCCCTGGTAGATAACCCATGTTTGGTTTGTCAATTTCTAATTGCAAGGCCAGTTAAGACCTAACAAAAATTAGTCTTAACGTATATATCCATCATCAACACCATATCATTAAACAAATATTCTTAAGGTATTTATTAAATTTAATTGCATTTTAGCAACCTTCAAGAGGAAAGTATAGACAGGAATTGTGAAAAGGAAACCGTTCAATCATTCAATGTCGTTAGTGTTAACAACCTCAACGTAAGAGGTTATGAAAGTCTATGTGAGGGTGTGGTTTTTACAGCTGAATGCCTTTTCCTGACACCCATCTCAGAGACAAGTTTATGGGAGATGAAACTCAGCTATCATGTCGAATGTGGAGCTCCTAGTCTAGGAGAAAGTCATGTTGAGGTATTTGTCTGCAGAGAGTATGGTAAACGAAACAACAACAACAACAACAATAAAAGCATACATGTAAAGGCAATATTATGAAATTTCCGAGTACATATAGTGAATTTTAAAAAAATGGATACATTTCATGGTTTGTAGCCCACTTTGGGTAAGTTTGGTAAATTTTAGTGAATTTTCATCTATATTCGTCTAATTTTATATGAATTTGAGGTAGTTTAAACCATGCTTAGGTAAATCAATGGAATTTCAATAAATCTGGTAGTCATTTGTTGAATTTTGCTGGAATGTTGTGTCATTTGGTCAATTTGCGGAAAATGTAGTGGATTTTAGGAAAATGTAAGGTAAATCTGGGGATAGTTAGGTATTTAACAGATAACCTGTCACTATGATGGTTGTATTAGAGTGTGTCTTTCACCACCAAGGGGTATGATTGGAGAGAGGAGACCGTCATGAGCTGAAGTGCATAGTCATTTATATTGACTTTAAGAATGGTTGTTGTGGGGGATCGAATACTCCTCTTGTTGGTTTTGGGGTAAGTGTACTCCATTCCATTCCATTTTTATTAAAGCCACTAATCAGGTCCTAGCATTTGGCAGTTGCAAACCATTTCACTATTCTTAACATCAAATGTGCATTTGCCTGGAGTTGAAGTGGGAAACCACATCAGTTTGGTGTATAGAAAACTCACCTCACCTCACCCCAACTCATTGGAAAATGAAAATCATTTGTTTTTGTCTTACTTAGGGGCTTGGAAATCATGGTTATCAGTCCCATGTACTATACTTGGGAAAATAATCATGGGCATGCACACTATTATTAGCAGAGTTTCTAATACAATTTTGCATACCCTAGGACCAGTATTGCATTATGAGGCATGCCATGTGTTAGCGTTCTTAAAAGCCAGTGATATAAAACAAAAGAGGTCTTTAATTCCACCCCTGGGCGTCATATCTAGTGTCATGTAGGTTGACGATCACGGAGTTCCAGCTGAGACCGTCATTGCTTCCACTAACTTGTGCTAGGCTCCTATCTGTCATATCTCCTATCGACCACACTTGCTCAACTCTTGTTCTCTACCGACCCCAACATGATTAGGGTATCCGAGGCCTAGGGAGTCTCTTCCTTTTGCAACTTCATTGGCCCTTGTTTATTTATTTTTTCTGATATCCTACTAGTGTGAGAAGGCAGCCTTGTTTTTATTTTCATGTTATTTCCTGTCTTTTGCTCAAGCCCCCTCAAGAAGGTAGGGTGTATATAGCCCCATCACTTGCGGTGCACTCTGCATATGGCTACACCCTCAAGGGGCTTATGGCTTATCAGTTTGGAAGTTGGCGACCCCAAGGGATTTCTGAGCTGAGTCCAGTTTTCCTCCTCTTTATCCATTACCTCTGGGGCAGAGCCTCTCCTATTATACTTTTTATCTGCCTTTCATGGCTCTCCTTCCTTCCAACTCCCTCAATCCACATGCTTGAGGGTTGAGGGCCATTTTTATTCCTTCTGTCCTTTATTTGGCCTATTGCCCTTTTGTTTTCCATTTCTTCTTCTAGTATATAAGAGTGTAGTTAGTTTTAGTTATAGCTTAGATTTAATTTTCATCTTTACGATGACCCAAACCATTGAGGGTCGATAGGACAGCTTGGTGGTTAAGTTTGTAGAACGCTTCTCTTTTGTCCAAAGGACAGCATGTTGAATTTCTCACTGGCTCATGAATTTTATTCTTTGTTCACTTAGTTCTCATGGCTTTGAAACTGGCTGTCTGTAACGTGATCATTATTCATTTTAACTTCAGCATACGGTGTAGGATTGGAAAAGAGGCGGCCATGGCTTCTGAATGACAACTATGTTAGCGTTTGTCTAAAGTATAAATAAAAAAGAGTTCAAACATCATATAGGACATAAACTAATTTTAAATTCAGATTTGTGTTTCACAGTAAACACAATTATTCTCCGTTTAAAACAAGCCATACAATTCTTTTTCTAACATAATAGCTTATACGTGGGCATGGCCATAGATTACAAGTAGTATAATCATCACCTAAGGATTCAATTTCCATTACCTACACCTCTCATGGTATGGCTCTTAGCAAATTCGCTAAACTATAGAAAACGTTTCTATATGTTCTGTTACATTATTATTTGACCATCTCACCGTGGTTAACCTACTTGGTTGTCAATCCTAAGGTCTTGGCTTCCAACCCCGACTATACCATAACATTCATTTCAAGGTTGCAATAAGCTTCACTAAGCCTTTGTCAAACCTAACAACGATCTAGTCATGTCATGTATGATAACACGGTGCAGAGCACGTCCACTATCAAGCAGACGAGTAATATGAAACTTGCTGACAAGATCGCTGTGCTGTTATCACCAAGGCACACTACACAAACCAAAGCCAATGTCTCTGTGCAGATACAACCCAGCGGTAGTATGCAAGCGTATGTTTGTTTAAAAAGCATCATGAATGTAAGTCCACTGTCACCACAGGGGCCCCGGTTCGATTTTTTTTCTAAAGGCTGCAACAGGGTACACTGAGTCTTGACAGGTAAAATTGTTTGGGGTCCATTCGTGAACCATGGCAAAGGGTTGGCCATCCTGACTTCTTCAACACCTCAAACAAATGTTTACTATTACTGGTGAGTTACCATTTTTTCTTCTTCTTTTTTTCTTTCTTCGGCTTTTCCCTATTAGTTTGAGTCGCCGGAGCCAACAAGGCTCATTTTGGTTTTGGCCAGGGATTTAAGGCCGAATGCCCTTCCTGATGCCACGTGATTTTTTATGTGAAAATTTCAACCCCCGCTGTCACCGGGATTTGAACCCCAGCTGTCGGGTAAAGACGAGCAGCTAAGCACCTGCGCCTTCACGCTCCCCACTGGTTAGTTATCTATCCACAAATTAATCCATAATTACCTAATAATAATAATAATAACAATCATCCTCCATACACATGTCCATTAAAGCATGGTTTCACAAAACGCCAATGCTTTTAGGTGTTTGACACCTTTTCCCCCTGTAACATTACTATTCCCTGTTTTAAGAGTGAAATGACCTATCCAGGTAAAAGCATATGTCATGACCTATTTTTTAAGCTTTCACACCTAATTTTAGGGTTCTTCGTTTCCAAGCTATCGATTTATCAATTTGGGGGTTGTTTACACTCCCCTACGATATTTCATCAAAAACAAAAGATCTTAGGTTCAATTATCATTTTTTTCCCATTTAACACCTTTTTACCCCCTTGTAAAATCACTATTTACTGATTTAGGGTTGAAACCACCTATCCATGTAAAAGCATATGTCATGACCTATTTTCTAAGCTATCACACCTAATTTTAGGGTTCTTCGTTTTCAAGATATTGATTTTTCAATTCGGGGGTTGTTTTCACACCCCTACGATATTTCATCAAAAACAAAAGATCTTAGGTTCAATTATCATTTTTACCCGTTTAACACCATTTTACCCCCCTGTAAAATCACTATTTACTGTTTTAGGGGTGAAATGACCTATCCAGGTAAAAGCGTATGTCATGACCTATTTTTAAACCATTACACCTATTTTTAGGGTTCGTCGTTTTCAAGATATTGATTCTTCAATTTTGGTGCTATTTTTCATCCAAAAAAAAGATCTTGGGTTCAATTATCATTTTTACCCGTTTAACACCTTTTTCCCACATAACATGACTATTTACTGTTTTAGGGGTGAAATGACCAATCGAGGTAAAAGCCCTAATCATCCCCTATTTTTTAAGCTATCTCACCTAATTTTAGGGTTCTTCGTTTCCGAGATATGGATTTTTCAATTTTGGGGGTGGTTTCCACCCCCTGCTATTTTTCATCAAAAACCAATGGACTTAGCTTCAATTATCATTTTTACCCGTTTAACACCTTTTTTCCCATAACATGACTATTTACTGTTTTAGGGGTGAAATGACTAATCCCTAATCATCCCCTATTTTTTAAGCTATCACACCTAATTTTAGGGTTCTTCGTTTCCGAGGTATGGATTTTTCATTTCTGGGGGTGGTTTCCACCCCCCTGATATTTTTCATAAAAAACAAGAGATCTTAAGTTCATATATCATTTTTAGGTGTTTAACACGTTTTTTTTTCATAACATGACTATTTGCTGTTTTAGGTGTGAAATGACCAATCGGGGTAAAAGCCCTAATCATCCCCTATTTTTTAAGCGATCACACCTAATTTTAGGGTTTTTCGTTTCCAAGATATGGATTTTTCAATTTTGGGGGGTAGTTTCACCCCGCAAAGGGGACGTCACCTCAAGTGCTAGGACCCTTCATACAAGTCCCTAGCATTATTGGTTCGCGAGATATGAACAAAAGAGTAGTTAGGCCCTTTCGACAAAAACGAATCATACATTCAAAAACGGGGCGTCACCACCAGGGTTTGAATACTGCCTATGGCAAAATCCCATCAGGGGTTCAGAAAATATTAACAAACGTATAGTTAGGTCCTTTTGACAAAAGCCGTCCGTGTGCGCACATAAAAATACTATTTCACCTCCCCGGGTAAGGGTAGTTTTTATTTTGGGGTGGATATGCCCCGTCCATAGAAAAGGGGATTTCACCACGAGTCCTACGACACCCCATATGTTTAAATCCGATTATTGGTTAGCGAGATACTAAAAAGCCGATGACTTATTAGTTTTTTGGGTTTCTTTAAATACATATTAAGAAACTCATTTATAAATCATCATTTAAAAAGCCCGCTCTTTTACAAAATCCCCAAGTGTGCAGGCATACAAAAAAAAACATTCATCGCCATAATGTCAAAAAACACACGTTTACCCCAAATGGCCTTTCCAAATTCCATCCATTTTAAAACATAACCTCACCATCACCTAGAGCGGAAAAAATACCATCTAAACGACCCCTCACTCGACCCTACTCCTCCCCACCACCTAACCCTTTCCCAACATAGGCATACATATTCAAGCACGAGCGCGACTTGAGGAAACCAACACTACCCCACTACTCGCGAATGACCTTTTAGTTTTTGTATTTTATTTAAATAAAGAGGCTATTGGAAAGTAGGGTGCATTACTAGCAGTGCTAGGACACCCTGTATGTTCTAATCCCATGTTTGGTTAGCGAGATATTAAGTTCGGGGCCGATACGAGGAGGGTTCAAAAAGAAGTGTCGTAGCTTTCCCATCATCCCACTACTCAGGCATAAACTCACATATGATAAAACCCACAAACAGCAGGAATACAAACCCGGACAGCTCATTATGATATGGTCACCCACTCGCATTAAAAACGTGTCCGAATTCCTTTCCCGAAATGGACAGGTCCATTCAGAATCCGGAGGAATATTTCGGACCTAAACTACCTAGTCAACATTCGGCACAACCACAAAATTATTAAGGATACGGTTCATGTACGGCGTATGAAACTCTACCATTCCCGGAAAATCACCCCCACACCTCGACCCTCCGTGGCTAAGAAACGAAAGCGTTAAATCATCAGTATCAGGGATTAAACTACATTTTTCCCACACATAGCTCAAACCCAGGACCATATGAATCAAACAAGCGCCCTATGTGCTATGTCTTATAGTAGCCATACACACAACTAGCAGTCACCGACAGTTCCCCACAGTGCATAATACGAAGCTTAATTATAAGTTTGCATGTTTAGTTATAAATTATATAATAATGTGTACCAGGTTATATTTGTTATGTCTCATGTCTGTCTAGGATTATGAATTCTGTTCGCACACACTAGTTTAAGACTGGGCAAGGCTAGATATATATTTAGTAGTCACACATGCACCATATTCCCCTTAAATCCCCATCGATACGCCACATAAGCATTGGCAATAGCGCCAGTTGCACTATGGCATCTAGTAACCACAGTATGAAATAGATGTCAACACCAATCCCGGTTTGGCCCCACACCATAAGTAGTCTTCAGTTGCAGAATTCCAAATAGGAGATGCCGACGTAACATTAATAATAATAGTTCCATATTTATAATATGTACAGTGCAGGTAAGTCTTTACAGGTAATATATTGTAGACAAGGCCTTAAATATGTAATACTCATTGCTCAGCGGGCGAGGTCAATCCTCTGCACCGACACACGGAAGTTACGAGAGCCATAACGCTCAGTCAGCATTACACGATCCATCCATAGCAACAGCTCTTTCCGACCAGTCACGTAGACTACCACGCTCATACATGGCCGTGCGTAACACGGGTCATTCACACAAATGGAGGGCACATAGCAAACCACGGAAATATTCCTTTACCATAGAAAGATATCTAAACACTTCATATTCATACAAGCTTATACAGAACGCACATTTTAACCTACTTAACCGCACATAGATTTCCATACACGGTCACGAGCATTAGGCGACCGACTAAAGATCAACTCACCTGTCACAAGGGACGATACAGTAACGTACACTTCCCCCACAAATATACTCACAGCACACAGTTGATAAGCACCGATACATAACTTAATTGTTTATATATATATACCTTCGGCAGCGACCGATGACAAATTCCGACAGATGTAATAAATAATAGGCGCATACATTCATTTCCCATAACACTAGAGGGACTAACACTCCCATGGCTAATGACCACATTTAGGAGATTAGTACATAAAATTGTTTACTTGTACAACTTTGGAAAGTGCACGGATTACAACAGTCACCCATATTAAGGCGGGATGACAGGCCGATACGATACATTATCACCGAGTAAACCAATAAGTTTATACATATGGCCAAACATAATACATTACGGAACATACAATACAATTTCTATAGCGAACGCCATTACTCCAGCAGTAGCGAAATCACATACAGAGTTACAGACACCACAATAACACCGGTCGATGGACCTAAGCACGTCCTTTAAACTGCCCAACACGGATACGATCTTCTATTATTACTCTCGTTCATAAACGATTCACACTATATTCTAGGTCACTGATAGCAGCCTAGTACAATCACTATCGGCGAACATTCCAGGATGATATATCTTACCATATTTCAGCACCGACATAGGTTCGTGCAGACAACACGATAACACAGGTTAGCCGCAGTGCACACACACAATGGCCTAACATTTACAAAAACACTGGTTAGCGACCTTTCGCCAATGGAACGCAATAATCATACACTAACGCAGATTAGCGACCTTTTGCAAAGGCATAGAAGTAGACATACAACAACACAGGTTAGCGGCTTTCCCTATAGGACAAAGCGGATTAACACTCATCACATGGTGTAGCGACATTCGGTATAATTCCGCACACAATTGCGCTAGTACACAGGTGGATTACTACCTCTACAGCCAATAGGATTTGATATAAGCACACAGGTTAGCATACCGTCACAGCATCAGACTATATAGGTCAGCTGAACAAACAGTTAGGAAACAACTGGAAATAAGATTAACTTATACTTACACAAATTACATATCCCATACACTGCAATCCAAGAGATATTCTTTAATACATATCAACCACTTCTAACACACAGTACTACAAACTGCTCATAGACAGTGAGCGCGCTCCGCATACAATGCCGGATGTGAAATCTGCCCACACAGCTTCTCGACATACGAGACGCCGGCACTCCAAGACTCACAAGTCATATACAGCACGCATGCCGTTATCACGTACTCCTTTCCAGGGGATCTTTAAATTTTATTTCTAGTTCACAGTGGCATTGACCACCCAGTACCGTCATAAAGACAGACAAAATGAACAGTTTTCCCACGAGGCGATTTTCATATTAAGCCGACGGAGTAGGAAATTCATTTACATTACAATTATAATTATAATCATCTCATCCTAGCCAACGACCGACTGGACTCCTAGAAATTTCTAGGGGATTGGGGCTATACCTCTAACAGTCGACTTAGGGAACCATTTATCATCCTTACGCTAAGTACAAGCTGTTCATAATGATCTACTATTTGACGAAATGATATTCGTAATTTCATAAGTAATTTCATAATTTCATAAGTGCCACAAGGCTCCAACAGGACCACAAATCCTTATATAGATCCCCTTTAATTCACATCTGCACAGTAGATACACACTTAGCGTTAAAATCATAAGTTGGCCACATTAAAATAACATATTTTCGTTTTGAGGCAACGTGACACGACATGGCACATTCCAATATATATGTCCATTAGTATCACAATAACGCCATGGCCCATAAATGTCCTAAAGTAGACCCAAGGCGTAATTAAGTCAAGGGCAGGTTAAGTCCTACCTTCCTGGGTCAAACCACTATAGGATGCGTATCAGCCATGAGCGCATAGACATAAAAAGATTCGGCACTCAATACGTTGATGGTCCATAGCTGTTCTGCGTGTCCCTAAGGCGTAATTAAGTCAAGAGCAGGTTAAATCCTACCCTCCTAGGCTCACGATAAAGAATAAGTATCGACCATGGACATATACATGCCGAAATTTGTAGATAACGATTAACAAAGGCCCAATGATTTTAGTATATATATAAAGACTAAATATCCACTTGATTCCACAAACATAAGATACGCATTAAGAATACATCATCTACACACCAACACATTCAGTTCTGGGAATACACAGTATATAGATCTCACTTCCTTACAGCAGAATGCCCGGTAAATGTAGCCCATTATGCTACTACACGGACAGTCCAACATTGCGGAATACAATATTCAATATGCATATACATATTACTGCACCCCGCGTTATTTTTAGCCTACTTTTCACATTTTGCAAAAATGAGGAAAAAGTAGACTTATGAGATCGGGCAAATGTCTGTCTGTCTGTCTGTCTGTCCTTCTGTCTGTCTGGCTGTGTGTGTGTCCCCCCCTATCAACTCCTAAACGGCTGCAGCAATCGAAACAAAATTTGGTAGGAGTAAAGATCTACACCTGAATATCTCACGGCCATATTTGAAAATGATGTCAGTGCTACCAACTGCTAATAAATCGCAATTGAAATTTGAGCTCCATGTTGGATATCTTGGAAAGTATGAATGGGAGCTATTTCAAAATTGGCACACGTACAGATCATAATATTTCAGTTTAATTTCCAGGAGGCCAAACATGACAGTGTTGCCAAAATGATTATAAGCCTCCTGATAGGTCCAATTTTTAAATGCATATAACTTCTACACTATCAATTGGAATTCAACCAAATTTCGTATGTTGTATGTGTACATAACCAAATATGACTGAGCGTATTCTTAAGACCTACCAGGGCTGCCAACTGTTAATAAATGCTCCTAATTTATTTTATCCAAATACCAATATATCAGAAAGTATGCAAGCCGACAGCTTTAAACTATGCACACGTATAGTACCTGACATTCTATATTAACTTGGAGTAACTTATATACGTCAGTGCTACCAACATGATTCTAAGCCTGCTGACAGGTCCAACTTTAAATACATGCAACTTCCGTACTATCATTTGGATTTCAACCAAATTTCGTATGTGTTATGTGTACCATAACAGATATGACTATGCGTATTCTAAGGAGCAACCAGGGCTGCCAACTGTTAATATGTGCTGTCCCTATTTTTGTTAACCCTAATATCAATATATCAGAAAGTATGCAAGCCAATAGCTCTAAACTTTGCACACGTATAGTACCTGGCATTCTAGACGAATTTGGAGTAACTAATATACGTCAGTGCTGCCAACATGATTCTAAGCCTGCTGATAGGTCCAATTTTAAAATGCATGTAACTTCTATACTAACTAATGGATTTCATTCAAAATTGGCACAACAATAGATCATATTATTTCAGATTATTTCTGACCAATACATGCATGACATTGTTGCCAACATGATTTTACGCGCGCTGTTAGATCCAATGTTTAACTGCATGTAACGTCCATGCGATTCATTGGACTTCAACAAAATTTTGTATTTTGTTCCTTAAGAGATGGAACTAAGAATATATTCAGTCATCAGGGCTGCCAACTGTAGTGCTCTATTAGGATACATTATGCCAGGTATACAGTATTTCGAACTAATTGGAAATTTCGATATTAGCAACTTAATTTCGTCATTATTCTAGATAGGTTCATATTCTGTAGAATAATCATTGGCATGAAAAGTAGGCTGTATAGTTCTTAACGGAACTTCTTGTTTAATTTTCCCGAAGTAGGCGGGAGTAAACCACAGAAACACTTTTTTACAGAGTGACACACAGCAATTTTGCATCCACAAGGAATCGCCATATGCTTCCCGACATGCACAATACACTCCAGCATACCCCATAAATTGTATACAAGAAGCACATATATATATATATATATCATTTGCCACATTTGAGTACGCTATGATGACAGCGTAATCCCACCAATGTTCCCCACCACAGGGACATGCCTTGTTTCCCGATATACAACCGGGAAGTCACTGACTTACACCCAGATTACATAATACACAGGCTATATAGCATATGCCAATGCATAAATGACAACCACTCCATTTGACACACAACACGTGCTTTTGACAATTCATCTACAGTATAACAACTAAGCGCCATGCTTTCAACACACTCCTAGCGCTCAGGTCCAATCAGAGTAGCGCCCCGATAAACATGAACTACTGCAGCACGCCAGCCAATCAGCACTTTAAGTCCCGCCTCGCAGCAGCCGATATCTGATACCTTCCGTATACACACGTTATCAAAAGCCACAGCTCTCACGTGACTAGTAACTAGCGGGCAGCCATAATTAATATACTCTCGCGCGCTGAATTCAAATGACAGTGAGGTCGAGACATATAATTCTCGGAATATACCATACCCACCAGGGTAACCAAATATTTTTCTTTCGGTTCACCCCCTTCATCCCTCAATACTTAACACCGGAACAGCATATTTCACGGCAAGAAGCCAATATTATCGGTGATATACACACAGCGCCGCGTCACACAGATACACCGTATTTTATCTTTCAGCGGCCTTCAGTAAACAATTGCCCTCGAATACACCCATATATAGGCACACCTTCCAACATATGAGAACACGGGCATGTTTCCGTGAACATACAAATAAATAAATCTACTTCCCAATTAGGAGGTTTTAATTTCTTTTATTCGCGGTACAGCGATATTGAACAAAATATTCTCTTCCAGAATTGGACGAGCATACACATATACGGCGATAGCGCATTAATATCCCCCCCCGGCGCATTTTACCCCTCTTGAACTCCACAATTAAAACACCACATTTAGTGGAATTTCTAGCCCCGTTGACCACATAGATGGCATTCACATATACAATATTATCGGTGATATACACACAGCGCCGCGTCACACAGATACACACTTATGGATCCCCCACATTTCCGCAGGGCGGATAGGATATTTTTTGCAGCAATAAGCCCCCCCCCCCCTATAGGAAGGACTTAGGCCACACATATAGTGCACTGAAATGTAACCTGGTTTAGAATATATATATACATACATATAAGACAGAATCTCTAGCTTAAGGGATCATATTATATAATAATCCTAGAGGACCAGTTTTAGGATATAGGTCCTAGTATATAAGTCTAGAGTATATATTTTACGAGTACAGACAGCAGTCTATTATCATTATGGCCCCAGATGCCATATATTGCGACTAGTGCGTCCAAGCTTAAAAGCACATCACCCTCCCAATATACATTATTAACACTCTACAATTACACACTTGTACAATTGTCCCCTATTAATGCACGGCACTTGGTAATCATGCAATTACCAGGGTGTACGACATGCTATATCGCTCATGGCTTCATGTTAATAAACATTCGGAACTTTAAAGCTAACAGCATAGCGTCCCAGGCATAACCTGCTAACATTAATACATGAATTGTTTTATTTTTATAACCAACATTTTTACCCTGCATGCCAGTTTAGAGCATAAATGCCACCCTACCTCCTTCTGTACGGTATCTAACAACCACGCTGAACACCGAGTTCCTAACCAATAAAATCCTCACCCACACCGGTCGAGAGATCCTGCCATTTAACGTTTCCCAACATCCCCATAGGACCACGATTCCTTGTACCTATCTTACCATCCATTTACCCGCTACTTACAAAATTCTAACATCCCATTAACACGGGAATACCCTTCCACATCCTTAACTTACCCACTAACATGTGAGAGGGAATTATACGCAGCTGACATTAGCTGGATATCCGACAAGCCAGGCGCAACGAAAGTACACTGTGCCACCACAGTCATCCCCCCGAATAACTATAACACCCCACACAACACAATACCGCTTGACACTATCTTTTCATGGTTTGTGCACGAAGGTGCACTATGATAGATGTGACCCTATTTTCCAGCGGAAAATAGGAATTGGTAAGTTGTACCCAGGACTGAGGGCAAGAATAGCCCAGGACCTGACATGATATGACTTCGACGTTGACGACCGACGGGAAGTCATAGTGGTGACGTGTTAGGGTGTGCAAGCGCCCGTGTTCGAGGATGTACCTAGCCTGTCTCCCCTAGCACGGGGTCCGTTATACCCATCTTTTATGCCCTAACGTCGTCTAAGCTATACCTGCGGATGGAGGCTTGATGGTTCGATGAGGGAATTAACTACCCCCACATCGGACAGGATACATCCTCCTTCCCAAGACGACCCACTTGACTTGACGTTAGTTAGCCTGTAAGATAAGAAAATGCTCCATAGCGGGGGCCAGTCCTGCAGAGGTAGGTGAAGATGAATGACAATGAATAATACTGAATAATGATGAAATGGAATAACGAATTAAGGGAATAATGAAATAATGAAGTAAGGAAATAGTGAAAGAATACAATAATGAAATGGTATAATGAAATAAGGGAATAATGAAGTAAGGACGGAATGAAATAATGAAATAATGAAATGAAATACTGAATAATAATGAATATATGATCCCCCGGGCCGAGGTATCTAACACCGATGTTCTCCTCTGTTGATACCCCCGGAGGGTATCACCTATGATATTTGAGACTTAAGATATACGACGAAACTACGGTTCTCTCCCTGGCCGAGATTACAACTACCGTTGAGCGCGCTGGTTGTGCCGCAGGGGAGGAATATATTGATATTGCCTAGATGGTAATATATAAGCGCCGAATGCGGTCTTACGCAGATGCGTAAGCCCGATTGGAACGGGCCATACCGTTCACGTGAGTGTCCTTCAATGGAAGGGCCGATAGCATAAAGAAATACTAAGGTATAGACAATATTGAACAAAGGAAGAAGTCGCGCAAAGATATAGGAAAGAGATGAATAGGAATAAAGTAACGCGAAGTTATAGGAAATAATGAGTAAGAAGGCATAAAGAAATACAAAGATATAGACAATAAGGAATAAAGGATGAAGTAGCACAAAGATATAGGAGAGAGATGAATAGATATAAAGTAACGCAAAGATATAGGAAATAATGAGTAAGGAATAAAGAAATACAAAGATATAGGCAATAATGAATAGAGAATGAAGTAGCACAAAGGTATACAAACATGATGAATAAAAATGAAATAACGCAAAGGTATAGGAAATAATGAGTGAAGCATTAAGAAATACAAAGATATAGGCAATAACGAATAAAGAAGGAAGTAGCACAAAGACATAGGAAAATGATGAATAAGAATAAGGAAATGTGGAGGTATAGGAAATAAGGAATAATGAATAAAACAAACAGGAAGGTATATGAAAGTATAAAGTAACAAATGGCCAGTATTAATTTTAGGTCTATATTTTATGCTTATATATTTTATGTCTTAATTTTTCAGCGCAGGTTGAAAACCTGAAGCGCCAAATCCTGACACAGCGCACACAGTGGTTCGTATTTTGCGCAAATGCATCAGGAGTAGCTCCATTTTGAGCACTACCATTTTGAGTCATACTATAGACATGTGGTTACATAGCCTGCAGGTCTTAAAAATGTAATTTAAACATAGATATTAAATAAGAGTGCACTCAAGGTAATATTATAATTGACAGAGTACGGTATTTTTGTAGATGCGAGCATCTAATAGTATTATAGTTGCGCAAATTGGGTATTATTAGGATATTGGTATAGTTAATAGAGTTTTGTTCTAAATGACTAAATATGGTATTGTTACGATAAGGTTATTGTTGCGAGAATTTGAAATTATTATGATTAATGATATGGCTACGATAAGGTTACTGTTGCGAACGTATGAAGTTATTATGATTGATTGTATACACATTGTTTATCCTTGTTATTCTTTTAAACTCCCAGGTGTACAAATGTCGCATTTCTTCCCCACAATAAAACACTTAATACTATATTCCCTTAAACTACACCCTGCGACATTTCTTTGTTTCTTTCTCTCCACCCTATCTCTTTTACACACGTGCAGGGCACGCGAGGGCAGTTTTTCATCCGCACCGGAAGTACGTTGATCGTATATCCTCCCCCCACCCCTAGGATGTTTTTTTCCTCTCGTTGTGTTCCTGCACCCCATTAGTTGAATTGGCGATGATATATTTTATTGTTTATGATGTTTTTAATTATTTGTTTATATATGCACTTTGTAATTTGTTATACATTTCAATAGGGATACATGTTGTCTCCCATCAATATAATCATGTTATCGTCAGAATGAATATTACCAGAGCATATATGTTAAGCTTCACACCCTAATGTTGCACTTTTTCGACACCCATTGTAAAGAAATATTGTTCTCCACACCTTATAAACTTACACATGATCGCTGAGCACTACCCGGAGGCACACACTATAGAAGGCACTTCTAC
Organism: Meconema thalassinum; assembly: GCA_946902985.2. Classification (NCBI taxonomy): domain Eukaryota; kingdom Metazoa; phylum Arthropoda; class Insecta; order Orthoptera; family Tettigoniidae; genus Meconema; species Meconema thalassinum. The sequence goes on from OX336390.1 coordinate 275,461,610, forward strand.
ACAGCCTTCGACCTTCGACGATCACTCCCAAAATACAAATCTTATATCTACCCCATTACTCACCCCTATCTACCACGAGGCTACCCACACACCCCCGACGACGCCACCAATACCTTTCCGGACTAAATTCAAAGAAAAGAAGAAAAGAAGATGGGAGAATTACTAGAAAGAAGAAGATGCCCTATTTTTCAAAAACCACCCCCACGTCTTCGTCCAGTTATCGAGGACGATAACTAACCCAACAAAGGGGGTTGTTGTTCCTCTAGGGTACGCCACCATCATCACCTAATACTAATACCCCAGACAAATCCAAAAGCCAAACAGTTCAGAAATCTACAAATACAGTTACAGAATTATAAACCCAATAAATTATCACCTCTATGAACTCAGGTAGCCTCGTGTCCCAGCCAACGACCCTAGGGAGGGCTATGACTTAGGATAAATGTGCGAATTCCGCAGACGTAGCATGAGACGTCTATAAGAACTCCGGAAGGTCATGCCCCCGGATCAGTCTGTCTCAGTGCTACCTACGTGACGAACCGCTGCTGCTAGTTGAAGAGTAAGTGTCTCAAGCGATCACTACACGCACAGTCACACTACACTCCCATCCCCCTGTGCTTGGACTGTAATAATTATCTATTTCTATTAACTGAACTGCTATTTGCAAGCGTACCTCAAAATCGAGGTACACATTAAATTTAAACATAATAGAAGTCACTGGTCTTTTCCTTTATTTAATTAGCTGATAAGATTCTACCCTCTTAGCTCCCCCGATAGGTAGGATCTAGCATTAACTCTACTATTTAATTGTTTCGTGACGTCAGCAGAGCGTCGCCGCACAGCGCTGACACAAGCAGGCTCCCTGATAGCTCGCCTGCTTACGACTTACTTTAGACCGCTGGGTATCGCTATCGCGCACAGAGAAATAATTAAATTACCCTTCCTTACACACCCACACCCGGAACTACCCCGCCAAGCAGTAAATTGGGGAGTTCTCCTTGCAGATCGTACTGACGATCGCAAACCATAGATAATCCATACCTCTTACAAGTAATTACCAAGCTTTCCCCCTAATCACACTTAATTCATCCCTTAGGTTAATTCTTTGTACAGGCTACCCTCTCAGGTACTCGATCTTATATTAGCCGATGACGTGGTGGCTGCTGATATTTGTCATCCGCTTTATAAGTGAGAGTGGGTTAGGGCCAACCATCTAAATTTTCAAATTTTCTTACGTTTACTCAAACACATTGTTTTTTTTTCTCGAAATTCTGATTTTGTTGTTTTCCGTAATTTGTGTTTTTATTATAATTATTCGTTTTATTTTATTTATTGTCTTATTACTTTCAGGTATTTTCTCATATACGCGTCCACCTCTAAATTTTACTGTTTTCAAAATTTGTATAATCTGTGTTAATAGAAGCTGATGACCTCGCTGTTCCGCATCAAAAACAATAACTAAATAACATCCATGTCTCAAGGATATTTACACGTAGAATTAAGAGGAGAGCACAGAATATTAATATAAAGAAACTGTCGCTGTAAACAATTGGCCATACGAGGTGCTGTATTGGCAGATGCTCAATCAATATTGCTCACGCAAATCCCAGACTTCAAGATTGGTATTCAGGAACGAACTTTCTATTTTCCATCAACCTGCTTGACTTGCAAATCATCATCATCATCATCATCATTTCCCCTTGTCCAGATCCTGCCGGGTCGGGGTATTTATGGCACTTCTCCACTTTCCTCTTTCCTTCCACCATAGAATTCGCTAGAATAGCTTAGGATATTTTGTAAAAATCCACAACAGATGTACGTCCTTGTTGAGGCTCATGGGCAACTGAGTCTTCTACATCACATCATTAAATAAGTAGATATCTTTTCGCTTTTCAAAATGTTCCCAGTTATTCTTGTGAGAGCTTCTTGATACACGAGAGAGAGACGGGGAGATGTAACATCGCGGTCTTGGCACTGAACGTGTATAGACATAGCGGACTCAGCTGTGTCATCCTTTCTCTTTTGGATTAGGAACCCTGCACTGGCTCACCAGTCACTCACTATAACATGTTATCTGTGCCTTGCCATACATATTAGTGTTTGAAACAAGCGTTTGAGGAATTACTTTGTGTAGTTTTGTTTGTTGAAACTGCAAGTAAATTGCATTGAAAACCTCACATTTCCCTCCATTTTGTTCGTTGTTAAAATCTATATTAATATAAAACTTAGTAATTTTTCTAGGTTTATGCCATGTCTCGTGTGGGGTTTCTCCTAGGATCACCAAGCTGTCTCATCAGCGGGCTCCTAGGTGAAACTCCACACAAGACACGGCATAAATCTAGAAAAGTTGCTGAGTTTTTATTCACTGGCCGAGAAAGCCAATATACCATCTATATTAATATAATGTAAGTTCTGTCCGTACATTGTTTAATATCAATACATTTTACGTTTTCTATGTATTTCATTTCAATAAAATGAGGAGAGTGTTCAGTAGCAGAGACCTTAATTTACATCTAAAATTAGACTTCTGAGATGTTATGGGCCGATTGCAGAGACGGTATTTAGACGCTGATTAAGGTTAAACAATGTCTAAATATGGCTTCCGCATTGCGAAGACGTTATTTATCACTTAGACATCGTCTAAAGTCGGCGTTTAAGGATCAATGTTTAAACACTGCCGAGAACACTGTTTAACCCCAAATGTAGGAGCGAATCTCAGCCGGTGGTTGTTTTCTATGGAGCATGGAAATTATATCGCTATGTTGAGACGGTTCAGGAGAGAGTTGTTAGTCAGACGGCCTCCTGTACGTCGGATGCTGCGAGATCGGAGAAATCCTTTTGAAATGTACGGAGATGCACAGTTTAAAATAAGATTTCGCTTTCTAAAAGAAACTGTGAGGCACTTGTTGCGTGACGTGGGAAATTTTCTCGAGCACGACACCCTACAGCTCCTTCTGACATTACCATTTTTGGCAACTTGTGCATTTTATACTACAAATGTCAACGCAGCGACTGTGAGCCGGACAGTAGATCGTGTTGTGACTGCCATCAATAGTTTGATGAGGAGATTTATCAACTTCCCTAATAATGATGAGTTACCCACTATCAGGAATGATTTCGCTGTCCTATCCAGGTAAATAATTGTTCTTTCTGTGGATTGTTAACTATTAGCTCTCCTTGATAACGTGTATAGACTATATCTACACATAATGCGAACTCCAGTGTTATCTCTTACACTGAGGAACGTGATTATTTTATTATTTCTAGGGCTAACTTCCCCGGAATAATCGGTGCTATTAACTGTACCCATATCAGAATAACTTGTCCCGATCGTGAGAGGGCTGTCACGTACATGAATCGGAAGGGATTCTATTCTATTAACTGCCAAGTAAGTACACACAACACTACTACACAGTAGTTCTTTTTTCCGCTGTCGTTGTTATTTGTACTCACCCTACGACAACAATATAATCAAAACTACATTTCATTATATGGTATGCACAACAGTGGACAAAAATACGGATTAACGAGTTCATGTTAACGCTCCTTTACAACACGTAGCAGCAGCGGCAACAAAATAAAGTATTACTACCACTATGGTTTAAACCTACTACTCTATACAGCGGATATTTATTTAATTTCAGGTGATATGTGACACAAATATGAAAATAAGGAGTATTGTTGCTCGATGGCCTGGCTCGACCCACGACAGCAGAATATTTCGGAATTCCACTATTCACGACCGCCTGGAAAGAGGAGAGGTTAGGGGACATCTTGTCGGAGATTCTGGCTACACTTGTAAGAAATACTTAAAAAACTCACTCAGATTTTGAATCCAAGGAACGCAGCTGATACGCGTTATAACCGAGCGCATGTCCTGGCCAGAAATGTAGTAGAAAGAACTTTTGGTTCGTGGGAAAGAAGATTTCCTTGTCTTGCACATGGTCTGCGAACGAAAGTACGAAAAACCCTGAAAAACATCATTGCAACTGCTGTGCTACATAACCTCGCCGTGCAGCGCGGTGAACTTGACCTGGAAGCAGACTTACCAGATGATGAAGTGCCTGTTGATCCGATAGCTGATGGTATGCCAAAACAGATGGCGTCAGCTCGTAATTGATAATTACTTCAACCGCTAGAAATTATGCCAAGACAAGATCACCTCAAGTAAAAGAATAATATATTTATTTATTATTATTTAACTTACATTATTCTGTTCACTGTTTAATTCACTGATTCGTGCCATTGCGGCAGGTTATGCCCTTTCTTGATAATCTCTTTCTCGATTAAATATATGTCCAACAAGGCCTTATTGTCCTGTAATTCTTAAACCCGCAGCTGTTAGGAATGGATTTCTTTCATCATCAGCTGATTAATGATGGTGCCATCGATGAGTTTTCATTGGTCGCAGCTGGCAAAGAGTAGCATGGAAGACACTTCTATTTCCGTTTTCGTACTGAAATCGAAACATAAACGATGTCTAGCTAGACACCGGTTAAACACTGTCCAAGCAACGGAACATCGATCATTACTTAGACGTCGTCTAGGTAGACATTGTCTAAGTCTTAAAACTAGTCATCGTTTCCGCAATCGGCCCTATATCTTCTCCACCTTGTTCTATGGAGTTGAGACCTGGACCATAAAAAAAAAAGAAATGGACAGAATGGAGGCATTTGAACTATGGACGTACAGAGGGATACTGAGGCTGAGTTGGAAAGATAAGGTCACCAACGATGAGGCGATGAGGCGGATGGGAAAGAGAAAGGAAATATTAAATACTGTCAAAATTAGAAACCTGCAGTATCTGAGTCATGTGATGAGAGGAGAGAAATATCATCTGCTGCAGCTGGTCATTCAAGGAAAGTTACAAGGCAAAAGAAGACCGCGAAGAAGACGCATTTCTTGGATCGATAATCTGAAAACTTGGATCAATTGTTCCACTATTGAGCTGTTTCGTGCTGCATCATCTAAAGCAAGAGTCTCTATGATGGTTGCCAACCTCCTGAGAGGAGATGGCACATAAAGATGAAGAATGTGTTTCATACCAAAATGATGTAGAGGTTTCCATTGTCTCAGGCACCATGCGATATCATGGTAATATTCGGGGTGGATCGAGACGTTTTTGCACCTATTTTTCTTTAGCCATACAAATGCATACAGGCAATTACAAATATATGTACTGTTCTACGTACCTCACACTATTTTTCCACATAGTCTCCACATTTGTCCCATCGCAGCACTATATGTAAGATGTCCCTGTATTAGAATTCAGCCGGCTGACTGTGGAACCATCGTCGGACTGATGTCTTGGTGTCATCGTTGCACGCGAATCGCTGTCCTGCCAGGGACTTATCAAGTGGACCATGACAATGCGGCAACCAGAACCACCAACAAGCTCCGGTCATTTCACTGGGAGAGTCTGGACCACCCAACAACAGTCCGGAACTCGCACCTCGTGATTTCCACGTTTTTGGTTCGCATACGCTCGTTTTATAAACATACTCGTGTCTTAATTATTGCCATTATAGGCTCGTAGCATAATGTACTGTTATGCCATTAACATTTCTTAGAATAGTCCCTTGGAATTATTTATATACTTGGCCCTCAATAGCACAACACAATATACGTACTTTGATAAGTACTTAAGTCATTATTATCAATTAACATCCGCAGATGTTTATACTCAATTATCACCCTCATGGTGACCGATAAAACTTATTACACGTATCAAGTTTCATATTATCCTTCGCACATAATATTGTGAAATGAAAATCCATAGCCTGCTTCCAGTCTCCGATCGGGTCAGGAATGGAATGAATGAAGCCCCCATCTAGCGGCGAGGATATGGACTGTGCCGGCTGCCGAGGCCTGACGCACTCCTCTGGGGTAATGATTTAATGAATGACAGATGAAATGAAATAATAGTGGAGAGTGTTGCTGGAATGAAATTTTGACAGGGAAAACCGGAGTACCCGAAGAAAAACCTGACTGCCTCCGTTTTGTCCAGCACAGATCTCACATGGGGTGACCGGGATTTTAACCACGGACCCAGCGGTGGGAGGCCGGCATGCTGCCGCCTAAGCCACGGAGGCTTGCACATAGTATTGTGTCGATTAAAATTATTTAGCATCATTGCACTCTATTCCAGTTATTAAAAGTGGATCATTAATACATTCCAATGGAGTAGAAAACCTTGACTTACAAAAGTATGCTCTTCGTCATATATATACAACAATACGCCCCCAATCTTAAATTGTTCCTGAGAATTGTGTCGAAAAGACTGAATGTTCCTTCTGAATAATTATCATGCCAAAATACAAATATACTCCAACGATGGAGATAAATCATTATTATATCATGAATATCCAACATGCACAGAGTACTCGTGGAATCGAAAAAGAAGCGAAAATGATCAGACTAAAATAGAACCAACTCCATTCAAATGAGCTAAAAAAATATCAGAAATGACCCTACTCCATGGATCCAGGAAACATCGAAGGTTAGGCAACTGTTGATCCATTAGAAATCAATGCTGGCATAATTTCCTCATGAGAATAAAGAATGCACCTAAGATACGAGAAAGATCAAACTTCTCATCAAAATGGCTTCAAACAACAAATTCATGAGATTAATATGCACTGGTAACTTCAGAATAAATAACTTTCATGCATCAACGTAGGTGCAGACTTCAATTTCGAGACGACACTCGAATAGTGCTTCGGCTTCCTGGCAATGTTCAAAAAATGACCATACGTTTAAATAGTCTTCAAAGAAAAACGCAATTCTTCCCCTAATAATCCTGTCCACTTCATTTAAAAATATTCATATCAATTAATTTAATTTACTGATGCGACATATTAATCTTAAATTTAAATCAAAAACCAAAACTGAAAAATGGATGCACTCGTTACTCGAGTCAAAATCCGATTGAAAATGAGGCCAGTCATGAAAGAGACATTATACCTGTACCTCACCACAATCACTTCTTAAAAAGAAAGAATGGCAATTACGGTTACATTAGAATATCTTAACTTTGCTACAACTAGTAGGATTGACTTTCTTCTACCTTTGGCGACTCTCGAACACGGCATATAAAGGATATACATGCCCTGGTATCAGGTTCCATTACATACTGAGGTACAGCATGGTTCATCCAGGCTTCCGGGACTTGAACTAGGGAACCCCTCTCGCTCCCCATGCTCCAAACTCGTAACTGGATTACCGCACCACAACAGAAATGTTCTTCACCATTCGGTTGTAAGCTCCTTCTCGCCTCGACACTCGAACGAAACCATGGAATAAGTCCATTATCACCGTGGTTGTATGAATGATTCATGTCCGAAATATTCTCAGCTGCTTCGTAAGCGCTACTAATATATGCAGGCGGCAGCGGTGATTACTTACGAAGTGTTCATTGCTTATGCTCAGAAAGTAGTGTTAATGCTTATGTTATTGCCTAAACCTGCAATGGATATCAGTTCCGAATTCATTGTAAGTGTTCCTCCCGACGTCTTATAATTGAACATGGTGTGAAATGTGAGGAAGTTATATTGTAGAAGTCTTTTCGATAAAACTATGTTTAAATATGCTACCACAGTAACTAGTGTAATCATAAAACATGAAATCACACGTTCTTTGACATGTAGCATTAGCAAGCGTTGCTACTGATAAATATCAATGCGCGTGAACAATGCCGCATCGTATGTATTTGTGTGTCCAATCGTTATAAGATTGACTTGTAATATTCAATGTCCTGTCTCGATGTGCTATATGAACATTCACCAGTGTGTGGAATATTCTAAGTTCCTTTCGTCACTCGGAACTGAATTTAGTGATTATTATCCCATGCACATGTTTCAAACGTACTGCTCACTCCCGGGTTAGAAGTGTGTTCTACCGAGACACGTAAAGATCTGACTTCCCTTCCGCAATAGCTAATTACAGGGAACCTCTGTTTCCCCCACTCTAGTTCCTCGGAATTCGATGTTAATCGCAAAGATACATTTATTAATACATATCATTACTCTTGCAGTGTTTATTTCAACCAAAATACACTTGCATTAACTCCATTCTATAATCAGATAACATCTTATGTATATAGTATACTTCATACAGAGTTCTCAATCCATTATAATTAGTATAAACGTCTCTCAGGTGAGCGTTTCGATATGAATGTCTACATTATCGACCGATGATGGTATGCATTTCAAGCAGATCTTCCTTCGTTCATGTTCGGCTGGGAACCTTGAATTTCCGCCGGTCTTCGTAAATACCGCTAGCTCTGAAATCAGCTGCATGTGACATAACTTGAGACTGACTGTCTCGCTACTCACCGAGTTAAAAAAACAGCGCTGAAAATGTACCCTAGGGGCTGATGACCTCGTAGTTCCGCCCCTTAAAACAACAATAACTAACTAACTAACTAAAATGTATCGAACTCAGTATGGCCTGTTTGCCATCTCTTGATGAATACAGTACATTTGCATTTGTCAGTTGGCACAGGCTAGAGTAAAAGGTGGCTTTTCACCGATGTCTCAGTCTCACTCATGGCTGTGATTATATGGAAGCTACTGAGGTATGGGTGGTGCTTAGTAATGCCATTCGGGGCACAGTCAGTGCCTGTGAATGCTGTGAAAGGTTCTACTCATAGGGTTAGGACTACTGTTCTGACTCAGTGAGGAAAGCAATGGCAAACTACCTCACTCCTCTTCTTGCCTAGAACGCCTCAAAATAGCGCTGCCTTGGGTTTTTGTGGGTATCTACTCACATAACGTAACGGCGGTACTTTTTGAGGATCCAACCAGTCTTCGGGCTGACTACCTAACAGACAGACTATGACATAACGGTACAGTACCATCCCGGCATTTGCCCGAAGACGAAGTGGGAAACCACGGAAAACCACTTCGAGGATGGCTGAGGTGCGAATCGAACCCCACCTACTGATTTGGACCATCCGAGGCTGATTAGACCCCATTCCAGTCCTCATTTCATGGCAGAGCCGGATCTCGGACCTCCGGGGTGGCAGATAAGCACGCTGACCTCTTACCGTGGAGGCGACCCATTATTTTAATTTATTTTAATAATGCAGACGATGGCCATTTATTTTATTTTCAGGATGGATCAGGGAAGAGATTTTGGGAGGAAATCAGGCGTGAACCTATTGAAAGGAACCGTCTCGGTATTTGCCTGGTGGTGGAAATGGAAATCCACGATAATTATTTCCCGGAAGTTCGAGGTGGGATTCGAACCCATGCTCTCCTTATGCCAGCGAGGCATGAGATAGCGCTCTCGGCCAGTTCGGCCGGTCTTTTCCGTGTATTTGCAATACAAAGGTTTATTACTTAAACCCATAATGTCATGCAATTTTTCCCACTATACACAAATATATAAACTGACAACGTAATTAACCACTTAAACATTACATTTAGTAACTGAAGGTTAACATTTAGGTCTAGGAGTCTTCAGTCGAAAATCTCCAAATAACACTGAATCAAATAAACATTGCACTAAAAATATCTCAAAACATTTTTCTTATTTTACGAAGAAAACGATACTACAGTAGGCTATATTGTAAGACAAGTAGGCTAATGTTTACAAAATGTACTTCATTTCTTTATATAGGTGCATTTGGCAATAAATGCTAATTTAACATCACTGAAATTGGTGAGTAAAGGTCAGAAAGAACGCAGATAAATCCACTGACGAGTTTTGAATAAATCTGCTATATAGCCTATTGCAAAACCACTGTAAATATAATACACTCGCATATAAAATTTTCAAACTGTCAGGGGAGGGATCTGATTTGGTTTGGGTAGTAATACTCCACGACCCTCTGATTGTCACATTGATAAATACTCATTTAAAAACTTGACCTCCAAATAAACCTCAAACTAAACTCGAAATACCTAGTTCTGCCATTCCCAAAATCTTCCATCGATATTTCAAACGACGGCCTTTTATACACCTTCTGGTCGAAGCTTGAATTGGCAAAAATCACAATACTTCACCATATGAACACAACCAATTGTATGCAGGCATTTGATTTGACTTATGGACCTGTTAAGCATAAGGCTTCTGCATTGGTTGTGTTCATATGGTGAAGTATTGTGATTTTTGCCAATTCAAGCTTCGATCAGTGTTTTGGAGCGGATTCACGAATGAACTGTCCACTGATTCTCTGTGTTTTGATGGCTGAATATCATCGCTGTTTCATATATTTTTTAGTATTGCTCAACATTTTTCTGTGACCTACTTATATGGTGCACCATATTAAAGTAAATAGCCATTTTTTGAGTGTTACACTATTTTATATCTTTCTTCGGATATTTGTCTTGACTGATGAAGGAATAAAATATATTAATCCCTGAAACATGCAACAGGAGCAAGTGTAATTATAATTTATTTTCGTTTATGTATTGACTAAGGCGGATATACAATTTGTTGTTAAAACGATTTAGTACGTCAATACGGAACCATGATGGAAACTAGTTTAAATCATAGTCACCACAACAGACCAATTGATTACGAAAGTCATCAGCATGTTTAAGTATTTGAGATTTCCATTATATTTATTTATGTCGCAATGGTGAAAATGAAGACCAACGTTATGCACAGCTCAAGCGGGTACAATAGTTGAACTAAATACAATACCAGAAAGTGGATACCTTTTCATTTGTTAACAGCCACAACTCTAAAGACTATGGTCGCCCCCTATCATTTAATGGACAACATGACGAAACGTCGGTAGCACACAATACCGCGGCCACCATATACGGTAATTACGCCACCATATACGGTAATTACCTTGACAATAACTAAGAAAATTACTGAAACGATTGTACAAAGGTTATGAGGTAACCATTTCGTGACACAATGTGTTGTGATGAAACACGGGCGCGTTTAGCACTCCGAATAGTAGTGTACAGTAAAGTCGAGGTGCACGACGACAACGACAGTCTAGTGCTTGTGACTAGAAAATTCGCTGACATCTCGCTAGTGCCATAATTGTCCTTATTTTTAAGTAGTTTTAGATTATATAGATAACTGAAAGACTTGAGACCCTTGGTGTTTCAGCGATCTACAGGGTGTTTCGAAAGTCCTCATACCTCCAAATTTATGAAGTGATCTCCTTCCATCTCATACAGTTTAGTGCAGTGTGTTTCTTTCTCCATCCAGTGTGTAACGAGAATCCTGTTTCGCCTAGAAGACAATATTTATGGTGTGAAAACTGCAATAAATAGTACAATTATCAGAAAATACGCCCTGTGCACAAATAACACTGTGATATACTGTATCACGTTGATCACAGGCTTTATCTGATAGCTCAGCAGGAAACATTGTGCGAATGTGTAATATTATCACCTTTGTCCACTCAGACCGAGTTTAGGAGATCGCTTACACGTCCATTTCATGGAGGAGCAAATGCGACTCATTTTATGAATCATTTCCTTTTCTTGTCACTCCTATGTTTGTCTTGTATGTCGCCAAAATCATTCTTCACTGTGAGGTGAAGTTTTATTCGTAGCTGGAACGTAGTACTCATTGAATATCCTATGTTTTGTAAGGCACTGACCTACACATTCTCGACAGAAACGCTCATCGATCTGTAAGTATGATCGATCACTTGCGCCATGGTTGATTTAGGTTAAGTTGACGGTTATTGAATAGATTAATTTATATGGACATTGCCCACAGAAACAAATGAGCGATATAAATTGTGTAGCGATACTCTTGACGTCGTTTTCTATTGCACCATACTTTCATTTATAAATGTGTAATGGGAGTTATATAACATTAAAAATACAGGATCTTGTCAGTCAGTGAACCTTGAGTTACTGAACTTAATGATTACCCAAAAGCAATAAACAAAACAATATTTGTACACTGAAATTGATCATAACCTCGTTTTCAGATTTACGGTGCATCTGTCGTTGGCCATGACAGAATGATCCGCAAATGTAGTGCACTACTTTGAAACTTCTGTGAATTAATGAACTTTTCTTGTTGTTACCTGTATATTGTTAACTTCTCTTAAAGTGATTCGAGTAGCTTGAATGTGTTAACTACAAGTCCATTTTATTTATTTATTTATCGTGTCAGAAGTACAAAGTAAACATAGAAAAATGAAACAATAGAAATATTAAACACTGGTTGATCAATAATTTGCCACGACGAGTGCATTTGAAGTAGCTCCCATTAAGTCTTTAATGGTGCAAGTGTCTGGAGAAGAAGGACACAGTAGAAGATGATCATTGGTCTGCTCAGTACCACACTCGCAGTAAACTGATTCCACAGGAAGGCCCCATTTCTGCTGGTTAGTCTTGCATCTCGTGGTACTGGAGCGTAGCCGATTAAGAGCCTTCCATGTTGTCCACTTTTCTGAATGTCCAGGGGGAAGCTCTTCCTTTGGGACCATCCATTCTCTTAAATATTGGCATTTTCCCCGCCACATTGAGATTCTTGCTTGCTGTGATGTTCCTTTAAGAGCTTCAGTGGTTTTCAAGAAGCTCTTTCTTGATTTCAGCCTAGGATGTGCTGGCTGACAAGCATACAATGGGTGAGTTTCCAAAGTCATAGCCTTGCTTTTCTCATATCTAGCAGCAACCTCGCGTCGGATTTCAGGTGGTGCAATACCAGCGAGACAGTGAAGTTTATCTATGGGTGTAGGTCTTAAACAGCCCGTGATAATACGGCAGGTGTCATTTAATGCCACATCTATGTTTCTAGTATGGCTGGACTTGTGCCACACCGAGCATGCATATTCAGCAGTGGAGTAACACAATGCTAGCGCGCTTGTTCTCAGAGTACATGGATGAGCTCCCCAGGTGGTGCCTCTCAGTTTCCGCACTATGTTGTTTCTGGCAGACACTTTTTGCTTCACGTTTAGACAGTGCTTCTTAAATGTAAGCGTACGATCCAGAGTTACTCCCAGATATTTTGGAGTCGGACAATGCTGAAGAGGGATTCCTTCCCAAGTGATTTGTAGGGTTTTAGCTGCTTTTTTGTTATTGAGGTGAAATACACAACTCTGAGTTTTGGCAGGATTTGGCTTCAGGTGATTGTCACTGTAGTAGCTAGTAAATTCTTTCAGGGCCTTAGTCAAAGTCTGTTCTACATTTAAAAAGCAGTTGGCCTGAGCAGTGACTGCACAGTCATCAGCATAGACAAAACTCTTGGTACCTTCAGGTAAAGGCTGATCATTGGTATAGATGTTGAATAACAGTGGTGCGAGCACACTGCCTTGCGGTAACCCATTCTTCTGTGTTCTCCATCTGCTTCTTTGTCCCTGGAATTCCACAAAAAATCTACGGTTTTGGAGAATATTTCTAATGTTGCACACTAGGTGGAAGTCTTTGGTGATGTCATACAATTTTGCTAGAAGAAGCCGATGATTGATTGTGTCGTAAGCTGCAGAGAGATCAATGAAAACAGCGCCTGTAATGAGCCGCTTTTCGAATCCATCCTCAATGTACTGTGTCAAGTTTAATACCTGTGATGTGCAACTTTTCCCTTCTCGAAATCCAGCTTGCTGTGGTATAAGAAATGGCTCCACTTTTCCAATAAGTCTCTGAAGGATGAGCCTCTCTAGGACCTTGTACAGGTGACAGAGCAAGGAGATAGGCCTATAGCTTTTGGGATCCAACCTATCTTTGCCCGGTTTAGGGATAGCAATGACTCGAGCCTTTCGCCAGATTTTAGGAATTTTGCATTCTTGGACACAATTGTTCATTAATTCCAATAGCCATCGCCTCGTAACAGGACCAAAATTCTTGATCTGCTCAACTCGAATATCGTCTAGTCCAGCTGCTTTTCCCAATTTGCACTTCCTTAGTGCTAATTCCAGTTCGGCTTCAGTAAATGATGAAGATAGGATGTTGCTCTCTTGGTTGTACTGCTGTGCTATTGGTTTCTTATCTAGCTTTCTAGATCGGGTTAGTTTACCATTAACTAGCAACTGGTGGGCAATTTGATCTGCCTTTATATTAGCAAATGTGCTGGCTTGAGTGTTATCATTACTGAGATGTCGTAATAGTCTCCATGCCTTTTGGCTACTCTTGCTCATGTCACAGTCTGCCATTAGTTGTATCCACTCATCCCTTTTCGCCATTGATACTGAGGAAAGAACGCTTTGTGCAATGATTGATGTTTCTTCGCTAAAAGGATCATGTTCATACTTCTTATAATATTCCTCAAGCAGAGTGGCCGTTTCAGGTTTAATGCCTTTGATAAAATTTGTTCTGCAGCCTCTTGGAATTGATGCCCTTGAGGAGGTTTGGACAATGTCTACAAACTTGTCGTACTCTTCAGGGACAGGAGCTATGTTCAGAATGTTCTCATCCAAAATGTTTGAAAATCTTGTCCAGTCAGCCTTCTTAAAGTTGTATCTTCGCCTAAATCTAACTTCTTGAGGTCTTATTGATGGCAAAATTTGGCACATGATGGGCCTGTGCTGTGTGTTAGGTATTGGTGCACACACAGCTTTGGTACATGTATGCACAATGCTTTCACTATATTATTATATGGAGTATCTTAACAATACACAATGTTTGTGAAAGCAACTGCATTTATTCCTTTCTGTCAGTATCATGGACACCTCCGTTGTTAGTTAACTATAATCTGTAGTATGCATTGTAGTTAGCAGACTTCCTTGATTTTACTGTAGTTAGGCATTAATACTCCGTCTACAGTGCAAGGACATTATTAAGGTGTTTCATATGGTCACAGAGGTTTGCAGACTAGACTGGACATGGATTGATATTAATATAATATGTATTAATAATGAAAGGATTTCCTTAAAACGCATGCAAGAACGTACTGATTATCCTAAGTCTTCTAAGTCACTGACCTACAGTACATAGTTAATACTAGCCACTTAGCCTATGGATACAGTAAGTGTGATCGTTTAACTCCACCATAATTGATTGAAGTAAAGCTAGAGTCAGAACCACAGGAATACAAAGCGCATGAAAATAAAAGTAGAAAATACTATATGTTTCATTTAACTGTGCATTCTCAATTCAAGATATGTACCGTTGACTAAATCTCTAACGTTCAGAAGAATCATGCATTATGTGTTGTGAGACAATCTGCATATTCACTGAACGGTTTATGAGAATGTGTGTAGGATTTCCTATTCGTACATTATACTATAAAAACTTTCTTCGGCTTTTCACAATTGTTTGGGGACGCCGGAGCCGACCAGGCTAATTTTGTTTTAGGCCGGGGATTTAAGCCTGGATGCCCCTCCTGGCGCCACGTGAGTTTTCAGGTGAGAATTCCAGCCCACTGTTACCGGAATTCGAATCCTGGCCGTCCGAGTGAAGGACGAGCAGCTAAGCCACTGCTCCTCACGCTTCCCCCGTACATAATATTATAGCTCTCATAAATAGCAGTTCCAGTAAACGGTAATTGAAGAAGAGCTTTTTTAAAACAAATGCTGTATGAAGTACCCCTGAAGATACGTAAGCAAAATTGACGAACCTGATCCATAAACTCAAATTTTGTAAAATTATGTTCTAATGGCCTACCTAATATTGGTGCCTATATAACCAAACAACTAATTTACCCAATATTACTGAAATAACATACAGTACTGAATAATTGGCTACAGAGTGTGGGGACTCCCAGAAGTGTAAAGTGACAGAGAACAGCCCACACTACCTGATATGAGAAGTGTTAGCAGTGGATACAATAAACAGTGTGCAGATAAAGTTAAAGTAGGAGTTTGGGACTCGTCATGAGCGAACACTTACATCCTTCCCGTTGATGAAAATAAATATTATTGTATAGTCAAATTGATACTTAGTTTGGAATAGAAAATTGTTATATTTAATGAATTTTACGAAAATTTTACTCGAAGCGTTCGATTGCTGAAGTGCATGGTCTTTCGTCACAATGTAGAGCCAAACATTACATAACATATGGGGCATGTAAAACCCAATTTTTCCTATAAATATGTCTGCATATGTTTATCCAAATATTAGTAAACCCTAGACCCAATACATCCCAAAAATCTAAAGGTCCTTCAGTCTGTTTTGCTAGAGTCAGAACCACAGGAATACAAAGCGCATGAAAATAAAAGTAGAAAATACTATATGTTTCATTTAACTGTGCATTCTCAATTCAAGATATGTACCGTTGACTAAATCTCTAACGTTCAGAAGAATCATGCATTATGTGTTGTGAGACAATCTGCATATTCACTGAACGGTTTATGAGAATGTGTGTAGGATTTCCTATTCGTACATTATACTATAAAAACTTTCTTCGGCTTTTCACAATTGTTTGGGGACGCCGGAGCCGACCAGGCTAATTTTGTTTTAGGCCGGGGATTTAAGCCTGGATGCCCCTCCTGGCGCCACGTGAGTTTTCAGGTGAGAATTCCAGCCCACTGTTACCGGAATTCGAATCCTGGCCGTCCGAGTGAAGGACGAGCAGCTAAGCCACTGCTCCTCACGCTTCCCCCGTACATAATATTATAGCTCTCATAAATAGCAGTTCCAGTAAATGTTAGTATCTGTGTAAGATGTGATGTAGAAATATTAGAAATTATTTGGAACGTTGCTAGAGTAATAAAACACTGATAACAAGACCATGCCATAACACTCAATTTATGCTTATGTTAGAAAATGTATAATTCAGTTTCAAGTAGTCATATGTGTTGCTTGGTAAGCCTCATTCCAAATTATGTTTAGAATTAATAACATTTGGGCCATAAGGATGTATTTAACATCCTGTTTGGTACTATTTGTATTACTAGAGAGATGCGTAGTATCGCACCAAGAATTACTCGTTCATAAGTTAGAAACATATAGCAAGTTTGATGAGAACCAACTACCCTTACTCAATGCTATACTCGACTGGCTGACATTTGATTCTGACCTGGTGTCTGTGAATATATTCCGACACCGGAGCGAAATATTAGACGAGGCTATGTTTGATCATCTCAACAGATATGAAAACATCACGGTCATTGCTAACCATATTATCACAGATGATCAAACGCCTGTGAGAATAAGCCCACATTATTTATCGTACGTGCTAATAACCATGAATGAAACAGAGCTAGTGTCATATATCAGAAGATGGCGCACAGGTTGTATGTTGTCACGAAGAGCCAAGTTCTTCATAATCCTACCCAGTGGTTCAACATATACCAATGGGGCGAGGAATCCTGTGTTATATTCTGATCATTATGAGTTATTTCAAACCATGTGGCGATTACACTATATAATGAATATAATTGTGTATAGTACACCATGCAGCAGTAAAGAGAAAGGAGTATTTCTTGAACATAACCCATTCTCCCGTTTTGTCAGAGAGCGAAGAGGGCGAACGAAATCCCTGGATAGAAGTTTAAATTGGCAAGCAATAAATAGTGTATTTTCAACGAGGTTGAATAACATCGAGGAATATGTATTGAATATTTGTATTCACGTCCATTCAATATATAGTATGTTTATTAATGGAACATTTTATGGCAGAAATCCAGATATGGCTGTAGAATTTGTCCATCGAATGAATGGCCTTTCATATAGTACACATACAGAAACTGCGAGTGCAACATGCATTTTCGATGGGGATTTATCATTCTATTCTGACACCGTGCCTCATCCAATTGATATCAGGATAGTTGAATATCCTCTACGTGAATTAAAGTATTCAGATATTTATGATATTTTAATTTTTCCGCTAGACAACACAGGGTTCTGTTTCCTTGTGCCAAAGTCTGATAATTCACAGCTTAGGAATCCTCTTCTATACACCTTTGACTCTGCCACATGTCTTATCTTAGCAATGTTGTCAATTAAGTTTGTATTACCACTGATAAATTCGTCAAGAAGTGATACATTTGCATCGCACATGATAAATAAATTTAAGACTTCAACAAAATTGATGATTTCTTTTTCCATCTTCTTGACACTATTTTATTGGGTGAGTATAACGATTTCACTTATAAAGCCAATTGACTTCAATCGTATCAATGATATTTTTGATGTTATTGCATCAAGTAGGAAAGTTATTGTACAAAGTAGTCGCGCTTATGATCCGCTCAAGAAGTCATCTCTAGAAATACATCGTAGGCTGATGAAAAAGCTCCACTTCAATCCAACAGTTCATTCCGAACACACAGATCAACTATACTTAGTCCCTTTTACGTACGATGAGAACTTCGTGAGAGAATATGAAAGGCGTATGCCTAATCACTATATAGTTAAAGAGGACATTACAAATGATTTACAGGTTATGACAATAATACGAAGTTCTCCATATTTTGATAAACTTAACCGTGTTGTTGGGACATTCGTGGAAGCCGGACTTTCTCAAGGAATAAATACTCATTATGGTAATTATCTTACGAAATCTCCTGGTAAGAATCTGGAGTTTACAGGAGAAATGTTGCACCTTCGAGACCTGAATGGAGAGAATCCACTAAACATTTCATTTTTTAAGAACGTGTTGTACTTGTATATAACGAGTTGTGGAATTTCTATTCTTATTTTCATGATGGAAATTATTTGGCATTACTATAAAAGAAGCAAAGAGGGCTTAGTAAAAGATGATTGAAGAAGTAGGGGACGGAATGAGCTTATTTATGTGTGTTCTCGTGTTCAGATTCAGATTAAGATTACTTACTAGCCGACCCACCCCGTCTTCGCACCGGTAGCCTTACGTATCAAATATCTCCGTATATAATACGTTACGTGACTCTTCATCTGGGAGCAGCAATTTTTTTTGAACGTAACACGTGTAAGGGCCACTTCGAGTTGCCCATGAGAAAAAAAACATTCAACGTCGTGCTTTATTGAAGGTCATACTGAAGCATACTTTTACTGGAAATTAAGCCTTTCAAACTTCAGAAGGTAGGTAGGTCGGTTGGTATTCCAGGGAGTTATCGTAGGACGTCTCTCGTAAAGTCTCTGTTGACATCCACGCTTATGTTGTTTGAGAGAGGTAATCCGTATTCTTATTTTTTATTATACTCAAAGGGACTTCGTTTGTTTAGTTGGTACCATGCTGAACTGCTGTGCCCAAGATAGCTGGTATAAACATTGCTGAAGTCGTCTGATTCGTTAAGAGCGTTAAAAATCTTTCAGTATGCCTTCCTTCGGAGGGGAAGAAAAGCCGGCGGTCCCATGTCATAGATTTCTGGCATGTAAAAGATCCTTCCACAGAATAAACTTGTATGCAGCTAACTTGTTAGGTTAGATTTTGTCGGAACGCTCTATCAAAGTTCCAACGCTAACCACTAAGTATCATTGATGTATGGTAGCGAAAGTTGGAACTACTTGAAATTGAACGGATTTTGTAGCTCACCCTAAGGGTGTCCGCTGGTAGCAACAAATGTAAATATAAAAAGTTTGTTCATCCAGTATCAGTGGCTTGAAATTAGTATTTATGGCCATTAAAAATCTCCAGAAAGATGGTATATTGGCTTTCATGGCCAGTGAATTAAAAATTAACAATTTGTCTACGTTTGTGCCATGTCCTGTGTGGGGTTTCACCCAGGACACCAAGCTGGCTCATCAGAGGGCTCATCGTGACCCCACCCGGATCCCCACAGGAATAGCGAACTGCGCGCTACCTTCCTTTAAATGAAGTGCAACTGCACCTGTTTACTGTGAGAACAAAAGCTCAAGAAGCCTTAACCTCCCTATGAAGGCTTCCAAAAGGATGGCGGGGACACCAAGAGCCCACTGATGAGCCAGCTTGGTGTCCTAGGCGAAACCCCACACAAGAAACGGCACAAACCTAGAAAAATTGCTGAGCTTCAAATCTCCATATTCTTCCAAGTTCGATTTATTTCACATTGTATTCCTATTCTGTTAACTTATCTTTCTGGCCGCTTGTCGAATCCTAACCACTCATATGACATACCACTTTACAGTAAAATATTCGGTATAAGCAGCACTAAATACGTCTGACGACACTTACTTTGATTATGATATTCATGACTACTTATGCACATTATCAATTCGTCATCATACGTACTAGCCAGACTCGAGGAAAGAGTATTTCAGTTTTACAAACATTTCAAATCATACAGATTTCCCAAAGAACACATTCAAATAACTTAAATTTTAATCGCTTTCGTGACCACTTTAGACCTGAAAGCTTCATGCTTTTGTGTTAAAATGAGTTTAGTCAGCTCTCTATATACTGCATGATTGGCTTACAATCGCATACGGTATCCAAATAATCTGTGAACGATTCTACACAGAATGCTGATGTAGTATAGCCAGACAATGTTTTATTTCTGTCGCTCAAAGTTTCAATGCTAATATACAACGCCAAAACAAGTTTGTTTATGCTATTGGGACGTTCACATTACATTCAAATAGGCCTATTATACTACCAGATTTATTTTATAATACAAGTATGTTTTATATATTGCAATCAATATAATAATTTATAGTATTTAGAATTATTTCATATTCCTGACATTAGCTCGCAAGCCTCCATTTGATACACTTTGTCCGTTCATCTGAGAGAACTGAAGCTTTCTGGAGCTACTCAATTTGTGGCCTAAATGTGTGTTAATTTTTTAGGTGTGGAATATTATGATTTACATCATGTTGTTGAAAAATTGTGAGTTTATAACTAGTATTATTGCATCATGAGCACATAGACGAACAAAATGGATTTACATTGTGTGCAGCTGTTCAATAAAAGTATATTTCTTGTTCTATCACAGAATACTTCACTTTAAATCTCTGTGTACTACACGATCCTTCTTAGATTTTATAGTAAGGGGTGCAGATGTTAGCTTCTACTATTTTGTTCATTGATTAAATGAAATATAACAAGTTATCTTTGATCACATAATGCAATGTATATTATACTTCGTTGTTTTATTTGCAAGTGTGTTCATTTATATAGTCTAATATTCAGCTGACATTTCGTAGTGCCGTAAACTACGAGGTGCCTTCAAATAGAAAGTTACACGTGTCGATTCATGCAACAGGAGTGGCGCATTGTCATGCTCAGGGTTTCCTTCGGATACAGTTCTGCTACGATACTGATAAGAAGTGAATTGGCGCGTCAATTGGAAACATACTCTAAAGTTGAAGTATGCGGGACAGTACGATTCTTGTGGACAAAACGTTGAAATTGCAGAGAGATTAACCGTGAATTTCTGGCAGTATATGGATCAAATGCAATGCCGCGTCCAGCCATATTGAAATATCAACAATTTGACCAAGATCGCACAGACGTGGGTGATGCTATTCAGGAAGGAAGCCCATGAACATCAACCACAGATGACGACGTCCAGGCAATCAATGAAATGATTCGCAGCAATCGCAAAGTGCCGATCTCACACATTGCTCAGCAGATGCGCATCTAAATAGGCAGAGATCATTCCATCGCCCTGGATCTTCTGTAGTATCCGAGTTCTATCGTCGAGGAATTGAACAACTGATAGAACGTTCTGAAAGTTGTTTAGAGGGACTTGGTGACTATGTTGAAACACTCTGCAACATTGTAGTGTAGTTCAGCATTCAATGACAGTTATTTGACCCTCGAAAATCATGAGTAACTACATTTTGAAGTCCCTTCGTATTATTGATATGAGGATATTACATATTATTATTTATAACATTTAAAATATTTACTTTCGTAACTGTTCTAAAGCATTTTTGGATGGACTGCTTACAATAATCAACAAAGAAATCTGTACCGAAAAAATCAAGTGAAAAGTAGCCAAGGGTAGAAATGCTACTTTGTAAGTGTTCAGTATGAGATTGAAAAATATATAAAAGCACATATTCTTTGTTATTTCTTGTTCTTGGTAACCTTATTTCCAGACCTTTCCTTCGAGCATTTATATTTAGAAGAGGAGAATGTTGACAAATTTAGTTTGATTCTGATCACCGTGCATCATCCTAATTGATATAACCTGTATCGAGTTGGGTATCCGAGAACATACCATATCCAAGGCCAGGAAGCTCAAATAGAGGTGATAAACGTATAATTGAAGGTGTGTGGTTCTGGAGCAACCAGGATAAAACGTACATTGAACTGGCAACCGTCTATAAGACCGGAACAAGGAAATGCCGCTGGTATGAGTCAGCTGTTACCTCATGGTTTTGTTACCATGAAGGGGTGAATAATAACAATAAGACTGGTTTTGATGTAAACATCAAGCGTACGCATCAACAAATCTTAGAATCGCGAACAAAATAGCATCTCTTATGTAGGTGTAGTGTTTGCAGTTGTTGCCAGATTGGTGTCTCTCAAAAAGTGATGCAATAACATGAACGTTTGAGAGTGCAAGTCGTAGAATACATAACCATCCCGAGTTTGTTAGTTGGGCATAATAAGTATTATCTTAAAGTACAAATTCTTGCCAAATTTCGCTACTGGAGTATTATATCGTTAGTTATCGAGTTTCATATTTCGAATATTGAAGATAGTGGTTGCACCTAACTTTCTATATTATGCATCTAGAATTGAGTAGCATGGCTTAAAATATGTATTTTATGTATACAATTTCATATTGATCTATTGAATAGTTTAGAAGTTATCAATTAATAATAATTCAAGTACAATATTGGTGACACTGATGTCACTGAAATGTATCAAAAGTAATTTTCATTGCGTAATGTTTTATTTCCGGTAATGATGGACAAATAGTTGTGCAGAAATGTGATGCTGTAGTATTTGTATCAGAATTGTGTAAATAATATTGATCTGGCCCATAAAGGGTGGGAAACCAATAATTGCTGTTATCGACAAGAGATTCGTATGGTCAGTGAGCTTAGAATTAAATAACCTGAATATAACCTGGGCTTGGAAAATGTCATTGTCGAGAGGGGGTTAACATCACAGAAGTGACAAAGAGGAAATCTGACATTCTACGGATCGGAGCGTGGAATGTTAGAAGTCTGCTAGGAAGTGGAAGGTTAGAAAACTTAGAAAGGGAAATGGATAGGTTGAGGTTGGATTTGGTTGGGATTAGTGAAATGCGCTGGCAGGAAGAACAGGACTTTTGGTCAGAAGACTATAGGGTCATTAGCACTAAATCAAACAATGGCCAAGCAGGGGTTGGCCTCATATTGAGTAGGAAACTTGGACAGCGGGTGGAATATTATGAGCAATATAGTGAACGGATTATTGTAGCAAAAATCAATACTAAACCTACCTGCACCACAGTGGTACAAGTCTATATGCCTACCAGTCAAGCTGATGATGAGGATGTTGAAAAGGTCTACGAAGAAATAGACGAAATTCTGAGGTATATCAAGGGTGATGAAAATGTTATAGTAATGGGAGATTGGAATGCTGTGGTAGGAAAAGGGAGAGAAGGGAAGATAGTAGGAGATTTCGGAATAGGTGAAAGGAATGATCGAGGAAGCAGGCTGGTAGAATTCTGCACCGAGCATGAATTGGTCATAGCTAACACCTTATTCAATAACCACAATAGAAGAATATACACATGGATGAGACCAGGAGATACAGGGCGTTACCAAATCGACTTCATTATGGTCAAGCAGAAGTTTCGAAACCAGATTTTGGATTGTAAAACATATCCTGGTGCTGACATAAACTCTGACCACAATCTGGTTGTAATGAAATGCAGATTAAAGTTGAAGAAACTGAAGAAAAGTCAAAAGCCAAAAAGGTGGGCAATAGACAGACTGAAAGAGAAGGATGTAAGCGAAAGATTCAAGAAGAGTATAAAGGAAGGACTAATGAAAAACCCTAAAAAAACTTCAATTGCAGACGAATGGGCACTTTTGAAGAATGAAATAACAAAATCCGCAGAAGAAAACATTGGTAGGAAAGAAAGAATAGGTAGAAAACCGTGGATCACTCAGGATATACTAGAATTGATGGATGAAAGGCGGAAACACAAGAATGTAAGAGATGAAAAGGGGAAAGCAGAATACAGACGTCTGAGAAATGAGGTTGACAAGAAGTGCAAGGAAGCGAAAGAAGAATGGTTGAAAGAGAAATGTGCAGGTATAAAAAATTGTCTGAAATTAGGAAAAGTAGACACAGCTTATCGAAGGATTAAGAATACTTTTGGGGAAAAGAAGACTAAGTGCTGTAATATTAAGGACACAAATGGAAAGCCTCTAACAGATAGGGAAGAAAAGGTTGAGAGATGGAAAGCTTACATAGAGAGTTTGTATAAGGGAAAGGAGATTGAGAATCATGTAATGGAAAGGGAGGAGGACATTGATGAGGATGCGAAAGGAGATTTAATATTGAGATCAGAATTTGATAGAGCTTTGGAAGACTTAAGCTGGAACAAAGCACCAGGCATAGATAATATACCGATTGAGTTGCTATGCTGCATAGGAGATGAAGGTCTGATCAGGTTATTTCACTTGGTGTGTAGGATTTATGAGACAGGTGAGGTACCCCCTGATTTCAAGAAGAATGTAATCATCCCTATACCAAAGAAAGTGGGAGCTGACAGATGTGAAGATTACCGTACAATCAGCTTGATTACTCATGCTTCAAAGATCCTGTCTAGAATAATTTATAAGAGGATTGAAAACCAGATAGAAACGGAGTTGGGTGAAGAAAAGTTTGGTTTCAGGAGAAATGTAGGAACAAGGGAAGCTGTACTAAGTCTTAGGCTGATTTTGGAAGGTAGAATAAGGAAAGATAAGAGAACGTTCATGGCTTTTGTAGACTTGGAAAAGGCTTTTGATAACGTTGATTGGACTAAATTGTTTGACATTTTGAAATCGATTGGAATAAAGTACAGGGATAGGAGGGTGATATACAATCTATACAGAAACCAGACAGCAGTCATTCGAGTTGAAGGACATGAGAGAGAAGCTGGTATTCAGAAAGGTGTAAGGCAAGGCTGCAACTTATCACCCATACTTTTCAATCTATACATTGAACAAGCAATGAAGGAAATTAGAGAAAAATTTAAAGTGGGAGTGAAGATTCAAGGAGAAATAATTTCAACTCTGAGATTTGCTGATGACATCGTCATCTTGGCCGACAAGCCTGAGGATTTGAATGAGTTTTTGAATGGTATGGACTCCGTCTTACGGAAAGAATTCATGATGAAAATTAATAAATATAAAACAAAAATACTGGAATGCAGCCGAAATAAATCAGAAACCTCTATGGAAATCAAATTGGCTGGTGAAAAGCTAAAGGAAGTAGGAGACTTCTGTTACTTAGGAAGCAGAATAACCAGTGATGGACGAAGCAAAGAGGATATAAAAAGTAGGTTGGCTCAGGCAAATAAAGCATTTCTACAAAAAAGGAATCTGCTGACATCGAATATAGATTTAGCTATTAGGAAGTCATTTTTGAAAACCTTTGTCTGGAGCGTGGCGCTCTATGGAAGTGAAACTTGGACTATTGGTGCAGCAGAAAAGAGGAGAATTGAAGCATTTGAAATGTGGTGTTACAGGAGAATGATGAAGATCAGATGGGTAGATTGCGTTACAAACGAAGAGGTATTAAGACCAGTGGGAGAGGAGAGATGTTTCTGGCGACTGCTAATGAAGAGAAGAGATAGGTTGGTAGGACACATACTAAGACACCCAGGAATAGCAAGCTTAGTTATGGAAGGAAGGGTCGAGGACAAGAACTGTAGGGGTAGACCAAGGTTAGAATATGT
The DNA here is from genome assembly GCA_946902985.2 of Meconema thalassinum. NCBI lineage: Eukaryota > Metazoa > Arthropoda > Insecta > Orthoptera > Tettigoniidae > Meconema > Meconema thalassinum. The sequence goes on from OX336390.1 coordinate 275,487,207, forward strand.
TAAACAGATTGCCTCGGATGTAGGGTGTCGGAGCTATGTAGAGATGAAACGATTAGCTCAGGACAGGGAGGCATGTAGAGCTGCATCAAACCAGTCAAAAGACTGAAGACTCAAACAACAACAACAAGATGAAGATTATATACATAGATCGATTAGGTAGTGTGCCCATTTCTACAATGAAATATGCAAATCACAGTTAGCCAGCGATGCTCAATCGGGAGTATCGGGATTCATGGTATTGTACCCGATACCTATTTTAGGCTATCGGCTACGCCAGCTGACATTAAGCTATAGTTGAGGTTTTGGAAAGCAAGCCGACAAGATAGCGCATCGATCGCGTCAAGAAGAAAGCCAAGATGACGTAGGAGATCGAGAATCAAGGAGGCATTGAAATCTGTAAGAAGATAGAATTATTAATAAAGATGTGAAGCTTTATTGAAACATATATGGGATTATAATAAGTCAAAACAACTTAGAAGAGTATATATGACATGCATTATATGTGGAAATAATTTTATGGAAATAAGTTATTGTATAACAGAACAGCCGAGAGGATTCGGGTTCGAGACTATCTTCGTGACGTAGGAGCACCGTGGTGGGGAGAATTAGCCACGTGCCGCACGGAGCTCATAAGCTGGAACACAGCGCTAAGCAGTTCAGTTGGGCTCTATGAGACGAGCAGTACAGAGCAGCTCCATAGCACAGCGAGACGGGCATTGAAGGTCACGCAACACACGTAAACCGTCACGGCAAGTGTAGGCGACATTTCTCGCATCACCGAGCAACAGAGGCCGAGCGGGTCGTTGATACAGCCGGGCTAGCCGAGAAGACAATTATAGATAGCCGGGGTATTTCAAAACCACACTGATCGCATATGAAGACTTTGTTTCAAGCTTCATTTCGACGTTGTTCGAACACAGGCTTTCACAAATAACATTATAACCATGCTGTTATATAATACATTCAAACGACTTTTTACTATTTCAAGTAAACTGAATGTTTAGCATAGGCTCTGATGAACATTACAGCGTGCATATATAAGAATTTTATCTTATGCCATTTTCATGGATTACAAATTATAGACAGATACAGGGTGTATCGTAATCTTGAACACTATCTAGTAAAATTTTTATTTTACTCAAGTAGAACTTTGCAGTAAGTTGAGAGAGGACTTACAATTCTCAAACTGAACATTTATCGGAACAGTGGCGTATATTAGAAGAAGAGTAAGGGGGTCCGCTGTTTCCATGAACTTTTCGAGAAGGAGTTGGACGATATCCGCTATGGGTAATTCGAGGTTCAACATGATCGAGTAAACGTGAATAGAGACAAGATGGCACCACAGAGCGATGGATTCGATTCCTGACGAGAGGAGTCCAACAGCTGATTCGCTTGGGATTTCGAAGGAAAGCGTCATTTCATGGATGAAATGATATTCACGCCGATCTTACGAGAAATCTTTAGGTAGGGAAAATCGACGATCTTGGAAATTATATTACAACTGATAATGAAAGGTATTGTAAGAGTTCTATCTACCTGATACGATTATTTTCATGAATACTGGGCACACATGTATATTTTTCTAATAGGAGTGATTTGATTATTAAGACATGGTTTGAATTTATATACTTCGAATTTGCTAGAATATGGAGTGACCATATGATATGGCAGGCATCATTAATCGATATTCTCACCGTTGTTTGGCTTTATTAAGAAGATGTTTGGTCTTATAGACATTTTTCCAGCTAGGATATTTTTCATGAATAGTTTTTTTTGAGTAACGAGTATTTCGAACTCGTGATCTGCAATTGATTATCAGAAACTACTTCGTCAGTTCATTGCATACTAGCGAGTGTGTATTATTCATCAGTAGGGATTTTTCCATTGGATTGTTTGGAGATATTAAGAAGTTATTCACTTTAGTGAATGAACGTCGCTTTTATATGACAACTAGAAACTTGTTGATTCCTTTCTAGTACATTCATTCATATAGTCCACGAGGTGGGGTCCTTCGTATTTATACGATTGTATGGTGGCTACTCACCTTACCCACCGTTTAGGGAACTATCATCCAAGTCGACGGGGCGAGGTCCTTCGTATTTATACGATTGTACGGTGGTTACACATCTTACTCGCCATTGAGGTACTCATTTTATCATCCGAATGTACACGAGATGTAAGTAAATTAAACAAGGAACTACTAGTCACATATCAGTCGAAATTTTGTTAAATAAAGTAACGATAAATGTCAACAGGATTGCATTTAGTAATTCTTGTTCGCCAATCCAATATTTTGTTGCTATACTCTTTTGAGAGTAATTTCAGATTTAACAGCTGTTACAGCTGATGCTTTAATGATTTTTATAATTGTGTTTGATACCTTTGAGAAGGATTTAAAGTAATTTAATCTTGTAAGATTAATCATTAATGGTCATAATTATTTTAAGGCAGATCAGTATTGCAGATTTTGATGTGAGAGATTATAGCACATTGGTGTTTTTCTACGATGTGAATTATGAAACTTGTGAAAGAGAATTTATGCTATTTGAAAGCAGATATTAAATTACTGAAGTAATGTTTTTCCAATTGTTTAAGAAGTTGTCTAGATGTGATCAGAGTAATTACAGTCATTGGAGATTATGTGCGTTAATAATTTGAAGCCATTTATATATTTTTGTAGATCATGCAACGTGGTTAAATGAAGTTTGTGATAGGCATTTTGTGGAATTTGCCATTTGATAGTTGCAACGTTGATAATGTATTTTGAAGCGGACATGAGGTTGTTGTACCCAGTCTAGCGTATTTGTTGAGATTCATGCTGTATGTGCTGAATATTTATGGAGTTTTTGTAGTAATTCTTATATTCAAATGTGATATTTGGAACATTGAAGAAATATAATGTCGTTGTGGATAGTTAGATCCAACGTGATGTCGTGGAGACAATAATATTTTTGGCATGATAATTAAATACGAGATATAACTTGGAAGTAATAAAACTGTAAGACAACATTCTATAAACCTTATTAAACAATTTGTTAGGAAATTAAACAAATAAATGAAGTTGATAATACAAGATTTTCTGAAAATAATAATTAATGAAATAATAATCTGAGATTTAAGCATGTTAACGATCTGACCTAATGAAATAAAAATCAGAATGACTAGATGAAATAATAATAAGTTAAATAACCAGATGATTGAAATTTAAATAAGTTGATAAATTAAATTTTGAAATAAATCGATGAATTAAATAAGTGGATGAATTAAAGATTGAATTAATTAAACTGATTGAAATAAATTATTAGACGATGGTAATGATGATGAATAACTGAATTAGAAGGTGATGATTAATTAAAGAAGCTGATAATTAATGAATGTTTATGGAATTAAATAAATTTAATTGAGAGATAATGTGAAGGAATTGCAACTTGAAATGTGAATGTAAATGATGTAATGGTGAGGAATTAACGATTCTGACAGGAATATTTGGAATTTTGAAGTGAGAATTAATGTGAGAAATATTTAATTTTGATAATAATGATGATGATAACCGATGAGAATTTGAATTTTCTGTAATTCACAGATAAGAGATTAATGACGATGTAAATAATGTAAATTAATTAGTAAATGTTTAGGAACATTAGATTAACATGTTCTACGTTCAAATTATACCATGCAAACCATAATTTATGGGATATTTAACATGAGTGATTATTATATGTGTATGTTTAGGCAGATTAGTAACTTAATTAAATCCACATTGATGTTAAATTAAAGAGAATTAGGTCTCAGGTTTCACAAATGTCAGTGACGAAAGACATAGTGATACAGTGATCCTGAGAACCCAAGAGAACTTTATACATTTTTCTTGATAAGTGGATTGAAATAATTTTGCATTAGAAAGGAGATGGTTCGATTTTTTGGACAATGACAATTTAACTTTGCATTCGACCATACTCTTAGGTGGGAATTATATTTAAAATGTCTGTCTGACTTTCAAAGTAAAATAAATTTGTTTTTATCTTAGTTGTGATCTGATGATGGTGTGATGTTCCTTTTTCTTTCCTTGTCTTGAGTAAGGCTTATCCGGAAAGGAAGTGGTTTTGCTAGGAATTCAGTTGATGGCGCCCATTTATATTTGAATTATTTTTATTAACTTAAGCCCGTAACGACCCTAGAGATACTTTGTCTCGTGAAACCCACTGCTTTTTCACGAACTCAGCTGAATTTCCGACACATTCCTTATTTGACTAGAGGTTCATTTAACTCCGCTCTGTCCTGGAACTCCAGGGATGTGATGTTATAGCAGATGGGTCATCGCATCCCCTGGACGAACGGGTACAGTATGTTCTCCCACTCTGTGAACTACACACTCTGGATTAAGTATAGGATACACTTCCAAAAAAATAAACAAAATCAAAATCCTACTATCAAAACATTTAATTATTCAAAAATCTGGCACAACAAAAATATAAACAAAAAACAACTGAAATTACACTTCACACTTGTTCCAAAAACGAACAAGGAATCCAAAATAATGATTCACAAATAATAATTAATGGTTATCCAAAAACCAAGCAAAAACTTCATCTGAGTTTCACTCCCATATAGCACAAATCCTAACTTCTTAAAAACGAGCTCCATATGGCTCGGTGAATCTTACATGCATCGTGTTAACAAATAAACCCACACCATTTAGTCTAAAAATGAGTCTATCTAGGTTTGGTTACATTATTATAGTATGGCTACTTATTAATTATTCTGGGCTCCCACAATGTTCAGTTTGTTACCATCTCTCTTCTCAAGCTACCAACTCGCTACCGTGCTTGGAAAAATCTGCGTATCCCCGAGTTATAGAAAACTACTGACAAAGTCAACTTAAGATAACTACCAAATATCTCAAAATTCTCATCATAACTCGTGAACAAATTAAATCATTTAATAATAAAGTTAGGAATTTTATTATATTGTCTTCAAAGGCAATTATATCTTAAGGAAGCAAAGATCTGAACTCTGCAAGCGATAATAATGAACGTAAAAGGACCTCAGTTCAAATACTGGGTCGTTAAAACAATCTTAAACACATCCGTGTAACATGAATCAGACAGCTCGTTCCTGACCTTTCTCTACAAGAGAGTCTCTAAGAGTGTGTCTCAACACTCGGCTAATTTATGGCTTTGAAAGGAGGGTACCACAATCTCACCCTTTCGAGACGGACTACAAAGCGCCTGCTACCGGCCGCTCCAATACGTTTATTTTGAAAGACAAGGCATGTTAATACAAATCAACAACAATACATTATTAGGTTCTACAGACCTATTCTCCTAGCTTCGGTAAAGTATAATTATGAAGTGTCATCATTAGTGGGTAAGATGATCGATGAAACAACAAATATATAAGGGGCTTCGACGTAAAAGAATCTGAGTTCGTTCCTTTTAAAATGCCTCGGGAACTACGTCCCACTTTTGAGGACTTACAACCAAGAATTACAAGACCAGTGGTATCAAACCAACTGTCCATCATATTAGCGACTTTGGGAAGGTATTTGCACTCAACCAGCGCTCACAATTCAACATAATTTGCACCCTTTTCCTGTATTGCATACAACCACATCATATTAGCGACTTAGGGAAGGTATTTGCATTCAACCAGCGCTCACAATTCAACATAACTCATTTCCGCGACTAATTGTCCCTCACAAATACCTTACCGAGCATTTCAACGCGTTCCTAGCGTGACAAATTACTGCAAATGCGCGACATGGAGCTCATTACATCAAATAGCCAAGTTGCCTTTCAAAACAAAGAAATAAAATTCAAATCAAAATTTGATCCTCGTCTCAAAAATAATATAATCAGCTTTAGCCTCCATCAACAATAATTAGATTTAACCTTAAGAACATTACTGGTTCCTCAACATATCAACAATTCATATAAGGAGCTTCTGCAGCTACAACCTATCTCAACATAAAATTCATCACATAATTAACTTCTTTAATTATTATTATTATTATTATCGTGCTTGCATTAAATAATTATATTATTTGCCATTATACTGATATTCCACTGAATATTTTCCACAAGGGAGTAATTAATACTTAAAATTACTTATATTTCAATCAAATTAATCGTTCAGATCGCGCAACCTATATTTTCACAAGTTTTCATACATCCCTACTACAACTTCTGAGGATTTAACGCAAATCTTCCCAAAACACATAATACTGAAATTAGTACTCACAATCCTTCCAGTCAGAGACCGGGTTTTCCAACGATGAAACATTTCACCCACTCACTGATTCTTACGCCATACTTATGATCATAATTACACTTGGTAACACTCCTTTAAAATCACATAAAAATATACACTGATCATATTTAATCTAGAGAATACCCTTCTGGGATTCATTTTCACTAAAACACAAATTCACTAAAAAGATATAAATTCCACACAAAATTTTCACTATAACCAAATTACATATAAATTTATCACTTCTGGCATTTGTTACATTTGCCTTAACACACGTGATTTTCTTCTCCTTTCCCGTCTCCAAGGGTTGCATTTTATTTACGTCGGCTTCCTAATCCTATTGGGATGATTGAAAGTCTCGATCGAACTACCCTCACTGGAACGGTTACTCCTCCTATTCCGTTGGTTTCGACTATCGGCTTACAGAACTTAATGCACGATATCGTATCTTGCTTGTTGCTAATTTGTTCGTTTAACATAAGTCTGTCACTGACGTTTTTACTTCTCTGGTAATCCACACGTGGATTTTACTTTCTGATGCTGCGATTCTTTAACAATTGGAATAATTCCAATGTCTTACTGTTCGTTTGTCTAAACATAGACACTGCCTGGAATCTCAATTCCTAAATTCTATCGCAATCTGCTCTAGCCTCCTCATCAGGAACACTAGGCATTACTATCACGTTTTACCCTGATCTGGTTATTTAATGCAGAGATAGAATTTTATAGTTCACTGTTCTTGGGTACTTTGAACTCCTATGATGCTGATACTTTAGCTGAAATTATTTAGGTTCGAGTCCCTATCGCCGGTAATTGCTTAAGTCCACAGTCTAAAACTATGACTGTACTTGTAAAAATTATAAAGTCCGAAGCTTGATAATGCGTTTCCTATAACAAGGATTCTGATGCTTTTCTCCCGGCGATACTGTTGACGATACTTAGACGGCGACTCCCATAAGGGGTGCTCGTCTGCGACACAGTGTAACACGACCTATCACGGTCTGATGAATACTGCACGTACTGTAGAATACTTATTGTCCAGTATGACCTCCCCTGAGGTTCATACGACGTGATGCAGCACCTCCGTTCGAGGACTGTTGTAAACTGCATGAAGTTGTGATACAGCGTCTCCCCTCAAGTAGTCCTTGTAAACTGCATGTACTTTGAAAAAGTACCACGCTCTCCGGCGTCTCTGGTAAACTGAATGAACTTCCTGGTGCGTCCAGGGTTTATATTCAAATCTGCCACTAAAAGATCACATTAGTTCCATCTCCACCCCTAACTTCTAAAATAATCGTCGTATAAATTTGAAAAATATATCTCCAAAAAGCTCTCATTCTAAATGTAAAAAGGGTTTCTTTAATTACGAAAATCGATCATACAATCCCATGATATTAAATAAATGGACTCGTGAGATGCGTGGGTAGTGGAGTTTTATTTTTGCTCTCTCCCAGCTGCTGGCTCGGGGAATAACCACTACGTAATGCTGCATGGACACTTCTTTCCTGGGCAATTATTATTAACTTTTTCCACACACAAAAATCTCTTTCCCAGGATTATGAACAATGAAGGATTCATTTCTTTAGTCACATGCTTGCAAATGGCTTAATTTTAATTATTTCTCTTCTCGCACCATTGCGACGTTGTCAATTTACTGTTGAGTAAGGGCTTTATCCGATACTTCTTCTCTGTCTTTCAGAACGGAAAAGTACAAGTTCCATTTATAATCATGCGCCAGCCCTTAACTGCAGCGTCAACAGTGATCTCATGCTGCGGTGACTCGCTGTATCTAACTCTTGCGTCACCTTACAACAGTCCAACTTCTTATTAACCCTTCAAAAACCTTTAAAAATCCATTCTAAAGTCTGCATTATTTCTCCTTTTTCTAGCATACAAGGATATGGATTAGATACTTGAACCAGTCCACATGGGTTCAGTAGGAACCTGCTAAACAAATTAGTTGCAAACCGGAAGTGATGTATAGTATTAGTTGGACTCCACCACACCTTTCTATCTGTTGTAACGTTTAGTACCGTGGTTCCATGGCTAGTAAAGTTCTCGGAATAATACAGAAGTGACAGCTACCGGTAATCTTATGAAATGATGTGGTCTAAGATTAACCACTCATCTCACTCTGAAAACATAAACGGAAGAAGTAATGAAGGAACAACTTCCACGGATATTGTAGAAACGATCTTGACAGAGAACTAAAAGAAACAAACAAGACTTGAAATTCTTAAATCTGAAATAGATAAGAGAGATAAGGATTGGAACGCGGAAAAAATGCCATTAAAACAAACAATATCAACTGTCGAGCAAACTGTGGATAAGAATCGGAATGATTTGTAGATAAGACTGCGCAATATAGAAGATGTAGTGGAAATAAGACACCAACAGGTTATAAATAATAACATTATTATTAAAGGTATTGAAATGAGATATTCAAAGGAGGAGAATGTGATATATAGAATGTGGAAGTAGTTTTCAAGACGCTTACAGTCGATGTGGACTGCGAGCAATTTCGTTACATCGGGAAAGACGGGAAGGGGCGTGAAATGACACGTGTTAAAATGTCAAGCTTTGTTGAAAACGTCGTCTCAGAACTCACGAGTATCAAAATGCGCGAATTCCAAGAAGAGGATTGGTAAGAGTAGGTTATTACCGGCACATTTACCTGGGCCAGTCTCAACACTCACGAGCCGGGTCAGTTTCCTTTGATTGGATAAATGCCCGCACTACCCACATTACAACTGTAGATATATGAATATTTAATCGGAATTATGCGAAAAGTCCATTGTTAGCACCAGCCAGAACTGCGTGCGCACTTGTAATTGGTACCTGTCATCAAGAGGAGGTCTGTCGTGACGCACAAAGTATACACGACATAGGTTGAAAGACAGTGTGAGTCACAGTGCAGCTCATTCCTCCTGCGGCTTCCCGATGTCTGTAAAAGCCTCAGTAGTTACAAAGGAGGTACAACCAACAACATTACTATTCTTACAGAATATTGTAGTACATACATCTATCTAGACCAAACAATAAGTCTGAAAATACAAGTGACATAGAAATTTAACAAAGAATACGATTGGCGTGGGGAAACGTTTGGAGCCTTCACTTAATTTTTCAGAATAAGTCATTGAGTCACAAATTATGATTTCAAATACTCAAAACCTGTGTCCTCCCTGTTTTATTCTATGGATGTCAAACGTAGTCATTTGGCAAGAATCAGATGAGATCACTAAAATTCACAATGGAAAATGGAAAGGAGATTAAGTGGCAGAATCAACGCTGTGAAACTAAGGAAAAGAAGCATTATGGAATAAACGTGTGGTATTACATCGACCATGAACGTTCTCTATACGGAAAACATGTTTGTAGATTTATGGTAGGGATTTGCAGTTAATAGCCACTAATCAACCTTCTTTAAATTTTAGCCACCGAGGATTCATGAAAAGAAAGGAAAAAAGCTTGTCTTTTTAACTGACCGTTAATCTTCCTATTATGAGCCATGGGACTTCCTTATTTACGTGGAATCCGAAACACGGGATGAGATATTTTACTTCGAAAATATCACATGAAATGACCGGGAATCGAACCCATTCTGTCTTGGTGAGTGGTATGGAGCTTGAAGACTGCACCACTCCACCCATCAAAAAGGGGTGGTATGCTCATCATGCACGGGCATACTTTGTTTGTTAATAATAATAATAATAATAATAATAATAATAATAATAATAAAATATCGTATGGCCTCGGGAGCTGGGTGCAAGCTTTGTAATTTGACACCCAGAGGGTAGCTAGCATGTCGAATTTCGTTGTTCCTTGAATCACTATCAAAGTCAAGGAGGTTAGATAACTAAGCTCCTTGGACACTATAGCGCTTTCTAGTAAAGAAATGAGGAACTTTGTGTTGGCGGAAACTCCCGAGAGTAATTTTGCCATTATGAACACGGCCTACTGAATTCAAATGGGTTCTTTGACATGCCAACATCGTATGACATGCGTGTCGACTTTGTTTGTTGAATTTTGATGTTAAGTGTTTCTGAAGTATCATTATAAACCAGTGGGCCAATACTCCAACACACACGAGAGAAAGAGAGACAGCTATATTGGGATTGAGCTTTCCGATAGGACACCAATCAGAGTCGATACAAGGCAGTCAGATAATGGGGACAATGCGGAATTAAGCAATGAGCCGCCAGGGCTCGCAATCGCCCGATGGGCACGAGTTAGGAATTAGAGTAAGCTGTCTTTACTGAGTGAGCCACTCATCCCGACAAATTCACTGGAGTCAATCTTTTAACTCAGAAGCATCAATGGGGACTACGCACAGTGTGATAAAGATGGCTGTGGACTCGGCCCAGGGATATATCTCTTCTCTCTCTGCTGTACATACGCATAATTATATACACCTAGGTATAAGGAAATATTCTTTATGTTTGAAAATGCCGATATGTATATATTATATGTCAGGAAACAGTATCTTAATGGGGGTCATTAAAGTACTACTTTTCATTATAACACAGTCTTTCCAACAAATCAGACCTCAATATTTTCATTCATTGGCCAATTAGGTAAGGATAGCTTCTGACATGCACTGAAAATCTAACATGTTGGACATGAATTACATGATTTGAAAGTTGACAATGTAGCCTATATTGGATCAACCATTGTGGTTACAATGCATAAACAAGCTAGGCAACATTGCAAAAGAAATAGCACTATACCTTAATATCCGCAACCCAATTTCTACACATTCGTAATATTTCGCCAACAATTTTAGTGAATGCTGTTGTGGACATAAACACACAAGAACGTCATGGAGGAAGCAGGCGAATGACATTAGTTCCATGGAAATTATAATCCAGCTCTCTGTTCAACAGCAAATGGATTTCTTACGTGAAACGTTTCCGCCAGATGTCATAACTGTTCTATTTTGGACTCAATTATTGATTTGCCTTCCGTTGATCATCTATACGCATGAAATATGAAGAATGAGTAATTGATAATACGATACATTTTAATTTTAAAGCGTTTGTAACAGCCTATTTTGTGTTATTTGACCAAAATAACAAAATGATCCAACATATCACCTGTGTGCTATCTATTGGTGCTACTTCAGGATAAACAATGTTTCAACGCTTTGGAACTCGTTATTGGGTAGAGATCAAATGCTGAGCACACAATTCCCAAGAAGAAGAATTCAACCGGCAAAATCTCGACAGATATTTATGAAAATTTATGTTAGAACATATAATAATGTTATAATTACCGTCGAACATAAACAGTGGTATGAAACTCGCCTATAATGGTAATTAAGACACTCGAAAACAAAATACAAAACTCGCTTCGCTCGTTTTATAAATTACTAACTGAAGTACCCGTGCTTCGCTACGCGTCATAAATAAATTAAAAATGTGAAGGTGACAGTTAAAACAGGGGAAAGGCCGGGTGCTGCGCAGAGGGAGATTAAGGATGGACAATTTTGTCCAACTACACCGCTCGGCGTTGACCGTGTTTTATAGCACAAATTTAGGTTTTACTCGCTAACCGTTGGAGATACCTTTCGGATAGAAAATGTAATTTTAAACCTCGTATATGCCTTCAAAAGTTTGCTATTTCTTAGCGTTCTCTTTTTATTTGAAATGGAAATATGAAAGTTTGAAACCAAAGGGTGAAGTGACGACACTGATATTGTCGCCAACTTTAAATAGTACAAAGTATTGAAATCAAAAGTAACCTATATGTTAACCAGGTAAATCAGCTACTTCCATGTAAAATTCATGTAAATCGGACCAGTGGCACTTGCGTGATTGAGTAATACACAGACACACACCATTTCATTCTTAGCCTCGCTTCGCTCGCGTCATAGTCATGTCATATTGTTATTCAATAAAATGCATGTTTAACCCCGTTAACACCCTTTTAGAACCTGAATATCCAAAAATCCCCCCTTAGTAGACGTTCTCGACACACAACAAACATATCCCCAAAATATCATTCTTCTAACTTTAATAGTTTTGGTTGGTCGATGAGAGTGAACATCCAAAATCCTTCCTTAGTGGACGTTTTTCTTCCAGAATTTCACCCCTCCCCATAGGCCCCTTAAATTGCATTTATGAAAAAAAAAACGGTCGAACACCTATTTATTTATTTATTTATTTATTTATTTATTTATTTATTTATTTATTTATTTATTTATTTATTTATTTATTTATTTTTAAGCTGATTGATTTCCTCCGAGTTTCAAACTCCTCGCCTATGTCGTTTAAGAAATACACGCTCCGTTAGGAATCTTTCAACCACCACTTTTCATCCTTTTCACCTCATAATATACACTACATTGAAAAACCATTAGACATGTGTCAGCTTATTTTTAATGATTAGTATATATGCCAAGTATCACATCCCCAAATGAAACCACTCGTGAGATATTGTTATTCAATGAAATGCACGTTTACCCCCTTAACACCTCTTTAGAACCTGAATATACAAAACTTTTTCTTTAGTGGACGTTTTCGACATACAACGAACATATCCCCAAAATTTCATGTTTCTAACTTCAATAATTTTGGCTGGGCGATGATGAGTGAGTGAGTGAGTCAGTCAGGACATTTTCTTTCATTTATTTTTGATAATTTCACGCTTACCCATGAACCCCTTAAATTGGATTTATGAAACAAACGGTCTAACACCTATTTACTTATTTAAAGCTGTTTTCCCCCGAGTTTGATGAGTGAGTAAGTGAGTCAATCAGTTAGGACACTTTCTTTCCCGTTTTTCCCCCCAGAATTTCACCCCTCTCCAAGGGCCCCTTAAATTAGATTTATGAAAAATCGCTCGAACACCTATTTACTTGTATTTTAAGCTGTTTTTTCCCGCCGAATTCCAAACTTCTCGCCTATGTCGTTTCAGAGATACACGCTCCGTTAAGAATCCCTCAACCCCAATTTTCACCCCTTTCACCTCATAATATACACCACATCGATAAACCCTTAGACATTTGTCTGATTATTTTTAATGATTAATTTATATACCGAACATCACATCCCCAAAGAAACAACTCATGAGTTATCGTTATTCAATGAAATGCACGTTTACCCCCTTAACACCTCTTTAAAACCCGAATAAACAAAAATCATTCCTTAGTTGATGTTTTCGACATACAGCGAACTTATTCCCAAAATTTCATGTTTCCAACTTTAATAGTTTTCGCTGGGCGTGATGAGTGAGTGAGTCAGACAGGACATTTTCTTTCAATTATTTTTACCAGAATTTCACCCCTCCCCATGGGCCCCTTAAATTGGATTGATGAAAAACGCTTGAACACCTATTTACTTTTTTTAAGCTGTCTTTTTCCCCTGAGTTTGATGAGTGAGTGAATTAGTCAGTCAGTTAAGACACTTTCTCTCCTTTTCCCCCCAGAATTTCACCCCTCCCCATTGGCCCCTTAAATTAATTTATGAAAAAAAAACGGTCGAACACCGATTTACTTACTTTTTAAGCTGATTTTATTTTCGCTGAGTTTCAAATTTCTCGCTTATGTCGTTTAAGATACAGGCCTACACGCTCCGTTAGGAATCCTTCAACCCCCACTTTTCACCCCTTTCACCTCATAATAATACACCACATCGAAAAACCCTTATACACATGTCTGCTTATTAGCCTACTTTTCACATTTTGCAAAAATGAGGAAAAAGTAGACTTATGAGATCGGGCAAATGTGTGTCTGTCTGTCTGTCTGTCCTTCTGTCTGTCTGTCTGTCTGTCTGGCTGTGTGTGTGTGTCCCCCTATCAACTCCTAAACGGCTGCAGCAATCGAAAAAAAATTTGGTAGGAGTGAATATCTATACCTGAATATCTCACGCCCATATTTGAAAATGATGTCAGTGCTACAAACTGCTGAAAAATCGCAATTGAAATTTGAGCTCCATGTTGGATATCTTGGAAGGTATGTATAGGAGCTATTTCAAAATTGGCACACGTATAGATAATAATATTGCAGTTTAATTTCTAGGAGGCCATACATCGCAGTGTTGCCAAAATGAACATACGCCTTCTGATAGGTCCAAATTTTAAATGCATGTAACTTCTACACTATCAATTGGATTTCAACCAAATTTCGTGTGTGCTCTGTGTACCATAACAGATATGTATATGCCGATTCTTAAGAGTAACCAGGGCTGACAACTGTTAGTAAATATTGTCTCTATTTTTGTTACCCTAATATCAATATATCAGAAAGTATGCAAGCCAATTGCTCTAAACTTTGCACACGTATAGTACCTGACATTCTAGATTAATTTGGAGTAACTAATATACGTCAGTGCTGCCAACATGATTCTAAGCCTGCTGATAAATCCAAATTTGAAATGCATGTAACTTCTATACAAACTAACGGATTTTATTCAAAATTGACACAACAATAGATCATATTATTTCAGATTATTATGTATGTCTTTGTTGCCAACATGATTTTACGCGCGCTGTTAGATCCAATGTTTAACTGCATGTAACGTCCATGCTATCCATTGGACTTCAACCAAATTTTGTATTCTGTACCTTAAGAGATGGAACTAAGAATATATAATCAGTCACCAGGGCTGCCAACTGTAGTTCTCTATTAGGCTACAGTATGCCAGGTATACAGTATTTCGAACTAATTAGAATTTTCTATATACCAACTTAATTTCGTCATTATTCTAGATAGATCAATATAGATTAATCATTGGCATAGATCGTAAATTTTAAGAAAATAGGCTCTTTAGTTCGTTACGGAACTTCTTGTTTTTAATGATTAGTTTATATGCCGAGTATCACATCCACAAATGAAACCACTCGTGAGATATTGTTATTCAATGAAATGCAGGTTTAACCCCCTTAAAACCCCTTTAGAACCTGAATATCCAAAAATCCTCCCTTTGTGTACGGTTTTGACATACAACGAACATATCCCCGAAATGTCATGATTCCAACTTCAATATTTTTGGCTGGGCTATGATGAGTGAGTGAATGAGTCAGGACATTTTCATTCAATTTCTTTTTCTTCTGAATTCACCCCTCCCGATGAACCCCTTCAATTTGATTGATCAAAAAAACTGTCGATAAGCTATTTACTTACTTTAAAGCAGTTTTTCCCCCTGAGTTTGATGAGTGAGTCAGTCAGTCAATCAGTTAGGACACTTTCTTTCCTATTTCACCGCTCCCCATGGGCCCCTTAAATTGGATTTATGAAAACACTGTCTAACACATATTTACTTATTTTTTATGCTGATTTTTTTCCGTTGAGTTTCAAACTCCTCACCTATGTCGTTTAAGAGATACACGCTCCGTTAGGAATCCTTCAATCCCCACTTTTCACACCTTTCACTTCATAATATACACCACATCGAAAAACCCTCAGTCACGTGTCTTCTAACTTTTTAATGATGAGTTTATATGCCGTGTATCTCATCCCCCAATGAAACCAATCGGGAGATATTGTTATTCAATGAAATGCAGGTTTGAACCCCTTAAGACCCCTTTAGAATCTGAATATCAGAAAATCCTCCCTTAGTAGAGAGTTTTGACATACAATGAACATATCCCCAAACTGTCATGTTTCTAACTCCAATAATTTTGGCTGGGCGATGATGAGTGAGTGAGTGAGTGAGTCAGGACATTTTCTTTCAATTTTCTTTTTTCAGAATGTCACCCCTCCCCATGAACCCCTTCAATTTGATTTATGAAAAAAAGAACTGTCGAACAGCTATTTACTTACTTTAAAGCAGTTTTTTCTCCCTGAGTTTGATGAGTCAGTCAGTCAATCAGTTAGAACACTTTCTTTACTGTCCCCCCCCCCCGCCCACCCAGAATTTCACCCCTCCCCATTGGCCCCTTAAATTGGATTTATGAAAAAAAAACGGTCAAACACCTATTTACTTATTGCTTATGTTGATTTTTTTTCGCTGAGTTCCAAACTCCTCGCCTATGTCGTTTAAGAGATACACGCTCCGTTAGGAATCTTTCAATCTCCACTTTTCACCCCTTTCACCTCATAATATACACCACATCGAAAAACCCTCAGACATATGTCTTCTTATTTTTAGTGATGAGCTTATATGCCGAGTATCACATCCACCAATGAAACCAATCGGTAGATATTGCTATTCAATGAAATGCAGGTCTACCCCCTTAACACCCCTTTAGAACCTGAATATCCAAAAATCCTCTCTTAGTGGGCATTTCCGGCCCTAGGGGAAGCTGCATACCAAATTTCATTCCATTCCGTTCGGTGGTTTCTGAGATTTCGTGATGAATGAATGAGTGAGTGAGTGAGTGGTATTTGACAAATATATACAGTAGTAGATAGTGTCAAGTCATCGTTATGCTAAACTCGGTGGACAGTGCTGTGTGAGCAGTTGAGTAAGTAACGGGATTTCAAGTAAAGATCCTCATTTTCTATAGCGGTAGTGCAGAGCGCAACTGGCATCCAGTCGGCCGTGTCTCGACTTAAGCTATGTTGCCATGGAAACTATCGGCCTTGCTATTCCTTCATGAGTATATTTTAGGCAGATTTCATTAGAAAGCTAACTATTGCAATGGGTACCATGTTTCGACTTCCGAAAAAATTCGTCATATCTTCGCGTTTCACATCCGCCAGACCCCAAAACCACCGTCAGTTCAAAAGTTTATATATAATTTATGTATATATATATATATATATATATATATATACACATATATCACTTTCTTATGGACACGATAACTACCGCAATTTTTCACCAATCACTTTGATTTTTTTACATAATATGTATCCCTATAAAATCTCGGACGAGTTCGCTAATGGGCACAATCGGTCGAGGGGGTGAAAATGGGGGGCTTTTTTTTTTCGAAAAACTGAAATATCGCTATAACTCTTTTAATATTTGAAATATCGAATCCATTCGAATTTCATACTATGTGTTGGATAAGGCCCAAAAATTTATGTTTGAAACGTTTTTTTGACAGCACCAAACATTCACCAAAAGGGTGAGAAAAAGTGGGTTTTTCGGGAAACATTAATCATATCTCTCTTAATAGTCACAATATCAAAACCGTACGAAGTGGACAATATTCCCCTAATAATTACCTAAAACTTTTGTAGGAAAGAATTTTTGATATGACCCACCCTTACGCCAAGGGATGAGCAAAATTATTTCGGAATTAGAAGAAAATGCCAAGAGCCATCAGACGTTGCCATGACAACACTACTGAATTGATGAGGGATGAGCCATCAGACGTTGCAATGACAACACCATTGCACGGGATCACATTCATTTTTCCACCTGACTCTGTGGGAAGCGGCTTCGGTGAAGTAACTGGTAGCATGCTGAACTATGCCCAAGGTCGTGGGTTCAAAGCCGGCCGAAGTCATCGTATTTTCTAAGAACGCAAAAAATCCCTCAGTGTGCCTTCCTTGGGATGGGAAGTTGCAACGTTCGTTGCGAGTAGCTGGCTGCGGTGGTGTCTAGTAGCCAAGTTCACAACTAGGTGTCGTTGACGATAGTATTTGGTAACAAAATTAGGAACTACTTCTTGAAATTGACCGTTCGCAGTCCTTACCAGAATTACAGATTAATACAGCCATCACAATTAACACCGTTTATCAGACAGATTCTATACATACCCGAAGTACACGGGGCTAAATGACCGCGTTGTCGCAGCCCCTGAACTGAGGAACCAACCAACATCTCTGCGGGAGATAAAATTTTGCGTGAAGAAGTAACAGACCGCTTGATAGTTACACATCAGTGTCGAAACCTTGCATAAGGACAGTGTGACCACAAGTATGATGATGATGAAGGTGTTAATTGTTATTTTAAGGGGCCTAACATCTAGGTTATCGGCCCCTAACCACAAGTATAAAAATGGACCCTAAATGACGAGAAGTTTACCGTCCCCATAAGACAATAAAATGTCAAAAATATGCATAAAAAACGAAAAGCTAAGTTAATTAAGCGCCAAATGTAAAATAATTTCTCGCAATAAATGAGGTCTGATCCTTCTACGAAAACCTGAATATTCTGCCTATTTTCGCCTATCCTCTAGTTTTTCCGGTGAAATCTACCTCCGCCTTCCGGCGTTCCGAGAGGAATTTTTATGATTTGATTATCCTGTGCTTGAGTGCAAAAGGGCCGAAATCAGAAGAATGAGAGAGACTATCGAAAATTCATGTAGCCATCGGTTCCTTCTGCGTCCGAGATTATGTTTATGCAAAATTTGGTTGATGTTGGTGGAACGGTGTAGATTTGTATACGGAACAGACCCACCCACATACATACTTACATACAGACTTTCACTTTTATATATAAGATTTGTTGATATTGGTGGAACGGTGTAGATTTGTATACGGAACAGACCCACCCACATACATACATACAGACTTTCACTTTTATATATAAGATTTGTTGATATTGGTGGAACGGTGTAGATTTGTATTCTAACAGACCCACCCACATACATACATACATACAGACTTTCACTTTTATATATAAGATTGCCATTATGGGCTCGTACCTTTTTTCTTCGTCCAATAAATTGACTTGGAATCCTGATATATGTACCAGTCATTCACAGGACAGGATAGGCGATGTTAATTTTTGAAATGCTTTGGAGAGGTCATTGATCTTTTGTTTTTAGTTTTTCTCAATTTGCATTTCTAAGGCACAAGCATCGGCGGGAAGAAACCACTATTGGTACCACTTCCAGGGTAGTGCACGAGGTAGCAATACATGCCTTTAGACGTCACTACAGTCGATACTGGGTTGTTGTTATATGAGTCTTCAGTATTTTGACTGGTTTGATGCAGCGATTCACGCCTCTCTGTCCGGAGCTAACCGTTTTATCTATATAGCACCACATCTTACATCTGAGACAATCTGTTTAAAATATTCTAACTTTTGTCTACCTCTACAATTATTGTCATCGACTCTTCCTTCTATAACTAAGTTTGCTATTCCTGGGTGTCTTATTATGCGTCCTAACAACCTATCTCTTGTCTTCAGTAGCAGTCGCCAGAAACACCTCTCCTATCCCACTCATCCTAATAACTCTTCATTCGTTTCTCTATCTACTCATCTGAGCATCATTCTCCTGTAACACCACATTTCAAACGATTCAATTGTCCTCTCTTCTGCTGCACCAAAAGTCCAAGTTTCACTACCATAAAGTGCAACTATCCAGACAAAGGCTCTCAAAAGTGACTTCATAGAACCTACAGTGTAAATCTCTCTTTGATGTCAACAGATATCTTTTCTGAAGAAATGCTTTCCTTGCCTGAGCCAGACTACTCTTTATATCCTCTTTGCTTCGTCCTTCACTTGTTATTTTGCTTCCTAAGCAGCAGAAGTCTCCTACTTCCTTCAGCTTTTCGCCTGCCAATTTGACGTCCATAAGGCTTGATGATTTTTTTGGGCTGCATTCCATTATTATTTATCTTTTACATTTATTGATTTTCATCATGAATAATTCTTTCCTCAAGACGGAGCCCACACCATTTAAAAAAAAGTCCTCTCGGCAAGCCGGAAGGCGGAGGTAGATTTCACCGGACAAATTTGGGGATAGGCGAAAATAGGCCGAATATGCAGGTTTTCGTAGAAGGATCAGACCTCATTTATAGAGAGAAGATATTTTATAATTGGATCTTAATTAACTTTGTTTTTCGTCATTTTATGCTTATTTGAAACATTTTATTGTCTTATGGGAACGGTAACCTTCTTGTCATTTGGGGTCCATTTTTATACTTGTGGTCACACTGTCCTTATGCAAGGTTTCGACACTGATGTGTAACTATGTAACGGTCTGTTACTTCTTCACGCAAAATTATATCTCCCGCAGAGATTTTGGTTGGGTGCTCAGTTTAGGGGCTGCGACAACGCGGTCATGTAACCCCGTGTACTTGGGGAGGGCTGTATTAGTCTGTAATTCAGGTAAGGACTGCAGACGGTCAATTTCAAGCAGTAGTTCCTAATGTTGCTACCAGGTACTACCGTCAACGACACCTAGCTGTGAACTTGGCTACTAGATGCCACCGCAACCAGCAACTCGCCACGAACGTTGGAACTTCCCCTCCAAAGGAAAGCATACTGAGGGATTTTTAGCGCTCTTAGAAAATCCGACGACTTCGGCCGGCTTTGAACTCGCGACCTTGGGCATAGACATTCAGCATGCTACCAGTTACGTCACCGAAGCCGCTTCACACTTAGTCAGATGAAAATCTGAATCTGATCTTGTGCAAGTGCGTTATCTTGGCAACGTCTGATGGCTCATCCCTCATCAATTTAGTAGTGTTGCCATGGCAACCACTGATAGCTCTTGGCATTTTCTTATAATTCCGAAATCATTTTTCTCATCCCTTGCCATAATGGTGGGTCATATTAAAAATTCTTTCAGACAAAAGTTTTAGGTAATTATTAGGGGAATATTGACCATTTTGTACGGTTTTGAGATTGTGCCTATTAAGAGAGATATGATTAATGTTTCCCGAAAAACCCACTTTTTCCCACCCCTTTGGTCAATGGTTGGTGCTATAAAAAACTCTTCAAACATAAATTTTTGCGATTTATCCGACACATAGTATGAACGTTGAACGGATTCGATATTTCACATATTAAGAGAGTTATAGCAATATTTCACTTTTTCGAAAAAAGCCCCCCATTTTCACCCCCTTCGACCGATTTAGTCCAGTAACGAACTCGACCGAGATTCTATAGGTATACATATTCGGTAAAGAAATCAAAGTGATTGGAGCAAAATTACGGCAGTTATCGTGTCCACAAGAAACTGATATACATATATATATGCTGTATATACATCCATAAATTATATATAAACTTTTGAACTGACGGTGGATTTGGGGTCTGGGGGAAGTGAAACGCGAAGATATGTCGAAATTTTCCGGAAGTCGAAACATGGTTCTGCGCCCGAAGAAACCCATCAGTACTTATATCCACAGCTCGAAAAAGGATTGCAGACATGTAAGTTACCCAGCTCACAAACTTACCATGCCTACTAAGTAAAATTGGGAATTTCAGGAACATACAGGATAAATATTATTCGTAAAGAAATTAGTACTACTAGACAAGGTACAAATTTCTACTATCATTTACATTTAGGGCAAATCGAGAAACTCCAATCTCGAGGGGTGATAAGGTTTAATCTATAGTGAGCGCCTGTATCTATACCTCGTAGTACTATTTTCGACGATGACGACAATGAACACGGTATCAGCTTAGATAAAAATTGACTAAGTCGCTAAAAAGCGCCAGCCGTTTATTAAGCTAAAAAAACAAGTATAAAAACTGGCTTCCTCCCTGAATATTGTGTCTCCCTGACACTTCAACAAAAATAACTGCAAAATAACCTTGCACGTGGCAATGATATAGTTAGGAAATGTGAAACGGCGTGTTACTAATTATTGCCCTATTTTATACAGGTCCGCTTCAACTATGAACCGTAGTTCCATATCTAATCAAAAATTATTCATGAACTATGTGCATATATACATTTCTTAAGAATCTCTCAAATTTTACACTTCATAATGTCGAAGATTACATTTTCTTCCTCTAATAAGTCTTTCATCTACTCAATTTTCTTAAACATCAAATATCCAAACATACACCGCAACTATCGTGTTGATAGTAATAAATACTCGTCATAATCAATTGAACATAAGTGACAAACATTTAAGCTAAGCACTGTTCCTTTTTGCCTTTATCTATTTATCATGAAATTGAAATAAGTTCTGAAATTCTTTACTGAGTTAACAATCTTCGGATAAACGTGAATACTGGAAGTGCACGGCATTAACCTTCGTTTCCACACTCCTCCTTCATAATTATACAACAATTACTTTCTCTCTTAAACACCCTGTACAGAATCTTCCTTCAATACACTCACATAACTTCACAATTATTGCAATCAATACTAGAAAAACTTAGAGACTCCTCAGCCTCCCTTCGTAAAATTACGTAACTCCTTTTACGTTTATATCTCCTTAATTTGCACGGTAATTCAACTATAAACTTCCACTTCAATACATATACTTCCTTTACCTTAACATTCTCCTCTATATCCTGATATAACTTCGCCTGGTGCTTATAATTCCATTTCTGCAATAAATCTCTGTACTTTCACTTTCTGATCACCCTGTGATTTAACTTTGTTAACTTTCTTTCTTCACGTGTTTAAATTCAGCTTTACATTTTATTACAACTTTTCAAGAAATATCAGTAAATATTCATATTCTTAACAAAAGATATAAGTTTGACTTCCTTCCATGAATATATTTGTTTAACAAATTCATCTATGCTTTTTAACGCTCTAAATCTCATTAGACATATGTGTATAAGCTTTTCGTAATACTTTCGTTCATAATAAATTTCTGACACTCGAATCAACATCATGAGTTGTCGAAATATTCTTTACACTTCGTGACGTTACTTCTTAAATATGCTGTACTTAAATTTGCTCCAATAAACTTCATTTTTACTTTATTTACAATCTTACTCCTTCTTTACTTCGTTCAACGTTCTACTCCTTTTAAATAGTTCACTCTACATTCTTTTAAATAATGTGCTTCATATTTCTCTAAACAATTCGTTCTATATTCCTTTAAACAATTCATTTATATTCCATCGCTGCGATAAAACAGATTTAATTAAATTAAATCTAACGCAAATATGAAAAATATTACACGATTTTACTTTAATATAACCTTAGTGTTAATAGCATCATCATGCCAAAATTTCGTCCAAGTGACTGAAATTTTCAAGAACAAGGCAAATAACTCCGTAGAAAAATACGAGAAATTACTATAACAAGATCTACACAAATTTAATTACTTTGACAAAATTATACGTTTTAAACAATGCAGTTGAAAAATGCTGTTAAAATATTGTTGAAAAATATGCGGTTGAAAAATATGCGGTTGGTCAATTGGATAATAACAGAACATAACTACAATTCTACATGATAAAAGACAATTTCTTCACTACCTTGTGTTGGCTTCTGGACTGGAAAATACCTGCATCTCTCCTCCCAAACCAAACTTGTCGTGTTCCATAGCATCGCCCACAGCTATGAAGACCGGTTTGTGACTGAACCAGCTGGACTCGTGGTGAATAACCTCGCCGTGAACAGCTCCGCCAGCTCTCCGTCCCTCGTACACTGCAAGTAGACCGGCTTCGAATCTCCATCTCTTCAGAATAGACATCTGGGTTTCTTCAGAATAGACATCGGGTTTCTTCAGAATAGACATAGGTTTTCTTCAGAATAGACATCACGGTGGAATATTGTCGTTTATGCAAGCGTTTTCGTATTTCAAGGTGTGTTAAAACTCTCGTAGAAAAGTATGAGTTTTGCTCGGTGATGTTGCGCTTTGCGTAGATATTCTGTTGCGCCTTTCATGTTAGTGAATCTGGAATTCAACTGACATCCTTGTAGTCTTCACTTCCCTATGCTTTAGCTTAGCACATGGTAATATTCATATTTCTGACAATATAATTAAGACCTCCCCGTTGCTGACTTCTAACTTGCATTTTCAATGTAATGTTCAAATAAGCTTTTTACACGTAGAAATACTGAATAGCTTCTTGTCGAAATGTTTCAAGCTATGTGGAACTTGCATAAGCACTGCAATATATGGTTGTACTGTTCCGTTCTGCTTTATATATTGTAGCTTGCTCCTAAGTTACTGTAAGTTCTGGAATTGCACTCTACTTTGCTTCCAACTTTTATGAACTGTAGCACTATTATAAGAAAACTCGTTTCTGCTCGAGGTCTTGTCTCGTTCAAATCTCAAATTGGAAAGAACTCTCTCGTCCCGTTCTCCGCACTCCTCAAGTTCCAGTCTCTCTGCCTCTCCTCTCGTGGTGTGACGTAACTCCTACCACCTCTCCTCACTTCTGTCCGCAGTTCGACCTTCGTCTCTTCCCCTCTCTCATGACGTAACTCTCGCTTCAAGTGGCGTGATGTTTCTCGTAATATGGACCTCCCACATTCATATAATGGAATATATGTTCTTTTTTAAATCATTCCTTCTTCCTTGCCTTTTATAAATGCATAAGATCTATAGTGTTTCACTCATTTCCATACAGTTTTTTTTTCATATTTCTCAAATTTTTAATAAATAAAAAATTTCATCCACTCATTTATTTTCTGGGGTCTTGGTTCATCTCCAGATCAATTCTTGAGTAATGACCTTCAATAAATTCTGGCGCATTTCCCCGTTGCTATTTTAAAGTAAAGTATAGCCTGTACTTTCTTTAATACCAGTAAGTTTTCTGTTGCTTGAGACTGAATTTATTTACTTTACTGTATTTGTGGGTAAAATCTTTTCAATTTGGAATGGTTAAATTTTCCAATGGATCTATCATCTTCCACTCTTACAATTTTATAGCAATTATTACCGTAGACTGTATCTACTTTGAACGGTCCTCTGAACAGGTTACTGAATTTGATATACACTTTTTTCAGTACGTCAGCTTTCACAGGAATCCTGACTAATACAAGGTCACCTTCTCGTATCGGTCCACTGAATCTCTTCCCTTCTAAACGTTTTAATCTCTTCTCAGCCGCTTTGTCCAACTGGATCCTCGCTTCTTCGATTCTCTGGTCCATCGGTGGTTCGTTATCTTCCGGAATATTGAATATTCCGTTCCATGGTCGTACGGGTTTCTCTTCAAAATGCAACATGACTGGAATATCGTTGGTGCTCTCATGTCTCGTGTTATTGATGCAAAATTCCACTAGTGGTACAATCTTTACCCAATTCGCATGATTATCTGTACTATACAAGCGAATGTACTTTGAAAATTCCAGCATTGTTCTTTCAATAGGATTCGTCTCTGGGCTTCGAACTGATGAAAATAGGTGAACAATATCCAACCTATCCATCGCTCCCTGAAATTCTGCAGAAGTGAATTGCGTTCCATGGTCTGTTAATAGTCTCTCTGGTTTTCCCAACTTTGGAATAATGTTCCTCTCCAGGTGATATAAAACATTCCTCGTCGTTGCTTTCTGCATGGGATTGAGCATTACAATTTTGGAGAATACATCCATTGTAACTAACACATACTGGTTTCCTCTGTCTCCTTTAGGTGCAGGTCCAAAAATATCCTGACTAAACAATTCCAATGGTTTCGTCGGAATAATCGCTTTAGGTCTCTCCTTCAATAGTTCAGAATTATATTTATTCTTCTGACACAGTTCACAAGATCTGATCACTATGGTTATGGATTCTCTCATATTAATCCAGTAGAATTTTTCTAACATGGTATAGTATGTTTTGTCAACTCCTCCGTGGCCTATACTTTTGTGTACTAACCAAATTAGTGGCACAATAAGTTCTGGTGGAATAGCAACTCGTACTTTCGTATGTCTGGCATCAATGTATTTACATACAGTTTCTCCCACGAGAATATAGTGTCTAGCTTTCCTTCTCGTTTCGAAGTATGAGGCGTGCCTCCTTGTCATTCTCCCTGACAAAAATCGATAAATGTTCCTGAATGGTGCATGCTTCTTTTGAAAAAGAGGAATTCTTCTCAATTTATCCAGCGTTTCCTGATCTTCTGCATCTGTCTGGATAACATTAACTCTCACATCTTTCTCAGGAGTTGGATGTCTGGAAAAAATATCTGCTAGAAGGTTGTCTTTTCCAGGTACATGAACTATCGTGGCATCAAATTGTTGCAAAAACATGGTCCATCTGGTCATCCTATCGCTTGACAAGTCTGACTTCAACATGAATTCTAGTGCTTTATGATCCGTTCTGATTATGATCTTGTGTCCCAGCAATAATTTCTTCCAATTTTGTAGAGCATTTATGGCGGCTAAAGCTTCAAGCTCCGTCGTGAAGTAATTCAGCTCGTGCGTGCGTAACTTCCTACTGCTGAATGAAATATAGTGAGGATTTCCATCTTGATCCTTCTGATATAAGACTGCACTAATACCAACTCGTGAAGCGTCCGTTTCTATGATGAATGTTCTTTCAAAATCTGGGTACTCCAACTTGATGTTATCTCTGAGCATTTCCTTTGCTTGAATAAAGGCATTCTCAGCAGCTGCATCCCATTTCCATCTATTGTTCTTCTTTAGAAGCTCATGTAGAGGTGCCATGATTTCTGAATAACGTGGACAATGACTACTGAAAAACTGACAAAGACCCGCAAAAGCTCTGATGTCTTTGATTTTCTTGGGTGTTGGAAATTTCAAAATTGCTTCAATCTTGTCTTCATTCGGATGGTAACCAAATCTGTCTATAGTATGCCCAAGAAAGTTGATCTTTTCTTGAAAGAAATGACATTTATCCAATTTCACCTTGATGTTTGCACTTCTGAGGTTATCAAATAGCTTCGTCAAATGCATGAAAAGTTGCTCTGGTGTCTCTGAAGATATGATGATATCATCCACGTAGCAAATAGCAAATTTTTTCACTTCTTCACTCAACTTGTCATCCAAGGCTCTGATAAGTGCTGGACTTTACATTTCATGGTCTTGTCGTTAAATACGCCCCTGACTTTAATAGTTGAAACGGGCATTGCTATAAGTGAATTTCCATCCTTCAATCTGTGAAAACAGTGCTCTGATAAAATTGATGCTGTTGCTCCCGTATCTAGTAGTGTTCTCAGGCATTCTCCTTCTGATATGATTTCTGTAATCGGTAATCTTGCTACTCTGTCCGTTTTTGTCTCTTCTCTCTCATACAGGAGATCTTCATTCGTGGCTTCATACAACTCATTAATCTGGATTTCATGTCTGGTTACGGTGCTGTTTTCTTCCCCTTTCACTTTTTGGAATTTGACGTTTTTTTGTACCCCTCCTGGGTCTTCATTCCTTCTATCTCTGCTTGTTCCAGGTTGAGGTTCTTGATTCAGGTTATGTTGTCCCTGATTTTGGTCTCTCGCGTTCCTTTCTCTGAGATTCCTTAGGTATTCTTGACTTTCTCTTTCCCTATCATCATAATACCTTCTTACATTGTTATTATTCCTCCAACCTTGATTTCGTTGATTTTGCTGTTGTTGCTGTCTTGAATAATTATTCGTGTTTCTCCAGTTCTGATATCCCCGATATCCATAATTATTCGTAGGGTTATTTCGATTATAATGTCCCTCTCTACGATAATCATTGTTCCTGGTGTAATAGTTATTCCTCCATCTTTGATTTTCATACGGTCTTCCTTCTCTAGGTCTTTGATAATCTGGTCGAAATAGATTCTGTCCATACATCCTGGATCTCGTTGGACCTACTCCATTTTTGTTCTCCTCTGTTTGCTGCATTTGATCGATGTGGATGGTGTGAATCTCTCTCGGTTCCTGGTTTCTACCTCTCTGGTTTTGATTTCCAGTTGAGTTGTTGGACACATTAGACGTGTGATCCAGTCTTCTCAAAATTTCTGCCATTCCTCCTAGAGTTTTCACGTTTGCCGAAATGAGGTGCCTCCTAACTTCCGTTGGTAGCTGGCATGAAATAGCGTGAACCAAGTCTTCTTCCGCCAAAGGGGGTTGCAAATACTGCAAGCGTGCTAATTATTTCGTGAAGAAACTTGCGTATTTCGTTGGACTAGAATATGCATACTTCTTAGAGTAAATTTCTGCTCGTATATCTTGTTGAAGTTCCTTGCTCCAAAATCGTTTCTGCAGAGCTATAGCGAATTCTTCAAATGTCTGATACGTGTATCTGAAAGCTCTGTGCTATACTAACGCTTCTGAATCCAAGTATTTCTCTACGACCCTCATATGTCTTTCACGAGGTATCCTATTATCTTCTAAATACGACCTCATGTCTCTCAGAAATTCTACTGCAGTAATATTGCCTACTCCGCTGAATTTGTTCGGTTTCTCATCATTATTCTTGATTACGATGACATTGGCATTTGACCAATTCTGGTAAGGTTCAAAATCTCCTCCAAATTCCCCTATTTCAGTTTGAAATGGCTCTCGACTGAAGTTAAAATTGGACTTCGGAATTTGCTGTTGACTAATCTCGCTTTCCTTATCCCCTTCTATCCTGTCTGTCCTAGCCTCTAATCTCCTTATTTCTTCTTTCAATTTTTCATCTCTTGCTTGAAAAAATCTCGTCAAGTCCTTTCTGATGTCCTCCCTGACTTCAGTTCTCAACGTAGATGAAAATGTAGCATCTCTTATCATAAGTGACCTTAATTGCTGTTCTATTTCGCTGGTATCCTTATCCTGCTTTGATCGAATTTTCGCTAGTTCTATGCTTATCTCATCGACCGTACATTTAATTTTGTCAAATTCGTTTGAGTTAGTTAAATCTGTTTTATTAACAATCTCTGTCAGCGTGGCTACGTTATTAACTTGTAATTTATCTATCCGCTTAGATAGATCTTCCCGTACCTTGCTAACATTAATATTGGAACATAACTATATAGCTTTAATGTCATTTGTTAATTTATGGTGTATTTCTGATATGATTTGAGTTGTGACTGTTACGACCTCCTCCTTCATGTCCGTAACTGCCTTTACAATGGAAGCATTTATATCTACATTTATACCCTCTTCAATCAGTTTACTTTGACCTTCCAACTTGACCTGTAATTCACCAACAGTGCCATTTAGATTGTCAAGTTGCTCCTTGAGTTTGTTCTGGGCCCCTGAAATGTGTACATGATGAGTGTTATTCTCTTCCTTAATTGAGCTCATGCTAGCCTGTAGTTTCTCTTCTAGTTCTATCATGTGATTACTGTTAGCTAATTGGATTTCTACCACTTTTCCTGCCATGTCCTGTTTGACTTGATCAAATCAAGCTTTTAATTCTTCCTGTGCATGGCCTGCCCTTTCAAAAATTCTCTGAGCTTTTTCCTGATTTTTTCCTAGCTTCTTCCTGCGCTTTTTCCTGATTTTTCCTGACTTCCTCATGTATTTTCCTAGCTTCTTCCTGAGATTTTTCATGATTTTTCCTGACCTCCTCCTGTGCTGCTATTATTTCGGCTTGGATCTTTCAATCTTCTAATCTAGCCTGCTCCTGACTTAACCTGTCCTCCTCGCGAGCTTTTTCCTGAGCTAATCTTATCTCTGCTCTTATCCTATTTGCCTCTTCCAAAGCTAACTTGGCTTCTTCTCTTTCCTTCTCTCTAGCTAGTCTATCTTCCTTTCTGGCCTTCTCTAAAGCTAACTTAGCTTCTTCCTGTGCTAATGTTATACTAGCCGTAGTAAGTGTTTGAGCAACTGATAACTCTGCCTTGACTTCTGATTTTACAGTAGCTGCTGATTTCTGTATCTCGGTTTTCAACTGTTTAATGTTGTTATGTGTCAATTGGTGGAGGGCTTCAAGGTCTTTGGTCAACGTAATTTGACCTTCCTTCATGGTTTCAAGCATCGTTCGAATGAACGTCATATCATTCGTTGACATAATTCTTCTTTTCTTGAGAATTAAGGCAGTATCGACTACAAAAATTACCAGTGAATATCCAGATTGACCAACGCATGCATTTTATACCAGTGATGGAATATATAGAACATCTTAATCCTACTTACATCTATTTTAATCGCGAGTTATCTCGTATATCTCATCGTCCCATTTTACTGAACTGACATCGCTTCATTCTATCATCTCACTTACCTATGTTTAACAACATGAATTTACTTTTAAATTTACTATTACATGACAAATGTCGTTAGCTGGTTTTAAAATTATGCCTCACAACTGTAGTGTACTCCACTAATCTCCTGACGTTGTGTTCATCTCAACAATCATTAAATTTGGGATCGGCATTTTTCTTTTCAAAACTAATATGGCCTCACTCTCGAGTACTTCCAAACTTCTTCTCTCGAGTGCTCTTTCGAATGCATTTCGAATGCTTTTCGAATGCCCCACGGATGGGCACGGCATTTAAATAATACTATCTATATGGGCCCGAAGAAACCCATCAGTACTTATATCCACAGCTCGAAAAAGGATTGCAGACATGTAAGTTACCCAGCTCACAAACTTACCATGCCTACTAAGTAAAATTGGGAATTTCAGGAACATACAGGATAAATATTATTCGTAAAGAAAATAGTACTACTAGACAAGGTACAAATTTCTACTATCATTTACATTTAGGGCAAATCGAGAAACTCCAATCTCGAGGGGTGATAAGGTTTAATCTATAGTGAGCACCTGTATCTATACCTCGTAGTACTATTTTCGACGATGACGACAATGAACACGGTATCAGCTTAGATAAAAATTGACTAAGTCGCTAAAAAGCGCCAGCCGTTTATTAAGCTAAAAAAAACAAGTATAAAAACTGGCTTCCTCCCTGAATATTGTGTCTCCCTGACACTTCAACAAAAATAACTGCAAAATAACCTTGCACGTGGCAATGATATAGTTAGGAAATGTGAATCGGCGTGTTACTAATTATTGCCCTATTTTATACAGGTCCGCTTCAACTATGAACCGTAGTTCCATATCTAATCAAAAATTATTCATGAACTATGTGCATATATACATTTCTTAAGAATCTATCAAATTTTACACTTCATAATGTCGAAGATTAAATTTTCTTCCTCTAATAAGTCTTTCATCTACTCAATTTTCTTAAACATCAAATATCCAAACATACACCGCAACTATCGTGTTGATAGTAATAAATACTCGTCATAATCAATTGAACATAAGTGACAAACATTTAAGCTAAGCACTGTTCCTTTTTGCCTTTATCTATTTATCATGAAATTGAAATAAGTTCTGAAATTCTTTACTGAGTTAACAATCTTCTGATAAACGTGAATACTGGAAGTGCACGGCATTAACCTTCGTTTCCACACTCCTCCTTCATAATTATACAACAATTACTTTCTCTCTTAAACACCCTGTACAGAATCTTCCTTCAATACACTCACATTACTTCACAATTATTGCAATCAATACCAGAAAAACTTAGAGACTCCTCAGCCTCCCTTCGTAAAATTACGTAACTCCTTTTACGTTTATATCTCCTTAATTTGCACGGTAATTCAACTATAAACTTCCACTTCAATACATATACTTCCTTTACTTTAACATTGTCCTCTATATCCTGATATAACTTCGGCTCGTGCTTATAATTCCATTTCTGCAATAAATCTCTGTACTTTCACTTTCTGATCACCCTGTGATTTAACTTTGTTAACTTTCTTTCTTCACGTGTTTAAATTCAGCTTTACATTTTATTACAACTTTTCAAGAAATATCAGTAAATATTCATATTCTTAACAAAAGATATAAGTTTGACTTCCTTCCATGAATATATTTGTTTAACAAATTCATCTATGCTTTTTAACGCTCTAAATCTCATTAGACATATGTGTATAAGCTTTTCATAATACTTTCGTTCATAATAAATTTCTGACACTCGAATCAACATCATGAGTTGTCAAAATATTCTTTACACTTCGTGACGTTACTTCTTAAATATGCTGTACTTAAATTTGCTCCAATAAACTTCATTTTTACTTCATTTACAATCTTACTCCTTCTTTACTTCGTTCAACGTTCTACTCCTTTTAAATAGTTCACTCTACATTCTTTTAAATAATGTGCTTCATATTTCTCTAAACAATTCGTTCTATTTTCCTTTAAACAATTCATTTATATTCCATCGCTGCGATAAAACAGATTTAATTAAATTAAATCTAACGCAAATATGAAAAATATTACACGATTTTACTTTAATATAACCTTAGTGTTAATAGCATCATCATGCCAAAATTTCGTCCAAGTGACTGAAATTTTCAAGAACAAGGCAAATAACTCCGTAGAAAAATACGAGAAATTACTATAACAAGATCTACACAAATTTAATTACTTTGACAAAATTATACGTTTTAAATAATGCAGTTGAAAAATGCTGTTAAAATATTGTTGAAAAATATGCGGTTGGTCAATTGGATAATTACAGAACATAACTACAATTCTACATGATAAAAGACAATTTCTTCACTACCTTGTGTTGGCTTCTGGACTGGAAAATACCTGCATCTCTCCTCCCAAACCAAACTTGTGTTCCATAGCATCGCCCACAGCTATGAAGACCGGTTTGTGACAGAACCAGCTGGACTCGTGGTGAATGACCTCGCCGTGAACAGCTCCGCCAGCTCTCCGTCCCTCGTACACTGCAAGTAGACCGGCTTCGAATCTCCATCTCTTCAGAATAGACATCTGGGTTTCTTCAGAATAGACATCGGGTTTCTTCAGAATAGACATAGGTTTTCTTCAGAATAGACATCACGGTGGAATATTGTCGTTTATGCAAGCGTTTTCGTATTTCAAGATGTGTTAAAACTCTCGTAGAAAAGTATGAGTTTTGCTCGGTGATGTTGCGCTTTGCGTAGATATTCTGTTGCGCCTTTCATGTTAGTGAATCTGGAATTCAACTGACATCCTTGTAGTCTTCACTTCCCTATGCTTTAGCTTAGCACATGGTAATATTCATATTTCTGACAATATAATTAAGACCTCCCCGTTGCTGACTTCTAACTTGCATTTTCAATGTAATGTTCAAATAAGCTTTTTACACGTAGAAATACTGAATAGCTTCTTGTCGAAATGTTTCAAGCTATGTGGAACTTGCATAAGCACTGCAATATATGGTTGTACTGTTCCGTTCTGCTTTATATATTGTAGCTTGCTCCTAAGTTACTGTAAGTTCTGGAATTGCACTCTACTTTGCTTCCAACTTTTATGAACTGTAGCACTATTATAAGAAAACTCGTTTCTGCTCGAGGTCTTGTCTCGTTCAAATCTCAAATTGGAAAGAACTCTCTCGTCCCGTTCTCCGCACTCCTCGAGTTCCAGTCTCTCTGCCTCTCCTCTCGTGGTGTGACGTAACTCCTACCACCTCTCCTCACTTCAGTCCGCAGTTCGACCTTCGTCTCTTCCCCTCTCTCATGACGTAACTCTCGCTTCAAGTGGCGTGATGTTTCTCGTAATATGGACCTCCCTCATTCATATAATGGAATATATGTTCTTCTTTAAATCATTCCTTCTTCCTTGCCTTTTATAAGTGCATAAGATCTATAGTGTTTCACTCATTTCCATACAGTTTTTTTTTCATATTTCTCAAATTTTTAATAAATAAAAATTTTCATCCACTCATTTATTTTCTGGGGTCTTGGTTCATCTCCAGATCAGTTCTTGAGTAATGACCTTCAATAAATTCCGGCGCAGTACCCATTGCAATAGTTAGCTTTCTAATGAAATCTACCTCTGGTTGGTTCCTCAGTTTAGGGGCTGCGACAACGCGGTCATCTAACCCCGTGTACTTTGGGTGAGTGTAGAATCTGTCTGATAAACGGTGTGAATTGTAATGGCTGTATTTGTCTTAATTCAGGTAAGGACTGCAGACGGTCAATTTCAAGCAGTAGTTACTAATGTTGCTACCAGGTACTACCGTCAGCGACACCTAGCTGTGAACTTGGCTACTAGATGCCACCCCAACCAGCAACTCGCACCGATCGTTGGAACTTCCCCTCCAAAGGAAAGCATACTGAGGGATTTTAGCGCTCTTAGAAAATCCGACGACTTCGGCCGGCTTTGAAACCGCGACCTTGGGCATAGACATTCAGCATGCTACCAGTTACGTCACCGAAGCCGCTTCACACTTAGTCAGATGGAAATACTGAATCTGATCTCGTGCAAGTGCGTTGTCATGGCAACAGTGATGGCTCATCTCTCATCAATTTAGTAGTGTTGCCATGGCAACCTCTGATAGCTCTTGGCATTTTCTTATAATTCCGAAATCATTTTTCTCATCCCTTGGCATAATGGTGGGTCATATCAAAAATTCTTTCAGACAAAAGTTTTAGGTAATTATTAGGGGAATATTGTCCATTTTGTACGGTTTTGATATTGTGCCTATTAAGAGAGATATGATTAATGTTTCCCGAAAAGCCCACCTATTCCCACCCCTTTGGTCAATGGTTGGTGCTATAAAAAAACTCTTCAAATATAAATTTTTGGGCTTTATCCGACACATAGTATGAACGTTCAACGGATTCGATATGTCACATATTAAGAGAGTTATAGCAATATTCCACTTTTTCGAAAAAAGACCCCCATCTTCACCCCCTTCGTCCGATTTAGCACAGTAACGAACTCGACCGAGATTTTATAGGTATACATATTCGGTAAAAAATTCAAAGTGATGGGTGCAAAATTACGGCAGTTATCGTGTCCACAAGGAACTGATATACATATATATATATATATATATATATATATATATATATATATATATATATATATACATACATACATAAATTATATATAAACTTTTGAACTGACGGTGGTTTTGGGGTCTGGGGGATGTGAAACGCGATGATATGTCGAAATTTTCCGGAAGTCGAAACATGGGACCCATTGCAATAGTTAAATCTACCTAACTCATTCAAATCCTCTGGTGAATAGGCTTAGATGACAATGTCATCAGCAAATATCAGAGTTGAAACTATTTCACCGTGATTCTTTACTCCTACTTATAAATTTTCTCTAATTTCCTTCATTGCTTGTTCAATGCATTGATTGTAAAGTTCGGATGATACGTTGCAGCCTTGCCTTACACCTTTCTGAATACCAGCTTCTCTCTCATGGTCTTCGGCTCGAATAACTGCCGTCTTGTATCTGTATAAATTGTAGGCAGACCACCGTCCTATCCCTGGACTTTATTGCAATCCCTTACAAAATGTCGAACAACTTACTCCTATCAACTTTATCAAATGCCTTTTATAAGTCTACAAATGTCATGAACGTTCTCTTTTGTTTCTCTAATCTAGGTTCCCAGATCAGCCTAAGACATTACACCTTCCCTTGTACCTACGTTTCTCTTGAAACCAAATTGGTCGTCACTCAACTCTGTTTCCATCTGCCCTACAATCCGCTTGTAAATTAGTCTATTCAGTATCTTTGAAGCATGAGTGATCAAGCTGATTGTACGGTAATCTTCACATATGTCAGCTCCTGCTTTCTTCGGTATCGGGATGAGAACGTTCTTCTGAAAATCAGAGGATACCTCACTAGTTTCATAAATCCTACACATCAAGTGAAATAACCTGATCAGACCTTCATCACCTATTTGGTACCGTTATTAAATTCTGTCTCATGTTCCACAGGATTGCTGTATAGTAGGGTTGTACATATTGGGACATAGAACTTTTCGAATACAAATATTTAATTTGTACATACGAATAGTTAGACTGTTCGAATTGTTGCCCCATTCAAATTTTAGTATTAGTACATTCAAATATTAGAATTATTCGAAATTCCAACTTATTTGATTTTATAAATATTTGCATTAGTGAAATACCCGACCATTTAAACAATAATCAAATGATTCAATTGATTTATGGAAGAAGATGACCCCTCACCCCTGCCAGTAGCTGAAGAACTACCACCCGCACACAGCGGTAGCTGTTTGGTGTGGAAGTCCCTGAACAGGTTGCGATCAGTAGTTGGAAGATCCCAAGACAATCTGAGGAGATGGGGCCTCAGTACTGGTCTTGCGAATGTGGACAAGAACAAACCACAATACACATGCTTCATTGCCCTCTGTGCTCTTCTTCTTGTGCAGAGGAAGATCTCCTGCTAGCACCTCCAAGTGCCTTGGATGTGCTCAGTATTGGGCACGTGCTATATAGACAATTTTACCCATATACAGTATGTATAGCAACTGTACAATTGTATGTTTCCGAAACGAGAAATAAATCAAAAAATTCAATCACCAAGTCGAATCATTCAAATGTTCGAATAATTATAATACACATAGAAACAAATAGAAAATAAAGTATGAAGGAAAAAAGGAAAGGCCGAAGGAAGGACGAAAGAAAGAAAGAAAGAAAGAAAGAAAGAAAGAAAGAAAGAAAGAAAGAAAGAAAGAAACAAGAAGTTCCGTGACGAATTAAAGAGTCGACTTTTCTTAAAATTTAAGATTCATGCCAATGATTAATCTATATGGATCTATCTAGAATAATGACGAAATTAAGTTAGTAATATCGAAATTTCTAATTAAGTCGAAATACTGTATACCTGGCATAATGTAGCCTAATAGAGAACTACAGTTGGCAGCCCTGGTGACTGAATATATTCTTAGTTCCATCTCTTAAGGCACAGAATACAAAATTTGGTTGAAGTCCACTGGATAGCATGGCCGTTACATGCAGTTAAGCATTGCATCTAACAGCGCACGTAAAATCATGTTGGCAACAATGACATATATGTATTGGTCAGAAATAATCTTAAATAATATGATCTATTGTTGTGTCAATTTTGAATGAAATCCATTGGTTAGTATAGAAGTTACATGCATTTTAAAATTGGACCTATCAGCAGGCTTAGAATCATGTTGGCAACACTGGCGTAGCCCTATATTAGCTATTCCAAATTAATCTAGAATGCCAGGTACTATACGTGTGCAAAGTTTAGAGCTATTGTCTTGTATACTTTCTGATATATTGATATTAGGGTAACAAAAATAGAGACAGTATTTATTAACAGTTGGCAGCCCTGGTTGCTCTTAAGAATACGCATAGGCATATCTGTTATGGTACACATAGCACACATTAAATTTGGTTGAAATCCAAATGATAGTATAGAAGTTACAAGTATTTAAAGTTGGACCTCTCAGCAGGCTTAGAATCATGTTGGTAGCACTGACGTATATAAGTTACTCCAAATTAATATATGATATCAGGTACTATACGGGTGCATAGTTTAAAGCTAACTGTAACTCACGGTGAGCACGAAGACTTCGGGTAGCTCTAGTAAGGAAGACAATCAGATAAGTAGTTAGCCTATAATATTATTTTAGTTCCGTTTGGGCCGGCTGTGGACCACGTGGTTCTTATCTCTGGCAGCTTTCCTCCTAGCCCAGTATTCCTTCATTCTGGCACTGTGAATGTCCTTCCGCTCCTGAGTCCATTTCACACCTACTCCTGGACGCACTGCTTTTGCTGTTAGTGACTGGAGAGGGTCTGATGTTCTGACTAAAGTCCTGTATTTATTCCTGTCATAGATGTTACTGGGGTCAATATCCAATTGTTCAAGGTCTTTTCTGACTAGTTTCGACCACTTGGCGTTAGTTGCTTTCCCTCTAGAGACAGTGTTGAAAATTCTGGAGGTGAGCCTCTGATTATCCATTCTCACAATATGACCATAGAAGATCAGCCTCCTCTTCCTCATAGCTGTTGTAATGCTCTCCACTTGTTCATCGAGTTCATTGTTGTGCCTGATTCTATACTTGCCTTCCTCTTTAATAGGGCCCATGATTTTTCGTAAAATCTTCCGATCCTTCAGCTCCAATTTCCGGAGTTGTCCTTTTCTGACCATATTTAGGCATTCTGAGGCATATAGTACTGGTCTCACTACAGTACTGTAGTGTCTGAGTGTGAAATTCATTGAGAGGTATTTGGATTTGTACATATTCTTGCATAGGTGGTAGGCTCTCTCCAGTTTGATGCATCTGTCGTTCATGGCCAGGTCTTCATTGATGTTTGGGGTTATCCATTCTCCTAGGTATTTGAAGGAGTTAGTCCTTTGTACTACTTTGTCCCCCAGTGGGATTGACTCGGGCGCATCTCTGATGTTGCTGATAAACTGTGTTTTGTTGATGGCGATCTTTAAGCCTACTTTAGCTGCTATATAGTTCAGAGAGTATAGTTGATGGTTAGCTTCCTCCACACTGGACGCTAGGAGTGCAAGGTCGTCTGCAAAGGCTAAACAGGGGACTGTTAACTTGTCTTTCTTGTAGCATATTCTTAATCCAGAATCATCCTTCAGAGTTTTCGTCCACTCACGAATTACTTTTTCTAGTAGGCAATTGAAGAGGATCGGAGACAAGCCATCCCCTTGTCTAATACCAGTTCTGACCTCGAAGCTCTTGGACAGTTCCCCTCTGAATTTGACTTTGACTGTGGTGTTAGTGAGAGTCGCTTTCACTAGATTCAGGGTCTTTTTATCTAGCCCCAATTCAGCCAGTGTCTCAAAGAGTGACTCTCTATCTACTGAGTCGTAGGCCTTTTGGAAGTCAACGAAAATTGCAACATAAGGTGAGGCACTTAGATTTTTGTACGTGAGAATGGTTTTGAGATTCAGAATCTGTTCGGTGCATGACCTTGAATTCAAAACCCAGCTTGGTACTCTCCAATGCAGGAATCCAGTTGAACCTCTACTCTTGTGAGCAATACTTTGGAGAGTATCTTGTACGTCACTGATACCAGGGAAATCCCTCTGTAGTTGTTGAGATCTGATTTGTCACCTTTTTTATGTAGTGGGTGAATGATAGCTGAGGTCCAGTCACTAGGTAATTTTTATGACAACCAGACGTTAGATATGATGTCATGGATACTCTGTATCGACTCCTCGTCAGCATAGTTCCAGAGCTCTGCAATGATCCCATCTTCGCCTGCTGCTTTATTGGACTTTAATTCGGAAATGACTTTCTGGATCTCTTCCTTTGTTGGAGGGAAAGAGTGTGGCTTAGCAACGTTCTTGGGTTCAAAAGGTAGCTTTTCCATGGGTTCCTCGGAGTTAAGAAGGTCGCTGAAATAACTCTGCTAAGGCTGTGGTGCACTCCTCATTGTTCAGTTACAGATCTCCGTCAGCTCCCCGAAGGTGAAGTGCAGGAGCTGAATAGGGTGTTATTGGTGATTTAAAAGCCTGGTAGAAGTCTCTAGTGTTGTTCCGCTGGAAATCCCCATCTGCCTGGTCAATGATATCCTTATTATGCTGCCTCTTGCTTGTTCTGATAATTTTGGCAGTAGTTTTCCGAATTTCTAAGAAAGTATCATGATTGTCCACACTTTTATTACGGTTCCATTTCAGCCATGCTTGTTTTCTCTCTTCTATTGCCTTGTCACATGTAGCTGTCCACCACGGATGTTTATTCTTTCTGACTGCCGGGATAGTTATCGTCGCCGCATCTACTAGTGCCTTCTGTAGTTGGGGTCAGTCCTTCTTTTCCTTGTTCTTAGCTAGGGTCTTGGTGAAGTCATCACTGTCTCTCAGCTTAGATGGATTGAACCTTGGAATTCGCGACTTAATGCAATGGATTTCTCAGCTTGTTTTAAGAGGGATGAAATTGGTTTTGATCAAAGAAAGATAATGATCCGAGTCAATGTTCGCACTTCTCAATACTTTGACATTTAATATTTCCTGGCTGTTCCTTCTACTAATGGCTACATGATCTAGTTGGAATTCCCCAAGCATGGGATTAGGACATCTCCACGTCATAGCTTTTCTAGGAAGGCGTTTGAAAGCTGTAGATTTGAGGACTAAGTTGTAATTTCTGCACAGGTCAATCAGCCTTTCTCCATTCCTGTTGGTCCTCTTGTGTGCTGGATATTCTCCAACTATGGCCTGAAATTTCCGTTCTCTACCAATCTGAGCATTAAAGTCCCCCATTAAAATAGTTACATGGTGCTTTGGAATCCGGTCCATTGTCTCTTCGAGTACCCTCCAGAAGTTTTCCACACTCTCAATATCTTTCCTATTGGTGTCATTAGTAGGTGCATGAAAATTAACATTTGTGTATGCTTTGTTGAGAGTTCTGAAGGCTATAGTGGACGTTCTGCCATTTGGAGATGAAAAGGAGATGATGGAGTTGATCATTTTGTTGTTGACTATGAAAAGTGTACCCAAGTGAGGCACATTCTTCATCACTCTTTCACCTGGCTGCCCTTTGTAGATTCTGTATCCCTTTGATTCGATTGGCTCGTCATCCAAGAATCTGGTCTCTTGTAGGGCAGTTATCAGGATATTGTGGTCATTTAAAACATCTAATGTATGTTTTAGTTTTCCTGTCTCAAGGAGGGAGTTGATGTTGATGGTTGCCAAATATTTAAAACGTTTCTTAGTTTCACATGAAAGTGCAAGCTCCCCAGACTCCGAAGGCTTGCTTGCCCCACCAAAGACAGGGGTGGATTTTCTAAATGTTGTACCACCTGGGGTAGTTTTACCGTTATTCGTTTTCTTCATGTTGCAAGAGATAAGAAAAAGTGTTTAGGGTGGTTACCCGCAGGTAACGAATTGTTAACTATCAAGGTTGTAAGCCTTGAAGCCCCCAGCACTGATCGGCTCACTGACCCAGCTTCCCGCTGGGATTGATTACCCAACCTTCCACTGGGTTACTCAGCTTAACAGGGACACCTCTTGTAGGTTATGTGCTGGAGTTGGAGTGAAAGAGGCTAGTTGGATTCTCTTGCTGAATCCAATATGTTATGTTGCAGATGTCTGGCAACGACGCATTTCACTCCCATTTGCCCGGAGCCACAAGGACTCCCCCCAGGTTAAATCCTGGAGCCCCTATAATATTATAGTTTAACCATAGTTGATTTTTACAACCATATAATCTCTCCAAAGTACTGTGCCCGTCAGAGGAGCTGCCAGGACAGCCAACAACCGAAATGACTTCCCTAACATCTCATCCGCCGGACCTAATTGCCGAGAGGATCAGGTGAACTTCCAAATAGGCCAAAGCAGCACGAGAATCCATCGGCCACGGGGATCGTGATACATGGTGACAAAGGTCATAGACCGCCTAAGGAAAGGTTCACCTTAAAAGCTAGACTGAGAAAAGAAACATCCAGACTTATGTAAAACACCGTAAAAATTTATTTAAAATTAACAAGCCCCTATCCTAGTTCGGAGGGTTTCTATCGGCTAATCCGCAAGCTAATAAATAATCAAAAATAAAGAGCAGGTCCCTACCTGAGAAGTTAGAGTAAACCCTCGCGAAAGATCTATCTCACAATAATTAAAGCAACAACAGCAACACTAGGAAAATGGTACGGCGAAAAACCGTAGGTCAAGTTACAAGATGAAGCTAATAACGGAATTTTCATTTAACAGGGCAGCAAAACAAATCTGAGTTAGGATGATACCATTTCCACATTTAAATTTAATATTAATTCATCTAGCTAAGTCCTATCAATTAATTACAAAATTTACGGCGGTGACGTCCGTAATATCAAACAATTACAATCAAAGCTATGTGACAAGCCATACAAAAAACATCTAAGACATTCTTACGAACTGGGTGCTAATCAGCACACAAAAGGTGACATAGAGGATTCGTACACTTTTACATCAATAAATCAATAAATACAAGACCACGGTTTTATTCAAAGCCTACCTACACCTTGGTTTACTGTTTGTAATCCATAGTCATTTAACGTGTGTAATTACGGTGACGACTGAGTAGTGAAGACTACGTCTAACATCGTATGGCCTGCGCTCCACCAGCTACGAACTAAAGGTTCTAGCAAGCTTCGGTCGCTACAAAAAGTGTCAGCTGTCCTAAAGTCATTTCCTCCAGGAAATACATTCATTAGCACGGCTATGTCAGCAGGTTCCAAATGCAAATGAACAAGGTTAAATAGAAAGGATTCGTTAGTTATATTTTGTTTATCAAAATTATGCGTTTTATTATTAAGATGTCGGTTTAGGTTATCGTTGGTTTATGGCGAATAACAGCTGACAAGCCTGGCAAGGAGCGTCTCCGCGAGATCATCTCTGCCAAAAAGCCTCGACTCAAAAGTCGGAATACAATCAACGAGCAATAACAACTCGGACACACAATAACACAAGTTACCAGCGGCGCACAGCTCGCGTTCAATAACTCTGGGACGGGCCTGGACACATCAGTTACCCTCCTTAAATATCTGGTCCACGGGAACAGTCCCGGACATGGTACACAAAATACCTTCATACATGAAAACCCCTCTTCTCGGGGCTAGCCTCCAACATACTATAAGAAACCTGACATAACTGTACTCGTCAAACAACGATACACGAAAAAGGCGATTAACTAACAAATGACAATCTACAGAACATGTGCTCAGACACAGAAATGGACACTGGGTTCCATGAGCTATCAACACAATGAAAAATAAATGAATGCTACAAGCATTCTGTCCTGTGTTAAAATAAGTCTGTCTCACTTAGAAGCAAGCGATCTCACTCGTGCGCTGGGAAATATTCACAAACCTGTCTCTGTCACAGCAAGTTGCAGGCTCCCTGCACTATTAGACACAACACGTTGACTGGGCCGGCAATTTAAGCAAGAAAATAACTGTAAAACTGGCCTCATAATAATACCTTTACCATAGGTTATAAACCTCGAAGAATGTGTGCATTAAAAGCACGCTATAAGGCTGAATACAAACATATAACTCTGTCTTTCATAGCAAAGACGTTTAAAATATAGCAATGTCACTCATTGCTGGAGCTCTTTGCTCTCAAAGATAAAACACTTCATTTGTTTCTTGTATCAAACATTCAAATAAATCACGTGTCATTACACTTGACACTAACAAAACAAAATTATGGCGCAAACTCCACTCTGCTGGATTTGCTTAATGATACGTTGGGAACAGGGTTCGATGCTAGGCTACAACGAAACATCCCTTTTACTTGCAAGATCTACACTTGACCTGGATGGCTTCTGAGCACATCTCGAATGAAATATAAATGCAGTTACAACACTGGTAATTACAGTCGATTACCCACGTGATACGACTACTCTAATGAAGTCAGGGGCGTAACATTGACTGGCTGCAATAAGTGCAGTTAAAGAATCACGACCATGGCATCAGTTTGCCGTAACAGGAGTCTGCTAAGACTCAAAAATCACCCCAGATAGGGTTAAACAAAGTAGCCTCGAGATGACTACGGTCACGTTTAGCAATAGACGGAAGTTGGCGTCCTACGACGTCCATCAGGTTGCACCAGGGTTGAACAAAATATCAAACCCAAGGGTGACTCACAATCACTGTAAATGAATGACATCTAATTATACTAATTACATTCCCTACCTATGAAATGGCTGTCACTAAGTTCGGCTGGTTTACAATCTACACTAATCTAACTATACCACCAATGACTAGAACAAAGAAGGGTTGTACAAACTCACGATATGGAGGAGCTCACACTTAGCTCTCTGTCCAACGACAAGGGTTGAACAAAAACACCTCCGGCTTTCAGGATTGGCATCGTCCGTATCAGAACTTCCATCTTGGCTCTCCTAAAGACCAGGGTTCGGTCTGTCCCTGTAGTTGACATCGTGAATGGGTTGGACATGCCTAGGAAAGGCATCCTCGATTCTTTCCTTCTCGTCCGACGTTCTTGAAGTTCCATAATCATGCTCGTTCCATCCGAGATATCTCCCTCATACCATAATGGTACGTAGCCCATTTTCTCCGACTCGAACATGGTGTTGCAAATGTCGAACACGTAGTCGGTAATGTTAGACATCATTTAGTTCATCATTATCACTTGAAAATTACGGTGTGCTTTGTAGCTATCACAGGCGTTACACTTATATCTGGTAACACAGCCTCTACACTTTGCAGATATCATTAATAAATGGCCATGCACTGATCTGCTGTTTCACACGTGCACAGACTCTACTTTTGCAATCACGTGGCATCCGTGAAATAGGCGTAGTTTTCTTGTGGATAAATCCACCGTAGCAATTTATATATAATGCGTTTCTAGTATAACACTTGTCTAATGTAACAATATCACAATTACCTGTATATTTCGCACCAGGCTCTTAGCCCTCCACAAATCACGTGGGTATAAAAATGTGGTGCTACAGAATCGTAGAAATTTCACAATACTTTCCAAATAAGTTCAGTTTACTATTCGTGCTGATCACTACACTTTACAATTCGTGATGCACAGTACAATGGTGCTCGATGACATTTGATAAAAATTCCTCGCTATAAAGCGGACTATTTCCACGTCTTACACGACGGGTATTTCAACACGCCTCCATCGGGCGGATTCTCAAGACGTAGTGCACGGAACTGCGTTCCTCGTGGAATCAAGTCGTCAAACTAAGTCGTTGAGCGACTACTTACATTCCTATTTGCGTATCTGCAATGATATTACCATACCTTAAAGTGGAAAAACATTCTCCAAAATGTTTCAATAATACTGAATGACGAAATGGAATATTCTGAGTCTCTTAGAAAGATAAAGTTGATTAATAAAACCTCAGATAAATAATTAGCAGACTTCACCAAAGTCAAAAGTGCGATCCATCGCTACTCCAAAGAGAATAGTATAAGCTCTCAGCTTCTGGTCGGTTTCTGGGTGTGTTCAAAAGTAAAACATCCCATCATAAATGTGTTGTCAGGATAAATATCACATGAACCTTAGCTCAGCGGGTTCAGTACAAACTCCGGATATCTATCACCATTTAGCATTTCACCTAACATCATATAATATACTGCATTTAGCATTTCACCTAACATCATATAATATACTGCATTTAGCATACTCCGACAGTTTCAGTTCCAATACTGCAACTAAATAATTGTAAATATTGTAAATATTTTCACCTGTATTTCAATCATAGATTTTATAGCCTAAGTGTAATGGATCTGATGATGATCGCCTGACGATCGAAACCGGTCATCCTAGTGTATTTATTAATCTCATGTAAGTTATTTCAGGATTAGGGCACAACCCATCTCTTTTGGCTACATTCGTGTTGACCGACTGAAAAGCACTAAACTCTTGTAGACATATTTCTTTACACAAATTGCTGTAATTTTCGGGTACTTATCA
This sequence comes from Meconema thalassinum, assembly GCA_946902985.2. NCBI lineage: Eukaryota > Metazoa > Arthropoda > Insecta > Orthoptera > Tettigoniidae > Meconema > Meconema thalassinum. The sequence goes on from OX336390.1 coordinate 275,532,030, forward strand.
TCTTCCAATAATTCAAATATTTGAACTGTCCGGTTTGTTTTAATAATCAACTATTCTAAATACTCGAATGTTCGAATGATTCTAACAACGGAACCTTTCGGACATCTGCATTGTTCAAATACTCAAATTCTTCGAACATTCTAGTAATTTATTCGAATTTATATTGGTGAATTTTCGAAGTACCGTGTTATGTACAGTCCATTATGGCGTTTGAAGCCACCTTTAGCCTATTTTCATTTTATGAAAAAAAAATAGGCTTATGAGATCACTTTTTGTCCGTGTGTGCGTATGGTGTGTGGTGTGTGTGTGTGTGTGTGTGTGTGTGTGTGTGTGTGTGCCCCTAATAAATTACCGTATAAACGGCTAGAGCGATTTCAATGAAACTCGGTAAGGTCATAGCAACATTTTGGGTGACCCCGACCGTGTCTTTCAAATTTTATTACGTCTCACCAATCCAACATGGCGGCTGTGTGAAATATTTCACCGGCATTCCATTTCTCAGAAACTATTAGACTACTGATATCACCCTGAAATTTTGTACGGTGAGAAAGGGCACTACAAAACGTTTACCTATGGAGCGTTCAAAGACCTGCTAACTACAAAACGAACATGGCGGCCAAGCGAATTTGAAACTTTAAATAGACCTTCCTCGCGAGTATCCCATCCACACGAAATGAAACATGGTACAGCAAATGATTAAACACATTGTAATGCAATAGCATCTAATTTAGTTCAATTGTTCACATAACCTCAAGATGGTGGCTGTGCACATTTTTTAAATTAAGTTTTTATTTCAGGTGTATTAATCAAGCGATCAGAGTGAACGTTTGAATAATGAACCTACTCAAGCATCGTCATCTGATAGTATATAACTCTATGCCTACTTCAAAATGGCGACCAACCGAAATATTTAGACGGTTCTCAATATCTATTAAACTATGATAACAATCAAACTGAAATTTTGTACGTTGATAGAGATTATGAACATAAGTTCACCTATGGAAATTTCAATAACCTGGTCAGCACAAATGCAACATGGTGGCAACGCGAAATTTAAATATTTAAAATGAAGTTTCTCGCGATTTTACCATACGAGCGCAGTGAAACTTAGTACGGTAAATGCTAGGACAAATTTTCATCTACTGACGCCTAATTTATTTCAATTGTTTCATAACCTCAAAATGGTGCCTGTGCGAAATTTTAATATCTCGTTTTTATTTCTTGTGCTGTAATTATGCGATTGAAGTTTAAATAATAAACCTACGCATATATCTTCATCTAATAGTACAATACTCTATGCCCTACATTATATAAAGATACTACATGGCGACCATCCGAAATATTTAGACGGTTCTCAATATCTAAGAATGTATTACAGCAATCAAACTGAAGTTTTGTATGTTGATTGAGGCAATTAACATAAGTAGGATATAAGAAAATAGGCTGTATAGTTCTTCATGCAACTACTTGTTCAGTATTGCCTTAGTAAACAAAATATTGGTGCTTTTCAGTCGGTCAACACAATTGTACCCAAATGAGATGGGTTATTCCCTAATCCTAAAAAGAATACATGAAATTACTATTACACTTGACGATCCAAACTTGTCTACCAAGTGTATGTATTAATCTCATGTTTTTTTTCGGGATTAGGGAATAACCCATATTATTTGGGTACAATTGTATTGACTGACTGAAAAGCATCAAACAGTCCAATTGTATAGTCATTGTCAGGTGCGCAGTAGAGATATGCCACACTCGATGGATGAGATGGGAATCTTAAACGTTCGAAAAGCTCAGGTTCGAATTCCAACACCAACATTGGTCATCCTAAAAGTCATTATTACCGGAGAGACAAGCAACAAAGGTTAACGTAACTTATTTTTGACTCATTTTCAACATATGAAATATAAGCTTAAGCTTATGAGATCAACTTCTGTGTATATGTGTTTGTCTGTAGGCCACACGAATATCCTTTTATTTTATTTAAGAGAGTGATTTTAATGAAACTTGGTAAGGACGTACCGCTACACCGTCCAACTCCGACAGTGCATTTCTAATTTCGATAAATGCCACCAAACCAATATGTCATTCACGCGAAAAATCTTACCAGTAATCAATATCTCCGAAACTATAAAAACAATCAATCTGGAATGTCATACAGTGAAAGGACACTAAAGTAAGGTCACATATCTGACTTTCAGAAACCTGATAAGCATGAAACCAACATTGGGCCACACGATTACAAATATCGAAATTCAATTTTCCTGGTAGACTAATCATCTGAGCGCAGGGAAACTGGGCATAGTGAATAATAAAGAAAGCTCTTCAGTCGGCCAACACAAATGTTTGTGTCCAATTACAGTAGGCGGGAAAACAAGTATTTATATGCCCTAAAGTGAAAACACTACATAAGATATTTATCACAAAATAAAGCTTTTATGTACTTAAATGGATGGCAAGTTTGGAACGTCAGCATTCATCCTCAGATCCTGCTCACTTAGGCTTAATTAACTGCCATGTTTATGAATTACACTTATGCACAAATATATAACAATGTTAAGATTACATACGCTTGTAAAAACTTGCCTAACGCGTCAATCTTATTTCCAGATGTTATTGTTCATTACTTTGGTTGCTACGTTAATGTTGATGTATTTTAAATGGGTTAACCTATGTTCTTTTGAATTATTATTGTGACCAGATTCAAAAGTGAGGTCTACACTATTTTGTTAATTATGTTCTTAATCAACCGTTCCGCGCCGTGTTATAAGCCCTACGCCAAAATGAAGCCTGCGCCACCTGTTGTTGCTATTTTATTTCTTGTTAGAACTGATCTGATGTTAGATCTGATGATGATCGCTTGACGATTGAAACTGGTCATCCTAGTGTATTTATTAATCTCATGTAATTTTTTTCAAGATGAGGGTATAACCCAAATCTTTTGGGTAAATTCGTGTTGACCGACTGAGAAGAACCAAACTTTTGTTTTCTAAGGCAACATTGAAATGAAATGGCTGCAAACCCCATAATAATGTATATTAATTTATTATTATTGACTAATGGGTAATTCTTTAAATACCGATTTGTGTTCATTTAGATTAATGATTATTACTGCCAAAATATCTAAGTTCTAGTACATAACTTTCTGATTTGCATTTAAGGGGTTTCATGCCCTAGCGATCACACAATATTCAATATCTCTGCAACTATTTGAGAGATTTTGTAGAATTCTCGACCCTGTGTACGTACTAGAAATATCTCCTCCATTTTCTCACTGTCGATGTGATTACATGATGACATGGTTTGCTCGTCAAGCGAGAATCGTCCGATTTTGTAGCTCCTAGGAGCGTTAGTGTTTTGAGGACCGTGTCCGTTAGCATTGTGGACTTTGGTAGTGTTTTGAAGAGGTATTTTGTCTTGTAGATTTGACATTTTATGATCTGATTATGCTCACTTGACCACCGAAAAATGTCATTCTTTCAATTCCCCTTTTCTTGTAATATGTGAAATAATTTTCACCCATATGCAATTCTTTTCATATTGTATCACATTTCCTTATAATCGGGATTGAATTGTGTGAACTGACTGAACTGTTACAATATCAATTATTATTAGGGTAATACTGAGAAGTTTTATATACAGTACCTCACTGGTCAGAGCAACTCGGAGGTCACGGGTTCGAGTCGCGCAGGGTTCATATATTTTCAAAATCTACATTCTATTTAAATGGATTTACAACACACAGCCTAATATCCGAAAGCTTTCATATATAAAAGGTTATCTAACTTTCTTTCTGCAATTGACTAGGCAGTATTGATTTTACATTGCATTAGAGACGATAATTTAAGAATATTATTGTACTGTATATGGTTACAAAGAGTATGAAGCAGTAGTGTCGCAATGAGACTAATGGTGTTGCTGTGTGTCAATCAGACGTGAATACAAAGGAATCAGTGATTGCCTCACTGTATACGTGAAGAATACCGACCATGACTCTCTTTCACTTGTATATTAGATTCAAGGTGGTGTGGTCGCAAAATTTGAGTAACTGGATAAGAGTATAGCAAATTAATCGAAAATAAAAGCTGATAGGAACGACGAACAAGAAAGAATACCAATTTACGGTTAATTTCCAATGAATATATCAATTATGTTACAAACTGTAGTTAGAACTGTGTTGCTAATTTTACGAATACATGTGTATTTGTGTGTCGGAAATGAGACTAAGGGCGGACTTTCATCCGAGGGTTTCAGCAGATTATCACGTTCGACACTGAGCGTGGAAATATCAACACCTGTAAATGAATGGTTAAGCAATAATTCCGATGAAGTGGTAATTGTTTATGGGTCACAAGTGTTTGAAATGCTCTTACCAACTCTTCACAAACAAATCAATGCTGCAATAAGACTAGTGCACTATTCAGAATTTCCTAAAGGGAAACACAGTAAAGTGTTATATGATGAACTCGACGACGTACCTACTATCATCCTGGGAGAATCTGCAGAACAAATTTTAGAATTGATAGAATGGTGGAACATACACGAAGAATTTATTTATTGTCAAAGCAAGTTCTATGTCATGTTATTTAACGAGCACCCTAACACTCCCGTGGGAAATGAAAGTATTGAAATAAGGTACCATATCTTCTTCAAAACATTTTGGATCATTCACATGGTACATAAAGTGATTTTAACACATTTATTTCAGGAAAGAGGAAGTAGCGAAATTATTCAGGTGCATTACGCTCACAACCCTTTTTTACCTTTAGGCCCAGTAGATAGGGGAGTAACTCATACATTAAATCTTGATGTGGAAATAAATATTGATATGATTATACGTAAGAGATTTCAAAACATGGAGAAATACCCTTTCATTTTGGGAGGTTTTGAGAACAGTTATCAAATGAGGCGTCATCATGATGGAAGCTGGAGTGGGCCAAATTATGAGCTCTTTAAGGCCATGGAGCATGTTCTCGGTTGCAAAATGGAGTTCGTTCTGATGCATAAAGCAGATTCATCCACATATATTAGTAATTACGAGATGTGGAACATAGATTTACTGTGGAATAGGGCTGTAATTACAGGAGTTGCGAAAAGGAAAGCCTCAATAATGACTTATATTATGAGTAGTTATCACCCGTGTTTCACAATACCGAAGTCTCAGCTCATTCCTCTTTGGATGTCCCCATTCATTTCTTTTGATAGTACAATGTGGGTGTGTCTTTTGGCCTGTTATATTGTAACATCATTATTTTGGTTTTGTTTCCGTTCTCAGCATGCTCATTCTCTGGAATATAAAAGTTTTATGGACATAGTGTATGTGTTTCTCTCAGCGTCGTGGCCAAGTATGCAAAACATTAAGCGTACTTCTGAAAGATTGGCTTTGGTATTTTTCCTTTATTTTAGTCTTGTTATAGTTACTGGCTATCAGGCGGCTTTGGTTAACTTATTAACTAAGCGCGTGCGATTTCCAGAGATAACGACCATAGAGGAGCTAGTCGACAGTGAAATACAAATTGGTGTTTACAACTTAGTGATTTTGAAGAGCTACATGTTATCGGATATAGATGCACATAAGAAAATGGTACCAAAGTTTATAGAACTGGCACCCACAGATGGTTTTGATGTAAGCCAAAACTCATTAGTCGTTCCATGTCAGCATCTGTGGCTAAGTAATAATTTTGCGAAACTTTTATCTCGTAATAACAACGTGCTTATAGACGAGTCATTCGTGATGCTGGAGACTCTAAAAACTAAAACTGGTCACCCATTTAATGATCCTGCTAATGACGTGCTCGCAGTTGCTGTAGAGAATGGCCTATTACTGAGATGGGACGTTGTAGCCTTTAGAAAAGGTATGAAGCTATATGGAATAGAACCCATTCCAGATGATTCGCCTACAGCTTACACAATGGAAAACCTCGAGTCAGCCTTCTATATATTGAGCTGTGGATTATTCTGCTCGTCATTTGTGTTCATTGTAGAGCTGATTGTTAGCTGTGTTAAGAAAAGGATACTATAAATAATTCAAATTTTCATTTCCATCATCCATGCTATGACATTCGAGGTGATACTGTCCACTCTTCTCTGTTTCCTCTGGGCTATCGGGGAGTCATATCCAAGGTTGTTTTACAGGCAGCTTTAGTCTCCTGGCTGCTAGTGTCTTGATGAACGGAAAGAGGTTGATTGTTAGTGATATTTGACCTTAGTATGGCAAGAGGCTGCTGTCTTCTGATGAGGGTTACTCATATATTACTGACTTCAGGTAGCCAGTAGACGGACGGGTAAAAAGGAGTATGCCAGAGATGACGTGTATTATCTGCCAGAGTCAGACAATAATCGGTTGTTCAATAACACCCCTGGGCAGTATTTTGCTGTATAGTACACTAAAATCAGGGCTGTTGTACTTAAGGGACACTGGGACTGAAATTTTAGTGAAATTTGTGGAAAATGTCGATTTTCGGTATTTTCCATATTAATACACCCCTATCCCCTGCGGATCATATAGCAGTGTTTTTATCCGAATTCCGCCATTTTTAAAGCCCTGGCGAAGCTTTAAAATGCACGGTGTGTCCTTTAATCGCCCCAGCACAGTAAGTGTCCTGAAGGTTCTGAGTCTTGGTGTTTCTACAATCGAAGTATCGCAGCTGGTAAAACACCACAGAGTCATGACAAAATGGCTGTAGAACTTTTAGAACCCTTAGTTGTCAAGATTATGCCTGTTTATCAAAAGATGGCATCCGATGAGCTACTATCCAGATACATCCGTGGTGCTACTGAAAATCAGAATGAGAGTCTGCATTCTGTTATCTGGAGGAAGTGCCCAAAGGAGATTTTTATTTCACGGAAGATACTTGAAATTGCTGTTAGTAATTCTGTAGCAGAATTCTACATGGGGTGTAGTGCTACAACAGAGTTGAAATCAGGAATAAGACTAACTTCAGTATCTCATGTCACAGCATAAACACTTGAAAGATGTGACAGTCGCAGGAAGAATGTAAGTCCGCGGTCATAATTGGAGAAGCGAAAGGCAAGTCGACGGAAGGTGAAACTAACAGAAATGAAGGAGGAGGCTGCAAAACAGAAGAAGGAGGTTGTCACCTATGCTGTAGGACAATCCTAATGTCATTGGTAAGCTGAAACCTTGTAAATTGTGCATCATTTTAGAAAATTGCTGTTTTCTCGGATTCACTTTTTCAGGCATTCAAAATGTTACTCGCGTCATAAATCTTATGATATTGCTTTCAAAATGGGAATTTATTATCTTCATTGCAATGACTATAAACCTGCGGATCGTTTTTTAGATTGCACTTTTGGTATGGCTGCAAAAAAAATTCAAACTGGAAAAAATACGATTTTTTGTAGAAAAAAAACTTGGATATGAAAAAAAATTAATTTCTTGACACTCATTAATGCAATTCAAAATCGGATCCGTAGGTTTCTTCCAATTGTTATAGTGCAATAGAATATAACCTAAAAGTTACACTATCTTGTTTTTTTTAACGCGGCTGACCTTTATAAAACTTGAATAATTAGCACAATAAATGTACAAAATAATTAATATCTGGAGAACTAATCAACTTACAATGCTCACGTTTCCCACAGTGGTTTATAATATGACTATTCATAACGGTATAAAATTTCAAAGCTGTACCTCAGTTTATATAGAATTTGAAAATTTCAGTCCCAGTGTCCCTTAAGGTGCTACCAACTGCTTGCCGTGATGTTCCAGCCAACCTTCTCAGAAAGTTATTTTGTTCTTTACGTTTGGTGGTTGTTTTTCCTAGATGTGATCGCTACCAAAGGGATCTTTCCAGTATTACAACCAAGTACAATGGAGTGCAAGCACGCCAAATACAGGTTTCTGAATGTGACATGGGATTGGTAGTTAGTTTATATGTCACTTAGGGTGAACACATTTCCTTCTGTTTATTTTAAGACTTGGCCGAAGGCATCATTGTGTCGTGAGCATCCATTCTGTTTCAGCAAAGTGAGTTCTTTGGGCAGGGAGGTTAATGAATTTCCGTGACAAAGTCTACACCAGTTGAAAGGGTGGGAAAAACTGCCTCTTGTGCAAGGCCGTGAAATCTGTGAAATCTGTTCTGGTGATTATATGAAAAGATTAGAAATAATTTGTCATGTCACACAAGGCACTGCTCTGATGAGTTTGGCAAGACAATACTGCATGAAGAAGTTTTCAATAATCCATGTATGTTTCTATGCACTATGTTCGTTTAATTCGTTGTCCAATACCAATTGAGGACTTCAGGCAGACACGTGTTAAAGTCATTCGCTATTGCCTAGAAATTAAAACATCTTTGACGTGAAATATTTTGTGACACAAATAAGGAGAATACACTTGTTCGTATGATAACTTTCCTGTACAGAATCACCTTCCAGCAAAGCAAGATTGAGTGTTTTGGTGGCAGGATTAACTTCAACTAATTGCTGACTTTTTAATTTTAGTTCCATTCTTCTGACTTTCGCTGAAAAATACGAAGCTGGAATGTATAATATAATGTATAATATGTGTACCTCTGGCAGACACACAATTTTACCTTTTTAGTTTTCATCCTGAATCAGTATAAGTATAAATACTTGACATTGACCTGTTCGATATAGGTATTCATTTGTTGTACCATTTTAATTAGATGTGTGAATTGTTGCTTTCATATTCAGATTAGATGGCCTTGAGCGTTTCGGTTGAATATACAGTATTACGATTGAAGGATACATTTGTGACAGATATTAAATTTGTTGAAATGTCGAGTATCATGATGAAACATTTACAATTGAAATGAAATATTGTGAGTTTACGAACTCAGGAGTGGTTTTTTGTCTTTGATACAATAGTAGTCTATTATTCTCTATTAATATTTGCCTCTGTTTCTACATGGGTGTATTTTTGCTGAATAAATTTGGTGTTTCATTTAAATCATACTAATATATAAAAATGAGATGGTGTGTGTCTGTCTGTGTGTTACTCAATAAGGAACCACTGGTCCGATATATATGAAATTTTGTTTGGATGTTGCTGAAGTACCAGGTTTACATATAGGATACTCTTGATTTCGATATTTTGCAGTATTAAGAAAAGGCGACCATTTTAGTGACGTCACTACACCCTTTGGTTTCAAAATTTCATATTTCCATATCAAATAAAAAGAAAACGCTAAGAAATAGCAAAATTTTGATGGCACATATGAGCTTTAATATGTATTTTCCTATCCGAAAGGTCCTTATCACCTTTCGTGTATCTCCAACAGTTGGCGAGTAAAACCCACATTTGTGACGTCACTAAACCCTTTCGTTTCAAAATTTCTTATTTCCATTTCAAATAAAAAGAGAACGCTAATAAATAGCAAACTTTTGATGGCATACGCGTTCTTTAACATTTAATTTTCTATCCGAAAGGTCGTTATCACTTTTCGTTTATCTCCAACGGTTATCGAGTAAAACTTAAATTTGTGCAATAAAACACGGTCAACACCGAGCGGTCCAGTATATCTCTATATATATAAAAATGAAAGTTTGTGTTTTTTTTCTGAATTTCTACGGAAATTTGAGTTATTTACGCGTTTCAGACCGTTTTATGATGGATGCGCGCGAAAATATTATTTTTGTCTGTCTGTCTGTTTGTTTGTTTGATTGTCTGTGGACAAATTTGTTCCCTTATAACTCGAGAACGGCTGGGTGTATCAACGTAAAATTTGGTACAGATATCAATCAGAGGCACGACACTAATCATTGATGTAACTCTTCTCCGTACCTCTCATAAGGGTCTACCCCCTTAAAATACATGCTGAAATAGGAGTAGAAGGACGAGACAAAGCTAATTTTCAGCCCCTCAATGTGAGAGACAAAACGGGCCCCCGAAAACTACATTTTAAGGCTCTAAAACCAACCGTTTTTGAGATATTCCCAGAAATCTAATTTCATTTAATAAACTAATGAACGAATGCAAGCCGGTAACCATGGCAACATATTCTTAGAGGTCCATCTATTGCTGTAAGACGCAATGCGAGTTTATTCCATTAATTACATTAGTGTGAAAGTTTGCAAACGGCTGGAAGGTTATCACGGAACCAAATTAAGCTGTAAAATTCATCAATACGTATAATGCGTTTAAGGGGGTCAAGGGGTACTCTAGATTTTTTTCACGCGATTTACACCTGCGGGTGTGGTACGGCAGGTCTATTATATTCCTATCCCTATATTATTATTATTAGTAGTAGTAGTATTAGTATTATATTCTGGCGTACAACGACGAGACAAAGCGCCTCGGTGCCAGAAACAAAACTCGGGGGCCCTAAAGGGTCTTCGAAAACTAGATTATAAGGCTCTAAAATCTACAGTTTCTGAAATATTCCCAGAAAACTAATTTAATTTAATTTAACAAACTAATTAAGGAATGCAAATCGGTAACCATGACAACATTATCTCAAGGGGTGACATCCAACTTTCCATCTATTTCTGTAAGAAGCAATGTCACTCCATTTATTACATTTCTGAGAAAGTTTGCCAATGGCTATAAGGTTATCACGGAATCAACGTAGACTGTATAATTCATCAATGCAATTAAGGGGGTCAAGGGGTAACCTAGAATTTTTTCATGCAATTTTCACGTGCGACATATAGTGCAGATGGTCTATTATATCTCCTAACAGCAACATTATTTTCAAAGATTCCTGAATTGAATCAGCATTTTTGCGTCTTTTAGGAATTTGGGCCATTTGAGGCCAAAGAACCTGAATTTTCATGCACCACAAGCCTTTATAATTTATGAGAGAGGTCTTTCTGTGTATGGGGACCTAACACAACGTAGAGGGTCAGTTTTTATGTGACGTGTATTGCGTTTCGTCTACAAGGCTTTCAATTCTATTTCACGACAGGAATTATACGTTAGGTGAATTTAGTTTGAGAGAACATTATAACTAATCTTTTTTTTCTTTTTTTTTTTTTGTCGACAGACGGGTTCATCATAAGGATGATTTTTACCCATATTTGGATATCTGGGTGATACGTTGTAGACAATAGAATTGTCTGTCTTTCAGTGTATCTTTATGTACGCCTATAACTCGTGTTCGGGTGCTTGGTGCATGGTAAAATTAGGTATGGTTACCATGAGAGTCAATACACCAATCTTTTATAAAACACTTTACCGTACTTTTCATACAGTAGAAGGGTGGATATAGGGAAAAACTTCTCAAAATACATATTAAAATGGGCGAAATATAAAAATTATCCTAGAAGGACGACCAAAGCATATGTTGCGCATCTCAATGTGAGACACAACATTCGGGAGTCTATAAAGGGTCTTCGAAAACCACATTTTAAGGCCCTTAAATTAACAGTGTGTATGATATTCCCAGAAAACTAACTTCGTTCTAATAAACTTATGAAGGGCGCTATCCATTGCAACAGTAGCTCAATTGATGTCTGGTGTTAACACCGAACACCGTTCGACGAACGGGTACTTCTGCTAGTATTAAATAATAACATGTGTGTACCTGTACTGTGTTGCCCTTTTCTAAATAATGACATTGCATATTTGTGACATCATGCTTGTCTTGCGCATTTGATTAAATAGCACCCCGTGGCATCTACCCCATCCATGCAAGAACCGACTTTTTAAGAATGACTAACAATAGTTAAGATTTGAATTTTGGAAATATAGAAATTCGCTTCTACTAATAGATGCCTTCCTTTACTCTATGTAGCCGCCAACGCGGGTAAAGGATTTAAGTATGTATTTATTGAATATCCGAACAGTTTGAACCCTATTGTACATGAGTATATTAGGGTTATAATTTTGATCGGTTAATTGTTATTGGTCCTTAACACAAAATTATGAAACTACATTATTGTTGATGTGGTGAATGAACTTAAGGAACTGTTTGTAACAGCATGATTTCATAAACAGGTGGAATAATGTTTTTGAAAGTTCCATATTACAATTGTTCAGGTGACACTCAAAATCGAATCTTGTCTTGCCAAACATGGCACAGTCGAACAGTAAATGGTCCACCGTTTGAGAAGAGCCACATAAGAACAAGTAATCGCCTTCAATATTAATTTTAAAACGTTCGAAGTAGCACTTAAACTTTCCATGACCAGAGAGAAACTGCTTAAGGATGAATTCGGGCACTAATGTTTTGCTCTAGAGTCGGCTATGTATGTCGGAGAAAAATAAGTCTTTTGTGCCAGAATCTTTTGTACTGGATGCCCAGAGGTTGTTCCACTGTCTTGTTAGATGTTTTTTGATTTGGGCTTTGGCATAATTTTGTGGTGGAATATTTCATGAAATTTCTATGTTGGATGAGGAGGCATCTCTTGCGAGGATGTATGCCAGTGTGTCCTCGGATCCAGGAATGACAGACATGTGGGCACTGCTGTGCTCTAGATCTTACTATAGCAGCAATTGGTTGGCTTGAAATACTGAGCACCTGGATGACAATTTGTGTTGGACTGAAAACACTTAGCTGTTGTTCTTGTAGACAACGAATGCACATCCCACTTTGTCAGATTCAGTGTTATTAGGGGTGCGGGAGCCGTCTGTATAAATATAGTAGTCGGGGTTGATCGAGCAGCTATTGCAAACATAAGGCTTGAAGATACTAGGGTGACCAGATTCCAGGAAGTGACAGTTTTTCTCCACTTCGGATTCAAGAATTGGTGCAGGAGATGTTATGTTATTCTTCATTAACGTGAGTTCGGTCGTTCCTGTGGTGATAAAGAACAGGGGTTCTATTCCAGTGTTGACAAGGGCTGCTTGCGTAGATTTGTGCGATAGGCGCGAGAAATTCGAAGGACGATTCCTATCTGAATTTGCAGAAGTTTTTCCTTAGCCCACTGCTTTCCATGAGTAGAACGAAATTATGAAGCCCAATACAGTATAAGTGGAACTAAGGTTGTTTAGTATATATAGCGGAGTACTTCAGAGTTTATTCCCCATGACGGCTTTCACGCGGTAGCAATGGCCTGAAGAAATTTATCTGATTTAAGCTTTAGGTTATTGAAATGTTGCCTGAAGGTTAAATGTTTGTCCAGTAGGACTCCCAGATATAAAAGTGCTAGTGCGATTTCCTGTCCGTTCATCGTGAGTTGTGGCTTAATCAGATTTCTCCTTCTCGTAACAACCATAGCTTTAGTTTTCAGTGGGTTAAATTGCAGCTTGTTTTTGAAACCTCAGTCGAACCAAGTATGTAGCGCTGTGTTAGCTCGAGTGCTTAAATCAGCATCATTGTCAGCTCCAATTAACAAAAGCGCATCATCTGCGTAAGAATCAATCTTGCAGTCATTGGGAAAAGGTTCTTGGAGGACGTCATCACACAGGATATTCCAAAATCCTAGGCTGCAGGTAGATCCCTGGGGGCATCCTATGTTGATCTATTTAGTTGAAATTGCTGTTCCAATTTGAAGTTTTACTTTCCTGTTGCTGAATTACGCTTGAGTGATTTTGTACAGATTACGTGGGCATTGCTTCTCCTTTAGTTGATACAAAATTTTCGGCCACCAAGCGTCATCAAATGCACCTGTTATGTTCAAAGAGGTTAATAATCCTAGTTTCCGCCCTGATAAGACGTTCCTAATCCAGTCCGTTGTATAGAGAACAGCATCTTCAGTAGATTTTTGTGGTGTAAAGCCATACTGAGATTGGGATAATATGTCGTGGCGATACAAGTGGTTCATAATTCTGTCGATTATTAGCTTTTCCAGAATATTTCTTAGAAATGGCAGAAGGCAGATAGACCTGAGAGACTTAGCCGTAAACTTTGTCAAGGTGCTATCGTTAGGAATTACCTTCACTACTGCGATTTTCCACGAGGTAGGAAAATGGTTCAAGGATACGCACTTGCTGAACAGAGTGACAAATAAGGATGGAAGACAGGTGTGGATATTTTTGATTATGTTGGCCGATATGCCATCCTAGCCTGGAGCTTTCTTATCATTTTGTTGTAGAATGATTCGCTCAACTTATTCATGTGAGAACAAAACGTCATCAGCTGTATCAGGGGGGGGGGGGGGGTTCGTGGATGAGATTCTCACTGCTCTTTGTGCTTCTGTATCCTCGGTTTCTTGTGAAAAAAAAACTTTTTAGTAGAGCACTTGCGGTATCAGAAAAGGTTTTAGTGTAGCCAAGTTCAGTCTCTATTGAGGTAATGCTGTTGAAATTTTTGCCTTCCTGGTAAGATTCTGAATAAATTCCCAAGGTTTAGCTTTTGTAGGGATTGAGCAGAATTACTTCCAGCATTCGGATTTTCTTTTAAGGATTAAATTCTTGTATTCCTCTTTGACTGCTAGGTAAATATTGTGATATCTCTGACAAAGAAGTGGGCAGCAGCTTCGTTTATGTCGCCTATCACAGGCCAGTACACGTTTTCTCATAATTGCCAATTCTTCATTCCACCAGAAGTTTTACACGGTTTGTGAATAGATTTACTTCTGCCATTTTGTTTATGGCGTCAGTTAATTTATCTACTACGTCGTCTAATTCGGTGACAGTGTTGCATGAAGCTATTTCTTCTGTTATTCTTAGTAGGTTTCTTTTGGTAGCCTGTTGAAAGTGAGACCATTTAACATTTCTTGTTCTATAGGTCCTAGTTGAGCAATTATTAGCATTTATTAACGGTATTTCTGTAGTCGAATTTAAGGTCATTATAATTAAAGAGTGGTCGGAGAGCCTTGATACGTCACTTACATCCCAATCAGAGCTGAGAGGGAGAAGTGCAGAACTGCATACACTTACATCTAAATAGCTCTGTGAATTGGTGCATCTGTAAGTTGGTTTATCACTATTGTTTAGTATGGTTAAATGAGAGGAGTTGCAAAAGTCGTAAAGAAGTCTGCCTCTTGCGTCCTTGACGGGGCAGTTTCAAGCCCCTTGTTTAGTGTTGAAGTCCCCGACGATTAGGAGAGGTTTTCCCTTTTAACTCGTCACATATCTGTTGATGGTCGACCAGATCCACGTCAATCATGGGCGCCCATACGGGGGGGGGGGGCAGGGGGGACCATGCCCCCCCCCCCCGCCTGGATCCTTGAAAAATAAAACTATATGAAAATCAGACTGAGATCAAACGCTTTTTTGTTTGTTTTCAAAAGTGCTTACAGTATTCTAATTAATTTGTACTAAACATAAATACAGATATTTAACATTCCGACAGGCCAAACATTAAATACTGTATAGTGGCAGTGGGCGCATTAAGCCTGTCTGGCACACCTCAGAAATCTGAATTTTTAAAAATTACAATATTTGCTGAAGATTAGTTTTGCTTCTATTAGTGAATACACTCATTCGTTCTCTACATAGTCTATTACGTAATGGTGCTCGATCAGGCCCAATCTGACTCGCATATCACTTTTGCAACAACAGCAAATGTGTAGAAGTGTCATTGACAAACTGGCCGATATTGGCCGATATGGACTTGAATGTCATGTGGAAAGACGTAACTACTGAAAGGTAGTTGACGAATATGTTGACGAATATGAGGTAAGAATTAACTCGTGCGCCCGTCAGATCAGTAGCACCCACCGGAAAGTTAAAATCATCCTACATATTATGTCAGTTATGCAATAGTGTTGGTGTGCTTTCGCTTTAAATTAGACACTTGAGTAATATTACAAAGGAATGTTGTAATTTATATGCGCGTAGCCTACATTCCATTCGTGTGTATTGTTTTCACTATGAACGGCCGCCTAGACTGTGTCAGTGTGCTTACAGTATTATTTATTAATTTTGTGTGCATCTTCTACGAATGGATTTGTATTTAATTTAAAGGTAAGTAATGTTATCTTTTCTTATTATATATAATCCAAAAAGGAGGTACTCACTCGTTAATCATAGTATCTTTGTAACCACAAGGGCTATGAAAATGAAATTTTGCATGTTCATTACTCCCAGAGGCGTCAAAACCCTAAATATGGGTCTGACTGTATTATACTCTCGCCATATTACGCCGGCTCGCCTTTCCGCGTTTGTTATATTCGTGTCGCGAAATGCTGTACATTTTTATTTTAAAGGTGTGCAATAGTACGGTGGCTCATTTCTTGACAACAACGCGATTATTGCTACGAATGAACAGCAATCTAACATTGCAGTTGTAGATTCTTAACATGCAGTGTTACATTTTCTACAATCGAAGCAATTTATAATACAGTAGTTAAATTACCCTGAAATGTTTGTGCCATAATCAAAGTGAATAAGATTCGCACTCTTAATCGAATATAGACAAAATGGTGAATTCAATAGTGATAGACTTCGTAATGTTGTGTATGATTTCAATGGAACCCTCTTGCAAAGCAGGCAATTTTGGATGCGTAACATATGAGACATAAATAGGCTTACATAAATTTAAAAAAAACAAAGAAAATGATTTAGATTGTTTAGACAGTATATTATTCACTGAATAAAGATTAAGCTCGACTTGATGCTTAATTGTAATAACCAGCAATTTGAAATGGTTACGGTACTTCAACAAATTCAAAAAGATATCTGATCATCAGTAAACATAAAGATCATAACTTAAATCTTTAGGCCTAATATGTGCCTTAATTAGCCTAACAATTCTGGGAAATAGTGTAAAAAAAACTTATAAATGAAGGGTGTAAAAATGTACGTTCCAAGTTAAACGGCTGCGTGAGTAGCGCTTTTTTTTCAGGCTACTATCAAAAATCTGGAAGACATGAACACCATAGATCTGCTATTTTGCCAAAATGACACCAATTCGACGTAAATCCATACGTGGCATGCATTGTAAGAAAGGACAGAATGTAGTTATTTGATATTTAAGCCCATCTGTGTAGTTGAGTACCTCAATTTAAGCTGCACGATGACGACTGATTACCTAAATATTCGAAATTTGATTGCCGACGCTGACAGCCGCCATACCTAGTAGGCCTACGATATTTTCAACACTACCTTCAGGGAAATAACACGTATGTATCATGTGTCATGTTCCGGAGCACTCATCTCAAAACTACGGTATCGGTACTCTGAAATATCATTACTTATACACACTTGCCCAATGACACGTTATTACATAAACCGGAATTTCACTCAGAGTCAAGTACAAGGGGTGAGGTTTAAACCTGTTTACAAATAATGCAACAACATTTTACAACAATGCGAGTTATTGAATATAAACGGGGTTAATTTTCCCCTCTTTAAGGGTAGCCTTAACACACAAAAATTTTAAAAACTCAAAAAGTATTTGTATTAGATTGGTTAGGCAGTATATTATTTACGTCACAGGTACAATAATACGGCGAAATATATCACTTGTTAATTTTATAAAATTCTACGGAATTATACATATCAGTTGGTTTCATTTTATCGTCTATTATTTTCATAAACAGTGAAAAGCTTGAGCATAAGGCTCAATTACACATTGAAAGAAGTGGTTTGTTTACGTTCGTATTACCTTTCCTCTTGTTTCAGTCGAGAATGCGAATAATGGTAGTAAGAAGTACGTGATATAGTGATTTTTATCCATTTTACTTAGTGGTTAGTAATTACCAGGCGAAATATTTTTATTGACAAAACTAATTTTTACTAAAACCATAGGCATGAGTTTATCAGTTCTAATAAGAGCAATGCGAAGTATTTCTGATTGGTTGTTTAGAAGAGGAAATGTGTGACGATCTGCTGTAATGGCCAGTACAAACTACAGAAACTAGATACCGTAGCCTACCGTACCGTATTTGGAAACAGTGCTATTTAAATAATTGGGCTGATTCAGATGTTGGGATATTTCCACAGTTTAACTTAGTAATTTGGGATCATGTGAAAATATGTCCAGTTATTTAGAAAGTTGGCGAACTGGATTAACAATACCATTTTAATGAACTACGGTACTTGATTTTTATTTTTGTCGATACCACTAGTTTTTTCCGGTTTTTAAGAAATGAACATTAAGACGTTGAATCACGAAGAAAAGCGAACGTTAACGGACAAAAACTCAAAGAATACATTCCTCCCATACTTGCCACAAAGTAG
This sequence comes from Meconema thalassinum, assembly GCA_946902985.2. Classification (NCBI taxonomy): domain Eukaryota; kingdom Metazoa; phylum Arthropoda; class Insecta; order Orthoptera; family Tettigoniidae; genus Meconema; species Meconema thalassinum. The sequence goes on from OX336390.1 coordinate 275,550,025, forward strand.
CCAATGGTTTCAGAGCAGTAAAATAATGAATTTCACGAAGTAAGAAATTAAACCTTCTCTTTGTGTGTGCGTGTGTGTGTGGGGGGGAGGGGGGGCAGGTAGGTAATGAAACGAAAATATTTACTTGGCCCCCTCCTGGAAACAATCCTATGAGCGCCCATGACGTCAATATCTCGTTTTGAGTCAAGTTAAACGTTGCAGATGTAGAGGTCCTGTTGGTTTAACGTGGTGCATATAACGACTCTGTCAGCAGTGCAGTATTGTGAGAGTGAGATTATGTTTCTCGATTTCGTTCCGATTGCAGCTCGGATCCGTTCTTCAGGTGTGTTCGTTGTAGGGGCGTGATATAGAAGTCTTGTCCAAAACAGAAAACTTCATTGTTTCTAACATTGGGTTCTTGAACACATAGAATTGTCCTTTCATTATGCTTGAAATGTTAAATGAATTCTTGGGCAGGCACAACTGATTTATGGAAACTTTGTTGATAGACTTGCATTTCAGCCATAGTTAATTTTAGATTTTATGATATTGAGTATTTTCTGGTATATAGGGCAATTTAATGACGTAGCAGGATGCTGAGAATTTAATTCTTGTTGATACTTAGTTGCGTTTCTTTGGCTTTGTAATTTACAGTTATATATATATGCAGTCGTTTCATTCCGCCGCATGGCTATAGCCCCTGCGGCGGCGGGCCCCCTTAGACGGTTTCGCCGTCTCTTCGGGCCAGGGGGTTAAGGTATTTAGGAGAGGTGGAAATTTTGGAGGTGGGTGGGTTTGGTTTTAGGATTTGGAAGAAAGTGTGTGAGAATTTTGGTTGGGGTATTGCTGGGGAAATTTCGAGAATGGTGCTGGGGGCGAAGTTTTTGTTTTGAGAAGGGAGAGTTAGATGCAGGAAGGGGGATGTGGAGGAGAAGGGTGACTGCTTCATTGCGCGTATGTATAATTTTAAATGTCGAAAATTTTATGAAACAAAGAAAACGCGGAAACCACGGAAAACAACTGATGCAACTGCCAAAGCAGACAAAGGAACTTCTATTGCTCGCTCTGAGATTAATATGAATTTTAAGTTTATTGGGGAAAAAATAAAAGGGGGCTGTGTTGAAGTCCAGATCAGAAGGTGATTTTATTAGTATTATTATATAAACACACATATACATATAGATATATATATATATATTTTTTTATGGTGATGAGAAGGGAGTATTTATATATATATGCGGTGAGATGAGAAGGGGAGTGTTATAGTAGTAAAGAGACAGGAAGAAAGAATTAAATAGCTGGTAGTTTGAGGAAATTAAATGATATCGATTAGAAGGGAGTAATGAATGATGTTTGTTGAGATGCGAGAGTGGTATTGGTGGAGCGAGAGAGAGAAGAAAGAAAGCAGAAAGAAAGAAAGAAAGAAAGAAAGAAGAAAAACGCAGAGCTGGTGATGTGAGGATGGTGGCGATTTAACAAGTTGAGATTGGGGGAGGGGGGTTGAAATCGGATGAATTGAATGGGTGAATGAGGGGTGATGATGTCAACGATGGGAAATTTGACGGTGAATGTGTGTGAAGGTGAAGATGATGAAGTTTTTTTTTTTTTTTTAATTAATTGATTGTGTTGAGAAACACGGTTGTTTCGTTATTTCGAATCTGGCGAAGATGCCATCAGTGTCCAGTGGAGTAGCGTTCATAAGCAAAATAATCGGAGACTGGGTTGTTAGTCGGGTGCTGGAAGAAGTGCCCTGAGGCTGTAGATGCCGAGCCTAGTACGTACCGGGGCACGGAGCGGCTTGTTCAGGAGAGGGCACACAATGGGGTTGTTTGTTGTCTGCGCCCGTTTGAGGTAGCGGCGTTGAAGTAACTCGACGTATGTCGTTAGTGGAGGCAGTGGCATTCTGTCGACGAGGTCTGCTGTGCGGTAAGTGAATGGGAGTCTCATCGCAACGCGGACTAGGCGGCGTTCCATTGAGAGAAATGGTCGAAGGGGGCAGTCTGGGAATCCAGCCCACGCAGGATGGCCGTACACCAAAAATGTGCGTATGAGTACTTTGTAGGTATGGAGTAGTAGTTTCTCATTCAGTCCCCAGGTTGTTCCAGCCAGACGCCGGAGAAGATACGCCCGCTTTCGTGCCACAGGGAGTTTGGTTTTAAAGAAGGGGCGGAAGGTGAAAAATTGGTCGAAAAGGAGGCCAAGGTATCGTACGGTAGGGGTGGGGGCTAAGCGGCGGTGATGTAGGTGAAGAGTGAGATTTGCGGGATTTCGGGTTGGGGCGAGAGATCGCCTGCGTGGGCGGAATAGGATGGTCTGTGTTTTTCCTGGATTCAGGCGCAGATGCCATTTGCCACACCAGGAGGTGAAGAGATCGCGGTAGGGCTGGACGTGGGTGTTGATATGTTGAACAGTGGCAAACGGTGCGACGATAGCTGTGTCGTCGGCAAACTGTAGAAGTTGCATGGGAGGGGAGGGTTGGGGGATGTCAGCGACGAATAAGATGTAGAGAAGGGGGGAAAGGACGGAGCCCTGCGGGACGCCCTGTTCGAAGGGGATTGGGCGGGAGTAGTGGCCGTTGATGGTGATGCTTGCGGTGCGGTTCCGGAGGAAGGTGTTTAAAAAGCGGATGTAGGTATGGGGGAGGTCGAAGTAATGTAGTTTGACGACTAGGGCGTCGTGCCAGACCGTGTCGAATGCTTTCTCGAAGTCGAAGGCGATAAATAAAGTTGGAGCTGGACGGTTGTAGTTTTCCGCTACCATGGCAGAGAGGCGGAGAAGTTGATCCTGCGCGGAGAAATGGGGTCTGAAGCCACATTGTGAGAGGGGAAGGAGCTGATGGTGACGGAGATGGGTGTGGATTCGTTTGGTGAGGATTTTCTCGAAGGTTTTCGAGAGGACAGCGGTGAGGCAGATGGGACGGTAAGAGTCGGGGGAGGAGAGGGGCTTGTCAGGTTTAGGAAATAGAAGCATCGTGGCATGGCGCCAGGGTGTGGGGTAGAACCCGGTGCGAAGAAGATGGTTGTAAAGATGAGTCAAGGCTGTGAGAAACGATGGAGGTGCCTCCTTGAGATGCCGGTAGCGAATGGAATCAGGACCAGGGGCGGTATTGGTCGTGCGTGAGAGAGCTATGGAAATGTCCAGTTCGGTGATAGGGACATCAAGAGGGTGCGGCGAGAAGGCATGTGTGGTTGAAGGCTGAAGGTGTGGGCGTTGAGGCACGGTGGCGATGAAGTCGTCTTCGTCGTATGTAAATGTGGGGTGAGGTGCATCGCGGAAGACGCGAGCGAGTCTATTAGCAAAGATGGTCAACTTGGCAGGATCGTCGGGTGGTGCGGTGTCGTTGTAGATGATGGGGTACGACATAGGAGTAGATTTACCCGTGAGGCAGTTGAGATGTCGCCAGAACTTGGTGAGTGAGGGAGACACGCCGTTCTGCCTGGAGCAGGTCTTATGCCAAGTGAGCCTCTTATGGGCCTCGATGTAAGACTTTACTTGTCGTAGAGTCTGGCGGTGCTTTTGTAGGAAATAGCGATCCCTGGTGCGGAGAAATGTTGCGTGATAGGAGTGGGAAAGCGCGAGGAGGCGTCGGGCCTTAGGGGGGATGGGGGGTCGGGAAGGGGTGTATGGGGTAAGGGGAATATGACGCTGTGCCGCCTGTTGTAAGGTTTCTTGGAGATGTGTGGTGTATGCATCCACAGAGGATTGCGAGCTCAAGGGCTGAGTGTTGGTCTGCAACTGTTCGGAAATATAATGGCGGTAGGCCGGCCAGTTGGCCGCACAAAAGTTCTGTACCATCCGAGGTGGTGGTGTTGGGGTGTTACGAGTGGGAACCTCGAACTGCAGAAGAACTGGGGCATGGTCACCCCCGATGAGTGGAAGGACGGTGACATGCACCAAATGGAGTAGCGAGTTGTGCGCTATTACGGCATCGGGGGTGGTATTGGAGGAGGGACGGGTAGGTTTGGGTAAGGGAACGAGGGTGGCATCGATGTGGCGGAGATAGATGTCCAGGCTGCGACGTTCCAGGGCTGTGCGAGAGTGGAGGTTGAGGTCGGCCATCACCAAAAAATGGGGGAAAACCTCGGCCACGTGGGCAATAAAGTCTTTGGGGATGGGATGGTTGGGACGAATGTAGATTGTGGCGAGGTGTAGGACGCGGGATGGGAAATATATGGAGCAAATGAGGCTCTCAGGGAAGATCAGAGGGGGAGGGGGGATATGATGGCGAGTGGGGAGACGCGCGCGACTGGCGAGGGCCGAGCCACCGCGGCCTGCGTTGTTGGGGCGATCGGCGCGCAGAAGGGTGTAGCCGGGGAGAAAAGCGTGTTGGTCGCTCCTAAGAAAGGTTTCATTGAGGAGGGCCGCTTCGACATGATGGGTCCTGAGGGTGTGGGTGAGGAGAGTACGGCGGGCATGGAAGGAACAGACGTTATGGTAAAGGAGGGTGATGTTGCGGGGAGTTCCATGTCTAGCAGTTTGTAGCGCCATAGTGAGCTTATACGGCGGTGACTCGGGGGTAGTGGGAGAAGGTGAAGTGGGAGAGGGGGCCCGAGAAAGAAGGGTGGAACCGAACCCCGAAGATTTGCTGCGTGGCCAGTTGAAGCTGTGTCAGTACCAGCGGCCGTTGGTAGGGGAGGATATTCTGGAGGGAGACCACCATGAAGCGGATGAGGTCTTCGATGGTGGGGGGGAATTGGGATTGGGCAGGGGCGGTGGGTGGGTCGACGGATTTTATTGGAGCAACCGTTTCGGGGCGGTTGGGGAGAGGTGCAGGTTTTGCTTTGCACTTATAGGAGTAAGTGGGGTGAGTAAGCTGGCACTGGTTGCACCGGGGGGGCTGGGCGAGGTTCGGACACTTTCCGGTGGTGTGCGCAGGTTGTGAGCAGTGACCGCAGCGCGGCGGTTGCCGGCATTGGTCGGTGGAGTGCTCGTTATATACGAGGCACCTGTTGCACCTCAGAGCGACTGGAGCGGGGGCTTTTGAGGGTTCGACTCTGTGATGGTAGCGGTACAAATATACCCCATCTGTAAGCAGGCGGTCGACCTCGGCCTGGGTAACGAGGAGAATCCTCACCATCCACGTCGGGCCCTCGGCGTTCCGAATGCGGAAAGCCTTCCGCGCGTCTACCTGTTCAAGGTGGAGTTCCTGCAAGACCGCCTCCTCGGTGAGATCGGGGTCCACGCCCCGGATCACACACGACAAGTGCGGGTTGCGTTGCGGTGGGGGGGGGGGGGGGGGGGGAGTAGCTGGGTGTTGGCGGGCACGGATGGGTTCCGCAGTCACCTGCGGTCCAAGTTGGCGGACCACCCCGGGGTCGTGAAGAACGGCGGCTGTGGCGTCATCGTCAGTTTTGACGTAGACGCCATTGGTGGTGGCGGTGACGGTGAAGTTGGGGTGGCCGAGCACTCGGCGCAGCGCGTCAGTGAATAAGTACTTGTTGGCGTGGGTGTGGCCGCGGAAAAGGAAAATGTGTTTGTATGCTGGCTCGGAGGCCTTGGTAGCATAGGAGGGCAAAGAAGGAGATATCTGGGAAGGAGTGGCTGTGGTGGGGGTGAAGTGGGGTATGGTCCCGGTGGATGGAAGGCGAGGGTCGTTGGGAGAGATCAGAGGGGCCATCGGCGGCGGGGAGATGCTGCAGTGGCGGCGAGAGTCAGTGGCTATCTCTTCCATCCCCTCGTGCACCCGCAGACGGGAGCGGTGCGTTCCCCCCTCAGTATCGGAGGCATCGGACGCGCGCCGCTTCTCTGGACAGCTCGGAGTCTGGGGAACGACAGGCGGCAAAGCGAAATGGGTTCCAGGGGATTTAGGGGGAGGTGGAAGGGTGGGTGCCCTCCCTGGCTTAGGTATGGCCCCTTTGGAGGAGGAGGAGTTGGAGGTGCTGCGCGAGGCAGAAGCTTGGGAGCGGCCGGGTGAAGTTTTTCCTTTGCCTTTACCCATAGTGAGCTATAGGAGGAATATAACAATTATATGACGGAAATGAGGATAGGAGGTAAAGTGGGGCACTATTTCAGAGGTAGCTGCAAGGCCTGGCAGCCTTCTAAAGTAAGGTGAGGGAAGGTGAGGGAAGGTAACGGGCGAAGCCGAGCCGAGCGACGCACGGGATGTATTGGAGAAGGAAGGTGAATTATGGGCTGTGCTGGTAGTGGGAAATGAAGGAGTAAGTGAGATAATGTGAAAGTATTATAGGAGCAGCTAGCCACTAGCTCACTATAGCTGTATGAAGTGTGAATGTGTTATGTGTTTGCGTAGTGTGACAGGGGCTGGTGCTGGGGGATGAATAAAAGTGATGAGTGGAATGGAAGTGTGAGCAGGCTGCGCGCCCGACACCAACGAAAAGAGGCTAGCAGCTGTGAGCTCGGTGAAGGATGTAGCGTGCAAGGTCACTGAACGCTAAGGCGATGACGTAGAACTTGATGCTGAATAGAAGAGATGTCGTAGATGAACTGAAGTAATGAAGTGCTGGAATATGGCGTTGCGAAGATTGTAGCGATGTTCAGTTGGTGTAGCGGAGATGAGGTTAGAATAAATAAGTTGCCGGTAGTGGGCCACTAAGGGCAGATGAAATGTAGAAACGTAGAATTACGAAGCGAAGAGTAGATGTTGAAATGTACAAAATTATGAAGACGAAGTAACACTGACTGCAATGCAGTGGTGTGACGTGAGCTCCACGTGGCCAGACGAGGTCGCCTCGAAGGATCCAGAAAATTCGAGAAGAAGACGATGGCGATGACGTGGTTATGACGTGGCGATAACTGGATGATGACGTAGAAAAATTCTGGTGATATTCGGCAAGAATGACGTTCTTCGGAATAGTCAGAAATAAGATGTTTACAGTTATTGCACTCAGTCTTAACTTTCGAACAGTCTCGAGAGTGGTGAGCGTCTGAGGAATGTGAACAGCTCTGTTCCTTAACCCAATTTGTGGAGAAATGTCCGTAGCCCTTGCAGTTGTAGCAGCGAATCACGAAAACGTGTTCACTGAAGTTGAACCTCATGTTTCTTACATAGAGCTTCTCGCAGTTCTGTAGTGCCTGGTAGATTGCAGGACTAACTTCAACCACGGCGTAGTTTGTGCTGCCATCTCGTGACTTCCTCATGAAGCGAAGAGCTATGTCGTCGGGATTAGTGGTGAGTGCACATCTTACAACTGGATTCTGATCCACTATGGGCGGAATTACTTCGTTCTCCGGGACGTTAACCTCAATTCCATGTATAATGAATGATACGCGGATTCTTTTGGCGAGGTATTCTTGCCTTCAGCTGGGGATTGTTTGTCACAATTCTGTTCACCATTGTCTTACATTCGTTTTCATTTCTTAACTCAAGCACTACTTCTTTGTTTCGTATTTTCTAAATCTTCTCTACCCCTACTTTCAATGAATTTGCCTTCGTAGGAGACTGAAGTAATATTAGTGTCTGTTCATAACCCTTCACTCCGTCAGATTTTTTAGGGGATACAAGGACCACATGTTTGGTTAATACTGCTGTGGTGAAGTGATTTGGCCTCGATTTTACTACCTCCGTGTAAGTTGCTTGTTGCTTACCTGACTGTGCAAAGTCGGCCAGCCTTGTAATCTCCTCTTTGAATGTGTCCAGAGTCTTTTTGATCACATCCACGGAAGCTAACACTTCTTCACACCAACTTTAACTTTAAAATACTGTTAATAAAGTTCACTTTTTGTTCTGCGCACTGATACAGATCGTCTACATTCACCGCCATCTATTACAGAGGGAGTATGTATGATCCACTTCCTTTCAGATTTGCTTGCTGAATTCCTTCTCGCCTTGATGACAGGGAAGCTTTCCCGTTCCTGAATGATGCGTCTCGCGCGAACGTGCACTGCTTCAGTGTTTTTTGTCATTTTAAATGATCTTGTCGACTTCATCGTTACGCTGAGGTCTGGCGTTACGTTATGGTGACGGGACGAAATGTACCGAGAATGCATTGAGGCGTGTGAGGATTCGAATGTGAGATCTCTAACCGACAGGCACCCAGTTCAGTCGTGATGAGTGCCTTTAGACCATTGGCTGTACTCAATGATATTCACTTATCTGAATGGGTAAACAGCGATATGTCGATATTAACCCCTGTGAATCAATGTATCAACTGTGTCGTTAATGATCGAGCTCCCGTCCATAACATGACGCAAGAGAAATACTGACAGGACATTTTCATCATCTGGAAATAAATATGAACACTAGTTCCGTAGTTTATGTCGTAAATGTTGGAATGACGTAAATTATGGTAAGCTTAATGGACGACACAGGATATAATCAATCAAAGTTATGAAATAGTTATAATTGAAGGAACTGTATACTTGTCTCGGGGGCTGCTTGGCGCAGTCGGTAGAGGCGCTGTGCTTCTAACTGAAAGGGAGTGGGTTCGATCCCCACCTAGGTAGTGGATTTTAGAAACAAAACTACCACTTTCGGAACCGCAAATGGCCCTGGGGTTCACTCAGCCTACACCAGAATTGAGTACCAGGGTAATTCCTGGGAGCAAAGACGGCCGGGCGTGGAGCTGACAACTCCATCCCGTAGTGCCGGTGTCACAAAAAGTGGAAGCCTCTACCTTCCACTACTCCCAGGGCCTCCATGGCCTGTACGGAGTTGGCTTTGCTTTGTATACTTGTCTCATCTTTTCATTCATTCACAATAACAATAATCCAGGCATTGTACTGTACATCCACTCACTTCTACCATTCATAAAGCGACTGGAAAGATAGAGAAACATGTACGTAAACCAGCGATAGCAAATTACTGTAAGTTACATTCAAGGACATGAAGTAACTACTACGTGATAGTTGGATAACATGAGTGCAGAATACGGTTGTTGTGAACAATACACCATCCGACATCATTCTGCAAATCATAAAGGCGTGGTATTGTTAGAGGAATGGTTTGTTGTGACATAGTTGAAAATAATAGAATAATGGTTAAACTATGGCTGAAAGAATTTCACTAAAATAAATCTTCTACAGTATTCAAGATTTTCTCTTTTATGAACAGAAGTTGCAAGTTTCATAATTCGCCCCGAAATAAGGTGGAGTCTGTGATAAGGCAAGGGAAAATATAACTACTGTTTATTTTTATTTGTGAAGAAGATATTTCAGCACAAGGGATCCATCCATCCATCCATCCATCCATCCCATCCATCCAATCCCATCCCATCCCGTCCGTCCGTCCGTCCGTCCGTCCGTCCGTCCGTCTGCCTGTTTATTTATTACACTTTCACGCAAAATCTACTCAATAGATTAAGCTGAAATTATGCACCTACATAGTCTGTAACTTTGGATTTACCGGTATATATTATTGTTGAAACCAATTTGAAATCGTAAGAAAGATTTGGGGCAACGCTAGTCATTTCTTATTGCTTTTGAATCTAAAGCGCTTTCGAAGTAAGATGATCCTACGTAGATACCAGGAATAGAGTATATGTACTTGGTTGTCGACTAAGTGGGTATCAACAAATTCTACCAACGTTGTAGTGAGGTGTTCTTCCTGCCACAATTCGTACAGTATACCTTAGAGACTTGCTTCACTTAATACGAATGTAGGATCACTTCAGCTGTCCAATTTCTGCTTCAGAAGTCAAATTAAAGGTTATTCTTAGAAACGTAGGCTGTACTGCCTGCGGAGAGGATGACGTTAAGTTTAATCTGAAAGCTATACATGACACTCTCGAGACAGAGAGAAAGAGGACAAAAGTGCATCGATTCTCTGTCTTGTTGCGGATATTATAGGCCTGGAGGGCACTGAAGAGCGCGTTCAGCCAAGATGTACGATACTGGCTGCCTATTCGTGAGTAGAGCTCCGGGCACTGGTTGCGTGTGCTGAAAACGAACTGAATACACACGTTCTTTAAGAATTGCACTCTCACGACCATGTTCGTGGTATCAGCTTTTAGGTCATGTATTGCACAAAGAATACAAACTATTTTGACTGGAGGTAGAGCATTAAATGTTCGACCCAGGTGGAACATGATCTCGCTACTACTGGCCTCTGACCACTGAGTTAATAAGGAGGAATTTCAATTCTCATTGGCGATAGATGTATGGCCAAGGGGAAGCCAGTTTAAGGCTTTCCCAAACACTTTGTTACAGCAGCACAGGACAACGGCGTATAAAGCCAGAAATCGCAGGTTCATATTAGCAATTTCATTTTATATCTAAATGGTAGTTCCTTTTGATGTTAATTTGTATTAGGAGCTTGATACATTTTTGTTCATCAACACCATGTACTTGGGTGTGTGTTGAATATGTCTGATAACCGGCTTTCCTGTGATCACCGTAGTAATGTAAGTAGCACACTGACTGACGCGAGATTCCTTCGGAAGCTGGTAAGTGGCGGAATTGATTCTAATGAGTTGTTAGTCAACTTGGGTTTTCACGGCCTTCAGAGAATCACAAGACAGAAGTTCCCCATGATCTTAGGTGTGTATAGAAATTGTCTGATAACCTGTGTTATTATAATGTTTGTAGTAGTGAGTAGGTAAGTATCGGGAATGAGGCGTTGTTTGGAAGTTATACCAATAGAGTTGAGGAAGCTTGAGAAAACCACTTCCAGGATATCTGAGGTGGGAATCGAACCCACGTCTTCTTAGTTTTACCTCACGAGGGTGAGTGTGCGCAGATACAGCCTCAGACCAGAATTAAATTACTTAGCAGAGTCGGGATTCAAACCCGGACCTCCGGAACAACAGCGATGAATGCTAGCCACTACACCTGAAAGTAACTACTAGAGTACTTCTGCTAGAGGCCATGTCAATGTTCCGCCTCACTGCGTGTTCAGAGACAGATGACCTTGATATTTCTACCCTTTAACACAGTGCTTTTTTCAAGGGGAACGCGGGGGTACGCGTACCCCTTAAACATAAGAAAACTGTTTAATAAACAAGTAGTTCCGTGAAGAAATATACAGCCTATTTTCATATATCCTACTTATGTTAACTGCCACTATCAACATACAAAATTTCAGTTTGTTTGCTGTAATAGATTCGTAGATATTGCGAACCAACTAAATATTTCGGATGGTCGCCATGTAGGATTTTATATATGTAGGTCCTAGAGTTATGTACTGTTACATGAAGATTATTGTGTACGTGTAGCATTCAAATTTCAATCGCATGATTAGAACACAAGAAGTAACAAGGAGATTTTAAAATTTCGCACAGCTGCCATCTTGTGGTTATGGAAACAATTGAAATAAATTAGATGCCAGTGGATTAACATTCGTATAAGGATTTACCGTACCAAGTTTCACTGCATTTGGATGGTTAAATTGAGAGAAACGTCCGTGTGAATATTTATTCTTCGCGTCGCCGCCATGTTGGATATGTGATCACCAGGTTATTTAAAGTCCTATATGTGAACTTAGATTCATAGCCCCGATGAACAAAAAATCAGTTCGATTGCTATAATAGATTCGTAGATATTCAGAGCCGTCTAAATAAATCGGATGGTCGCCATGTTGGATTGTTAAATGTATAGGCCAGAGAGTCATGTAGGCCTACCATTAAAGGAAAATTATTGCGTAGGTTCATTATTCAAACTTTCACTTCGATCGCATGATTACGACACAAGAAATAAAAACTTAATTTTAAAATTCGCACAGCCGCTATCTTGAGGTTATGTAAACAATTGAACTTATTTAGATACCAGTGTATTACAATGTGTATAAACATTTCCTGTACCAGATTTCGTTGCGTTTGGAACATTAATTCGCGAGAAAGGTCTATTTAAAACTTTCAAATTCGCTTGGCCGCCATTTCCGTTTTGTAGTTAACTGGTTTTTGAAAGTGTTATAGATGAACTTCCAGTAGTACCCTTTATCTCCGTACAAAATTTCATGGTGATAATGCTAATAGTTTCAGAGATATAGAATGCCGGTGAAATATTTCGCACAGCCGCCATCTTGTGGTTATGAAAACAATTGAACGAAGTTATATGTCGGTGCATTACAATGTGTATAAACATATACTGTACCAAGTTTTATTGCGTTTGGTTGGTGAAATCGCGAGAAACGTCTATTTAAAAGTTGCAAATTCGCGTGGCTACCATGTTGGTTTTGTAGTTGCCAGTTATTCAAAAGTCACATAGGTGAACTTCTTGTAGTTCCCTTTATCACCGTAATAAATTCCAGGGTGATATCGGGAATAGGTTCGGAGATATTGAATGCTGGTGAAATATTTCGCACTGCCGCCATGTTGATTAGTGAGACGTAACAACATTTGAAGGACACGGTCTGGTTCGCCCGGTATAGTGCTATGAACTTACCGAGTTTCATTGAAATCGCTCCAGCCGTTTAGACGTTATTAGGGAGACACACACACACCTCTCTCACACACACACACACACACACACGGACAAAAGGTTATCTCATCAGCCTAATTTCTCAAAATTGAAAATAGGCTAAAAATATTGGTACATGTGTATTTAGTCCGGCAAATAAAATTCCGACTTGAAAGTTCATCGATCAGCTGGCGTCAACGAGCTGTTCACAACAGTTGATTTCGAGTTATTCTCGATTTAAATCGATATATCGAATCAGTTTCTTTTAGTCGGCAACTCGGCACTCCGTTCTTATAAGCACGCAGGCTAGTGTTTGCAGGCGGGGTCGCCTAGGTTGTTATTTTGTGCGTGTGGTTAGCTTTGAAGGATGACGAAAATAACGAACTATTTAACGTCCACCCAGGCATCGAGAAAGCTGGAAGTTCATGATTCGGACACAAACAATGACCGAACTTTGCAAATTGACGAAAATTGCAAGATCGTCATGTTTTGTCGACTGCAACTGAGAGTACTCCTTAATTTTTTATTTATTTAAAAAAGCACTGCCTTCACACAACAAACATCATTGTGTGATCAGGGTCGGATGAAATTGACGTTTCACGCCTCCCCCCGCCCAACTATCACTGTGCGATCAAGGGCAGATGACATTGATATTTTGCCCCCGCGGTGTAGCCGTGCTCGTTAAATCGTTCATTGTGGTCGCGATGGCAGCTGCAACAAGTTCGAAGATCGCAGGTTTGAATCCCGGCGCTGACAGAGGCTATCATAAGTGTGGTTTTCCCCCGGGTGTTTCCACACTCCCTCCAGGCAAATGCCGGGATAGTACCTTACCTCAAGTCCCGGGGCATTTACCTCATCCCTAAAAAATTTACACACACGCTATTACAGTAATCACGTATACAGGGTGTTTCAGAAATACTTTTACCAACTTTGGTGATTGGTTCCTTACACCATAACAAGAAAAAAAGTCCATATACACATATTTCCCAAAATACTTAGTTTTCGATTTATTAATGAAAGAACATTGTACAGTGATACATTAATTGACAGCCTCTTTGGAAGTGTTTAACACATGAACGCATATCAAAAAAGGTTCCTGACACCAACAGATGGAAAAACTGTCAAATACACAGGTGTCCAGACTGGCTCGCCATCAGCACCACTTTAAGATTAATGTGTGGGCTGGCATTGTAGGTCCATACGTTCTACCAGCACGTCTTACAGATGCTGTCTCCAGAGACTTTATCCAGAACAACCTTTCAGACTTACTGCATCACAATGTGCCCCTGCAAATACGACAACGTATGTGGTGGATGCATGATGGGGCTCCTGCACACTTTAGTCACCTTGTTCGCACTGCACTGACGGAGATCTTCCAGGACAGATGGTTGGGCAGAGGAGGGCCCGTTCCATGGCTTGCACGGTCCGTTAGACTTTTATCTGTGGTGTCAGGAACCTTTTTTGATAAGTGTAAAACACTTCCAAACAGGCTGTCAATTATTGTGTCACTGTGCAATGTTCTTTCATTAATAAAGTGAAAACGAATGCTTTTTTTTCTTGTTTTGGTGTAAGGAACCAATCCCCAAAGTTTGTAAAAGTATTTCTGAAACACCCTGTATACTGGTTAGCAGATTCAACACATACCCAATATAACGGGTCTGATGACCATGTGTTCCAAGCCCCTAAAATGAATTAACAACAACCATCCCCATTACAACCGTTATTGTGTGAACAGGGGAAGGTGATATGTGAGACCACTCTACCAAGGTATACAGTACATCACCTGCCTCCGAGATTCAAAGGACACAAAGATCATTTGCGGGGAGCTGTTATGACAGGCACAGCGTGGCTAACATGCGCAGTATTATCATATTCATCAAACAGGGCCAGCACAGAGTTTGCAGAGGATTGGATCGAGGACTAAATTTCAGTGAATTAAATTGAATCATACTCCAGGGAGATTCTACCTGAGTGAACTGCTGCACGCTCCATGATATTGAATGAATTTATCTTCATCAGTACAGGTTAGTATATAGAGATACATCATTCCAGTTGTTGCTGTTTTATTTCGGGTTTTGCTACATCGAGTCAATTAGCCTCATGCACTTGTTTATAGAAAAACCTGCGTTATTGTGTTGGCTGAACTACGGTGTGTGTTTGGGTCTTCAGTCTTTTGACTGGTTTAATGTAGCTCTCCATGCCTCTCTCTTGAGCTAATCGTTTCATGTCTACTCAGATACCTCACCTTATATTCTAGACAAGTTATACATATTCTATCCTTAAAACTCAGCAATTGTTGTAGGTTTATGCCGTGCCTTCTGCGGGGTTTCGCCTAGGAACACCAAGATAGGCTCATCAGCGGGCCTTGGTGTCCGTACCGGGACCCACACAGCGCACTACCTCTCTTCTTATGAAGTGCACCTGGGCTTCTTTATTGCGAGAGGTAAAAGCTCAGGCCGCCTTTCACCTCCCTATAAAGACTTCCAAAAATATGGTATAATGGATTTCACACTTAACATTTTTTCTAGATTTACCTTGTTTACCCCTACAGTTCTTGTCCTCGATCCTTCCTTCCAGTCACCAGAAACATCGATGCTCTCCCACTCGTTTTAATACCACTTCAATTGTTGAGATTCATCATTCTCCTGTAACACCACATTTCAAATGATTCTATTCTCCTCTTTTCTGCTGCGCCAACAGACCAAGTTTCACTTCCATAAAGTGCCATGGTCCAGAAAAAGGCCTTCAGAAATTACTTTTTAATGCCTAAATCTATATTTGATGTCAACAGATTTTTTTTTGAAGTAATACTTTCTTTCCTGAGCCAAACTACTTTTTATATCCTGTTTACTTCGCCCATCACTAGTTATTTTATTTTCTCCTACTTCCTTTAGCTTTTCACCTGCCAATTCAACGCCAATAGAGGTTTCTGATTACTTTCGGCTGCATACTGTACCCGATACCTAGTTTAGGCTATCGGCTACGCCAGCAGACATTAAGCCGTAGTTGAGGTTTTGGGAAGAGTTAGGAAAAGATAGCGCACCGATCGAGTCAAGAAGAATGTCAAGATGACGTAGGAGGTCTAGGATCAAGGAGGCACTGACATCTGTAAGAAGATGGAATTATGGATAGAGATGTGAAGCTTTATTAAGATATGTATGGAATATGGTAATTAAACATCTTAGAAGAGGATATATAACATGCATTATATGTGGAAATAATTGTAAGGAAGTTAGATAACCCTTAAGTTATTTTATAAAGGAATAGCCGAGATGATGTGGGTTCGAGACTAAAATCGTGACGCGAGAGCACAGTGGTGGGGGACTACACCACGTGTCTGCGCCAGGCAGATAAGAGTGAAGACAGTGCCAGCACATTCAGTGGAGCTCTGTCAGTCGAGCAAGTAGGGTCGAGCTCTGTAGCGCAAGCCAGACGCACGGTGAAGGTCACGTATCGTACCGAAACTGTCACGGCAAAGTGTAGGCGACAGTTTCAGCATCGCCGAGCAGCGAACGCCAAGCAGGTCGTTGATCCAGGGGGACTTGCCGAGGAAGCAATCACAGACGGCCGGGATATGTTAGAACAGCACTGCAAGTAGTTGGAGACTTTATTACAAGCTACATTTCAACGCAGTTTGAACACAGTTCTTTTATGAATAACTTTATGACTATGCTTTTCCATTACGCATTCAAAGTTACTTTAACAATTTCACGCAAACGGAATGTTGTTAGCATAGGCACTGATGAACATTAGATCGCGCATTAATGAGATTTATTTCTTATGCAGTTTCATGAATTACCAAATACAGACAACTATAGGGTGTTTAATAAACTTGAACACTCTCATGTAAAATTTTATTTTACGAAAGTGAGACTTAGCAGTTGTTGGAAATTGGTCTTTCAATACTCAAACTGAACATTTAATGGAACAGTGGCGTAACTTCGAAGAGGAGTAGGGGGTCCGCTGTTTCCATGAACATTTTCGAGAGGAGTTGGACAATATCCGCTATGGGTAATCCGAAGTTCAACATGTCAGAGTAGACGCAGATAGAGACAAGATGGCACCGCAGAGCGATGGATTCGATTCCTGACGAGAGGAGGTCCACCAGCTGATTCACTTGGGATTTCGAAGGCAATCGTCATTTCATGGATGGAATGATATTCACGCCGATCTTTCGAGAAATTCATTATGTAGGGAAAATCGACGATCTTGGAAATTTAATTACAGCTGATTATGAAAGGTACTGTAAGAGTCATAACTACCTGATACGATTATTTTCATGAATACTGGGCACACATGTATATTTTTCTAATAGGAGTGATAAGATTATATAGACATGGTTTGACTTTATATACTTCGAATTTGCTAGAATATGGAGTGACCATATGATATGGCAGGCATCATTATACGAAATTCTCACCATTGGTTGGCTTTATTAAGCAGATGTTTGGTCTTTTAGACATTTTTCCAGCTAGGATATTTTTCATGAATAGTTTTTTTTGTGTAACGAGTATTTCGAACTCGTGATCTGCAATTGATTATCTAAAATTACTTCGTCAGTTCATTGCATACTAGCGAGTGTGTATTATTCATCAGTAGGGATTTTTTCCATTGGATTGTTTGGAGATATTAAGAAGTTAATCACTTTAGTGAATGAACATCGCTTTTATATGACAACTAGAAACTTGTTGATTCCTATCTGGTACATTCACTCATATAGTCTACGAGATGGGGTCTTTCGTATTTATACGATTGTATGGTGGTACTCATCTTACCCATCGTTCAGGGCAATATCATCCAAGTCGACGGGGCGAGGTCTTTCGTATTTATACGACTGTACGGTGGTTACACATCTTACTCGCCATTGAGGGACTCATTTTTATCATCCGAATGTACACGAGATTGTAAGTGAATCAAACAAGGAACTACTAGTCACATATCAGTCGAAATTTTGTTAAATAAAGTAACGATAAATGTCAACAGGATTGCATTTAGTAATTCTTGTTTGCCAATCCAATATTTTGTTGCTATACTCTTTTGAGAGTAATTTCAGTTTAACAGTTGTTGCAGCTGATGCTTTTGATGAGTTTTATAATTGTGTTTGATACCTTTGAGAAGGATTTAAAGTAATTGAATCTTGTAAGATAAATCATTAATGGTCAGAATTATTTTAAGGCAGATCAGTATTGCAGATTTTGATATGAGATTATAGCACATTGGTGTTTTTCTGTGATGTGAGTTATGAAAATTGTAAGAGAATTTATGCTATTTGAAAACAGATCTTAAATTACTGAGGTAAAATATTTTTCCATTTGTTTAAGAAGTTGTCTAGATGTGATCAGATTAATTACAGTTATTGGAGATTGTGTGCGTTGATAATTTGAAGCCAGTTATATATTTTGTAGATCATGCAACATGGTTAAGTGGAGTTTGTGGTAGGCATTTTGTGGAAGTTGCCATGTGATAGTAGCAATGTTGCTAATGTATTTGAAGCAGACATGAGGTCGTCATACCCAGTCTAGCGTAATTGTTGAGATTCATGCTGTATGTGCTGAATATTTATGGAGTTTTGTGGAGTAATTGTTGTATTCAAATGTGATATTTGAAGTATTGAGGAAATGTAATGTCGTTGTGGATAGTTAGATTCAACGTGATGTCGTGGAGGCAATAATATTTTTTTGGCATGATAAATTAAATACGAGATATAACTTGGAAGTAATAAAACTGTAAGACAACGTTCTATAAACCATATTAAACAATTTGCTAGGAAATTAAACAAATAAATGAAGTGGATAATACAAGATTTTCTGAAAATAATAATTAATGAAGTAATAATCTGAGATTTAAGCATATTAACGATCTGACCTAATGAAATAAAAATCAGAATGACTAGATGAAATAATGAAAAACTAAATAACCAGATGATTGAAATTTAAATAATTTGATAAATTAAACTTTGGAATAAATCGATGAATTAAATAGATGGATGAATTAAAGATTGGATAAATTAAACTGATTGAAATAAATTAATAGACGATTGTAATGATGATGAATAACTGAATTAGAAGGTGATAATTAATTAAAGAAGTTGATGATTAATGAATTTATATGGAATTAAATAAATTAAATTGAGAAATAATTTGAGGAATTGCAACTTGAGTTGAGAATTTAAATGATGTAATGGTGATGAATTAATGATTCTGACAGGAAATATGTAGAATTTTGAAGTGAGAATTAATGTGAGGAATATTTAATTTTGATGATGACGATAAAGATGACCAATGAGCCATGAATTTTCTGTAATTCACAGATAAGTGATTATGAATGACAATGTAAATAGTGTAAATTAATTATTCAATGTTTAGGAGGATTTGACTAACATGTTCAACATTTAAATTATGCCATGCAAGCCATAAAATACTTGATATTTAATATATGTGATTATAATATGTGTATGTTTAGACAGATTAATAATTTTTTTTTTTAATCCACATTGATGATGTTAAATTAAAGAGAAATTAGGTCTCAGGTTTCACAAATGTCAGTGACGAAAGACATAGTGCTACAGTGATCCTGAGAACCCAAGAGAACTTTAGAGATTTTTCTGTTCTATGTGGATAAAAATAATTTTGGATTAGAAAAGAGATGGTTCGATTTTTGGACAATGACAATTTAACTTTGGCATTCGACCATACTCTTAGGTAGGAGTTATATTTAAAATGTCTGTCTGACTATCAAAGTAAAATAAATTTGTTTTTATCTTAGTTGTGATCTGATGATGGTGTGAGTTTCCTTTTTCTTTCCTTGTCTTGAGTAAGGCTTATCCGGAAAGGAAGTGGTTTGCCAGGAATTCAGTTGATGGCGCCCATTTATATTTGCATTATTTCTATTAAACTTAAGCCCGTAACGACCCTAGAGATACTTTGTCTCGTGATACCCACTGCTTTTTCGATAACTCAGCTGAATTTCCGACACATTCCTTATTTGACTAGAGGTTCATTTAACTCCGCTCTGTCCTGGAACTCCAGGAATGCGATGTTATAGCAGATGGGTCATCGCATCCCCAGGACGAACGGGTACACAGAGAGAGAGGGAGAATTGGCTTTATCCAACTTGTGGGGCTTCGATTTTGTTTATTCTATGGAATCACATCAGATTTAGATTACTGAGAGATTGATCTCAAGTTCATTTAATTGTGTTACAAAATTTATTAAACTTAGTCAGACAATGTACTTGTGTGCCCATTCCAGTGTTCATGTTAATCGTATTAGTATTATATCATGTTAGTTATAAGACATTTTTCCTATACCCAAGTGAATGCAGGAATTGAGACATTGTGATGTGTTGTTGTCTAACGTCTCTGTATAAAACGTATATTGAAAATATAATTATGTTGCCGGATGATTTAGCGAAGGTGTTAGGAGAGTCACAGACGGGTATGTCTGGTATTGCAGAAACTATTTCTAAGATGGAAACGGAAGTTAAAGAACAAATTAATAATTCAGAAGCTAGATTAGAAGCTAAATGTAAAGAGAATGTGCAATCATTACAGACTAGTAATGAAGATAATTTAAAATCATTAGAGACTAGGCTACAGTCAACTAGTGAAGATAATTTAAAGTCATTAGAGACTAGGTTACAGTCAAATAGCAAAGATGAGTTGATGTTATTAGAGACTAGGCTACAGTCAAATAGTGAAGCTAACTTGAAGGATAACTTTAAGTCATTGGAAGAAAAATTACAATCAAATAGTGAGGACAATTTCAAATCGTTGGAAGAGAAATTACAGTCTCGTAGTGAAGAAACTAACACTGAATTAGAAAACAAGTTAACTAGATTAGAGAATAGCTTAACTTTAAAGAATAATGAAATGCTGAAGACTTTACAATTAGACATAATTGCAGTAAACATGAAAGGAGAGGAAAATGTTCAAATATTAAGAAAATATATTATTGAATTAGAAAGTAGAGGAGAAGAAAATATTTTTACTTTAAGAACAGACGTTATGTCCATACAGAAAGACATTAAATCAGATGTATCGAAGTTGAGATTCGACATCGATGGTTTAGTGGCAGATGTAGGCAAAATTCAAGAGTGGTCTACCGAAGTATCTTTCGAGACTAAAATTAAAGGTCTACAAATGAATCTAGGTAATGAGATTAAAGATTTAAAGACAGTAATTGGGACCATTAAAGAGGAAGTCTTGGGAGAGGTTAATTCTAATTTAAAATCATTAGAAAATCAATTGCAGAAAGATATTAGGAAGATAGACGACGATATAGAGCAAAAGGTTAATGAAAACTTAGCTTTATTCAAAAATAGAGTCGGTGCAATTGTGGAAGAACGGTATAGTGAGGTCGATGCCGAAGCAAAAGAGAAACGTGAAGGGCTAGATGAAAAATTAATCGCAGGTATGGCAAACTTAGAAGCAAGGTTTACGGAAAACAAGGAAGCGATGAAGATAGATTCAACTCTATTTAGAACAGATGTTGATCTGTTAAAGGAACAAGTCGCGTCAGTAAAGAACACGTGCAAAGGCAAAATTGACAAGTTGAAAAACGACTTAGACGAGAGTTACAAAACGCAGGATGTTACATCGTTAGATGAGTTGAAGACTCAGGTCAAGAAATTAGCAGAAGACAGGATAACTAAACTAGAATCCATATTTAACAGTTTCACCAGTCAGAATATAACATCAGGGGAAACATTGATAAATCAGACAGCGATAGACCGCAGTATGACTAATCAAGAAGCGAGCATGGGAGAAGACCGTCAAATGCAACCGAATGTGACATTCGAAAGGGCCAGTTCAACCCCTCAGGATAATCCAAGTTCGAATAGGAGTACGTTGGGTCCAAGCGAACGATACTCAGGTCCAGTCACCATTATTAGGAATCTGGATGACAAGCCGAGGAAGTTTTCGGGAAATACAGGAGTCACACCAGTCGAATTTCTGCGAGATATTCGAGACTACATGGCGGAACATAGGGTAGCCAAAGAAAGAGAGCTAAGGATAGTCGAACGCGCCTTAGATGGGTCTGCGCTTACTTGGTTTAGAGCGTTCAGAAGCAATTTTGCGAACATGGAGCAATTTGCCATAGCTTTCTTGAGGAGATTTTGGAGTGCCGAGGATCAACTTAACGTAAGAGCGGAAATGTACTCAAAGCGCTATTCTACGTCACATCCGATGCATTATGCCAATTATTTCACGTCACAGCTGGCTAAATTACAGTTTCTGATTCCTCCATTGCCAGAAGAAGAGCTTTTGCAAGCTATAGCGAGACAGTTACCGATTGAGGTACAGCGATCACTAATAGCGTCGGGAGCCAATACACTTGAGCATTATGACGACATTTTACGGCGATTGGACTATACAAGCGCACAAGTTACGCCTAGAAACACCAGAAACGACAATAGAAACACGCAAGAAGTGAATGCGGTAGTCGTAGACAATGCAGCTCAAACGGACAGAAGAGATTCCTGGGAAAACCGACGGAACGAAGGGAACCGAGGAAACATCCGTAACGCTCGAGGAAATGATCGATATAGAGGACCATATGAGAGACCATACGATCAAGAAGCAAAAGATAGCCGATATAGAAATTATAACCGGAATTCCAGATATCAAGACAGGAATCGATATAACAATAGATATCGGGGCAGAAATAACTGGAGCCAAGGTCAACAGTATAATGGGAACGACAGGCAGGATGGCCGAAGAAACGATCCTAACGACAGACGAGATAATCGTGGACATGAGAGGTCGAGGCAAGAAGATAGCCTAGTGCACCACCCGAAGAGACAGTGAGAAATGTCAATCGAGCAAGCACGAGTGGCGAAGGAAGAAACAGACATCAGAATAACACGGAATCAAGATGCTAATCATTGGAAGTCAGTCATCATTATTGAGAGTCAGAAAGAACCATCATGCTGAGTAAGGGAATTGTAGAGCTGTCGTGTACATGTATTATATATAGAATGCCTGAGAGTGTATTTTTTTTCTCAATCCTGATAAAAAAAAGGAGATGTACGGGAGAGATGTACCCGATACCTAGTTTAGGCTATCGGCTACGCCAGCAGACATTAAGCCGTAGTTGAGGTTTTGGGAAGAGTTAGGAAAAGATAGCGCACCGATCGAGTCAAGAAGAATGTCAAGATGACGTAGGAGGTCTAGGATCAAGGAGGCACTGACATCTGTAAGAAGATGGAATAATGGATAGAGATGTGAAGCTTTATTAAGATATGTATGGAATATGGTAATTAAACATCTTAGAAGAGGATATATAACATGCATTATATGTGGAAATAATTGTAAGGAAGTTAGATAACCCTTAAGTTATTTTATAAAGGAATAGCCGAGATGATGTGGGTTCGAGACTAAAATCGTGACGCGAGAGCACAGTGGTGGGGGACTACACCACGTGTCTGCGCCAGGCAGATAAGAGTGAAGACAGTGCCAGCACATTCAGTGGAGCTCTGTCAGTCGAGCAAGTAGGGTCGAGCTCTGTAGCGCAAGCCAGACGCACGGTGAAGGTCACGTATCGTACCGAAACTGTCACGGCAAAGTGTAGGCGACAGTTTCAGCATCGCCGAGCAGCGAACGCCAAGCAGGTCGTTGATCCAGGGGGACTTGCCGAGGAAGCAATCACAGACGGCCGGGATATGTTAGAACAGCACTGCAAGTAGTTGGAGACTTTATTACAAGCTACATTTCAACGCAGTTTGAACACAGTTCTTTTATGAATAACTTTATGACTATGCTTTTCCATTACGCATTCAAAGTTACTTTAACAATTTCACGCAAACGGAATGTTGTTAGCATAGGCACTGATGAACATTAGATCGTGCATTAATGAGATTTATTTCTTATGCAGTTTCATGAATTACCAAATACAGACAACTATAGGGTGTTTAATAAACTTGAACACTCTCATGTAAAATTTTATTTTACGAAAGTGAGACTTAGCAGTTGTTGGAAATTGGTCTTTCAATACTCAAACTGAACATTTAATGGAACAGTGGCGTAACTTCGAAGAGGAGTAGGGGGTCCGCTGTTTCCATGAACATTTTCGAGAGGAGTTGGACAATATCCGCTATGGGTAATCCGAAGTTCAACATGTCAGAGTAGACGCAGATAGAGACAAGATGGCACCGCAGAGCGATGGATTCGATTCCTGACGAGAGGAGGTCCACCAGCTGATTCACTTGGGATTTCGAAGGCAATCGTCATTTCATGGATGGAATGATATTCACGCCGATCTTTCGAGAAATTCATTATGTAGGGAAAATCGACGATCTTGGAAATTTAATTACAGCTGATTATGAAAGGTACTGTAAGAGTCATAACTACCTGATACGATTATTTTCATGAATACTGGGCACACATGTATATTTTTCTAATAGGAGTGATAAGATTATATAGACATGGTTTGACTTTATATACTTCGAATTTGCTAGAATATGGAGTGACCATATGATATGGCAGGCATCATTATACGAAATTCTCACCATTGGTTGGCTTTATTAAGCAGATGTTTGGTCTTTTAGACATTTTTCCAGCTAGGATATTTTTCATGAATAGTTTTTTTTGTGTAACGAGTATTTCGAACTCGTGATCTGCAATTGATTATCTAAAATTACTTCGTCAGATCATTGCATACTAGCGAGTGTGTATTATTCATCAGTAGGGAATTTTTTCATTGGATTGTTTGGAGATATTAAGAAGTTAATCACTTTAGTGAATGAACATCGCTTTTATATGACAACTAGAAACTTGTTGATTCCTATCTGGTACATTCACTCATATAGTCTACGAGATGGGGTCTTTCGTATTTATACGATTGTTTGGTGGTACTCATCTTACCCATCGTTCAGGGCAATATCATCCAAGTCGACGGGGCGAGGTCTTTCGTATTTATACGACTGTACGGTGGTTACACATCTTACTCGCCATTGAGGGACTCATTTTTATCATCCGAATGTACACGAGATTGTAAGTGAATCAAACAAGGAACTACTAGTCACATATCAGTCGAAATTTTGTTAAATAAAGTAACGATAAATGTCAACAGGATTGCATTTAGTAATTCTTGTTTGCCAATCCAATATTTTGTTGCTATACTCTTTTGAGAGTAATTTCAGTTTAACAGTTGTTGCAGCTGATGCTTTTGATGAGTTTTATAATTGTGTTTGATACCTTTGAGAAGGATTTAAAGTAATTGAATCTTGTAAGATAAATCATTAATGGTCAGAATTATTTTAAGGCAGATCAGTATTGCAGATTTTGATATGAGATTATAGCACATTGGTGTTTTTCTGTGATGTGAGTTATGAAAATTGTAAGAGAATTTATGCTATTTGAAAACAGATCTTAAATTACTGAGGTAAAATATTTTTCCATTTGTTTAAGAAGTTGTCTAGATGTGATCAGATTAATTACAGTTATTGGAGATTGTGTGCGTTGATAATTTGAAGCCAGTTATATATTTTGTAGATCATGCAACATGGTTAAGTGGAGTTTGTGGTAGGCATTTTGTGGAAGTTGCCATGTGATAGTAGCAATGTTGCTAATGTATTTGAAGCAGACATGAGGTCGTCATACCCAGTCTAGCGTAATTGTTGAGATTCATGCTGTATGTGCTGAATATTTATGGAGTTTTGTGGAGTAATTGTTGTATTCAAATGTGATATTTGAAGTATTGAGGAAATGTAATGTCGTTGTGGATAGTTAGATTCAACGTGATGTCGTGGAGGCAATAATATTTTTTTGGCATGATAAATTAAATACGAGATATAACTTGGAAGTAATAAAACTGTAAGACAACGTTCTATAAACCATATTAAACAATTTGCTAGGAAATTAAACAAATAAATGAAGTGGATAATACAAGATTTTCTGAAAATAATAATTAATGAAATAATAATCTGAGATTTAAGCATATTAACGATCTGACCTAATGAAATAAAAATCAGAATGACTAGATGAAATAATGAAAAACTAAATAACCAGATGATTGAAATTTAAATAATTTGATAAATTAAACTTTGGAATAAATCGATGAATTAAATAGATGGATGAATTAAAGATTGGATAAATTAAACTGATTGAAATAAATTAATAGACGATTGTAATGATGATGAATAACTGAATTAGAAAGTGATAATTAATTAAAGAAGTTGATGATTAATGAATTTATATGGAATTAAATAAATTAAATTGAGAAATAATTTGAGGAATTGCAACTTGAGTTGAGAATTTAAATGATGTAATGGTGATGAATTAATGATTCTGACAGGAATATGTAGAATTTTGAAGTGAGAATTAATGTGAGGAATATTTAATTTTGATGATGACGATAAAGATGACCAATGAGCCATGAATTTTCTGTAATTCACAGATAAGTGATTATGAATGACAATGTAAATAGTGTAAATTAATTATTCAATGTTTAGGAGGATTTGACTAACATGTTCAACATTTAAATTATGCCATGCAAGCCATAAAATACTTGATATTTAATATATGTGATTATAATATGTGTATGTTTAGACAGATTAATAATTTTTTTTTAAAATCCACATTGATGATGTTAAATTAAAGAGAAATTAGGTCTCAGGTTTCACAAATGTCAGTGACGAAAGACATAGTGCTACAGTGATCCTGAGAACCCAAGAGAACTTTAGAGATTTTTCTGTTCTATGTGGATAAAAATAATTTTGGATTAGAAAAGAGATGGTTCGATTTTTGGACAATGACAATTTAACTTTGGCATTCGACCATACTCTTAGGTAGGAGTTATATTTAAAATGTCTGTCTGACTATCAAAGTAAAATAAATTTGTTTTTATCTTAGTTGTGATCTGATGATGGTGTGAGTTTCCTTTTTCTTTCCTTGTCTTGAGTAAGGCTTATCCGGAAATGAAGTGGTTTGCTAGGAATTCAGTTGATGGCGCCCATTTATATTTGCATTATTTCTATTAAACTTAAGCCCGTAACGACCCTAGAGATACTTTGTCTCGTGATACCCACTGCTTTTTCGATAACTCAGCTGAATTTCCGACACATTCCTTATTTGACTAGAGGTTCATTTAACTCCGCTCTGTCCTGGAACTCCAGGAATGCGATGTTATAGCAGATGGGTCATCGCATCCCCAGGACGAACGGGTACACAGAGAGAGAGGGAGAATTGGCTTTATCCAACTTGTGGGGCTTCGATTTTGTTTATTCTATGGAATCACATCAGATTTAGATTACTGAGAGATTGATCTCAAGTTCATTTAATTGTGTTACAAAATTTATTAAACTTAGTCAGACAATGTACTTGTGTGCCCATTCCAGTGTTCATGTTAATCGTATTAGTATTATATCATGTTAGTTATAAGACATTTTTCCTATACCCAAGTGAATGCAGGAATTGAGACATTGTGATGTGTTGTTGTCTAACGTCTCTGTATAAAACGTATATTGAAAATATAATTATGTTGCCGGATGATTTAGCGAAGGTGTTAGGAGAGTCACAGACGGGTATGTCTGGTATTGCAGAAACTATTTCTAAGATGGAAACGGAAGTTAAAGAACAAATTAATAATTCAGAAGCTAGATTAGAAGCTAAATGTAAAGAGAATGTGCAATCATTACAGACTAGTAATGAAGATAATTTAAAATCATTAGAGACTAGGCTACAGTCAACTAGTGAAGATAATTTAAAGTCATTAGAGACTAGGTTACAGTCAAATAGCAAAGATGAGTTGATGTTATTAGAGACTAGGCTACAGTCAAATAGTGAAGCTAACTTGAAGGATAACTTTAAGTCATTGGAAGAAAAATTACAATCAAATAGTGAGGACAATTTCAAATCGTTGGAAGAGAAATTACAGTCTCGTAGTGAAGAAACTAACACTGAATTAGAAAACAAGTTAACTAGATTAGAGAATAGCTTAACTTTAAAGAATAATGAAATGCTGAAGACTTTACAATTAGACATAATTGCAGTAAACATGAAAGGAGAGGAAAATGTTCAAATATTAAGAAAATATATTATTGAATTAGAAAGTAGAGGAGAAGAAAATATTTTTACTTTAAGAACAGACGTTATGTCCATACAGAAAGACATTAAATCAGATGTATCGAAGTTGAGATTCGACATCGATGGTTTAGTGGCAGATGTAGGCAAAATTCAAGAGTGGTCTACCGAAGTATCTTTCGAGACTAAAATTAAAGGTCTACAAATGAATCTAGGTAATGAGATTAAAGATTTAAAGACAGTAATTGGGACCATTAAAGAGAAGTCTTGGGAGAGGTTAATTCTAATTTAAAATATTTGAAAATCAATTGCAGAAAGATATTAGGAAGATAGACGACGATATAGAGCAAAAGGTTAATGAAAACTTAGCTTTATTCAAAAATAGAGTCGGTGCAATTGTGGAAGAACGGTATAGTGAGGTCGATGCCGAAGCAAAAGAGAAACGTGAAGGGCTAGATGAAAAATTAATCGCAGGTATGGCAAACTTAGAAGCAAGGTTTACGGAAAACAAGGAAGCGATGAAGATAGATTCAACTCTATTTAGAACAGATGTTGATCTGTTAAAGGAACAAGTCGCGTCAGTAAAGAACACGTGCAAAGGCAAAATTGACAAGTTGAAAAACGACTTAGACGAGAGTTACAAAACGCAGGATGTTACATCGTTAGATGAGTTGAAGACTCAGGTCAAGAAATTAGCAGAAGACAGGATAACTAAACTAGAATCCATATTTAACAGTTTCACCAGTCAGAATATAACATCAGGGGAAACATTGATAAATCAGACAGCGATAGACCGCAGTATGACTAATCAAGAAGCGAGCATGGGAGAAGACCGTCAAATGCAACCGAATGTGACATTCGAAAGGGGCAGTTCAACCCCTCAGGATAATCCAAGTTCGAATAGGAGTACGTTGGGTCCAAGCGAACGATACTCAGGTCCAGTCACCATTATTAGGAATCTGGATGACAAGCCGAGGAAGTTTTCGGGAAATACAGGAGTCACACCAGTCGAATTTCTGCGAGATATTCGAGACTACATGGCGGAACATAGGGTAGCCAAAGAAAGAGAGCTAAGGATAGTCGAACGCGCCTTAGATGGGTCTGCGCTTACTTGGTTTAGAGCGTTCAGAAGCAATTTTGCGAACATGGAGCAATTTGCCATAGCTTTCTTGAGGAGATTTTGGAGTGCCGAGGATCAACTTAACGTAAGAGCGGAAATGTACTCAAAGCGCTATTCTACGTCACATCCGATGCATTATGCCAATTATTTCACGTCACAGCTGGCTAAATTACAGTTTCTGATTCCTCCATTGCCAGAAGAAGAGCTTTTGCAAGCTATAGCGAGACAGTTACCGATTGAGGTACAGCGATCACTAATAGCGTCGGGAGCCAATACACTTGAGCATTATGACGACATTTTACGGCGATTGGACTATACAAGCGCACAAGTTACGCCTAGAAACACCAGAAACGACAATAGAAACACGCAAGAAGTGAATGCGGTAGTCGTAGACAATGCAGCTCAAACGGACAGAAGAGATTCCTGGGAAAACCGACGGAACGAAGGGAACCGAGGAAACATCCGTAACGCTCGAGGAAATGATCGATATAGAGGACCATATGAGAGACCATACGATCAAGAAGCAAAAGATAGCCGATATAGAAATTATAACCGGAATTCCAGATATCAAGACAGGAATCGATATAACAATAGATATCGGGGCAGAAATAACTGGAGCCAAGGTCAACAGTATAATGGGAACGACAGGCAGGATGGCCGAAGAAACGATCCTAACGACAGACGAGATAATCGTGGACATGAGAGGTCGAGGCAAGAAGATAGCCTAGTGCACCACCCGAAGAGACAGTGAGAAATGTCAATCGAGCAAGCACGAGTGGCGAAGGAAGAAACAGACATCA
Source organism: Meconema thalassinum (assembly GCA_946902985.2). Taxonomy (NCBI): domain Eukaryota; kingdom Metazoa; phylum Arthropoda; class Insecta; order Orthoptera; family Tettigoniidae; genus Meconema; species Meconema thalassinum. The sequence continues at coordinate 275,579,237 of OX336390.1, forward strand.
GAATAACACGGAATCAAGATGCTAATCATTGGAAGTCAGTCATCATTATTGAGAGTCAGAAAGAACCATCATGCTGAGTAAGGGAATTGTAGAGCTGTCGTGTACTTGTATTATATATAGAATGCCTGAGAGTGTATTTTTTTTCTCAATCCTGATAAAAAAAAAGGAGATGTACGGGAGAGATGTACCCGATACCTAGTTTAGGCTATCGGCTACGCCAGCAGACATTAAGCCGTAGTTGAGGTTTTGGGAAGAGTTAGGAAAAGATAGCGCACCGATCGAGTCAAGAAGAATGTCAAGATGACGTAGGAGGTCTAGGATCAAGGAGGCACTGACATCTGTAAGAAGATGGAATAATGGATAGAGATGTGAAGCTTTATTAAGATATGTATGGAATATGGTAATTAAACATCTTAGAAGAGGATATATAACATGCATTATATGTGGAAATAATTGTAAGGAAGTTAGATAACCCTTAAGTTATTTTATAAAGGAATAGCCGAGATGATGTGGGTTCGAGACTAAAATCGTGACGCGAGAGCACAGTGGTGGGGGACTACACCACGTGTCTGCGCCAGGCAGATAAGAGTGAAGACAGTGCCAGCACATTCAGTGGAGCTCTGTCAGTCGAGCAAGTAGGGTCGAGCTCTGTAGCGCAAGCCAGACGCACGGTGAAGGTCACGTATCGTACCGAAACTGTCACGGCAAAGTGTAGGCGACAGTTTCAGCATCGCCGAGCAGCGAACGCCAAGCAGGTCGTTGATCCAGGGGGACTTGCCGAGGAAGCAATCACAGACGGCCGGGATATGTTAGAACATCACTGCAAGTAGTTGGAGACTTTATTACAAGCTACATTTCAACGCAGTTTGAACACAGTTCTTTTATGAATAACTTTATGACTATGCTTTTCCATTACGCATTCAAAGTTACTTTAACAATTTCACGCAAACGGAATGTTGTTAGCATAGGCACTGATGAACATTAGATCGTGCATTAATGAGATTTATTTCTTATGCAGTTTCATGAATTACCAAATACAGACAACTATAGGGTGTTTAATAAACTTGAACACTCTCATGTAAAATTTTATTTTACGAAAGTGAGACTTAGCAGTTGTTGGAAATTGGTCTTTCAATACTCAAACTGAACATTTAATGGAACAGTGGCGTAACTTCGAAGAGGAGTAGGGGGTCCGCTGTTTCCATGAACATTTTCGAGAGGAGTTGGACAATATCCGCTATGGGTAATCCGAAGTTCAACATGTCAGAGTAGACGCAGATAGAGACAAGATGGCACCGCAGAGCGATGGATTCGATTCCTGACGAGAGGAGGTCCACCAGCTGATTCACTTGGGATTTCGAAGGCAATCGTCATTTCATGGATGGAATGATATTCACGCCGATCTTTCGAGAAATTCATTATGTAGGGAAAATCGACGATCTTGGAAATTTAATTACAGCTGGTTATGAAAGGTACTGTAAGAGTCATAACTACCTGATAAGATTATTTTCATGAATACTGGCCACACATGTATATTTTTCTAATAGGAGTGATAAGATTATATAGACATGGTTTGACTTTATATACTTCGAATTTGCTAGAATATGGAGTGACCATATAATATGGCAGGCATCATTATACGAAATTCTCACCATTGGTTGGCTTTATTAAGCAGATGTTTGGTCTTTTAGACATTTTTCCAGCTAGGATATTTTTCATGAATAGTTTTTTTTGTGTAACGAGTATTTCGAACTCGTGATCTGCAATTGATTATCTAAAATTACTTCGTCAGTTCATTGCATACTAGCGAGTGTGTATTATTCATCAGTAGGGATTTTTTCCATTGGATTGTTTGGAGATATTAAGAAGTTATTCACTTTAGTGAATGAACATCGCTTTTATATGACAACTAGAAACTTGTTGATTCCTATCTGGTACATTCACTCATATAGTCTACGAGATGGGGTCTTTCGTATTTATACGATTGTATGGTGGTACTCATCTTACCCATCGTTCAGGGCAATATCATCCAAGTCGACGGGGCGAGGTCTTTCGTATTTATACGACTGTACGGTGGTTACACATCTTACTCGCCATTGAGGGACTCATTTTTATCATCCGAATGTACACGAGATTGTAAGTGAATCAAACAAGGAACTACTAGTCACATATCAGTCGAAATTTTGTTAAATAAAGTAACGATAAATGTCAACAGGATTGCATTTAGTAATTCTTGTTTGCCAATCCAATATTTTGTTGCTATACTCTTTTGAGAGTTATTTCAGTTTAACAGTTGTTGCAGCTGATGCTTTTGATGAGTTTTATAATTGTGTTTGATACCTTTGAGAAGGATTTAAAGTAATTGAATCTTGTAAGATAAATCATTAATGGTCAGAATTATTTTAAGGCAGATCAGTATTGCAGATTTTGATATGAGATTATAGCCCATTGGTGTTTTTCTGTGATGTGAGTTATGAAAATTGTAAGAGAATTTATGCTATTTGAAAGCAGATCTTAAATTACTGAGGTAAAATATTTTTCCATTTGTTTAAGAAGTTGTCTAGATGTGATCAGATTAATTACAGTTATTGGAGATTGTGTGCGTTGATAATTTGAAGCCAGTTATATATTTTGTAGATCATGCAACATGGTTAAGTGGAGTTTGTGGTAGGCATTTTGTGGAAGTTGCCATGTGATAGTAGCAATGTTGCTAATGTATTTGAAGCAGACATGAGGTCGTCATACCCAGTCTAGCGTAATTGTTGAGATTCATGCTGTATGTGCTGAATATTTATGGAGTTTTGTGGAGTAATTGTTGTATTCAAATGTGATATTTGAAGTATTGAGGAAATGTAATGTCGTTGTGGATAGTTAGATCCAACGTGATGTCGTGGAGGCAATAATATTTTTTTGGCATGATAAATTAAATACGAGATATAACTTGGAAGTAATAAAACTGTAAGACAACGTTCTATAAACCATGTTAAACAATTTGCTAGGAAATTAAACAAATAAATGAAGTGGATAATACAAGATTTTCTGAAAATAATAATTAATGAAATAATAATCTGAGATTTAAGCATATTAACGATCTGACCTAATGAAATAAAAATCAGAATGACTAGATGAAATAAATAAATAAATAAATAAATAGCCTTACAAATCCCATAAGGGCTATGGCCTCCTGCTTTGCAGGGAATTGCTCAGTTTTAACTCATCAGGTGAGCAAGTCCTGAGGAGCATTCGGGGTTATTCTTTCTGATTGGGCCTTCTATATAGATGTGCAGCTAAATAACTAAATAACCAGATGATTGAAATTTAAATAATTTGATAAATTAAACTTTGGAATAAATCGATGAATTAAATAGATGGATGAATTAAAGATTGGATAAATTAAACTGATTGAAATAAATTAATAGACGATTGTAATGATGATGAATAACTGAATTAGAAGGTGATAATTAATTAAAGAAGTTGATGATTAATGAATTTATATGGAATTAAATAAATTAAATTGAGAAATAATTTGAGGAATTGCAACTTGAGTTGAGAATTTAAATGATGTAATGGTGATGAATTAATGATTCTGACAGGAATATGTAGAATTTTGAAGTGAGAATTAATGTGAGGAATATTTAATTTTGATGATGACGATAACGATGACCAATGAGCCATGAATTTTCTGTAATTCACAGATAAGTGATTATGAATGACAATGTAAATAGTGTAAATTAATTATTCAATGTTTAGGAGCATTTGACTAACATGTTCAACATTTAAATTATGCCATGCAAGCCATAAAATACTTGATATTTAATATATGTGATTATAATATGTGTATGTTTAGACAGATTAATAATTTTTTTTTAAATCCACATTGATGATGTTAAATTAAAGAGAAATTAGGCCTCAGGTTTCACAAATGTCAGTGACGAAAGACATAGTGCTACAGTGATCCTGAGAACCCAAGAGAACTTTAGAGATTTTTCTGTTCTATGTGGATAAAAATAATTTTGGATTAGAAAAGAGATGGTTCGATTTTAGGACAATGACAATTTAACTTTGGCATTCGACCATACTCTTAGGTAGGAGTTATATTTAAAATGTCTGTCTGACTATCAAAGTAAAATAAATTTGTTTTTATCTTAGTTATGATCTGATGATGGTGTGATTTTCCTTTTTCTTTCCTTGTCTTGAGTAAGGCTTATCCGGAAAGGAAGTGGTTTGCTAGGAATTCAGTTGATGGCGCCCATTTATATTTGCATTATTTCTATTAAACTTAAGCCCGTAACGACCCTAGAGATACTTTGTCTCGTGATACCCACTGCTTTTTCGATAACTCAGCTGAATTTCCGACACATTCCTTATTTGACTAGAGGTTCATTTAACTCCGCTCTGTCCTGGAACTCCAGGAATGCGATGTTATAGCAGATGGGTCATCGCATCCCCAGGACGAACGGGTACAATACCAATATTTTTGTTTGACATTTATTGTACTACACTAGTGTGTCTATTTGTATCTGAGAGCTAGTGTTTGAAAGTAGGTAACCTTGGCCTTAACTTAGTCCCTGCATTAACCTGGAATAGAAGTGGGAAACCACGGAAAACCCCTTGTTGGTGAGTGTGTTAGGAATCGAGCTAACAACACAGCCTCATGGAAAGAAGGGTCGAGTACAAGAACTGTAGGGGTAAACAAGGTAAACCTAGAAGAATTGCTGGGTTTTAATTCCTTGGCCGTGAAAGGCTGCTTGAGAATGTAAGGTGTTTATGGGAAATATATTTTGTTTCTGTGAAACGTGCACTGAGTACCAGTACTTGGATAAATGGATGCCACCTATGGAAGCACAGGTGCACTTCATAAGAAGGGAGGTAGCGCGCAGCTTGCTACTCCTGTGGGCGTCTGGGCACGGACACCTAGAGCCCGCTGATGAGTCTATCTTGGTGTTCCTAGGCGTAACCCCGCACATGGCTCGGCATAAACCTACAACAATTGCTGAGATATGAGGTTAGAATATGTTTAACAGATTGCCTAGAATATAAGGTATTTTAGCTGTGTGGAGATGAAACGATTAGCTCAAGAGAGGGGCGTGGAAAGCTGCATCAGGCCATTCAAGCCAGACTGAAGACTCCCGTTTCAGAATTAAATTTCGGTTGTTTTATTTAAAGGCTTATATATCGTGGTAATTTCATCGGTTATGTCCGGCCGGCAATTCTAATTTATCGAAAACTAGCAGTAGTGCCCGGCTTCGCCCGGTGGATTTATATGTTTTATGGATGATAGTAAATACTACTACAAAGCTGGCACATTATACATACACTAACAGAAAAAACAAATGTAAAAATATAACTTTTGTGGTGGCAGTGGGGGTGATACGTAGTACGGTACAATGGACGTAATATTCAGGTTATTTTCCCGTAATGATAATGATAATAATTAATAGGGAAACTGCTATTTACTAACTACATTACTGACACAATACATGTAATTTACAAACGAATTGAAAAATATGATTAGAAAGAGGAATAAGTGAAATAAAAGACACTGGCTAGGGCCTATATCTCATTGGCTGTTAGAAAAGTAGAGACCAATAGTGTCGTCTGTTGTCGCATAGCGCTGTAAGAAAATAATCAGAGCACTTTGGAAAACTTTGGCTGTCCCGAGCTCCTGGGGTAACAACAGTGTCATTTAGCGCCACATAGCGCTGAAGGATGAGGATCGGAATAAATGAAAGTAAATTTGAAAGCATCATCGCTTATTGCAGCTGATCTACACCTCAATGTACTGCACCAACACCATCGCACTTATACAGAGACCTAATATTTTCATAATGGTAGCTGTTTTCAGGGGACTAAGAAATCTTTTTGTACTAATTACTCCCAGTGACTGCAATTTATAAACAGCGCAAGATGCAACTATTTTCGCAATTCTACTGCGAAATACGAGTAGGGGTGGCGTGCTACAGCCCGCTTTGTCAGTCAACAATAGACTTGTTAAAATATTCTTACAGTTACACAACTACATATTAGAATGGTTCCAGGGCCTTAAAACGTGTTTCTCAAGATCCTTTTGTCTGTTATTCTAAATATAGAGAATGGAGAGGGTTGTCCTAAATATCAAATGGACCTTGTTACCAGCAGGGTTTCAAACGTTAAGGAATATTCGTAGTAATTCGGTGAAACGGTTTAGATTTGTGCCAAAGGGCCTAAATGCAGGGAATGGAGTGGTCTGTCCAAAATTTCAATTAGACATTGTTACTCGTCGGGTTCCAAAGGGTAAATATATAAAGTTTGGTTCAGATCGGTGAAACGGTGAGATTTGTACTGTCCCCAGAATTCGATTTATGATGATGGAGAGACCCATGAAGAATTTTAACTTTGAGTTTGGAAAATTAACGAAGTCTGGAAAGTGGTCATGAATCCGGTTTAGAAGCAAGGATTAGTGAAGAAAAGGTGTTGCCCAATGAAAAATTAGATGGTTGAATGTATGGCAGTCAGATATTAGGAGCGATCTGACTGGACGCCTGAGAAGGTAGACTATCCGCGATACGAATATAGGTGTCCATGGGAGAAGTCGTGTTGCTAGGCCGAGGTCACGTGACAGATACAGCCAATGGAAGACTAGTAAAACCATATTTTAACTGAGCAAAAATTATATTCTGACTATTTATATAATTTTTGGGACTCCGAAATAATTACATAATTCAATTGGTGAATTACCATGTTAAAATCTATGTAAAGATTTGCGTCAGTTTTATGGTAATTCGACATAAGCCATGTTCACGCGCGAAAAGGTGTTTGCCACGCTAAAATTTGAGGGTGGAAGGAGAAGACGCGACCATGTTGGAGGGACTCTGGTAGTGACTTGCAAGACGAACGGACGTGTCGAATGTTTGCTCCGTGAGGGACAGAGACATGTTGTGCAATGTTGAAATGTACAAGAAACGAGTGAAAAATAGTGGTAAACGCAAGTACACGCGTAGGTAACGTAAGTGATTTTTAAAAGAATTGAGAGATTTTCAAGTGATAAGAGGACACGTTTAGTGAATGTAACTGTTGCTTGAAGGACAAAGAGAGTAGCCATTTTGTTGTGGAGATTTGGGAAACTGTATTCGAAATTGATTTGAAGCTAACGCAGGGGCGTGCTATTTAAGGAACAGTGCTGGTAATAATCATTGTTAAAACTGTATGCAGGAGAAACGTGTGATTCGTAAACTTTTTATTCTGAGTGAAAATATTATGAACATGGAGAATGCTATACAGTAAATATGTATGGGACTGCTACGTGCGATTTAGCTACGAGTGAGATGTGCGCGTACTAGAATGCTTAGGGGAGACGTAGTCCAAACGATGCTGCAGGAGTGTTCATGGTTGATCAGTATCAATACATTAGAATCAGAGGCATGATGTGGCCATGAACATTCAGAAGAAGAAAGACTACATAAACTGCACGAACTGAATATACTTGAGAGATAACATGAACGAAATCAACCAGGACTTCGAGGGGCCGAGATCGGAAGGATGGAACGCAGTGACGCTCGAGAACCAAGAAGATGTCGGGAGTCGATCCAGGAGAACTCAGCGAGACGAGCGGAGGCTGGCGGCTATCGAGAGACGTGCTTGGGTGGAACGTCAAGCTGTAACCGGGGACCGGACGATCAGCGCGAGGCGATGGAAGCTTGTTCGCTTTGCAGCGAGTGGGACCCGTTTCGAAGGTCCGAGGTTATTTCTTCATAGCGTGGTGTTTCACGCTTAGTGCTACGGTGACTCAACCTGAAGCCTGCACAAAGTAAGATGAAAAGTTCATTTATATTATCAGTTCAGTAGTTGTTAATTGTTTGAAGCATGCCCTTAGAACCATTCTCTTTGTGATTATTTACTGTTTTGCCATCTTCGTTAACATGCTTATTTGGAATCTACATTGAAGCTTTTATGTGTGGACAGTCTCATTTGAAGTTAATGCTTATTGGGATTGCAGATCTTTTCTGCCTGTATGCATTTTAGAACATCGACGTATTTTCGATTATGGTTAATGCCAGTTCTGATCTTTCGGATTGTTGATAATTAGAAATTTTAGCTGATGATTTATTTTCACTTTTACTTCATGGAAGGATTTTCACGACGACAGATAACACCGATTTTTATTGCGAGATTTTTGAAAGTTTGATTTTTGTCAAGGATTAAGGATTTTTATGGAGGACATTGTCGTGAAGTTATTATTGAATCCTATTTAAGGATTATTTTTATTTTAGGATTTTCATATTTAGGAGTTTTCCTATTTTCAATTTTAACTGGAGATCGAAATTATTTTCATTCGATTGGATTTATGGATTTTGGATAATCCTATTTTAGGATTAAGGATTTTCAGATAATCCCAGGATTAGGATCCTGATTTTGAATTTTGCTATTTTATTTAATTTGAATCGGATTTGAGTATTCTCCGATATTAAATATTTCTTCGGATTTTTAGCCTACTTTCGATTTTTGCAAAAAATGAAAGTAGACTTATGAGATCACTACAGGGCCAAAAATTGTGTGTCTGTCTGTGAGTGTGTATGTGTGTGTGTGTGTGTGTGAGAGTCTGTGTGTGTGTGTGTGTGAGTGTGTGTACTCTGAATGTCTGTCCCCCTCTATCAATTCGAACACGGTGAAACCGAACTGATCGAAATTTGGTACAGAGGTATAACAAGCAAAGGGCACCTCAGTGTCATGTTTTATATCGCCGCCATCTTTACCAAAACTGAATGGCGGCCACTCAAACGTTCAAAACGTAAAATCAAATAGCGACTAACCAAATTATCCGATCTCTACCAAATTTGGTAACAACATACCATCATATAGGACGCGTCTTGTGACCAAACTACAAGGTCAACCGCCGTACCATTTCAGGATGGCGGCCGTGCGAATTATGCAAACTTTATAATCCATATCATGGGACCCACCAGTTCCGATTATCGAGCCGAGAATCGATTCAACTGTTCTAAAGGAAGAGGCACGTTCGAAATTAAAAGTTTATTTGGCAATACTATAGTGCAGAAGTGATTTTAAAAAGCTAAGCCATCTCGGTAAGAAGACAAGATGGCAGCGGATATCTTGTGCCTGACTTATATTTCACTAATTTGAGTATTGCATGCAATATAGCGTACTGATACAAAATAAATAAACTTTGTATGAAATGCTTTATAAATAAATAATATACTCCACTGATGAAATCGTTTAGTCTAAATCATTATTTGCTAAGAAGTTATATGTAAGTCTTTTATATAGAGCAATGTTCGTTGGCACAAATGGCTCCGTGGTAAAGCGATGGCCTATCACTCATATGCCTATGGTTCAAACCCCATCAGAGTTTTTGTTTTTGCTTGAAATTTTATATATTTATTGTTTTGTAAAGATTCAGACGTTTTAAAATTAAGCGTTATATTGTGCATATTACGGTGGAAAATACATATTTAATTAAAACATAATTCACCAGCAGATTTGCTCGAGACATCTAGCAGCCAAAAAGGTAACTGCACGCCGGCCTACTTATTAACTTCAAGATTTTATTGAAAAGTTTCTTCTTATGGCCACTAGAATGCACTCGCCCTGTTAGGGTTATATTGTTCGATACTTCTCCACTAGATGTCACGACTGGTCTACGTGGGACTCCATTGGTTAGTACCGTATACCATTGGCATTCTATGCGCATCGAACTTGAAGAATGGCAAGATGATACTACGAGAAATTTTTACTTTTTATTTTAAAGGGTTTGTAACAGCCCATTGTGCGTTATTCGAAAATGTTATTTGAAGTAAAGAACAAAACGATTTCACATAGTAACTGAATTCTAGCCGTTGGTGCTAGTTCAGGTTATTAATTAATACTTTTATTTCAGGCAAATAGCAATCGAAAATATCCACATAGTTTGTATACACACGTCTCTGTAGGGTCATGGAAAGATTTGTTAATTCAATTAGGGTTGTGAAAGCCATGCACAACCAGACGTGTAAAGACATGCCTCAACTCAAAGTTGGATGTTGCCCACGGCAGGTCGATTATGTAATAATAACAATAATAATAATGTTATTTGTTTTACGTCCCTTTTAACTACTGCTGCTTTTAGATACGCCGGGGTGCCGGAATTTTGGCCCAAAGGGGATCTTTAACGTGCCAGTAAATCTACTGACACGGCTCCCTCGCATTTGTGCACCATCAAATGCCAGCTGACTGCGCCAGGATACGAACCTGCAACCTAAGGCCCAGCAAGCGAGAACGTTACCGCTGAGCCACGCAGCCAGTCCGGTCGATTATGTCTCCAGATCCATAACATTCTTGAGATACTTCTTATCTATCTTTCTTCAATGATGGTGGTAGTTTTTTTTCTAGGTTGTGGCGTTTGGTAGAGGTAAATAGTTTCTAAGGTCTTCAACCAAGAAATGGTTCTATTATACTCTTTGATAATAACAACGAGTTATAACTATACTCATACATTTAGGAGAAAGTAGGCTATATGTTCTTTACTGAACATCTTGTTATTTTCAACTTTGAGGTTGAATTTCATTTCATTTTAGATGGAGTTTCGATAATGTCACTTGCAAATCAGCTGTTGATTCTCTTTGAGGAATCCTTATCATTATCGATAGTCATTATAAAGGTACAACAAACAAAAGAACCCTCGGCTTCTTCGGTTCGCGCAGCTCACATCGGCTCGTCCCGATCTCCCCCGACAATCTCTACTTAGTAGAAAACAGAGTCCCCGATTCTTGGATGTCACAGGTAATCTCGAGAACCACTGGATGGATTTTGATGCGGTTTTCACCATTCTGTAAAGTATTTCTCGAGGACACTTTCTGTAGAAAATAACTTATTTATGATCAAAGGAAGCCAAGCAGTAACGATTTCAGTGAAAAGGTTGGGAAAAGAACTTAGCGTCCGTGCGCTTCTTAAGCTTACGCTGGGCAAACCGTTAAAAATATCAGTATACTATGAGCGTAAGAATTGTTCAGCATGAAAAGTTCTACAGAAAATTCCGCGAGAGCATATCTCTATCTTCAATACATCGCCCACTATAAGTGTTTTTAGACTGGATAGAAGTGGTCTTTGTGTTCCATGCACCTCACCATTCTTAAATTACGTCTGACAAGAATCCGTTGCACATACTGTCTCCATGATAATATAATTAATAGCCCAGTCAGTGATTTTCACCCATCATGCCGAGACGTAAAACGGATATACAGTAGGTCGCAGTTCATTGACATCGAAAAAAAAGCGCTTATCACGTAAAGCATTCATAACTGTTCCCGGGCGCGGCTGGCTGTCAATCGCCATCACATACCATATCGTAAGTACCTGCAGCCAGATGTTCGATTGAGGTTATTCCTTCATTAATGCTGCAAACGCAATGCAATTAAAAGAACGAGAGTAAATGTAAAGTGACCGAAAGTATTAAGCGCGGAGTTAAATGAAAATACAGTATTTATGATTTCCTAGTTGTAAACTATGTTTTAAAGAAATATACTGTTCCAATAAGCGTACACACACAGAGGCTATAATATCAACAACACGAAATAATGCATCAGGTGTAGAAAACTGCAGACGACCCTTGGCCATAGACGTTTTCCCTTCCGCTATTATACGCTTCACGAATGACTTTGAAACACCCGTTGCTTTACTTGTTGAAGCCACAACATTATAATTATAATTGAGTTTATGAACGGTTTTCTGTTCTCGAAGGTGAGCAGTTACGTTATAGACTTTCTCTACATTGTCCCCTTAATGGTCGTCCAGATTTGCTACCATACTTCGAAGTAGAAGCCATAACGAAACTCAAATGATACTATTACTAGAATAGCATGGTACACAACACTATATACATAAACACATTTACAAATAAAGTACACGCTATACGACAAGGGATTATAGGACTACAATAAAGAAAACATATATAAAACTGAGAAAATAATAAGAGCGCGAAATTGGATTGGCCTCGAAGCTGTTGTCAGCGTATCTCCGCAGTGTGTTCGGTAAGGCAGCCAGACAGCATGTGACCCCCTCTACCGCTCCTCTGTGACGTCGCACATCAACTCAGAGAGAATGCGCGGGGAAGTGACCTTTGCGCAGGTTCTTTTGATAGTTGCCACCTTATAACGACTAGAAGTCAATATTACGCTTTCATTGGAGTTGAGACTGATAAACAGAAATTATTCCTAGTTGAGGAATAACACACTTTGGTGTCATTAAAGCAATTATTGTAAGGATTTAAGGATGAAAACTTGCTCTAGTTCATTGTTTACATTGTAAAGAAAGCATTGATGCTTTAATTCAGGAGCTATTATGTAATTATTTTATCATAACGACACCTAGTATTTTATATGGAACCTGAGAGCAGCCTATTAGGAGATTGTTGGAAGACAGCTGTTATTATTATTATTAGGAGGTTGTGTTCGGACAAACATGAAACTTGATTTTAATCAGTTCATGGAGGCGAAGGCTAGGCCTTATTGACATCTTGTTCTATTATTGTTGGTGCGACAGCGTCAGTGTTGAATTGCTCCCGTGTTGTGAGAGAGCCGCAGATAAATATGGCAACACTGCGATGTATCAAGAATCAGCTTGTTGATCTGACGACTGTTAGGAATCCCGCTTGTGTGATGTGAGATTTGGAAAGATATTGCTTCGTATTAAAGGGAGTTCATTATTGAGATGAAGAATCCTGGCACATGGCGGTGTTTTTGAGAAGGAATGAATTACGTAGTAGCTAGGATCTTGGGATATTTGTATGTGCTCTTGCTGCGAAGGTTGAGCGATCAGGTGTGTGGTCGCGTTACGAGTACAGTCTGTGTCATAAGCAAGGTTCCGTGGTGTCTTATGAGAGGTTTATTTATTATTATTATTATTATTATTATTATTATTATTATTATCATCATTATTGGAGCCTCCGTGGCTTAGGCGGCAGCACGCCGGCCACTCACCGCTGGGTCCGTGGTTCAAATCCCGGTCACTCCATGTGAGATCTGTGCTGGACAAATCGGAGGCAGACAGGTTTTTCTCCGGGTACTCCGGTTTTCCCTGTCAAAATTTCATTCCAGCAACACTCTCCACTATCATTTCATTTCATCTGTCATTCATTTAATCTTTGCCCCGGAGGAGTGCGTCAGGCCTCGGCAGCCGGCACAGTTCATATCCTCGCCGCTAGATGGGGCTTCATTCATTCCATTCCTGACCCGGTCGGAGACTAGAAGCAGGCTGTGGATTTTCATTTCATTATTATCATTATTGAAGTGAAGACTAGTTAGGAGTGAATTACATCTTTGTCTGGGCTTAGTTGACTGGACTATTGACCCTATTGTAACTACAGAACACATGATTATAATACACTGTTAGTGGAAGATTTCAATATTATTATTGAGCCGGTGGAGATCAGTTAAATAGTAGTATTTCAGCAATGATTTTTAGCGAAGTAGGTTAACGATTGTATATAGTCAAAATTATCATTTTAAGTATTTTATTAATTAATATTTTAGATTAATTTGATTTAGTTGGAGGTAACGACAGGATTCAGGAGTCGAACATGTATAGAGTTCAACATTGCAGTTGTGATGACGACAGGCCTTCGTAATTAGTCATTTTCATCGATTCACTCTATCACTATTTTTTTATTTCCGTCGATCCTGAATTCCTGGGCGCAGTAGGTTAATATCGATTCTTGTTAGTTTACTTTATATATGCAGGTATCACTTCAGTGTTTCTATACGCTGTTTATTGACGTTTTGAAGTCAATCGTGTCGTTTCTTGTTTTGCATTTATATTGTTACTTGTAATTTGTAGTGTCTGGTGGGGGATATTTATCAATAAAAGCAAGCACGTTTGTTTGCAATGTTTTTATAGATCTTTGCTATTTTGATTTATCGTGCTGGGGCTTTTAAAGTAAATATTATGGTCAAGATATTGAAGCAATGCCTATTTACCCAATCCACATTCCTATGTGACCCGAGAGCTCTGCTTTTGATTTAGGTGCTTTTGGTCCCTGGGAGAACAGACCAGAATATTTATTTATTTAGGGGTTCATCTTTATATGTTCCTAGTTTCCAGTGTGTGATACGCTAGCTGTGACGGTAAGTATTTTTAGCCGGGGTGCTGCTGTCTACAACAATCCATTGTCTTCCGGAGGATTCTCGCTGTCACATTACTGGTAAATCGGGTGCAGTACCAAAGGGCCTAAATGCAGATAATGAAGTGGCTTGTCCGAAATTTCATGTAGACAGTGTTACTCGCTGAAGTCCAAAGTGCAAGTATACAAATGTTGGTTCAGATCAGTGGAACGGTGTAGATTTGTGCCAAAGGGCCTAAATGCAGGGAATGGAGTGGTCTGTCTGAAATATCATGTAGACAGTGTTAGTCGCAGGGTCCCAAAGGGTAAGTACACACATTTTGGTTCAGATCGATGAAGTGGTGTAGATTTGTGACAAAGGGCCTAATTGCAGGGAATGAAGTGGTCTGTCCGAAATTTAAAGTGGACAGTGTTACTCGTCGGGTTGCAAAGGGTAAGTATACAAATTTAGGTTCAGATCGGTGAAACGGTTGTAGATTTGTATAAATAACAGACAGACAGATAGACAGACAGACAAACCAACAAACAACAAACCAATATAGATGTCCGGAATTGATTTGTTACAAGATTGCTCATTTAGGTTTCCCCCTTAAAATAGGACAGATGTTACATTCATTTTCAGACGATGGTTTTGATAAAGAATGTAAGGTGTTTATGGGAAATATATTTTGTTTCTGTGAAACGTGCACTGAGTACCGGTACTTGGATAAGTGTATGCATCTTATGGAGGAAGTCAAGTGTTACAAATGGTTGAGACTTCAAAACATTAAGGACCCCTGTATTGAGGATTATTGTACCATGTATTCAATATTTACAGTCAAGGGGAGTAGAAATAGATGATTCAAAATTGTTCGACCAATTCTGCAACGTAAGGGCTTATTCGAAACGTTCAACTTTGGATAAAGACACAACACTAGACCAACAATGGTCTGTTTTCTTTAATAAGTGCCAGAACATTGAGGCATTTTCTGAATTTCGAACATTTGGCAGTTTTGCTTTGCCATACCAGGCAGCAATACCTCCACTGAACGTGTGTTTTCATTCATAAATGCTCAATGGACAAAAGGAAGGATCCGTTTGTTGGTAGAATCAGTGAAAGGAATCTTATTTGTGAAGTTCGATTTCAAAGATAAGTCGATGGATGAATTTTATAAATATATACTTCGAGAAAATAATTCGCATCATCTTTCAAAAGTAAATTCTGTTGAAAAATACTGCTTGAAGGAAAATAACTGCAGCAAGGACTGATCTAAGTAAGGTATTTCCTTTTGTAAAAAGTTATCCCTAAGTACTGTATATTATAATTGTGAAAGTTTGTGTCTGTGAGTGTGTTTGTTACCTCTTCACAATAAAACGGCTGGACGGATTTGGAAGAAATTTGAAATGGAGATAACTTATACCCTGGATTAACATATAGAATGCCTTCCATCCATGTATATAAAGTTCAGTGTTCGTAGTTGGGCCCTTTGTCACAAATCTACACTGTTTCACCTATCTGAACCCAAAATGTACGTATTTACACTTTGAAACCCGACGAGTAACACTGTGCACTGGAAATTTCGGACAGCCCGCAGTATTCCCTACATTTAGGCCCTTCGGCACAAATCTACATCGTTTCACCGATCTAAACCAAATTTTACGTACTTTACCTGGAGAGGAATTACACATGAAACGATACATTAAAATATTGGCAAATCTGAGTTCAAGGAACTGTTGTTCAGAATTTGCCTAGTGTTAAATCTGTACAGGCTACACGATCCTTGTTCGTAACATGGAATGTTTTCCTTTGACAATGCATCTACACCATGTGTGATAGCAACCTCTTTCAAAGATCTCTAGAAGCACATCTTCTTCTTCATTTCCCGTTTCCAGCTTCCTGGGTCGGGTTGTGAATCAAGGACCTCCAACGTTGCCTGTCTCTCCACCACTCCTCTCCCCCTTTAAGTACATCTTCAGGTTTTCCTCCCTTCTTCTCCACGCACTCCCACACTGTATCTGCCCATCTCTTTCGCGGCCTTCCGCGCGGTCTCTTCCCCGAAACCTTTTCCTGAAAAGCTTTCTTTGGCACTCTCTCCTCTCCCATTCTCATCATATGTCCATACCGCTTTAACTTGGTTGTTTCTATCCTGTCCTGCAGCTTCAAGATTCCTGTCCTCCTTCTTATCTCCTCGTTTCTGATTTTATCTCTTCTGGTCTTCCCTTCTATACCTCTTAGGAATTTCATCTCCGCTGCTTGTATTCTACTCTCCTCTCTTTTTGTAGTGGTCCATGCTCCAGCTGCATATGTTAGTACGGGTCCATAATAGGTTGAATATTATACCTGCTTACATTTCTTTGGGACATCTTGGTTCCACAGAATACCCCTAACACTCTGGTAGAAGCTGTTCGCTTGTTGTATTCTCTTTCCAATTTCCTCAGTAATCTTTCCATCTTCTGTGATCACACTTCCCAAGTACTTGAAACTTTTCACCACATCTAGAATTTTTCCGTTCACTTCTATCTTTCCTCTTCCCTCCTTACTTCCCCTTGACATTACCATTGTCTTGCTCTTCTCTGTGCTAACTTTCATCCCAAACTTCTCAATCTCTTGGTTCCATACATCTACTTGTTTTTGTACTTCCTTTTCATCCTCACCCCATATCACTATATCATCTGCAAACAGCATGGCCTTTATTGCCTCTTGTCCCAATCTCTGTTTAACATTCTTGTGGATTTCATCCATGACTATGATGAATAGTAAGGGGGACAATACACTTCCTTGACGGAGACCCGTTTCCACCTTGAACCATTCTGTTTCTCCTATAGTGGTATTTACGCTACTGACACAATATTTGTACATAGCTTTCACCATTTGCACTTCTGCACTGTTAACTTGCCTTTTTCTTAATACATCCCACACCACCTGTCTAGGCACACTGTCATAAGCTTTCTCAATATCAATAAAAGTCATCACCATGTCTTTTCCAAACTCCCATCTTTTCTCCATCATATGCCTTAGTGTAAAGATTAGATCAAAAGTTGATCTGTCTCTCCTAAAACCATACTGTTCTTCTTCCATCTCTCCATCTGTCTGCCTCCTCAGTCTACCTTCCAATACTCTCAAGTGGGATAATTAAACCCTTTCCCCATTCTTCTGGGATCTCTTTCTTCTTCCAAATTATTCTAAATAATCTATACAGCCACTGCAACCCTACTGGTCCTGCTGCTTTTATCATTTCTGTGGTCACCTAATCCACTCCAGGTGCTTTGCCACTCTTCATCTTCTTTATGGCTTCCTCTATTTCTAGCATAGATATCTCCTTTTCTTGTTCTTCTTCTTCCTCCATTGTTCCTTCTTGTTCCCTTTCTTCATCCAGTTCAATGTGTTTAACATTCAGTAGCTTTGAAAAGTATTCTTCCCATCTTTTCAATATACCATCTCTTTCATACAATATCTGTCCCGCTTCAGTTTTTACAAATTTTGTGTTTTCCCTACCTTTCACACTGTTTTTTACTAGCCCATATAGAACCTTTTTACTTCCTTTGACATCCTCCTCTAGAGTTTCAGTGAAACTTTCCCAGCTTTTCCTTTTTTCTTCTTGTACAATCTTTTGACATGCCTTCTTGGCTTCTCTATATTTTTGCCATTTCTCTGCATCTTTGCTGCATATCCACTTTCTCCATGCCATTTGTTTTTCTTTAACTACTTCCTTTACCCTGTTGTTCCACCAAGGAGTCTCCCTAGAAGCACAATAATCAGGAATTTTCAATATTTAGAGAGGAATGTGAGGCAAAAGATTTGTTGGAGAATTTCAATCCCTGGGATGTAACACTGAAAGAGGTTGGATTATATACATCAGCGGCCAAGGTGAGATATACTGTATTTTACTATAAGTCTATTAATAGCGGCATAATCATCAATGATTGTGGGAAAATTTCACCCTGAATAGGTTAAGGAAAAATGCTTTATATTTCCCATATTCCGATAGATTTGCCATTCCAGTTGGCAAGAGTGCAGTTCCCCCTTCAAACAATATTCGCAATTACTATTAACAAAGGCAATGACACACACTTAACAGCAGCAGGTGTACATTTACACAAAACCATTTCTTCCAATGGGCAACTGTAGGCTATGTGGCGTGCTCACGTGTATCCAGACAACAAAATCGTTATGTCTCAGGAAAACATGCCAACACCAAAAACATAATTTTAAAATGTGTTGAAATAAGGTAACATCGCACCCTGCAGACTTTCTCAACTCTATGACATTTCCATTTTGCGGCTCATACTAATATACTGTATGCATCAGAATTTTCCGAATTGAAATAGACCCACCCAGCCGAGATTGCTGTAATAGAATAGACCAATTATCAGCAATAATGCATCATGCCTTTTGTCTTCATCGCGGGCACCTGCTAGTATGTAGTATATGTAAAATTTTGTTATCGATTGAACTTGTCAGGCATTTTTATTAAATGGCCTGCATTTGGGAATTTTCAGTTGGTAACCCTAGCACCCACAGGTTCCGATGATCGAAACGAGAATGGTTTAATCTGTTCTAAAGGACGTGGCCCGTTCGAAATTTAAAGTTTATATTATAATATTATTGTGCAGAAGTGACTTTAAAAAGCTGAGCCGTCTCGATTTCAAGACAAGATGACAGCTGATCTCTCATTCTGACCTATATTTCGCTGATTTGGGTATGTTGCATGAAATATAGCCTGCAGACAGAAATAATATACACTTTGTATGAAATGGTTTAAAATGAATATATATACTCCAGTGACGAAATCGTGAGTCCATGTCATTGTATTTGCAAAGCCGTTGTCTGTAAATCGATTGATAACGTTTGACTTCGGTGGACACGTTTGGCTCTATTGTTAGAGATTTGGTCTTTCACCCGGTCAGTGGGGTTGAAAACCTATCAGAGTTGTATTTATTTGCTTGATTTTTGATATTTATTGTTTTTCAAGTACTGGGACGTTATAAACTTGAGCGTTATGTTGTGCATTTAGCATGGGAAAATATATATTTAATTAAAACAAAGTCCGACACAGGATCTGCACGAGTGACATCTACTTGCAACGAGTTGAACTATGCGAATGCTAACCACGGCCTACTAGATTCGACATTCCCAGTTAGTGGACCCATTCCTCTTGTTGCCGATAGAGCGCACTCGCCCCCTAGGATAGGCGCGATTAAAAATTAGCTGTGCAGTAGTTTATATTAAATGTGCTTCTCCCAGTGATACGTTTAGACCAACGAAGTTTTGTTTCAGTTTCAATTATTGTAAGTGGTCGGTGTTAATATACTGAATTCCTACGTTATTTGGAGTGTTTGCTGATGACATTGTAAAATGCTGGGGTAAATTACAAACTATGGTTTGAACGCCGCTGCTCAAATCCAGTATGTCATACTTTGGTGTGCAATTTTGCACTTCAAATAGAAAGAAAATAGGAGGTGATAAGGACAAAGAGTTATAACTATACCTATACATTTAGGAGAAAGTAGGCTATATGTTTTTCCTGAACTTCTTGTTTATTTAAGTATTTATTTCCACCTAATGTTTGCTGTTCTGTCTGTTGTAGGTAAGTACTGGCTGAGCTCAACACTATTGACCGCTGTGATTCGTGAGTACTGAGATTTCCACTCTGTGAGCACACACAATGTAATTCAAAATGTCTCCTTCAGTTTTATAACCAAAACTAAATAACACAGGGGTTCTTAAATTCAGTATTCTACTTAGAGATTAGCCTCCAAGTAACAAAACTCCTACCTTATAACCCTGAAGTTGTCGCTGGGAGCTATTCAACCCGCGGTTACTACGTTCATGAATGTATGTGGTCAAATAAGTTAAGTGAAATGTATATTACAACGGTGTGTTGTTGCGTGCCGTTTTATAAACGTTGGTATAAAAATAGGGTTCATGGGACTGGTTTTCATGAATTCCCTTGAATAGAGAAAACTAGGAAATAATGAATGGAATCTACAGTATAAGCAAAACCCATACGACAAAAATGTCTGGATGTGACTTTCAAAAATACCGTTAACATAACTCCATTTCAGATGATAACTTTTGTACTTACTTATCATATGATATTGATTGCTTTAAGAGATCTAGGTATAGATTATTGGCCCGAGTTCGACTCCAGACTTCAAACGTTGGGTAGGTAGAGGGTGGGTGGAACATAGGCCAGGTGGACAAATATCGAGCGGCGCAGAGTTGCAGATTCCCCAGCACCTACAACATATTCCTTACTAGACAGGCCCATTACCGCAGTTGCGCATCAGCGAGATCTCAGGGTCATATTCGACAACCAGCTAAGATTTAAAGAACACATACAACATTCATTATCCAAAGCCATGAAATTCCTTGGCATACTCTACCGCTTCACAGAAATATCAAATCCCACAGCTCTTCTACACTATTACCTCTCAATAATCCAGCCCATTGCAAACTACTGCTCTCCCATTTGGACAACGTCTTGCCCGTTAAACATAGCTAAATTTAACAGAATTAAACCCATCTTTGCTGCCATTGTAAGGAACAGAATGCCAAGGTTTAGACACTTCACCACTCAGCAGGTACATTCAGCCATAAACATCCCTCCCGCCAGATAACTGACCTGTCCTTCCTACATTGAATTTTAAATGACCACTACCGTTCGGACCACCTGCTGTCACTCTTCAAACTAAGAGCCCCCTCCCGTTCTACGAGGCTCAAAGATATTATGCACATTCCTCACACTAAACATTCCATAATCCCTGTACAATAGCATAGCAAGTAAACGCGAGTTGTACATATCCACAAACAAGAGGACGTTCCTGTATCAGGTGAAGGAGAACTTAAACTGTATTTAGAACAGTCATCTTGGCCATTGACGACACGGCTACGAGCAAGGACATTCAACCGTCTCTTGATCTGGACTTGTTTTGTTTGGTGATTTGTTAATTTTTTAAATATTTATTTTAAATTGTTATTTGGTTGTTATTTGTACAAGCGTGAAGGGCTAGCATAGCTGTTGTTTGTGTTTGATTAATAAATAAGAAAAAAATATTTTAGTAGGGATACAGGGCAGGAACGTCATTGATATAATTCATTAACTTTTCGGTGGGCGGGTCAATTCCGGCGCCATCCTGTGTCCATTATTATAATATAATTATTACCACTAATGCTATTATTATTATTACTACAAATTATTTGGTAAGTTACAACCAACTTGTTTACTATAAGAAGTAATACATTTTTTCATTTTTTTTAATCAATTGGGCTTCAGCACGGACTCTGCGAGATATCATTCCTCTACCGTCGCAAGGACGTTGTTTGCGAGATAACACACTTTGTTAGCAGATACAACTGAAGGTGGTGACCGGAAGATTGACCAAGCCACCGCTAACTTGGGTCTGATTAAGGAAGGGTCAGGGAAGGGACTTCGGAAGGAAGTTCACCGTGGACCTGTTGAATGAATCCGTCCCAGCATATTTCTGGTAGGTGAATTTGGGAAACCCCGAAAGGCATTTTCAGGATAGCCAAGGTGGGATTCGAACCCACTCTCTACCGATACCAGCGATGCATAGGGTTAGCGGGATAGCGCTCTTAGCCACCATGGACGGTCATATCAGAAATAAGGCCTTAAGACATCTCGCACTTTGAATGAAAACGGAACAAGGAACGTGAGTTGTAATAGTGTGTGTTATCTGTAATTCTGGTAAGGACGGCAGACGATCAATTTCAAGTGGTTCCTACATTTGCTACCAAATGCTACCGTCAACGACACCTAGCTGTGTACTTGGCTACTCGATGCCACCGGCACCTGGCGACGAACGTTCGAACTTAATAGAGCGTTAATCAAATCTAACCGAAACATTTACCTTCACATAATTTTAGTTAGTGGAATGTTCTTTTATATGCCATAAATCTATGACATGGGCCCGCCGTCTTAACTTCCCTACGAAGGAAGGCATACTGAGGGATTTTAACGCTCTTAGAAAATCCGACGACTTGGGCTGAGTTTGTACTCGCGATCTTGGCATAGAAGCTCAATATGCTAACAACTATGCCACCGAAGCCGCTTTTTCTTAATCCTTTCTTAAACATGGCTGTAATTGAGGGTCGATGATGTGATGTGTTGCCATATGCTCGTTGTCACGTTTTGTGACAGCATGGTGCACTTCTGTAAGATAGTGTTACAATGATATTCCTGTCACAAATATCCTCACGCACTGCCCAGTGGATGACATACTGCAGCGTTGTACTTGTCGACACAAGTTTCGTTGGGCGGCTTTATGACACATAACGTCTCCACCCTGGCAATGCAGAGCACAATAGCTACACTCTACAGTTTGTAGAAAGTGAAACACTAAGGACAAGAGATGTGACCACATTGCACTTTATACCAGCGATTAGGGACATTACTGATTAGAAGGACAGTCCGGTTCATGCACGTTGACGATCGATCTTCAGTACGGCGTCGAGCCACCACGTGCTGCACTCAGAGCCGCTAGACGTCGTGTCATGGAATCATACAGCGCTTGAATACGCTGCTGGGGAATACCGTCCCACGCGGTTTGTGGGCGCGTCCACAAAGCATCAAGAGTGGCGGCGGGTGGACCTAAACGAACAAGTTGCCGACTGACCATATCCCAGACATATTCGATGGGCGACCTGTCAGGTGAACGGGCAGGCCAGGGAATCAGAGGTATCCGTCATTCTGCGAAGAAGGCTTGCACATTCCTCGCCACATGTGGGCGGGCATTGTACAGCTGAAATATAGCCTGTGGAACGGCCTGCAAGAGGGGCAGTACCACGGGCTGAAAAACTTCCCTGATGTAGCGGTCACTGTTTAGATTGCCCGCAAGACGAACGAGGCGCGATCGCTTGTTATAGGCAATTGCGACCCAAACCAATACACTTGGTGTTTGTCCGCTATGCCGCTCAACAATAAAGTCTGCCTGATCGCGTTCTCCACGGTGGCGTCGAACGCGTATGCGGCC
The DNA here is from genome assembly GCA_946902985.2 of Meconema thalassinum. NCBI lineage: Eukaryota > Metazoa > Arthropoda > Insecta > Orthoptera > Tettigoniidae > Meconema > Meconema thalassinum. Next base: position 275,602,299 of record OX336390.1, read on the forward strand.
ATCACTGTAGGACAGGTTGAAGCGGGACTCGTCGGAAAACACTACATTTCGCCACTCAGCGTGCACGTGCCAATTGTAGTCGGAGACGTCGGTGGTTCCCAGTCAATGGAAACCGTCGCAGTGGCATGCGTGCTACCAGTCCAGCCCTCAAAAGACGGCAACGCACCGTCGACGCAGACATGTTCACCCCCGTTGCAGTCCTCCAACCTCGAGCCAACACCGAGGAGGACGATGTTCTGTCCAATACGGCCATATGGAGAAGATGGCGGTCGTCTCGCGCTGTGATCACATTGCGTCGTCCTGTACCCTGTTGTCGCTGTGTACGGCCTTCCTCTCCCCACTGGATCCATATACGCCTTACTGTTGACGCAGCATGCCCTGTACGAGCCGCAATGTCCCGGAACGACAGACCCTCCTCCCAGAGCCCAAGCATTCTGCTCCGTTCAAACGCACTTACATGCTGATAGTCCTTTCTGTGATGTCGGCGAGGCATCGTTGCACTTGCTTACACGTTTCCAATTGGTATGACGGCCCTACTCCCACAGATCTGTGTGGAACACTAACCTGTCCGGTCCCACGAGAGAGGGCACTGTTGGGCCAATGTGCACGCCATCTCTCTGCGATTTCAATCACTTAGCATGGTACCGCAGGCCTACACGACCCCTGTTCTGGGAGTGTCTCCGACCATTTCTTCTGTGTGTTTCATTTTCTAAAACAGTACTGTAGTTATTCTAGAAAAGGTGAAGTTAGAGATGTTACCCAATTGAACCGAACATTTCACGACAAGGTCCTTTATAATTAACTGCAACATAGAATATAATTATTTTGTCTGGCTAGATTAGGACCATTCCACCTAACCAGAGTATTCAATTATTTCAAAATGAACAATACATATACTACTTTAATCTAACAACAATACAATGTTGATACAACATAAGATACATATAAAACAGATTAGCTTGGTGTAGGCAGTAAATTGTTATATTGCTTATTTATTGCTAGGGTGAACGCGTAAGATACTTAGAAGTAAGTTTGAAATTAGAGAAAGAAACGGAAATACTGATAAAATATAGACTAATGATAGTGATGGCGTTGATGATGATTAGTCATTTCTGACTTATGAACATCTATGTCTCAACACTCGAATCACCTTTCTGTGGCCACATGTGAATTGCGAAAAACGAGTTAGCGGATCTAGCTGCAAAAGAGGCGGCATCACTACCACCTCGGCCAATGGAGGTACGCGCTAGAGATATTTGCTCTCAGTTATGGCGAGAAGTACTGGCATTTTGGGAGAGTCGCCTAGCACAGTGAACTGAGAGCGATCAAGGGAACTATTCTCATGTGGCGGAGCTCCTTCCGGTCACGGAGGGAGTCCGTCAGTTTGTTGGCTGAGGATAGATCATACAAGGACCACTCACTCGTATGAGAAGGGAATCCCCCCCCCCACTTTGTACCTGTGGAGCCATATTCTCCGTGGCCCACATTTTAACCGAGTGTGTGGATCTTGCTGACTTACGAACAAGCCTTGGATACAGTCGATCTTATACTGCTGATATTTGTCATCCGTTTATAAGTGAGAGTGGGTTATGGCCAACCATCTAAATTTTCAAGCTAACTTACGTTTACTCAAACACATTGTTCTTTTTTGAAATTCTGATGTTTTTGTTTTCCGTATCTCTTTTTTATTTAATAATTATTAGTTTTATTTTATTTTATTTATTGTCTTATTACTTTCAGGTCTTTTATCATATATTGTATTGTTTTCAAAATTTGGGTAATTTAATCAGTGTTTATAGAAGCAGATGACCTCGCTGTTCTGCCCCTTAAAACAATAATAACTAACTAACATCCATGTCTCAAGGATATTTACACGTAGAATTGAGAGGAGAGCACAGAATATTAATATAAAGAGACTGTCGCTGAAGACAATTGGCCATACGAAGTGCTGTATTGGCAGATGCTCAATCAATATTGCTCATGCAAATCCCAGACGTTCAAGATTGGTATGCAGGAACGAACTTTCTCTTTTACTTCAACCTGCTTGACTTGCAAATATAACGGAGAATTCGCTAGAATAGCTTAGGATATTTTGTAAAAATCCACAGCGGAGGTACGTCCTTGCTGAGGCTTATGGGCAACTGCGTCTTCTACCGCAGATCATTAAAGAAGCAGATAACGTTTCGTTTTTCAATTGTTCCCAGTTATTCTTGTGAGAGCGTCTTGATACACGAAAGAGAGACTGGGAGAAGTAACATCGCGTTCTTGGTGCTGAACAAGTGTATAGACATAACGGACTCAAGCTGTGTCATCCTTTCTCTTGAGGATTAGGAAACCTGCACTGGCTCACCAGTCACTCACCATAACATGTTATCAGTGCCTTGCCATACATATTAGTGTTTGAATCAAGCGTTTGAGAAATTACTTTGTGTAGTTTTGTTTGTTGAAACTGCTAGTAACTTGCATTGAAAACCTCACATTTCCCTCCATTTTGTTCGTTGCTAAAATCTATATTAATATAAAACTCAGCAATTTTTCTAGGTTTATGCCTTGTCTCGTGTGGGGTTTCGCTTAGGAACACCAAGCTGGCTCATCAGTGGGCTCTTAGGCGAAACTCCACACAAGTCACGGCATAAACCTAGAAAAGTTGCTGTGTTTTATTTCACTGGCCGTGAAAGCCAATATCCCATCTGTTCGGAAGCCTTCATAGGGACGCTGAGGCTGCTTGAGCTTTTAGTTCTCTCAGTAAGGAAGAGCAGGTGCGTTTCATATAAAGGGAGGTAGCGCGCAGTTCGCTACTCCTGTGGGGCTGATGAACCAGCTTGGTGTTCCTAGGCGAAACCCCACAAAAGCATGGCATAAACCTAGAAAAGTTGCTGAGTTTTTATTTACTGTCCGTGAAAGTCAATATACCATCTATATTAATATAATTTAAGTTCTGTCCGTACATTGTTTACAATCAAGACATTTTACGTTTTCTATGTGTTTCATACCAAAATGATGTAGAGGTTTCCATTGTCTCAGGCACCATGCGATATCATGGTAATGTTCGGGGTGGATCGAGACGTTTTTGCACCTATTTTTCTTTAGCCATAAATATACCTACAGGTAATTACAAATATACTTACCTTACACTATTTTTCCACACAGTCTCCACATTTGTTCAGACATTTGTCCCATCGCAGCACTAAATGTAAGATGGCCCTGTGGTAGAATTCAGCCGGCTGACTGTGGAACCATCGTCGGACTGCTGTCTTGGTGTTATCGTTGCACGTGAATCGCTGTCCTGCCAGGAACTTCTTCAGAGGACCATGGACAATGCGAGACCACATGTGGCAACCAGAACCGCCAACAAGCTCCGGTTATTTCACTGGGAGAGTCTGGACCACCCACCAACAGTCCGGACCTCGCCCCTAGTGATTTCCATGTTCTTGGCCCGCGAAAGATTCACGTACAACGATGACGCCAAGACAGCAGTCAGACGATGGTTCCACAGTTAGCCGGCTGATTTCTACCACAGGGCATCTCAAATTTAGTGCAGCGATCGGACAAATGTCTGAACAAATGTGGAGACTGTGTGGAAAAATAGTGCAAGGTATGTAGAACAGTACGTATATTTGTTTGGCTAAAAAAAATCTGGGCAAAGAATTTTTGATCCGCCCTCGTAGCATCGTGTACTACGTGAGTGCCAGCATGTGTGTGAAATCTGTCTGATAACCTGTGTCATTGTGATATCTGTACTGGTGAGCGTATTTTTAATGGACATCTACTGTCGACCAAAGTATTATGTGCACTCGAGTTTGAAGGTTGTTTGTGAAGTAACCAATAGACCTACATAAAATCCATTAACATCACCATTTCCGTCGTTCTATTTTACGTTAGTTCATGTAGGTTAGGAATTTTTAATTTATATTTTAATATTTTTTATCGCAGTTGGAACACAAAACGTGCACGTTTTTAAGCGTGTTTCAACCATGCGTCACATTTACGCCCACGGGCGTCGAATAGAAAGACCTGCACTCGGCCTCTCAGGAGACCACACGACAAAAGAAATCTCAAAAACCCGTCATCAGATCGAATCCAAATTTTAACATAATATACATTGGAATGTTGTATAACTGGTTTATTAATTTCAAAATTGTGTGTGTCCAAGAAACAAAGTTGTTATAATTTTTGTAAGGTAACTTTTTCTCGGCTCGGGGTGGTTGGAAAATGTAGTTCTTGGTTGCGTTGTAATCGTTATATATCAAAAAGTTATGCTGTATGACTGTGAAATACGTAAATTAATTCACTTATTTTATATCGGTTTGTATTTGTACGAGGAAATATCACATGGTTCACCTGCTAGCCGCTCCGGAAAAAACTGCACAGCGTTGCCGAAATGGTGCCCACATGCATCATGGCGCGTCTCGCTCGGAAGTAATGGGCTCCATATCAGCATCGCTGTACAGCAATTCCCGGAGCGGCTAGCAGGTGAACCATGTGTTATTTCCTGGTACAAATACAAGCCGATATAAAATAAGTGAATTAATTTACGTATTTCACAGTCATACAGCATAACGTTTTGATGTATAACGATTACAACGCAACCAAGAACTACATTTTCCAACCACCCCGAGCCGAGAAAAAGTTACCTTACAACAATGATAACAACTTTGTTTCTTGTACACACAAAATTGTGAAATTAATAAACCAGTTATAGAACATTCCAATGTATATTGTGTTAAAATTTGGATTCGATCTGATGACAGGCTTTTGAGATAATAATTCTTAAATGTGACGCATGGTTGAAACATGCTTAAAAACGTGCACTTTTTGTGTTCCAACTGCGATAAAAAATATTAAAATATAAATTTAAAAATCCAAACCTACATGAACTAACGTAAAATAGAACGACGAAAATGTTGATGGTATTGGATTTTATGTAGGTCTATTGGTTACTTAACAAACAACCTTCAAACTCGAGTACACATAATGCTTTGGTCGACAGTAGTCTAGTTGACGACCAACTTGTGGTTTAGCAACTAGCATACTTGGCTGTCACCCCGGGGATGCAAGTTCGATTCCCGGCTCTGCCAAGATAGTCTAATTCAAGTATGAGGGCTGGAACAGGGTATACTCAGCCTCGTGAGGAAAAACTAAGAAGGGGAGAGTTCGATTCCCACCTCAACCTTCCCGGAAGTGACTTTTTCTCCATGCAAACACCGGGATGGATCCAAACTTAAGGCAACGGCCACCCCATTCCCAATCTTCATCTGAATTACTAATACACACACTAATACAGCCATCACAATAACACAGGTTATCAGACAAATTCCACACATACCCCAGTACATGGGGCTACATGATGCCCACGATGTCGGAAAGCCCCTAAATCCATCAACTACGATCTAGTCTTGTCTGGCCTTCTGACGTTGCACCATCACGCGATATTGTTTACATTGCGCTATTGTCAAGATATGTGGGCTTCCTGTACCGATCGTCTGGCTAATCCACGAGTGGAACTAAATGTACACATAAACGCACTTCACATGCAACGACTGCGTATAATTTATCTAAGCGGAACTTCCCCTACGGGAGAGCAATTGAACTTGATAACATGATGTCATTTGGAGGTGTGTCTCCTCCACTCCTCCCAAAATCTCTTTATTCTCGCGAAATTCTCCCACTTCCTCTCATCCGTCCACTTTTTCCCAGGTTGTCGTAATGAACTTGGTTCAAACTTAACATTCGCGATTTTCGTCTGGCATTCAGTTCGGTCTACAACTGATTACTTGTAAGTACCTCTGTACCTCATTAAGCCATCCGGTGCCATATTTACCCTGTGTTATGATACCAAGTAGTTTGGTGCTTTTCAGTCGGTCAACACGAATAAACCCAAAAGAGTTGGGTTATACCCTAATCCTGAGAAAAATACATGAGAATAATAAATAGACTAGGATGACCAGTTTCGATCGTCAAGCGATCATCATCAGAGCCGTTACACTTAGGCTGAAAAATCTATGTTTGAAAATACAGGTGAAAATATTTACAATATGTACAATTTTATTTAGTTGCAGTATTGGTATTGCAACTTGTCAGTGTATGTTAGTTGTAGTATGTTAGGTGAAATGCTAAAATGGTGATATAAATCCGGAATGTGTCTGTTTGGAGTGACTATATGGTTGTAAAAGTCAACTATGTTTGCACTGTATAGAGTAGGCAATTTCTTATCTGGTTGGAAGTCTTCCGCGCTGGAGCTGCGAGCAGTATCAACTTCACTCTGATGATGATCGCTTGACGATCAAAACTGGTCATCCTAGTGTATTTATTCATCTCATGTAATTTTTATTCAAGATTAGGGTATAACCCAACTCTTTTGGGTATATTAGTGTTGACCGACTGAAAAGCACCAAACATTAGTTCACTAAGGCAACACTGAAAAATGATTTCAAACCTCACAGATGCCAAGCAGTTCTTTGGCAATCTGGAGGTGGCCATCCTGTGGATGTGAGTGTAAAACCTGTTATTATTATTAACGGTCATGATTATTGGTGCCACAATCTACGCTTAAATCACGTTTGTAGTACAAACGTGGAAGGGTGGAGGAGAGTTTGAGGAGACTCGAATTGTTTTTTTTTTATTTGATCTTCCTAAATATTGCTTTATCAAGGAATTGAAGAAACTGGTTGGAAATAAATGTTTAAACATTTTGTTTTATTTTCTTCCCCCCCCCCCCCCATAAAAACGCATAAAAAGGTTTACGAGGGTATGACGTGATTCGTATTCTACGTGAAAAGGAAGTGCCAGTATGGATATGTATGCAGGCAAACCATTCAAAATGATTGGTTGGTTCCTCAGTTTAGGGGCTGCGACAACGCGGTCATGTAGCCCCGTGTACTTTGGGTGTGTGTAGAGTCTGTCTGATAACCGGTGTTAATTGTGATGACTGTATTAGTGTGTGTATCTGTCTTAATTCAAGTAAGGACTGCAGACATTGATTTTTTTCAAGTAGTTCCTACTTTTGCCACCAAACGCCACCTTCAACGACCAACTAGTTCAGAAGTTAGTTACCAGAAGCCACCACAGTCGGCTCTTGACGACGAACGTAGGAACCTAAGAACGTTAGTCAAATGTTTAACCTATATACTTTAGCTTCACACAGGTATAATTAGTGGAGGGTTCTTTAACATGCCATAAATCTATGACATGGGACCGCCGGCTTTTCTTCCCCTCCGAAGGAAGGCATACTGAGGCATTTTTAACGTTTTTAAAAATCCGACCACTTCGGCCGGGTTTGAACCCGCGATCTTGGGCATAGAAGCTCAGCGTGCTACCAACTACACCACCGAAGACGCTAGTTCAAAATGTGAATAGAGGTAAATTTTACAGAGCAAGTGTATCTGTCTTTGTCACTCTTGCTCTCTCTCTCATTGACGTCGTTATCAAATTACAGTACTAAACAGTGAGAATTGTTTCCCGAAATTAGAGCATCTAATACTGTTGAGTGCAGCACAGTTAAGTCAATTCAGAGGTAGCGCTGGGAAATGTCAACATTTAATTCGTTTAATTGAAAACTAAGCTGGCTATAAAATCTTCTTTACTTCGTGATGTACCCTGTAGCTACCTACGCTTTGTCTTTAACAACGAACAGAATGCCTTTAAGATATCAACTCTCTTCTATTAGCTAATGAACAAAGTAGAAATCGTGTGGGGATGTCCCTAGAATGCTACTATATAAATAACCCCTGGCATTACAGCTTTCGAAGGGCCTAGGCCCCTACCAAGCGACCGCTGCCCAGCCATTTGGCCTGCAGATATTGGGGTGAGGCGTGGTCAGCGAGTCGGATCCCCTCGGCAGTTAATCTTGGTTTTCGTGACCGGAGTGCTGCCTCACTGTCAGGAAGCTACTCAATTGTCCTCACTAGGCTGAGTGCACCCCGTTCCATCCCCCACGTCAGTTTCTAAAATCCCTGAAGGAGCCGGGAATCGAACCCGGGGCCTCCAGGTAAGAGGCAGGTGCTCTACCCCAACACCACGGGGCCGGCCTAGAATGCTACTGGCTTCAGATAAATTGTGACAGGTAGATCTCACGAGGGATCATCGCAATCGTAAATCTCCCGATACTGGATTGTTGAATACACGTTGGCCAGATCACAAGAAATGCATCTGTGATGGTATTTTACTCACAAATGTATTCGAGCCACCCCTAGAAAGGGAGAAATAGTACCCACTCTTGACTACGGAGTAGCATGACTTGGGGTAGCACAGATGGATGATACTCTGACATTTAATAACCACTCCAAGCAATTGCATCGCTTCAACTACATTCCCCGTCATGTATTGAGGCTCTGTTACCATAGACAGGCTGTAGGGGGGGGGGGGGGGGGGGAGGTACTTTTCTTTACCATGGATATGCTTTTGGGTTGATGGACTAGCCTATCTGGAATTATCGTGGACAGTTACCATGGATATATTTTTGGTTTGGGGTTCTATCTGGAATTAGCGTAGACAGTTCTGCAGTGGGTAAGTGCACGGGCTGAGGGTCTATCTGGAATCAGCGAGGACAGTTTTACCACGGATATGTTTTTGGGCTCGAGTAAATATGGGATTAGCGTGGACAGTTTAACGTGGTTGTTTGGTTCCTCGGTTTAGGGGCTGCGACAACGCGGTCTTCTAGCCCCGTGTACATTGGGTGTGTGTAGAATCTGTCTGATAACCGGTGTTAATTGTGTTGGCTGTATAAGTGTGTGTTATCTGTATTTGAGGTAAGAACTGCAGATGATCAATTTGAAGTAGTTCCCACTTTTCTAACAAATGCTACCGTCAACAACACTTAGCCGCGAACTAACCAACTAGATGGCACCGCAATCAGCACCCGGAGGCGAACGTTGGAACTTATAGAGCGTCAATCAATTCTAACCTACAAATTTAGCTTCACACAATTATAGTTATTGGAAGGTTCTTTTAAATGCCATAAATCTATGACATGGTCCCACCGGCTTTACTTCTTCTCCGAAGGAAGGCATACTGAGGGTATTTAACGCTCTTAGAATATCTGATGACTTCTGCCGGGTTTGAACCCGCGATCTTGGGCATAGAAGCTCAGCATGCTACCAACTACGCCACCGAAGCCGCCTAATTTAACGTGGACAAATTACCGAAATCTAGTTACCATGAAAACCAGTGCTTGGACATTTATTTCCCCCCTCCCGTTGAAGCATGCATGATACTGGTAATACTAATATATACATGTATTTGTTCTGGAACACCGTAATTTTAGAAGAGCGATTGGTTGGAAAGTACGTGTGAACTCAGCGCGCACCCCCACCTTGGTTGTTCCATGTTTATGGTCTGTATTCAGTCATGTACCCTCCTTGCGGATGAATCAAGTCAATTTGGGGTGTCATACCATCACAGGGTCATGGTAAACATGCATGCCAAATTTTAGCATTCACATTCACGATTAAGTAGAGCACTAAAGAAAACTGTGTATAATATGACGTACAGTAGACTAGTGACTAGCATTCCTGGAAGTCATCGCGGGTTCATGCTTCAATTCTTGGCTCCGCCAAGAAGTTCAATTCTGGTCTGAAGGCTGGATAGAGGTTCATTCAATCTCGAGAATTTCAAGTGAGAGGATGTGAGCTCATATTCTTACCTCAGCCACTCTAGGTGAAAGTTTCCGTGATTTCCCACTTCTAGTCGAGGTGAATGCTGGGGTGGTTGTCTCATACACAAATCATAGCGGCTTCGGTGGTGTAGTTGGTAGCATGCTGAACTGCTGTGCCCAAGATTGCGGGTTCAAACCCGGCCGAAGTTGTCGGATTTTTTAAGAGCGTTAAAATACTTCAGTATGCCTTCATTCGGACGGGAAGTAAAGCCGGCGGTCCCATGTCATAGATTTATGGCATGTAAAAGATCCTTTCACAGACTAAACTTGTGTGGAGCTAAATTTCCAGGTTAGATTTCGTTGTAACGCTCTATCGAAGTTCCAACGTTCACCATTAGGTATCATTGACATCAGGTAGCGAAAGTTGGAACTACTTGAAATTGAACGGAACTTGTGGCTCACCCAAGGGGTGTCCGCTTGGAGCAGCTACAGCCTCTGCCGAGCCGAACATGTCCTCGGACACTCCCGGCGCTAAAAGCCAAACGATAAATAAATACATAAATAAATAAATAGCCTCAATTACAAGTACACACACAACAACACAGGTTATCAGACAGATTTTACACACACACCCAAGTACACGGGGTTACATTACTCCGAAGTCACAAAGCCCTGAAATGTATCAACCGTAACAGCATGTTCTTAGGGATACGATGGTACTCGTTTAATATCGCTTACTGTCGATAGTCGATGTCATCATTTACAACAATTTCTTCTTTGGTCTCCCTCTGCAAATGTATTATTGTATACGTCTCAGTCAGTCAACACGCTTTTACCCAATCCACATCTGTGGAAGTATTTCAAGTTGTTGAGTAATGTCTTGAGAGAGCTTAAAGAAGTTTTGACAAGCTGTCACACTTTCAAACTCCACATTTACCCCCAGCACAGGAATTACGGCCCTTCGCCTGCTGGCTACATGTGTCAGTTAACCTCCTATCACTTCGTATTAGAGTTTTTAACTTATCCTACTATATTCCCTTCATATTTTACATTCTCATTAATGATTTCTTGGGTGTTCTTTCGTTATGTGATACTTTTGCCGACAGTACGTTTTGATCAAAATAACGTTAATTTACGATACTTTGGTTTAATTGTTGTGGCATTTGGTAAACATATGAATATTACTTTAAATTAATTCCATTTTATGGAGTTAACAATTGCATTACACCATCCAATATAGGCCTACAATACATCGGACAGGAAGTAAATATATTTGACACTGGTCAAATTGGGAGGTTAAGTTACCTTCTCCGGTGAAGTACCGGTAATTGATTTTGTAAAAGCAACATTGGCGCTGAATTACTCTCACCACTAAAGAGAATTAGCTGAATAACGGGATCCCACATGAGCTAGTATTGGATTCCATTATATTTATTTTGTACTTACCAGATTTGTATGCAACAGCTCTGAAAAGGAGCATACGGAAGGAAATACAGTATATTCCAGTTTTAAATATGTTCCCAAATTTAGTTAGTTAGTTAGTTATTGTTGTTTTAAGGGGCGGAACTACGAGGTCATCTGCCCCTCTTAACACAGATTAAAGAATACAAATTTTGAATTGAATTTAAAATTTTGAGGTGGACATCTAAATTTAAAAAGACCAAAAATTAATAAAACAAAAACAAACAATTAAATAAAAAAAAATTATAAACATAAACAAAAATTACGGAAAAAACAAAACATTATCATTCAAAAACGAACAAGTCGTTGAGTCAAAGTTCACTGGAAAATTTAGATTGCTGGCCCTAACCCACTCTCACTTATAAAGCGGATAATGCGATCAGCAGCCACCGCGTCATCGGCTAATATAAGTTTGAGTGTCGTCTGCAAACCAAGGTTTCTTCGTAAGTCAGCAAGATCCACACACTCGGTGAAAATGTGGGCCACGGTGAAAACGGCTCCACAGGTACAAAGTGGGGGGTCTTCCCTTCTCATTAGGTACGAGTGGGTGGATCTTGTATGACCTATCCTTAGCCTACACAAAATGACGGACTCTCTCCGGGCCCGGAAGGAGCTCCGCCAAACGCGAGTAGTTCCCTTGATCGCTCTCAGTTTACTGGGCAGTGGGTCAGCTAGCCACTGACTCTCCCAAAAAGCCAGAACTTGTAGGCGTAACTGAGAGCGAATATCTCTAGCGGGTACCTCCATTGGTCGAGGTGGTAGTGATACCGCCTCTTTTGCAGCTTGATCTGCTAACTCATTTCCCGCAATTCCCATGTGGCTTGGAAGCCACAGAAAGGTGATTCGAGTGTCAGCGTGGCACAGCCCGGCTAGTAGGTCGTGGATTCGCTGCACTAGGGGGTGTTGCGGGAAACATGTAGCAATTGACTGCAACGAACTCAAAGAGTCGGTACACGAGAGAGTGTGGAATCGTGCATCCTGTAGTGCAAACTGCAGAGCTTCATAGATGGCAACGAGCTCCGCAGTAAACACACTACAGGCCTCAGGCAAAGAGATCTTGGTATTTGCACCATCAATAACGTAAGCACAACCCACCTTCTCGTCCACCTTCGAACCATCCGTGTATAGAATGCCAGTGTCCGGAAATTGGTGAACTATGCTGTGGAACTGCCTCCGGTAAACGGAGGCATCCGTGTTCACCTTAGGACCTCGGTGCAGATCTAACCGAATTTCCGGACGCGGGACTTGCCACGGAGGCACCTCGCTAGATGTCCGGATCATACAGGGACCTACAGCCACTCCTATTTCGGTACACGAGCTATCAAGTCTAATACCAACCGGCCGAGTGGCACGAGGCCGGTTGGCGTACCCCTGGTGGTTTTGGGTACCGAAGAGAGCTTGATAGGTCGGGTGTTGCGGCATTTGACGCATATTGGCAGCATATGCTAACAGCATATGTTGGCGTCTATAATTTAAAGGTGGAACACCCGATTCGGCGAGTAGGCTGGGTATCGGGCTGGTCCGGAAGGCACCGGTAGCCAGCCTAACGCCACTATGGTGGATACTGTCCAGCATTTTCAAGGTTGCCGGCCTTGCTGAACCGTATGCCGCAGAACCATAGTCTAGCCGGGACAGGACGAGGGCTTGGTAGAACCGTAGCAGCACCGCACGGTCAGCCCCCCACGTAGTGCCACTAAGAAACCTGAGCATGTTCAGTTTCCTGAGACATGTCATTTTCAATTGCCGTATATGGTGCTGCCACGTTAACTTGCTGTCAAAATGGAGCCCCAGGAAGCGATAAGTGTCAACCACCGGCAACGCAGCATCCCTGAGATGTAGTTCAGGGTGTAAATGTAGCCTCCGTAGCCGACAAAAATGGACGACGGAGGTTTTCGCTGCTGAAAAACGAAAACCCCGGTCGTGAGCCCACCTGTCGACCCGGTTGATGGCTAGCTGCAATTGCCGTTCCACGACTGCCATACTTCCAGAGCTGTAATGCAGAGCTAAATCGTCTACATACAGCGATGGAACTACCGCGGACCCGGCGGCGGCAACAATGCCATTAATGGCAATCGCGAACAAGGTGACACTCAGCACTGAACCCTGAGGAACTCCATTTTCTTGGGTATAGTACTGCGATAATGTCCTACCGACCCTTACACGGAAGAGTCGGACGGACATGAAATTCGCAATGAAAGTCGGTAAGTTACCACGGAGTCCCCACTTGTGAAGGGTGGAAAGGATCCCGTAGCGCCATGTGGTGTCGTAGGCTTTCTCGAGGTCAAAGAAAACCGTGACTAGGTGCTGCTTCCGGAAAAAAGCCTCCTGTATGGCGCTCTCAAGTCGCACCAGATGGTCAGTGGTGGACCTATGAGAGCGAAATCCACATTGGTACTCAGACAGGAGACCTTTATCCTCCAAGAACCACACCAGTCGACGGTTCACCATCTTTTCGAGCAGCTTACATAGGCCATTTGTCAAACAAATGGGCCTATAGCTGCTTACAAACTTGGGATCCTTTCCAGCCTTAGGACTCGGTATCACGATCCCCTCTCGCCATTGAGATGGAAACTCCCCTTCAATCCATATACGATTGAAGAGGATCAACAGTTCTTTCATACTGGATTCGCACAGATGTTTTAACATTTGATTATGTATGTTATCCGGTCCAGGAGCCGTATCCCTGCACAGTGCAAGCGCACTTCGCAGTTCCCATTCAGAGAATGGTACATTATAGGACTCCGAAGCAGCAGTGGCAAAGGACAAGGGGTGAGTCTCTGCCTCCCGCCTCAGAGTCAGAAATGTAGGATCGTAACTCCCGGAGCAGGATACATCGGAGAAGTGCGAGCCAATGCTGTTGGCAATGGCGAGATGGTCCGTGATGATGTCCCCATTGATGGACACTCCGGGTATCGATAGTGATGTCGGGAGTCCGGAGATCCGACGAAGCTTAGTCCACACTTGAGATGAAGGAGTATGCGCCGTCATGGACGACACATACTTTTCCCACGTCGTTTTCTTACTCTCCCGAATCAGATATCGGGCTCTAGCACGCATCCTTCTGAAGGTGATAAGGTTGGCCATAGTGTTTTGCCTCCGATAGCATTTGAAAGCACGTCGACGATCTTTAATGGCTGCTGCAATCTCGGCTGTCCACCAAGGGACAAGCTTCCGGCGTGAGTTGCCGGATGAGGAAGGTATTGTTTCCTCAGCAGCAGTCAAAATACCATTCGTTATGTGAATGGTATGATCGTCGACACTCTCAAAGGTATCTTCGGCAAACACCGCACGTGCCGTGAAAGTTGGCCAATCAGCCCGACGGAGAAGCCATCGACTTGGTAACTCGATGGCTCTCTGGTTCGGAAGAGTAACGATAATTGGAAAATGGTCACTATTACAAAGGTCATCGTGTACACCCCACTGTAGCAGGGGAACCAGCGCACGACTGCACAGGGTAATATCGATACTTGAATAAGTACCGTGTGCAATAGAGAAGTGCGTAGGCTCCCCTGTGTTCAACAGACACAGGTCCAGCCGCCTGATCAGCCTCTCAAAATCTCTCCCTTTACCGCTAGTGGTAGCGGAGCCCCAGATGGTGTTGTGGGCATTAACATCCCCCAGAAGGAGAAAAGGAGGGGGGAGCTGAGAGACTAGATCCACCAGCTGGTCGTAATCCGGCTGAGAATCAGGTGGGATGTACACGTTACATACTGTTGCCATTACTGGCAACGAAGTACGAACTGCAACTGCCTCTAGCTGAGTACGCAACGGCACCTCTTCACTAAAGAGGCTAGAGTGGACGAGAGTGCAGACGCCACCAGCGGCCACAGCTCCGTCCATCCGGTCTTTAGAGAAGAGTTTGAAGTGACGCATTGTTGTCTCATGTCCAGGACGAAACCTGGATTCCTGAAGACAGACAATGGTTGCCGAAAACGAAGATATTAATTGTCGTAACTCAGCGAGATGAACAGAATAGCTATTACAGTTCCATTGTAATAGAGCCATGGTGTGGACTTAAGTAGAAGTGGGTCTTCTACTTATGCTTGACCGTTTGCCACCCTTCCCCATCTCTAGTTGGAGATGATGGGGCAGGAGAGCACACCTCAATCTCCACATCTCCGTCCGAAGACGAAGAAAATGGAGCGGGCGCTCTCTTGGGTTGTGCACGGTCGTCGTCGGACCTCACGGGTCTCGCCCTTGGGGAAGAGCGAGAGCGGTGTCGAGGGACTTTCTCCCGGTCCGAAGACTGGGTGTCTGTCCCCGACACGCCCCGAAGAGACTTCTTCTTGGATCGGCGCCGACGTGTGTTTGGGGAAGTAGATGGTCCCTTCCCCACAGACGCCGGGTCCTTATAAAACAAGGTCGCTCCTGCTGGCACCGCTCCACTGGTAGTGGTGGGAGCTGGATGGCTAGCAGATACGTGAGCAGCCCTGCCTTTAGGAGAGGAAGAGAAACGGCGCTGAACCGCTCCCCTCTCCTCCGCCGATCTATTTTCTTTTCTATAGGGGAGTTCCTCCATACGGACGGGCTTGGCTTCAGCAGGCTTCGCTCCCTTGGTGGTAGTGGGAGCGGAAAGGCCAGCAGAGACAGCAGCCACCCCGTCAGCAGGAGAGCGAGAGAGACGGCGACGAACCGTCCCCCTCTTCTCCACTATCTTTGTCTTATCAGATGGGCTGGATGACGATCCAGCCCCGGTCGCAGAAGTCTTCTTTGCCTCGTTGGCAGGGGAAGACTTCTTCTCCGACCGTTTCGGAGAGGAAGATGACTTCTTCTCCGATTGCGCCGGTTTAGATGGTATAACCGGCGCCTTTATCACAATGGCCGAAGAAGGTTGTTTAACCTTCTTCGGGCTGACAGGTCTCGCTTGGACAGCGAGGGGAGACTTTACGATCTCAGAGTAGTTCGTCGTCGAGGGTACAGCACGGGGAACGAAAGTGGCAGGGGTGATAGGTGGCGTCACCTTAGCCGCGAAAGATACCGGAAATTCGGGTGCAGTCATATCACGGTATCTCTTTCGAGCGTCGTGATATGAAAGCCGATCCAATGTTCTGATTTCTTGGATCTTTGCTTCCTTGCAGAACTCAGGGCACTGCTTCGACCGCGGAGAGTGACTTCCTTGGCAGTTAGGACACGTCGGGGGAGGCGTACACCCCACACCGTCATGTGTACCCTTGCCACACTCTCTACACACCGCCTTGGCAGTGCACCTGGCAGAAACATGACCGAATTTCTGGCAATTGTAGCAGCGCATAGGTGGAGGGATGTACGGTCTAACGTCGCAATGGTACGACGTGACCTTCACCTGCCTAGGCACTACATCACCCTCAAAGTGAAGAATGAAAGCGCCAGTATCGACGCTATCATTTCCAATTTTCCGGGTGATGCGCCTAATCCTGGTGACGCCTCGCTTCCCCAGATCCCGCATCAATTCCGCGTCGCTGTTTAAAATGAGGTCGCGATGGAATATAACTCCACGGACCTCATTTAGCGTATCGTGCTTCTCAACCTTAACGGGAATTTCGCCGAAATGCGTGCATTCCAGCAACGCTTCGGTTTGCTGCCGGTCAACGGTATGCAGCAGGAGCTGCCCGTTCCGGAGCTTGGAAATCCCGTTAAGGTCGCAATATTTACCCTCGATTTCCTCTGAAAATAGGATCGATTTTACCTGTTTAAAATCTCCCCCGTCTGTCCTGGTAGCTACCAGGTAGCGAGGAGACCTGTCAACAGGGAACTTCTTATTAAATGCCTCATCCCAAGGCGTATACACCTTGGGATTCGGTCTACACTCCAGAGACGGCTTTTTAAGGGTGCCACCCTGTACAGGTGTCCGTGATCGTTTACTACGCATCCCGGACGAAATCCTCCCCGAATACTGCCCACTCCGAACGGGGGCTATCACTGTGGGCGCCACCCAGCCAAGGCAATACCTACCTGGCATAGCAGATATTGCCCGGGGTCCCAGTGCCTCGAACAGGCACTTCCCCCTCGGCATGCACAGGATTTATTCAGCTCCAGTATTCGGCCATGCAGGGACCTTCGTTGTAAGGCGGATACTACTGTAGGGTACATGGCCCACCCACCTGACGGGATGGGGCATACCGTCTAGGCTTTCTGGCCAGATGGCCAAGCTGGTGGCCCTTCCCCTAACAGCATGCATGTTTGTTTCTATTGGTGAAACCAGAGCTGGGACCAGAAAACCAAAATCGACCTTTATAAGGCCCCCTCTAAGTCGCCTTTTACGACAGGCAGGGGATACCGAGGATGAATTCTGCCCTCCCCATCCACAGGGGATCTGAACAAATCAAAAACTGGCAAGTTATTCGGCCATGTCGACCCTATTAGTCGCCTCCTACGACAGGCAGGGCATCCCGTGGGTGTATTCTATCCCGCACCCACACGGGGGGTTCCCAAATTTATTATCATACTAGCAGAAGTACCGGCTCTTCGAACGGTCTTCGGTATTAATAACCAGACGTTATCTATTGAGCTACTGTTGCAATGGTTAGGGGCTTGTTATTCCTTCATACGTTTATCAGAGCGAAGTTAGTTTTCTGGGAATAACACAGACACTGTTAATTTAAGGGCCTTAAAATGTGGTTTTCGGAGACTCTCTATAGACTTCCGAATTCTGTGTCTCACATTGAGAAGCGCAACATATGCTTTAGCATCCTTCTAGGATGATTTTTATATTTCGCCTATTTTTGCATTCATTTTGAAAAGTATTTTCCTATTCCAACCCTTCTATGGGAAGTACGGTGAAGAGTTTTATAAATGATTGGTGTATTGACTCTGATGGATACCTAATTTTACGATGCTCCTAACATTCCCACACGAGTTATAGGCGTACATAAAGATACACAGAAAGACCGAAAATCCCTTTGTATGCCTTGCTTCGGAGGGGAAGTAAAGCCGGCGGTCCCATGTCATTGATTTATGGCATGTAACAGAACCTTCCACTAACTACAATTGTGTGAACCTAAAATTGTAGGTTAGATGTGATTAACGCTCTATTAGTTCCAAAGTTTGCCGCCAGGTGCCGGTTGCGGTGGCATCTAGTAGCCAAGTCACAGCTAGTTGTCGTTTACGGTAGCATTTGGTAGCAAAAGTAGGAACTACTGGAAATTGATCGTCAACAGTCCTTACCTGAAATACAGATAACACACACTAATACAGCCATTACAATTAACACGGTTATCAGATAGATTCTCCACACACTCAAAGTACACGAGGCTACATGAACGCGTTGTCGCAGCTTCTAAACTGAGGAACCAACCAACGTACAACATATCACCCAGATGTCCGAATATGGATATATGAACCACACAGTATCAAACAAAATCATCCTTACGATGAACCCGGTTGTCGAAAAAAAAAAAAAAAAAAGAAGTTAGAATGTGCTCAATCTAAATTCACCTATCGTGTACTTCCTGACGTGAAAATAAAATTGAAAACCTCGTAGACGAAACGCAATACACCTCACGTAAAGACTGACCCTCGCCGTTGTGTAAAGTGCCCATCCACAGGAAGACGCCTTTAACAAATATAAAGGCTTGTGGTGCATGGATATTCAGGTTTTTAGCCTCCAATGGCCCAATTTCCTAATAGCCGCAAAAAATAATATTTCAATTCAGGGATTTTTGAAAATAATGTTGCTGTTCGGAGATATAATTCTGTACGACATATCACACGTGTAAATCACGTGAAAAAATTCTAGGGTACCCCTTGACCCCCTTAAGCGCATTGATGAATTTTACAGTCTAAGTTGGTTCCGTGATAACCTTATAGCCATTTGCAAACTTTCACAGAAATGTAATAAGTGGAGAGGCATTGATTTCTCTTTACAGAAATAGATGGAAAGTTGGGTGTTTTCTCTCAAGAACCTGTTGTCATGGTTGCCGGCTTGCATTCCTTCATTAGTTTCTTAAATTGAATTAGTTTTCTAGGAATATCAGAAATTGTTGATTTTAGAGCCTTAAAATGTAGTTTTCGGGAACCCTCGTGCTTTGTTTCTGCCACCGAGGGGATAAAAATGAGCTTTGTCTCGTCGTTGTATGCCATAATATAATAATAATAATAATAATAATAATAATAATGATAATGATAATAATATAATAAATACAATATAGGGATAGGGATAAAAAAGACCTTCCGTACCACACCCGCACGTGAAAATAATCTAGTGTACCCCTTGACCCCCTTAAGCGCATTATACGTATTGATGAATTTTACAGCTTAATTTGGTTCCGTGATAACCTTAGAGCCGTTTGCAAACTTCACAGTAATATTATAAAAGGAATTGCATTGTGTCATAGATGGTCCTCTGAGATTCCGTTGCCATGGTTACCCGCTTGCATTATTTCATTCGATTATTAAATGCAATTAGTTTTCTGGGAATATCTCAAAAACTGTTGGTTTTAGGGTCTTAAAATGTGGTTTCTCACATTGAGGGGTTGAAAATAAGATTTGTCTCGTCCTTCTACGCCTATTTCAGCATGCATCTTAAGGGGGTAGGCCCCCTTTTATGAGAGGTACGGAGAAAAGTTACATCAATGATTAGTGTGGTGCCTCTGATGGATATCGGGATCAAATTTTACGTTGATCCACCCAGCCGTCCTCGAGTTATAAGGACTCAAAATTGTCCACAGACAGACAGACAAACAGACAAAAATTTCATTTTGCGCGCATCCGTCATAAAACAGTCTGAAACGCGCAAATAACGCAAATTTCGTGGAAATTCAGAAAAAGCAGACAAACTTTCATTTTTTATACATAGAGAGATTCTAAATGGAAAATTTTATTAACTGATATTTTGTTCCCAAGGTAACTTTAAGTTAACAATTGTATTGTTTCTTCCAGAGCTAGCTATTAATAGTCCTCACTTAATTACAGCTCAGCTTGCCCTTTCATCGTTCCTGTCGTCCGGCCCCGTGGCGCATTAGTTAGTGCGCAAGGGTCCTGGGTTCGATTACCGGACGGGCCATCGGGGATTTTAATCTCCTGGGATTAATTCTACTGGCCCGGGGATTGGGTGCATGTGCCGTCTTCATCATCTCTTCACTCTCATTAGGACACGCTGGTCACCCACGGGCGTCCACTAGAAAGACCTGCAGTCGGCCTGCCAGGAGGTCACGTAAAAAAAAAAAAAAAAAAAAACGTTCCTGTACACTACCCTAGATCAACTCTTCTGCTCTTTAAACCTCAGCAGTATTAGGGTATCCGAAACGTAAGGTGTCTTTCATATTCTCATTTTAACTGGTTATTGAGGAGACTTCTCCTTTCCTTTCTCTGCTTGTGGGTGGGGGTTCGAATACATGATAGTCTATATTCGGCCTGTCATACGAGGTGACAAAAAAGGGCAGGGTGAGTTTAGCTCCCCCTCCAATAGCTGCAACCTGAATGTCAGTAAGAGCAGTCTGCACCCTCAGAGGCTCGCAACTTGTGAGCTAGGGAATTAGCCTAACCGAGAATTTCTTTTGTGGGCCCGATTTTCTATTTTACCAGTGACTTTGGTGCGGTCTTTCTCTTACTGCGGGGGGCGTGGTGGCTCAGCGGTCTAGCTGTATGCCTCTCACCAAGGTGGTCCGGGTTCGATTCCCGGTCAATGCGTGTGAGATTTTCGAAGTGAAATGCCATGTCCTGTGGTTCGGATTCCACGTAAAAAGGAGGTCCCGTGGCTCATGATCTCAAGATTATCGGTCACGTTAAACTACAAGCTTCCCTCCTTCTCTTTCCGCTTTGTCTTCATTGCTTTCCTTCTTTCCAAATCTCTTATTCCAGATTCTTCGTGGGTTGAAGGTATTTCTTTTACTTCTCTTTCACTCACTAGTGCAGGCATCACAGTGACACAGGTTATCAGACAGATTCTACACACTCATAAGTACATGGGGGCTACATGCCCGTAAAAGAATCAACAACATTAACAACTCTTTAGCTCGTATTTCATATATTTTTTAAATTTATTTCCTATAAATTTTTGTATGCAAGTTAGTTTTTATCTTAGTAAGTAATATGAGCAGTACCTTTCATGATCGTCACACGCGGTCTGGATCTATAATTACAATTCCTCTACATCATTCATCTGCCATCAGTAACTCTTTCCTCGTGTAGGGACTTAGAATTTGAAATAATTGTCCTCGTGACGTTAGAAATTGTACATTCCCTAACAACTTTCATACGTGCATATAAATATTTCCTCTTGAATTCCTTGGCCAACTAGAACAATTTGCGAATGAATGTATGACCATAGTAAAACGTTGTTAAAACGTCATGTATTGTTATTGTTAGGGCTCGCATTTTTAGGTGCTAAAAATTGGGAAAATATTTATTTTTTATGTATTAAAAATACCTGAAATATGTGACACAAATGTAAAAAGAAAATAATTATAAATTAGTTTATCAATGTGAATATAAATAATATGCAGTACTCACGAATGCAATTTTACTGGCTGCTGAAGCACTGCAATACACAATGAGATATATCCTCGGGTTATCCATCACAAATGACCGACGATTATCGCGAAACACTTATTCTGAAGGCGCGAAACTGCGGCAATATGTTTCTTGCCCTTGAGGTGTTGTGTAACCTGAGATCGCTGTTCAGTCTTGATTGCTTTCCCACATGGTTGGCAAATCAGAACGCCGCCATCAGAAGTAACATTATCTTTAAATTCTGCAACAGACGATAACTTGTAGTTGTTTTTACTTTAGGCATCGTAGAACTGCCTTACACTTCACAGTGCCGGAAATGAACTGCAAGTGAGTGACACTGGTTCCAGGTAGCTGGGGGAGGGGGAGGTCTAGCACGTGGTGCAATATGGCTATGGACAAGTAAATCCCCGGCTTCCACAGTTAGTGGAACGGGGCGACAAGTTAAGAATAACACAGTTGCAAGCTGACATACGCTCTGCATGAAGATTAGATAGCTCACAGATTCTTTCCCATAGAAGCGACACATAACAAAAATGCAATAAACTGAAAGATCTAGCATACTGATTTTAAAGCCGGCCCCGTGGTGTTGGGGTAGCGCGCCTGCCTCTCACCCGGAGGCCCCGGGTTCGATCCCCGGCTCCGTCAGGGATTTTAAAACTGACGTGAGGGTTGGAACGGGGTGCACTCAGCCTCGTGAGGACAATTGAGTAGCTGTCTGACAGTGAGACAGCACCCCGATCACGAATACCAATATTAACGGCCGAGGGGACCCGACGCGCTGATCACGCGTCACCCCAATATCTGCAGGCCAAATGGCTGGGCAGCGGTCGCTTGGTCGGCCTTAGCCCGTCATGGGCTGGATGGTGCCAGGGGTTGACTTTTTTTGATACTGATTTTAAAATGTAAGTATAATGTCTTTTTATGTGCTATTAAGTGAAAAGCAGGAATTTATGTATTTATAGAAAATATGCCTGAAACATATTTATTTACCTAAAAATCCGAGCCCTGTACTGTACGTATTTTTATAGCATAGTTAATATCACACAGTTGCCACTTTATTTCTAGCATTTCAGTTTTCTACGTACAGTATTTAAGTTTGGTAGGTTAAGAATAACATATATGTGTCTACATGGAAGTTGCATTGTGTGTGGTTAGGTGTAAGTGACGACCAAGAGCCATAACTTCGCCACAAATTAAAATAGAAAATAAAATTAAAATGAATAAAAAGTAAAATTTTAAATAAATAAAAAGTAAAATTAAAATAAGTAAAAAGTAAAATAAATATATAAATAAATAAATAAATAAAGACATAAATAAATATTTACATCATTACAATCCGTTGACTTAAATGTTGGTACGCTTAAACAAAAATATCATTATTGGCAACATTGCCTACTGGTGAGTTGTTGAGTGTGTCTGTCAGTTTCGACAAACGAACAGCTCTTTAACGGTAATTGGCATCTTTTTCGCTAAGCTGCAGCATCATTGTATTGTTGTTAAATATGCCTTTGTTTCCCGAAGAAGAAAGCAAAACAATCTCAGTGTCTAACAAATAGCCACGACAGAGTTTAAATCAGCACAAGATCTTTAACACACGATCTTATTATTAGTCTGTTATTATTATTATTATTATTATTATTATTATTATTATTATTATTACTATTATTCAGAAATGGATAGCTTAGGACCAGGCGGAGTCAACACTTCCTAGCCTTCCTGTTGGCCCAGTATTCCTTCATTCGCAACGAGTGGGTCTGTTTCCGCTGCTCTGACCATTGATGTCGTGTAGTCTTCTTCTCTTCTTCCTAGAAACACCGCGTCTGAGTGATTTTTCCTGATTTCCTTCCGGTCATGTAAGTTTGTTGATCCTAATTCCTTTAAGTCTTTTTCTGTAAATTTATACCAATTCGGTCTAGTAGCCTTGTTCTTTAAGAAAGTATGTATTTTGTGTGTCAGTCTGTTCGGGTCCATTCTTCCTGTGTCCCATTAATTGGATTCTTCGCATTTGCATTGCGTCTGTGCTTTTTTGTATATTTCTGTATTAGGCTTTGGATAATGTACACCATATTTTGTTCTTGGTTCAAGGATTTTTTTTCATTATTTTACGTTCTTTCACTTCTATTTGTGTTTTAGTGTTTTGTGTTGGAGGTTGAGTGTCTCTGAAGCATAGAGAGCTTCAGGTTTGCTTACAGTTGTATAGTGGCGAATTTTTCAGTTCCAGGAGAGACTCGTTTTTGTTATAAATATGTTTTGTTGATTGAAAAGCAGTTTCCATTTTCTGAAGCCTCGATTCAATTGATTTCCTTTCGTTACAGTTTGCTGTAATCCATTCACCTAAATATTTAAATTCGTTTACTCGAAAGATTTTGTTGTTGCCAATTTGAAGTTCATTTGATGCGGTTTTGTTGTCAGCCATAAATTTTGTTTTTTAAACGAGATTTGTAATCCAATTTTCGCCGCTTGTTCTTGTAGTACTGTAGTTCAATTTGCTTTTGCGCGTCAGAGATATCTTGGGCAATTAGTGCCATGTCATCAGCAAATGCTAAGCAGTCTAATGCTATGCCATTCAGTTTTGACCCCAGTCGGTGTGTTGGTGCACCAGCTTTTCTCCATTCCCGTACAACTTTCTCAAGAGCACCATAATTGAAGAGCAACGGGGACAGTCCGTCGCATTATCGAACTCCTGTTTCTATTTGAAAGCCTGTGCTCAGTTCTCCCATAAATTTCACCTTGGATTTGGTCTCCGTGAGTGTTTCTTTGATAATGTTTGTCGTCTTCTGACCAAGTCCAAATTCTGCTAATACTTTAAAAAGTGATCCTCAGAGCATTAACAAATTTAGAATATTCCTTCAAATACCTTTTTAATAGCACAGATTTCTGAATCGGCCAGTTATCGTCTCTATTAACATTATTAATCAAGATTTGCCTAATATTTTTCACTTCACTGTACACGAAAATTATACAATCTATAGTCTGGGGGCTGCTTTTACAGGAACACTCGGGATTACGTATAATTTTAAGTCTGTGTAAGTACGAAGCAATATTTCCATGTCCAGTCAGTATTGTAGTCATATTAGGTGTTAAGGTGATGTTGGATTTTAATCTACCTGCAACTGTTGGAAAGAATTCTTTTGTAAGTGTGCCTTTTGAAGTTTGTTCCCATTTTTGCTGCCATTCATGAATTGATTCTTCTTTGAGATTTTTAAAAAAAGTTGAGATGGGTATTCAATCGAAACAAGCCTCACTTAATTTTGTAGCCCCCTTTGCAATTTTATCAGCCTGCAACACCTGTATGTGCCTTAACCCATTCAAATGTTATTATCCATTTTTTTCTTTTTAGAATAGCTGTAGTCCTCCTTATATTCTCAATTAGTTCGTTATGATTTCTGAAGTCCGCAATGGACATTCGTGTTGACCAACTGAAAAGCACTAAACTCTTGTCCGCAATGGAGTTAATTGCTATTTTACTATCTGTATAAATAATTACTTTCTTATCTTCATTATCCTCTGTCCTAGTAGTATCTAAGAATTCCAGAGATTTAAGTATGGCTAATTGCTCCGCCTGATTATTCGAACAGTTGTCTTGCAGTCTATATTTTAATTGGTCTACTAATTCATGAGATCTGAATATAGCTATGCCTGCTCCCACTCCTTCTTCACTTTTGCTTCCATCTGTGTACATTTTCCATGGGATATATTCATTTAATGCTATTCCTGGATCTTCGGTACCTGGAAAATAGGCTGGAAAGCCATCTCATAGGTTTTTCTGGGTGGTCAATGACATAGTTCATAGTTGTTTTTCCTGACTTGATTTTGTATAGAGTAACAATCTCTTTAGCCATTATATCTATAGGAGTAATTCCTGTAATAATGCACAGTGCCTCATGAGATACAGTGCGGTACGATTTTGCTATTCTCAAGAGAATAAGTCTTTGCACTCTCACGTATTTAATCATATTACATTTCTTTTCTAGGGATTCAATCCAGATCGGAGCAGCATTTAACAGCATTGGCAATATTGCTCTTTTATATATTGTTTCCAAAGCCTGGTGTGTTAGACCCCATCCTATTCTAGCCGTTTTTGATAATGCGTTTATTAATTTAATACATTTTTCACTAACTTTATTGAAGTGGTCATTGAACTTAAAGCGAGAGTCTACAGTTATTCCTAGATATTCCATCGTATCTACTTGTACAAGACGTTTCCAATTCATAAAGATATCAATTGTCTTCTTTGCTTTTCTTCTTCTTGATATTATAATAACTCTTGACTTACTTTCATTAAAAAGGGTTTTGTTTTCTGTTGACCACTTAGTAATTTTCCGTAATTCCATATTCATAATATTTTCTGCTTCAATTTCAGTTTCAGCTCCTGACTGCAATTATAAGGTCATCAGCAAATGCTATAGCTTTGGTGTTTTTTACCGTATTCCAAACTGAGCAGTGCATTGTACTGTACATTTCAGTACCCCGGTCCACAACATGAACCTTGAGGGCATCCTTTATTAACTACTGTTTCTACTTGGATACTATTGGAATTCATGAACGTCATTCTATCTTTGAAGTAGCTCTTAGGTTGTACAAATTTCTCGGGCATTTAAAGTCTTTTAGGGCCTTTGGGACACATGGCCACCACGCAGAGTCAAAAGCTCCTTTGACATCAAGACCAACTATAACGGTAATTTGACCATTTTTGAACGCCTCAGTTATAAATTCCTTAAGTGCCATAGCTGCATCAGTAGTAGACTTTTGAACTGTGAAGCCATATTGATTTTCGTTCACTAGTTTATTGGTATAGAGGTATTCTATTTATTAGAAGTTTCTCTAATAATTTGTCCGCCACATTTATCAGGCTTATTGGTCGAAATTTAGAGGGATCCTGAATCTCATCTTTCCCTGGTTTTGTGATTGGTATAAGTCTCGCATTTTTCCATCGCTTCGGGAAACAAGCATTCTTCAAGCAACCATTATATAATGATGTCATAGTTCTAGGGATACTTTCATACGTCCACCATAGTATTTTACTAGTGATTCCATCTTCACCTGGTGTCTTTTTATGACCTAGATCTTTGATTGCAGATTTAATTCCTTCTTCTGTAAATTCCCAGTCATCCAGAGTGTCTATTGGTTCCTCTACTTCCTTCCTTATTTGCTTTTGCGGTGCAGTATCTTCAATTTCATCATCTTTCTGAATGAGATGGTTTAATTTACATTGCATTGTTTCCTTTAAGTCTCTTGTGTAGTGACCTTCATTGTTAATAACAGTTGATACAATTTAAGTATTCTTAATTTTTCCTGACGCTGATTTATAGACTATGTCCCAGGGATTTGAAGAAATTTTACTACAGTATTCTTTCCAAGACAGTATCTTTGCATTTCTGATTTTAGCTTGGTATTTAGTTTTTTCAGCAAAGTATTCAGTTTTTCGCTGATCTCGGAGGTCATTATTATTTAACATTCTCTGGAATTTTCTTCTGAATGCATTTACTTTCTTCCGCATTATCGTAAGTTCCTCATACCACCAAGGCACTTATCTGTGTTTTAGGCTGATAGTTTTGCCACAAGGTGTACTAACTTTGAAAGCCTGCATGCAAACTTTCGTTTAGGCAGTGCTAACTTTATTTACTACCGGTATGTCCACCATATCTGCATAATTATTTATGTACACTGATAGTTTGTGGTCAATATCTTCAGTATGTTCTTCCTGTATTATTCCCCAGAACTGTCGTGCTATTTCTTTCTTTAATATTTCTTGATAAAATTCACGATCTTCTTCTCTCGTTATATATTTGATACCGGTGAATCTGGTTTCTGTTGTATCATAACAGGAATTTTGTGCTAATGAGAATTGCAAAATTCTGTGATCTGAACAACTCTCTTCTTCGCTTATCCTCCAGTTATATATTTCCTTGAGGATTTTATTATTGCTGATGATCAAGTCCACGTTACTTTTTCCTCTACTACTTTGGAAAGTGGTTAATTCACTGTATTCGTTATGTACAAACAGCTGATTTATTATGAGGAATTCCTCTAAATTATTTTCCCTTTCATTGGTTAATATATCATGCCATGTTGTAAATATGGAATTACTGTCCATAGTAATGAGTAGCCCTTGTCCACATGTATATTTCAAAATGTTGTTGATTTTGTTAAAGTCACTTTCTATTATTTCTCGACTATCAAGATACATATTAACAGAATAAGATTTTAAACTCCTGTATGTTAATTCCACAACTACTGTGTCTTTGTCAGTCAATTCACTTATAAGTAGAGCGTCTATCTGAGGGTTTGCCACCAACGTGACTGTACGACATCGACCTTCACTTGCAGCAACTTCCTATATCAATTTGTAGTACCAGTGGGCCTATTGTTGATAATTCGTGGCTCTTGTATAAATGTCACATTTATTCCTTCTTGTAGTATCAGATTCATCAAGCTATCAGTTGCAGCTATCGAGTGTTGTAAATTAATCTGTAGGCAGTTGATTTTGT
Organism: Meconema thalassinum; assembly: GCA_946902985.2. Taxonomy (NCBI): domain Eukaryota; kingdom Metazoa; phylum Arthropoda; class Insecta; order Orthoptera; family Tettigoniidae; genus Meconema; species Meconema thalassinum. Next base: position 275,630,271 of record OX336390.1, read on the forward strand.
CATAATTATTTGAGTTTTTAATACCTGTTAATTTCTTGGTATTGGTTGCTGATTACATATTAATAGTCTGTATTCTGAACTTGCTTCATAATTGCAGCTTGCAAGCTTGGGCGATTCCTGTCGAGAGACGTGTGATTTATGCACGTTGTGTGATTAGGGTTATATTTTTTGTAGGTTAAGCAATTAATGCATTTGTATTCTTCATTTGAAGCTTTAGATTTCTTTAAACTATGTGGGCCTGTACATATGGGGAAAGCTACTTCTCCTTTACAGTCTGTATGTCTATGATTGAATTTACTACACTTAAAGCAACGATTAACTCGAAAATAAACTTCAACACTGCAAATCAACCAACCCTATCTCATCTTTATTGTTTGGATCAACCGACGGGTTTGGGAGTTAACTTCTATCACTAGATTCCTTTTATTACGCTTAGTGTTAAATACGAATTTAGGCGTGATCTTAACTTCTACTGATTGTATTTCTGGGTTTTGATTTATTGTTACATTAGATGCATTCTCCGCTGTAATTTCTTCAGGAATATCGTATATAACTAATCGTGGCTGACGTAGTTCCTGTACCGTAGCGTCCAGTTCTCTCCCACATTTATCTTCTACAGATTTACTTAATTTCTCTATATCTTCCTTACTACATGTTTCTATTAATATTCTTCCATCTTTAAGAGTCTTGAATGCACTGATGCCGACTTTCATCTCTACTGGATTAAGGTTTGTTTTCAGAATATTCTTATTGTTTCCGCAGAATGATTTCCTTTAGTCTTTACTGTAAGCTTGAACTTACACTCTTTCCGTTTAGTGGCAACAACGTCTGCAAATGATATCTTATTTATGTCACCAGATGGACACTTACCCTCCCTGCTTGCATTGTCCTTGCTATTAAAATACAGTTTACGTCCGAGGCCTGTAGACTGCGCCACTTGTCCCGCCATGCATGTGTCTAGTCTGTCAATCTTCTCTTTGACATTAATAACCTCCATATGAAGTTCACTATTTTCACGTGTCAAATCGTCTACTGTCTTATTTAGATCATAAAAGAGTTTTCTGATAGTACTTACTGATTCAAATATTGTCGTCTTCGATTGCTTCTTCAGATTATTATTGCTATCCACGACAACGAGGATACTTTCTAGAGCACTATCAACATCACGACTTTCCTCTTCCGCCATCTTTATATTATTATTATTATTATTAGTCTATTATTATTATTTTTGTTATTAATATTGTTTTGTGGTATCTTTTTCGTTTCTTTAAATTCAATATGTAGCACTTGTATATTTAATGTAAGCTATATTAAATAATGTAATACAATAGTCGCCTCCGTAGCGTAGTAGTCAGCATGGTTAGCTGCTGCCCTGAAGGTTCTGGGTTCGATTCCCGGCTCTGACACGAAATTTGAAAAGTGGTATGTGGACTGGAACGGGGTGTACTCAGCCTCGATTGGCCCAAATGAGTAGAGGGGGTTCGATTCCCACCTCAGCCATCCTCGGAGTGGTTTTCCGTGGTTTCTCACTTCATCTCCGGGCAGATACCGGGATTATACCTACTGTAAGGCCAAGGCCGCCTCCTTCCCGCTTCCTTGCCTATCCATCCCTATCTTCCCTTCCCTTCCCATCCCTCATGAGACCCCTGTTCGCTTTGCAGGTGAGGCCACCTGGGCGAGGTGCTGATCACACCTCCTCAGTTGTATCCACTCTGACCAGATGTTCCTAGCTCTAGGACACTGCCCGTAGAGGCGGTAGTGGTGAGTTGCCTCGCTGAGTCCGTGGAAAACACCAACCTGGAGGGTAAAATCGTAAAAAAAAGTAATAAAATATATCCCACTGATAATTGGAATGGATCCTCCACCGATTCGTGGGATATTTTGCCATTAAATTCATTGTGCTTACTTATAGAATTAATTAAATTAAACTAAATAAAGATAATTATTACTATTATTGTCATTGCTGTTGAGTCGAGCTGGCAGTGAGCCACACAACGCTGGAGGACTAGGATGTCAAAGCAGGCTGGACTAATTGGATCTCTCTCTCTGTATACACACCGTGACGCTTTAAACTAGTCGGGACTAATGCTCCAGTTCCTCTCAGACAAGCACACTCTAATCAAGTTTACATCTTCTCTGGAAAACCTCTCAACTAACACAGAATTGTACAAAGGTAACTGAACATCTCTCAATTAAACTGCTCATGGTGTTGTTTCGTTTGGTTTGAAGATGTTCTTTTATTTCAGGGCCTTGACCATTGTGGTCATTTAGCCCCGTGTATTTGGGTGACTGTGTGACAAGTGCAAGAATTGGTGAAGAATCTGTCTGATAACCTGTGCTGCCGCTACGGGTTTTGAAATGTTAAAATAGCTTATCCTCCCAGCTCGGCGATCCAGTCCCCGTATCAGAACATGCATAAATTAGATATGATATGATATTTCGGTAATTCTAGATATCATTGGACTTAACTTCAATATCTACCTGTGTCAGAGAATGAAGCTAATTGTACGCTAATCGGAGAGAGGGAAAAATTGGCAATGGCCATGCGATTTCGTTTGTTTTATGTTAAGCAAGTTTATCATTATCCTGATTATATTCTATGGAACTGTGATCATGTCTTGGATACTAGAAAAAATAGCAAAAATTCGTGTTTTTCTGTCGTGCAACACGTTAATGTAGCCAAATTAAGTAACACTTATCTACTCACACATGCTAACCCGAACCTAAGTGAGTGAAGTCGGCGAAGCGGACTTCGTTGCGTTTTCTTATAGCCTGTCAGATCGAAGGCCTTGAGAGCTACAGTATATCAGACTGCTAAAACCTACTGCACTTGGTTGAGGGGTGTTGGGTGTTAACGTTGGAATCTAATTGGTCAGGGTATAACCTGGTGTATTAAAACACTTGAAATACAGAATTTTAAAAGTATAGTCGAAGTAAGAATTTATTTGAAATGAAAATCAGAAGATAGGAACGGATAGTTCTGGAACAATACATGGATTAATATGCACTTTTTATATACTTCTAGATAATAGGAATTAGCATCAATAACTCAGGACGCATTTACGCAAATAACACTAAATTTGGAATGAACGGTGTGCCATATATGAAACCTCACAATAATATTGTCATGAGACTAACACGCAGAGTAAACCGCGCAGCCACCATCTTGAAAATAAAAGATATAAAAATCGATAACCCGCCATCTATTAGGGCTACATTGACGAACCTTCATTATGGTAGAACGATCCTTGTATAGATGGCTTTCTTAACACGAGAGAAAAGATCAGTGACCATATACTTTCATAATGGTGACATGGCGTTCTATTAAAACATTAAAATCAATAACCATGGATATAATTACACATTTGACACGAAACTTTGTGAGAGAGGGGTATAATATAAGGATCCTCTATTGTATAGGACGTAGGACTTTCTCGTGGAAGAGAGCGCATATCCACCGTCGTAATATCCATAACCCATAATCTATTATATCTATAATTACGAAGTGGATGAGGTACGTAGACTCATGTAGGATACTTTCTTTGTAATTGCGGATGCAATATTGTATTTGCAACTTCAGCGTCAGTCGCAAGAATACCAAACTGAATTGTTGCGCAACCACCATATTGGAAATAAAACATTCTAAAACCGGTAATGTACTGTAGATAGCAGTTACAATTATGACAGTGTCCGAGTCCAAAATAACTGAATTCACATATTCAAGATAACCCTTGTGCTAGTGTGTGTTATGCAACACTGTAGATATGTGTTCATACATGGACTATGTGAGTGCCTGTTAATGTAGTTAGTAATATGAGACGTTATTAATCGACCAACGTACGTCCACAAGATTTTATTCACTATATGAATAACTGCTACATCTATAGCCGTAAATTTGAGAAAAAGTAGGTTATATATTCTCAGCTAAACATCTTGTTTCCGTTTCTGTCTTTTCTCTTTTGCACGTGACTTATTGTTATCTCAGTGGTGAGGCCTAAATAAGAAACACAGACTATCCACAAAGCCAGGCTGTTCCAAATCCACGAGTTTGAGTATGCGTACACGCGAGTACTCAGCAGTGATGCTCGTAGCACGGTTGGCTAGGGACGGGGGATGATAGCCAATACGTCACTGGGCGAAGGTCATAGTATAGGCCGGACGCTTGTTTTAGACGAGTGAAAAATCTTAATGGAAGCCTGGAGGCGAGTTACTGCAGTTCCTGTGTTGTTATCAGCTGCCCCAAGCGGTCCGATGATTGACAACGCTGTCTCACACTCCTACTGAAGTACAGTCATTGGCAAATATAATGACGTTCTGTTCGTAAATACGTAACGTGTACTTCCGGGTCACACAATACTTCGACGTCGACTGTACTGTCTGCAAGTTGGTGTCGCTACCTGCTCAAGTCTGGATTCCATTACATCAGATCGATGGTGACAAATGTGAAGCGATAGGGTGAGAGAGTGACTGTGTACAGGCTCACCAGCAGGCTTCAAGGTCAAGGGCAATCGTCTAAAACAAACGTCCGGCCTATACAAGTGCATGCGCTCCCTGCCGGTCCTAATGTATCCACCGCTTAGTAACGGCAGCCCCTACAGCAGAGCTGTATTGCATATTGCAGGTTTACTCACAAAAGGCGGCGAGTACTCACCTGCTCACAAGCGAGCTGCCGGCTGGAACAGCCTGCACAAAGCAGAGAGCTGGAACTCCTGTGGTAGCCCTAGTCCGGATCCAATATGGTACAGTTTCTTGTGAACTTTGAAGCCGGCCGGCTTAAAGGGAATCCGTTTTTCTTCGGTAACTATTAAGGGTCACCTCACGCAACGGGGAACGACCTACGGTTCGAAGAACTTTGCCACCTCTTTGACCTTTACTCACACACACACAAGGGACGAGTTCGCCTTCCGCATTGGTTAACTTTCCAAGACAGTCAGCTCTTATCCTGGTGAAATGCAAGCTCTAGAACAGTGTTGCTCAAGACAGTAGCGATTGGCTCTGGGAGCGCGTATAGCTTTGGGGGTGGAGCAATAATCTACACATTGACAAGTGACGAGCGCCGTGATCTCACAATAAATAATAATAATAATAATAATAATAATAATGGTATTGTTTTACGTCCCTTTTAACTACTGAGGCATTTAATGACGCCGGAAAGCCGGAATTTTGCCCCAAAGAGGACCTTTAACGTGCGAGTAAATTTACTGACACGGCTCCCTCGCATTTACGCGCCCAAGTGACTGTGCCCGGATTCGACACTTCAACCTTGGGCACAGCCATAACGTTACGGCAGATCAAACAGGGAGTAACAACGGTACTGTAATTACGTTTAAACTGTGACGAGTATACGCTTTGTAATGTTTTATTTTACTACCGACAGTAGTGGCTACGCTGGCTAAAGTGCAGCATTAGGGCCAAGCTCTCTGCTGACTCGGTAGACGCGTGGGTTCGAGCCCCACCATCGGCCGTCCTTGAAATGGTTTTCCGTGGGTTCCCATTTTCAACACCAGGCAAATGCTGGGACGGTACCTTCTGATAGGCCACGGCCGCTTCCTTCCACATCCTTGCCCAGTTTCATTCACCATCATTCATTTCATCTCTCATTAACTCCTCTCATGAGGTTGGCATCAGGAAGGGCATCCGGCCGTAAAAATCATCGCCACAAAGACTTCCATCGCATCTCATCCCCGACCCCGTTGGAAAAATAAGGTGTAGACATACTTACAAAACAGAGTGTTATCTGAAGTTAAAGCTTTATGTACTGTATGATTTAAAGACTCATTTTCAACCATTAAGTAACAATATCTTAAAAATAACTTAATACAACTTTGAATACATCCTTTTACTTGTGATCATTATCCGTATTAATTATCATCTGCTTTAAACTTAATAAAATGTTCTCTCTTATTGCATGCATTAAAGTCACCATTTACCACCGAATAATTTTACCATTTAACATTGTTTAGTGTTACACTAAATATAGCCTATCGATTAGGTTTTCTTGGAGGGCGTAACTCTATTTCTGGTCTCCTGAGCGAGAAGACCGGACCAATGTATATTAGAAGATATACGAGAATATTCTTACGTCAATAATGGTTCCTTCTTTAAATATATGTTTGAAACCCAACACTGTCGCTTAATGATTGCGCAACTTAATACCAGCTGCTCGCATTTCCAATTAGAGTCGCAAGTACTAACGAGATTCTTGATGGAGAGATATCATCCCCGAAGAGTGGACTTTCAGTTATTGGAGTAATATGCAACCATGACTTCTGAAAGATGTTAAGACAAGAAAACTGATAAGGGATGTTAACTATGCCAAATTAATTTGATGAAAACGTATGAAGATGATGGTGATCAGCATTTAAGAGGTCTAAGATCTAGCCCCTTAATGATGAGAAAGATTATTAAATGATCATGACTACCACTGTTTCTTACTATTGCTTTCACTACTACGACTACAATATTATCACTTACTTACTAGGAGAAAGGAAATGCAGTCACCCTCGAAGATTGAAGGGCTTGGAAGAATGTAGGCCAAACCGAGACGTATCACTGAAGTAGTGTGATATCAGGTGAGAGCTCAATGTAAGCCGGCGTGAGTCGTTTTTAGGTTGTCTCTGGTGCGGGATGCGTATTCGGAACGACAATAGCTCTTCTCTCTCTCACCATTTCCCCTCAAACGCACACGGTGACTGTCAGGGAGCTGAGCAAGAGAGCAACGTGGTGCATACTGTAAAATCTGTCTGGTTCTAATGTAGACCATGAAAGTAAAAAAGGAAATGCAAAGAGGTGAAGTTCCACCCGAGAGTCACTGGAAAATGGGAAAACGTACTGTACCCGAAATACCTACCGTCAGCTTGTTGATATCCCTCGATGGTAGCTGGATTGCAGAACCTGAAAATCCCGACTAAAAACCCCCAGATTCCACTCAACAAGAGACGGGGATAATGGGGCACAAGGATCACCTAACTGAGGGAACGTCAAGAAAAACCATAGCAACAAAAGAAAAATCTAGCTCGATAGAACACAAGAACGAGAAAAAACATAATCTCCAAAGCGTGGAATAATACTGAAATGCCTGCAATGGTTTCCTTAACGTGACCTCCTATCGCAGCTATAAAGTACCACTCTAAAAGAATTAAAATAGAATTCTCCAAAATTTATTCACAAAGGCATCATAGCAGAAATTGCTATAACAATATTACAAGAAATGAAAAGCAACTGCAGCTTCAACCGGAAGCTCAAATCACAGTGACCTGAATACAACTTCTAGTCATTACTAGACACACTGTTTTCTCCATAGAAAATAATGTTGAACACTCTTTAAGATAATACCCTACTATGGCACAAGCATTGCCTCAAAAGCATTTTTGAAAATTAATTCCGCATTTGGGTAGGTCATTATTAATCCTACAGCTAGCAATATCATTTATGTACAAAATCTACATATATATATATATATTTATTTATTTATTGAATGGCACACTCCAAGTGTGTTTTTCTTTTTATTTCGCAAGCCTCAGATTAACATTCTTCCATTAGAATAAGATCATTCGTTTCCTTTAACTGATTCGAAAATGTTTGAATTGGCCCTTTCCAACCAGGTGACAAAGCTTAATAGAGGTAATCTATCACTTTAATAATTATTGCACTCACCAAAATAACTGATCAGGATAACTGTAAAACCCTCGTCAGCATGGTGATTAAATCCAGAATATTAAGGTTGACATCATTTAATACATGTTTTAATGTTTTACTTTGTAGTTTGCATGCTTCTAAGCAACAACAAAATGCTTGTAGTAAAACGCTGAATTAGACTTGAAAATAAGTCAACTTATATTTGACTACTCAATCACAATTATCATGGGTTAGTTTCCATTAAATATCTTAATGTTTATTTCATTCTTTTACTGCCTTCACGCGGCTCTACTCTTATACATATGTACTCCTCTGAGTACTCTATTCAAAATTAATTTGTTATAATCATTCATATTTTAACGTAACTGGATCACCCTCATTGCTTAGTGACGAATTTCATTCTGAGCCGATTATTGTTGTTACTACATCGTTGTTTAAATTTATACATAGTTTACATTAGTTTTCAATGATGATAGTTGGATTTTCTCAATAACAAAATATCCTTTTAGAATCAATACCTATGCTATGAGAGATTGCCATAGCATCGACTTTCCTTAATCAGAATGTATTTATACGTTTACTAAATTTGGGATATACGCTGGTTAAAAAAGTGAATGATGATCCAGAGATAATATATTATAGTCAAATGACTACAATTAAAAACAATGATAAATTCCATCGACCATGGATCTCAACTGTGCCTTCACGCGAGAGGCTGACGTGAATCCAAAAAGCAAGTTAAATAAAAATGAAGAGAAAGTTTATCAAGCCAACGTTCGGTACACCCCTGCACGGATGAATTCGAGAAACAAAGTAATGCCTCTACACCACCGGACATGGTAATCACAACAATTAGCACACCAGCCTCTGTCCTTCAACAACGCAAAGAATGGTTACTAACAAAAGCGAGAGATCGAACTCCTATATATATATATATATATTAAACTTCAAAAAACTCATAACTTGCTGTCAAAATCTGTCTTCTATTCATAAACCAATCACTCGGATGTATAATGTTCGAAGATGCAGTAGGAAAATGTAGCCCAACAAAAACACAGTCTAACGATGCGAAGAATGTCACAAATTGACATAATAAAGAGCTCACCACGTGATAAACTACACTGAATCACAAAATGCCTATCGATGTCCTCTTCACTACCCTAAGAAAGCTTCATGAAATATTACTGAATTTGAGATGAAATCTACTTAAACATACTTAAATACAAGCTGAAAATGGGTTGCACTTCTTATGGAAGTCTATAACCTGTCGATTATGAAATCAGTCATGATTAAAACGTCGTGCCTAAATTCCACAGTCCTACATACTACTCAAAAATTAATATGCTAAAAAAAATAATGGCGTAAATTAACATTGAAATATCTACACTTAGCTACGAGAGACGAAGTTGACTAAGCTGTACCTTGTTGATAGATGAATTTCCAAGACCGAGCATTGATACGCCCTGCATATCACACCCTATCCATATGTAGCTGTAACTAGCACTCCCCAGGTCATCGGGAATCGAACCAGGGAACACCTTCTCCAATCCGCACGTTCTTCCCGGTTCAGAAGGCTATTACCCATCCTGGGTAAATAGTCAGGAATCGCTACTTCACGTCTCCAACATATTCCAGTACACAGTTCGTTTCTCAGTAGTATCGCGTTATTCATATCGGGCCGAAATAATAATGAACGAAAGACGAATGACTGCCCATGCGAATAGCATTCAGGATTACTAATGAGGTAGACACAAGTGGTCACACAATCAGAATCAGTCATCACTGGGGCCATGGCGATAGTTCATTGAAATGTTCGATAAAATGCCGGTCTATTAGCGTTCATGCTGCTGCGTTTTAGCCTGCCATTATAGAAGAAAAGTACAGCACTAAAATTATTCCTCTTGACATCTTGATTAAGAATGTGTCTGTTCGCGCTGAGGAATAGTGTTTAGAGTTCAATAACATTGCTGCGCCCTCGATATCAATGCAATGGAAACGGAGACTGATTTTCAAAACGAAAGTTCACTGTGGTGACTGGCAGCTTGCTGTATTGAGATTACAGTTTCTAATACTGCTTACCCTTGTAGCGGTATAGATTGCATCTCGTGAGAAGAGATATGTTCTCAAGCGCTCCGTAAAGTTATCTGCTCACAGCTGTCTGTGTGTCCATCCACCTAGCTTCAAGCTACCCCCACTCAGACGTGACAGTAATCGAACTGATCTCTCATTGGTGGATGTAAATCATAATGTATAATGTCTCCGACAGATACTAAACATGTATAGATAACAAAATACACATTATGCTCTGTTCCAGGGTCTCGTATAATGTTGCAAATCTTGCATGTTATTCTCCTTTCTTCTTATTGCTGATAAAAATGTAATCCTGGTGACCGATCAATAAACTGGGTCAATGGTCGCCATGTTGTAATCATCTCCGCTTGACTTCGTGCGTGCACGTCGGTACTCGGAAAATACCGTAATCGAGCAGCTGAATCTTGCTTCGGTTTGCAACTTGTGGATCGCGCCGATCTTCAACATATACTTCAAACTGCACTATACATCATAACAATATGAGTATAATGGTACAGTACCCACATCAGAAATTAATCAGGTTCGCTAATTCCGTAACAGTATCCATGGGCCTCAAAGGGCGCAGCTCATCTAGTGTTCTGCATAGGGTTACACACATCCTGACCTTTTAGATTCCTTTGATGACAAGCGGTATATTCGACATTCCACTAAGTACATAATGAAGGTGGAAAAAATGTTTCCTGACCCTACCAAAAATAAGAGTACTGGGAAATAAACTACGAAGGCAAATTCAGAATGGACAAAAAATGACACCTGAGACCTCGGATACCCTAACACTATCAGGGTTTGAAGAGAACTAGAACTGGCCAAGTGAGGTTGAGAGGATATATGAGTAGGGGGGTGATGCCGATTCTAAATAGTGTCATGGCCGCTGCGTGAGTCCAAGCCAATATCTCGCGAACCCATGGTCAAATGTTGACAAATAAGGTGTCGTTGGACTCGAGCTGACGTCCTCTTTCCTATGGACCATGTATTATATTTTTCAAAAAAATTCTGAAATTTTTCGTTTTCGAAAATAGGTGATAGTTTGAAAACTAAACATGATAGAACGTTGTGCCATGGCTCAAACGAACGGCCTTTATGACTTTTATTTTGTTGATAGAACTTTTTTACTTGTTATGTTTTTTTTTTGAAAACACTCAAATTTTGAAAATTCTATATTTTGGAAACTAGAAATTATACAAAAGAAATTGTTTGACGTAAATCAATGGTCCCTACCCCCTCTACCCCCAAAATAAATTTCAAGTCTCTAGAATGAAAACCTGTATATAGTAGTAGGGTAACACGGGAGCTGCTTCCAAAAGCAAGTGGTGAGCCCCTGCGACCTTGGAATGGAAGGAGTGATGCTAGGAGGGCGTGCTTGGATTCGTTTTTTTCGTCTCGTCGTGCTCTTTACGGGAATGTAGGTGTCGAAAAGGTGAAATGCTGGAAACATGTTTTTTTTGGGGGGGGAAAACGTGATTTTGAACCTTTTGCCATATCTCGCGAACTAATCATGCTAGAGGCGTGTACGACGGGTCCAAGGACTCGGGCTGATGTCCTCGTTGCTATGGACCACTCGTTGTAATTTAAAAAAAAAATTGGAAACTCGATTTTGGGGTAAACCCGTGTTTTTTGTGATTTTGCCGATATCTCACGAACCAATAACGCTAGAGACATGTATGAGGTGTCCTAGCACTCGGGCTAACGCCCCCTTTCGAGTGTGGCAGATATTGTTTCCAAAAAATAATTCACAAAGGGCCTAACGCCATACATGTTGAAAAAACTTTTTCTTTTTCTTTACCTGTTTATAATGTCCATGAAGCGTGGTGGTTGAGAGAGAGACGATACGGCTGGGTGTGTGTGTTTCAACGAACCTGTCGCTAACCACAAGGACCATGCTTAATAGATCAATCGATATTTCGACGGGGTCGGTGTATGACAGAGCGAGCGTGCGTTTTTTCACACATTTTACCTTTAACGTGTAAACGGTGATGAGAACTTGGTTCTATGTTGGTCGAAGCGAGTACAGAAAACCAACTTGCCGACGAGCAGGAGGTGAAGGTCATTTGAGCTTATTGGAAGGCGTTGATCTGACTTGACAAGAAGTGCAATGGAAAAAATGACCATGACGCTTGAAAGTGAAATAATCTGACCATTATGGTGGTAGGGGAGTGCGAAAGGCATGTAAACATGTGTGAAACCACATGCACGCTAAACCAGTGACATCCTGCCTTGCTTCGTACGTGACAAAATGCAAGTTCAGGTGAAATTTGATCTACCACAGGTGTTCATCTTGGACGTTAGCTGTCCACGTGCGCGATGACTGTTAACAAGTTACATCCCGTTTTGCTTCGTACGTGACAAAATGCAAGTTGACGTGAAATTTGATCTACCACAGGTGTTCACGTTGGACGTTAGCTGTCCACGTGTCTGATAACAGAATCTTTAAAGCGTGGGAAAAAATGATTATTCATGCAACGTAGCATATATAAAGACATGTCGTTATCATTTCCACTCTTACTTAGGTGACTACCTTTGAACACCTGCGTTGCATGAAACCCCTGGTCTTGTTTAACAGTTTTGGTGTTGGTGGAAAATACTTAACCTTGTTGTGGGGTAGGTATATATTTATTCACTTATATATTTATTGATTTTATATAAATACATGCAATTATTTATTGATTAGGTAATTAATGATTTTATTTATTTATTTGTTTGCAGATAACGTGTATAGCATACCTGTTGTATGAGTGTGTGTGAGAACGATATTAAAGAAAGAGAGAAAGACAACTAGAGAAGGAAACCATTTCCACACTAGCCCACGAGACGGGAATATAGCAAAGCATTACACGTTACGGTGAGATTTGTTTTATTATATAATATAACCTGTTTGATTTTGTTTTGTTTATGAAAGGCATAAACTATATGGAATGGATATACTTATGGTGGTTTATTTTATTTCTTTTTAGATATTTGAAAAAAAAAAGGGTTTACCGCTACAGCGAATACAGTTGAAAACCAAGTGGCTTTAGATTGGAACCATTGTCAAGCAGTCTACAGTTGAAAACTCAGGTGAGAGTGTTCTTTCAAAATAATGTCTTTTACTGCTGCGGATACGTTAACTTGGGAGCCCCTTGAGTCTTGTTTCAAATCGCGTGTGTGCTCTGGCCGCGTGGTCAATGTTAGAAAAAGTTTGATTCCCAAAGAATTTTTAGAATCTTGTTTTGAAATTTTTAAAATTGAAATTTGTACAGCGCAAAGGTTGCATGCGGCTTTAAAGGTGAATACAGAACTGGTGTGCGATTTCATATTTAAAAAGAAGAACGTGGAGCATAAAGAGACATTTTATATTTGCAGTAAAATGCAAGAGCTATTCATAGCCCATAATTTGGAACAGTGGTATGAAACCCACGTGGTGAATGCCTTGCTATCAAAATTTGATAAACTTCAACAAGGACCGAGTGGTTTAGCGTTAGACAAAATTCATTATTTACAAATCAACATTTGTCAATTCAACCCGTTGAATGCTGGGTCTAGCTACATTAAATTACCACCAGCTATAGCTTCGAAAAATGCTGTGGTCAATATAAAGAATCGTGACAATGATTGCTTTCTGTGGTCTGTGGCTGCGTATTTGCAGCCGGTAGAACAAAATGGTTGTTGGCCGGGAAAGTACAAGGCCAAGTTTGATGAATTGAAACAAACTTTAAATTTAACTCGAGTGTCGTTCCCTATGGACTTAACCGAGATCGATAGGTTTGAACAAGATAACCAGGACTTTTCGTTCATGGTGTATGGCCTTGATGGTGATGAGATTGTGGGTCCTCTTTATGCCACAAAAGAACCGAAACGACATCACATTCATCTTTTATACCTGTCTTATGGAGAAGTGAATCACTATTCCCTCATTAAAAGCCTGAGTAGATTGCTAAGCAGTCAAACGTCTAAGCATGGACATAAAACACATATTTGTGATCGTTGCTTGCAATATTTTACAACCCCCATGCTCTTAGAACGTCATAGGGTAGATTGTGTTTCTCAGGAAGCGGTGAGACTGATATTGCCACAAGGGGACAAGGCTGTGTTAAAGTTTAAGGACATTCACAAGCGTGACACTGTCCCCTATGTGGTATATGCAGATTTCGAAGCTCTCACTACACCCATGGCGGGATGTGAACCAGACCCCACCATCAGCTCAACCACACCCATTCAAAAACATGAACCTCTTGCCATAGGATTTAATGTGGTGTGTGCCTATGACCCCACGCAATCCGTTTACAAATACCGTCAGGGGCCAGATTGTGCCAAATGGTTCTTGGATGATCTTGTCAAGTTGGCCGACCATGTACAGGAATTACTGGACCACCCAGTACCCATGAGCCTATCTCCAGAACAGCAGCAGCAGTATGAGCATGCCATGACATGCCATATTTGAGAAAAGCCACTGATCAATGCTGAAGACACCGTTCGTGATCACTCGCACTTTACGGGGGAGTTTCGTGGAGCTGCGCATAGTAAATGCAACTTGAACTTTCCAGCTCCTCGTTTCATCAGTGTCGTTTTCCACAATCTGGCGAATTATGACATTCAGTTTCTGATTCGTGAATTGGGTCATGTCAACAAGGGCTCGTTTACCATTATCCCCAAAACCATGAGCGTTTTACAGCCCTGACATGGAGGTTGAGCAACTTTAGCATTCGATTTTTGGATTCCTTTAAGTTTATGGCATCCTCGCTAGACAGCCTTGTGAATGGCTTGAATGAGGAGGAATTAAAAAATACTAGAATGCATTTTAATGATCCTGAGCAATTTCAATTGTGCGTTCGGAAAGGTATATTCCCGTATGATTTCTGCAACAGCTGGGACGTGTTAAAGCAAAGAAAACTCCCACCACAAGAGAAATTTTACTCGAAACTAACACGCAGTACCGTTTCCGATGAAGACTATGCACATGCATGTCAAGTTTGGCGAGTGTTTGGCATGAACATGCTAAGTGAATATGCTATGCATTACCTAAAACTGGATGTATTGCTGCTCACTGATGTGTTTGAAAAATTCCGTAACTTGTGTCAACACATTTACGGTCTTGACCCGGCTCACTATTATACGAGTCCTGGGCTCTCGTTTGATGCCGCTTCAAAATACACTCAAGTGGAATTGGATTTACTCACTGACGTAGACATGGTTCTATTTTTTGAAAAGGGCATTCATGGCGGCTTTGTGTCACTTAACCAGCGCCATGCCGAAGCGAACAATGTCTACATGCCTGATTATTCACCGGAAAAACAAGAATCGTACTTAATGTACTATGACGTGAATAATTTGTACGGTTACGCCATGAGTCAGCCTTTGCCCTATAGGAAGTTTGCTTGGCTGACAGACAAACAAGTGTCAGAATTTGATGTGAACATGGCTAGCCAAGGAACAGGCCGTGGATATGTGCTAGAAGTGGATATTGAATATCCATCATCCTTGTATGATGAACATGCCGATTTCCCATTCTGCCTTGAGCAAATGGTTCCCCCTTACAGTAAAGTGAAAACTGAAAAACTCATGGGCACACTTTACAACAAAATCGGTATGTGCTACATATCAAAATGTTGGTGCAATGCCTCGCCCAAGGCTTGGTGTTGAAGAAAGTCCACAGGGGTATTTCTTTTGCTCAAAAAGCATGGCTTGAGCCATACATGCGACTCAACACAGAGCACCGACAAATGGCAACACAGCAATTTGAAATTATTTTTTTTAAATTAATGAACAACTGCATCTATGGCAAGTCTATGTAGAATGTCCGCAAATACCGTGACATTAAATTGGTGAATGTCTGGGAGGGGCAGTGGGGTGCCCGGTGGTACATTGCCAAGCCAAATTTCAAATCGATCAAAATTATCGATGAGAATTTGGCTACTATTGAAATGAGTAAGACCAGCGTGACCATGGATAAGCCCATTTACTTGGGTCAAGTCATTTTAGACTTTTCTAAATCGGTCATGTATCGATTCCACTATGAGTTTGCGAAACGCCATTTTGAGGACGTCTCTCTTTTGTATATGGACACGGACTCATTCATTTACCACATTCGCCACTGCAACCCCTATGACGTCATGAGGCAACATAGTGACTGGTTCGACACCTCTTGCTATAGTGCTGACAACGTGTTTCAGCTGCCCATAAAAAACAAAAAGAAAATGGGTGTTTTAAAAGATGAATGCGGTGATTCCATTATGACGGAATTCGTAGGTTTGGCCTCAAAAATGTATGCTTACCGCACACTCGACTGTAAGGAAGCCAAAAGAGAAAAAGGTGTAGGTAGAGCAGTGGTAAAATCGCTACGTGTAGACGATTACCTAGCGGTTTTACGCACTGGCAAAGCTATGTCTCATACACAGTGCAGGATACAATCCAGCAACCATCATTTGTATCTTGTGGAACAGAGAAAACGCACCCTCGCCTCCATGGATAACAAGCGTGTGTGGGCTAATGATCTGCTCACCAGCCTGCCCTGGGGTTATGATCTCAAGGAGGAGGAGGTGTGATTTCATTGTTTAATCGTTTATGGGACATAGCTTTATGTAACTTGTATATTTAGTATTTTGTAAATATTGGTTTCTGTCATTGTAAATAGTAGATTTTGTAAATAGTGGCAACCCACTTGGACCTTTTGCTCTTTAAAAAAAGTTGTGTGCAATCTTATTTTTTTAAATTTATTTTTGATTGGTAAATAGTGTGATTCTTTTAACGCTGTACAAAGTTGAGTTTTTTTTTGTAAATATGAAATATGAAAGATTTTTAGTAACTTTAATAACTAGTATTTAATTATTTTTCGTAATGTAAATGATAAACTAAAAAAAGTTCTTTTGGGATGAGTGTGCATGTCGAGAATGTGCTTTTGGGAATAAATAAAGTGGTTGTGTTTGTTCCCAAAGACAGGTGTGAATGTATGAGTGGAGAGAGAAAACTGGTGTGTATGATTGACCAGAGCAAACAAGGTGAGGTAGGGTGGGTGGGTGGGGAGGGGGTAAATGGTCACTTATATACTCATTTTGTTTTAAATAGTTTCGTTTTTTCATTGAAATGTGGCAGACAATAGACATTATTTTTGTAAAAACAGTCTTACGTGCAGTAGTCGTAGACCTCGACGTTTCTCCAAACACCCATAAACTCACTGCAGCATCGCCATGGTCATGCACTTGCATCAATATCATTATCAAATCTCAACTTTCGACATACACCAAATGGAAAAATGTGAAAACAGCAAAATGGAAAATCCATGTTTCCATATCACCAAAAACGCAAAACTTAAAACGGACATTTTAAAAAACTGGAAATGGCCATGTGTGAAATTTGAAAATTCAAAAACTTCAAACGGACATTGTTTAAAATGTGTCATCAACAAACTGGAAAAATCCATATCATCAAAAACGCAAAACTTGAAACGAACATTTTTAAAATCCGTAAATTGCAAAATAACAAATGGCAGTGTGTGAATTCATCATGTGTGAAATGTGTAAAATGAGAAATCAGCCATCAACATCATGATTTTTAAAAATAATAAAAACACAAATCATCGTGCTCTGGTAAACCTTTGTTTTTATTTCATAGTCATAGTGAATTGACAAAAGAAAAATAGAATACAAACAAATCCCAATTCCTCACTCCTCAATGTTTATGTCCATGCATCATCAACTTTCCTTTCATAGCACTCATGACAATTAGGGCTGCCATCCTTTCACACACTGAGGCATCACTGGATGTGAAACGTTGTTTAGCTTTCTTCAATAACACTTTATCTGCCACATGTCTTAAACCAGGATGACTATAGCGATAAGAAAGGTCATGTTCCTTGCATGCTTGATCCAAAAGATTAATGGGTACATCACCACGTTGTAAACGTTTTTCCAGACGAGTTCCAGGGCCGCAAAAACGATAACCTGGAAGATGGATTTCGAAAGGTAAGTATTGAATCACTTTGTCAATGACGCCATTGCCAGTACAGGTCTGGCATATCCTTTTCCATCGATGGTAAAAAGGTTTGGTCTTCCTCCTCCTCTGTGGACGATGTTTGTGTTTGTTGTAGTTGTTGTTGCGTTTTCTCGCCATGACACTCGTGGAATGATTCAACAAAGTCTTTACACGGACTTTTATGACCGTGATACAGTTTCACTAGCTGGCAAGTCGCACACTGACGCATAGACGGTATTTTTGCCATGGCCACTTGCTTATGGTGATCGTAATCCGTACAGGGTTGCAATTTACTCAACACAGGGTCTTGAGTCCATGATTTTGGTACATGTTGCCAGATTTCTTTGACCGCGTTGGCGGCCACATAATAAATGAACGACTTGGGCAGCGCCAAGAGTTCCTCTTTGATAAAACTGTCTAGTTTCTTTTTGCACACAAAGAACTTGCCGATGGCTTTGTCCGTAGCATTGCCTTTCTCCATGGTATCACGTGCTGTAGATGTTTACACGTCGCTTGTAGAAATCTCACTGACGTCATTCACAGGTAAATCTTGAGTTATAATTTTGTTCAACAACTCCCAGCAGGCATGAGTGGTTAACCAATGAAAGAGATGCCACGCATGCGAGAGGGCTGTATGGGTAATGTTGCCACAGGAACAAGTATCCATGAGCGTTTGCAGGGAGGGGCAGCCCAACTCCATGAGGTCGATACATTGGCAGTAAGACGCCAAAAATGGTTGCAACCATTGACGTTTTTCATTACCTTTCACAAATACCACATTGGCCGAGGACAAGTGTGCTTTCATGACCACGTCCAAATATTTATAGGAAATGGTTCCCTGATTCCAGTCTAGTTGCCTATGATTTTCAATCCACTGGGTTTGTTTACGGTCTTTTTCACACAACAAATCAAAAGCATGGGGTGGTTTAAATAGCAAATGCGTAGCTTTTGATATCCAAAACGTGGTACAATCGATCATGGCCACTTGTTTAAATATAAATTTGTTGTCACCAATTTTAAACCCTTGGCAATCCACAATGAGTGTGCGCAACATGTTGACGCTTGCCTGGACCAAGTTCAACTGACGACTGACTGACGATCAGGTGTGATCATGGCATGGACTTACCTGCCATGCTAGTTTCAAATTGAGGTTAGGGTAGGACAGGGGGGACATGAAAAAAATAAAAATTTAAGAATTACATGATTTTATTATCATAACACGTCTTACAGGCTTTTCTCATTTTAGGATAAGGACGATAGCAACTGATACAACAATATAGTCTCTTGTGTTTGTAACGTCCATAACACCGATGATGTCCCAATGTATCTAAACTAGGCGTTTTTGATGGTGAGCTGCTCACCGATGCACCATGGACACCATAAGGTCCACACGTATCGTAACTTGTTTTTTTTTTCATTACCCAGAGACACAAGTGAGGGATAGCTTGAATGACAGGGTATATTTCCCACTTCCATTCTACACAGGTAGGGGCAGGTGGGTGACCAGCGCTGATGTTCCTGCATGGGTTCATCGCCCTCCTTCCATTGGTCTATGATGATGGGACAAAAGGCACATTTCACTTCATCTCTTGTTTTTAAATAGTAGAATCCAGCGGCCGCCAAGGCTTGAGGGTTTATGAAGGGCACTGGCCATGTGGCAAAAGTCTTGAAACGTTGTTCCTCAGAGTTTAAATTCATGGATGTAACGTCTCTTGAGGCTTTAAAGCAAGACATGACTGAGCGGCTTGACGTGGCTTGATCTGTTATTTATACACTCGTCACTTGGTCGGACAGTGGATAATAGTTGACTTGTTTGTGATGAATAATCAAACAGTAGGCCGTCGTATTGGCTGGTACATTGTCATGCGTTTCAAAATCTAGTCGAATGTCGGTATTGGATGGCTTGACAGACTCTTCCAGGTAAGAACAGTCAAAGACAATCAGTGGTGCTCTTGCCTTAAACGCTTGGGGTAGCAGCATGGGGCCGTTCTCTTTTTGATAATACGACCATCGAAATTTAGAAAACAAGTCGTACAGGGGGCCAAACTTATTTTTTGAAAAATCCAAATCCAGTCCTTCATAGGGAAACACGGCTCCGTTGAGGAAAAGACGTGCATTTCTCAATTGCAGGTGATCAAATTGCGTGGCATCTTTGGTTTGTTGATACTTGCGATTCGTTTGAAAACCCACGATCAGGTAGAGAGGTCTCTCTGTATAGCGAGCTGTTTTTACAGACCAACTGTGCGTGTTGGTGGTGGGCAATAGCGGATACTCATGGAGTGCCCAGCTTCTAAATTCCATGGGTAGCGGCATATCTCTCTTTACCATTTTGAGTATGTCCAGTTTTTTGCTATCTTCAAGGGTCACATGGGGGACTTTCCATAGCAAGCGTTGTAGTTGAATTTTTGAATCGATGGGGGCATTGTCGGCTCCCTTGAGTGCATTATTATCACTCCTGTCTCTCACTAGGTAAAGCACTTGCCTTGCGTTAACCACAATGCGTTGGTGATCTTCAGCAAAGCCTAAAATCAGTTTAAGAGGTAAATATCCAGTAAAGGTCCCATCGGTGTGTACCATCCAGTCATTGGTCGAGTCAGGACACCAACCTGCCATGCAAAGTGTTTTTTTACCTTCTTCCTCACTATAAGAGGGGTATAGTTTCATGACACTGGAAATGCCCACATTTCGAGTGCTATCCACCACGATATCGTTAATGACATACCGCACTTCAGAAAACAGAAAGGCCAAACCATGTTTGGCCAACTTGGATGTGGTGGGTGTAGAGCCATCGGCTTTGGTGAGCCGACCTTCAATCTGAATGACACTTTCATGCGGTAGGGTGTAAATATCTTGGTTGTTGATAACAAATTGAATTTCATCATTGTTATTGAGTCCAGGTGTTTGAGCTTGATAGGACTGGAGATCAATTCTTACCACTCCTGGTTGCTCCTCGATGCGGTTCGCTATCTCTAGGATAGAATTCATTATGAGGGTTGACGTGGTAACCCAAATGCTGTAAAATCTGCTTGCCTTGAGATGTTAACGTGTATTCACGTGGCAAACAACTAACACTATTCCCAGACGGTGTTGTTGCTTTATACACAAATTTCATTGTGGCTTTAGCACCAACTTGTAAGTCACTGGTGTGGTAGAATCTAGATCAATGAGTTGTTGCTCTCTATTGATCAGTCTTAATGTTATATTACTAATACTATCGACAGCCACAGAATGAAAAAGCACCACTGGAGGGTTTTCACGAATAATATACCCATTGGGTGATGTCACAATAAAGTCATAAAGCGAATGCGATGGTTCTTGATTGGTGTACACTTGGCTAATAATATTACACGTCACCGACACATGATGGTCCTCAATGAATTTCACTTCATGGTCCGAATCATGTTTTTTGTTGGGCTCCAACACAAGTGGATTAAATCCTAGTAATGGACCAATGGAATCGGGGTGTGTTTTAAAGTCAATGTTGAATGAGGAGAAAATACTGCAGCGATGAGTGTTGGTATTGCCTACAAGTTCAAACTTGTGCGTTCCGTCGAGAAATGACTTTAAACCATATTGATTGATCAACACCACATAAATGTGTTCATAAATATCATCGATCGTATATCCACCAGAGTTCAAAGTGAGCACAGAATCATCATAGTAAAACTTGTTGTTCACATTTTCACATATGTTGTATATTCGATTGTACGTTTCAAGAGAAACAAGTCCTAAACCATAGGGTTTTTCACTCAATTCGATAGGCGGGTAAAAGTCTAGGCTGACTTCAGGTCCACGTCCATGCAGTGTAAACGTTTTACTTTCTGCCGACATACTGGTGGCGTTTTTGCTTATGCTGTGTCTTATATAAAAAAATTAAACACAAACGTCCACACTGTTGGCTATTAAACGTTTGCTCTCGTTTCACATTATAATATATCTTGATCCTGTTTCCAAAATAGGTCACTAGTTCCATGGGCGGAGGCAAATTCCCAAAACTGTCAAAGTACCATACCATGGATCCCTCTTTGACATAAGCTACATAATGCGTCCCTGGTCCTCGGTGATCATCCAAATAAATAACAGCACATTCCTGTTTCCAGGGTCGCGGGGGTAATTGGTTTCGTATAAACACACCTCTAAAATGAGAAAGCTTTAGTTGTTTAGCATAGCTTTCCACTTCTTGATGCGTCAGGGTATGTCTTGCTTTGGTTGAGGTTATTTTTTTTTAATACTTCGAAATGGTGAAATCCCAAATCCTTGTTGATAAAAGGCTGGCTTTAAATTGGCATTTCTAGCCCCCATGGCAATCGCTTCCATCGCTTCATTGTGTCGCTGACTTTCTTTGAGTTGTTGCTTGCCCTGCTGCGCAGCTTTAATGGTTTTCGCCACTGCACTGGCACCGCCCAAAAGTGAACCTAGAGCAGCCAAACCGGAAAATAATGCAGGTAAAAATCCCGCTCGTTTGGGGACGGGAATCACTCGCCCTTGGTTTGAAACCTGTCGCCGACGTTTTGGAATAACATGTCTCTGTGCTGCTCGAAAGGCTTTCCTTATGGTCAATACATTATTTTTTATTTTTTTCTTTCGCAAGGGCTTGTCCACGAATGTCTTAAGCCCAGGCTTTGCCAAGGACAAGATCCTTTTTTTAGTCTTTCTCACTGCATACCTTTGTTTCACCATGATGATAATGACCAACAACCTTTCACAAGAAGGTTTAAATCACAACTAACATCAGATGGTTATTTCATGGCTGTATATTCCAATTCCACATAAAGTGGGAAATCGTTTATGGTTTTTCCCGCTTGCTTTTCATGCCATGTCAACATGAGATGAAGGGATAATTCGTCACCTGCATTGACCATTTCATGGTTATGGATCAACATCCTAATACCATTTATCTTTATTTGTAAATGGTTCTCATCAGGTATGGCATATTTGATGTGAATGGTTCCATCATAGTGTAATCGATAGTGGCTTAAACCCGAAGCAAGCACATAGGTCAAGTGCTGATCATGGACTAGCGGTAGATGGTTTCTCTCATTCAAAGGTTTTTCATTTGTCAGATACACTAAAAATACAGATGGGATAAATTTATAAAGCCTTTTCATTTCATGGGTCACGTAACGCTTGGTACAAACATCGTCTTCGTCTTGCGGGTCTTCCACGTGAATAATCCGATGGTGATTAGCGCTATAGCCATTCACCGTAAGCTGGGGCACTTTGTCATAAAACTCATACACTTTGTTATCCACATACTTTTTCGTAGTAACGTCTGTAGACACTTGAGGATGTTTTACATGGGTTAACCGCTTTCCCTTAAAGTCATAATCTCCCTGTTTTGTGCGTGGCACTACTAACCTATCCACATAGTGTTTATTAGCAGGATCTGTTTCTTGCTTAGGATCATGTATGGGGACAGACCTAGCTTTGGCCATTAACGCACGTCCAAAGACATCCATCGTCAACCTGTAGTACCAGTCTACTGTTTCTATGACAAGGTTCGGTGTCCTGTAAAAAGACAGCCTGCTAGCCTGTCTAAGCCTTAGTTGAAATGAAGATTATTAAGCAGCAAGAGTCATTCCCCGTGGAGGACATGGTTTCCCATCTCTGTCCCACGTCACGTGAACAACGCCATGGTTCACTCTTTCCATCTTCCATTCGCTGCATCATTGTGGGACCTTCCGGCTGTGGAAAGACAAATCTTTTGCTAACGCTCATCACAGCGCCCAATGGTCTGCGTTTTCAAAATATTTATATTTTTGCAAAATCTCTCTACCAACCCCTCTACGTGTTTCTGGATCAAGTCATGTCTGGATTCCAAAAAGAGAATATGGGGTTATTTTACATTTTCCATGCAAGAAAATGTGATTTCACCGGATGAGGTAAAGCCCGATTCACTCATGATTTTCGATGATGTATCCACTGAACGTCAAGGTATCATTCAAAGCTATTTCAGCATGGGTCGTCACAAACATATCGATTGCTTCTATCTTGGACAAACGTATTCTAAAATGTCCAAACAGTTGATTCGTGACAATGCCAATGTCATTGTTTTATTTCGTCAGGATGAGAGGAACAGTCGTCACATTTATAATGAACATGTGAATCCGGATATGACCTTTCAAATGTTTACAGAATTGTGTGCCAAGTGCTGGAACATTCAACGTCATGCCTGTTTAGTGATTGACAAACAAAGTGAACTCAACCAAGGACGGTATCGCTTAGGGTTTGATCATTTTATTGCAATTTAAGGCCCTGTCTCATTCCCCGGCAAGTCATTTGTCAAGACACCATGGCGTTAGCAGAGAGTCAATTGAAAAAGCATATTATTAGAGCAAAAAATACTATTCGCCAAAAGTTTCGTCAATGGAAACAATCACGTGCAAATCATGCTTTGTTTATTCAGCAACATTTAGCCCCTCCACTAAAAGCCATGTTGAAACCCTCTTTCAAGCCATCTGAAACGCTACCCACCGTTTCACAAGCCACGCAGACGCTGCACGAGGACCCTGAGGAAGAGGAAGAGGAACAGGAAGATTTTACTAGTGTTAGCGAAGTTGAGGATGAGGAGGAACAAGTGTTTACGCCTCAAAAAAAGGCCGCACCCCTTGCAGAGTTTTTGAGAAAAAAGAAATCCTTGGCCATGGTCGATACACCTTGCCCTTCCAGAGCGTCTCCGTTTTCACAACTCTTGGCCACCCCTCAACATAAAGCTCAACTGAAAACCATTTTAATAAAATATTATGGATCAACATTGGAACCCTATTTCACCGATCTATTTATTGGAAACACTGATACCACGTATGGTGTTCGCTATGAGGATGATAGTTTTAAAATTGGCGATTCATCCATTAAATTTGCTCGTACTAAAGCTGTCATTAAAAACATCAACTATAAATTAACGCCAGGACTGTTAAAGCTGCTCTTTTCTCGGACCCCCTCTCCCCATGATTATACGTCAGAGGATCTTGACAAATATAAATCCATTTTATTGGATACCCATGCCCACAAAAGACAGTACGATCCCGCTCAACAAGTGAATGCCAATATATCTCAAAAATATAAAACCATCATTGCCAAAATGTTTCCCACCAGTCAAAGTACTCGTCGTAAAGCGTCCGCTTCGGGAGTGACATTTAAACCATTAAAACCCCTTGTGGATGTTACCTACTGGCACAATCCCAATAAGCTTGTCCAGCGGCTACAGTTGTTGCATGCCTCACGTCAAGCTGGCCACACCGGTCACGATTGGGAAATTCAAGAAATTGAACAAGAACTTCGAAATGCCAAAATTATTGTTTAAGCCCTCACCCATTAAAATGGGTATTGCTCACGAGTTGCATCGCCCAGCTAGGCGTCACTATCCGCGACTCAAGATGATTTCACGAGGTGTGGATGAACTTTGGCAGGCTAACTTGGTTGAAATGATACCCTATGCTGGCGTTAACGACGGTGTACGCTATATGTTGACCGTCATTGATGTCTATTCCAAAATGGCCTTTGTTGAACCTGTGCGTCGCAAGTCTGGTCCACTAGTTACCAAGGCCTATCAACATATTATTCAACACTCCAAACGTCAACCTCAGCTGCTACAAACCGACCAGGGGAAATAATTTTTCAACAAGGACTTCTCCAGTTTTCTCAAATCTAAGGATATTCACCATTACACCACGTAAAGCAATCTCAAAGCCAGTGTGGTCGAACGGTTCAACCGAACATTGAAAACCCATATGTGGAAAGCGTTTACCGCTCAGGGCAGTTATCGCTGGTTGGACATGTTACCTGAGCTAGTGTCACGTTACAATGACACCAAACATAGAACGATTGGGACCAAGCCACGCCTCGTGACTAAAAATATTCAGCGATTGGATAAACTGTTTAACCCCATAAAAACAGCCGATCCTAAACGTCACCGACTGAACATTGGGGATTTTGTTCGTGTAAGCAAATTTAAGTCTGCCTTCAATAAGGGCTACACGCCTCAGTGGGGGACTGAACTATTTCGAATTCGTCGAGTCAACTTGGACACTCCAGTCACCTATTTACTGCAAGACCTCAACCATCAACCCATAAAAGGTAGATTTTATCTCCATGAACTTCAGAAAACAGCATTTCCTCAGCATTATCTTGTGGAAAAAGTGTTGAAACAAAAAGGAAATAAACTCTACGTCAAATGGTTAGGGTTTAACTCTACGTTTAATTCTTGGATCAATAAATTACATGTTGTGTGAACCTGTGTATTTTTAATTTATTCACACAGGTTGTACACTACCTATAGCTCTATGTGTACAGTCCTCAGCTCGACATATTTCTTTCTCTTTCCACCTGTGTTCTCTCTTACATTACCCCCCCCCCCCCTCCTCTCTCCCTCCCTTCACCTCCCTCCACTGCTGTTCGCAGCTCTTGCCTATCTATTGGTTGTGACATCATTCCGACAAGTTGCATCATACTTTTTACTGATTCAGCGATTCCCACGCTTTGAAGATTCTGTTATCTGGCACGTGGACAGCTAACGTCCAACGTGAACACCTGTGGTAGATCAAATTTCACGTCAACTTGCATTTTGTCACGTACGAAGCAAAACAGGATGTAACTTGTTAACAGTTATCGCGCACGTGGACAGCTAACGTCCAAGATGAACACCTGTGGTAGATCAAATTTCACCTGAACTTGCATTTTGTCACGTACGAAGCAAGACAGGATGTCACTGGTTTAGCGTGCATGTGGTTTCACACATGTTTACATGCCTTTCGCACTCCCCTACCACCATAATGGTCAGATTATTTCACTTTCAAGCGTCATGGTCATTTTTTGCATTGCACTTCTTGTCAAGTCAGATCAACGCCTTCCAATAAGCTCAAATGACCTTCACCTCCTGCTCGTCGGCAAGTTGGTTTTCTGTACTCGCTTCGACCAACATAGAACCAAGTTCTCATCACCGTTTACACGTTAAAGGTAAAATGTGTGAAAAAACGCACGCTCGCTCTGTCATACACCGACCCCGTCGAAATATCGATTGATCTATTAAGCATGGTCCTTGTGGTTAGCGACAGGTTCGTTGAAACACACACACCCAGCCGTATCGTCTCTCTCTCAACCACCACGCTTCATGGACATTATAAACAGGTAAAGAAAAAGAAAAAGTTTTTTCAACATGTATGGCGTTAGGCCCTTTGTGAATTATTTTTTGGAAACAATATCTGCCACACTCGAAAGGGGGCGTTAGCCCGAGTGCTAGGACACCTCATACATGTCTCTAGCGTTATTGGTTCGTGAGATATCGGCAAAATCACAAAAAACACGTGTTTACCCCAAAATCGAGTTTCCATTTTTTTTTTAAATTACAACGAGTGGTCCATAGCAACGAGGACATCAGCCCGAGTCCTTGGACCCGTCGTACACGCCTCTAGCATGATTAGTTCGCGAGATATGGCAAAAGGTTCAAAATCACGTTTTCCCCCCCCAAAAAAAACATGTTTCCAGCATTTCACCTTTTCGACACCTACATTCCCGTAAAGAGCACGACGAGACGAAAAAAACGAATCCAAGCACGCCCTCCTAGCATCACTCCTTCCATTCCAAGGTCGCAGGGGCTCACCACTTGCTTTTGGAAGCAGCCCCCGTGTTACCCCACTACTATATACAGGTTTTCATTCTAGAGACTTGAAATTTATTTTGGGGGTAGAGGGGGTAGGGACCATTGATTTATGTCAAACAATTTCTTTTGTATAATTTCTAGTTTCCAAAATATAGGATTTTCAAACTTTGAGTGTTTTCAAAAAAACATAAAAAGTAAAAAAGTTTTATTACAAAAAATAAAGGTCATAAAGGCCGTTCGTTTGAGCCATGGCACAACGTTCTATCATGTTTAGTTTTCAAACTATCGCCTATTTTCGAAAACGAAAAATTTCAGAATGTTTTTGAAAAATATAATACATGGTCCATAGGAAAGAGGACGTCAGCTCGAGTCCAACGACACCTTATTTGTCAACATTTGACCATGGGTTCGCGAGATATTGGCTTGGACTCACGCAGCGGCCATGACACTGTTTAGAATCGGCATCACCCCCCTACTTATATGAAAGAAATTAAACCGGAAAAGTAGAAACAATGTCGTAATAATGTCAATGCACGGCCCACTAACTGTGAAACCCAGCGAGAGAAACGAATTCAAGTAATATCGATTGTAACAAGATAATGCATACTCCTTCCATTTCCGAATTTACAGACAATCGAAGATAAACCGAGAAAACTGATTGGTTGACCAAAGCTTTTCCTTTCCGCCTTCAAACTAAGATACATTTTCTTCAGCAGAAACATAAATTGAAGGTATCTGGGTGAGCAACAATTTTACGAAACAGCAACACAGACGAGCTCTTATCCAGTCAGTGGCTAACATTCCAGCGGACAGTGAATCTTTCAGAAGCGGAACCTAACCAGTTAAGATACAGATACTACTTATTTGCGTTCATAGTTTTGTTTTGGGGTCTCATTGCTAAAGAATATCACTGTAGTAGTGGTCACACGCTCACGGATTAGTGGGGGGGCAGCCGCGATTATTTGTGGGTGGAATTGTGAATATCTTGTACTGCATGGTATTGCTAGTTGGTCTTCATGTATATATTATTGGTTTGATTAACCTGGACAAACGAAGCATCATCCTCATAACGCCTCTCCCTTGCAGTCTGTACACAATACGTTATCCAATGTAAATGTCTTCAGATATATTTCTCGAGACATTGAATGTACATACAAAATGGGGTTGGGATCCATTAATTAGTATGGAAGTTACATGCAGTTGAACAGAGAATTTATAAGCGCAAATAACATTATATTGAAATCTTGTAATTGTTTATTCCTAAAACTGTTCACATCAATAAATGTGATCTCTTGCGATTTAGATACGCATTAGTAAATCTTAGTATTTTTCCTCTCCGCATGCAATTCGTAAACTCCAGTTTCGAGCTGCCTCCTCAAGAGCTCAAGTTGTCTTATATTCCCTCTGATGCCCAAGTCTATACTTCTGCGAGGTTAGCAAGTATACCAAGCAGTTTCCATCTTCAGCCATTTCCCGTGAAGCAATTTCATAAATTGGATAACCTTCACATTTACACAATTTCGAAAACATATTCACTTTCTGAAAGTACCGGCATTTCAGTTATTACGTGGAGTTTCAAAGATTAACTGATACGCTTTCAGTCGGCTAACGATTCTACATAGCTATGTTATTATAAATTAATTTTAGGGGCTTGGGACATATGGTCATCAGCTTCGTTTAGTTGGCTGTGTGTTGAATTTTTTCTCCAAACCCGTATTTTTGTGATTACTGTAACAGCGTGTGTGTAACAGGATTAGGGACAGGGATGAGGTAGGTGCCCCGGGGGTTGAAATGAGATACTATCCCGACATTCGCCTGGAGGGAGTGTGAAAAAACCGGGTGAATAACCACACACAGGATAGTCGCTGCCATCACTGGGATTTCAACCTGCGTTCTCCGGACTTGCTGCAGCTGCTCTCATGGCCGTGGTGCACGATTTGACGAGCACCGCTACGTTGCGGGATACTTCTTGTTTTACTTTTTTAAGTTCTGTTTCCATTTTCAAGCAACTATGGTAAATATTAAATATATTTCATATTTTGAACTAGCAATAATTTCCTCATTATCTTCTTGTTTGTGTTAATTTCATTGATGATAGAGAACACGTAGGGGTTTGTTTGAATAATGCACCCTAGGGATATTAAAGATGCAGAGTTGGAAAAATAAAAATAGAACAAACGAATTGGCTTAATGTTTGTAAAGGCAAATATCTGCCGGGCAGAACTGGATGCAAATGAGAAATTCTCTGCTACAAACAATTTTGAAGAATTGTGATGCACACAATACTGCACTTTAGCGTATTTAACACTAGCTGAAGTACCCGGCGTTGCTCGGGTTCCATTTTTCTGCTGAGTATAAGTAGTCTAGTTTTTAAACTTCTTAGTTTCGGTGTAGCGTCGCCTCCGTTGTGTGGTGGTCAGCATGCTTAGTTGCCATCCCGGAGGTCCAAGGTTCGATTCCTGGCTCTGCCACGAAATTTGAAAAGTGGTATTAGGACTGGAACGGGGTCTACTCAGCCTTGGGTGGTCCAAATGAGTAGAGGGGGTTGGATTCCCACCTCAATTATCCTGGAAGTGATTTTCCGTGGTTTTCCACTTCGTCTTTGGGCAAATGCCGGGATGGTACCTTCCGTCAGGCCAGGGCCGCCTCCTTCCATCTTCCTTGTCTATCCCTCCCATTCTTCCCATCTCGTCCCATCCCTCATGAGGCTCCCTGTTCGCTTTGTAGGTGAGGCCGCCTGGGCGAGGCGCTAGTACCGCCTCCCCAGTTGTATTCCCCGTTCCGATGTCAAGCTCAGGACACTGCCAAGGAATTATGGGTATAGAGGTGCTTGATGGTAGCTGCCATTAACGTCTGTGTGTTAACCTTCACTAAATTATGACTCATTGTTTTTTTTTAGGTTAATCAGCTGTTCTGAAGTCAGCATGCAGCAGTCAAATACAGTATTCGTTGTTCATGTAGACCTATAGTTGTACCGTTGAACAATGATAAATTGTTCCGTTTTGAAATTATTTACTGTTATACAAGTGGACACTGATAGTTATGAACTCAGTGTTGAACAACTCCCTTTAATTCCTCTAAAACGGTTTGTAGCGGACCCTAGTGTACGAACTGAACATTACTGTAGGCTTTACAAACTCTTTGGATGTTTCAATTTACTATGGTGAAACTTCTTCCTTTTTTGGTCTTTGACTTTTGTCGATTGTTACATTATTTTCTTCTAAGTAAAAGCTGTTACTCGTGTTTCAATAAATATATTTATGGGATCTCTACAATGAACCACGTAAATCCATATTAGTGACCCTGACGTGATGAATTGTGCTTCAACACGTGATGGGCCATACCCAGTTCTGTCTCGCAGTGACAAACACTTCGACGTTAATATGTCAACAGGCAAACAAACTATTAGTATTGACAGATTGATACCTGCCTTCATTCTAACATCTGACAACGTGGAGGACACGTCACAAGAAACCGCTATGGACATTCCATCGCTTTCCACATCAAGGACTGTACGCTTCCAGGAGACACAGGCACACAGCCTTGTGCACCTTAGCCACGGCCTACCAGATCGGGTCGAAAGGTTGTCTTCCCTCGCAAATACCTGGACGCTGTCACTGAGGAGGGAGTGTGTGGCGGACTCTAGTGTACGAACTTAACATTACTGTAGGCTTCATAAATTCTTTGGATGTTTCAATTTGCTATGTGAAACTTCTTCCTTTTTCAGCCTTTGCTTTTTGTCGATTGTTACTCGTGTTTCAATAAACATATTTATGGGATCTCTACAATTAACAACCTAAATCCACAGGCTAAGTGGAAATTTCTGCCCAGCCGAAGATGTTATTAGCCTAATTCACTTTAAGGGCTTGGGATCTGTCTCATTGCTGTATTTAATAAACTGCCATTGCACTTACTATAAGGTTATATGCATTATATGATGTGTAACTCACGTGGCATATGGGAACATACGGTATTTAAATATTTTATTTAATAGTTTTAGAAATTAAATCATAAGTGGACCTAATAAACAAAGGAAAGCTAAAGACTTTTACACTCCAAATGCAGCTACAGTCATATGTGAATTGTGTAGTGAGCCCTGTGACCGAAGTCATGCGTCATACTGAAAACGAAGATTGACTTCCCTGACGGAATCCTGTAGTGACTAACAGCCCGTGCATTGTGTATACAGTACTTCTATACGAAGCTTAGCAGGAGAACAATGCTGCTGACTGATCTTTCTCTACGATTTCTCCTACAATCCACACCAGCGTACAAGGAGGTGGTAAAATAACACCAAAGGAAGAAGAATGACATATGGCTCGATTTCGATACCACGAATGCCATGATTCGAGACGAATGGAAGGAAGCTAACTATAAGCTGAGACATCTTACCACGAGGCTCATAGTCCATGGTTTTCACCATAGAATTTTCCGCACGGGACGATTCCATGAACCATGTGAAGAATGTGCATGTTGTATGTGTGACTTGGCGTGTGACAGCTATTATGTTATCATGATGTCACTGACAAAATGTTGCCTTGACGATTCATGTATAACTTAGTTTAGGGGCAGATGACCTCGTAGTTCCGCCCCTTGAAACCTCAATAACTAACTAACTTAGTTTGATTTTCATTGGTCATTGGCTGCATTAAAACTATTATTATTATTATATAAATGATAACAATAGGACCATTGATCTGCGAATTGGGAAACCACAACGCAGTAAGAGGTGTTAGTTAGCTTTTGATGTTTTAAGGGGCGAAACAGCGAGGTGATCTGCCTCAACTTCAAAAATATAAATCTATATAATGAACTTACGCAAATATTGAACGTTGTAACAGGATTAGATGAGCTTGATTTAGCTTACACTAAATGCTTCGTTGACAATTGATGTACACGCAAGGATCATAGAACATTAACCACGACATTAACTGACTGACTTCACCATCGAGGTAATAATATTATATTTTGTCATAGATATACGAAGATTTCTAACATTTTATAAGCTTTTGCCATGTTTTATTAAATTACCACTAGATAGCAGGTCACGCGTCATCCACAATGACATCTCTTGGATTATTTAATTGCTTAGCAAAAGCCTTAGCAAAAGCTATTCTGAATTAGCATCGCTATGCTCAAACTGATAGCTGCCATTGCATGTATAAACACTGATGCCAACTACTTAAATACAAAAGAGGCATGTCCGCGGTCTATATTGTAAGATCATGTTGCACTCACGGCGTGGAAATATTCCATATCATCGCAAGTATTGCAGTTCTATTAGCTTCAGGTTCATGTAGGTGCGAAACACGTACGATTTTATTTAGTTAGTAATTTGAAAGTACTCATGCCATACTGGATTGACAGTGCTGTGTGACCAGTTGAGTAACTAACGGGAGTTCATGTAAAGAGCCTCATTTTCTTGACCGGTATTGGAGATCGCAACTCGCATCCAGTCGGCCGTGTTTCGACTTTAGCCATGTTGCCATGAAAATTATCTGCCTTGCCATTCCTTCTTGAATATATTTTATGACTTTATATTAGCATTTGCTGGAGTACAAAAGGACCGAAATCAGAAGAATGAGAAAGACTATCGAAAATTCTTGTAGCCAGCGGTTCCTTCTGGGTCCTAAACTATGTGTATGCAAAATATGGTTGAGATTGGTGGAACGGTGTAGATTTGTATACGGAACCAACCCACATACATACATACATACATACATACAGACTTTCACTTTTATATATTAGATGGGAATATACTGTACGGTAGACGAAGGAGAAAATACAACAGGATGAAGCTAATGATTGTAATACTAAATCTTATTATTTCCGTTTATTTTCGGAGTAGGAAAAGGGATAAGGCAATGACCATTACGGCCAGATACCCTTACAAACGCCAACTTCATAAGAGGAGTTGATGAGAAGTCGAATGAATGAAGATGAATTGTTAGGTTAGGGTGTTGTATGGAAGCGGTCCAGGCCTATTAGAAGATACTGTATTAACAGTGAAGGAGAAGAGAACCCACGATAGAAGTTTTTAAACTTCTAAAATTAGCCATAAGTACCTTCTGTAATGATTCAAAATAGATCTGGAAATAATGTATTTTACTCCTCCCCGGTGTACCTAGGTATAACCCACCCGCCTTCCCGTTTTAGATCACGACTTATATAGTAAAATTCCAGCAGTGTCGGCCACTATCCATGTGAAGTATGCACAAGTACAATATTGCCAACCCTCATGCATGGTACTAATTGTATAGCCTCTTTCTTTAGACCAATGGGTTTTGCCTAGACCAATAATTACTAGGTAGCGTGGCCCGTTAGCAATATATGCACACCTGGTTTTTGTCACACACAATGGAAATAGTCACGCATATGACCAAACTCATGTGGTGGTGTATTTTATATCTTACATATTGGCAACACTAACGTGACGTCAATGTGTGCGCCTAGGTAACAGTTGAAGAGGGTTCATGCGCTTGAAAAACATGGCTGCCATCATTCAATGGGTAAGAAACAAAAACACATTTCCACTTAATTTAGCACATATTTCAGTGCACTAGTAATAATGGACGGCAATTTCAATTGGTATGGTCCCCTAGATTATGAAGGAAACAGGTATGAAAATCATGCATTATCCGTATTAACGAAGTTGTGAGTGTCAAAGGCAGGTTCTTGTCTCCTTCACTGTTATGTCCGGACTTGAACTGGACTGGATTTGACAATGGGAGACAATGGACAACAATAATTTCAGGGGTGTGCCTTAGCACGCGCAGCTTCCTTTATTAGGAATATTCTCCAAGACAGTAGTTTTCCTTCAACCCAAAAATACTCTACTCCTCCACAAATTTCGGTCTTCAGCATCTTCCTCGGTTAAGCCTCTGGTAGCCATGCTTCTCTTTACACCATCCATCCATTGATCTCTTGGTTTACCCCGTTTCCGTTTGCCTTCAGCTTGCCAATGTGTCATTAAATGTAGAATTCTAATATTCTGCATCCTTTTCACAGGTCCAAACCATTGTAATCGTCTTTCTTCAACCACTTCTAGTACATTTTTTACCTGCATAATTTCTCTGATTCTCGTATTTCTAATTGTATCCAATCTTGATTTTCTTGCCGCCCTCCTCCGATAATCCATCTCTGTTACTAATAGTTCGTTTGCTTGCTGTCTGTTTAACGTCCAAGTTTCTGCTCCATATAACAAAATACTTTGTACCAATGAACTGTAAATAAGTTTCTTAGTGTTGTTTAAAAAATTTCTGCTCCATAAATTCGAACAGTCACTAAATTTAAATATTTGGGTTCAATAATAGAAGCTGGGGGAACAAGTTCATCTGAAATTGAGAAAAGAGTAAGTGTGGCGAGGAGAACAATTGGTGCATTAAATTCCGTTTTATGGAGCAGAAAATATAAATAATAACAAAACTATAATATTAATAATAGTAATTATGAACGCTGTCTAAAATATGTTTAAGTTACATCGGTAAAATGACGCAAAATACTGACCACGATGTCGCAAGCACTGCAGGAAATGAGACCGAACAAGTAATGACAACATCCCGAAAGCAGAACCTGTTTTGGACTAGTTGTAAATAAACTATGTAGACAAGATATCTAGTGGAAGGCTTCCAGTTTCTCTAGTACAGTATCAACCAAAAGGAAGAAGATTGCTAGAGGGGCTCATAAAGAGAGTCCTCCTGGCCTGATGATGATCATCCTTGTTCAGGCACCTAAAATGTCTTATAAATACTGTAATTGTACGTATAGGATGCGGCTACACAGCCGTGTGTGCATGCGAACAACGACCATTCCAGCCACTGGTCTCTCTTGCAGATAACCAGTGGGAGAATTGAATTTGTACCTAGAGTTAGTAGGCCTACAAGTTGTCGCCTCAATATTTTAATATTTACATAGCTTCATGTTCAGCTAAAGTGGAATGAAATCACGTGGTATCTGAATAGAATTGAAAGAGAATCTGTATTGAAAAAGCTAAATTTCATTTTTTATCCTCCTGAACCACGATTATATGAACTAAATAATGGAAGTACAATTGTTGCCTAGTACGAGAAAACCCTCAGGTCAGCTCTTGCACGCGTGCACGCCACGTGACGATACAAAGCGACGAGCAGCATGCATCAATCGTCCAACGCTGCCTGTCGCATTGCAAACAGTGACATGGAGGCGTCAAAAGAAGAGCAAAGAGGTGTTGATCGGTTTCTGACAGCGGATGGAGTAGGGGGAACGGACATTCATCGCCGAATGTCACAAGTGTACGGCGAACACTGCATGTCCCTTGCAAGGGTCAAGGCGTGGCCCAAATGCTTCAGGGAAGGACAGGAGTCGTTAACCGATGATGCCCGATCTGGGGCACCCCCCTGCATTACCGATGACAACGTCCAACTGGTTGATGCACTCATTACCCAGGACCGCCGAGTGACAGTGAACGCCATAGCCGCCGTGGTCGGATTGAGCGTCGGAAGTGTGCACACCATCATGAAGGAACGACTGCACTTGCGCAAAGTGTGTGCCCAATGGGTGCCCCACAGTCTTTAACCACACCAGGAAGAATGTCGAATGGCCCACTGTCTTGGTCATCTGCAGCTCTATGCGAGGTAAGGGAATGGGTTCCTGGCACGAGTGGTGGCTGGAGATGAGTCATGGTGGCATCACTTCGAACCAGAATCCAAACGACAAACGCTCTGGTCGGAACCACACCTCGTTACACACGCCACGATTAGCCGATGTCGTCACCGGTTTGAGCATTCCAGCCTCCGGTTCGTTACTTTTTGAACGCACCTTATAATTGCAAAAGAAAAATGCTTACATTATTAGAAAGTAGACCAATCAGAGTGTAAGATCATACCATTCGTAAGGCGCGAATTGTGAGCGCACTGTTGCATTCAACGAAGTAGATATTCATACGTCCCACAATACAGGAAGATAGATATTTTCTTGAATAAAATATGCGTTGTTTAACCAAACATTGTCTGAATTGAAGAAAGCTATTTGTTTTTCTTCTGAACCACGATTATATGAACCAAATAATGGAAGTACAATTGTTGCATAGTACGAGAAAACACTCAGGTCAGCTCTTGCGACTTCTAATATGTGTAGGGTAATTACAACATAACATTCGTAGTACCAAGTCCAGAATAGCCATAGATGTTCTATATACGGGTTGAGATACTACGCGATTTCATTTCCATTTAGTTGAACATGAAGCTATAAAAAAATGAGTTAAACGCCTCAATATTACAAATTGAGGCGACAATTTTTACTAACTCGTTCTTGGTGCAAATACAATTAATTGCAAAAGAAAATGCTTACATTATTAGAAAGTAGACCAATCAGATTGTAAGATCATACCATTCGTAAGGCGAATTGTGAGCGCACTGTTGCATTAAACGAAATAGATATTCATACGTCCCACAATACAGGAAGATAGATATTTTCTTGAATAAAATATGCGTTGTTTAACCAAACATTGTCTGAATTGAAGAAAGCTATATTTTTTTCCCTCCTGAACCACGATTATATGAACCAAATAATGGAAGTACAATTGTTGCCTAGTACGAGAAAACACTCAGGTCAGCTCTTGCGACTTCTAATATGTGTAGGGTGATCACAACATAACATACTTAGTACCAAGATATATATCATGAAAAGGCTTTGATCGCTAATACCTATTTACTCTCTAGAATAAAGGCTAACTGAAATACTCCATAGAACACTGGCACCGCGATCCAGCTCATAGCTGAATTACAAGCCACACAAGCCTTTCTCTAGCAGAACACTCAC
Source organism: Meconema thalassinum (assembly GCA_946902985.2). Classification (NCBI taxonomy): domain Eukaryota; kingdom Metazoa; phylum Arthropoda; class Insecta; order Orthoptera; family Tettigoniidae; genus Meconema; species Meconema thalassinum. The sequence goes on from OX336390.1 coordinate 275,667,340, forward strand.
TCGACCTGGCTTCAGTTGGATGGGTTTGCCTTAGCAGTAAATCTTGTTTCTGTAATCATACTATACTAAACTCACGCAACTCGCAACACAGAGAGTCACACACTTCCTTTCTATGCGCTCTTGCCTGACGCCACAATTCAGTGACCTGTTCTAGGCTCATGTAGGATTTAAAGAACCATAAATTTAGTGTTAAGCCCCGACGAGCTGTTCTGCTGCTACACTTTAATCACACATCCTAAATATGGATGAATTATTCCTAATTTTGTGTTGAGAAATAAGGTCAACTTATTACCTGATACCACTGACGAATGGTAAATCACAAATTGAGTGATACTGAGAATAGTGAAAACAACTCATACTGATACCACTGACTATGATTAATCACAGCGTAGCTACAGAGATCGGAGATTCTAATCCTGGGACTGCCATCGGCTATCCTGAGTGTATTTTTCCCGTTTTTTTCCCACATTCCCTCCGGGCAAATGCTGGGATAGTACCTTACTTCAAGTCCGGGGCAGCTACCCCATCCCTGTCCCTAATTCAGTCACACTACTACAGTCAGCACATTAATACAGGTCATCGGGCAAGTTCAACACACATCCAACTACACGGGATGATAAACAAGATGTTTCAAGCCCATAAAATGAATTAACAACTACAAGTTGAGTGGTACTGGGAATAACAGGCAGAGGGAATACAAACTGAAGTGCATACGTATTGTATATCACACTTGACGTCTATATCGGTGAACATCCGTTTTGCTTGTATAAGCTGAGGACTACCTCAATATCCCCTTGTCATTCGGTTATCGAAACGGAGTGCCATCCAAACATATTTATGGAGAGTCTGGACATGAATTTTACATCGAGTGGCTCTGAGGGGTCTTGAGAGCGGCGAGTGGTCGTGATGCATGCTGGGAGCCAGACACAACAAGCAAAACTATGGAACAAACCAATACCATTGTTACGTTTGTTGATTTAGAGGATAAAACAGCTGAATTTATTATTGGTTGTAAAAATGACAATAATAGTCTGTTTAGCTTTAAAATAATAATAATAATAATAATAATAATAATAATAATAATAATAAACCTTATATTATGTTAATTATGAGTAGATAACGGACTTTTCCGTGCTAAAAATTGAACTTTACCTTTATATGTTGAAAATTAGATAAATACATGATAACAAGTTAAAACGTTTCATGAAAAGTTTAAAATATTTCAAAAAAATAAATAAAATTTGTAGAAAAGTTGAAAGTATTTTTTCTTAATTTCACATCAACAAGGTTTACTAATAAATATGGTAGTAGAAAGGGAAAACCGCAATGATATGTTTGTTGCCAGTTAAATGTTGCTTAACTTCGACTGCGTTGGTCGACTTTTATTGACACTATCAGGGTTACCAGATTTTGGAAGAGGGACATACTTTGTCTACGCGTCTAAACATAATGATGGAAATAAATATCTTGTTCAGGCAGGTGATAAACAACTGAATACTTGCCAGAGTAATACACAAAGTTTACTTTTAACTATCCTTTTAAATATTTGAAAGATATTTTGAACCTTTTTCGGTATTTATGGTGATTTGTATTACTAGAAAGAATAAAGGGTTATTGAACACCTTGAACGATGAGATTGGATTATATTGTCTTTTCCCAATATTTTGCCATAATTTTCAAAACTCTTAATACACCTAGAGGATGAACCACTATGAGACTAACAGGAAATTTGAATGGATGGTTGGAAGAACGTGGTACGTTACATTTTCTCCACAATGCCATCTTTTGCGGAACAGTGAAATATCATGCTGCTGAGCAAAGTGATATAACTTTGGTAGTTATTCCATTCACCGCTAGATGAAAGTAACATGCAATTCTGGTTCTAACGCGATGGAAGAAATTGGACTGTGAGTGAGCGCAGATATATAAATGAAGGCGAGGAAAGAAAGTTAATCATGTAGCCAGGCCGTTGTGTTGGCCAAACAACAGCTGGCGCTTTCTTTGTCTATATTGTACTGGAGTGGATATTGTTTCGGAAGTCCATCCGAAATTCATGATCTCTGCGCCAGAGTTTCTTACTGTCCGACAGGGATTTGGCTATTGTTGAGCGTCAGAAGAAGTCAGTTAAGCCTATGATTCCCACGGCTTGGGAGCATGTGATAGCGTGTTTACGTAGGTAAGTAATTTTAGTGACTGAGGTGGACGATAATTATTTCAAAGATTGTGTTGCATGAAAGCTGGATATAAAAAGGAAAATCAGAGAGTTCCTATGGATCAAAATGTCTTGTAAAGATCCTGTTTCAACCCCCCCCCCCCTTTTGTACTAAGACCATGGAAAAGCTATTAGGTGTTGTATTTTTGAGCTACGTGACCTAGATCAATTACCAGACATTTAACAAGCATTGATTCCAATCATCAAATGACAGAAAGCAAATCTAATGGATATGATTCAGTTCTTGGAGGAAGAAGAATATCATGAATTTTACAGAAACCTGCGATCTGTATGAACCTGTTGAGTCTTCTACTGGAGTGCTCGTATGTGAGTGTCCCCTTCCATATATTTCTGGTTTATGGACATTATTCTTGGAAAACAGTTTCACAGGTTGTGAGTAATGTATTATTCTAGTTTATAAATTAGTATTTGTGCCATAGACTTTAGATCCATATCAATACATATCTTCTCCCAAATTTAAGAACGATTGGTGGCCTTGAGATGAATACCGTGGTATGCAGCTAATTTCATGCAGCCCGGTCGGTGTCTGTATGTACGTACGTAATTGCGTTTCCTGTAAAGTTATGAAAAGCGACATACCACATTCTTCCCGCCAGTAATTAATTTATGTAGATACTACAATAAAAGAAAAAAGTCCATCTCTACACGATACTGGTGAGGACAGCACTTTTATACGGTTGTGAAACTTGGGTGACATCAGCAACGACAGAATGTTCAATACGTGCGTTTGAAAGATAGTTACTTCGAAAAATGTATGGAGCGGTCTACAATAACATGGAAGGTAAATGGGAGAGAAGAAAGAAAGAATGAAGACCTGTACCAGGGGTTTGGAAAGCCACATATTGGACGAATATTGGGTCAGAGTCGATTACAATGGTTTGGACACATCTTACGAGCGGACGGATCTCTTCTTAAGATTGTCCTCCAATCTCAACCCACGGGAAAACGCCCGAGAGGACGCCCAAGAACACGATGGAAGGATCGAGTGACGACGATCCTTCAAGAAGTGGAACCGACAGCTGTAGAGGATGATGCTAGAGACCGGAAAAGATGGAGTACCATCTGCAGCAAATACCTCCTCTTGTGATTGACTGACTTTCCTTTTATTGGATTATTTTCGTTTGTGTTTTGTAATATTGTTTTTCTTTGAAATATTTTTTTTGGTTTTTGTAATATTTGTAATATTTTCTTTTCCTATTGTCCTTATGCTGTAGGCCTCAAAGACCCGTTTAATGCAATGTGATGATGATGATGATGATGATGATGATGATCATGATCATGATGATTACAATAAAACAGATTTTAATTTTTGGAAGTTTTCGGCTGTAATCTCTTCTGATTTTAAATAAGTATGACCTTTGACATTCACGTTCGAGAATATATGCAACTAAAGAATTCAGCCAAATTTTAGTAAACACATGATTTTTTGTGCAATGAGAAATACAATTTTCAGGAAGGCAACATAAAAGTTTCAACATAATATTTTCACCTGCATGTTTCCATACACCACTTCACTAAAGCCAAAATATGTGGAGTACTATTGGAACTACTTGCACGGAACTTGGTACAGAAACACATCTGTCCTGTCAGATGAATCTTAAGAGGTATACGCAATTTCTGAAGTTCAAGCTCATTAATCCCGTCATCTGTCTCTTTTCATTCACCATTCCTTAAAGAAAAGAGGGAAATAGACAACCTATATGTCACACTTGCTTCACAGCTTAAGGGATCGATTGCTCAAAATCTGATACAATTGTTAAATCTTGATGTTAATATCTGACTCAACATTGTTATTAATAAGCTTCTGCTTTTTGTTGGGTAGTAACCAGAAAACTACGAATACATGAAACACTTATTGAAATACGAATTGCAGTTAATTTTTTTTTAAATTATTAGACCAGCAATTACAACAAAATTTCTTCACATTGACAAAGTTCCAGTCATTTCTTTCTTTCGGTTGAAAACCACGCAATTTGTAACGAATAGTCAATAATAACGAGCATATTTTCATTTCTGGTACTTGAAAAATGAAAATCCACATCCTGCTTCCAGTCTCCGACCGGGTCAGGAATGGAATGAATGAAGCCCCTATCTAGCGGCGAGGATATGAACTGTGCCGGCTGCCGAGGCCTGACGCACTCCTCTGGGGCAATGATTAAATGAATGACAGATGAAATGAAATGATAGTGGAGAGTGTTGCTGGAATGAAATTTTGACAGGGAAAACCGGAGTACCCGGAGAAAAACCTGTCTGCCTCCGTTTTGTCCAGCACAGATCTCACATGGAGTGACCGGGATTTGAACCACGGACCCAGCGGTGAGAGGCCGGCGTGCTGCCACCTAAGCCACGGAGGCTTCCATTTCTGGTACTTAAACTTGTTATTTGTTGTACAGCAGGGTGTAGTTCTTGCGAAAAGACCGTTTGGCACAATGAATATTTTTCTTTATACATGCAACGTTGAAACATATTTAAATACTCTGCAAACTCTCGTTTCATTGATTTATAACGAGATCAATGATATCCAATTCATCAGTTAGTTGAAATGTGAATGAACTTTGGTGTTTGTCAATCAATGTTTTACTGTTCCCTTGTGTGTGTGTCATGGTGGTTAAGAGAGAAAGAGTGAGCTCTTTGCTCTCGATTTTAAATAGTATGCTCTCACTGTGCTTATTCTGTGCGAGTGAATTTAACTATACCATGAGTTTGTTCTGTTGGCCTGTCCTCTGTGTTCAAACGTCGTGTTATCTCGTACTATGCCAGGCATGTGATTCTCGCTGTCAGAAGGTAGATACTGTTGCGCATGAATTCGGAAATAAAAGCTACTGTGCGTATAAACCTTTATAGCCCATAACATTTAGGCCATACAGAGAAGAGTGGCTCAGGCCGTTACACGCGCAAAGTGCTTCTGATGGCGGTTGAATGTAAATGTTATGGCTACTGACGGGAACTTGGGGACTAATGTTATCTTTCACATGACTTATTTTCTCTGTCAAGTATACAGAACGTACACTGCCATATCAGGCAAAATTCACTTGATCTATACGGATAAGCCTGTTTTTTTGTGCAAGGATTACTATGGGCATGCAAGAAAAATATATTTCGTCATAATTTGACAAAGGTTCATATTTTGTCAAACATGTATAATATGTTATCATACGTGAATGTTTTATACCTCTCCAGTAGGCTACTGACATTTCTAGATTCTCAATCTAAATTTTAGAAGAGACTCAGTTAAATTCGCAATAGCCTATTAAGAGATTTATGGTAAACATGATAAATTAAGGGACATCTTTTCAAATAATTACCATAGAAATAAAATCACTACATATTTGTGGCATAAATTGAGTTCTTAAAATTTTATTTGGCTTGGGTTATCTAAATCATTTAATACTTAAAACAACACTTACGAAGAAATTTGATTTAGTAACTTTTTAGGGATTTTTGGTTGATACTAGTAGTACTAGGATTAAATCCACGGTACCTTGTCTAAATCCACTATATGATAAGTCTAATAATATGCGTTATTGCGACCACTACGGCATCACCGTAATACATGAATACTTCACAAACAAAATACAACACAGATTTTCACGATTTTACCAACAAGCGGTAGCATTAATTTGTCGTTTCGATGTTCGTAGCCAGGCGAAATTAAATAGCTGAATCAACACAGCTATTGATATGAACTTGTCTCTTACACTGAGGTATATCTGTAGAAAAAGAATATGTCAAGTACTGCGAAATTAGCCGTACTGCGAAGTTAGCAAGCTCTCCCCTACATGCGCTAGAAAAATTACATACACCGTATTAATTTCTGTGTTTCATGTCAAGAAGTTAATAGTAATGTTAGTTCAAGTTATGCCTGGATGTAAGGAAGGAAGGAAGATTATAGTTTTACGTTTTACAAGCCACGAGACCTCCTCTTTAGGTGCAATCCGAACCACAGGATTTCACTTTGAAAATCTTACATGCATTGGCCGAAAATCGAACCCGGTCATGCCTGGATGTACTGTATACACTATCAGCTTAACGAAAGAAGTCGCCCTGGAAACCCGGGTGTGATTCCAGGCTCTGCCAAGGATTTAATTTTGGTCCGAGGGCTGAAACGTGGTACACTCAGCCTCGTAAGGCAAAACTGAGAAGAGGTGGGTTCGATTTCTACCTCAGAAATCCTGGAAGTTGTATTCCGTAGTTTTCCACTTCTACTCTAGGCAAATGCCGAGATGGTACTGAAGGCCACGGCCGCTTCCTACCCAATTCCTATCTCAATTACAATATTACAAACACTACTACAGCCATCATAATGACATATCAGACAGGTTACACATACACAAATGTATGTATGATCACCATGTCGCGAAGTCCCTAAATAAATCAACATCAGTTTTCTGCCGACAAACTCCGAACATAGGTCCGAGAATTTTAGTTTATTGGTTCAGAGAAGAGTGAATTCAAGATGACGGGTGGGCGTGCCAGTAAGACATTACATCAATTATTCGGGTTCCAATTCGGGTTCCAATAGTGCAATTAACACGATTTAGTTCAGATGTAGATTGGGTTCGTCAGCAGACGATCGGTACACCCTGTCTGAACCCCTTGTGGGATAACAACTACCTTTGTTTTGTCATTTCAATTCCTGCCAAAGCAACAGTCATGAGTAGGCGGGACTCCATAGATAGCAGCACCATCTCTTAAGTCAAAAGAAAACCATTTTTGTTGACGATGGATTTAATTTTAGGGTTTTAAGAAGAAGAAAAAAGAAAAGTGTGATGTTTGTTAGGTAACGGGTTTCTTGATAAGAAGATATTGGAGGGTTGTTGGCTGATTGGAAATTCATACAGATTTTAATAATCGAGAGGAAAAATATCTGGGGGTGGGGTACACGGGTAGCTTCCATCATTATTTGATGAACTATGTGTTTTAATGAGGATAAAATGATAGAGAAATACTCGTACATGGGGATATGGAGAAAGGAAAGGAGATACAAGAAAAGATAAGTGTCGTAATGTTCCACCACAGGCAAAGGAACGAACGATTTATTTGACTGTGGTAAGTAGGAACTGTATGCTTTGTATTGCAGTACTTCTTGACCAAAGGAGCTAAGAGCTTTTGGTTTTTATAACACTGGAGTTACCAAAAATGTACAATGTTCTGGTTTTCTGATCCAATTTTTGTAGGTATTATGCTGTGTATGTGGAAGTTTAGTCCAGATGTTCTGAGTGGGCTCGTCATCAGATAGTTGGTACACCTGGTGAGATAGCAAATTTGTCATGTTCCATTTATGAAGCGCATTGCATTGTATTTAATCCAATGAAGAGTTTCAAAAATGAGTCTCATTCATATTTGATCGACTCTCAAATATGCACAGATTAGCTTTCATTGAGCTTTTATATTCTGTGGCTAGTTCAAAGGCTGTTATTTTGTTTGTGTGCTACTGTATAATCAACTATTGATTCTGGAATGTTAATTTGCCTTCCATTCATTACACAACTTTCTATTAAACTAATCCAAGGTTTTATCGTTGGCATTTTTTCATTTTTTTTTTCTTATCGAAAAATTGAAACTTCATCTTATAATGCATATATTCTGTCAGCTGACATACAGATAAATACAATCTATTTTAATTAGAATATACAGAATCCACAACACCAGCCACACATATCCTTGTTGATTGGTTTCTCATACTACCTGATCACCGTTTATTATTGCAGCCGCTTTGCGTGTATAATAGGGGAGGAAATTAAAACATGGTCGATACTCACAGCAGGAAAAAATAAACACGACAAATTCCATTTCACTCCGAAGCGACTGTGGGGATGCTTTTAATCATATGCAAACTAAAGAGTGGTCCGATGCAATCTCCAGCAATCGAGGGCGCTTCGCCACTCCACGATAATTAGAATGGATATAGTGTCTGTTGTAATCCTCCAGCAGCCTGAGTTGGGTCGTCATCGAGTCAAGGGTGGACATAAAAAGCGGTAAGATCATGTGGAGCTTGAAGGGGATTGCAGGAATATTTGCGTCAAGTAGCTATTAACATAGCGAACGGCTCCTCCAATGGATATACTTTACGAGATACAGTCGCCCATAAAGATGGCGAAGAATGTATTTAACACAAACAGGCCAGTAAAACGCTTCCTACGCGCATCAATTTTAAGGTCATACTACGACATTCGTCCATAACTCGCTCCTCGTTTAGTATTCAGCTGATGAGATTGGTCTTCAAAGGAGCATCGTCAAGGAAACAGGGGCGTAAATTACGTTAACTTTAGGCAGCACATTCCAAATAGATTGTTTTTCACAGAAGATACGATAGTCTTTGTGTTGAGTTTATGTAGCCTCTTGTTATTTCAATCAGGGTCTTGTGACATGATGGTCATCAGCCCCGTGTAATCTAATTACCTGTGCTATTGTGGTGTGCTTTCTAGAGTATGCACTTGTATTTGGGGCTAGCATTGGGAATAAAGTGGCCGTAGCTTTACGTTGGGAACTATCCCAACATTTGCCTTAAGTGGAAATGAGACACTGTGGCAAATTACTTCTAGGATTACCATTCCTGGTGTAGTGGGTAGCATTCTTGACTGTCATCCCCGAGGAGCGGGGTAGATACCCTGCTCTGCCAACACATTTAATTCCTGTCCGAGGGCTGGATCAGGGTAAACTCAGCCTTGTGAGACGCAACTGAGAAGAGTTGGGTTCGATTTCCACCTGAATCATCCTGGATGTGGTTTCCCCACTTCCACTCCAGGCAACATTAAGCCAAGGCTAGCTGTTATCTGTCCCTATAAAACTATAAACGATTCCCAGTCAAAAATTGTGAGATTTTTGGGATGAAATATAACGTTCTGTGGCTCGGATTCCACGTAAAAATGGAGTTCTCGTGGCTCATAATCGAGAGATTACACACACCCCAAGTACACGGGGTTTAATGAAAATTATATAGATAGCTTTGAGCCTATATTAAAATGTTGCCATATTGACAATTGATATGGCAACGTTTCAGTTGGTCAACTTAATGTTATCCTAATTACTGCGAAAAAGCAAACTAAAAGAAACAAGTAGTTCCGTGAAGAACTATACAGCCTATTTTCATATATCCTACTAATGTAAATTGCCTCTATCAGCATACAAAATTTCAGATTGATTGTTGTTATAGATTCGTAGATATTGAGAACCGCCTAAATATTTCAGGTGGCCGCCAGGTTGGATTTTTTTTAAATGCACTAGAGCATGAAGGTTATTATGTACGTGTGGTATTCAAATTTCAATCGTATGATTAGTACACAAGAAGTAACAAGTAGTTCCGCGAAGAACTATACAGCCTATTTTCATATATCCTACTTATGTTAATTTCCTCTATCTACATACAAAATTTCAATTTGATTGCTGTAATACATTCGTAGATATTGAGAACCGACTAAATATTTCGGATGGTCGCCATGTTGGATTTTATATATGTAGGTCCTAGAGTTATGTACTGTTACAAGAAGATAATTGTGTACGTGTAGCATTCAAACTTCAATCGCATGATTAGGACACAAGAAGTAACAAGGAGATTTTAAAATTTCGTACAGCTGCCATCTTGTGGTTATGGAAATAATTGAAATACATTAGATGCCATTGGATTAACATTCGTATAAGGATTTACAGTACCAAGTTTCACTGCACTCGGATGGTTAAATTGCGAGAAACGTCCATGTGAATATTTATACTTCGCGTCGCCGCCATGTTGGATTTGTGATAACCAGGTTATTTAGAGTCCTATAGGTGAACTTAAGTTCATAGCCCCTATGAACATAAAAAAAATCAGTTTGATTGTTATAATAGATTCGTAGATATTCAGAGCCGTCTAAATATTTCGGATGGTAGCCATGTTGGATTGTTAAATGTATAGGCCATAGAGTCATGTACCATTAAAGGAAAGTTATTGCGTAGGTTCATTATTCAAACTTTCACATCGATCGCATGCTTTCTCCACAAGAAATAAAACTTAATTTTAAAATTCGTATAGCCGCCATCTTGAGGTTAAGTAAACAATTGAATTAAATTAGATACCAGTGTATTACAGTGTGTATAAACATTTCCTGTACCAGATTTCATTGCGGTTGGAACATTAAATCGCGAGAAAGGTCTATTTAATTTTTTTAATTCGCTTGGCCGCCATGTTCGTTTTGTAGTTAACCGGTTTTTGAAAGTCTTATAGGTGAACTTCCAGTAGTGCCCTTTATCTCCGTACAAAATTTCATGGTGATACCGCTAATAGTTTCAGAGATATAGAATGCCGGTGATATATTTCGCACATCTGCCATCTTGTGGTTATGTAAACAATTGAACCAAGTTAGATGTCGGTGCATTACAATGTGTATAAACATATACTGTACCAAGTTTTATTGCGTTTGGTTGGTTAAATCGCGAGAAACGTCTATTTAAAAGTCGCAACTTCGCGTGGCCGCCATGTTGGTTTTGTAGCTACCAGCTTTTCAAGTCACATAGGTGAACTTCGAGTAGTTCCCTTTATCACCGTACAAAATTCCAGGGTGATATCGGTATTAGTTTCGGAGATATTGAATGCTGGTGAAATATTTCGCACATCCGCCATGTTGGATTGGTGAGACCTAACAAAATTTGAGGGCACGGTCGGGGTCGACCAGAATAGTGCTATGAACTTATCGAGTTTCATTGAAATCGCTCAAGAAGTTTAGAAGTTATTAGGGAGGACACATACACACTCCTCACGCACACACACACACGCACACACACGGACAAAAGGTGATCTCATAGGCCTATTTTTTCAAAATTGAAAATAGGCTGAAAACGAGATTTATAATTTCGCACAGCTGCCTTCCTTTGGTTATGAAAACAATTTAAATACATTATATGCCAGTGGATTAACATTTGTATAAGCATTTAATGGGTAAAGCTTCACTGCCCTCGGATGGTTAAATCGCGAGAAACGTCCATTTAAATATTTATATTTCGCGTCGCCGCCATGTTGGATTTGTGCTCACCAGGTTACTGAAATTCCTATAGGTGAACTTATATTCATAGCCTCTATGAACATCAAAAATTTCAGTTTGATTGCTGTAAAAGATTCGTAGATATTGAGAACCGTAAAAATATTTCGGATGCTCGCCATTTTGGATTGTATAGGCCATAGAAATGTGAACCATTAAAGGAAAATTATTGCGTAGCTTCATTATTCAAACTATCACTTCGATCGCATGATTACGACACAAGAAATAAAAGCTTAATTTTAGAATTTCGCACAGCCGCCATCTTGAGGTTATGTAAACAATTAAACTAAATTAAATGCCAGTGCATTACAATTTGTATAAACATTTGTTGTACCATGTTTCATTACGTTTGGAAGGTTAAATCGCGAGAAAAGTCTATTTAAAAGTCGCAACGTCGCTTGGCCGCCATATTGGTTTTGTAGTTACCAGATTTTTAAAAGTCTCGTAGGTGAACATCTAGTAGTTCCCTTTATCACCGTACAAAGTTTCAGGGTGATATCGGTAATAGTTTCGGAGACACTGAATGCTGGTGAAATATTTCGCATAGTCGCCATGTTGGATCGGTGAGAGACTCTAATATTTGAAGGGCACGGTCGGGGTCGGCCAGAATAGAGCTATGATCTTACCGAGTTTCATTAAAATCGCTCCAGCCGTTAAATTTATTAGGGACACACACACACACACACACTCACACACACGCACACACAGACAGACACACGGACAAAAGGTGATCTCATAAGCCTATTTTTAGCCTACTTTTCACATTTTGCAAAAATGAGGTAAAAGTAGACTTATGAGATCGGGTAAATGTGTGTCTGTCTGTCCTTCTGTTTGTCTGTCTGTCTGTCTGGCTGTGTGTGTTGTAACGTGTTTTTCGACGGTATTTTACGCCACTGACATAAGTTAGTAACAAGCCATTCAATGTTTATCTACGCGGCAAATTGTTCTGCCAAGACAAGTTTCATGTAACTTATTATTATTATTATTAAGGTATTTTTGGATCGTTTTTTATAAGATTATAAGTGTACAGATTGGTTTTCGATGTTATAGAAAACACTATCAAGCGAATTATTACGAACAACATTATCGCAGAAAATTATATGATTACGGAATTTTACGGATTTTAGTCAGTTAGGGTATTGTAAGAGAGATGAGTCATTGGGAATTCAGCTACAGGTATATTCTTGTCGAGTAGCTTGACGCAAGCCGTGGGGCACTTCCAGCTGGCTGCATCAAGAAAAGGCGAAATGGCATGGACCGGTAATCGACATCGTCGCGCCGAGAATATTGACCCTGAGGTCGGGTGTATCGCGTGGTGGCTCAGCCAATCATTGGAGACCGGGCGAGTGGAAGACGGGTCCGGAGAGGGGGTTCGGCGAGAGCATAAATTGTTTGCGCGCCGAGGAGGAAGGACGATTATCAATGTAAAACTTGACCGTTGTGGTTGCTCGTGTGGTTGGATCCGGTGTGTCAGGACCATAACTTAACATTTCTACAACTATCTCCACAACTGACGAAGAAGATGGCGACGTCCAGACGGCTGTGGGAAGCTCCCTTCAGCATCAAGTACGAGGGAAATGCCACGGCAATTTCCAATGGTAAACGCGAATGACTCAGAACTACATAATCTCTCGCTTCATTGTTTCATATTCAAAATTTCAGTAACTTCTTAGCTTGGGAATAATCAGTAAAATCAGTAATTCATCCGACTCCGTTTTCACATAATTCTCTAGTGGTAAATTCAAATCGTTACGCTCCAATTTAATTTATTATTATTATTAAAATTGCCACTACTTGTTTTTTATATAATAAATTCATTTCTAATACTATGCAATCTTTGCTTTCAGTAGGTAGCATTAGATATAGACCAAATTCCTTCTCCTGATACAATTGTTAGTTGGGTTAATGATCAAATCATACCACGATCTGAGTGTGAAGATTCTTAAAGGTGTTCTGCCAGAGCTAGGCGTTGTTAAATATAAATTTAGATTACAACATAGCGTTGAGGTCTTGGCGCCCATTAATACAACGTATCTTAGTCAGAGTAAACATTACATTTATCACCTCAAACAGGGGACTTGTTGTGGTTTTTCCACTCTCTCCCCAGAGAAACACTTGTCATCCCAACGTAGAGAACCGTTACCCCCTATCAACTCCTAAACGGCTGCAGCAATCAAAACAAAATTTGGTAGGAGTAAAGATCCATACCTGAATATCATACAGCCATATTTGAAAATGATGTCAGTGCTACCAACTGCTGAAAAATAGCTACTGAAATTTGAGCTCCATGTTGGATATCTTGGAAGGTATGAATGGGAGCTATTTCAAAATTGGCACACGTATAGATAATAATATTGCTGTTTAATTTCCAGGAGGCCATACATGGCAGTGTTGCCAAATTGATTAAAAGCCTGTTGATAGGTCCAAATTTTAAATGCATATAACTTCTACACTATCAATTGGATTTCAACCAAATTTCGTATGTGCTTTGTGTACATAAACATATATGACAGCGTATTCTTAAGAGCCACCAGGGCTGCCAACTGTTAATAAATGCTCTCAATATTTTTTTAAATCCAAATACCCATATATCAGAAAGTATGCAAGCCGACAGCTTTAAACCATGCACACGTATAATACCTGACATTCTATATTAATTTGGAGTAATTTATATGCGTCAGTGCTAGCAACATGATTCTATGCCTGCTGAGTGGTCCAACTTTAAATACATGTAACTTCTATACTATCATTTGGATTTCAAGCAAATTTCGTGTGTGCTATGTGTACCATAACATATATGACTAAGCGTATTCTTAAGGCGACACTCCGGAGATAAAAGTCGATATTTTGTTCAATTTGGTGAAATTTTTTTATGACTGAAATTGAAAGGATAGGGTTTCTTCTTTCTTGTCACAAAGTTATTCCGTTGAATTCAAACAATTTGTCACCTTAATAATGCTTTGTTTGTCAGTCTGCACACAGCAGAAATGGGTGTGGCATCTGCTGAACTGCTTGGTTAGAATATTTATGATGTCATTGTCATGTTTTCATTCAATCAAATTAATAAAATATCCCTGTTCTTTGCAATTACGCATCCCGGGGATGGGCCAACAGCCCCCCCCCCCCCGCATATATTTCTACTGAATTGAGCTGTAAGATCTACAATGTTTCTGAATGAATTTATAAAGCCTGCAAAGGACTAATATTTCAGTACTTGACTCTACTGTCATTGAGCAACATTGTATGCTTGTATTGGTATTCCTGATATCACTACAATAATGCCGATAACTATAAGTTTTGTTATTCTTGTGTGTTTCTTCTTTCTTGTGAGTTCTGTGGTGGTAGCCAGTCTGTTTACTTTTGTGAAGTTCGCGCGCAAGTAACCTCTTGTAGTTGTGTATCAAGATACTAGACAAGCTTCCAGAATTACTAATATTCGTACAGAAGCTGCTAAGAAACTAAAGGAAGGAAAAACATACGGTGCTGGTGACTTGTAGGTAATGAATCAGGAAGATAACGTCACTTGAACTTTGCTTTAATTTTCCCGCCAATAGTAATTTTACATTTAAATCCTATTTTTCTCCCATAATATTCTGCCAAATGTAACAAAATTTGTATGGTATATGTATCACAGCTATATTAGGAAATCTGCGTATGGAATTCTTGATTGCAGAATTCTTCCCAGTAGTAGGGATGTAAAAGTGCAATATTTTTGAACAAAAAAAATACACAAATTTAGTACTATAATATCTCATTGTATAAATTATTTACAGAAAAATCGATACGTAGTGTTTTTAAAGAAGTATTATCTACCTAATTCCAAATTTCCATTAACATGTCATTTGAAATCTATGAAGAAAATGGAATTAAAAATTCCAAAAATAAAAAATAAAAATAAATTATTTCGGAAAAACTATTAATTGTATATGAAACAAATGTTTGTGATATCTCTACTTTTGTTTGGGTGACATTCCCACAAAGTTTCGTGAAAATCCATTCATTAGGTAGGAAGATAACGTCACTTGAACTTTGCTTTAATTTTCCCGCCAATTGTAATTTTACATTTAAATCCTATTTTTCTCCCACAATATTCTGCCAAATGTAACGAAATTTGTATGGTAAATGTATCACAGCTATATTAGGAAACCTGCGTATGGAATTCGTGATTGCAGAATTCTTCCCAGTAGTAGGGATTTAAAAGTCCAAAATTTTTGAACAAAAAAATTACACAAATTTAGTACTATAATATCTCATTATATAAATTATTTACAGAAAAATAGATACGAAGTATTTTTTAAGGAAGTATTATCTACCTAATTCCAAATTTCCATTAACATGACATTTGAAATTTATGAAAAAAATGGAATTAAAAATTCCAAAAATAAAAAATCCAAAAAAAAATATTTTGGAAAAACTGTTAATTGTATATGAAACAAATGTTTGTGATATCTCTACTTTTGTTTGGGTGACATTCCCACAACGTTTCGTGAAAATCCATGCATTAGGTAAAAATATCTGTGTATCTCAGGAGTGTCGCCTTAAGAGCAACCAGGGCTGCCAACTGTTAATAAATGCTGTCTCTATTTTTGTTACCCTAATATCAATATATCAGAATTTATGCTAGCCAATAGCTCTAAACATTGCACACGTATAGTACCTGGTATTCTTGATTAATTTGGAGTAACTAATAACGTCAGTGCTGCCAACATGATTCTAAGCCTGCTGATAGGTCCAATTTTAAAATGCATGTAACTTCTATACTAACTAATGCATTTCATTCAAAATTGGCACATCAATAGATCGTATTATTTCAGATTATTTCTGACCAATACATGGATGACATTGTTGCTAACATTATTTTACGCGCGCTGTTAGATCCAATGTTTAACTGCAAGTAACGTCCATGCTATCCATTGGACTTACCAAATTTTTGTATTCTGTACCTTAAGAGATGGAACTAAGAATATATTCAGTCACCAGGGCTGCCAACTGTAGTTCTCTATTAGGCTACATTATGCCAGGTATACAGTATTTCGAACTAATTAGAAATTTGTATATTCCCAACTTAATTTCGTCATTATTCTAGATAGATCCATATAAATTAATCATTGGCATGAATATCAAATTTTAAGAAAAGTAGGCTCTTTAGTTCGTCACGGAACTTCTTGTTTTTCATAAAATGAAAATAGGCTAAAACGTATTGCGTAGGTGGGGGATTTTTTAAGTGCCAACAAGTAATCTGACGTAATCACATGTAATATGTTCAGGTTATTTTTAGCCTATTTTCTTTTATGAAAAAAAAAAATAGGCTTCTGAGATCACCTTTTGTCCGTGTGTCTGTATGTGCGTGTGTGATGGTGTATGTGATGGTGTGTGTTCCCCCCTAATAACTTCTAAACGGCTGGAACTATTTCAATAAAACTCGGTAAGTTAATAGCACTATTCCGGATGACCCCGACCGTGCCCTTCAAATTTTGTTACGTCTCACCAATCCAACATGGCGGCTGTGCGAAATATTTCACCAGCATTCAATATCTCCGAAACTATTATCGATATCACCCTGGAATATTTTACGCTGATAAAGAGAACTACTAGAAGTTCACATATGTGACTTTTGAAAACCTGGTAACTGCAAAACCAAGTGAAATTGCGACTTTTAAATAGACGTTTCACGCGATTTAACCAAGCAAACGCAATAAAACATATGTTTATACACATTGTAATGCACCGACATCTAACTTCGTTCAATTGTTTACATAACCTCAAGATGGCGGCTGTGCGAAATATTTCACCGGCATTCTATATCTCTGAAACTATTAGCGGTATCACCATGAAATTTTGTACGAAGATAAAGGGCACTACTGCAAGTTCATCCATAAGACTTACAAAAACCGGTCAGCAACAAAAGTAATATGGCGGCCAAGCGAATTTTAAAATTTTAAATAGACCTTTCTCGCGATTTAATGATCCAAACGCAATGAAACCTGGTACAGCAAATGTTTATACACATTGCAATGCACTGGTGTCTAATTTAGTTAAATTGTTTAAATAATCTCAAGATGGCGGCTGTGCGAATTTTAAAATTACGTTTTTATTTCTTGTGTCGTAATCATGCGATCGAAGTGAAAGTTTGACTAATGAAAAAACGCAATAATTTTCCTTTAATGGTACATGCCACTATACATATAACAATCCAACATGGCGGCCATCCGATATATTTAAATGGATCTCAATATCTACGAATCAATTACAGCAATCAAACTGAATTTTTTAATGTTCATAAGGGCTATGAGCATAAGTTCACTATAGGACATCCTATAACAGGTGATCACAAATCCAACATGGCGGCGCCGCGAAGTATAAATATGCACATGGTCATTTCTCACAATTTAACAATCCGCGTGCAGTGACACTTGGTACAGTAAATCCTAATACAAATGTTAATCCACTGGCATCTATTTTTTTTTTTCAATTGTTTCCATAACCACAAGATGGCAGTTGTGCGAAATTTTAAAGACTCGTTTTTACTTCGTGTGTCCTAATTATGCCATTGAAGTTTGAATACTACACGTACACAATAATATTCATGTATTTTGATAGTGGCAATTAACATAAGTAGGATATATGAAAATAGGCTGTATATTTCTTCACGGAACTACTCGTTTTGCATGTCACAGTAATTGGGACTGACTGAAAATATGCAATATCAGGATGTCACAAGCCCCTAAATGAACAACAGCTCTAGGATGGCATGTTGAGAACCGAACAAAATCTTCTTAGTTGTGCTCTCGAAGCTGAGTGTACCCGTTCCTGCCCCCAGGCCAAAATAAAATATCTTGATGGCCGGGAATCAAACCAAGGGTAATTGAGATAAAAGTCTTGCCACTCTTTGACCACGTTCGATGCACCATTATCATGAGATAGAGATAAACACACTAGGTTCCCCCATTGAGATGATATTTTGCTCGATTTGCGTATCTGCCACAAGTAAGGTATAGTATAGTATGGGAGGGTATCCATATATGGCCCATTCAGTGGTCTTTTTTTTTCTAAAAACAATTTACGGGGTACTCTCAGTTGTGGTTGACAAATCATAACGATCTTTTTACAATTTACGGCAATCTGCAGAGTCCGGTTATTACTTTTTGGGCTGACATGTTAAATGAAAGGTTGCATTGGGTTAATTTATTTGTGGTCAACATGTCAAGGTGGTAACTGCACTCAGTATTTATAATCATTTTACATTTTAAAATTAAAAGCACGGAGGTAGTGTCTCAATTTGCTGTCCTGCTTACAGTATTTTCCACACTGGTAAAAGAGGCTGATCACTGCCTTTTACACGCTTCCTCTGCTTACTTTTCATGTCGTACGCCAGATGTCTAACCACATGCACAAAATAACAACCTACCCCACCTCCAACCACTAGCCTGTGTGCTTATAAGAACGGACTGCCAAGTTGCCGACCAAAAGAAACTGATTCGACAGATCGATTTAAATCGAGAATAACACGAAATCTCCTCCAGCTGTTGTGAACAGCGCGTTGACGCCAGCAGAGCGATGACTTTTCAATTCGGAAGTTATATTTTCCTGACTAGATACAAAAGTACCAATACTTTTTCTTAAAGAGCTTTCATATGTTTAAGGGGTACGCGTACCCCCGCGTTCCCCCTGAAAGAAAAGTACTGGGCCTATTTGTTTAAGTGATCCCCGGTTTTGAACATGAACTCTATGATATCGGCAATACGCTGTTATTATCAAGTAATAGCTTGCCACGGTGGATGAGTGGATAGCGTGTCGGTCTACTAACTCCAAGCTTGCAGTTTCGCTCCTGGCCGTGATAAGCGATTTTTGAAAGGTGGAAAAAATACGACACGCATGTCATACGATGTTGGCATGTCAAAGAACCCATTTGAATTCAGTAGGCCGTGTTCATAATGGCAAAATTAATATCGGGAGTTTCCGCCAACACCGAGTTCCTCATTTCTCTACTAGAAAGCGCTATAGTGCTCAAGGAGCTTTAATATCTATCCTCCTTGACTTTCATAGTGATTCAAGGAACAACGAAATTCGACATGCAGGCTACCCTCTGGGTGTCAAATTACAGAGCTTGCACCGGGCATCCGAGGCCATACGATATTATTATATCAAGTAATATGCGCTTATACAGAAATTCCCCAGGGCTGTACTCAGTTTAGTAGGCTACTCACGTTTATAATCTGTCGGGTCGACCAGAAGCCATCTGAAAGGTAGAGCAGTTCAAATGCTTGCCATTACTACGAAGCACGGACTTTGAAGGTAGCAACTACCGCGGCTCATCTATTCTGCTGTGAAGGATTTAATATATAACAATAT
This sequence comes from Meconema thalassinum, assembly GCA_946902985.2. NCBI lineage: Eukaryota > Metazoa > Arthropoda > Insecta > Orthoptera > Tettigoniidae > Meconema > Meconema thalassinum. Next base: position 275,686,939 of record OX336390.1, read on the forward strand.
TGTGGTTTCATTCATTCCATTCCTGACCCGGTCGGAGACTGGAAGCAGGCTGTGGATTTTCATTTTCATTGTGGTATCAACGTTCCCTTAACTGCTTTGAATTAAGAGACGCTGGTGTTTTTGCTTCGGAAGAGGATTTTTAACATGCTAACAAATTCACCGACTTAAATTGTTGTATTGCTTAGTAAGCGGCTTCAGTGGTGTAGTCGGTGGCATGCTAGACTTCTATGCCCAAGATCACGGGTTTAAACCCGGTCGAAGTCGTCAGATTTTTAAGAGCGCTAAAATCCTTCAGTCTACCTTCCATCGGAGAGGAAGTAAAGCCGGCGGGCCCATGTCATAGATTTATGGCATGTAAAAGACCCTACCACTACAATTGGTAGTCTGTAGCTAAATGTGTAGGTTATTTGGCTAGAAACGCTCTATCACGTTCCAACGTTCGCCGCTGGGTTTCAGTGACGTCTGGTAGCCAAAGTTGGAACTACTTGAAATTGAACTTGCCCAATTTCATTCATCTTCATTCATTTCATTTCAACCACACGCGATGGTACTTGTAGCTCACCCCATGGGTGTCCGCATAGAAGCAGATACAAACTCTGGCGAGACGAACATGTCCTCGGACACTCCCAGCACTAAAAGTCGTACGCAAATTTAAAAACAAAATGTATTTAGTCTCCTTAAATGTCATCGATCTAAACCGGGATCGAAACCGCACTCTTGGGTGACGCAAGTCACAGAAAACCGGCTGTATAACTTAATCCAACGGACTTAAATTCTTGAATGGAAGCTAGAATGAGGAAGAAGTCGACTTTCCAATCCCGAAGAGGAAAACGGCCGAGATTTGAACCCTTATTTGAGGTAAATGCCAGGATTGTACCTTATCGCAATTTCCGCAGAAACTGCCACAGTTATCGAAACAAATAGTCTAGTTACACACTCAACTTCAGTCACCAATATACTATATCTCATCAGGCAAAATCTAAACTTATAGAAGTACATGGAGCTTTTGACCAAGATGTTCCAAGTCCTTTGAATCAAGCAACAACAATTATATTGTCAGCTCCTCAACACTTAACTTATCACACCTTTCCTCTCATCACGTCCCTACGTGTATAATTTCGCGTCAGGCAACGAGTTCTATCCCTTTGATATCCTAGCAATGTGAGAATGGAGCGCCAAGTATCGCGTGATGCATACATAAAGGAGTGGAGGGCTCTCGAGAGCAAGTGGTAGGGTCGCACACTCAAGGTAATGGACACAGCAGGCGCTGTGACCGTATTAAGTGGAGTTCAAGAGATCCACCAGCGCAACTAACATCCAACTCAAATGGTACGCTAGGCAGCAGAAGATTCGTAGCTGCGATAGTGTTTAAGTTAGGGGAAAGTGGACCTTATAAGAGTATTCACATATCAGATTTTTAATAAGCGCAAAAATATACATGGGTAAATGAAAAATGAAAATCCACAGCCTGCTTCCAGTCTCCGACCGGGTCAGGAATGGAATGAATGAAGCCCCCATCTAGCGGCGAGGATATGAACTGTGCCGGCTGCCGAGGCCTGACGCACTCCTCTGGGCCAATGATGAAATGAATGACAGATGAAATGAAATGATAGTGGAGAGTGTTGCTGGAATGAAATTATGACAGGGAAAACCGGAGTACCCGGAGAAAAACCTGTCTGCCTCCGTTTTGTCCAGCACAGATCTCACATGGAGTGACCGGGATTTGAACCAAGGACCCAGCGGTGAGAGGCCGGCGCGCTGCCGCCTAAGCCACGGAGGCTCACATGGGTAAATAAAAAAAGTTATTTGGAGTTTTAATAATAATAATAATAATAATAATAATAATAATAATAATAGACAAATTCAAGTATGTAGGCGGAATTATTCAGCCAGCAAGGTTAAATCTGGAATATAACAAAGAAAGAAGGAGCTTACAAAATCACATGGAACAGATACAACAAAAGACGTATCTCAAAGAATGCAACACCATAACACAGATATAAAACCAGAGGCATTGTATGCATCCGAAACACTGATAATTGGGGGCAGGTCACAAATGACAAGCATCGAGAAACAAGAGAGGAAAATTCTCAGATTAATCCTAGGACCAAAGTTTGAAAATGGAATTTGGATGAAAAAGAAACCACGTGAATTTTTTCAATCCGCAGAAAAATCACAGATACTATCAGAAAACGACGATTAAAATTCTACGGACACCTTCACAGAATGGATAACGACAGGAAGGTAAAGAGAATTCTAAATCTAGCGCTAACCCTAAAAATCCGCAACAATTGGTTAACAGAAACACATGACGATCTACAAGAAATGGGTATTACTGAGAAAACCATTCCAGGTAGAGTAACATTTAGAAGCCTAGTACACAAACATAAATTTGCAGAGAAACCTAAACGGAGAAATACAGGCTGGAGAGAAGCACGCAGAAAGGAACACAGTGAACGAATGAAGAGATATTGGGAAGAAAAGAAGAAGGAGCATAGTGCAAAATAAGTTCAAGCGCGCTCCGCAGTTGGGCATAACGATTTAAAAAAATAAAAAAATAATTATTATTTAACGTATAATGAAGTGATACATAGTTATTTAAATATATATACAGTAATACATAATCTCAAGTTCGTGATTTGAAATTATTAATTTACAGTTACAGATCCAATTGGAGAAGCCAGTCAACAGCCCCTTGAGATAACCTGTGTAGATCTTCCAGTGTACCACTGAAGGCTCCGAGGGGACAATCAAGCGTTATATGGTCTATAGTCTGCTTCTCTTCCCCACAGTCTCAATTTGGAGAAGACTTCCAACCCCATTTACGTAGTATACCTCCACACCTGTCCTGACCAGTTCTAATCCGGTTCAATAAGCATCACTGACGCCTTGATAAGTGAAACCCTGCAGGGATTATTATCACAGGTTTGCACGATTTTTCCTTTCTTGGTTTTGACTCTTAGTTTACATGTACATTGTTCATCTGAATTCAGAAGTGCCATTACTTTTGTCCTATCACATACCAATTTTTATAATTGCAGTAATTTTGATTGACTATATATTGCCAAATTTTATTGTTAGCTGATAAAACCCAATGATCCTACTAGAGTGAACAAGAGAAAAATCAGTATGAGAAGCTTTGCAACCAAGCGGCAACGGTTCCATTGATATAATCATACAAGTGAACACAAACTTTTTGATGTGTAACATCTTTCCATTCGGTTGCTGGATAGTTTTTTGGGAGTGAGTTTGAAAATTGGGGACGGAAGTGGATCGGAACGATCGAGCTGGCAGTGGTGGATTGAACGGAAGTATGCACTGCCCGCTCGATTGGTCGATCCAGCGGGCAGTGTTAAGACCCAGCCAGCAGTGGTACGAGAAACAATGAGAGTGCGGTGTCGCAAATTGATACCATGACGTACTCTCGGCCATGTGGAATGTATATGACATACTGAACGGAAAACGCTCATGCGAAATCTGGTGTCAAGTAATTGAAACAAATGACATGGTACATGATCGAAGTCTTCGTATCAGTATTTAAATGGTAAAAGGCCTTGATATCAAACATTGTAAGTAGTCGGCATTGCCGGTATTATGTTTCTGCACAATGGTTATTCAAATATTAACCCACATAACGGTAATGTAGTCATCAATATAATATAATCGTTAAGGTTATACGAGAATTGAGCAAGCCTTCATGAACTATTACTGAATACATTCTCTTTACTCACAAGAGGGCCTATTCATAAGACATTTTAAACTCATTTCACGCAGGAACATTATCGAAACAAGCAAAATATAAATGAAACTTAATTCCGTAATGCAGTATTATTGGAACGTGGAAATAAGTCACCATCTTGTGCACATAATTTGCGTAGTCGAAATAGCCTTAGTGCTTATGACTGTGAATCTAGAGATCGTGGGTTCGAATCCCGGACGGGGTGGATATTTTTGCCACCAGATTATCATTTTAAACGATATTTATTATATCAATATGACTCATTTTAACTGAATCCATATGAAATTACGTGTTGGTCTGTGAATGAAGAGGACCTGTTTATAAGGAATTTAAGGTTATGAGCGATGTCGCGTCTATTAATCTAATTGATCCATATCGTATTATTTATTTAGGTTAGTGCTGGTGGAAGCTACAAATCACCTAATAAAATGAGTTCCGTATTATAAACTACAATATCTGTAAAACACTCCATTTTACAATAGATTAATATTTGTGCCAATAATAGTATAAAATACCGGTGTATCAACAATTTCACGTGAGGTTTCTTCTATGTCAGATGTTACACATCATATGCGACTACTGTAAGGATCGTAATTTATTTTTCATATGTATTTGTTACAATATGTCTTAAGTTAATGTGTTTATTATTTGCATGTACTAAACTCTGCCTGTTATAAAGAAACAATACAATGCAGATATTCAAGTTCACGCATCTCGTAATGATTTCTTTAATACTAGTTTATAAAAAACGTGATGTGATACAGGAACATAGATGACATTTCCGTAATTCATACACTTTCAATATAAAATATCAGTTATTAAATCCAAAAAAGGTCTCCGAAAATTGTATTTTGTTGACCTGTGTAATTAATCCATGGTGTGCCAGGGAAGTTTGGTTGGTTGGTTGGTTCTTAAGTTTAGGGGCTGCGACAACGCGGTCATGTAGCCCCGTGTACTTTGGGTGTGTGTAGAATCTGTCTGATAACCGGTGTTAATTGTGATGACTGTTTTAGTGTGTGTATCTGTTTTTTTTTAAATTCAAGTAGGAACTGCAACTTTGAATTTTCAAATAGTTCCTACTTTTGCCGCCAAACGCCACCGTCAACGACTACTAGGCCTAGTTCAGAACTAGCTACTAGACGCCACCGCAGTCGGCTCTTGGCAACGAACGTAGCAACCTAAGAGCGTTGTTTACATTCTTAACCTATCCAATTTAGTTTCACACAGGTGTAATTAGTGGAAAGATCTTTAACATGCCATAAATCTATGACATGGGACCGCCGGCTTTACTTCCCCTCCGAAGGAAGGCATACTGAGGGATTTTTAACGCTCTTAAAAAATCCGACGGCTTCGGCCGGGTTTGAACCCGCTATCTTGGGCATAGAAGCTCAGCATGCTACCAACTACGCCACCGAAGCCGCCCCAGGGAAGTTTATTTCCGCCATTGATTAATCCAGGCAACTTCGATAATGAAGTTGTTGTTCAGCAATCTATCTGCTGTTTGCCACGACGGGTGTTTGGACTTTAATCGGTGAGCTGATAGTACTGGAAGTTCTGTATGTAATAATAATAATAATAATTAGTAATAATTGCCTGTTTACCATCTCTTGATGGATGCAGTTTTTTCGCATTTGTCTTTTGGCACAAGCTAGAGTAAAATGTGGCAATTCACCGATGTCTCAGTCCAATTCATGGCTGTGATTATATGAAAGCTACTGAGGTATGAGTGTTGTTGAGTAATGACAGTCAGGGCACAGTCAGTGCCTGTGGATGTTCTGCTCGTAGGGTTAGTACCAACTCAGTGAGGTAAGCAATGGCAAACTACCTCACCCCTTACCTTACCTAGTAAGTCCCATTATAGTGCTACCTTTGGCTTTTTGTGGATTTCAACGCACATAACGTATGGTGACACATTTTGAGGATCCAACCAGCCTCCGAGACGGCTACCTAACATACAGGCAATAATAATAATAATAGTAATAATAATAATTATTATTATTATTAATATTATAAGCCATAAAAGCCTCCGTGGCTTAGGCGGCAGCACGCCGGCCTCTCACCGCTGGGTCCGTGGTTCAAATCCCGGTCACTCCATGTGAAATCTGTGCTGGACAAAACGGAGGCAGACAGGTTTTTCTCCGGGTACTCCGGTTTTCCCTGTCAAAATTTCCTTCAAGCAACACTCTCCACTATCATTTCATTTCATATGTCATTCATTTAATCATTGCCCCAGAGGAGTGCGTCAGGCCTCGGCAGCCGGCACAGTTCATATCCTCGCCGCTAGATAGGGGATTCATTCATTCCATTCCTGACCCGGTCGGAGACTGGAAGCAGGCTGTGGATTTTCATTTCATTATAAGCCATACGATAAATAAATAAATAATAACGATAAAATAAAAAATAAAAAGGAATAAAATTAAATTTTAAAACATTAAAAACAAAATTAAAATTCATAATAGAATTAAAAATAAAATCCCGGAAGTTCTGAGTATCAAACACAAAAAAGAAAGAACTGTGCACTTTAGACAAAGACGGTAATTAATTACCCATGAAATACATTTACTTCTTCCTTTTCCGGACAAAGCTGAAACAAAACCTGTTAATTGCAACGATTGGAATGTTTTATCAACTTGACAACCATTTCCTAGAGTATACCTTACGGACAACCCTGTACGTAGTTATTTAATGAGGTTTCAAGGGGCGGAACTACGAGGTCATCTGCCCCTAAACCCTGTACGTACACCTTAATGATACTTTTAATACCTGTAAGAGCATATATTACCTGTAACTCTTGTTTGCCTATTGTGTGTGTGGGGGGGGGGGGGGGGGGGGTTATTGAGATGAGATTGATTATTTTCTGATAAATATCGTTCATGTACAAACAGTTATTTACAGTTGTGAAAGGTGAATGTTGTTGAAAGACAGTATGGAATATAATATTTGTGTCTCACTCGCACTGGTATGACTTGTAATTAATTAGCTTTGTCCTTTTCTACTCTTCCGATGTCGCTTATTGCCCATTAATTTTACGTGATCGAACTATTTTTATTTTAAATATTGAGTGGTCATATTCAGAATTGTTTTGCTTTTTCTGATGTAAAATATAACAAATTCTCAAAGAAATTTGATGCAATGGTCCGGATAGCTCAAAACAGTTGCCAGCGTTTCGCCCCAGTGTACCAATGGGCTCTTCAGTTGGTTATGGTACACCTCACCAAGACGCGTGGCTAGTACATACTGTGAAGGCCGCTGCAAGGCACAAATGTTGCCACGAGCAGCGCCAATGTACTATGAAAGTCAAAACTTCCTTTCAAAAATAATGTTAGCTTACCTTGCTAATCCATATTGGAAATATCTGTTCCCGTAGGAAACAGGATGGAAAATTGTCCGATTGAGCTATGTACATAACAAATTCACAAAGAAATTTGATACAATGGTCCGGCTAGCTCAATCGGACAATTTTCCATCCTGTTTCCTACGGGAACAGATATTTCCAATGATGTAAAATAATAAAAGAATACAAGGACAAATGTTCACAATTAAGTTATATTGGTGCGTATCTATAACTTATTGTTGCAATTTAAAAAACTTATCACGTCATAGATCTGGACTACCATAACTTTGTATGTGCAGTACATCAGCCTGCTCTATTTAACGCGTACTGTCTATTAAGATGGAGATACATTGTTATTGAGTTTGTCACTTGGTGTAATATTACCGGATTGTTAAACCACCCTCATGTTACGATGTATAATTGAGAACAAAAGCCATAAACGTTCATAATGACAATGCCTTTCCGTTCTATAAAATTGAACGTATTTGTCCCCATCACATTTTTAGCCTACTTTCGTTTTGTGCAAAAAATGAAAGTTGACTTATGAGATCTACACAGGGCCAAAAGCTGTGTGTTCATATGTGTGTGTGTGAGTGTGTGTATATACTCTGTATGTCTGCCCCCCCCCCCCTATCAATGCAAACGCGGTGAAACCGAATTGAACGAAATTTGGTACAGAGATAGAACTAGCAAATGGCACCTCAGTGCCATGTTTCATATTGCCGCCATCTTAACCAAAACTGAATGGCGGCCACTCAAACGTCCAAACCGAAAAACAAAATAACGACTAAACTAATCATCTAATCTCTACCAAATTTGGTAACAACATACCTTCATATGGGACGCGTCTTGCATCCAAACTACAAGGTCATCAGCCGTACCATTACAGGATCGCGGCCGTGAGAGCTATGCATGCATTATAATTAATAATTTTGAACCCATCAGTTCCGATTTTCGAATCGACAATTGTTTAAACTGTCCTAGAAGAAGTGGCCCGTTCGATATTTTAAGTTCATATTATAATATTACATGGCAGCAGTAGATATCTTGTGTCTGATCTATATTTCACTAGTTTGAGTATTGCATGCAATATAGATATACTGATAGAAATTATATAAACTTTGTATGAAATGATTTATATATAAAAACTAGCAGAAGTACCCACTCTTCGAACGGTCTTCGGTATTAATAATCAGATGTTAGGCCTATCAATTGAGATACTGTTCCAATGGTTAGGGACTTGTCATTCCTTCATAAGTTTATCAGAACGAAGTTAGTTTTCTCGGTATATCGCAGACACTGTTAATTTAAGGGCCGTAAAATGTGGTTTTTGGAGACCCATTATGGACTCCATAGTTTTGTGTCACACATTGAGAAGCGCAACATATGCTTTGGTCGTCCGTCTATGATAATTTTTATTTTTCGCTATTTTAGTATGTATTTTGAAAAGTTGTTCCTTATACCCACCCTTCTATGAGAAGTACGTTGAAGGGTTTTCTAAATGATAGGTATATTGCCTCATGGTTACAATACCTAATTTTACGATGCTCCAAGCAACAGAACATGAATTATGGGCGTACATAAACATAAAGATATATCAACCACACATTATCATACAAAATCATCTTTACGATGAACCCGTTTGTCGACAAAAATATGATTAGTTAAAATGTGCTCTCAAACTAAATTCACCTAACGTGTACTTCCTGACGTGAAAATAATATTGAAAACCTCGTAGACGAAACGAAATATATGTCAAATTAAAACTGACCCTCACCGTTGTGGAAAGTCCCCATCCCCAGGAAGACACCTTTGATAAATTATAAAGGCTCGAGGTGCATGAAAATTCGGGATTTTTAGCCTCCAATGGCCCAAATTCCCAAAAGCTGCAAAAAACACTATTCAAATTCAGGAATTTTGAAAATAATGTTGCTGTTTGGAGATATAATAGACCTTCTGTACCACATATCGCATATCGCAAGTGTAAGTCACGTGTAAAATTCTAGGGTACCCCTTGACCCCCTTAATCGCATTGTTGAATTTTAAAATCTATGTTTGTTTCCACGATAACCTTATAGCCATTTTAAAATTTAACAGAAACTTAATAAATTGAGTGGCATTGCTTCTTACAGAAATAGATGGAAAGTTGGATGTTACCGCTTGTGGCACTGTTGTCATGGTTACCAAATTGCATTACTTCATTAGTTTCTTCTTGTTATTCTTCTTCTTTCGGGTGGGCCAGCTAAGGACCAAGACGTTCAACTTTTCAGCTTGGCGAAGGACTTGATGTTTTCCCAATATTCGCACATTCTCTGGCTATGTTTCTCCGCATTCTCTGGCTATGTTTCTCCTTCCTATCTTTTGTCCAGATGATGCCGGTTTTCTTACAGGGTGGTCTGTTCTGAAAACTTTTCTATTTAAGTATCTTTCTGAGATGTGATCGGCTTCGAATATCACTTTTTATTATCTTCAGTTCTTGGATATCCTTGTTAACTACTGTTAGCGACGGTGTCACGCTCTTTCTCTTCCCCCAGTAGTTGAGAAGCCGTTTGGTTAGTCTTGTTGGGTTCATCCACGAGACATGTCCATAGAAAGCCAGACGTCTCTTCCTGGCCACATCTGTGATTTTCTCAGTATATCTATATAGCTCCTGGTTTTGTGTGATCACTAACCAGTCATCCCGAGCCGGAGTTTGCGTGTGGTAGGATGGCCAGTTCCTTTCCACTCCTCCTCCTACCATAGCATCCGGCAGGTTCCCAGTTTGCATCACGAGACTGGGAGACCCCGTACCAGACCATACCCAAACATTTAAATTCTTGTCAGAGCCGGGGATCGAACCCGGTACCTCGGGGGTGACAGCCAACAATGCTAGCCACTGTGCCACGAGGTGGTCTTTATTAGTTTATTAAATGAAATTAGTTTTTTGGGAATATCTCTGAAACGTGGTTTTAGAGCCTTAAAACCTAGTAGCCTCCGAGCCACTGAGGGGCTGAAAATGAGTCTTGCTCGTCCTTGTACGCCATAATATAATAATAATCATAATAATAATTTAATAATATAGGGATATAATAGATCTTTAGTACCACACTCGTCCGTGTAAATCAGGTGAAAAAATTGAAGAGTACCCCTTGACCCCCTTAAGCGCATTATATACGTATTGATGAATTTTGCAGCTTAAGTTGGTTCCGTGATAACCTTAAAGCCATTTGCGAACGTTCACAGTAATGCAACAAATGGAATGGCATTGCGTCTTACAGAAATAGATGGACTTCTGAGATTGTGTTGCCAAGGTAACCGGCTTGCATTCCTCCAATCTATATATATAACAAGTAGTTCCGTGAAGAACTATACAGCCTATTTTCATATACCCTACTTATGTTAATTGCCACTATCAACATACAAAATTTCAGTTTGATTGCTGTAATAGATTCGTAGATATTGAGAACCGACTAAATATTTCGGATAGTCGCCATGTTGGATTTTATATATGTAGGTCTTAGAGTTATGTACTGTTACATGCAGATTATTGTGAACGTGTAGTATTCAAACTTCAATCGCATAATTAGGACACAAGAAAAAACAAGGAGATTTTAAAATTTTTCACAGCTGCCATCTTGAGGTTATGGAAACAATTGAAATAAATTAGATGCCAGTGGATTAACATTCGTATAAGGATTTACTGCACCAAGTTTCACTGCACGCGGATGGTTAAATTGCGAGAAACGTACATGTGAATATTTATAATTCGCGTCACCGCCATGTTGGATTTGTGATCACCAGGTTATTTAACGTCCTATAGGTGAACTTAAGTTCATAGCCCATATGAACGTTAAAAAATGCAGTTTGATTGCTAAAATAGATTCGTAGATATTCAGTATCGTCTAAATATTTCGGATGGTCGCCATGTTGGATTGTTAAATGTATAGGCCATAGAGTCATGTACCATTAAAGGAAAATTATTGCGTAGGTTCATTATTCAAACTTTCACTTCGATCGCATGACTACATCACAATAAATAAAATCTTAATTTTAAAATTCGCACTGCCGCCATCTTGAGGTTATGTAAACAATTGAACTAAATTAGATACCAGTGGATTACAATGTGTATAAATATTTCCTGTGCCAGGTTTCAGTGCGCTTGGAACATTAAATCGCGAGAAAGGTCTATTTAAAATTTACAAATTCGCTTGGCCGCCATGTTCGTTTTGTAGTTAACCGGTTTTTGAAAGTCTTATAGATGGACTTCCAGTAGTGCCCTCTATCTCCGTACAAAATTTCAGGGTTTTACCGCTAATAGTTTCAGAGGTATAGAATGCCGGTGAAATATTTCGCACATCCGCCATCTTGTGATTATGTAAACAATTGAACGAAGTTAGATGTCGGTGCATTACAATGTATATAAACATATACTGTACCAAGTTTCATTGCGTTTGGTTGGTCAAATCGCGAGAAACGTCTATTTAAAAGTCGCAAATTCGCTTGGCCGCCATGTTGGTTTTGTAGTTACCAGGTTTTCAAAAGTCATATGAGTGAACTTATAGTAGTTCCCTCTATCACCATAGAAAATGTCAGGGTAATATCGGTAATAGTTTCGGAGATATTGAATGCTGGTGAAATATTTCGCACAGCCGCCATGTTGGATTGGTGAGTCGTAACAAAATTTGAAGGGCACGGTCGAGGTCGCCGGAAATAGTGCTATGAACTTTCCGAGTTTCATTGAAATCGATCCAGCCGTTTAGATTTTATTAGGGGGGGACACACACACGAATCACACACACACACACACACACACACACACGCACACACACACGGACAAAAGGTGATCTCATAAGCCTATTTTTTCAAAATTGAAAATAGGCTAAAAATCAATGTTACGTGATAGTTTGTCTGTCTGTCTGTCTGTCTGTGGGCATGTCTCCTATGCGTTCATATACCATTCGTCCGATTGCGATGAAACTTGGGTGAGATGTTGAGTACACTCCAAGGAAGGTTTCTGACTTAGTAAATCCATTTTACAATAGGTAGCGCACGCGTAGATTCAACAAATGAGCGACGATGCGCGAAGCATTTCAAAAAAGTCCCGTATGTGTTCATATACCATTCGTCCGATAGCGATCAAACTTGGGTGAGATGTTGTGTACACTTACGTGAAGGTTTCAAAATTAGTGAATACATTTCACAGTAGATAGCGCACGAGTAGATTCAACAAATGAGCGACGACACGCAAAGCGTTTCAACAAAGTCCCGTATGCATTCATATACCATTCGTCCGGTAGCTATGAAACTTGCGTAGAATGTTGTGTACACTGCAGGGAAATTTTCTGGCTTAGTACATCCACTTTACAATAGGCAGCGCACGAGTAGATTCAACAAATGAGCTACGACGCGCGAAGCATTTCAACAAAGTCACGTTTGCGTTCAAATACCATTCGTCCGATAGCGATGAAACTAGGCTGAGATTTTGTGTGCACTCCAGGGAAGGTTTCTAGCTTAGTAAATCCCTTTAAAAATAGGTAGAGCACGAGTAGAATCAACAAATGAGCGACGACGCGCGAAGCGTTTCAACAAAGTCCCATATAATTTCATATACCATTCATCCGATAGCGATGAAACTTGGGTGAGATGTTGTGTACACTCCAGGGAAGGTTTCTGGCTGAGTACATCCATATTACAATATGTAGCGCAAGAGTAGAATCAACAAATGAGCGACGACACGCGAAGCGTTTCAACCAAGTCCCGTATGCATTCATGTACCATTCGTCCGTAGCTATGAAACTTGGGTGAGATGTTGTGTACACGTCATGGAAAATTTCTGGCTTAGTAAATCCACTATACAATATGCAGCGCACAAGTTGATTCAACAAATGAGGGACGATGCGCGAAGCGTTTCAACAAAGTCCCGTATAAGGTCATATACCATTCAGCCGTTAGCGGTGAAACTTGGGTGAAATATGGTGGACACTCCAAGGAAGGTTTCTGGCTTAGTAAATACATTTCACAGTAGGCAGCACACGAGTAGATTCGACAAATGAACGACGACATGCGGAGCGTTTCAATACAGTCCCCTATGTCTTCATATCCCATTAGTCCGATAGCAATGAAACTTGGGTGAGATGTTGTGGACACTTACGTGACGGTTTCTAACTTAGTAAATACATTTTACAGTACGTAGCGCACGAGTAGATTCAACAAATGAGTGATGGAGCGCGAATCGTTTAAACAAAATCAGGTATGCGTTCATATACTATTCATCCGATTGCGATGAAACATTGATCAGTTATTGTGCACCCGCCAGGGAAGGGAACTTAGTAAATCCATTTCACAATAAGTAGCGCAAGATTAGATGCAACAAATGGGTGACGACGCGCGAAGCGTTTCAACAAAATCCCCTATTGCGTTCATATAACATTCTTCGATTGCGATGAAACCTTGATGAGTTATTGTGTACACGCCAGGGAAGGGCTTCAACTTAGTAATACATTTCTCAATAGGTAGCGCACAAGTAGATTCAACAAATGAGTGACAGCGCACGAATCGTTTAAACAAAACCCCGTATACGTGCATATACCATTATTCCGATTGCGATGAATCATTGATGAGTTATTGTGTACACGCCAGGGAAGGGTTTCGACTTAGTAAATCCATTTCACAATAGGTAGCGTACGAGTAGATTCAACAAATGAGTGACAGCGATGAAACTTTTGAAAGTTGTTGTGCGCGCCCCCACGAATGGTTCTAAAATAGAAAATCCATTTTACGATAGCTTACAGGCAGTTAACATGTTGTGTATCCAAAAGCACTTCAAGAAACAGAATTTCAACGCCAACACTTTCTTTGATTGGCATTGCAACGCATGCCGGGTACAGCTTGTAGCTTAATATATGAAATTAGTTTTCTGGGTATATCTCAAAAACTGTAGGTTTTAGGACCTTAAAATGTGGTTTTCGGGGCCCGTAGGGCTCCCGAGTTTTGTTTCTCACATTGAGACGCTGAAAATGAGCTTTGTCTCGTTCTTCTACGCCCATTTCAGCATGCATTTTAAGGGGGTAGGCCCTCTTTTAAGACTGTATGCCTTTCATCAAGGCGGTCCGGGTTCGATTCCCGGTCAATGCATGTGAGATTTTCGAAGTGAAATGCCATGTCCTGTGGTTCGGATTCCACGTAAAAAGGAGGTCCCGTGGCTCATGATCTCAAGATTGACGGCCACGTTAAACTACAAGCTTCCTTCCTTCCTCTTTTAAGAGAGGTACGGAGAAGAGATGCATCAATGATGGGGGTCGTGCCTCTGATCGATATCAGTACCAAATTATACGTTGATCCACCAGGCCATTCTCGATTTATAAGGGAACAAAATTGTCCACAGACAGACAAACAAACGGACATACATACAGACAGACAGACAGACAAACACATTATTTTTGCGCGAATCCATCATAAAACAGTCTGAAACGCGTTAATAACGCAAATTTCCGTAGAAATTCATTAAAAACAGACAAACTTTCATTCTTATATACAGTGTGGTCCACCCGCCCCTTATTATTTAGTTTTATGAAACCCAACTAACATCTCAATTCTCCCGATGGTCGATATTGCTCTGCGCTCTGACTGTGTGACAGCAATGTAATTGGGTCATGGGTCTAGCAAAGAAAAACCGACCTTAAACTTTTCCCCGCCAAATACTATGGCCCATTCAACTAACATACGACTTACTGCTCCTTGAAATAACACACATACACGTAATAAGATCGAATTAATAGCTTACGCCACGTGATCTGTCATGAACTCATAGTAAACACCATAAACAGTGATTGAAGACTTTGAGATGGACTTAAACGTTTGAGGTGGGACGGCTACAGTAACTACAGCATGTTTAGCGTGCTGTATCTACTATGTGTTGGTGGCTGAGAAGTAGTTGGTCACTAGTCGTGGCCGAGTGCGGTACGTGTGTGCGCGCTGTGTGACCGCATTGGAAGAGTTTACGGTTCCTAATACCGGTGCTTCCGTAGTTCCACGTGTGTACTGACCTTCCGTGTGTCATTCGGACAATACTTTTTCAAGTAGTGTTCCAGATAGGACAACAAAACCAGAAACCCAGAAAACCCCGCTGAAAATCATGTCCGGATACCAGAGAAAAAACACCGTACGCTGCCAATGGGACAGGCAGAGTTCTCGCCCCTCACCAGGAGAAATTCACCGCTGGATTGGCGATACCCTCCGGTTGACTATCGACCAAGTAGAAGCCATCCAGTTAAATGCGCACGAAAAAACCATGTACATCAAGGTAATCAGCATATCTATTTATCAGAAATTGTTAAATACTTTTGCAGATCCTATTAAATTTCAGTATGACTCAGGCGAAATGACAAATGTTAAGCTCTCCACAGCGGATTCCAATTTTACCACAGTGCGTATATTTAATGTCCCACTCGAAGTACCCCCTGAAATTTTCAAATCCGTCCTGTCGAAATATGGCACTGTGAGTGACGTCAGGAAAGAACAATGGTCTTCTGCTTATCAGTTCCCGGTGTATAATGGAATACGTGCCGTCACTATGGAAATCAAGCAAGATATCCCCTCCACTGAGTTTTTTGGTGGCCATTCTGGCTGTATAACGTATAATGGACAGAAACAGACCTGTTTAATTTGCAATGCTACCACACATCTACGTATTAACTGCCCAAAGAAAATGATTCCCCTCGGTATAACTCCTACACAACAACGACGTGTCCAATACTCGGAAGTTGTGACGCAGCAAACGTCATATGAAAACATGCTTATTGATCAGTCAGCTGGGACAACACCAGAAGTGACCTCGGATACATCTGACGCAGAACTGGTACCTTGCCCTGACCAGAGCTGCGAGCCACAGAAGGCCCCTGTGCTATCGGCAACCTGTATCGCAGCCTTAGAACCAACTATGCCGTCACTACAGGCTGCCACAGAAATTTTGTCTTCACTGCCCCCACCTTCGCTGGTCCCTACCGACTCACTTAAGAATGTTGATCGGGGATCCGAGAACGTCTCTAAGAAGATTAAAACAAATGCTTCGATAGCCGTACCAGCCCCGAAGAATCAAACTGGCTCTACAAACGTTCCCGCAGCTGTGAAAAAGAAACAAAATCTTCATTCTACGTCATCTAGGGACCCACGAACGCTTTCAACCGCTGACAGCCGGCCTATGAATGGCAGTCAAAAGGAACTATCTCAACCTAATTTGACATAGTGCACCAGTATATTTCTCACCTGTGTCTTTTTTTTTCTTTTTCTTTTTTCTTGAGTCCAACTTCCAGTATGTCTAGCACAACTTTTATACTTCTCTTAATGGCGCAATTTCTCACTGTGGCCTCTGTGAATATCAATGTAATAGAATGCCCTCTGAAATTTCAACTGTTGGAGAGATTCCTTCGAGATGCAGACATTGACATTGCCTTCATTCAAGAAGTTGCTCTACCCTGTTTGCCCATATCTGCCTTCTACAAACAATACATCAATACCGGTAATACGAATAGAGGGACCGGATTCCTCATAAGACATGATATCCCACTCGAAGGTGTGCTATGTCATCCATCAGGACGCATAATATCTGGACACATAAACAATACCACCCTGATAAATGTATATGCCCCATCCGGGTCCAATAAACGTGTTGAACGGAAAATGTTCTTTCAACAGAGTATACTGCCTCATCTGCACGACGTTAAGGAAAAACTTATTCTTGCAGGGGATTTCAATTGTATTCAACGCCCAGAAGATTTCACTAGCTCATACCAAGGTGTCAACCCGGCTCTCAGGACCCTTCTTACCTCCCTACACCTCATTGATGCTGTGGATAGTTTAAGGGTGCCCCTGCCCCATTACACCTGTATAAGTCACAACTCCTCATCACGACTTGACCGCATCTACTTTTCACAGGAACTTATCCAGCCTAGACGATATGAAGTGATACCTGCCAGTTTCACTAACCATCATGCTGTCGTATGTACAATCTCTTACCCCCATCCCATATTTCACATAGGAAGAGGTTATTGGAAGCTGAATTGCTCGCTGTTACTGGAGGAGGAATGCCAAGATATTTTCAGACAACACTGGACTCGATGGATCCAACAAAAATGCAAATTTCGCGACTGCACAGACTGGTGGGATATTTTAGTTAAACCAGGGATCCGCCGCGTCTTTAAGAACATATCCTACCAACGAGGTCGGGAAAGACGGGATACAGTTGAATTTTACTATCGAGTTCTTCGCCAGCTCCAGCAAAGATCTGATGCTGGGGAGCGTATATATTACCAGATCCGGGAAGTTAAAACCAAGCTCCTGTCTCTACAGCAACGAACGCTCGCTCATATAAACGTGGCTTTAAAAGATCGTACAGTGCTCCCGGACGAAAGTGCAAGTGTATACCATATCGCCAAAGGACAACGTGAGCGGCAACGTAAATATATCCACCGCCTCCGCACCAGTACTGGAAGTGTCGTCACCTCCCCTGACGCTATACGTCGTGAAATATCATTATTTTATCAACGGTTCTACGCTAAGGCTCCCATTGATCCACAGCAGGTGACCCTATTGCTGTCATCTTGCAGTACCCAACTATCTCCGGACAACAAAACTCTGCTCAGCGCGGATATTACGGATGAAGAGATTCACTCTGTGGTTAAACAACTCCCAAACAACCGCTCACCTGTCATTGATGGACTTCCATATGAAATGTATAAACACTTCTGGCCTCTCATTGGCAAAGAATTTTGTCATGTCCTGCGTACCATTCTCCAACGTCGTGCTCTTTGTCAATCACATCACGAGGGTACCATAGTCCTCATACCAAAAACATCCTCTCCCATGGCAGTTGGTGACTTCCGACCAGTTACTCTGCTCTGCAGTGACTATAAAGTCCTTACCAAAGTACTTGCATGCCGATTGAAGACTGTTCTACCTGATATCATTGGTGATGAACAATGTTGCAGTATTCCTGGAAGAACTCTGTTAACAAACTTAGCGATACTACGGGACCTACACCTAAAAGCCGAAATGCTCCCCACTGAGACAATGAGTTTTCTCACCTTAGATCTTGATAAAGCTTTCGACCGCATCAGTCATGAATATTTGTACATGGTCTTGCAACACTTCGAATTTCCTGAAATCCTTATTGACTACATTCGTATGATAAATTGTAATGCTACGTCTAGAGTGCTCGTCAACGGTTTTCTTTCCCCTCTGATTCCAATACAACGATCAGTTAGGCAAGGATGTCCCCTTTCTATGCTACTTTTTGTCATTGGCCTTGAACCGTTCATTCGGACTACCCAGGTGAAGCTACAGGGTTACAAACTGTCCACACATGTTTTTGGAATGTGCGCCTATGCTGATGACGTATCAATATTGATCCGCAATAAAGAAGACATCTCCCACATCGATAGCGTCCTTCAGCTCTACCTTATCGCCTCTGGAGCACAATCGAACCCCCAGAAAACTGCTTTGCTTCCGCTCAATACTAACTCAGTGATTACCCCACAGCCCTGGTTCCGGATAGTAAATGAGGTGAAAATTCTTGGCATTACCTGGAAGCAATCGCTTCTGGACACAGTGCAAGCAAACTGGACTAAGGTCATTGCCAAAGTTAGGGGAGTCCTGATCCAATTTGGTCAAAGAAACCTCAATATAGTGCAACGGGTCATGGTCCTCAACGTGTTTGCGCTCTCTAAAATATGGTATGTCGCACAACTTTTCCCACTTCCCAAAATGTTTGAGAGCCAATTGGCAAAATATACAGGTTGGTTTATATGGCAAGGATTTTTGTTCCGAGTACAACGGGAACAGATGTATCTCCCATCCCGGCAAGGCGGGCTAGGGCTAACAGCTCATGGCATGAAATGCCGTGCACTCCTCTGCAAGAACGATATCGCCATTCTTTCCCAACATGACACTTTTACGAAAGCGCTATACAAAGATATTCGAAACACAGCCCGTGGTTGTGATAGAGCTTTGCCGAAGATATTTAGGGACCATCAACAGCACCTTCTGGAAACTGTTCGCCAAATGCCTTCAGGGATTGTTCCAACGACGAAAAGTATCTATAACATGTTGCGGCAAGTGGTATACTCCAAACCGCGAATAGAGGCCACCACCCTCTACGTCCATTGGCCCACTGTTTGGAAAAATTTTGGGGCTATGACCATTTCTTCTGCTGTACACTCCCAGGTTTTTATCTTCCTCAACGATCTGATCCCAACCGCTCTACGGCGATATACAATCCATCTCGAAGCTTACCCATGGTGTACTATATGTGGTCAAACTGATACGGCGATACACCACTTCACATCATGCACGCGAGTTGCCTCCACGTGGCTGTGGTGTAAGGGAAAAGTATGTCAACTATTAAATGTGCCCACGGATGACCTTAATGACAGGAAGTTGGTTCGTTTGTCGGTGACCGCCTTCCCCCAAATTAAACAGACTGCCATTGTGTGGATAATGGACCAATATGTACACTTCGTGATGGACAATGATCAACATTTCTCTTTCCTGGATCTCAGGTATCACCTGCAAAAAGAGCGTTGGAAGCTTAGTGAAAGTGGACAATTGTACGATAAATATGGACACTATCTGGATTTCTTGTGATGTATTAGTATGGTATTTATCATATCTGAAAATTCTGTAATTCTGTAAAGAACTAATAAAAAAAATAAAAAAAAAAGAAGTTCAAAGCCTGACTGTACAGGGTGGGCGCGATCGGTGAGAACGCTGCTTCGAATCCAGTGGGAGGCATATTTTTTTGAACGAAAGCCCACATTCAATTTTAGTCGGGATGTAACTACATGCCACATTTATTGCTTTACGACTCATTTTTGTGAAGAGTACGTTGAATTTTGATGATTTATAAAGAAAATACGATCGAATTGGTACGATATGCCACGTGACCTGTATTGGCAGAAAATTAAAAAACTGGCATGAATAATAACATAACATATCGAAGTGGTGCTCCGGAGGTCCGGATTCGATTAAAAGCTCTGTCAAGAAATGTCATACTTGTCTGAGGGCTGAAATTGGGTACACATAGCCTCGTGAAGCAAATATGAGAAGAAGTGGGTTTAATTCCCACCTCAGCCACCCTGGAAATGGTTTTCCGTGGTTTCCCACATCTACTCCGGCCAAATTCCGGGTCGGATTCTATATTAAGGCCACGGCCCTCTCCTTCCCAATCATTAATTACAAATACACACATCATTACAAGCTCGCAATAACTCAGGTTATCAGAGAAATTCTACACACACACCCAAGTAAACGGGGCTATGTGACCGCGATGTTCTAGCCCCTCTAATGAAACAAAACAACAACATATCGAAGGATATTCAGATCGCCAGTGCTTGCATCGAAGTATACGTATTCCTTAGAAATTCCCATGGTATTATTAGCATACTTTCGATTTTTGCAAAAAAATGAAAGTAGACTTATGAGATCAACACAGGGCTAAAAATTGTGTGTCTGTCTGTGTGTGTGTGTGTGTGTGTGTGACTGTGTCTCTGTGTGTGTGTGAGTGTGTGCACTCTGAAGAATGTCTGCCCCCTCTATCAATTCGAACACGGTGAAACCGAATTGAACGAAATTTGGTACAGAGATAGCACTAGCGTAGAACACCTCAGTGTCATGTTTTATTTCGCCACCATCTTGACGGAAACGTAATGGTGGCCACCCAAATGTTCAAAGCATAAATCAAATAACGACTAACTTAATCATCCGATCTCTACCAAATTTTGCAACAACATATACTTGTATGGCGAGCGTTGTATGACTGAACTACAAGGTCATCAGCCCATCAGTTTGCAGATGACGGCGATGTATGTGTGCAAATCGATTCCCCCTATTACTTCAAACACGGTGAAACTGATTTGAACGAAATTTGGTACAGAGGTAGCACTAGCAAAGGGCACTCCAGTGTCATGTTTTATATTGCCACCATCTTGACGAAAACATAATGGCGGCCATTCTAATGTTAAAAGCTTGAATCAAATTACGACCAACCTAATAATCTGATCTCTACCAAATTTTGCATCAACATACCTTTATGTATAGAGAATCTTTTGGCCACACTACATGGTCATCAGACCAATAATGTGCGGAGAGCGGCCATGTATGTGAGCAAATCGATTCCCCCTATCTTTTCAAACACGGTGAAACCGAATGGAACGAAGTTTGGTACAGAGGTAGCACTAGCAAAGGCCACCTCAGTGTCATGTTTTATATCACCACCATCTTGACGGAAACGGAATGGCGGCCACCCAAATGTTAAAAGCTTAAATCAAATTACGACCAACCTAATCATTTGATCTCTACAAAATTTTTCAACAACATTCCTTTTTGTGGGAAGCATCTTTTGGCTGAACTACAAGGTCATCAGTCCAATAGTTTGCAGATAGTGGCCATGTATGTGTGCAAATCGATTCCCCACATCAATTCAAACACGGTGAAACCGAATTGAATGAATTTTTTTTACAGAGGTAGCACTAGCAAAGGGCACATCATATTCATTTATAATATCCGCATAGCACGTTGTATTTCAAGAAGCTACTACAACCAACATTCAATTATACTCCTTGAAAAGGACAAAGAGTTATAACAATATTGTTTTAGATCCCTTAGTTGGGGGGTTGTTTAGGGATAAAATATTAGTGTCACTGTACTAATTTGGTAGGTTGTTTCTAAATGATGGCAGCTTCCCGTAGCTGGGAGAGCTTACCAGTGTAGCGCGTTGTTTGGTGTTCAAATGCTAGTGGGTGTTCCTGCAAAGATGCAAGAGTCTACTAGGGGATGAACCTCTGAGTGCAGGCTAATAGGCCGGCCTGCCAGCTGGACGGAGTGAGTGATATAACAGACGTGCTTATGTCAGCGGCTCGCTGCTATGCAGTCGCGTGCGGGAAGCACAATGAAACCTGAGCAAGCGATTACTGGCTACTATGGTCATGGTAAATCGCGACGAGAGTCAGGAAGGGTATGAGGATGTAAAGAGGCGTGTAATTATCAAGGCAAGTGTAGTTTACTGACCATGTGTTTATTGGTCAGTGAGTGTGAAATTGTAAGTCCCTTTTAGGGGAATGTAAGTACTGATACAAGTTAAGTGTACAAGATTGTGGATGGGTGTTTACAAAGCACAGGATATCTGAACACTTGCTGAGTCTCACCTGATGATGGTAGCTGGAGCAGGGCCTTCGGCGACACACACTGTATGACAGATAATGCTCCCAAAAGGCCTCTCTTCTTATAGGTCCTGTCGTTGCTTAGTCAGCATTCCATTGACGTAGCTGCCCCAGTTAGTTGTAGTGTTAATGTTTATGAATGTGTTGCAAGTGGTTGGCTAACCTCCCGAGCTGGGTGGTCGCCTCTTGCCGTGTAAAAGTGATGTTCTGGTCTTATGATGTTTGCCAGTTGGGGTGGGTTTTAGTAGATGATGGGGGGTGGCTCTCAGGGGGTACAGCCCCCCGGGCCTGTACAAGTCTTCTTCTTCAATTAGTTCGCGTCCCCGCGAACGGGAACGGAACGTGGAGTGGGGGTGACGATGGATAGTTTTTGGTTTCTTCTTGTACCTCTTCTTCTTTTCTTCAGTGTTGGTGTAGATGTAGGTGTGTTGATGTCGTGGTGATGTGAGATCAGCTTGTGCTCAGAGGGGTAGGTTTTGGGATATACATATGATAATTTAAAACAGTTCATTTAAAAAAAGTTGACATTTGAAATATTAAAAAGTACAACAACAAAAAATGCGTGATTTTGACACTATATATGTGTGGGCATTGTGCAGGGAGGAAAAAACCCATGGCTGGACGGGTGGTTGTACCGTCCGGCGATGTGTTGGGGAAAAAATTGCTCCCTGCGATATATAGTTTAAAAGATGGAAGAAAATAGAAAAAATAGGTGTCCCAGGGTATAAGTTAAAGGAATATGTTAAATATAGTTTATTGTGTTGGGGTAAAACGGGACACCTTCACAAGTTTTGGCGTTAGTAGAAAGAAAAATGAAAGAAACAAAAGCATAATCAATGTGCATATGATAATTTATGCCTAAACATAGTGAATATGGTAATAATACCGCACATAGTAAAAATCATGAACATAGTAAAAATGATGAACATGGTAAAAATAATGGTTGCCATATTGGTGTTCTATGTGTATGTATGTTGGCTAACCCTGTGGAACCTTTAATTATATAACGTCATGATATGACGAGGAAATATAAAATAATTTACAACTTATGATTATTACTTAACATTTATACCTTGTGGAGCTCCTTTAAATGGCCAGTTATTTTGTACCTATTATTCTTAGTGCGCATTTTACTATCATGCCTTGCCTACCGCTCCCTATTCGGCCGTTCCTGGTGCGGTTTAGTGGCTAGTCCGCTATTCCTTCCTTGTGTGTTTTAATGGTCTTCCTGCCGTGAGTAGGAGTTCCATCTTGATGATGAGGTACGGTACTTACAAAGACCGTGCCGTCCTTGATCATCGCATATTGCTCTTTATTTGAGCGTTGTGTACTCAGGTCAACAGCCTTCAGCATCTCACGACTGCCGATTGCCAATGCCTGCTGGCGTCATCATCTTTAAAGGTGTGACTGAAAAACGACGAAGATCAGTGTGTTGGTGTGTCAGAGATGGGTAGTGTAATGTGGTGTTGGAAATATATTTACAATAGACATGTGTGCAATCCTCGTCATCTGCAAAACAAAAATGAGTTAATGGCCGTTTATCTGGAAACATGTACATTCCTTGCTTTCCTGAAAAAAAAAATAGAGTGTGTTAATACATGTAGCATTTCCATCGCTGCGCATATTATAAAAAATTAATTATGGCGCCACTTAAGTCTAACTTAATCTTAGCTAACTTAACGTATTGTCGGGCTTACCCTGATGACGGGTTTGTTTGTCATCAGACGCCGAAATATTTTGCCTTAATCTTACTTATCTTAATGTATTATCGGGCTTACCCTGATGACGTGTTTGTTTGTCACCAGGTGCCGAAATATTTAGTCTAAATTATGATAAGTGAAAAAAAATATTTGATATCTATATGCAGAATGGTTTTGCCTTAATCTATTGCCGAAATATGCTGTGCTATTATTTAGCAACAGCGCTTATAAAATTTGCTTAATTGTAAGTTGCGTGTCAAATGCAACTGTCTTACATGCTAAAATTTCGACCAGAGCGATCGCCCGGGGCAGTTTTACCTCCCCAGAGCACCACCCGCACGTATTCTAGAAACACCGGTTGTCTCTAGAACCGCCGGATTCCGCTCCCTTAATATTAGTTGTCGACATTTATATTATTACTTAATAACTAGTAATTAATAAGGTCCCGGGCGACTGCGGTGCCCAAAAGAGCAAACGCCTCGCCCGGCCATCCTGTTCATTTTATTGATGTATTCATCATTGTTGGGCCTGCCCACTAGGACCCCTGTGAGGGCTCGCTATGCTCCTCATTTAAGATCTCTGGCTGCCCGCTGCGTCACCATTTATGTGGGAACTGGACATTGTTCGGGAAAAATCGTCCGATAAAATAGTATCATCCGGGAATTTTAGCGTCCGGGCTCCTCTTCGCCGATATTGGCAGTAATAATAACATCCGGGAATTTTAGCATCCGGGCTCCTCTTCGCCTATATTGGCATTGTTGGGTTGGCCCACTCGAACCCCTTTAAGGGCTCGCTGTGCTCCTCATTTAATATCTCTGGCGACCCGTTGTCAGCCATTTATGTGGGCGCGGGTCGAATGACCGCATTCATTCCATATATATTATTGATTATTTGTTAATTCATTCTTCATTTGTTTGGTTGTCTTCACCTATGCTACGCGGGGCAAGGACTTTTCGGATCTAGGGTTGATCCCGCTGAACCCTAAGATCCTGCTTCACTCCTGCGAGTAGGAGACTAACTTCCCGCCATGGAAGTTCTACTTACTTACATGCTAAACTAGTAGTCTAGTCGTAATCTGGTCGTCCCTTGGTTCCTCTTCTGAGTCCGGTGCGGAGTTGGCTAATTCTCCCCCCGTTCGTCAAAAGTCTCCCCAGCAGGTCTTGGCTTCGACGACCGTGGCGCATAGTGGGTGTAACATTCCTCTGCCGGGGAGGGGTAGGCTAGACACACCCCAGGTTTTGGCGTTTGCCCGCGCCAGGCCATGAATGTTTCAACCTTACGTAGTTCGTCTCTTTGGTCTGGGTCATTGAGCCAACTGGGGTATGGCTCATCATCGCCTTCCCCAGCTCTGCTCCTGTGTGGCGCCTCTGCCCTTCTGCTTACGCTGTCATCACCATTCAGCGTGTCATCAGATTCCTTTTTGTGTTAATTAATTTAAAAAAATAGTGTGATCTGTAAATAATTTACTGTGTAAATAATGTAAATTTTTTAAGTGTTCTGGGGTTGTAAAATCATCTAAATGCATGGACTACTTTAGGTCTGTAATCGCCATGTCAGATGTCTAGCGTTGATGCCTTGTGGAGTTTCCTGGAGGCGTTAGTAGGTTTCCATGTCGTTGGGTACCTTTTTATTGGGATCCGGGGGGTGTTATTTGTTGAATAGGCTTAAAGCATGGTAGGAGAGGGTTGCGCATCTTTGGACTCCATGTTAATGGTGGCCTGGAGCCGGTGATGCTATCAGGATGTCTTTACAGTGAGTGGACGGGGGTAGGTATTTCCCAGGTTTGCAAAAATTTTCAGAATGTGCCATGCAGGTTCAATAATAATAACCCAGGTGTGTGGGTAGGATATTTCATGCGTGCGGATGGATATGAGGCGTATCCGCTCTCATTTAAGGATAGGTATAGGTCGAGGTGTAATAATACTATGTCCCTTGCATGCGGGATTATTTAATAAGAAAATATTTGTTAGTTTAAGTGTGGCCGCATCTCTTTATATTGAGATGTGCATTACGCTTGCTATTCTTTCTGACATACCCCTATTACTCGGGTGTTAGCATTGAGAGCCAGGGCGTAGTGAGCCCTCTCTTTAAACGCATGAAATCTATCAACCCCGATGTATATTTTGGCATGTAGTTTAGCTGTTTTTATGTGTTTATGTGTTTGTGTTGGCTAATGTTGTGAGTGACAAGGTTATGGCGGGAGAAAGGTGGTATAATGGTAGCCTGTAGGTGGTATATTGGCTATCTTGCTGGCATTATCCATCTCTGCTCCTGTCATCCTCACTTGGTCAATATCTGCTTTCTATCCGCTCTTTGGGATGGTTAAATGCGGTGACGCTGTGACGTCACGGCCTAATCTGGCCTCTTATCTCTAATGTTAAAGTAGCAAGTGAATTTGTAGTGTAACTGGTCATGTCCTGATCGCCTATGATGGTTTTGGGATTAAAATGTAAAAAGAAAGCAAGCAAGCTTGTAGTTTAACGTGACCGTTAATCGCGAGATCATGAGCCACGGGACCTCCTTTTTACGTGGAATCCGAACCACAGGACATGGCATTTCACTTCGAAAATCTCACATGCATTGACCGGGAATCGAACCCGGACCGCCTTGGTGAGAGGCATACAGCTAGACCGCTGAGCCACCACGCCCCCAAAATGTAAAAAGAGAAGTAGTTATTGGGGGGGGGTTGTTCCTTCAGAGCACCTGTCTGTATTCGCCCCTGATTAGTGAGCGCGTGTGGGAAGGACTTGGTCGTAATTGTGATTAGCGCAGCTGCGTGTGTGTGGCTATGTTCCGCTACAACATGCGGGCGGGTGGGCTGTTATCGCCTAAGTCCTATCGTGTGTCGCGTGGCTGAGTGTCAGGTGGGGCGTGTAACTTGTTATCCTTCTTG
Organism: Meconema thalassinum; assembly: GCA_946902985.2. Lineage (NCBI taxonomy): Eukaryota > Metazoa > Arthropoda > Insecta > Orthoptera > Tettigoniidae > Meconema > Meconema thalassinum. The sequence continues at coordinate 275,713,796 of OX336390.1, forward strand.
TGAACATGCTCCTATGGCCCTAAGATAATATGGCCCACAGTATCTGCATATTGCTAAATGCCAGGCCAATTGTAACATTGCTGAATTCTGTGCCAATGTATACCATTATTATTGGTATGTTTTTGTGGTCATGTCTGCATTTCATGGTCACTTCCGTTATAACAATAGTGTCTGCCGACAGCAGTGTTGCAAAGCTTCTGGAATTCGCAAGTCAGTGTTTTTGTTTTGCGTTTTGTTTGCATGTGCTTGTGTACGGGAAGCCTCTGATGTTACGTATGTCGGCTGCCGGAACGTGACTTTTGCCAATGTCCAAGTGTTGTCATTGTTTGGGATTCCGGGAGGGCCAGTGTGCTAATCTGTCCCGTTTTTGCTTACCGATGTTGTGTGCGCATTGTCTTCCGCAAGACCTCTGCCTAGTGTAACTATGTGTCATCCATATCTAGGAAGTCTATTGTGGTCCCCGTGGAGGCCTAGGATTTTCGGTACGCCCCCTTATTGGGAATTCCTGGGTCGCCAATGCCGAGGTAGGCTGTTATAGCGAGTACCCTGGGGCGAATCTATGTTCCTGTATGTGCGTTAAAGAACCCTCCTGTTATTAAAATTGTGTGGCTCAACTGCTTATGTACTTGTATGGGGCCAATTTCAGTCTAATTGGGATTCTGGATATTTGTTTTCCACGGCGTCCGATTTTTACTGGGCATTCGGACCCACGATCCCATGTAATTCTCCGTGTTTCATGTCTGCGTTGTCTGTTGGGATTTTAGCGTCCCTAGTGTGGTTTCTGATTGTGTTTTTCGCGCCAAAAATACCATTGGTTAGTTTGTTTTTGGCACGACTGTGTTGTGTGATCGTGATTTCGCACCCGCCTTGGTTTAAGGTCCTGGTGTTGCGATTTTTGTAGCGTATATACCATGGCACACGTATCGTGTATTTAAGACAGGCAGATGAAAATACGCTTTGGCGTGAAAAATTTGGGTCTTTTGGAATGCTCCTCGTACTCTAATTTCGGGAGTTATAGGGTTTTAAAACTGGCGTGAATGACTGTGTGTGCTCCAGCCAGTCCAGGCCGCTTGCAAGTCGCCTGCGCCGGTGAAGGTCGCGCACTCACGAGTGTGTTATCGCTGACTGCGATGGTGTCTAATTTCATTGACGTGTGCACTATCTGTTACTTGTCTGGCGATGTGCATATGTCCAGCACGTGTGTGTGTGGGAGCTTGATTGCTCGCTCTCTTGTTGTGAGCATGGCTTTCCGTAATGGAAAAGAACCTTCTGTAAATATATATTGTGTTCCCAAATTTTGTGTTATTGTAAGCGTGGGGTGAATATATATTTGCTAGTGGTACCCGATGTCATTATGTATGTGTGTCACCGGGCCGCTAGTTGCGTGTTTGGTGACCAGGTGTCGGAGGTGATTTTATTGTTTTGTGCGTATGCATATCTGTTAATATAACTGTCCTTTATTATTCTATCCTCCCATTGGATAGTTACCCGACCATGCATTCCTGGTATTCAGGAGGTTGCGGGTTCGAGACCGTCTTTGTCCAGGGTAAGTATTCCTGGTGCCTTTTAGGCTTGTGTCTTCGGGATAGTTTTGCTAAGTATAACTGACTGTTTTGTATGGTATTTCGTTTATTGTGTGACCTCCAAAAATAAATAGTGGTGTTTCCCCTTGAGCTGTGAGTGTTACCCCATGGCGTTTATTTTTAGTTTGAGCGCTGTTATAGGGGACAAGAGAAATTCATGCTGTAGGCAGTGTAATAAATAGCGTACGCCTATGGATCAAATATATACAGTTTAGCTTGGATAATTTGCCTTTCACGGGGGAAAAAAATTGCGTTATCCAAAATTCGGATTAAGAAAGAAAGAGTAGAGAAAATATATTATGTGACCTTGACATAATGCTTCATGCTTACCATAGCAGGTTGCCAGACGGCGGTACTTTGTAAAGATTGTAGCGTGTCAAGGAAATCTACTATTTTTCAAAAATACTGTGAGATTCTTGACTGTTTCTCTCGATTAGGGCTCTCGGCCATCCCAAGAGATTCTAGCAAATTGTAGGAACGGAACCTAGAATACCTTAGTCATTTCTACTTAGAAAGACCCGCCTAAGCTCCATGCTGTGGTTTGTTGCTTAGGCTGTATTCGGGACCGTTCTTGCCGACCCTGAGCCGCGTGGCCCAGCTGATTGGCTGCCGCTTGGCTTTGCATATTAAAAACATTGAATTGTCCAAAATATGTCCTGAATTAACCCCGATTATAATCCATTGATGGCCTAAAAAAATGCTAGGGGCCAAGAAAAAATTAGGAAGAATTTTGAATTATACAATTTTGATTTAGCCATGTTTCACTGTATATACATGAAAAATGTGCAGTTTTTGTCCGTGAGTCTCTGTGTGTCTACCGTTTACAGGGATGGAACCTGCCCTTTGTGTGTCCATTGTAGTGTTTCCTTCATGTAAAAGAGCCTACCTGTATCCGCAATTGTGGTGCAAGTAACATTGGTGTATGTTGTATTCCTGGTGAAAGTTGTTATCCCCTTCCGAGCGTCCTTGCTCGGGAAAGTGGATACTGTCGCCCTGTCACTAGGGCATAGGCCCCTGAAACCCATTGAGGTGCTTCTTTGCTATTTTCTGGAGGAATTTATAGCAAAGTATGCCTGGGCCTACTTTCACCGTAGTGCCTGGATGTTGGCCTGAATGTGGTTGTGTCTGAGGGGCTGATTGCGCTCCACGCTACCCTAGCAGTGTTTATAGGGGTGTGTGTATTCCTGACTGCCCGGCCTCGTGGGGTAGGTAATAAGATCTTTCTTCTACCCCGTGTACTGTGTGTCTGTGGCTGGTCAGTGTGCACAGGCGTGCGTTTTGCACCCTGATGGGCTGAAGGCAACACCCTCTTATGCATTTGCACCTGGGGTACACATGCTGGTGCCCGCTTCCATTCTGGCAAACTTGCCCTTTGAACTAGCGGTAAAGGCCGTTTAATTGCCTGTGATTGCCCTGGTGATGTAGTGGAGTGTAGTCTAACCGATTTCTGGCCTATGGCCACGGTAGACTCCTGCCCTTGTGTTTGCCTATGTGTGTAGGCTTGTGTGGGCTTAATGTGCTGTGGGGCGGGCTGTACGTCCTCAGTCCATGGCATATTTACCTCCCGTTTTCTCCCTGTGTTATTATGTGTGCCCGAGAGTCCTGGCGTCAACTCCCTCTCGTTCGTCCGTTCTGAGGGGGTTGGCATGGGCTCTGTTCCTCGGTTTGGCAAAATTGCCTTCCGAACCGGAGCTGAGGGGTGTGTATTGATGTGACTTTGGCCCTGCAGTGTGTTGGAGTCTAACCTGACCGTTTTCCGAACTGTGGCCACGGTGAACTCCTTCCCTTGTGTGGCAGTACGTGTCGAGTGGGACATCCTCGCAAATTGCCGGGTTAGCGTATCTACGCTTATGTCCTCTCTCGGCTGGGCGGGCGGCCCTGCCATGAACTCAAAAATGGCCTTGTTAGCCTGGAGTTCTTTAAATTCCTCCCAAATTTGGGCGTACTGCCAATTGAGGCATATGGCCTGCTCAGCGACTTTTGTGCCACTAGTCCCTATCCGTTGGTGTTCCCTGATGAGTGTTTCCCATTGTCGGCAGTGTAGTTGCCAGTGTGCCTTAATGATTTGTGTACGGAGGGTGGGGATTTTCGCTCGAATCTTGCGATTCTTAGCGCTGCGGAGTGGCCGGACAAGTGCCCTTATAATCCGCATATACTGGGCGTGCAGGAGCTGTTGGAACCTTGTGAGGTAGTCCTGTCTTGTCTCAAAGACCTTGTGCCAGGCAATTAACTCCTGGTACTCCCCAATGCTCCTCAGCACAGCTAGGCGGTATAGAGGGGCCATGCTGAATCAAGTGTATGTATATAACAAAAAAAAAACTGTGCGTGTTTCGCAATGTATTCTATCTCTGATTCTTTCGGGGTGTGGGGGGTTGGTTTAAAAAAAATCCTTGTGTAGCTAGTGTGAAGGAAAAAATACTGCCTTCTATCAAAAAAAATTCAACTTTTTCGCTTGGCTGCGTGCGGTAGGGGTCGTTTCTACTACGAGGGCTCGTTGTATGAGTCCTACCCTTACTGTGCGTAGTAGCAGCGCCTCCACCAATATGTTTTAGATCCCTTAGTTGGGGGGTTGTTTAGGGATAAAACATTAGTGTCACTGTACTAATTTGGTAGGTTGTTTCTAAATGATGGCAGCTTCCCGTAGCTGGGAGAGCTTACCAGTGTAGCGTGTTGTTTGGTGTTCAAATGCTAGGGTGTGTTCCTGCAAAGATGCAAGAGTCTACTAGGGGATGAACCTCTGAGTGCAGGCTAATAGGCCGGCCTGCCAGCTGGACGGAGTGAGTGATATAATAGACGTGCTTATGTCAGCGGCTCGCTGCTATGCAGTCGCGTGCGGGAAGTACAATGAAACCTGAGCAAGCGATTACTGGCTACTATGGTCACGGTCAATCGTGACGAGAGTCAGGAAGGGTATGAGGATGTAAAGGGGCGTGTAATTATCAAGACAAGTGTAGTTTACTGCCCATGTGTTTATTGGTCAGTGAGTGTGAAATTGTAAGTCCCTTTTAGGGGAATGTAAGTACTGATACAAGTTAAGTGTACAAGATTGTGGATGGGTGTTTACAAAGCACAGGATATCTGAACACTTGCTGAGTCTCACCTGATGATGGTAGCTGGAGCAGGGCCTTCGGCGACACACACTGTATGACAGATAATGCTCCCAAAAGGCCTCTCTTCTTATAGGTCCTGTCGTTGCTTAGTCAGCATTCCATTGACGTAGCTGCCCCAGTTAGTTGTAGTGTTAATGTTTATGAATGTGTTGCAAGTGGTTGGCTAACCTCCCGAGCTGGGTGGTCGCCTCTTGCCGTGTAAAAGTGATGTTCTGGTCTTATGATGTTTGCCAGTTGGGGTGGATTTTAGTAGATGATGGGGGGTAGCTCTCAGGGGGTACAGCCCCCCGGGCCTGTACAATATCCATGCATTTAGGAGAAAGTAGGCAATACGTTCTTTACCGAACATCTTGTTTTGTTATTACATTTTAACAAAAAGTCATAGCATATCTTTAGGCCCGTATCACACGACACTCGCTGGCAAGGAAGCTGCTGTGATCGCTGGTACAAAATCCTGTATGATTCTGTTCTCTTCGTCAGTACACCTGCTTGTATGACCGAAGTGTATCACACGCTAGCATTTTCAACGCTAAGTTGTATGAAATAAAACCGAAGGGCTGTCAACTGAGGGCATTGTTTGCAGTTCTGTCGCCTTATTAACGTAAAGCGGTCGCGAAACTTGCTTTAAATAAATTAGAAAACATGCCCGGTACTGAAAGAATGCATTCCAATCAATATTTAAGATCTAACTCTAATAATTGATTATTATTTTTTGCGTACGTGTTAATAAGAAGGGCAATAACGCAATAAAAACCTCCAGAGTGTTTTGGAAATGTGTGCAAGTGTTATTGGCTGCGTCCGCTCGCACTTTCGAAGATCCCGGGTTCAAGACTATCCAACGGCAGATTTTTAAATTCTTTTTAACTATTTTATTATACCCTCCATACCTCGTACAGCAAGATTTCAACTTGGTTTTGTTCACATTATCCACGAAGACGATAGGGAAAGTTATTTTTTGTCTCATTTAAATGGCTATTTTCCCTAAATACTGTTCAAAACCGTGGATGGATACTATTCGTTATAATTTTTATTAGCCTACTTTCGATTTTTGCAAAAAATGAAAGTAGATTTATGAGATCAACACAGGGCGAAAAAAGTGTGTCTGTCTGTGTGTGTGTGTGTGTGTGTGTGTGTGTGAGTCTGTGAGTGAGTGTGAGTATTCTGAATGTCTGTTCCCCCCTATCAATTCGAACACGGTGAACGCGAATTGAACGAAATTTGGTACAAAGGAAGCACTAGCAAAGGACACCACAGTGTCATGTTTTATATCGCCGCCATCTTTACGGAAACGTAATGGTGGCCACACAAATGTTCAAACCTTAAATCAAATTGCGACTAACCTAATCATCCGATCTCTACCAAATTTTGCAACAACTTACCTTTATGGGGGTAGCATCCTTTGGCCAAACTAATAGGTCATCAGCCTAATAGTTTGCGGATGGCGGCCATCTTTGTGTGAAAATCGATTCCCCCTATTAATTCGAACACGGTGAAACCTAATTGAACGAAATTTGGTACAGAGGTAGCACTAGCAAAGGGCACCTCAGTGTGATGTTTTATATCGCCGCCTTCTTGACGGAAACGTATTGGCTGCCACACAATTGTTCAAAGCTTAAATCCAATTACGATTAACCTAATCATCCGATCTCTACCAAATTTTGCAACAACATACCTTTATGGAGGGATCATCCTTTGACCAAACTAATAGGTCAATAGCCTAATATTTTGCGGATGGCGACAATCTTTGTGTGAAAATCGACTGTCCCTATTAATTCGAACACGGTGAAATCGAATGGAACGAAATTTGGTACAGAGGTAGCACTAGAAAAGACCACCTCAGTGTCATGTTTTATATCACCGCCATCTTGACGGAAACGTAATCGCCGCCACCCAAATGTTAAAGGCTAAAATGTAATTACGACCAAACTAATAATCTAGTCTCTACCAAATTTTGCAACAACATATCTTTATGTGGGAAGCATATTCTGACCAAACTGAAAGATCATCAGCCCAATAGTTTGCAGATGGTGGCCAAGTATGTGTGCAAATCGATTCCCCCTATCAATTCAAACACGGTGAAACCGAATTGAACGAAATTTGGTACAGAGTTAGCACTAGCAAAGGGCACCTCAGTGTCATGTTTTATATCGCCGCCATCTTGACGGAAACGGAATGACGGCCACCCAAATGTTAAAAGCTTAAATCAAATTACGACCATCCTAATAATTTGATCTCTACCAGATTTTGCAACAACATGCCTTTTTGTGGAAAGCATCTTATGACTGACTACAAGGTCATCAGCCCAATAGTTTGGAAATAGCGGCCATGTATGTGTGCAAATCCATTCCCCATATCAATTCAAACACGGTGAAACCGAATTGAATGAAATTTTTACAGAGGTAGCACTAGCAAAGGGCACCTCATATTCATGTTTAATATCCCTGTAGCACGTTGTATTTCAACATGCTACTACAACCAACATTCAATTATACTCCTTGAAAAGGACAAAGAGTTATAACAATACCCATGCATTTAGGAGAAAGTAGGCTGTATGTTCTTTACTGAACTTCTTGTTTTTTTAGTCGATTTTACCCTCCAGGTTAGGTTTTCCCACGGACTCAGCGAGGGATCCCATCATTACCGCCTGTACGGGCAGTGTCCTGTACCTTGAATTCCTCGTCCCTGGGATACAACTGGGGAGGTGGGATCAGCACCTCGCCCAGGCGGCCTCTCCTGCAAAGCGAATAGGGTCCTCTTGAGGGATGGGAAGGGAGGGGAAGATCGGGAGGGATAGGCGAGGAAGAGGGAAGGAGGCGACCGTGGCCGTACGGTAGGTAACATCCCGTCATTTGCCCGAAGGCGAAGTGGGAAACCACGGTAATCTACTTTGAGCATGGATGAGGTGGGAATCGAACCCCCTCTACTCATTTGGACCACCCGGGGCTGAGTAGACCCCGTCCCAGTCCTCATACCACTTTTCAAATTTCTTGGCAGAGCCAGGAATCGAACCCAGGACGTCCGGGGTGGCAGCTAATCTTGCTGACCACTACGCAACGGAGGCGACTCTATTCGTGATAATTAGAAATTTAATACTTCAATATTTATAATAATATGACACGTTCTGTAATTACTGCCTTACTGCGAGGCTCAGCGGTAACGTTCTTGCTTGCTGTGCCCAAGGTTGCAGGTTCGTATCTTGGCGCAGTCAGCTGGCATTCGAGGGTGCGCAAATGCGAGGGAGCCGTGTCAGTAGATTTACTGGCACGTTGAAGATCCCCTTCGGAGCAAAATTCCGGCACCCCGGCGTATCTAAGAGCCAGAGCAGTTAAAAGGGACCTAAAACTAATAATGTTATAATTATCTGTATTTACTGCATGTTTGGGGCAGATGACCTCGTAGTTCCGCCCCTTAAAACCTCACTAACTAACTATCATTGTAAGTGTATAGCAAGCGCTTTTCGCACAGACGCCGTTGAAAGAAATTATAGTTTCGGTCTGATGTATTTATTCGTGAGCCTACCCACATAACAAATCTATTTGTTATGTGGGTCGTCTGAGTGAGTCGGAGTTTTCCATTAAACAAAGGTGGTCAAAATTTCGAACACTTGCTACGTTGAATATATAGGATACCTTGCTTTCGTTCTACAGATCATTATGTCGTCGTCCAATCTGGCTGCGTACCATCGGATAAGTACGGTGCTTTTGAGGACCAAATAAAAAATCACTCTTTGGAACAGATAGATATGCGTCCATAATACATATAAACGACATTAAGCAAAAAAAAAAAAAAGAACTAGTTCAAGGTTCGAGCCTACTACAATGGGACTTCGTTGACGCTTCTCAAGCAATTCTTGATTTAGCCACCATAGCTACCGAGAACAATGGCTTATTGCTGGCACTTATTGAATCTATTCGTAGACACTTCCTGTCCAAACGTAAGAAGGTGTTATTCGGAGCTCTGATCGTTTCAATCATGCATTATATATGAGGTCATTGAAAGAACACTGCCACTATTGATTTCTACTATATTCGCGAGGATGTACTCAACGGTAAAGTTGTACAATGGACGTAAAGGAGCAGGTACTAATGTTTTTAGGATCACTGTGATATACGCGTTAGTTGGGTTGCCTTCCTCCAAAAAAATAAGGGGCTGGTGGACCACACTGTTTATAGAGATATACTCAACTGAATACATCGTTAAGTCCAAATCATTATTTGCTAAGATGTCTTATGCAAGTCAATTGATGACAACGAATTTCGGTGGACATGTTTGGCTGTGTGGTAAACCGTTAGTATTTTACCCGTTTTACTGGAGTTCTAAACCTATCAGAGTTGGGTTTCTTTGTTTGAATTTTTTACATTTATTGTTTTGTAATTAATCAGGCGTTATAAAATTAAGCGTTATAATGTGCATATTTCAATGGAAAATATATATTTAATTCAAACAACATTCTCCACCCGATCTGTACGAGATATCTAACAGAAACCAAATTAACTATGAGGGTGACAACCATGGCCAACTGGTTGCGAGCTGCGCACCGGCCTGCACGTTGGAACAGCTTTACTTGAAAAGTTTCCTTCTATGGCCGCTAGAATGCACTCGCCCTCTTAGGATTATCTTATGCGAAACTTTTCCGCCAGATGTCATGACTGGCCTATCTGGGACTCCATTGGTTTGCCTACCGTTGGCATTCAATACGCATCGAATTTAAAGAATGACAAGTTGATAATACGATATTTTTCTATTCTAAAGTGTGTGTAACAGCCTGTTGTATGATATTTGAAAAAAGTTATTTCAGCTAAAGAACAAAACGATCCCACATTGTACCTGTACTCTATCTGTTGGTGCTAGTTCAAGTTATTAATTAATACTTTTATTGCAGGCAAATAGCAATCGAAAATAAAGAATGCACATGTACACTAAAATTGCACTCTGGCGATTTGAATTGCATAGTCTTTGATTGTTTCTTTTACTACAGAGCTCTAAGTGGTACCGTTCACATGCTTGTCCACATAGTTGGTATACACACGTCACTGTAGGGTCATGGAAATATTTGTTAATACAATTAAGGTGGTGAAAACCATGGACAGCCAGACGTGAAAACACATGCCTCAACTTTAAGTTGGATGTTGCCCACGTCCGGTCGATCATGTCTCCAGTTCCATCAAATTCTTGAGATATGTCTTCTCTTTATTTCTTCATTGACGGTAGTAGTCTTTTCGAGGCTCTGTTGTTTGGTACAGGTAAATAGTTTCTAAGTTCTTCAACCAAGAAATGATTCTATTATACTCCTTGATGAAGACAAAGAGTTATAACTATACCCATTAATTTAGGAGAAAGTAGGCTTTATGTTCTTTGCTGAACATCTTGTTGTTGCTGTAATATTTACGAACTGCGAACGACGCAGACACACAATGGGGCTATTTATGTTAAAGAAAAATGAATAATGAAGCACCTTACATATGTGCGTTATTTATTTCGGTACTTACATACTTTCAAGTAGATCATGCCATATTTATGGTAAACCACCTGTACAAGAGTAGTTGTTAATTGATCTAGAGGATTCGCGGTGTTTTAACTAGTAGTTGTTGAACAATTCAGTCCCGTGTGCTTACGTGTGTATAAGATTTGTCCGATAACCTGTGTGATTGTTCGATGTGTATTAGTGTTTGTATTCGTCATTGAGACTGATTTTGGGAAGCAGATGGTCATTACGGTAAGTCAGAAACTATCTCGTAGTTTTCCTGGAGTTGAAATGGATAACTATAGAAAACTCCTTCTAGGATGACTGAGGTGAGAATTGAACCCATCTCTTGTCACTTTAGCATCATCACAAGGTTCAGTGTACCCCGTTCTACTCCCATACCAGAGTTCCATTTCTTGACAATTGGGAAAAACGTCCAGGATCTTTGGGACTGAAGTTTCAATACTACGGAAGGCAGTAGTTATTACCTAGCTACTAAATTTACTGATTATGCCTCTAACTTTCTACGCTCTTTCAAATGTCAACCGGCTGCACTAGGATTCTATCGCATAACCTAATATGCATAGCACGTGGGAACCACACCGCTACAAAACGCAGCTGGTCAATAAGACTTTCCTTTAGGTAACCCTAATAGAAGCATCAGCAACTATAGGATGAATCAATTGTGAAAGTCATCTATGGTTTGGCTCCACATGTCGCAAATTTATCTCAAGAAGTATAGTGGCTGGCCGACAATAGATTCACCATGCGTGGCATTAACTAGGATTGGCGATGTCGTAAACAAGACTCAGTACGCCTACGCCATTTATATACAGAGGTGTACAGTTTGTCGCAGGTTAGCTAGTTCTCCCAGATCACAAGGAAGCAGGTCCCAAGACGGGCCGAGTTGGCTGGCTATGAATAATTCGCCAGTATGCTTCCACAGTGGGCTGCACGCTAATATCAGATGAAACGGCAGTGTTCTGCACGCTTCGATACGGGAATAAATTACTCGGAGTAAGAGAAGGAATCTCGCCCGCGCCTCACCGCACTTTAGCAGATACTCTCGGAGTTATCATTGAGTGGAGTATTAACTAAATGTCACATTAGGGAATGAGGTATTATATCCTCCTGGCTCTGTAGCCCAGCAAGCCCAAGCAATGCAAAAATTCATCAATAACATTAAAAGGCCACGGAAGGTACGATAGTGAGGGGAATCAAAGCGAAAATCAAAATCCAAGTCAGTCAAAAGCAAAATAAGGAAGGGCAATGTTAAAAACTAAAACTACAACAGAAGCATTATAAAATACCAAGTGAAAGTATAGAACTAAGTCAAAGTCGAAGACAATATGGAAATGTCAAAAGCAATATGAAAGTCAAAGTTAAAAACAAAACAAAAATTACGAGCCTTACAGTAGTCGCATATGATGTGTAACATGTGACATGTTATCCTACTATGTGTCTGCCGGGAGCGCAAATCCCTTGTTAGTTAGTTAGTTATTGTTGTTTTAAGGAGCGGAACTACGAGGTCATCTGCCCCTAATCCCTTGTTAACAGTGAACTCTGTGAGTCATTGAAATAACTACTTGTAAAACTCCAGTGCCAATGATTTATTGTAGGAATATGTTTAATGGGGCCTCCAAACCTTGAAGTAAACCGTATGCGATATACATTGCACATAGGGCTGTATGCTCGTTGACAGTACCTCGAATGCTTACATTAAATAAGAATACAGCAAAAGTATGAAGATTTAATAAATCGTAATTGTTTTCAGCAAATATGATATAATGAATATTTTCACACCAAAGAACGACAACTTGAAGATGATTTATTGTAGGAATATCTTTAATGGTGCCTCCAAACCTTGAAGAAAACAGTATGCGATATACATTCCACATAGCCAAATGGCCGACAGTGCGTCGTGGTACCGATCTCCGCCACCGCGCACGCTCATTGTTTCCGTCCCAATTCCGTCCCTTTACCAAAATCACTCACACAAAAAATATCCAGCTACCGAATGTTACACATCAGAAACAAAATCTAAGGTGAAGTCGAATTGGGGAGTGTTATGCCATAGTGAACTAAGTGACTCAATAGCAGTTTTGAGATAAATGGCTTTGAAGTTTACAGCTCCAATACATTTTAATAGCCAACCTGCAGTCAGCGATACCACGGTAGCCGAAACAAATATCGATTCGACTTGGTTCATTACGGCAGCTCACAATGAACACGTATATCAGTCATATAGCGCACTTACCTTGATTTTTTTAAATGTCACTTAGTTCACTATGGCATAACACTCTCCAAATAACAAGATAAACAAAATGACAAACTAAGTAAAAAAAAAGCCGAAGTCAAAAATAACAACATTAACTAAAGCAAAGTCAAAAACAGTATATGAGTCAGAGGGGTAAATGTCTCATTGTAAAATGATTCACTGAACTAAAACACAAAGTATTCACGTCAAAATATTACCTAGGATGAGAATTAGGCGTTCAAAGATGGCGGAAAATTTCCGAATCTCCTTTCTTTAAATACTGCTCAACATTCTTCTTTGGTCTTTAAAATTCAGTGGATTTTTTCATAACTCAAACTCTATGATGGTTGGTTCCTCAGTTTAAGGGCTGCCACAACGCGGTCATGTAGCCCCGTGTATTTTGAGTATGTGTATATTCTGTCTGATAACCGGTGTTAATTGTGATGGCTGTATTAGTGTGTGTTAGGCCTATCTGTTTCTAATTCAAGTAAGGACTGCAGACATTCAATTTTCAAGTAGCTCCTTCATTTGATACCAAACGCCACCGCCGACAACTAGTTCTGAACTTGGTTACTAGATACCACCGCAGTCGGCTCCTGGTGACGAACGTTGGAATCTAAGAGCGTTAGTCAAATCTAACCTATAATTTAGCTTCGCACAACTGTAATTAGTGGAAGGTTCGTTTACATGCCATAAATCTATGACATGGGACCGGCGCGGCTTTACTTCCCCTCCGAAGGAAGGCATAATGAGGGATTTTTAACGCTCTTAAAAAATCCGACGACTTCAGCCGGGTTTGAACTCGCGACCTTGGGTATAGAAGCTCAGCATGCTACCAACTACGCCACCGAAGCCGCCTCAAACTCTATGAGTAATGGGCAAATCCTCGAGATAATCCAATTAATTAATTGATAACATTCTGTCGATTAACACGTATTTATGTTCATATTTTCAGAATGGTGTTGGAGGGCTGCGACTATTTGTGGGGGACATTGTGGCTTTGTGTAGTGATTGGTGCTACTACTGTGTTGTATTTATGACTGACTTGATTAACATGGATCTGATGATGTTTGCTTGACGAACGAAACATGCCATCCTTGTACCCTTCCCACTAGTAATCTGTGCAAATAATAATTAAGCACATTGGTATCATGAAATAGAAGATGACTTAAAGCAATTAGGGATCAACAAGCAAATGATAGAAGACAGAGAAAATTTCAGAAACAAAATTAAGAACGCCAAATATTTAGTAAGTGAAAGGAAGAAGATAGGAACATTGTGGACGGAACAAAGGAAACAGGAGCACATTCAAAGGATGAAGAGATTTTGGGAAGAGAAGAAGGGAAAGAAGTGAAAATTGTGACATCATGAGATATTTAAGTTCAAACACTGTCCAGAAGGGCAAAAATGATGTAATAATAATAATTAAGCAAATACACATTTATTTCAGGGAAAGTATTATATTCCCTGGGTAATTTAAATGGTCAAAAATACGCGTTGACCAAACAAAGAGCTATCAATTAATTATTGCTGCCGGCCCCGTAGAGTTAGGGTAACGGGCCTGCCGCTCACCCGGAGGCCCCAGGTTCGATTCCCGGCTCCGTCTGGGATTTTAGAAACTGACGTGAGGGCTGGGTCGGGGTGCACTCAGCCTCGTGAGAAAATTGAGTAGCTGTCTGACAGTCACGAAAACCAAGATTAACGGCCGAGGGGATCCGACACGCTGACCAAGCGTCACCCCAATATCTGCAGGCCAAACGGCTGGGCAGCAGTCGCTTGGCAGGCCTAGGCCCTTCATGCGCTGTAGTGCCAGGGGTTATTAATTAAATATTGCTAATTAGGGAACACTAAAAATGTCTTCGAAGATTTTTTAATCAAATTGTGTTTTCATAAAACGCAAATAGAATATACTGTAATAATTAACACCTGACATTTTAATAGAATAAAAAAAAACTTTCTTCGGCTTTTCCCAATTAATTGGGGTCGCCGGAGCCAACCAGGCTCATTTTGGATTTGGCCGGTGATTTAAGGCCGGATGCCCTTCCTGATGCCATGTGATTTTCAAGGTGAAAATTCCACCCCACTGTCACCGGGATTTGAACCCAGGCCGTCCGGGTGAAACGCGAGAAGCAAGCCACTACGCCATCACGCTCCCCTGACATTTTAATAGAATACAACATAAAATTGAATATAGTACATTATGCAACGAGCCTATAATGGCTATAATGACACGAGTATTTTTATAAAACGAGCGTATGCGAGTTTTATAATTTCCATACGAGTGTCTTAATTACCATTATAGGCGAGTTGCATACGACTGTTTATGTTCGATGATAATTATAACTTTATTATATGTTTTAACATAAATATTCATAAATATCTGTTCAGTCACTAGAATGTTGTGATCGGGTGCTGCGGTGGGTAGTATATCTCTGTTTTCCAAGCTCTCTGGACAACCGACGCATGCGCTCTGTGTGCTTCAATGCCATATGTTCAGATTGTCCTCCAGTATTCAGTAAAACTGTCTCCGAAGTCGTTTCAAAACCACGCGCTGTGTAGAAATTGAATTTGGGGATATTAAGGTACAGTGCCATTTCTTGTCTCATATTCACCAGTTTATTTACGCGAACATATGGACGGTGCAATTTAGGTAATTTATATAGACATGTTGGATTTTGAGCGCATGCGCGAAGGTATCCTTATGTAATAGGTCACACAACTGTTTCTTGAGCTCTGATTGGTGGGACAAACTGTTTCATAATGAAAAATAGTGTTATAATGAGCCTCATTATGATACAGTTTTCTGACACATAATAGTTAGGGTCGAACATAAAATACATTATTGTTTGGACAATGACCAGTAGTGCCTCATTAAAATCATTCTGATTAATACGATGGCTTAAGAAGAGATGTGTACCATTCAAATCATACTATGAACAATATTCTCTGTTGGACAATGTCGTTATTTTTATTACTTCACTTTCTTTAGTTTAATATCATAAACAGTGGCTTCGGTGGCGTAGTTGGTAGCCTGCTGAGCTTCTATGCCCAAGGTCGCGGGTTCAAACCCGGCCGAAGTCACCACATTTTTAAGGGCATGAAAAATTCCTCGGTATGTCTTCCTTAGGATTGGAAGTAAAGCCGGCGATCCCATGTTAGATTTATGGCATGTAAAATAACCTTCCACTAATTAAACTTGTGTGAAGCTAAATTATAGGTTTGATTTGAATAACGCTCTTAGGTTCCAACGTTCGTCACCAGGAGCTGACTGCAGTGGCATCTAGTAACCAAATTCAGAACTAGTTGTCGTTGACGTTGGCGTTTGGCAGCAAAAGTAGGAACTACTTGAAAATTGTATGTCTGCAGTCCTTACTTAAATTAGATATCTAACCTCCTTGAATAGCATAGTGATTCAAGGAACAATGAAATTTTCCATGCAAGTTACCCTCTGGGTGTCAAATTACAAAGCTTGCACCCGGCACCCGAGGCCATACGATATTATTATTATTATTATTATTATTATTATTATTATTATTATTATTATTATTGTTACTTAAATTAAAAACAGATAATACACACTAATACATCCATCACAATTAACACCGGTCATCAGACATATTCTACACACAACCAAAGTACACGGGGCTACATGACCGCGTTGTCGCAGCCTATAAACTGAGGAACCAACCAACCAACCAATACCATAATCGGATGCTTCAGTTTCATTTACAAGTTTATTTGAAAAATTAGGTAACAAGAGATTTCAAGAGGGGTATGTGAATTCGATGTTCAGCTCAACAATGACCATCATCATCAGACCTTTCTCGATTGGAATATTGCTGCAGGGTGAAACCAGGAGACCGCATATTTATCATTCTGGCGTTAGGTGCTCCGTATGTTGCTTAAAACCCTCGTAATATCAGTTGAAAGATGGCTGGTCACACAGAAACATGGTCAAACGTGGAAATGCGTACTTTGGAGCTAGTGTTTGCTTCTGAAGGGGACCTCATCGGCATCATGTTGAGGTGTACGGTGCGAATGTCACGTCACGGAAGCAGGTTTGACATTGGTGCACTGAGCTCAAGAACGTAGGATGATTGTGAACGATAAACAATAATACACGTGCTTGATCTACGAAAAAAAAGTACCCAGTAAGTCGAATAACCCAACGTAGAATTAATCACCACTGTGCTATAAAATCCACCCTTTGTCAAATGGACACAAAACAAACCTCTACCGACAAGGAACGATTCTAAATTTTATAACCACCCCTTTAAAGCGATCGCAGTGGGGATTTATATAACATATCAGCATGAATAGATTGCCTGGGGCCACACATCTCTCTCTTCCTCTCGCTGCGTGGAATGAAGTAGAACATGTAAAGTGTTTTAATGGATGTGGTTTTTGCCAGGCTAGCTATGAAGAGAGTAAACTCACTCTGTATTGTTCGAATAAAAAATGAATGAATGGAATTCTGCTGTTCCGATTGACATGAGGCAGTCACGTTGCTATGGTGATATCACGGCCTTAATTAGATTAAATAAGCATTGTAAAATGCTACAATATGAGGAGGTTTAAAACAAATAGCAGTTTGCTCTCAAATCAGTTTATATATAAAACCCTTTTGGTGTACTAGGAACATCGTCAGCTATAGATTTAATTTTCACTTGACATTTAGATAGGTGTTACCAAATTTATATAAAGCGTTGATCCCATACCATTGTTACTTGTTAAACCTTGGAGCAAAATTCAGACGTGAACTGCAAGATATACGATACACTGTAAGGCGGGCTTGCAGAAAGAGTTAAATGCCTTTACGATAGCTTTTTAAAATGTCCGTACAGCCTCTATACATAAATGGCGGAACCTGAAATATTCTGCCATTGTGGGATAATAGAAGGTTTTAAGTGATTCTTGAATAATAATTCAGAAAGTCGATTGTTTTAAAGAAAATCACGAAATTTCAGTAATCAGTTCCCCTAAAACAAATTAGGATCATCTACGGTTCACGACCTCCTCCTGCAAATTTGGCCTCGTACGATCTGTCATGGATAGGTTTATCTAAATTGTACTCTCAGAAGATCCAATATCAACGTAAAAAGTGGGGATAGATGGCCTCGTAGTTCCGTTCCTTAAAACTACAATAACTAACTAACGTAAAAGTGCTGCGCTGAATACTCTTATTGATTTTCCTGTATTATGTTTATTATCTACAATGTTTGAATACCGATTAAGGAGTTTGAAATTGTTATCCTATATAACAATGCTTGCCATAAACGAGGAGTCATTTAGCTCATCACATGGTACATAAATTTAATGAAAGGGGAGAATTGAGATGGAAATGATTAGTAGAATACACTCAGAGTGTGTGAGGTATAACAAGGCAACTGGGAACATACGACTCCTTAGATCAGGAAGAGCCGAATAACGTGAAAAAACGTGTAGTAAAATGTGATGTGTGTGGGAAAACACCAAAAAAGGTACGTCGCGTTCGGCAAGCTACTACTATACGCAGGGGCGTATATACATTTTTCAGGGGGGGGGGGGGGGCTGACTATCCTGGAAAATTGTGAGTATTCTCAGGTGATTGTCACCGCAAAATACCCAGAAATATCATACACTATCTTAGAGCATATAACTTTGTGTAATTATTTTAGATAAGATTCAAAGTTTATAAAGTGTAAAATACAACACAACACACAAATAACATTTTATACTCAATGAATTTTCTATTATGATCTATGGAGTATGAATGGCAAACATCTAAATAATTGTCAATTTACTAACCAGGTAAACTATTTTTTTTTTAGAAGTTGATAATTTATTTCTCAAAAGTACCGTAAGTTACTGTGGAATTCACAGTTTTGCCTCACAAGGCCGAGTGTACCCCTTTCCAGCCCTCAGACTAGAATTAAAATTTCTTGGCAGAGCCGGGAATCGAATTCGGAGGTCCGGGGTGGCAGCCAAGAATGCTAGCCACTACACCACGAGTTAGTAAAATTTCAATCTTAATATTGTTTATTACTTAGCCAATAAGATAAGATTAGGGTACAACCAAATTTACAATTATTTAATGCTGTTACCAAAGCAACACTTTCTTAATTTATATTGGCTTTTTTCGGGGGGGAGGGGAGCTGGATCCCCCTCAGCATCCCCCTTATATATACCCCCGACTATACGCAAACCCAGTAACCGGAAAACGATACGTGGCAAACTGGTTTTGTGTCTAAACATCAACAAACGACGGGTTCCGTGGCTTAGCGGTCACGTTCTCGCCTGCTATTGCCAAGGTTGCAGGATCGAATCCAGGCGCAGTCTGCTGGTATTTAGGAAGTCATGTTGGTAGGTTTACTGTCGAGATAAAAAAAAACCTCTTCCAGCCAAACTACCAACAGCACGCCGTCTCTATGAGCCTCAGTAGTTAAAACGGGCCATAAAACTATTATTATTATTATTATTATTATTATGGTTTAAACATCAACAAATCTGAGAAATTTAAACAAGAAGACACGTAACTGACATGTAGCCAGCTGGTATCCAGGTAAAGGTCACGGAGGCAGGCCATGAGGTGATCAATCTCGCGGAGAGGGAGGGAACCTACCCAAAAGGTTTCCGTCCGTTGACACGTGACCCTTGAAACTCTATTGCCAGACTGCTTACATAGATAAGCCTCTCACAAAGTAATTGCAATGACATGGATGTTTGGAAGAAGCAATCGCCATACGCCGATCCATCACGGACATCATTTGTTTATTTATTTTGTTATGCTGCACATCTTAGTGCAAACACGAAGCAATAGGATGTACTATCCTGCCAGTGAATTGTTGCCGGTGGCGGAAATCGGAACTAACACGCTCCGACCAGCCACACACCTGCGATAGACGTGCAGCCGTCACCAGCGAAACCTCATCGCATATCATTTGTGTGCATGATTCGTGCTGGAGCGTGCGCTGTGCGGTGTGTTCTCATTGTATGACTGTACATGCATTCCCCTCTTGCTCCGCACCCGCTCGCGGCAGCCATAACGCGGCGAGATGACGTAATGTATACACAACAGTCCCACTCCACGTCTAGCGGTAACAATTCCCTGGTAGGGTAGCACGATTGTAGTCTGCTATGCTTGTTTACATCATTTGATTTGCTACACCGTGGACGTTTACGGTACGTTTTTCAAGTGTTGGGACGCTTCCTGCCCTGGGACAACAAGAGTTACCGACATCCTGGCCAGACCCCACCAACCCTATATGAAAATTACTATTTTTCATGGAACCATGAGTCATATGGTGCCATTATAGAGTGTTTTGCTGTAATTATTATTAGAACTGGTAAAAAATCGATGTTTGGTTAATCAATTAATGGAATAGTTTGAAACTAATCGAAAACGGTCAATCGATTAATTGACTAACCGAATAATAGAATAATCGGCCAACCGAAGAATCGATTAATTGATTTTTTTTCGTGTGGCCTCCTGAGAGGCCGAGTGCAGGTCTTTCTAGGCGACGCCCGTGCGCGTCGGGATGAGAGATGGAATGGATTAAGATGAATGAAACTGGGCAATGATGTGTAAGGAAGCGGCCGTGGCCTGTCAGTAGGTACCGTCCCAGTATTTGCCTGGTGTTGAAAATGGGAAACCACGGAAAACCATTTCAAGGACGGCCGATGGTGGGGCTCGAACCCACGCGTCTACCGAGTCAGCAGAGAGCTTGGCCTCATGACCTAACGCTGCGCTTTAGCCAGCGTAGCCACTGCTGTCGGTGATTAATTGATGAGTAGACACGAGATAAGAAAATAAGTTTAAATGAGAGGTCATTGCTAAGTTGAATCACGCTTATTTTTGGAATGATGTACAGAATTCTTTCAAAGTTACTTTCTTCCTAAATATACTCGTACAAAGTATCATTCCTTTTTTATGTTAGAAATAACCAAATAAAATTCAGTGACAGTTCAAGGACAAACATCAATCAAATTGGGAAGTGTTTAAGAAAGCGAAACGTTATGAGCAGAGATTTTGATTTCTTGCTCAATGTTTACAGGCGGCTTCGTCGGATTTTTTATGAGCGTTAAAAATCTCTCGGTATGCCTTCCTTCGGAGGGGAAGTAAAGCCGGTGGTCCCATGTCATAGATTTATGGGATGTTAAAGAACCTTCCACTAATTACACCTGTGCGAAGCTAAATTGTATAGGTTAAGATTGTAAAGAACGCTCTTAGGTCCCTACGTTCGTTGCCAAGAGCCGACTGCGGTGACGTCTGGTAGGCAAGTTGTGAACTAGTATTCGTTGACGGTGGCGTTTGGCGTCAAAAGTAGGAACTACTTGAAAATTGATCGTCTGCAGTCCTTACTTGAAATAAAACAGATAACACAAACTAATACAGTCATAACAATTAACACCGGTTATCAGACAGATTCTACACACACCCAAAGTACACGGGGCTACATGACCGCGTTGTCACAGCCCCTAAACTTAAGAACCAACCAACCATCAATGTTTACAATTTAGGACAGGAACTTTTTTTTTACTTTGTTTTAGCATAGTTTTACAAAAATGGTACATTATTTGAAAATATGGTATAGTACAACACATTCTAATTAATTAAATGTGTGCTTTGCTTCAATGCGAGCATAGTGAGAGGAGTGAAGTACATCGATTAATGGACAAAATAATAATAAATCAATTATTCGACCAACCGATTAATCGATAAACGACCAATCGATTAAAAGGGCAGTCGTTTAAAAGTTATTTCTTGCAATTAATCAATTTTTATCCTATTTTCATTTATGAATAAATAGGCTCATGTCATCACATTTGTCCGTGTGTGTGTGCATGTGTGTGTGTTTCCCCAAAATAACTTCTAAACGGCCGGAGAGATTTCAATGAAACTCGATGAGGTCATAGCACCATTTTGGCCGACTACGACCGTTCCCTTTAAAATTTATTACGTCTCACCAATCCAACATGGCGGTTGTGCGAAATATTTTACTGGCATTCTATATCCTCAAAACTATGACAGGTATCTCCTTGATATTTTGTACGGTAATATAGGGCACTACTATAAGTTTACCTATGACAGTTTCAAAAACCTGTTAACTACAAAACGAACATGGCGGCGTAGCAAAGTTGAAATATTTAAATAGATTTTTCTCCCGATTCAACCATCCAACCGTAGTGAAACTTGGTACAGTAAATGTCTATACACATTGCAATGCTCTGGTATCTAATTTTGTTCAATTTATTAAATAACCTCAACATGACGGTTGTGCGCAATTTTCGAATTAAGTTTTTATTTCTTGTGTATTAATCATGCGATTGAAGTGAACGTTTGTATAATGAACCTACGCAATAATCGTCATCTAATCCCTATATCCCTATATATATATTATAATTGCGAAAGTCTGTCTGTGTGTGTGTGTTAGTTTGTTACCTCTTGACACTAAAACGGCTGGACGGATTTGGATGAAATTTGAAATGGAGACAGCTTATACCCTGGGATAACATATAGGCTGCCTTTCATCCGGAAATAAATCATTGTTCCCTTGGAACGGGCAACATAACTGAAAAGTCACCAAAAATACTCAACCAGGACAAAATATCGAAGTTGTCGCATAAAGACCGGGCAAAGCTCATTTTACGCCCCTCGATGCAAGAAACAATACTCGGTGTGTCCCTACGGGACACCGAAAACCACTTTTTAAGGCCCTAAAACCAACAGTTTCAAAGATATTCGCAGAAAACTATCTTCACTCTAATAAACTGATGAACTAATGGCAAGTCCGTTTCCATATCAACAGAGCTTCAAGGTATGACATCCGATTGTCTATATATCCCTGTAGGAGGTAATGCCAGTCCTTTTATTATCTTTTTCAAGATATATAATATATAAACACAATAAGAACAGGTTAGCGCACCTGCTTCTCATCCGGAGGCCCCGGGTTCGATTCCCGGCTCCGTCAGAGATTTTAGACACTGACGTGAGGGCTGCAACGGATGCACTCAGCTTCGTGAGGACAATTGAGTAGCTGGCTGATAGTGAGGCAGCACCCCAGGCACGAAGAATAAGATTAACGGCCGAGGGGACACGATGCACTGACCACGGGTCACCACAATATCTGTAGGCTAAAGGGCTGGGAAGCGGTCGCATGATAGGCCAAGGCCTTTCATGAACTGTAGTGCCAGGGGTAAAAAAATAGGGAAAGCGCCTTCTAATACCACTTTTAATTTTTAAACACTACAGTAGCGGCTACTAAATAAATGTAGCGATATAGCTACGTTCAATTTCATAAACACTGGGCTCACAAATCCCGTATAGTTAAGTACAAATGTCAGTCTGGTCGTTATTTCAGTAGCAACGAAGCTCTGTGGCGGCTATTGCCGTTTCCGTAACACTTAAGGCATCCCGCCGTCACATACCTCAATGTGCACTTACAAAATTGTGAACCAGTCTATTTTACTGAAAGGAATTTCTACGAGCGAGTATCCACTTCGGAAAAAAACACACCCACTACCCTTTCCAAAATTTACACAAGACATGATTTTTGAAGCACCCTTCTGTATGTTAAGGTAGAGAAATATACCACATGGAAAGATACAATAAAATATTGGCAAATCTGAGTTCAAGGAACTACTGTTCAGAATAGGCTTTCGGTACAGGTTATGCGGCCCATGTTCGTAACACGGAATGTTTTCCTTTGACAATGCATCTGCACCATGTTCGAGGGCAACGCATTTCGAAGATCTCTAAAAACATAATAATCAGGAAATTGGAGAAAAACTTAACGTGGGAGCGAAGATTCAAGGAGAAATAATTTCATCTCTGAGATTTGCTGATGACATCGTCATCCTGGCGATACGCCAGAGGATTTGAATGAGTTTTTGAATGGTATGGGCTCCGCCTTGAAGAAAGAATTCATTATAAAAATCAATAAATGTAAAACAAAATTAATGGAATGCAGCCGAAATAATTGAGAAACCTCTATGGACATTAAATTGGCAGGTGAAACGCTACGGGAAGTAGGAGACTTCTGTTACTTTGGAAGCAAAATATCCAGTGATGGACGAAGCAAAGAGGATATAAAACGTAGATTGGCTCAGGAAAGGGAAGCATTTCTACAGAAAAGGAATCTGTTGACATCGAATATACATTTAGGTATTAGGAAGTCATTTTTGAAAGCTTTAGTCTGGAGCGTCACACTATAAGGAAGTGAAACTTGGACTAATGGTGCAGCAGAAGAGAGGACAATTGAAGCGTTTGAAATGTCGTGTTACAGGAGAATTATGATCAAATGAGTAGATATGGTACTAAATAAAAATGTATTAAGACGAGTGGGAGGGGAGTGATGTTTCTGGCGACTGATAATAAAGAGAAGAGATAGGTTGATAGGACACATATTAAGCTACCCAGGAATAGCAAGCTTAGTTATGGATGGGAGGATAGAGGACAAGAACTGTAGGGGTAGACCAGGATTAAACAGATTGCCTCTGATGTAGGGTTTGGTAGCTACTGTACGTAGAGAGGAAACGATTAGCTCAGGAGAGGGAGACATGGATGGCTGCATCAAACCAGTCAAAAAACTGAAGACTCAAACAACATCAATCAGGAATTTTAATTACTTACAGAAGCATGTGAGTCAAAAGGGTTGTTGGAAAATTTCAATCCCTGGGATGTAACACTGGAAGAGACTGCATAATGTACATCAGCGGCCAAGATGAGAGATATTTTACTATAGGTCTATTAATAGCGACATGTTGACGTTCAAATCATCAATAAGTGTGGCAAAATTACACCTAGAATAGCTTAAGGAAAAATACTTTTAATTCCCCATATTCCGATAGATTTGCCATTCCAGTGGGCAAGAGTGCAGTTCCCTCTTCAAACAATATTCGCTATTTCTATTAACAAAGCGCAATGACACACACTTAACATCAGCAGGTGTACATTTAGACAAAACATTTTTTTCCCATGGGCAACTGTATGTGGCGTGCTTGCGAGTATCTGGACAACAAAATCGTTATGTCTCAGCAGAAGATGGCAAAACCAAAAACGTAATTTTCAAATGTATTCACTTAATGTGTCATCGTACCCTGCAGACTTTCACAACCCTATAAAATTCCCACTTTGCTGCTCATATCATAATACTGTATGTATTAGAATTAGAATGGGCCCACCTGTAGCCGCGATTGCTGTAATAGAATAGACCAATTATCATCCACATTGTCTTGATCGCGAGCGAAGCCGCGGGTACCTGCTAGTAGTACATAAATCTATGGCCTACATAATATGTAATAATCCAACATGGTGACCATCCAAAATATTTAGAGGATTCTCAATATCTATTAATCTATGACAGCAATCAAACTGAAATTTTGTATGTTGATAGAAGCCACGATCATAAGCTCACCTATGGGACTTTCAATGTCCCGGTGAGCGCAAATCCAACATGGCGGTGCCACGGTATAAATATTTAAATGGGCGTTTCTCACAATTTAGCCATCTGAGCGCAGTGAAACTTGGCACGGTAAATCCTTATACAAATTTTAATACCTTGGCATCTAATTTATTTGGATTGCTTTCATAACCACAAGATGGAAGCTGTGCGAAATTTTTAAACCTTGATTTCATTTCTTGTGTCTTAGGACAAGAAATGCGATTGAAGTCTGAATACTACACCTACACAATAATCTTCATAAAATAGTACATAACTCTGTTTCAGGAGGAATAGTAAATATTTTATGAGGTGGTAGTATAGATGAATTTCAATAAAAAACATATTACATGAGTCCCAATTGTATTGCGTACCGATATACAGCTGTATTTACAGTATATACAGTATATACGGTATTTAACCGAAACAAATGTAATTCCAAGGCAAATGAGGACGTTCAAAGTTGATTTTCAAAATTTCCACCACCAATTTCAATGCATTTTGCACTTCTCTTGATAACACCCCGTGTAGCTCTTCGGAGGGCGTCTTGGCGTTATTTTATGAGGGTTGCACTATGCATAATCCGAACGACCAACTCGGTTCTTGTGTTAAGTTTTCCTTGTAGACTTCGCTTTTCAACCATCCCAACTGGCAAAAATCCAAAAGGGTAAGGTCCGGGAACCTTGGTGGCCAAGAAACGTGTCCATATCTCCCGATCCATCTTCTGGTAAATGTTAGGTTTAGATGTTGTATCACCATATCGACAGCTGGGAACTGCACCAGAGTCACGCAGTGTATTGTAAACACTCTTGAATCTGGTCGTCTATGGTTAGGAAATCGTATTCCGTATTCTCTACAAGCAGCAGCAGCGTTTCCATTACAAATCCCATACACAAATAACCAAATACCATATCGGCATACTCAGCATGTGTAAAAACGTGAGGCATTTTCAACGATACAGTACAGACAACTTGGTCAACAAAGCACACTGACAGGTGAACACATTCAATGGAAACTAAAGCACAACTTCACAACGTGAACAATAAAACACGACTGTTGACAATCGTTAAACACGCCCATAGTAACCGGTGTCCGAACACATGAAACGACAACTGCCCTGGTTACATGCCAACATCTGTATCTCGGTACACAATACAAATGGGACACATGTACATGTTGTATGGAATTTCTTATTGCAATTCATCTATACTACCACCTCCTAAAATATTTACTAATCCTCCTGAAACACCCGGTATAAAAATCCAACATGGCGACAATCCGAAATATTTTGATGGTTCTCAATAACTACGAATCTATTACAGCAATCAAACTGAAATTTTGCATATTGATAGAGGCAATTAACATAAGTAGGTTATATAAAAATAGGCTTTAGTTCTTCGCGGAACTACTTGTTCTGCTTCGATTAATCGATTAAAAGTATCAACTGTAGTAATTATTAGGGTCAAGGGTCGATGTAAGGGCACCGGACTTCGCAT
This sequence comes from Meconema thalassinum, assembly GCA_946902985.2. NCBI lineage: Eukaryota > Metazoa > Arthropoda > Insecta > Orthoptera > Tettigoniidae > Meconema > Meconema thalassinum. Next base: position 275,740,125 of record OX336390.1, read on the forward strand.
TAGGAACCGTATGTCTCGAGGGAGAGTGGAAAAACATTCTCAGGATCACCACTGTCAGCACTGGGATTCCAACTCCCTATTGCACTTGATGTGACTACAGTAGCTACTCTGCTGTATACCATGTTTCAACTTTGGCTTCACTCCACGTTTGACCAGAATGTTCGAGCGGGGACAGACAAGGGACTATATCATGTTATATACGTACTGTATGTAGGCACCAAGCGAAATAATGCATTTGAGAGGAAGTGCAGCTAGAGTGCTCGTTATGTGACGGACGGTACTTCACGTCATGAATCATACAGCAAACACGCTTGCTTGTTCTATTTGTACGAAGCCGTGCCAGCTTCAACACGACATCTCTTCATGTGGAAACTGGAATTCAAAACAACTCAAGCGCTTTGAAGATGTCGCTGTCTTGTCATTCTGTTTGACTCTCCGGTGGCCGCGCTCGAAAATGTAACGCCAGTGGATTACAATCGAAGGCCAATTTTTATTGGGTATTTCATTAGCTATCTTTGGTTTAAAAGTTTTGATTTTGAATTTTATATGAAGTATGAAGTGTGATAAATATACTAACCATAGACAAATAAATGAAATTCAAATCTTTTTTGACACAGCATGGTAATCTTATTAATTTTAACTTTTGAAATACATTTGGATATAATTCCCGTATTGAGTAAAACGTGAAATATTTGCCAACAGATGAATATTTTTCTACAATTAAGTGTTCATAATCTATTCAGTTTCCCAATTCTATACAATGCTATACCTATACAAGCAAACCAACGGAGTTGAAACGTACAGTAGTTCCGTAAATAGTCGCGTGGAGTACAGTTGTAATCCAAGTTAACTCATTGGTATGCAACTGTTACGCTGGTGGTCATTGATGTAATATTTCACGGAGGTTGTGGAGAGGAGACCTTCTTCGAAAGGTACTGAACAGTATGTACCAAATTCTAGTGAATTATGCTCGCAGATGAACCTCAGTTATCATAAAAGAGGAGTATATAAGTGTTTGAAAGGTGGTTTTACAGGAGAATGATGAAGGGTGGATACTGTAACAAATGAAGAGGTACTAAGAGGAATAGGAGAGATGTTTTGGCGACTGCGAATGAAGAGAAGAGATAAGTTGATAAGACATATACAAAGATACCCAGGAATAGCAAACTTAGTTATGGAAGGATCGATGACAAGAACTGTAGGGGTAGACGAAGGTTAGAATATGTTGAACAGATTGCTTCGAATGTAAGGTGTGGTAGCTAGGTAGAGTTGAAACCATTAGCTCAAGACAGGGAGGCATTGAGCGCTTCACCAAACCAATCAAAAGACTGAAGACTCAAACAACAAACGGAAATTACGGTAATCCGTTTCGGGATTGACTGACGGGGATTACAACTCAGCCTGTTTTTGATGCACATGGACATTGGACGTCATGAGCAGCATTGAGATATATTTGGAATGAAAACATGATCTGGGGTAAATTTGTTGGATTGAATACTGGATGTAGCCTACATTTTGAGAGTACAGAATATTTGAATAACAGGGTGTACCAAACAGAATTGAGATGAAACATCTTTGAATTCGAATACCGAGCTGTGACCGAGGACCTATTTATTCGCCACCTACGCTAGTTCTATGACAGAACGAGGAATACACGGTGAAGTCTCATTTGTGGTGACAGACTGTCTCCCCAAATTGTATATCCAATAGTCATTTCTGCCTGAAATGTGTTCAATATAGCCTTGTCCACCCACCACGGGAACCAGCCTGATAAACAAATAGCCATAGTGGTAACCACCAGCTGTGGTCATATCGATCGTAATCATTCAAATATGACATTTCCAGTTTCCGTGTTCCCACGCTGTGGTTATCAAATACGTCATTCAATCTACGTGAGCACCAAAGGGCGATGCATAGCATTTGAGAGAAATGTTGGGGTTAAACTAGATTGACGAGCTAAAATGTTATGTTCACTCTTATATGAAGGCAATGCCATCAAATATCTCATAAAATCGCACTTCAAGTCTATGATAGGCGAGCGCTTGCACTAAACCAGCGTGCGTATCACTCACCCTCGAACTGTGGAAACGCAGCATACTTCCACCAAACTTAAATGTAGTCTTCTCCAAAACTAAAAAATGTACATAAAGTACGGTCTCGTATAGTTACACCTCTTTTCCTTACCACGCAGTATACTTTGTACGTCCAGAAAGTTAGTTATATTTAGTATTAAAAACAAATCGAGTACAGATAATAATGTTATTGGTTTAACGTTTCTTTTTTATTTACTGCGGCTTTTAGAGACATCGGGGTACCGCAATTTCGACCCAAAGGGGGGTCTTTGACACGCCAGTAAATCTACTAACACGACTCCCTCGCATTTGCGCACTCTCAAATGCCAACCGCCTTCGTCAGGATTCGATCCTACGACTTTGGGAACAGCAGCCAGGAACGTTGCTGCTGCACCACGCATCCAGTTTGAGTACAGATACAGACAAATTATTTATTGCAAAACAATCTACAAATCGTACACTATCTTTCCACATGGCTCCCACCATTTTAGAAACACTAGTCATAGCGGGGCGCAAGGTTTGGATGTCTTCTTCATAGGCAGTTCGTTGAAAGCTCAGATTGTGTAAACCTACAGTTTTCCTTGTCGCATTCAACTGCACGAACCAAGACTTCATTAACCAGCCATAGACGCCTACTACGTTCGTCACCGTGTACTTGATAAATACTTCATTGAACTGTCAAACCCATCTCCTTACCATTGAATCACTCATCACAATTTCTCCATACACCTCGCAAATCTGTCGATGCATGTCGTCCCATTCAGACAGACAGGGATCTCAAACTTGCGTCATCTCTTTCGCCTTGACTTAGAGCAACTACTGCGCATGCCTCTCACTGCGATGCAGGGGCAACGTATAAAAATGGAACATACTTTCTGGTCATGCCTAGTAATTTGAAATTTAAAATTTAAAAAAAGCGGTCAATATTATTAACGTCATGCACAGACAGCTCACTGGATACAGTAATAGATACTAGCATGGTCCAGAGGGGTGCATACAGAGGAGATGGAGGCTGTAGTCTGCTCCAAAATTGTCGCAAAAATCCTAGAAAAATGATACTAAAACAAGTAGTTCCGTGAAGAACTATACAGCCTATTTTCATATATCCTACTTATGTTAATTGCCACTATTTAACATACACAATTTCAGTTTGATTGCTGTAATAGATTCGTAGATATTGAGAACCGACTAAATATTTCGGATGGTCGCCATGTTGGATTTTATATATGTAGGTCCTAGAGTTATGTACTGTTACATGCAGATTATTGTGAACGTGTAGTATTCAAACTTCAATCGCATAATTAGGACACAAGAAAAAACAAGGAGATTTTAAAATTTTTCACAGCTGCCGAGGTTATGGAAACAATTGAAATAAATTAGATGCCAGTGGATTAACATTCGTATAAGGATTTACTGTACCAAGTTTCACTGCACTCGGATGGTTAAATTGCGAGAAATGTCCATGTGAATATTTATAATTCGCGTCACCGCCATGTTGGATTTGTGATCACCATGTTATTTAAAGTCTTATAGGTGAACTTAAGTTCATAGCCCCCATGAACACTAAAACAAGTAGTTCCGTGAAGAACTATACAGCCTATTTTCATATATCCTACTTATGTTAATTGCCACTATTTAACATACACAATTTCAGTTTGATTGCTAAAATAGATTCGTAGATATTCAGTATCGTCTAAATATTTCGGATGGTCGCCATGTTGGATTGTTAAATGTATAGGCCATAGAGTCATGTACCATTAAAGGAAAATTATTGCGTAGGTTCATTATTCAAACTTTCACTTCGATCGCATGACTACATCACAAGAAATAAAAACTTAATTTTAAAATTCGCACTGCCGCCATCTTGAGGTTATGTAAACAATTGAACTAAATTAGATACCAGAGGATTACAATGTGTATAAATATTTCCTGTACCAGGTTTCAGTGCGCTTGGAACATTAAATCGCGAGAAAGGTCTATTTAAAATTTTCAAATTCGCTTGGCCGCCATGTTCGTTTTGTAGTTAACCGGTTTTTGAAAGTCTTATAGATGGACTTCCAGTAGTGCCCTTTATCTCCGTACAAAATTTTAGGGAGATACCGCCAATAGTTTCAGAGATATAGAATGCCGGTGAAATATTTCGCACATCCGCCATCTTGTGATTATGTAAACAATTGAACGAAGTTAGATGTCGGTGCATTACAATGTATATAAACATATACTGTACCAAGTTTCATTGCGTTTGGTTGGTCAAATCACGAGAAACAACTATTTAAAAGTCGCAAATTCGCTTGGCCTCCATGTTGGTTTTGTAGTTACCAGGTTTTCAAAAGTCACATAAGTGAACTTATAGTAGTTCCCTCTATCACCATAGAAAATCTCAGGGTAATATCGGTAATAGTTTCGGAGATATTGAATGCTGGTGAAATATTTCGCACAGCCGCCATGTTGGATTGGTGAGTCGTAACAAAATTTGAAGGGCACGGTCGAGGTCGCCGGGAATAGTGCTATGAACTTTCCGAGTTTCATTGAAATCGCTCCTGCCGTTTAGATTTTATTAGGGGGGGAAACACACACGAATCACACACACACGCACACACACACGGACAAAAGGTGATCTCATAAGCCTATTTTTTCAAAATTGAAAATAGGCTAAAAATAATAGCGGTAATTTCTAAACCCATGTCTTCATTCAGTCTTTGATTGTATCATATCAAATATTCTTATGAATATTACTAACGTACAGTAGCTGAGCGGTGTAGGCATACTCCACGGCTAGACTGGATAGAGGGGGTGGTTGTTGTTCTTGTTTTATTTGAAGGTTTCGGGCATCGTGGTTATTTAAAACAGTGCATTTTGGGAGTGTGTGGTTTTGTCTAAAAACCAGTTTTATTGTGATGGTTGTAGTAGTAGGTTCAGTCGTAATTCAGGTAAGTATTGGCAAGGCGGTGGGTGTGGCCATCTGGGCATTTTCCTGGAGTAGAAGTGGGAAACCACGGATAAACATTTACAGGATGGCTGAGGTGAGAATCGAGCCCACCGCTCCACAGTTTTTCCTCAAAAGACTGAGTGCACCCTGTTCCAGCATTTGACCAGAATAAAATTTCTTGACAAAGCCGGGAATCGAAGCCGGTCCTCTTGGAGGGCAGTCAAGAAAGCTAGCCACTGTCTTGAACGTATGAGATATCTGTTATTTTGTATTGGTCACACTAAGTCACTTGTACATTTCCACCTAATCGTACATGTAGCTCTGAAATATTGTGAGTAATTTATTTTGATATTCTGTCGATTCAAGATGGCCACTACGTGCAGTGCGATAGTCTCACGACAAATGCTAGTATTCGAAGTACGTCCAGAAAGTAAGTTCCGTTTGGTAATAACATTAAATTGTGTACAGATACAGAAAAATTATGTATTGCCCAAAATTCGACAACCCTTAAACTACTTTTCCAAATAACTGCCGAAATGTTGCAGGCATTTGTCGTAGCGTGGCACGAGTTTTTGTATACCTTCTTCATAGACGTGTGCCGCCTGTGTCTTCAACTAGTTGTACGTTCCGCTGCAGCGCAGTTCCGCATATGCGCGGTAGACGCTCTGTATCAAGGAGAAGAAACGTGCGCCATTTGGAGAGCGCTGTCAGCCACTTACGCGTTGTTGTGCATGTTTACTCGTACAATGTCGGTGTTGATTGAAAATCCCGCCGCTTGTGAAATCAGATCTGTGATTCGTTTTCTGAATGCTAGGAAAGTGAAACCAATTGAAATTTATCGGCAAATTCGCGAAGTGTATGGACAAAATGCGGCGAGTGATTCAATGGTGAGAATATGGGTCCGACAGTTCAATGAAGGACGTAGTGAAGTGCACGATGAAGGACGAAGTAGGCGTCCATCTTTGGTTACAGAAGAACTGGTTCACGCGATTAATGACAAGATCCGGGAAACCCGCAGGTTTACAATTAGTGCTCTCGCTATGGAATTTCCCCAAATCTCACGATCACTGCTGCTGCTAATCGGTTTTGAAGCCGCTGGCTGCGAGCGAAGCGAGCAGGCCAGCGGCGCTAGGGGACCAGGTACCGTTGCGTCTATGCGCTACTCTGCCTGGTGTGTGTTATTTTAGGGGCGTAATTTTGAAATTAATTTATGAGTTGAAGAACTGTTTAATATTAAAAATATAGTTTTACCGCCGCTTCGGCGGCGCGTGTATAAGATTGGGATGGTTAAAAAAGAATTTGTTTGGTATAAGGTGGAATAGAATAAAAGATTTGTTAATTTAATTTTTGTTTTCGGGGAATAAACAGTTGTCATAGCAGTCGAGCTCAGTTTACTAGCCTGGTGTTCTGGTTCTGTATGTAAAACGTGCGCCATGGCCGGCGTTGCAATAGCTTCAGCTTAGTAATAATAATAATAATCAAATGATTTGAAAAGTTACGTTTTAGCTTAAGGAAGGAAGACAGACCTCTAGTGGGTTGGCGTTTGATAGTATGAAATTGTTGAAAAGACCTGTAGTAGGTTAATTTGTTTAAAATATAAAATAATAGTAATATATAAGCCTCGCTATTTGGGAATAATGATGAATTAATGATTTTATGAATGATTTGTAAGGGCTGTGAGTTTACTGGGCTGTGATTGGCTGTATTTGAAAATGCCGGCTGAGCGGGCGTCTATACTGTGCTGTGATTGGTGAATTGGTTTTGGTCCGTTTTTGGTGTTCCTGATGGTGAAAATTTTTAATTTTTGTTCGAAAAGTGTATTTTGGCAGTGTAGCTATAATGTAGTGTAGGTTTTGTTCGGATATATTGGTATTTGGTTGAAAAAGTTAGTCGGACGTTGTAATCCAGGCCTGTAATTGGCTATCCGAGTTCCGCAGTCTCTGAGCTGTTTTTAAGTGAATATGTAAATTTTTGTGTTTCTGAAACGTGTTAAAAGTTAAAATTCAAGCATAATTGAAGTTAATAAATTGATTTTGGGTTACGGAAAAAATAAATTAGGGTGAGTATGAACTAAAGAATGACCCGTCAGTCCGCGGCGCGCCACCCCGATGGACAGGCTTTCGCCTAATCCCCAGGCAGGCCCGCCACGAGCTGACAGGTCCTGTGTTCGACTGCGGAAACTGTCAGATAGCCTTTGAGTGTACTTGTAACCTGTGATATTGTTTTGAGAGTGATTTTGGGTTGTGGGAATATGTTTTAGGTTATTGTTAACTGTGATGTGTAAATGTCCGGTTTGTATTGTGTTTTCCGGTCCGCCAAGCTCCATCCCAGGCGACTGGGTTCGGGCCCAGTCCCCAGGCAGGCGCCTAGCGATCCCAGAGTCCTGTGTTCGGTTTGGGCTGAGTGTCTATGTAAGTGAGATGGCTGAGAGTTGGGAGAGGAGCTGTAGTAGCTGTGTAAGGGCTGAATTAGTATGTTGTGAGAGTGTAGTGGCAGGTTGGACTGAAGGGGGGACTGTTTTTAGTGAGAGTAGCGACGGTATGTTGGGACGGGTTCGATGCCTGGTTAGTGCTCTCTGTCTTCGCTTGATGGCGTCTTTTATATATTGACAGCCTCCATAACTTGCCGCGTGATTGCCCCCACAGTTTACACACGTGGGGCTGTCCTTATGCACCTTGCAATCTGTGTGACGATGATTACCGCCACACCTATTACAGCGGGTAGCATGCCTGCAATTCGCGGCGTCGTGGTTCAAGCGCAGACATTTGTAGCACTGGAATATGAGTGAGGAATGTTGTGTGATCGGTGGGCGGCGTCGCAGCGCCCTAGTTGCTGTGTTAGGGTTCTTGCGGGATTTGAGTTTGCGCGACGCTTGTTCTGATGTGGAATGCTGGTGTTCTGTAGGATTTGCGGATATGATAGGGCTATCTGGCTCAGGGTCGGTGGCGTGAGAGATGGGGTGGCTAGTGGGAGAGGCGGTTTCAGTATGGGGAGTGAGTTTAGGTTTGTCAATAGTGATTTTAACTGGGGTGACGGAGATCGTTTGTACTGGAGCTATGGATAGAGAGTGAGTTGTTTGGGTCTGCTTGGATGAAGGATATTTAGGCATGGGAGGTGGAATTGGAATGGTTTGGGTAGATTGCACCTCACTGATCTCCTGGATTTCAGTCTGAGTGTGCTTATTTTGTGAATCGGTAGGATAGGGGCACACCCGAAAATGCTGGGGAACGGCTGGGTGTTGCAGAAGCGCTAAACTTAGGGTATGGAGGTATCGCTCATTTGTTGGGATGATTGTGATGTAGTGTTGATGTGTTTCCTCTATGCATGAAATAACCCTAAAATGGGGCGCAAGTATTTGGCAGATGGCATGTCTGAGAGTTTGTGGATGAATGTTTTTAGGCGGGTGAATCATAAGCATAGAGGTCCACTGGGGAGTGTCCATTTTAGGATTGACAGCATACAGATTCGCTGACGTATCTATCTCGTGCATCCAGTTTTTACGAGTAGATGACCTAGTGGATGACCTAGTGGTTGTAGGTGTGTCCCTGAAGGTATCCCGGGCGGGATCCGCTGGATCGTACTCTTCAGGGTTGTGTTTGCGGGAAGTGTCCATGTTTGAAAGTGGTGAGTCGTTAAGTGAGTGTAATAATGAAGTGTGAATGATTGGTCAAATGCTTGGCAGACCTAGGGGGACGTAGATTTCGGCTTCGCCCAAGAGAGAAAGTACCAGTCGTCAAAGGTTTCCAGTTTTTATGCAGAGGGGCTGCGACAATTGACGAGCTGGTTTAAATTAATAATTAATTAATGATTATTAATTGATGATGATGATAATTGTTGTTTTAAGGGGCCTAACATCTAGGTTATCGGCCCGATTATTAATTAATTATGTGGCTGCAGGGGGAAGAAAGGGAATGAGTATTGCTTGGCGGCAACTCAGGAAGATGGGATTTCTTGACTTGGAATGGTCTGAGGGTGGGTTTGAGATTTGAATGTTAGCAACAATGGGTAACGGTTTGGATAGGGTATTGTTGCTTGAATATGCAGGGCGGGAAAGGAATTTGTTAATGGCTGGGTAGGGAAGTAGAAAACCGCAGGTTTACAATTAGTGCTCTCGCTATGGAATTTCCCCAAATCTCACGTTCACTAATTCATTAAATTGTTACCGAAAAACAGAACTTTCGTAAACTTTGCCGACGTTGGGTACCAAAGATTCTTACGGAGCAACACAAAACAAAACGGATAGGTGGTGCACTTCAGTTTTTGACCCGTTACAATGAAGGCGGCGAAGAATTTCTGACACAGATAGTCACAGGAGATGAAACTTGGGTTTCTTACGACATCCCTGAAAGTAAGCGGCAATCAATGGAATGGAGGCACACTTCATCCCCAGCAAAGGTTAAGCCGAAGCAAATCTTGATACCTCGGAAAATGGTGTGCACAGTGTTCTGGGACTGGAAAGGCATCTTACTCATTGATTTCTTACCGCGTGGTCAAGCAATCAACGCAGATGCTTACTGCAAGACACGTAGGAAATTGCGCCGCGCAATACAGAATAAGCGCCGAGGGTTGCTGTCAAAAGGTGTTGTTTTTCTTCATGACAACGCACGACCACACACTGCAAATGTGACGAAAAACCTCCTACAGGGATTTGGCTGGGACGTGTTTGACCACCCTCCGTACAGCCCTGACCTCGTTCCTAGCGACTTTCATCTGTTCATACTTCTCAAGTATTTCCTTGGCGGTCAACACTTCAACAATGACGACGAGCTGAAAGAAGATGCTTCCAACTGGTTGAAGACACAGGCGGCAAACTTCTATGAAGAAGGTATCCAAAAACTTGTGCCACGCTATGACAAATGCCTGCAAAAGTTCGGCAGTTATGTGGAAAAGTAGTTTAAGAGGTGTAGAATGTTGCGCAATAAATATTTTTTTCTGTATCTGTACACAATTTAATTTTATTACCAAACGTAACTTACTTTCTGGACGTGCCTCGTATTTACTTATTTGATACAATTTTCTAATTAAGCATATGTTTCGTGTTAACTGCGCAATTTCATCGTGAATCATTGGTTCTAATGTTTTGATAGAGCCATCCTGAATATATGGAGAGGGCGATATTCTTCTTACAGTTATTTATAGCTCTTCAGACGGTCAACACCAATATTGCTAAAAGAAAATAATTAGCACTCCTGGAAAATATTACATGTATTAATTAAGATCCCTGTTATAATGGGTCAATATTTTGGTTTACAGTTATCATAATTAATACATGTAATTTTTCCCACAAGTGTTATATATTCTTGTACACATATAACATACATTGTACCCCACCGAGTCATTGGGCAATATTCATGTCGACCGACTGAAGAGCAACAAATAACAGTTTGTATAGGCAACACTGAAAGATGGCTTCTAAACTTTACATTCTTCTTCTTTACAAAGCTACTCATTATTATTATTATTATTATTATTATTATTATTATTATTATTAATATTATTCTTTCCGATGAGGCCTGCTAGGGACCACGTGCCAATTTCAATTCTTCACACTTGGTTGTTTTCTCTTCCGTTCCCTCCAGTACTCCTTCATCCGTTCACTATGCTGCTTCTTTCTGTCCTCGGACCACTTCGCACCAGGTTTCTTTAGCAATCTTCCTTGGAATCCTTTCATACATATTACCCTTTTTCTAAAGATCTCTCTGTTCACCGTTTCTTCTTCACATATATTATTTCTTTCTAACTCTTTCTTTACTTCTTGAATCTAGCTAGTTGTTGCCCTTTTCTCCCAAAGGTACTTGAATATCCTTTTTGTTAATCTGGAATCATCCATTCTGTAAATATGTCCAAAAAATTGCAATCTCCTTTTTCTTATCGTTTCTGTTATATTTTCTATGTTCCTGTATATTTCATCATTAGATCTTAATTTCCATACTTCTGCTGTTTTCACTGGGCCTAAAATTTTCCTCATGATTCTCCTTTCTAGTACTCCAAGTTTATCTAATCTATAGTTTAGTACCAGACATTCACTTGCGCATAGGCATTCCGGTTTCACCACTGTAGTGTAGTGCCTTATTTTAAGATTTTTAGATAAGCACTTTTTGTTATAAAATTCTTAGTGATACCATATGCTCTTTCCATCTTGTGTAGCCTTTCTTCTACCGAATATTTTTCTAAACCATTTTCTTGAATTATTTCTCCCAGATATTTGAATTTCTTTACTTTTTCCACTGGGCCAATATCTGTTGCCAAATATTTTGAAGCGTTCTTGATGTTTGAAATAAATTTAGTGTTTTCTACGGAGATTCTCAACCCTGTTTTGTTGGCTATTTCTTCCAAGAGATTAATTTGTGTTCTTGCACTTGTTAGGTTTTCTGACAATATAGCAAAATCGTCTGCAAATGCTAGGCAACTTATTTCAATGCCTTTGTTTCTTCTCCCCAAAGTTACTGGCGAAATGTTATGTTCTTTTAGCTTTAAATTCCAAATTCTTACAATTTTCTCTAAAACACAGTTGAACAGAAGGGGTGATAAACCATCACCTTGCCGTACACCTGTATTTATCTTAATAGATTTTGATATCTCACCCATAAATTTTACTTTTGAAATCGTGTCAGTAAGGGTTTCACGTATTAGGTTTGCCAATTTAGTTTTCACTCCAAATTCACGAATTGTTTTATCTATGGCTTCTCTATCAACCGAGTCAAAGGCCTTTTTAAAATCTACAAAAGTCACAACTATGTCCTTTGAATTCAGTATCCTATGGAGAATTATGAATTTTAAGTTAAATATTTGTTCTGAACAAGATCTACCTTTTCGGAATCCAGCTTGGTTATTATTATTATTATTATTATTATAATTATTATTATTATTATTATTCTTTCTTCGAATGAGCCAACTATGGACTAGGTAGGTAAACCAAAATGGTTTTCAGCTTGATGAGTTGGGATTGGTTTCACGTTCTTAAGAGTCTTCTTCCTAGCCCATGTCTCCTTCATTTTCTGACTCTGTAATTGTTTAGCTGCTTCTGACCTCTTTAGTCTCTGCCCTTTCTTTAGTGTAATCTGTGGATCTTCTTTTAACATTTTCCGGAAAGCTTGTCTGTCTTTTATAACGGATTCAGTGATGTTAAATGTTTGCAGATCTTGTTTAACTTGCTGGTACCACAGTGATGTTGTTTTCTTGCAGGAGCTGTCTCTGTGGATTGCACTGGTCAATCTTGACTAGTTCATTCTCTCAAGGTGTCCGTAGAATTGGAAGCGTCTCTCGATGATTGTGCCCATTAGAGCTTCTTGCTTTAGGTATAGATCATCGTTGGGCCTGTGATACCTTTCCGCCATTATTATTATTATTATTTTTATTATTATTATTATTATAGGCTATTATACGTGTAACCTCAATTGCGGTAGGTGCATAACAACTATGAAATACTATCCCAGCATTTGTCTGTAGGGAGTATGGGATAAACTGGGGAAAGACACTCAGGATGTCCACTTCAGCGCCGGGATTCGAACTTCCAATTTTCGGGCTTGTTACATCTCCCCATAGTGGTGGTTGTACGTGCACGGCTATGCCATTCGGTCAAATGTATAAACCTACAATTATGTGTTGTCAAGTATCACATATCGTTTGTGGTTTTATCTCCCGGTTCATTATATTTGAACCCTGGAGTTGCAACTACGTTAGGTTTCGTAAAGAGCATGTCGATAATGAAAACTACTTTTTGATGCTTTCTTATGCTCATAATACATTATTAATGAAGTATTAAACGCGTACAGAGGTCACTGTGTTTATCTAGAAAGTCATTAAAATCACCTGACCTTTACAGCAGACATAATTAACGTACCTATTTGAAATGCAGGGGGTTGAGGTTCAGGTTCGAATCCCGATTTGAGTTTCATGTTTTTAAGTTTTACATTAGCAGCTCTTTCTCTTCAATGATGCACGCATGTTAAATAAATGTTCAATATTCTGGAAAGTGATAGACATCGAATGTTGTGCCGTCTTGCCCTCAATAACAAACTACCTCACTCATTAAATTGCCTACAATACCTCTTTATAGTGCTTATTAGATTTGGAGTTTGCAATATCATGACCTACGATGGTCTTTTCTGAAGATCCAACGAGCCTTCAAGGTGAGGACTTCACAAACAGTACGATAGTGAAGTTGAAAAGCGACAGTGATGTGTCTTCCTCACCAACAGAGATGGAGGAAACGTGTTTTTTTTTACTATTGATGCATGAATAAATTTGCTTCTTCTTTAAGCAAGCATGTATAATTTACAAACTTACGACTACTTTTTTACTGCTTTACACTTGGAATAACATTCAAGATCACAGAAGGTTAACACACACAATTACTGCTTAAAATAGTTCTCTATTTTGATTAATATACTGTGCCCGTTTAGACCGGAGTCCGCACGACCACATATGCATTTTACCAATAATCAGTCAGCACGAGAGTCAAAATATCCCGGAGCGCCAGATGGGTTAAAGAAAATCGCAAAAACGACATCAAATTAAAAAAATGCTTTACTGATTTTTGGCTCAATGCAACAATAAGGATAGAAGGAGATTTAATTGGGAGTAACACATCCTGTAAAATTATCTCAGTTTATTTTGAAGTTAAAATTGACTGCAAAAATGCTCAAAGTAGCATCACTCACGTGTGGCGACCCACACTCTTATTTACACAATATACAGAAATTTTCCAAACACATTTGACAATTATTTTTTTTGGAAACACAAGTCTGATTAATAGTCCTGTAGACTGTGTTCCAAAATTATTTATAATTAATTCCAGTTCAAATTTAATTGTCTCTACTGGAAATGTCGTAGTTCACTGTTTGAATTTACATAATATTAACACTCGTAGAATAAATGTTCATAGAATTTTTAACTTTCACTTATTTTTCCAGTTTCAAAAATACATTGTCGAAAAATATTATTATCATTGAAGCAACACAAATTATTTACATATATTAATAACATCTGAAAAGTATTTGACCTTGAGCATAGCATCGAAGAACTGTGCGAAGCACAACAACAATTAATCGTTCTTCTGACATTAAACATTTCGAGAAGTGACTCGATTATGAACTTCAAGTTCCTAACAAAATACATGATTTCTGAATCATCAACTTTATCAATAAATGGTTGAACCATTCAACTATTCAATTTTCCACTTGGAATCATTATTATAAAAAATATTTATATTCATGGCCATTTTTAGCAACTTTCACAACTTGCAATTCTTCGACAGAATGCGGAAATAAGAATTATAGTTTTATAATGAATTCATTTAGTTCATGGCACTAGGATTGAAAATATCCTTCAAATTATTCGTGGTTAAAGAATTATTTTTAATTGGCAGTGGCCCATTCTATTATTTGTGTAAGAACACAATATTACAACAACAACGGCAAAGGTCTTCCTCTGAAGAAGAATAAACTACTATCATGACAAATCCGGGTTCTAGCAAAATCAAAGTCTAAATGGAATTTGTAAACAAGGTTGAAATAAGAACTGATGGTTTCTAAGAAATAACCTTCGGGTCATTCATACGACGAAATGTGTAGTTCCAATACTCCTATTATAAACCTGAGCCATCGAACCTGCTATTTGATTGATGCTCGAAAAAACCTCCTCATTCCTGCGACTTAAACATGCGCACCTGGTAATGGCATTTCAACTACTCCACACATATATTATCTTCCAAAAATTTATACAATAAATCAAGCCTCTGCTTGTTATCAACACTGGAAGATTAATAAACTTACAAGTTTATTTTATTTTACCATTCAGTTCAACCCGTGAATTTACCATACTTATGAAAATCTTTATTTCACTTTCGAGTGTATTTACGTCATGATTTTATATAAATACAAAAATATCCTATTTGATACAAATATCAATTGCTTCCCGTTTCATGCCTCTCCGTGTTATCTGAAAAATGTACTTTACTCATTGCAAATATCAACTGTTCAACCAGAACTGAAATGTTGGTTAAATGCGGGCTTGCGCTAACCACTCTCCTTCGGAAAATCTCCTGTTCCAGACTAGAAATGATTAAACTACTTCATAGGCTCTCTCTCAATACATATGATTATTAGAAAATATAATATCCACGAATTATTTAGAAAAATTATAAAAATTATTATTATTATTATTATTAGTGGATTATTATTATTATTAGTTATATTATTTCAGATATGTTTAATTATCATTTCATTATGTGAGAATCCACATGTTCGAACCTTCGAATATGGAAAAAATATCCATTCCTCAACAAAAATAAATTATTAACTTTTACAGTTACATCGGCTGATTACCGTGATTTCCCAAAAATATGAAATATTCAAATAAATGCTCGAAATGCTCGGTCATCGATCCTAAACTGTTCTGAGTGCTGGAAATACTCAGAATAACTCTAATATGTCTTGCGTAAATCATTGCAAGCTTTAAATACGACGAAAAAAATATGTTGGTCATCTGCAGAAAAATAGTTTGTTCCAATTAGCTAGGCATAATATAATTCAAATGTGGCTTACATTTCTTGATGGTCTTGAAGTGTAGTAAACCTGGTCTGTACCAGATTTATCCATAGACATGCCCTATCGGACAAGCACGTACAATCCTTGTATCGGCCGCCATTATATACCCACAATCCGTCTAGTAAGACATAGTGGTAGTATCTCTTGACGTTTGAATTAACTGTTGTTCCATTTTAATATGGGCTTCTATCAAAGCCATAACAGTTTGTTTAAATGGGGTCAGATCTAAGTGATCTATTCTTAGATATGTCAGTTGTAACATAACTCACGGTAATCTTATCAGTACAAGAAAAACACTGACAGTCTAAGCAATCAACGGCTGTTCTGAAGATCGTTCCCTGGGCATGGTTTATTATATCACTATCTACCATGCGCTAAGCAACTTGTAGTTTCCCTTGCGTAGACTAATGAACGCCACCGTTATAGACTAGTCTTCAGTGTACTGACAGATCGAAGTGGTTAACTAGTTACAAATAATGAAAACTGACTGAAATGGATTTAAAATATCCAAGTATTATGTTATAACTGGACTGTGACAAAGTATTAGTTCTAGACAAAGTCTAACATATGTCCATGTAGAAATATAAATATTTCCACCAATGTCTGTAGAAAAATCAATCACCTCAGTGATTCTCCTCGCCGTAAACTTACTAAGTTCCACCTCGTAGCGTAGCACTTTCGTGACTATCACGACTCTGAAAAGAACTTCTGCGTAGATCCGGCTACCATGTGCCTTGGCTCAGCGTCGTAGCAACTTGCTCGGCAAATGCTTATGTAGAAAATGAGCTATCGATGCTTGCTCCAGCCGGCTTTTATTCAAAACTGCCAGGGTCACGCGTCATCACGTTGTAATCTAGAAATCCTCATATCTCTGGTATCCCTGGTCCGATTTACTTGATACTAATTGCATTCTCTTTCATTTGGCCGTGCCAGTAATCTGATCCCAGTCTCAAGTCTCTGCTCCATGGTTAACTATTTAATCAATAAATAGCCTCGACCTCTGCTATTACTCGCTACGTCACTTGACATCCAAGTATCGGTAAATTCCTTCCAATTCCTTCTCGAAGCAATGTAGCGCGATATTCAAATATCTCAACTTTCAAAAGCGGCTACGGCCTTTCCCTTGATATCTAGGTGTCTGAAACTTGGAATACACATTCCTAGAGTTGGGCACATCCACCCCACACCTAACAAAAAATAAAAATTGAAAAATTTTTATTTTTCCTATCTACACATTAAATCATCTGGTTCTTGAATAATAGATTTTCAAATTCGATGCATTATAAGTTCCCACGATGTTACCAGTTCGTGTATTAGCGATTTCATAGGTTCCATTATTGTTTACTTCCACAATGTTCAAAATCTTCAATTTCACCAGGCTTAATATCGAAAATATCGTGATACTCTTCCAAAATCTTCCCTAGCTCTGGGGACTCCTTCTCAGTGTAGACTTCTCTTCCTTCAGCTTCATGAACAATCAGAGACCATTGAGCATCTCCCTCGATGTCTTCCTCTTCTTTTCCCTCGAAGTTAATCTCTTCGGTATTCTTGAATTTGATCGTCTCTGTCTTCATGTCTATCACTGCTTGATATTTCTGAATGAAATCCGCTCCCAATATCATGTCAAAAGCCATGTCCTTCATTACAACAAACACATGTCGGAAATCATGCCCTCCAATCGTAATACATAAGTATAATTGTGTTTTACACAGAGATATTTTATTGGGTATTATTCCTTGGATCTTAATTCCTGATACTGGAATCTCCTCTAAATTCTCTTTGAGCTTCCACAGAATATAAAGCTTCTCACTCACCAGACAAAGCATAGCCCCAGTATCGATCAAAGTATCGACAGGCATACCGAATACTTCGCATGATATGATTGGCATTCTAATTCTTGTACCCATTTCTTTTCGTTCGTCATTCTGTTGAATTAAGTCATTATCCTCTGCTTGCCATTTAATAATTCTGGAAGTGAAAGTATTCAAAATTCTATCTTCTACTGTGAATTCGAAGATTTTTTTTTTCGTTACCATTCCCCCGGGATTGTTGTGTTCCCGATGGACCTGGTTCATTGGGCCTCTGCTCCAAAAACTGCAAATTATCTTGGTGTCTTGCTTCCAAGTTTTTCCTCGTCTCCTTGTTGAACTCTTCATTGGACTGACGAGTATCCACATTCCCTCGGTTATTGTAGTTGTTTCGACCATAGTATCTTCTTTCCTGGTACCTTCCTTGATTTTCCTGTGGTCTTCTCCATCGAGTATTGTATCGATTTCCACCATCCGGTCTCGCATAAGGCTTGTAACTATATCTGTTACTGTATTGATTCCATCCTCTCTTATTTGGATCTTCCCTCGGCGTTTTCTCTTCTCGCTCCTCTCGAATCTCTCGAGGTGTCTGAGAATAACTATCAGCCATGACAGCGTACACAGCGTTGTTATTTTTTCCTCCCTTCTGATGGAAGAATTTAGCATTCGTATGATCCAGTTTCTGTAATACTTCGTCAAACTGCTCCATATTATAGATATCAGCAGCGATCAAAGTCCTCTGGACGTCTGCTGGAAATTGACGTATCAATGCAGTAATCAATTCGTTATCTGGCATCGGCGGATCTAAATGTTGAAGTTTAGAAAGCTGTCCAGAAAAGTATGTAGAGTATCGAGTAGGTTGTGACGTCGAGAATCTCTTCGAATATAACTCTGCTCTGACTTGCTGTTGGGTTTCCGGGGACCAAAACTTTTTCAATAACCCACGAGAAAACTCCTCAAAAGTGGTTAGAGTGGATCTAAATGCTCTGAACCAAAGAAGTGCAGGACCTTCCAAAAACTTCCCTATCACTCGGATCTGTCTTTCTTTAGGGATCTTAGAATCTTTCAGGTAATCCCCTGCTTCTCTCAAAAATTCCACGGGTGTCACAGAATCTCGCCCTGAAAATTTAGAAGGCTTATCCTCTATATTCTTAAATACAGTTATGAGGTTGGATTGAAATACTGTCCTGACCTCATCCTGTTTGTCAGTCTCTCTAGCTCCTCCTAGATTTATCTGTATCTGTTCCTTTCCCCTTACATTTGGAATTTTTAACAGACGGTCAGACTGCTTCTCGTCCTTGATTTGAGTTTTCATAGCCTCAAGTTCCTTCTGGTTTTCTTCTGCCATTTTCTTAATTGCTTGAGTTTCTTTACAATTCTCCTTAACGTCAGTGGATATCTGATTCATAACAGCCTCATGACTTTTCAATGACCCTGTCATATCTGATATGTCCTTCTGAGTTGCTTGGATATCTTTGGCAATTACTTCAATATGGGATGACAAAGATTCCCTAATCTCCTTGATTCCCTCTTGATTCTCCAGCTTGAGTGTATCTTTAATTTCATTGACAACTGTGGTTTTAATTTCAGTTTGTAACTCATTAATCACACCTTCTCTTATTTCTCCCATGACAAGTTCTTTGAATTGTTCTGTCAACCGTTGAACAACTAGAATTCCCATCTCGTTACTCTCTTTCTTCACTCTGACTTCCAGGTTGACCATGTCTTCACCAACTTTCCTAAGACCATGTTCTATCCTATCAGCTAAGCTTTGAGATCGAAGATCGGCATCGCGAAATTTATCGTCCATTAAACTTGCGTTGGTGAATAGCCACATTTTACTCTAGCCTGTGCCAACAGACAAATGCAAATGTACTGAATTCATCAAGAGATGGCAAACAGGCCACCATAATGCATCAAGTACCACAAAAATATTTATAGCGAGTCTTGAACGCATGAGTGAAAAAGTTTGGAATACATTTGGGTAGAACTTAACCACCCTTCTTAATTGGGAAATGTTAAACACTATGTCCAGCAATAGTCAGCATTTGCAAATTAAAATCGATTGGGCGTCTGCCGCTAGCAGAAGACGCACTGCACCGTGTCCGAGCAAGTTCGCGAGAAGCCCAGAGAAATTCACTTACCGAGCTGACCACAACACGGTAGCCGCAGCAAACTGTTTGGTTGGCACTGTGGGAACTCGCTAGACAGAGTTTGTGGGCTTAGGGAGTGTGGTGTAACACTTTGAAAATTTCTATTGTATTTAGCAGAAACCGTTTTAAGATTTGCGCGAGTTCTTACTAGCCTGTTCTGGAAAATCATCCAGTATTTAGCCTGAATATTCCCAGATTTAAGGTTTACAACAAAAACATTTTTTTAAAGATACGTAGATTAGATCGAACATCTAGTTAGCAGCATTCTCAAAATTCGAATTCGAATGAACTTACCTGGTTTTTGAACTGACCCACTCACTCATTTCTCAAAGGTGATAATTTGGGGAAGAATATTTCTGTTGTCATTATTATTATTATTATTATTAGCTATAAAATGCCGTTCCTGATTTCTAATTCAGGAAATTTGAATAGTTATGTCCCGTGAAATATTGTGCTTTCTGTTGATAGTTGACAGGTAAGATCTTTCGTCCACAATTCCCTACACTGCTTGTTTAATGAGCAATCTTATCAAGTGCGCATTTCCTAGATCTGACGTCACAGCCCACTGAGTAGTCCAATCTGTAAAATGGTGGTGAAGATGACCTATTTGAAAATCGAAAGAGACAACATCATCATCTTCAGTGATAGGTACAAGAAAGATGGCGTGGTTTGTTGACGCCCATGCCTGTTCGCAAGTAGTTGAGGCCTTCCAGTCTCAGAATTTTCTCGTGATTCAGCTTATGTTTTACATTCCATGTGTCCTAAACCTTAGATAGAACATTGAAAGAACTCTTCAGTGTAGGTTACATCCTTTATTCGAAATCATATGTTCTTCGAATTAGCACACCATTTTATGGGAGACCTTTTATATATTTCGATATTTCCCTCATTCTAGTTTCTACGTAGCTGGGGATGAGATATCTATGGGGCGGATGGTTCTTACGACCGGATACCCTTCCCAACGACATTATGGGAGGAATCAATGTAGATGAAATTAATAAAGATGAATGAAACTGTATAAGGATTTAGAAATAAGCCACTGTGGGATATTAGAAGGTATCGCCCTGGAATTTGTCTGGCCATAGAAATGGGAAACCATAGAAAACCATTTCGAGCACAGCTACTTATTCCAGAGTTCGGGAATAGCCTGGTTCCATGACCCTACGTCTTTGCTTTGCGTAGCTACCTCGATCGCTACGGGAGACGTTGTATATAAAAGAAATGAAATGATTTTTCGAACTGAGTGAGGAGCATAGCCCCTCTTAAGGAAGTCAAACTTTGAAATACTTGAGTTCACATTTAGCTTAGTTCGGGTGGCGACTACAATAGGGCAGTCGGTTATTACATTCCGAGGATTAGGTTCAAGTCACAATGGTGTTCTCATTATCCACTTTATAAGCTTAAACATTAACACTTACCCTGCTGATGCATTAAATGTTGCTCCTCACCCCTGTGCTGGCTGATTTCCAGAATTTATGGCTATGTTCAAAATTAGTCTCAACAGGATGAAAGTTCCGCCTGATCAATACTTTATTAATAGAAAACACTGGGTGGTCATTAATGGGACATGTTTCGAGGCCTAAATATTATTATTGACCCCTTCATCAGCCGCTATGATAGAACGATACAATAATACGGTATGTCAAAAGTCGTAACTCATTTTAGGCATACATTTTTTCAATCATTCTTTATGGTGCACCATACAAGATTCATTTCTAAAGGAATTTTAAGTGCTACACAAAAACATATTCTTGTATCGTTCTATCATAGCGGCTGATGAAGGGGCCAATAATAATATTTAGGCCTAGAAACATGTCCCATTAATGACCACCCAGTGATTTCTATTAATAAAGTATTGATCAGGCAGAACTTTCATCCTGTTAAGACTAATTAGTATATCAATACGGAACCAGAATGAACCTGTTAAGTTCTAAAATATGTTCAGAATGGCACAAGCTGAATGTGGTTTGAGTTACAAATAAATTGAAAAGTCCGTTCGATTTCCGAACCCTTACACTACAAATTTAATAAAAATCCGACATGATTGAAAATAAAACTATAATGTAAAAAAATGCCGTAAACAGCTGTTGCGCGCACTCTCGTCCTGGAACGAGCGGGCGCGCTGGCAGAAGTCTCTTCGGTTGCGTCAGATTCAGAATCTGTAATGCGAATTATAACCCCAAATATACTATACTAGTCATAGAATAAACTCAACGTTTTTGCGAGAGAAAAATCTGTCCACAAAGAATAAAAACAAAGGAAAGGAAAACAGATTTGACGTACTTGAACGTGCATCGCTTGCCTTCGAACAGATCGATATTCTTCCGCTGAACAGTGACGTGGTGCTATCTAGCGATAGTATGTGCAACTTCATGCTTACTGGCACCCACACGCGAGTGCTAGAGTTGTAATATTACGTTCGTCTCCAACACAAAGCGCGAGAAATCGATCAACGTAATATTACGCTCGCCGCAGTTTTAAAAAGTTACCTTCGAACGTAATATTACGGCGTCCACGCTCTAAGTGTTAAATTAAATGCACTCTAGTTAACTTTCTACCTGTCCTCTTTGTTTTACTCTTACTTCATATGATATAATGTTCTTTATTTCGATATCTCTATATTATTATTATGCATATGCCTTATACGATTAAAAAATTCATAGATAGTTTTTCTTAAAATTAGGGAGAGTGATTTTATGGTGTTTGCTACGATTTGGGTGTTTGGATCAAGTTAGGTGCTTATTGTAATGATTTTAGTTTTATTTCGTGGCTACAACAAAACAAATTATTATTATTATTATTGATTATAGTCTGCCAAGGAGCGCTCATGACTAGTTCTTCTTCGATGCTCTCTTTGGTTCCCAATATATCTTGAGCCCAGCTGATAATTTTTCCTGTGAGAGGGCTTTTCGACACTTAAGCACTTTCGATGGTGAGGACCAATAGTTAACCATATCGCCAAAGCAATCATGGACATCAAGGTCAGAAATCCCAGAAAAATCTATTTCCCTATTTGGACTTCATTGTGCCACAAGCTTCCAATTTTATACCTTTTTACAAAGGAGAAGGTGCATGTAGAACTTTAGCCGCCTACGTCGCATGCTGGTATTGGTAGTTTCCAAACGTCGATACAGTTCGAAGGTTGCTTTCAGTCAGTAGGTTCCATTTGGGAGCGATCTCACTGTCAGCCCATGAATTATCCTGAGAATGCGTCTTTCGACCAGTCCAACCTTGGTGCCTTTCCTGTTCATCAGAAGGGTCTCTGCGGCGTACAAGAACTGTGGCCTGGCAACAGTTTTGTAATGACAGATCTTGGCAATCTTCGAAATGCACTTCTTGTTGTAACGGTTGTGGGACAGTTGATTGGCTACGTTGAGTCTGTTACGTCTTTCAAAGATGGAGGCGCCGCACAGTGGTCCGGATTTGAAAAAAAAGCGGACAAAAATATTTTCCGCTAAATGAAATGAAATACTTTTGTATAAAACTTTAAATTAGATGTTACTATTAGGTAAATGTGTCTTAGTACATAAAATTACTTACTTATTCATCCTCTGATTCGGATGAGTCGACTTCTTCTTCTTCCCCTTCCTGCTCCGTCTCGTCCTCGTGTATTGACAATAAATTACACACCTCCTGAGGCAACTGTCTTCATTTCTTCGGTAGACTTCCCGTGCTTGAGATTACTGGATCAGAGCTTAGCAATAGTCTATGGAACAAGTCATAATTATTGGAAATTCTTGAGGATTTTCTGGTATGGTCTTCTCTATATTTTCTTACGTCTTGGTTTCTAGACTCTAAGACCTCTTCTGAAAGTCCTCCAATCGGCAAAATAGCTGCTTCTATAATGAAAGATCCATGGATAAGTATTTTATGGAGTGATAGAGGCATGTAACACCACGGATATAGCCGTACATATAAGCTTGCTGTTTCGCTGCAGTAGGAATTGAACTCTGAATTATTAATTTCATGACCAGAGAAAATTGCTTTTAAAATTATTCCAAAACGAGTTATTAACTCACAGTCTACCCCTGTTATTTCGGATGCTACTTGAGGTTGATCAAAAAACCTTCGGGCAGTGTTGCCATCACTGGTTGTTCCATATCCAGGCTTCGGAATATCAACTAGATGACCTAATCTCGTTCTGAATGAGTCTTGCACAATTTTTTCTTTCTTTCGAATAAGTCTCTCCATCTTTCACGCTCACTTTCCACTTTTTAAAACCCAGGCGGTACGAAATATGCAGGAGACATTCAGAAAATCGAAAGTGGGCGTGTGGAACTGAAATTCCAAACTCAAGTTGTAAATTGTCGACGAGCTTTAGTGCCACTTATGTAGATTTTTCATTTCTGAAATTTTCGCACCATTCGTTAGCCCCTTGTTGGTGTAGTCGTGGTAGATTCTTTTTAGCTTGGCTGATGAATCGTCTCCCTCTGCCCTTAAATTCATAACGGTCGCATAGGCAAGCTCTGATGAAGTGGCACTCTCCCTTAGGTCTTTAAGTTTCCTTATTTTGCTTCTTTCCGTTAGCTCTTGAAATTCTTTTGGAGGACGACCTCGATCTACTGATTTTGCGGAGCCAGGAATGCTCGGAATTGATATCACAATTTCTGTTTTCAACCAGTCTGAATATTTCTTTAAAAAAAAGCATGTTCTAAGAAGTTACACTTTCTCCACCGGTCAACATACGGCAAAAAGAAAATGTTCTTATGTTATTATACACTGTTTTCTCTACACTGTCGTCAACATTTAATTGGAATTTATTAAGGAGATATGTTACCACAAACTTTCCTTGACGCGCGCGAGACTGATTTTTGTTCTCTCGAATCTTGTTAATAAGATCACTGCGACTAACAACGAAAATTCATTTTTTACTCTTCACAACACACACAACTACTACTAATCAATTACTTCTCGTGATTGAAGATTATTTTGGTTTCATGGCCTCGAGATATCCCTTGCGTAGCATAAACAAATGTCTCAACAGGTCCTTATCTCGCGCGAGTGTTTATCCTCAGAGCGCGCAGTAATGTTCTCTCCCTTCTCAATCACGCATCTGGCGGGTTCTGGCGATGAAACCTTTAAGTATATATTCTCCAGTCTTCATTTTAAAACTTGCATAAGTTTCATGGTATACATATGTATACATTTTTTTGTAGGTCAAGCAAAATTTATTTTTCTTGAAGAAAATAAAGCACTATAAAAATAAGTATAACAGTCCTTATAAGTGATCTGAAATAGAAAATCATGCTATAATCAAATATATCAGATCACAAACTACATACAGATACAGTATTATAGACCCCGAGTTTCGTTTTGAAGTTAGAATGATATTTCAAAGTTTACTTAATGGAGCGCGGAATTCAGAAACGAAGAGTTGTATCACTTTTGTAGTATTATATCTGAGAAACACAGAATCAATTTCCAAAGAAAAAGTGAAATTAATGTACACTGATTAACATACTTAACTTGGGAGTTGGTTTGGCCTTTCTAATGTAAAGTTGAAAAATCTATTTTTGTCCGCTTTTTTACGGATCCGGACCACTGTGCGCCGTCTCTACCATTTGGGTGGACCCATTCATCAAGATAACGCAAGCGTAAAACTCCCCCGATCATTCCATGTAGCCTATAGTCGTCAAAGGGAATTTTCCGGGGTGCCGATACTCGAAGCACTTGGTCTTGTCATACAATATCTGCAATCCTGACTTCACCGCTATCTTGTGCAGGGCTTGGACATCTAGCTAGGATGATGATCTCGATCTTTCAGACTCCGTTCTAATGGTAACTGGTTTGATTCCAAGATTCCTCAGTGCACATCTATATATATAAAGCACAAAGTTTGTCTGTCTGTCTGTCTGTCTGTCTGTCTGTTATGTATACAAATCTACACCGTTTCACCGATCTGAACCAAAATTTGTATACTTACCCTTTGGAACCCTGCGGGTAACCCTGTCAACATTAAATTTCGGACAGACCACCCCATGCCCTGCATTTAGGCCCTTTTGCACAAATCTACACCGTTTCACCGATCTGAACCAAAAGTTGTATATTTATCCTTTGGAACCCTGTGAGTAACACTGTCCACTTGAAATTTCGGACAGACCACCCCATTCCCTGCATTTAGGCCCTTTGGTCCAAATCCACACCGTTTCACCGATCTCAACCAAAATTTGTATATTTACCCTTTGGAACCCTGCGAGTAACACTGACCACTTAAAATTTCGGACAGACCACCCCAGTCCCTGCATTTAGGCCCTTTGGTCCAAATCTACACCGTTTCACCGATCAGAACCAAAATTCGTATTCTTACCCTTTGGTGCCCTGCGAGTAACACTGTCTGCTTGAAATTGCGGACAGACCACTCCATTCCCTGCATTTAGGCCCTTTGGCCCAAATCTACACCGTTTCACCGATCTCAACAAAAATTTGTATATTTACCCTATGGAACACTGCGACTAACACTGTCTGCTTGAAATTTCGGACAGACCACGCCATTCCCTGCATTTAGGCCCTTTTTGCACAAATCTACACCGTTTCACCGATCTGAACCAAAATGTGTATACTTACCCTTTGGAACCCTGCGAGTAACACTGTCTGCTTGAAATTGCGGACAGACCACTCCATTCCCTGCATTTAGGCCCTTTGGCCCAAATCTACACCGTTCCACAGATCTCAACCAAAATTTGTATATTTACCCTTTGGAACACTGCGACTAACACTGTCTGCTTGAAATTGCGGAGAGGCTACTCCATCCCCTGCATAGAGGCCCTTTGGCACAAATCTACACCGTTTCACCGATCTGAACCAAACTTTGTATACTTACCCTTTGGAACCCTGCGAGTAACACTGTCCACTTAAAATTTCGGACAGACCACCCCATTCCCTGCATTTAGGCACTTTGGCACAAATCTACACCGTTTCACCGATCAGAACCAATATTCGGAAACTTACCCTTTGGTACCCAGCGAGTAACACTGTCTGCTTGAAATTGCGGACAGACCACTCCATTCCCTGCATTTAGGCCCTTTGTCCAAAATCTACACCGTTTCACCGATCTCAACCAAAATTTGTATATTTACCCTTTGGAACACTGCGACTAACACTGTCTGCTTGAAATTGCGGCGAGGCCACTCCATCCCTTGCATTTAGGCTGTTTGGCACAAATCTACACCGTTTCACCGAACTGACCCCAATTTTATATACTTACCCGTAGAACCCGACAAGTAACACTGTTCACTTTAAATTTCGGACAGACCACACTATGCCCTGCTTTTTGGCCCTTTGGCAGAAAACTACACTGTTTCACCGATCTCAACCAGATTTTACATAATTACCCTTTGGAACTCGACGAGTAACACTGTCCACTCGAAATTTCGGACAGACCACTCCATTCCACGCATTTAGGCCCTTTGGCACAAATCTACATCGTTCACAGATCGAAAACAAAATGTGTTTACTTACCCTTTGGAACCCGATGAGTAACACTGTCCACTTTAAAATTTGGACAGGCCACTCCATTCCCTGCATTCTGGCCCTTGGCACAAAACTACACCGTTTCACCGATCTCAACCAGATTTTACATAATTACCGTTTGGAACTCGACGAGTAACACTGTCCACTCAAAATTTCGGACAGACCACTCCATTTCCCGCATTAAGGCCCTTTGGTACAAATCTACATCGTTCACCGATCGAAAACAAAGTGTGTATACTTACCCTTTGGAACCCGATGCGTAACACTGTCCACTTGAAATTTCTGACATACCACTCCATTCCCTGCAAGTAGCTCAGGAATTCCTCTGGGTTGCCAGCTTCCTAACTCACCAGTCATGAGCCCTTGAGGGTGTACCAGAAGTGGTGGGTCTACACACACCCTGCCTCTTTGAGGGCACTGAGCAGAAGACAGGAGATATTATGAAAAGGAAAAGAAGGCAGACCCCTCGAAGAATGAGGGTATCAGGAAAGATGAGACAAAGCCAATTAAGGCGGGTAATTGAAAGACTCCCTAGCCCTCGGATACCCTAATACAGTCTGGGTCGGAAGAGAACAAGAGTTGACCAAGGGAGGCCGACAGGAAAGAGAACTGAAATAAGCCCGGCACCAGGAAGTAGAAGCGATGCCAGACTCAGCTGGGGTTCCGTGGTCGCCAACCCACGTCCCACAAGTTGTGAGACCCTTGGGGGGGGGGTCAGTTGTGAGAATAGCTTGCTGATTCATCGCGAGGTGACTTGAGATTACTTTCCAGAGCCCGCCGTGTTATCTCCTGCTGTCTATGCTGATGCCAGCACAGGGCCGTTGCGAAACAGTGAGTGATTCCCGGTCAATCTGTATAGGACGGGGAACCCCGAACGTGTGTCATCATATTTCGTCATCATCTGCGATCATCTCAGGTTCGTGCAGCTTGGACCTATATTCTTTGTCTTTGCCGAGCAGTACGCTCTTTCACTAGACGCATCCAGTACAGGCCTAAGCCAGAAAATAAGGTTGAGACTTTGGAAGACATCGAAGCTAGACACCTGAATTACCTATATCAGTTTTAAAATAACACCATGTTCGTTTAGTAGTCATTTTTTCATTACCTAATTATTATCATCATAAGTGCAAATGACCTAGATGTTACGCGCATCATACCAATAATCACCGCCGCATAAAGTCTTTCTCGACTGTGATTTTTAAAATATTTATTTTTGGTTGGTTGGTTCTTAAGTTTAGGGGCTGTGACAACGCGGTCATGTAGCCCCGTGTACTTTGGGCGTGTGTAGAATCTGTCTGATAACCGGTGTTAAATGTGATGACTGTATTAGTGTGTGTTATCTGTTTTTTAATTTAAGTAGAAACTGCAACGTAGAATTCTTCAAATAGTTCGTACTTTTTCCGCCAAGTGCCACCGTCAACGGCTACTAGGCCAAGTTCGGAACTTAGCTACTAGACGCCACTGCAGTCGGCTCTTGGCAATGGACGTAGACATCTATGAGCGTTGTTTACCTATCCAATTTAGCTTCACACAGGTGTAATTAGTGGAAGGTTCTTTAACATGCCATAAATCTGACATGGGACCACTGGCTTTACTTCCCCTCCGAAGAAAGGCATACTGACGGATTTTTAACGCTCTTAAAATATCCGACGGCATCGGCTGGGTTTGAACCCGCTATCTTGGGCATAGAAGCTCAGCATGCTACCAAATACGCCACCGAAGCTACCATATAGTTATTTTTATTACAGTACATTGTGTAAATTATACGTTGAAGTGTCAATTCAATACCGGTAGTAGTTTCCCTTATCATCCTGATCATAAGAGCAAATGACCTACAGTAGATGTTACACCCATTACACCATTAATCACCACACACAATAAGTCTTCCTCGCCTGTGAATTTTGAAATATGTATTTCTATTACGGTAGTTAGTAAGTTTGACGTGTCAATTCAACAGTAGTTTTTATTATCATCCTTATCAAAAGGGCAAATGACCTAGATATTACTCCCTCATTGTCTTTGGGGGCAAATGACTTAGATTTTAAGTCCATTATATTTCTAAGGAGACCTTAAAACATTATCATCATTCCACCGGGCGAAGCCGGGTACTACTGCTAGTTATATTATACAAACCAATAATACAATAACCAACCACACTAACCATTATTATTACAAATAACATAGATGTTTACAGCCACAAATAGATAAAAGGCGTGGCGTTATATTCTGTACCACGACTGCAATAAGCAGCTGCATTAAGTCTCCCGATCGAAGGTTTAAGTCGCGGCGCTGTCAGCGGCTAACCTCACTGTGCGCTTCTTCCTGATCTTTCTCACTCTCTTCAGGTATATGGCAGAATGTTTGGAATAATTTGATTAATTTTGCTATTATTTCGTTAAGAACATGCAATTTATTGCGAAATAATAAGGCAATCCTTCCTGAATTTCTTCACAAGATTCTCGTTTTTCCCCGTCTGAAAACAGTTTTCCCAAAATTTTTATTTATCGTTAACTAGCAACCCGCCCCCGGCTTCGCCTGAGAACAGTTATGAATACGTTACGTACTAGCTCGTAAATTGTCGCCTTAGTAATTGAATGAAGATTGTTGGAAGAAATTAAAACGAAAAAAAAACCACATAGTGGGATATCTATTGAAGATAGAGATATGCTCTCACGGGCATTTTTGCAGAACTTTTCATGCTGAAGAATTCTTACACTCATAGTATGTTGATATTTTTTAAAGGTTTGCCCAGCGTATGCTTAAAAACTACGGACGACTGGTTTTTTCGAACTTTTTCACTGAAACCGTCATTGCTTGGCCTCCCTTAATTATAAATAAATTATTTTCGACAGAAACCTTCCTCGAGATATCCTTTACAGAATCAAAAGTTTGGTGCTTTTCATTCGGTCAACACGAATATACCCAAACAGAGCTGGGTTATGCCCTAATCCTGAAATAAATTGCATGAGATTTATTTATTTATTAATTTATTAATTAATTAATTTCAGGATTTGGGCATAACCCAGCTCTTTTTGGGTACATTCGTGTTGACCGACTGAAAAGCACCAAACTTTTGTTTACTTGGGCAACACTGAAAAATGGCTTTAAACCCCACAACCTTTACAGAATGGTGAAAGCCGCATCAAAATCCATCCAGTGGTTTTCGAGATTACCCGTGACATCCAAGAATCGGGGACATTGTTTAACACTAAGCAGAGATACCAAAATAACACTCATAATTCTGTACATACGTCAACAACTCAGTACGAAACGGTCTATTGTGTGATAGAAGCTATACCATGTCTTAATGAAGGGCACTGTCTAAACTAAGTGCACTGAACACGAGACAAGGATCTTGAGAATACACTCATTGGTATGAAGGACAAGATTTGTGAAGGACGTGTTGTGTTACGAAGATAATAACCTGTCGCGCGAGAGCTGCAACAGACATCCGAGGCAGGTGCGCACGGCATGACGTAATTTACCCTCGCAGTGAGAGCACCATACAATCCATTTTCAAGAATAGAGTACATCACCAGCAGATACCTACCTCGTCTAGTGCAGTGATTATCTACAACCTGGCCTTGGAATGTTCTCTTTCGACCAGGGAATCTTTCTCTAGAAAAAGAGGTGCAGAAAGTCATATGATGAGAAAAGAGGTTGATAAATAGCGCTCTTGGAAACAATATTTTTCATGCACCAAGGACTTTAAGAATTTAAATCACCTTTCCAAATTCAAGGCAACTAGTCAGTGTTTATATCGCGCAATGATACCTTGAAATAGCCATGATTGAACATACCGAATTGACTCAAAGATTCGTTCAAGGGGGCTCAATATTCCTTTATAAACGATGTATACTTGAGTCATATTCATTAGAAATTATTGCATTAATGATTGATTTAATTGCTTTTGATTGATTTGTTGGAAATTAACTACAACATTCATTTGCAAATGATTGAATCATCTAGGGTCGTTTAGTACAGTAACGGTTCGGGTTTGGAAGGAATTATAGCAGCAATCTTGCACACGGATATTATACCACACGAAGTATTTTACTCTAATAACAGGCACATTCAAATCGATGGAATGCATTTTACAGACATTTACTGGCCTATGTAAATAGTTTTATTTCCTCCTAATGACATGATGGTTTAATAATGACATTGTCAGTCAATGGCCACAAGATGCTAATCAGTTGATGGCAAAACCTTAAAAGATCATACTGATGCTGGTTAGCTGAATACTTCGTAGACAGGACCCACATTGAATACCCGAATATTCAGTTTAGGTGTAGATGCATAACCCCGTTGGAGAATAACATCAGGTATACTTCGCAAGGTTCACAATATTTACTTGTGTAAAATCAAATATCTCTCGTGCATTTGCAATAAAGACGTCGTCATTCGGCTCTTTAAAGATTTGACAACTGATGGGCTCACAGAAAATCTCCACCTCAATACATTCTTGAGAACTCATGATAATCACACGTTATGGATGGAACTTACATCATCATTGCTATTCCCCAGGTGTGGGGCCCGGTTTAAATACTCTAAAATAAGTTCCCAGACTCCTCCGGGCTACCGTCGCGACATTGACATTTTCGAGAATGTAAACAAAGGCAATACGGAAATATTTTCCAGAATGAACACAAGATGTAACAATATTAGTGATTTTTGATTACCAGGTATTCCCTGATAGACACAGGGAAATGTTAAGTTTCTTCCAGTGATGCCTATACAAACTGTCAGTTGTAACTGTTCAGTCGAAAACACGAATTAGCTCAAAGACTGGGCGGGGTACAACATATATGAAGGGTACAGGGGAAAAACGATTAATGTCACAAAATTTGAGATTTCTTATTGTTAATGATTGAACTGTTCCCTTGTAACATTCAAGAGCTTAAAACTGGTTAAAAACACTGAGAGTCACGATTTATGAGGCTTTGAAAATAATGTGTGCCGGGGAAAAACGATGAAGGCCCGTGGCTTTCAAGGCAATAACGATGATATTCCATTAAATCTCTATAAAACAGCAGCTTGAAATTTCAAAATTATGTAGTACCGTTTACTGAGTAGTGTAAGTTGTGAAGTATTTGTGCTTAACAATAGTTTTGACTCAAATAATACTGGTGTGCATTCTTTAGGGAAAAATGGGCATTCATGGCCTTTGCATATTTTTTTTGCCAGAAAATGGGCATTCATCGTTTATGCACGTTAAATTGGGCAGTTAAAGACAATAATATAAAATAATTAACCTTTAGGTATACATTGTTGGATGAATTGTTACATAATTTACAAACCTATATAATCCTTTTCGTACTACATAAATTTCAGATAACTGCAAGCAATATTATAAGAGTTATAGCGTTTCAAAAACTAAAATTCATTTATCTCAGCTTGAGATTCGTGTGAGATTCATCGATTTTCCCCTGTACCCTTCATATGAATAATAAAAAATATATGAATAATACGTAAATAACACCCCATTACAATAGTGATCATAACTAATGCATGTATTTTTTCAGGCGTGTTATTTAGTATGGGGTTTGAAGTCATTTACAGTGTTGCCTTAGTGATCGAAATGTGATGTTCTTCAGTCGGTCAACACGATTGGACCCAACTGTGATGGGTTATTCCCTAATCCTGAAGAAAATTACATGAGATTAATAAATATAATTGGAATGTTCTTTTTCAACCAAGGCATATTTTTCAAGAAAGAGGTGCCGAAAGTCACGTGTTGAGAATAGAGGTTGATAAATAATATTGAAACAATATTTTTCATGCATAATTGTTGTTTATTAATATATTATATGCTGCTATACATTGTACCCCGCCCAGTCATTGGTCGAATTCGTGTTGACTGACAGAAGAGTTACAACTGGCAAAGAGTTACACGACCAGGCAACCGGGTTTGAAAGATAATAAGCGGCTTCGGTGGCGTAGTCGGTAGCATGCTGAACTGCTGTACCCAAGATCGCGGGTTCAAACCCGGCCGAAGTCGTCGGATTCTTTTTAAGAGCGTTAAAGATCCTTCAGTATGCCTCCTTCGGAGGGGAAGTAAAGCCGGCGGTACCATGTCATAGATTTATGGGATGTAAAAGATCCTTCCACTAACTAAATTTGTCTGAAACTAAATTTCTTAGTTAGATTTTGTTGGAACGCTCTATCAAAGTTCCAACGTTCACCACAAGGTATCATTGACATCTGTTAGCGAAAGTTGGAACTACTTTAAATTGAACGGAACCTGTAGTTCACCCTAAGGGTGTCCGCAGGAAGCAGCTACAGACTCTGGTGTGCCGAACATGTCCTCGAACACTCCCGGCACTAAAAGTCATACGATAACTAAATAAATAAGTGGCTAGTGAAGATGTATAATAAGCGTATTATCCTCATAATATTCAATACATAAAATAAATTATATCACATTGATTAAAAAGGTTAATATGACAACAATGTAACATATGTTAACAATACATTAAATAATTATATCAACCAGATACTAGAATAGAGATCATTTTATATCGCTATATGAGAAGGCTACACACACAAACATACACGCACACCAGACATACACAAATACGCACAATTATACAAATTACTCCCGCTTTATGCAGTATCTGAGTGAAGTAATATGAGTTTCCACGACGTAAATATTTTTATGTTCGACCCTGACTATTATATGTCAGAAAACTACTATAATGAGGATCATTATAGCACTATTTTTCATTATGAAACAGTTTCTCCCACCAATCAGAGCTCAAGAAACAGTTGTTTGACCAATTAGATAATTAGATGCGCTGAGTTCCACGGCCTTCTAATTTAAATTTCACTGCCTGGCCTAGTGTCATAGTAGGGTAATCGAGGAGAGTAGTATAGGCGGCGGTATGGGACAGACAAATTAAGTATGGTCACTTTTGACCATTAAAATTCTATTAAAAAATAATGGATAAAGTGACCTTAAACATCATTAAAAAATTATCGATCAAACATATGGTTACAAGTAACCATTACAAATCTTCCAAACAATTATGATTACTTGTAGCCTAACCATAATATTATGGTTGAATTTTATGGTTGAAATTAACCATAAAAGGTAGGCTATACAATATTTCGTATTACTTTATGGCAGAACGTAACCATAAAAACAATTAAAATTATGGTTAAAAATAACCTCTAAATTGACAAAAGTAACCATTAAACTTAACAAAAAATTAACCACGATAATTATGGTTAAAGGTAACCATAAAACACAATTAAAAGAATTGCCAGAATTTTTTTCTAAATTCTGGTTAAAAGTAACCATTAAACTTAACAAAAAAATTAACCAAGATAATTATGGTTAAAGGTAACCATAAAACACAATCAAAAGTTATGGTTATTCTATATCTAAAAATCAGTCGTAAAAAGTTATGGTTAACGTAGCCATAAAATTACCAAAGTTATTTTTAATAAAATATGGTTAAAAGTAACCATAAAAATGACTCTAATATATAAATGACAAAGTTATGCTTACCTCCACCTATAAAACGTAACACAAATTTATCCTACAAACACCTAAAATAATGGCTAAAAGGAACCAGTAACTTTTTAAAGAATTAAGGATAAAATAATGGTTAATACAAGGGTGTAAATAGCTATAAAAATGATCTGTACACTATTATATTTAGTATCCCCAAGGAAGTGTATCAATTATGTTGTCTTCTTCTTTCTGGATCATATGCTTGTCGTAGTCGACTTTAAATTCTTTGGCAATATTTTTATTTACAAGGCTTTTTGTTTCCTTATCTCTTGTTATCATGTTATTGCTTATAACAACCTTATTATTAGAACCTTGTATTAAGTCAGTCATTGTCTTCATGTTAAGTTTTTTGGCATTTTCGTGGTTGAGAGTAAATCCTTTGATCTTGGTAACCTGTTTGTCTTTATATGTTTCGTACGCATAACTCTTAGGACCTGTGCTTATCCAATCAGTACCATGATCATCTTTGCCAAATTCGTCAGTCCATTCACCAAGCATACAACAGGTCTCTACGGTGTTTGTTCCATCATCTATGTAAACAATACTATCAGTGTCATAATAAACTACTGCCTTTCCTAATCTATCAAGCATATCGTATAATCTTATTCTAGCATTGGAAGTGGTGAAAGCTGCCACAAATATGTTGGTATTCGTGCTATTTTCTACATAGAAATCATTGTAGTGGTATGTTACCTCAATTACTTCATCATTGATGTACATTACATTAGTAATTTCTATCTTATCGTCTAATAGCAATTCGTACCACCTCTTAGGGTCATCAATGAACTCTGTTTGTGACATGTTTTGCCTCTGACCGAACTTTCCCCAAAGAGAATTTAAGCATATTTTAGCAACAGCTCGCTTACCAGCGTTGGGTTTAATTTTGTCAATATCAAGCTTTATACCTTGTTTTTTTCTTATTACTCGGGCATATTCTTCTTTAGATTTGTAATCACCATCCCAAGGACTAGTTTCTAGCTTAATTTTCATAAAGGTTTTAATATAGTCCTTGAAAAGCTCATTACTTTTCTCTTCAAAATGCCATACTTCGTAAACTTCCTGTATTTTGTAGCCTTTCTCAAGAGCCTTATTAAGTTCGATTGTAGTCCAAGTTCCAAAAAGCGCCCTCTCTTCATCACTATGGTTACAAGGTCCTACCTTTTCTTTCGCACATTTCCCACACAGAGAGAACATCAGCTTATCTAGCTTTACCGGAAGCACTGGATGATACAAACCTCTTGGAGGAAGCACCTTACATTTAACTAGGCCAAACCAGTCTTTATTGTATTTTTCTGGCTTAAATATTTTTTTAGGGTGACCTACAGGGTACCAGTCATAAAACATAACTGTTGGATATAAACTGCATATATCTATATATCTCAGCTTTTTTCCAGAAACTTTTAACTTTGAGGCGTTTGTCCTACCACCGAAGAATGCGTCCCTGGGGTTTAGAGGTTCTACAACATCTTTTGTTTTATTTAGGCTTTCCTTATAAGCTTTAGAATTTTTCCATTTACAGCTCCACATCTCTACAACCTTGTACCCGGCATTTTTAAGAGCTTGTGTTCGCTCTATAGTTTTTGTAAGCAAGTCATCCATAGTTTCATTGTTTACATTGTTGATAGTATCGCCTGAGTAGCAGTCGGGACAACCATGCCAAAAACAACCATGATATTGGTACACAGTTTTAGTCTTATAGTCGTACCCATCGACTTTGGCTCTACAAATTGTGACCTCGCCACCATTTAATGCGTGTTGAACATTAGGGAACGAACTTAACCATGCTATAGACTCCTTACTGAACATCTCTTTTTTCTGCTCCTTAACTACTGCAATTGTGTCTTTTTCAAGGAATTTTGACCTGTAAATGGCCATACAAACACTGGCAATAGTTATGTATTGGAAAGGGTCTATATTTGCTATTTCTAAAAATGACTGTCTAAAGGCAAGGCAACCTCGCCGTAATATATCGACATCAGAATGGCAATACTCGGCTAATTCTTTCTTAAAGTCAAACACGTAGTTTTCTTTCACTTTCTCAGCGTGCCATTCTAAGAATACTTTTCTAGCATCAGGTTTCATTGTATCAACACCATAGTATTTAGTAGCTGGAATGGACCCTACGTAATTTTGATTTTCTTTCTTGTTGAAAAAGTGTGGAAAATACCCCTTTTTTAGTTCTTTTAGTTCAAATGTTTTGGGAAAGGATGCGAGACCTCCTTGGATAAAGTTTATGCTTTCAATTATTCTGAGCCTTAGGGCTGGTATTTTGAGCTCCATAATTTTAGACCCTTGGTAAATAGTTTTAGGCTTAATGCCATTATCGACGCAATATTGTAAAATAAAATGCGCATCATAACCTTTTGCATTGTGTGCTATACACGTAAAACCTTTGTGGTTGTCTGATATTAGCCACTGACAAAATTCGTCGTTTTTTAGGAGAGCCCGCCTAACACCATTAAAGTCATAAACGGATACAAAGTTTGGCATGTGTACGCCGGTGTCTTGTTCAGCTTCGTAATCGAAAAAGTAGTATTTTTCTGTGTAAGTGCATTTTTTATGTTGCTTTTCTGCCCTTCCATTACAAATACAATCTTTCATACAGTATCCCCCACGGTTTTTCCTTTCTTGCATATAACATTTGTGCTGAGCTGACTTATCGTATTGTTGGCAATTCCAACACATAGAGTACCCACATCTGTGGTTGTTTATTTTTACACATTTACCGTTACATGTTAGACACTTGAGTTTTATTGAACAGGCAACTTTCTTTGCACATTTCTCACATTCAGTAAGTACAGTTTCGTGTAGGTTGTTGTAGTAAAACTTGTTTTCATTTTCTTTTTTGCACTCGCTTTTACATTCTGTGCACTTTCATTCGACTTCGTATTCTACAAATGTTTCACATTTCCTACATTGGGCAAAGGAGCCACCTAAATGTTCGATATTTATCCTAGGGCATATTTTGTTGCAGATATTGCACTTGTAGACAACCTCACACACTCTCTCATGGTTATCAACGCAATCTTTACCAAAACAATATCTATTGCA
The DNA here is from genome assembly GCA_946902985.2 of Meconema thalassinum. Classification (NCBI taxonomy): domain Eukaryota; kingdom Metazoa; phylum Arthropoda; class Insecta; order Orthoptera; family Tettigoniidae; genus Meconema; species Meconema thalassinum. The sequence continues at coordinate 275,777,677 of OX336390.1, forward strand.
CTTTTTACAGTATACTCGGGGTCGCATACCTTCTGGGAAATCATGTTTTGGGCACAAACACAAATTACACACATTTTTATCTTTTTTACACGAGTGCTTGTCCTGATGATCGTAAGGTATATCACATTTTTTGCAGTAATATGAACTTCCATAAAAACCTCGTATATTATTAATGGAATCATAATGGTCGTTATGCAAGTACAAATAAATTGTTATCGAGTCATTTACACCTGAGGAATGGATTACCTTGTTAAAATGGGCAGCCGAAACAACTTTAATCCGAACACCCATGAGATATGCAATACTTCTAATATCGTCTAAACTAAACCCATCTTCACAGTTCATTCCAAATCTTGTGCATAACTCTTTTGCTAATTCTTCCTGCAGGCCACGTCCTTTCCTAATGTAGGTAATTTCATTATCAGTTAATGTCCTGTCCAATATATTTTTAGTTTCATAGGTTAGGGCTGTGATTATTGCTCTTGGTCCGCACAGTTTATCGGTGTTGGTTATTTTGTTTATGCTTCTTTTAGCCATAACATCTTTAGCAATATTGACTATTTTCTTACGCTTTGCTCCTTTGCCTCTGGGAATTTTGTAAACCTCGAAGTGAAAAGTGGTATTGTTAATATCTACATTTTCATTAGATGTTATTATTCTTTCAATCTGGTCAAGTAGATGTGAAGCATTAACTTTTCTTTTTCTTTTTGATGAAATCATATGGTTAAAACTATTATTTTCTGCAACTACTTTCATCTGATCACCTGGCTTAAAATCAGTTAGTTTTCTTACTTCTTTTATGGCTGCATGCACACCTTTTCTGACCGCTTTCATTTGTTCTATTGGTTTTCCTTGCAAATCTTTTATGTGTATAGTATAAGCTGTCTGCCATACGTTAAACTTTTTGTGCAGCACAGTACGAACACCTTGATGAATTTCGAAAGGTGACTTTTTAGCTACTGTTTCATTAAATATATTTTTCTTAAAAGGAAAAATTTGGCCCAATTTTTGCTTCACAACTTTTAAGTCCTTAGATTGAAAGGTTTTGGTTCCTTCTTAATTTCAAAGAGGTCTTGATCAAATCCAAAATGCCTGATTTTGTCCATACGTTCCTTTTCTTCCGCTATCAAATTTAGCAACCCTTTCTTTGAATGAATTACTGAGTAGCCCTTAATTTTGTTTTCTCTGGTGACTTGTTTTAGTTCACGAACGCTCTTCTTAGGCAGCTCTGATTCTTGATACGTAAACAAAGCACTATCTCCGGCATTACTCCAAGCACTGTTTACAGCTTCAAGAAGAGCAGCCTTCTTCATCTTGTATAGTCCTCTTAGTTTGAGTTCCTTTGCTAGAACCCTTAGTTCCTTTACAGTTGCACCTGTTTGGCGCTTAATATTTTGTTTTAAATCCATTTATTATATAACTTTTCTTAATTAAAAATTTCATTTTTTTTAATAAAAATAATTATAAGACATTACTCTTTTGGGCTCGAGAGAAATGATAGTAAAATATTTATATAAATAAATGAGCACAATTATTATATTCTGCATTATAATTGTTAGCCTAACAAGGGTTCAATTAGAAATATTATCTTATGAAAATCAGAATCAATTTGCTATCAACTATCTGCGTAATTTTGGATACTTGACTATAGACGAACAAGAAATTTCAGAAGTAAATGAAACAACTTTCCAATCTGCTTTAAAATTGTTCCAAGAGTACTACAATCTCGATATCACTGGTGATTTAGATGAATGTACTTTACAATTAATGAATACATCGCGATGTGGTATCACCGATGACGATATAAATTTTACTACTCGGCGGTATAAATGGAATATTTTTTTTATAGGTAATAAATGGAAGTAAATCAATTTCTCAAGACGCTCAACAGCATCAACGAACAAAAGACGTTTAAAAAGCTCAGTGAGTTAGAAATATGGAACGAATACCTTATAACGAATGTAGAAGGTATAAACACAAAATATGGAAATAAAACTTTTCTAGAACTTGATAGTGAATTTAAGGTTATATTGCCTGACAAATACAACAAGGTGCTAAGTTGTGGAAAGGTAAAAAAAAGAAAATGATAGGCCTGAAAATGATATATAAAGGCACAAAAAAAGTCTATGGTGGTTGCCAAGCGCACAATCTTGAATTCTTTTAAAAATTTTCTTAAATTTTCGTAACACCCCGACAAATTTTAAGTAGAAAATTTATGGTTTTAATGGTTACTAACCATTAAAATCAAATGCCAAAATTAACGTAAAATTAAGAATTCCTTCGTAGCTTATGAAAATTGTAACAGCTATCTATGTCATCACCATTAAGTTAAAAAAACCGGGTGAGTTAGCCGTGGTCGTTACGGCATGACTGCTGGCAGTCGCTCACATCCGGGAGGCGAGGAGGTTCGAATCCCCCCGCCGGCAACCTTGAAGATGGTCTTCTGTGGTTTCCCATCTTCATTCCAGGCAAATGCCGGGGTTGGTCCCTAACTATAGGCCACAGCCGCTACCTTCCAACTCCTCGTCCTTACATTCCCACTTTCCTCCCCAACGGTACTTGTAGCTCACCCATTGGGTGTCCGTCTCGAAGCAGCTACAAAACTGGCGAGCCGAACATGTCCTCGGACACTCCCGGCACTAAAAGCCATACGCTAAAAAAAAAAAGTTCAAAAAGATAATCTATACTATCCTCAGACAACTGATTTATAAATACTTCTACATCTTCAGTAGGATGTAGTAAAAACAGGAAGAAAGAAAGGGTTATTTGCTTTACTCGGGCGTCCATTTATATATACAGAAATATTATAATATAACATTTTCTTTATTAACCCAGCTATTGTGAGAATTATCAAAACCCAACCATTTGACATATGCCCGATTTCCTTTCTTTCTTAAAACTTTTTCAACAAGATATGCCTCTGGATACTTTGTTTTCTGTAATTCTTGCTCATAAAAGTTCCCCTTTATTTCTTCCGCATTTACATCTTTCAATTTGTACGTAATAGGGTCGGAATACACGATATCTTTTATTTCAAATATTTCAGTCGACCAATTTCCTGTGTATCCTTTTTCAAATATACCTTTTAGTTTACTAATTCTGACTTGATCGCCAACTTTAAATTTCGCTTTTTCTTCCGCTCCTACGCTTACAGTGTAAACAGTTTTCAACAAATGTTCTTCATTAGCTTTGTTTACGTTTTTTGGCTGCATATTTATAGTTGTGTGCGTCGTATTATTGTAGCCATTAATTAACTTTGGTAAAATGCCAACCCAGCAGTAGTTTCCTTGAATATCAAACTGCTTCCACATTTTCTCTTTTAAGGTCCTATTGAATCGTTCTACAACTGAAGCTTTTACTTCAGTAAAAGTCGAATAATGATTGATATTAAATGTTTTCATCAATTTTGAAAATTCTTTATTGTAAAATTCTTTACCGTTTTCTGTTTGAAGATTTTTGGGTTTTCTGTTTTTTAAAATACCATCAAACGCTTCAGCAACACTTTTACCCGTTTTATCTTTGACTGGTACACCCCAGGCATACTTTGAAAATACATCAATGACTGTTAACAAATACTTGTAGCCTTTATTAAGCTTCGATATCCCCTTTATTTTTCCAGAGTCCATTTCTACCAAATCCGCTTGCCAAATGTCATCAATGCCGTGAGTTGTAACCCTCCTTCTCGGAAAATTCTTCCTCATGGGTTTATGAATTTCGTTTATAATTTCCTCCCGAATGCTAACGGGTGGTTCTCTAATTTGGGTAGAACCCCCTATTTCTACACTCTCATTAACTTTTTTTTTCAAACCTGCTTTTCTTACTCCCACACTCGGAACATAAACCTTCGATTCTAGTTCGACCATTTTTAGCCTATTTTCAATTTTGAAAAAATAGGCTTATGAGATCACCTTTTGTCCGTGTGTGTGTGCGTGCGTGTGTGTGTGTGTGTGTGTGTGTGTGATTCGTGTGTGTGTCCCCCCCCCCTAATAAAATTTAAACGGCAGGAGCGATTTCAATGAAACTCGGAAAGTTCATAGCACTATTCCCGGCGACCTCGACCGTGCCCTTCAAATTTTGTTACGACTCACCAATCCAACATGGCGGCTGTGCGAAATATTTCACCAGCATTCAATATCTCCGAAACTATTACCGATATCACCCTGACATTTTCTAATGTGATAGAGGGAACTACTATAAGTTCACTTATGTGACATTTGAAAACCTGGTAACTACAAAACCAACATGGAGGCCAAGCGAATTTTCGACTTTTAAATAGACATTTCTCGCCATTTAACCAACCAAACGCAATGAAACTTGGTACAGTATTTGTTTATATACATTGTAATGCACCGACATCTATCTTCGTTCAATTGTTCACATAATCACAAGATGGCGGATGTGCGAAATATTTCACCGGCATTCTATATCTCTGAAACTATTAGCGGTATCTCCCTAAAATTTTGTACGGAGATAAAGGGCACTACTGGAAGTCCATCTATAAGACTTTCAAAAACCGGTTAACTACAAAACGAACATGGCGGCCAAGCGAATTTGAAAATTTTAAATAGACCTTTCTCGCGATTTAATGTTCCAAGCGCACTGAAACCAGGTACAGGAAATATTTATACACATTGTAATCCACTGGTATCTAATTTAGTTCAATTGTTTACATAACCTCAAGATGGCGGCAGTGCGAATTTTAAAATTAAGTTTTTATTTCTTGTGATATAGTCATGCGATCGAAGTGAAAGTTTGAATAATGAACCTACGCAATAATTTTCCTTTAATGGTACATGACTCTATGGCCTATACATTTAACAATCCAACATGGCGACCGTCCGAAATATTTAGACGATACTGAATATCTACGAATCTATTTTAGCAATCAAACTGCATTTTTTAATGTTCATAGTGGCTATGAACTTAAGTTCACCTATAGGACTTTAAATAACCTGGTGATTACAAATCCAACATGGCTGTGACGCGAATTATAAATATTCACATGGACGTTTCTCGCAATTTAACCATCCGCGAGCAGTGAAACTTGGTACAGTAAATCCTTATACGAATGTTAATCCACTGGCATCTAATTTATTTCAATTGTTTCCATAACCTCAAGATGGCAGCTGTGCAAAATTTTAAAATCTCCTTGTTTATTCTTGTGTCCTAATTATGCGATTGAAGTTTGAATACTACGCGTTCACAATAATATGCATGTAACAGTACATAACTCTAGGACCTACATATATAAAATCCAACATGGCGACCATCCGAAATATTTAGTCGGTTCTCAATATCTACGAATCTATTACAGCAATCAAACAGAAATTGTGTATGTTGACAGTGGCAATTATCATAAGTAGGATGTATGAAAATAGGCTGTATAGTTCTTCACGGAACTACTTGTTTTTAACGAAAGGGTGTGAGGATGCAGTGTTTGAGTAAACGTTTTGCACTTTAAACACCAAATGTGATTATTCATTTATTAACTAATTAATTAATTAAAATTAATTATAAAATAAGCATTGGTTTACTCAGACACCCAACATTGAAGAACGCAAACTAACTTACAAGAAACAAGGGTCTACCCTTTGTTGAGGAAATTAACTTTTTATGTTTATATTTTAATTAATTAATTAGTTAATAAATGGAATCAATTACCGATATTCTGAACAGCAAACTTGTCTATAATAGCAAACAAGTGGTTATTGCTATTGATGAAAATAACGATTCATGGTTTAAAGCTAAAGATATTGCTTTAATATTGGAGTATAGAGACACAGATAAAGCAATTCGAAAACACGTTGCAATTGAAGACAAAGGTACATTCGATACTTTAAATAGCCCCGCCGTTTTGGCGGGGTTAAAAAATACACATCCTCAAACCATATTTATTAATGCATCTGGGTTGTATTCGCTTATTTTATCATCTAAAAAAGAGGAAGCTAAAAAATTTAAGAAATGGGTAACGAAAGAAGTCCTTCCATCAATTCGAAAGTACGGAGAATACAAAATTAAAGAAGAATATAAGAACCAACTAGTTGGTTTAATGCAGAAACTTCAAATAAAGGAAGCAGAAAACGAATCTCTTACCCCATTAGCCACACCTCTTGCACTTAAAACTAGTAAGAATAATTGTCTTCTTATTATAGATAAGCATGAACCAAACGAAAAGTACAGGTACTATGCAATAAGGGCGCAGAGACAACAGGTGAATCAAGCAATCAAAAAATATGCAGGCGGCACCCCGATTGTGAGATAGTTTATGAAAAATATAATGATCCTAATAGCGTAAGATTGTATGTGCTTATGAAAGAACAAATAAAAATTAGCTATTCGGGAAACCATTTCAATATTCCATTTACTCCTGATCTTCTTAAAGGAACAATAGAGATGTTGTATAAAAACCTGTTACATTAGACTGTTTTTAATGGATATTTTCTCCATTAAAAACTTAAACATTTTAACATTAGTGTTATTCGACCGATTCATCAGGATGAGGTTCATATGCATCAAGTATTACTTCACCAAACATCGTCACACTAACATTTATTGGAAGTTTTAAAATTACGCTGTCCATTTTATTTTTGAAGCATAAAGTATCACCAGATTTAACGTTGAAGGGCTTACTAGTATCTACCATAATTTTTTCTTCTTTGGAACGTGCAATATAAACGTATAATACTGTTTTAATAGCGTCATCTGTATATGAAGTAAATACTTTATCTTGGTCTAGGATACGAACAAAAATTTCCCTAATCGTTGCGTTGTATGTAAAAATATGCTTAATTTTATCTTTCTCTGCAAAAAGGTCCTTTTGTAATATTATCCTATCAAACACCTTTCTTTCTAAGTTGTCAACCTTTTCTGTTAATGTTGCTACTGGTGCAAGACAAGTAGTGGCATATTCCGAGAACAATTTTTCTATTTCTTCTTTCGTGAAGTAGTCCCCTTCAGTAGTAAGTTGTTTGAGCTTTTCTAAGAGATATTGCTTATTAACAACATCTTTATTGTTGATTGGATCTTCAATATTCGCTATCCTCTTTCCCTGAAAATCAATCCATGTTTTTGAAACAAAAAAAAGCTCACTAAGGCGTTTATTTAGAGCCGTAACTAGCCTTGAAAATCGTTTTTCTACATCATCTTTTGTGATAGCCTTAATATTTAATGAACTACTCTCTCCGTTTATAATTTTATTTCCAAATATGTCCATTTATTAAATCTATAATTTCGTTAAAACGAGCGGGATTAGGGGAACCCAAATCCGAAAACAACTTTAAAACAAGGACACATAAATGACCACATATATATTCATCAAACATTTGAATTCTTTCGGCGTTATAAAATAGGTTGCTAGCTCCCAAATAATTTACTAGTTTTTCAGGAACATCTCCACCAAATGAGTCAAAGACGAATTTTTGATTACCCTTTTTAAAGTAACAAATCCAATGAGTACCTGCATGATCCGACGTATCCAAGTTTACAATTCCTGATTCACAATCATTAGGTTTTGTAGGCAGTTCATCAATCATAAAAAAAATTCGAAAATGCTTTATGTTCATTTCGTGTATTATTTTAAGTATATCGAAATTACTTAAAGGGTGCTTATAGTTGGAAAGTATATCACTCAATATCGATGAAATTTCTCTTTTTTTTAAATTTTAGTTATTCCCAAACAACCTTGTCCAGTCTTTTTTTCGATCACCAGATTATGTCTAATTTGTTCAGCCAATTCCGCATCTTTTTTTTGCTTTTTATGAACAGCGCTTGTAATGGCTGCAGCGCCACCTGCCAGCGAACCAATGGCACCCAATGCAGCTAATATTAATGGCAAAAATCCTCCTTGGTGTTCATTAATTCCAGAACCTTCTTTCTTCCTACTGAGATATTCGAATATTTTCTTTACAATTGGAATGGACAAACTTATAAGTAAGCTACCACCTTTTTGAATTTTTCTTGCTTTCTGCTTTTTTTGTGTATCTGTCAAGTACTCATCTAGATAGTCATGCTTTTTCAGATCTTCGTTGGAGAGTTTTATTTTAATAGCTTTGGGTTTTAGTTTCCCTTTTTGGGAAACGTTGTAATCAATACTAAATCCTTTCATTTATTTAATGAAAAAAATTATAAACAAAAATTTTACAAATTTATACTCAGACGCCCCAACCATTTTCATCTAACCCCATTCCCATTTTTCTTTTTCCATACATTATTCCAGTAACGGCTGTAGCTGCTAGTCTCTCACTCAAGTTAGCATCTTTACTGAATATTCTCTCTTTTGCAGCCTTTTGTAATTCTTTATCTGCTTGATGTCTTTGCTCTAATTTTGTATGGTCGCGGTATGCTATATCATGTAATTTACACGCTTCGTCTAATGGGTTAGAACCCTGAACACCTTCGGCTAGTTGCTTGTCTAATGGATTACCAGGACCACAAAATTTGTATCCCGGGAGTGTTAAGTCAATATTATTTTCACCTATTTTATTAATCATCCAATTAACTAATCCTTTTCCATGTTTTTCAGATTCCAAGAATGTATGGGGAATGTTATTTAAAAACCTAATTAGATATGGAATACCTTTAGGATTATTAACAATGAAGTCATTAAACTTACTCGTAAGCATCTTCGTTATTCCAACTTTTCATTGTGATAGACGTTGTTTCCAGCATTTTCTTCGCCATGAATTACCATTAATCTGTCTATTAATTCCCTTACATCATCCATCCACACATATTCAATCGGTGCTTTTGAATATTTTTTTACAAAACCAAATCCTGATTTAGGAGGAGTGGTTAGAGATGCAGCTCTTTCTTTTCTACTAACTTTTTCTGAAAGCCATATATCCTTTATCAACGTATTATATTTTTTGCCAACACTACTTTTAGGTTTAGTGCTATTTGGGTCATTGTTTTGATACATAGCATTTGTAATTTTTAAAATAGTCTCATATGTGCTGCGGTCTTCGTCTGTATACTCATCATCGTTAGGTATATCATTTAAGGTTAAAAATAGCATTAAACCCTTTGTAGCTTTAAAATTCTTACCCTTAATTATAATATCGTCATTACTGAATTCAACTTTTGAGTCACCTATATAATAACCCTGATAGTTCTTATCATACCTTATTCCAAATTTAGGGTCACTAATTCTAGGTAAATATTTTGAAATTATTACCCCTAAGTGGACCGTAGAATAATCAGTTATGCCTTTCCTCTTAACATTTTCTTCACTTTTATCATACTCTTCATCGGCCTCTTGAAATAAACTCCTCCCCTTTTCTTTCTGAAGTTGCGACTCTAAATTCTTTCTGACCTTTCTTGCCGATTTTAAAGCTTCTTTTTGCTCATTAGTGACATCATATTCATCCAAGAAATGGGAACCTTCGGAATCTGAAGGAAAGTCTTCTTTATAGTCAATTCTGTAAGGAATTAATTGCTTCTCCACTTCTCTATTTTCTTCTATAGCTTTAATAACATTTTCACCGATGTCATTTAACTTGTTGCCTAAAACATTAACAGCATCGATAACAGGTTGATCTTCTTTTTTATACTTCTCGTATTCCGTTATAGGCTGCTTCTTCCATATTCGAAATTCGTCTTTTAATTCTTCAAATTTCTTCCTATTCCTTCTTGCTTGTTGAACTACCTTTTGATCGTATTTCGCAAACATCTTTATTATAGGTGAAATTTTAAAAAATGACGTTTGATGCTAACATTGACGTTTGACATTTGACGCTGACATTGACGCTGTACGTTGTACGCTGTACGTTGGCATTGACGCTGTACGTTGTACGCTGACGTTAACGCTGAACGTTAACGCTGACGTTGTACGCTGTACGTTAACGCTGTACGTTAACGTTGTACGTTGACGCTGACGTTGTACGCTAACGATGTTGGTGTTAGAATACTCAACCCAAAACCTGCCAATACCCCTGGAGTAGTTACCCAACATTTAGAAACGTTTTAATTTTATTCCTATATTTACCATCGTTAGCTTTGCGATTCATATCAATAGTAATAAAACCAAACTCCTCATTCCAACATTTGCTGCAAATATTCTTAAAGTCTTCAAATTTCATATCACCACCAACAAATTCTTGATAAATATGATTTAAATTGGTATTATCTTGCCTAAATATGTTTAAGAAATTTAAGTTATCACGAACTAATTGTTTTGGTATTTTTGAATACGTTTGAGCTAAGTAAAAACAGTCAATCCCTTTATGTCTTCCTCGTGTAAAATATTCTCGAACTATGTCTTGGTTTTCCAGTATGAAATCGTCGAAAATTACAACTGACCTATCTTCACATTTATCCAGGGGCATTATGCTTTCATCGTCATGAATAAATTGTGCCATGGACTTTCCTAACTTCTCTTCGATTTTATTACATTTTTCCATAAACTGTTGATACTTAGATTGATCTAAACTTTTAGAGAAGATGTAAAGGTTGTTTACTTTTTCCCAGTTTAACCATCCAGGTGCCAAAATATAATTGTCAATCATTAAGGTTGTTTTACCACAATTACTGGGGCCTATTATAGCACAACGAATGGAATTCGGTAATAATTTGCCATGTTTGTTCTTTACTTGCTTTTCTACAAGTCTTACTTGTGGGTCCCAATCTACAACATTTCGTTTACTCATTTTCGTTTATTTTATTAATTAATGAATGAATTAATAAATGAAGAGAATTTTTGAACTAAGTGGTAAAACTTCGGTTTAAGAGAAAAGGTTAAATGTTCCATTGCGAGATGAATTTAGAAAAGTTGGATTAATAGGGTTTTATTCAACCTTCCTAACACCAAATATTACAACAAAAAACAATAAAGTACACTATGAAAAAGTATCAGGTACTGTCCCCGTTTACCCGGATAGTAGGCTGTCAGATAACCGCCCCCTCAATCGGATTGCCAACAATCAATCGCACCAGCTCAGCTACATCAATGAAAATGGCACTGACAGATACTACCGAGGTTTGAACACAGAAGTTACCAAGAAAAAATTATTGTGGAACACACCAAAATTGACGGGGTTTCATACTTACTTTTACTTACCTCTTATACATTTCTCGGGGATTGGGTTGACAACAGGATCATTAAAGTATGCTCTCACAATAACCTTCACCATGACATTTAAAAATGAACCAGACCGAAGACGAGAACTTTGAACTGTACAAAAGCTTTATTTTCAAATAAAGAGTATGATTTTCACAACTCAACAAAATAAACGTGGCTATCAGTAGCCTATGTCAATCTGACTACGTCCTCCTAAAGGACTTGCAAATTATCAAACAATATGTTAGCTCCCATGAGCTCAAAATAACGTAACATTTTAAAACACATTTGGATTGGATGAGGAAGTCAGGGTACGACATATATAGAGCATTTGGTTTCTTTTAATAAACATAACACTAGTATTAATAGGCACAAGGCCGGAGTATCGACCTCACCCGCTTGTAACCAGATGTCGAGCCAGCTGGTCTACTCCTCAACCTGGCGCATGCCCGTCAAATGGGGCTCCCTACTCACACCACACTGTGTAAGAATTCAGCTCCTTTTAAAGCTTTAAATGTCTACAAGACATTTCATTCATATTGACGCAAATCTTTCAAATGCTTAACTCACATCCCACTGGATTATTTTAACTATCCTTAAACTTGTTAAGTTATCATCCAAATGTTTAATCAGCATAGTTTAGAGTATCAAACACACTCTTAAATGTTTATAACAAAATCACATAAATTATTTATAACAATTAGAAATTGTTTATAGTATTGTTGAAGATAATTACAAAATTTTTAAACACGCCTTTAACATTACTTTCGTTCCACATTATTGTCAAAGATATTTACATTTATTATTTACAATATCAACATCTAAATTATTTAAATTATTAATTTAAGAAATACATTGAACCACATGTTTTATCCGGTTGGTAAATTCATAATCGTGTTTAATATAATCGACCAATGAAGGTTAGTTATACATGTACATGTCACAATCTGGTTTAATAAAGGTTGTAATAATTTTAATTATTTGTGACGGTAATCTTCATTCAAAATCTTATCTCAAATTCTTTCAAACTCTTGTTAATTATAACAGTAAATTCACTTGATTAATTTTCAACGAACTATGACAATACACTCTAGCGGAAAATACTTCGCTTACAAAATAATGCACAAACTGCATTCAAAATAGCCCAAAATTCATCATATATTAAAATATACGGCATCAAAATCTTCCACAGCATTTACAAAAACCTCCCCTAACACAATCTTTATCATTATTAATTACTGTGGGAATCTCCTTCATTTATTTAAGGGCATTATACATCAGCGGCTTTCAACATGTCCGCTGCACTATCGATTATACATTCATAGTTCCACTTAAAAATTCTTATATCAATAATTGTTTCAAAACTGTTGTCATTTAAACTTCGTGGATTTCATTCATGAATCGAAATGAAATAAAAATTTGCCAATCACAAACAAATTTAATAGTGAATACGCTTATATACGCCTGTCTGGTCTATCAAAATTTAAGATTAACATCTTCAAAGAATTGTAGTATAAAAATACTATCATCAAACAACGTGCGACTAACTGCAAAATAGTCGAATAGAATCCAATTAGACTGGGGAATGCAAACATCATTATATAAATCTCTATATGAGAAAAAACCTAACACAAGTTTCAGGAATTTAATGCATTCAATAATTCATAATTAATGTTCATCTTTCACAAAATTGCCTAAGATGCAATGGTCGTTGATAATCGACGATAAATGTCTGTGTTGCAATCAATTCAAATAACGACTAGTATTTCCAAGATCGTCGACAACGTACTGGATTTTAACGCTCTAAAATCATTTAAATGTTCTTCCTTCTTGATGATGACAGAAAATTGGTCAATGTAATTAAACTGGGGTAGAATTACTTTAATAAAGTGACACGCTGTCTGAATTTAAATCTGCCATAAAAATCATTAACTTACAGTCAAATCGTGACTACAAAAATAAGCAAACTACTGAAAAATCTAAATATCAGTCTCAACTGATTCAAAATCATTTAACTATGCCCATGACATAACAATGTCTTAATAAAACGTCGAAAAAGGCATAACTCATCAAGGTGTACTGAGAATAGGAATCTCAAACAAGAATATCGGGCAAAAATACATGAGGACAAAAATATGGGAAAAATGGTTGCTCAAATATTGCTAAGAAACTCAAATACAATAAACGTTCACGACTACCTTATCTGCCGATTGACGTTCCAGAGGAAAATTCCCCAAAGAAGACTGTTGATGGATCCATTTCACCAAGTTAAAGCTGAGCTCCATCCTCGAAACCAGAAACAGCACCATCGGAGAATCGAACTGCTTCACGAAGACGAACGACATCCTTCCGGCAATAATCTTCTTTGTGAGTCGGGACAACCCTGACCTCTCTTGAAAAATCCCTGAAGTTCCAGTTGAAAATCGCCATGAAGTTTTTGTATAAATTTCCGAAGAAATATTCATATTCAGAAAGTATGAAATCATTTCTATTGCTGTTTGATAGTATTCAGCCTTTAATCACGAAACATGGGTGTAGATGGTTATTTACCACATGTTCGCTTGTATGGAATAGCAATTAGCGAAGTTCCATGCTGCTATCTTACTCCGTTGAAATATGTCCCAATTGCATTAAGTCCTTTAGCCTTCCATTTTCTCTTCGGTAATAATATTAGAAGAACACACTGCCATATTAAATTGCTCCATTATACTGCAGTGTTGTGTCACAAAAGCAATCTGAAGTCTCCCTATTTCACTAGCCCTGTCAGCCGTAGCGTTGAGTCTGGCTATACAAAGTGTTTCTTCTGTGGCGAGAAAATCACTTTTGTCAGTCGTCTAATATTGTCAATAACTTCCAAAATACTTCCTCGAAATTGTTCAGCTTTTCTACAGTCCTTACTGTAGCAATGCACAAGAGAATTAGCTTATAGGCGACCGCTGACTGTTCACAGCTAATCTTGTAGAAGTGTTATAAGGGTCGTTTCAACTTCACCTAGATTTACTTCACAGTAAACCTGCACTGCTTGTATGTTCGACTCTCGTTCAATGCAGTGGCTTCGCCACGCGTTACAAAGACGACTTTTTCACTACTAAACTCACTCGACGTTTCACTGAAATGACTATTTGAAATCTGACGATTGATTATCAGACGATTTATAATCTGAGAGAATGAACGAATGAGGCTCCTCTCTTCTGCGCAAGGCCTTTTATGAACTTCATGAGGGGCGTATCTATCCCTTCCATCGCGTGTTACTGCGTCATCGCTAGAAGTTCCAACTTCGTCAATACATGACGGATTTTCATAATTCAAAAACTGAAAATAAATTTCACCAAAATTCCAGAACAATGCCTCTACTGCAAATGGATTTCCACAATTCTGCATTCCAAAAAGTAATAAAAATACCATAGTTTCAGCAATCTCCGTCTTCCTTCAGACTATCGTTCATTGGTTTGAGCCTCCCCTCCAATAGCATAATTTCTTCCTCAGCAGAATTCCACGTTTCCTGCGACTGCGTCGTACATCTCGGATCCTTCTCGAATAAATGCTGACGTCACTGAGAATCTCAGCTCAAGTAGCCTGCTGGCATAACGTCTGCGTCATCCGTGCTTACGTCATGACTACCCACGTCATAACTATGACAGCCATAACTTTCGCTATAATTTCCAAAATAGCCACCGTGGTCTCTATATAATTCAATTACGGGGGCATTCTCCTCTCACCAAGTTTTAAAAACAGTTGCAAATTGTTTTTAAACTCAGTGTTACAAGTACCTCAACTCTCTTGAACACGAAATTGAATTATTACTGGCTTACTCTAGGTTAGTATCTTTTTAAATTTCCAGCATTGAACTTGCCGTAAATGACGTTATTCTCATCATCGTAGAGTTCATAGCAGTTGTTTCCATAGGCGTTCGTAATCCTAAACGGCCCCATGAATACATTTCCAAATTTGGGGTATATTTTCTTGCTCATATCAGCCTTGACAGGTCTGCGTAATAATACAAGATTTCCAACTTGTAAGGGTGCACCAAAACGTTTTCCAGCTACTCTTTTCAATCGTTTCTCTGCTGCTTTCTGGAGTTGTTCCTTCGCCTTGTCAATCCTCTGCTGCCTTCCTAGGTCGGGATCTCTAGGAATGTGGTTGAAAAGATTATCCCACGGCCTTTCTGGGTTTCTTCCAAGATGAAGTCGCATTGGCACTTCTCCTGTACTCTCCTGCACTGTAGAGTTCAGACATTCCTCTATAAGGGGTACAAATCTCACCCAACCAGAATGATCATTTGGACAGAAAATTCGACAGAATTTCGAAAATTCAGCCATATATCTTTCTGAGGAATTTGATTCTGGGTAACGCACGCTTGAAAATAAGTGCTTAATGCCAAGCCTTTCCATATCCGCTGCAAATTCCACGGATGTAAACTGCGTTCCATGATCTGACAGTAGATATTCTGGTATACCAGCTTTAGGAAATACAGCATTTTCCAGTCTGCTTACTACGTTCCTTGTGTTAGCTTTCTGCATGGGACTCATTGTAACAAATTTTGAGAAAACATCCACGGTAACCAACAGGTACTGGTTACCCTGATATCCCTTCGGACAGGGGCCAAATATGTCCGTCGCCATTAGTTCGTTTGGCTTAGAAGGAATCATAGCCTGCGGTTTTCCTTTTAATAAAGCAGAAGCATACTTTGCTCTTTGACATTTGTCACAAGATCTAATGACCTTGCCAATACTGGAACGCATGTTAGTCCAGATAAATCTCTCTTTAAGAGTATTAAGAGTCTTATCTAAACCGGCATGTCCAGTTGCGTGATGAGCTACCCACACTAAATTGACAACAAGTTTAGGTGGCACGACTATTCGGAGTTTTGTATGCGCAGAGTCAGCATACTTGCATACGATGTCTCCACTCAAGACAAAGTGTCGTGAATTTCTCCGTGTAACTGCATCGTCAACATCAGTATTGTCCATGTAACCCTTGAGGAACCTGTACATTTTCCTTATTGGAGCGTGTCTCTTCTGTGACACACCGATTCGGGCTAACCTCCTAACGGTTTCTTGATCTTCTTGCTCCAATTGTACATGGTGTATCTGCACATTTTTAATAGGGTTACGTGATAGAGCATCAGCCAGTAAGTTATCTTTCCCAGGCTGGTGGACGATAGTGGCGTTAAACTGTTGGGTGAACAAAGCCCAACGTGTCAATCTATCACTCGACATGTCAGTTTGCAGCATAAACTGTAGTGCTTTATGGTCAGTAATAATGATGACCTTATGTCCCAGCAGTATTTTCTTCCAGGCTTGCAATGCTGTTACAAAAGCTAACGCTTCAAGCTCCGTCGTGAAGTAATTTTCCTCGTGTTTCTTCAACTTCCGACTAGTGAACGCAATGTAGTGCTTGTTGCCTGCCTCATCTTTCTGGTATAAGACTGCACTAATGCCTACTCTTGATGCATCAGACTCAATATAGAACACCTTCTCAAAGTCTGGGTACTCCAGTTTCACATTATTTCTGAGCATCTCTTTTGCTTTCTCAAAAGCCTCGTCTGCAGCGGTACTCCATTTCCATCTGTTATTCTTCTTGAGTAAGTCATACAGAGGAGCCATAATTTCCGAGTATCTTGGACAGTGGCTGCTAATAAATTGGCATGCTCCTACAAATTCTCTGACTTGTTTCACCTTAGTTGGCTTTGGAAATCTCGTGATCGCATCTACTTTTTTCATGTTTGGATGATATCCATCTTTATCAATAGTATGCCCCAAGTAATTTATTTCCTGCTTCAAGAATTGACATTTTCCAAAATTCACCTTGATATTGGCCTCCCGTAAATTCTCGAACAACTTTCTCAAGTGCACTAAATGTTCTGCGGCGCTGGGTGAAGATACGATTAAATCGTCGATGTAGCAGATTACATTTTCTTTCACTTCGTCAGTGAGCTTACTATCAAGTGCTCGAATAAGTGCTGGTCCACTGTTAACCATACCAAAAGGCATTCGGACAAAGACCCATGACGTCTGGTCAAATAGGAATCCAGTGTACTGCATACTATCTTCTTCTAGCTGAACTTGATAAAATGAAGACGTCAAGTCAAGAACGCTGAAACATGCTCTCCCTTTGAATTTTCGAAGCAGATCTCTAATCTTGGGTGGTCGGTCATTTTCTGGAAGAATCTTCAAGTTAATGGTCCTGGCATCGAGACAAAGACGTATCTGACCATTACTTTTCTTCACTACGGTGATGGGGTTTATATAAGACGACGCCTGTTTTTTAATAATCCCGTCTACCTCCATTTTTCTGATTAACCCTCGTACTTCTTGATAGTATTTCTCAGGAATGGGGTATATTCTCTTCTGGTAAGGGGTTTCATCTGTCAGAATTATCTTGTATTTATAATCCTTAATCAATCCAGGCTTTTCATCGAAAATATCTTGGAATTCCTTTATCAGATCCTCAAATTCCCCCTGAATTTCTTCAAATCCTTCAGTTTTTCTACTGGGTATTTCTGCTAAATTTTCCACTTCATTAACTATAGTATTCAAAATTTCTTCCCTAAGGTCTATTTCCAGACTGTTTTTCACGTCCTGTTTTTCTATCTCTTCTGTGATTATGTACCCATCATTAAAGCTAATACTTCTGTTCTTCATGTCAATAATAGCTCCGACCTTCGATATAAAATCGATTCCAAGCACCATATCAAAATTGATCTTGCTCACCACAATGAAGATCTGTTCATAATTCCTTCCATTGATCTCAAAGTTCAATAACACTTGAATCTTGCACTTCACTGCCTTATCTTGGAATATCCCTCTCACTTTGACGGTAGAAACAGGTAGAACTGTCATGTTCTCTCCTCTTAGCAGACTTTGATAACATTCCTCTGAAATGATGGAGATAATTGCACCAGTATCCATCAGGGCTTTATACTGTTGTCCATCTATCCGTACAGAAATAATGGGTAAGGCACATGGTCTTTCCTCTTTAACGATACCCCTCTCTTCTAGCAAATCTTCATCAGTCACTTCATATATCTCATTAATCGTAATCAGGTGTGGTGTGGCAATGTATTTACAAGTTCTCACTGACGTTGAGAAATCGGCGTTTTTTTTTTGTGTGTTACCGACCTCAAAATTCTGTTGGCTCGTAGAAGGCCCAGGATCGATTACAACATCCTGCCTTTTCTTTTGGTTGTCGGCTTCTTTTTCCCGTAATTCTTTCAGGTATTGCTGGCTTTCCTTCTCTCTTTCCTGATACTGATCGGGTGTCATAACCTGACCTTGAGGATTCTGATTTCTGTTTTGGTTCTGGTTATTCCTGTTATAATTTCGGTTATAACCATTATTGTTATAATATCTGCCTCTTCCATTGTAATTTCCTCGGTTATAGTTCCAGCCTCTTCTCTGTTGATACGGTCGGTAACCTTGCGATCTGTTATTTCGAAACTGATTATTCCTGTGAGGACCTACATTGTCAGTTTTCTCCTCATCTGGCTTGTCAGTTTGTTGGACTTGGTCCATATATACAGTATTTATTTCTTTAAAGTCATGCCTTTGACCTTTCTGTACCACGTTAGGCATTGGACTTGTGTAGTCTAACCTCCTCAGTAATTCATCCATGCTGGTTAAATCCCTGATGTTGGACGAAATTATTAGTCTTCTCACCTCAACTGGCAGCATACGAGAAATCGCATCAATAAGTTGCTCCGTGGACAATGGGGGTTGTAAAAATCTCAAGCGGGATAATTGACTCGTAAAGAAATCAGCGTACCGCGTTGGAAGAGTACCGGAGTATTTTCTTGAATACACCTCCGCTCTTAACGAATTCTGCGCTTCTATGGACCAAAATCGTTTGATTAATGCCTCTGCAAACTCGTCAAAGTTACTGAATGTGTATCTAAATGCGCAAAAAACCATTCGAGGGGTCCTCCAATCAAATATCTCTCCACTATCTTCATCTCTCTCTCTCTGGGAATGTGAGCTTCGATGAAATAATCTTTGAGGTTCCTTACATATTCGATAGGTGTCAAACTATCAGTGTTACTGAATTTTTGCGGTTTATCTTCAAAATTCCTGATGACCGTTACGTTCCTCGGATATGAATCCGGGTAGTTTTTCCCACTATCACGATAGTTCCACTCAGGTTCCATATTCCTCTCGTCATCTTCCTCCCTGAATCTGGATATACGTTCTTCAGGAGTCACGTCTCTCTCTTCTGGATCTAGGTTATATCTTCTGGCATAATTCCTACTGGTTTCGCAAGCCAAGCCTACTGTATCCTTGTCAGTGATTTCCGTTAAGACTTTCTTGATTAACTCTTCTTTGTAGGTCTCCATTAAATTAGCCTCTCCTAACTTCAAATTCTGCAGTTTACTCGTCGTTTCATTCACATCAGAGACCACTTTATGAATCTGTTCCTCTAATGCAGATTTTAATGTTTGCACATCCTGACCTAATTGTGTCCTATCTTCAACTTGTCTTTCGGATAGCGAATCCATCCTGACGCTTAAATCTTTCCTAATCTGTACTACTTCATTGTTAATATCAATTTGAGTACTGGCAAGTTTCCTTTCAATACGATCCTGAATTTGGGTTATATGTCCCCCACTTGACCTAGTCCACTCGTCTTTCCATATTGCTACATTTTCCGTTAACATTTCTGCTATGTCTATTTCGATATCCTCTTTCAATACTTTATTATGGTCTAATACTTGGGTTCTCATGACCTCTACATCAAACTTTAAACCTTCTAAAGACGCTGTCGTTCTAACTGACTCATCAACTAGCCTAGTCGTTAATGCACTTATATTACGCGTACAAAGAGTTTTCGAATTTTCTATCTCTTCCCTGACTTTATTTACATCAGTTTGGACTTTAGCAACGTCTACGAAAACTGTGTTGACCTCTACTTGAATTTTATTTATGTCACTTTGTATCTCGTTTACATCCGAATGAATGTTATTAATATCAACCTGAACATTGGACACATCAGTTCTAACATTTTGGATTCCTCTTTGGACTTCCTCAACCTTGTCTTGGACAGTCGCAACATCATTTTTGACAACAACTACCTCAGCCCTAGCACAAGAAATATCACTACGGACATTAGCAACATCTAAATTCAACATTGTAAGATCTTTATGCACATTAGCAACATCTATTTTAACATCAGCAACATTTTTATGCATATTAGACACATCTATTTTAACATTGGACATGTCGGAGCGCATGTCAGTTACAGTATTCTCAATTCCTTGGGTATTAATCTGTAAACGCGACATATTATCCTCTAAGTTAGCAGAACTGGTCTGGAGAGCTTTCATATTCTCCTCCATTCGACTAGCATTCTCCTTCATCATACTTTCATTCATGCTAGCTTTCAAATTACTAGCATTCTCCTCCATTCGACTAGTATTCCTAGCTTCCATCTCCTTCATGCATTCACTCATGCTAGCTTTCAAATTAGCAGACATCTCCGCTAACATCATCTTCAAACTTTCATCTGCCATTACAATATTATTCAAAAATTAGACTGCTGTAGGGACATACATCAAAAGAGCAAAATAACAACATTTGAACAACACTTTTCACCATATATGAATTTGATCAATTTTCTGTCTTAAATCTAACTTATAACTACCTTATAATTAACTTTCGAAGACACTTTATGTTGAAACAAACTCAAGCACATGTTCAAATTTCCCTGGTCCATTTTAAAATATCCTAACACAAATGATTTTACATTTACAATCCAAATAATTTAATTTTATCTTTAATATGACTGAAATGTCATAAGCCGGTCAAATAAAATAAGATTCCAGATAATAGGCGATTTTCCTAAGTTTCCAGCCTATTTAACCTTTCTCAAGTTGTATAAGATCTGATCTTTTCTGAGTGTAATTTTCCTACTACAATACAACATTTAATTCCTATATAATCACACTCTTACATTCTACAATTGGCCTAGACATCTAACAAAGAATCAACCTCTTTATTTGAGTCTAATCGATCCACACGTTTTAGGTTTGCCAATCCAACTGGCGTTCAACCTGGTGATCCAGTTATGTTGAATCGATCCCCACGTTGGGCGCCAATCCTTCTGTCCCCGTTTACCCGGATAGTAGGCTGTCAGATAACCGCCCCCTCAATCGGATTGCCAACAATCAATCGCACCAGCTCAGCTACATCAATGAAAATGGCACTGACAGATACTACCGAGGTTTGAACACAGAAGTTACCAAGAAAAAATTATTGTGGAACACACCAAAATTGACGGGGTTTCATACTTACTTTTACTTACCTCTTATAAATAACTCGGGGATTGGGTTGACAACAGGATCATTAAAGTATGCTCTCACAATAACCTTCACCATGACATTTAAAAATGAACCAGACCGAAGACGAGAACTTTGAACTGTACAAAAGCTTTATTTTCAAATAAAGAGTATGATTTTCACAACTCAACAAAATAAACGTGGCTATCAGTAGCCTATGTCAATCTGACTACGTCCTCCTAAAGGACTTGCAAATTATCAAACAATATGTTAGCTCCCATGAGCTCAAAATAACGTAACATTTTAAAACACATTTGGATTGGATGAGGAAGTCAGGGTACGACATATATAGAGCATTTGGTTTCTTTTAATAAACATAACACTAGTATTAATAGGCACAAGGCCGGAGTATCGACCTCACCCGCTTGTAACCAGATGTCGAGCCAGCTGGTCTACTCCTCAACCTGGCGCATGCCCGTCAAATGGGGCTCCCTACTCACACCACACTGTGTAAGAATTCAGCTCCTTTTAAAGCTTTAAATGTCTACAAGGCATTTCATACATATTGACGCAAATCTTTCAAATGCTTAACTCACATCCCACTGGATTATTTTAACTATCCTTAAACTTGTTAAGTTATCATCCAAATGTTTAATCAGCATAGTTTAGAGTATCAAACACACTCTTAAATGTTTATAACAAAATCACATAAATTATTTATAACAATTAGAAATTGTTTATAGTATTGTTGAAGATAATTACAAAATTTTTAAACACGCCTTTAACATTACTTTCGTTCCACATTATTGTCAAAGATATTTACATTTATTATTTACAATATCAACATCTAAATTATTTAAATTATTAATTTAAGAAATACATTGAACCACATGTTTTATCCGGTTGGTAAATTCATAATCGTGTTTAATATAATCGACCAATGAAGGTTAGTTATACATGTACATGTCACAATCTGGTTTAATAAAGGTTGTAATAATTTTAATTATTTGTGACGGTAATCTTCATTCAAAATCTTATCTCAAATTCTTTCAAACTCTTGTTAATTATAACAGTAAATTCACTTGATTAATTTTCAACGAACTATGACAATACACTCTAGCGGAAAATACTTCGCTTACAAAATAATGCACAAACTGCATTCAAAATAGCCCAAAATTCATCATATATTAAAATATACGGCATCAAAATCTTCCACAGCATTTACAAAAACCTCCCCTAACACAATCTTTATCATTATTAATTACTGTGGGAATCTCCTTCATTTATTTAAGGGCATTATACATCAGCGGCTTTCAACATGTCCGCTGCACTATCGATTATACATTCATAGTTCCACTTAAAAATTCTTATATCAATAATTGTTTCAAAACTGTTGTCATTTAAACTTCGTGGATTTCATTCATGAATCGAAATGAAATAAAAATTTGCCAATCACAAACAAATTTAACCCTAGAACTGCGGACCGTCTTCCAGGAAGACGGTGTGTTGTTTAATCAAGTGCGACCGTCTCTCTGAAAGACGGTCTTGGAATTCAAATATAGTACTACTGTTAGCCTTCAGATGGCACTAATTTCAAGTTATGCTGGTTCCCAATGCTTTTATCTTTTGTAGTGTAAGTCTTTGGCAAACAAATGACAGTATGCAAACTATTATTTGGCTGCAGAAGTGGAAGTACTTCCATGTTGATATTGAAGTTGCATTGAGCAAAATGGCCGTCAACTATGTAGACGATTCAGAAATTTAGCACTTGATTTTTGACGATTCGTGAGATAGTATGGACGATGACAGTGATTATTGTGTGGATTCGTATGAAAATGATGATGGTGAAAGTAGTGGCAGTGATACCGGCAAACAGGATGTCACGCAAGTTATGGAAATCCCCATCAATGCAAGCGATGCTTATCATGTTCCGACAGACCCTGTACACATGCCTAATGTTAGCCGTGAAGTGGTAAGTGTGAACTAGACTGATATTCAACCCGAAGAAAGTGACTTTCCAGGTAAAAATGTACCGTTTATCGTTCATCATCCTGGCCCTGTTAACTTGCCTCCCCGTAATCGCGCGCCGATTATGTACTTCAAAATCGAGAAATGTCATATTTTTGTAAAAATAATTTTCTTTTTAGTAAATAACAGGAATTAATTGAAACTGGTTCTTGAATTAGTAACAAAAAACTATGAAATTTTCATTTATGATGTCTCTGATGAACATTTAACTCGGCAATATGGTTTTCTAGAGCAGAAAAGTCAATAATTTTTTATTTTTTTATTTTTTATAAAATACTTTTTATGATTAATTCAAAGTGACGAGTCTGAATGATTCACCTATATCAATATAATATAGAACAGTCTTTCAGCTTTATATTGGTGTATGATAAGTCATATTCATGAACACAGTATGCTTACAGATACCAAATTCCTTTAGTGTGTACTTTATGGGAATTTACTGCAGCATTTGACAGATAAACCTGCAGCAGTTCTAGGGTTAATAGTGAATACGCTTATATACGCCTGTCTGGTCTATCAAAATTTAAGATTAACATCTTCAAAGAATTGTAGTATAAAAATACTATCATCAAACAACGTGCGACTAACTGCAAAATAGTCGAATAGAATCCAATTAGACTGGGGAATGCAAACATCATTATATAAATCTCTATATGAGAAAAAACCTAACACAAGTTTCAGGAATTTAATGCATTCAATAATTCATAATTAATGTTCATCTTTCACAAAATTGCCTAAGATGCAATGGTCGTTGATAATCGACGATAAATGTCTGTGTTGCAATCAATTCAAATAACGACTAGTATTTCCAAGATCGTCGACAACGTACTGGATTTTAACGCTCTAAAATCATTTAAATGTTCTTCCTTCTTGATGATGACAGAAAATTGGTCAAAGTAATTAAACTGGGGTAGAATTACTTTAATAAAGTGACACGCTGTCTGAATTTAAATCTGCCATAAAAATCATTAACTTACAGTCAAATCGTGACTACAAAAATAAGCAAACTACTGAAAAATCTAAATATCAGTCTCAACTGATTCAAAATCATTTAACTATGCCCATGACATAACAATGTCTTAATAAAACGTCGAAAAAGGCATAACTCATCAAGGTGTACTGAGAATAGGAATCTCAAACAAGAATATCGGGCAAAAATACATGAGGACAAAAATATGGGAAAAATGGTTGCTCAAATATTGCTAAGAAACTCAAATACAATAAACGTTCACGACTACCTTATCTGCCGATTGACGTTCCAGAGGAAAATTCCCCAAAGAAGACTGTTGATGGATCCATTTCACCAAGTTAAAGCTGAGCTCCATCCTCGAAACCAGAAACAGCACCATCGGAGAATCGAACTGCTTCACGAAGACGAACGACATCCTTCCGGCAATAATCTTCTTTGTGAGTCGGGACAACCCTGACCTCTCTTGAAAAATCCCTGAAGTTCCAGTTGAAAATCGCCATGAAGTTTTTGTATAAATTTCCGAAGAAATATTCATATTCAGAAAGTATGAAATCATTTCTATTGCTGTTTGATAGTATTCAGCCTTTAATCACGAAACATGGGTGTAGATGGTTATTTACCACATGTTCGCTTGTATGGAATAGCAATTAGCGAAGTTCCATGCTGCTATCTTACTCCGTTGAAATATGTCCCAATTGCATTAAGTCCTTTAGCCTTCCATTTTCTCTTCGGTAATAATATTAGAAGAACACACTGCCATATTAAATTGCTCCATTATACTGCAGTGTTGTGTCACAAAAGCAATCTGAAGTCTCCCTATTTCACTAGCCCTGTCAGCCGTAGCGTTGAGTCTGGCTATACAAAGTGTTTCTTCTGTGGCGAGAAAATCACTTTTGTCAGTCGTCTAATATTGTCAATAACTTCCAAAATACTTCCTCGAAATTGTTCAGCTTTTCTACAGTCCTTACTGTAACAATGCACAAGAGAATTAGCTTATAGGCGACCGCTAACTGTTCACAGCTAATCTTGTAGAAGTGTTATAAGGGTCGTTTCAACTTCACCTAGATTTACTTCACAGTAAACCTGCACTGCTTGTATGTTCGACTCTCGTTCAATGCAGTGGCTTCGCCACGCGTTACAAAGACGACTTTTTCACTACTAAACTCACTCGACGTTTCACTGAAATGACTATTTGAAATCTGACGATTGATTATCAGACGATTTATAATCTGAGAGAATGAACGAATGAGGCTCCTCTCTTCTGCGCAAGGCCTTTTATGAACTTCATGAGGGGCGTATCTATCCCTTCCATCGCGTGTTACTGCGTCATCGCTAGAAGTTCCAACTTCGTCAATACATGACGGATTTTCATAATTCAAAAACTGAAAATAAATTTCACCAAAATTCCAGAACAATGCCTCTACTGCAAATGGATTTCCACAATTCTGCATTCCAAAAAGTAATAAAAATACCATAGTTTCAGCAATCTCCGTCTTCCTTCAGACTATCGTTCATTGGTTTGAGCCTCCCCTCCAATAGCATAATTTCTTCCTCAGCATAATTCCACGTTTCCTGCGACTGCGTCGTACATCTCGGATCCTTCTCGAATAAATGCTGACGTCACTGAGAATCTCAGCTCAAGTAGCCTGCTGGCATAACGTCTGCGTCATCCGTGCTTACGTCATGACTACCCACGTCATAACTATGACAGCCATAACTTTCGCTATAATTTCCAAAATAGCCACCGTGGTCTCTATATAATTCAATTACGGGGGCAGTACGATAACTGAAATGTTTATTCCACCAGGTCAATATAATGTAGAAAATTTACAAAAAGCTATTCAAAGTCAAGAACCTAAGATTAGTATTGAACAAAATAAAATTCTAAACAGATTGGAAATAATTAGTGATTATAAAATATATTTTGACCAAGAAGAAAGTATTGGTTCAGTTTTAGGTTTTAATAATCAAATTGTAGAACCAAAAACCAAAACACTTGCTCGGAACTTACCTAAAATAATTCCGTTCGAAAATATCCGCGTTCATTTCAATTTAGCGGATGGAATGTTTGTAAAAGACTCTGAGCATTTTCACCGTGAAACGAATATTATTGCATCATTTAAACCAGCCCTAGAATTTAGTGCTCCAATAATTTATGAGCCGAATTATCCTGTATTTTGCCCAGTTTTCGATAAAATTCAGAATTTAAAAATTACTGTGACCAATGAAAATGACGAAGTAATAGATTTCAACGGCGCAACAGTTACTGTAATTTTAGAGATGAGTTAATTATTTCCTCTTCATTTAATTTTCTATTATTTTTCTTATAATAAATGAACAAAGTAGAAAGTTACCAGTGGCAGTCTTTTCCTGTAAATGAAAAGACTAAAAACAATTTAAATTTGCCAAACAAGGACGTGGAAATAGATATTAAAGTTGGTGATGGTTGGATTGATAATAATGCGCACCTGTATATTACTCTCGATGTAACTCATGCTGATGGAACTGATTACACTAACTATGAAGGAAAATCAAATGTGAAGCTAATTGACAATTACCCCACTCAATTTTGGAGCACTGTAACCGTGAAAAAACGAGGACACACTATCTATCGAATTGACCATCCAAATATATCTTCAACGGTTCTGTTTAATTTAACAGCCTCTTATAGTGATAAAATGATATATTCAGGTAATTTTCTTAATAATGGTAAATTGCAGAAAAAATGAAATGAGTTAAGGTACCCTTTAAGTCTTCTTGGTGGCTTTCTTAAGGATTTTAAAGATATTATGTGGGAAGGAGATTTAACTGTTACATTTACATGGAGTCAAAATGCAAACGATGCTTTGTATAGATGGTGGACTAAGAATCCCGATGGGGGCAATGCACCTGGAACTCTCCCGGAGGAAGGAAAAGTTACCGTAAAGTCAATGGAGATAAAAATTCCTGTTGTTAAATACGAACCAAATTATGAGCTTGAACTGAGAGAAAAAATACTGCAAGAACCACGAATACCTATATCATTCTTTGACCTTCAAACTCAAGAAATTTCAGGCCTGAGTGGGAAAAGGAATTTTGAAATAGATATTACTAATTACTACAATTCAATGGAGTTTGATCTGCCATATTTTATTTTTGTTTTGTTTCAAACTAATAGAAAAGGTAACCAAGATATGAATAGTTCCAAATTTGATCATGTTCAGCTTCAAAATATTTACATGAAAAACGGAAGAAACGAAATGTTTCCGGAAGAAATGTGGAATATCAATCCTCCTAATACTTATCTAAATGCCTATTATGCTTTTAGGGACTTTAAGCGTATAACTGAGCTAAAGTATGATGTTGTTATAACCCCCACAGAGTTCATTGCTTCTTATCCTATTTATGTTATCAATATAAGTCGGCGTAGAAATGTAGTGACACCTCAGAAAACCAGTATGAAATTGGTAGCAACATTTAATGCCAATATACCTGAAAATACGCTTGCTTATGTAATTATGTACGGTAAAAAGAATTTAACCTATGATGCTAAGCATGGAATAGTTACTGAAAACTTTTAAATATGAAAGTAGTTGTTATTCATTTTAATAAATTAGTAAGAGTTTAGTTTTTAAGTTCAATTGAACTTAAAAACTAAGAATAAAAAAGAGTTAGTTTAAATTTGTTGAATTTGAAAGGGCAATTAAGTTTGCAGTATTTTCTTATTTAAAGATAAAAAAAGCAGTTAATAAATATGGAACCCGAATATAATATAATGCCTTGCAGCCTGACAAATATTTTAAAAGGGGGTTGTGTTTCAAATACACCCACCAAAGTAAATAATGTGCCTGAGTGTATTAAGAAAATAGTCTTCGATTACTACCTCAAGCTGCAAAATTTGCAACTAACGATCTTAGCACGCGTTAGTGATGAAAGTGACTGTGTAGAAATTGGTGAGGCATTAATGGAATTAGAAGAGCAAGTAGAGAAACTAATAGTTTCGGCTGAGCACAGTGCGAAAAAAGAAGGAAGAAGTTAAAAATAAGTTATCAGTGAACTTGACCAGGAAACTCCGTTAGCCTTGATACGCTCTTAGTCGATAAGATAACCTTGTCAGCATGCACTCTCTCTCTGTGCCATCCGCTCACTCGCATGGAAGTGATGTGCTAAATTAAATATTACTTAGAACCCAGCTGTTAGTCTTGTTACACCGGAAGTACTAGTAGCAAAGCAAGAAACTACGTAGTATGTGCAGCGCGATCTATTAGCAAACAATAAAAGCTCTTCGTAGTGCACTTCTCGTAAGAAATTGCACCACATAAGGCCGCATACACGCTTTTTAATCGCTTTCCTCGTAGCTCAGGAGGATAAGTGTCTGGTTTGTTGAGATTTGTTCGCTTGGAAACGGAGGCGCCCCGTTTTCTATGGTTCGAATCCCACTCAATCCTTTCAAAAAAATAACTGAGTTAATGAAAGAGAGAAGGAAGAAGCAAATGCTCTCCAGGGTCTGTTAGAGGCATTCTGAGAGATGCAAAGTAGATGGGAGTGGCCACTCAAAAGGAAAGGAAAGAGAAGTTGGAAGGAGAAGCTGAAAAAGGGGGAAAAAACTCCCTAGGGGTGTCGACGAGGAGAAATTAGAAAACCAGCGCTGGCTTCGAAACACCCCTGGGGGTTTCTCTGAAATGTCGGAGTTTTGCAAAAATTTTGTTAACTGTAATTTTCACCATTATTTTTTCCATAATTCTTTAAAAAGTCACTAGTTATTTTAACCATTATTCTATCCATTGTTTCTAAAAAATTCGTCAGAATTTTTAGCCTTGGTTTTACCATTATTCTACGCATTGTTTCTAAAAAATCACTAGTAATTTTAGCCTTGTTCTAACCATTATTTTATCCTTAATTCTTTTAAAAATTTACTGGTTCCTTTTAGCCATTATTTTACGTGTTTATAGGATAAATTTGTGTTACGTTTTATAGGTGGAGGTAAGCATAACTTTGTCATTTATATATTAGAGTCATTTTTATGGTTACTTTTAACCATATTTTATTAAAAATAACATTGGTAATTTTATGGCTACGTTAACCATAACTTTTTACGACTGATTTTTAGATATAGAATAACCATAACTTTTGATTGTGTTTTATGGTTACCTTTAACCATAATTATCTTGGTTAATTTTTTTGTTAAGTTTAATGGTTACTTTTAACCAGAATTTAGAAAAAAATTCTGGCAATTCTTTTAATTGTGTTTTATGGTTACCTTTAACCATAATTATCATGGTTAATTTTTTGTTAAGTTTAATGGTTACTTTTGTCAATTTAGAGGTTATTTTTAACCATAATTTTAATTGTTTTTATGGTTACGTTCTGCCATAAAGTAATACGAAATATTGTATACCTTTTATGGTTAATTTCAACCATAAAATTCAACCATAATATTATGGTTACAAGTAACCATAATTGTTTGGAAGATTTGTAATGGTTACTTGTAACCATATGTTTGATCGATAATTTTTTAATGATGTTTAAGGTCACTTTATCCATTATTTTTAATAGAATTTTAATGGTCAAAAGTGACCATACTTAATTTGTCTGTCCCATACCGCCGCCTATACTACTGAGGAGGCCATGGTCAAATACAAGGGCGTCTCATGCGTTCTGTTCAGTACATAAAACTGGCGAAATCTCGACAGATACTTATGAATAATTATGTTCGAACATAAAATAGTTATACTAATTATCGTCGAAAATAAACAGTCGTATGCAACTCGCCTATAATGGTAATTAAGACACTCGTACGGAAATTATAAAACTCGCATACGCTCGTTTTATAAACATACTAGTGTCTTAATTATTGCCATTATAGGCTCGTTGCATAATGTACTACTATGGTCGGTTGCCAACCTCATCAGAGGAGTTAATTTATGAATGACAAAATAGAAAGAAAGATTCTGAGACCTATCAAAAGACAATGTACCAGCATTTAGCTCGATTTGAAAAATGGGAAAATAAGTTCAAGGACAGCCAATGGCGAAATTCAAACTCATTCATCTCCCAAGTTCGGAGATAGCCTGCCTCCTTGATCTTACACCTTAACGCATGTAGCTATCCCGGCTTGTACATAATGAATGCATCTATAATACATAGACTATTGCTCTCCTACCAGATGTAGATGGAGAGACTCCCACACTGCTATATCATAATGTGTTGTATCTTTCTGTTGCAGGTCCTTGGTTCCCCGGCTGAGTTCCATTTCTTACACCACGCCCTCCCTCATGCCCGGAGCAAGAGGAGTGTACCACACACGAGGAGACTGAAAGTGGACCCCCTGGTAAGACCCAACATTTATTTTCCCTCTTTCAGTCGATATGGTGTTGTCGGGATATAGAAGGGACTATTCTTGGAGATTTATGGCGTAAGATACAGACCAATACAAAGAAACCCTAAGGGACTAATATTTCAGACATTCGATTTACATTCAAATCAGTCATATGTGACGTGGTTTGGGATCACATACAGAGTCGGCAATTTGTTGGAGGAGGATATATTTATCCAGAAACTATGAATAAGAACATAATATAGTACCTCTATATGGGCGACTCGACTAAAACCGCAATATTAAGGGGTTGATTGTTTCAAAAAATAAACATATAAATTAAATTGCTACATATTTGATGACATAAACTCAGTTCTTAAAATTTCTTCTGACATGAGTTGTCTAAATCATCTAACACAAAATGTGGAACTAGAGCTAATCCCGGGATACCTTGCTCAATTAAGCAATATGGTCAGTCTAGTAATATGCTTCATTAGTACCCCTGCATAAATACACCGGCGAAAATCACGAAGAATTATTTATAAATACTTCACAGAGAAATACAACACACGTTTTACCGATTTCACCACTTCCGCCCCTTAAAACAACAATAACAAACAATAACTTACCATTTTACTTCTGCTGTCGACCAAAATATTATGTGCACTTGAGTTTGAAGGTTATTTGTGAAGTAACCAATAGACCTAAATAAAATCCAATATCATCATCATTTGCATCGTTCTATTTTACGTTAGTTCATGTAGGTTTGGAATTTTTAATTTATATTTTAATATTTTTCATCGCAGTTGGAACACAAAAAGTGTCCGTTTTTAAGCGTGTTTCAACCTTGTGTCACATTTAAGAATTATTATCTCATAAACCCGTCATCCGATCGAATCCTAATTTTAACACAATATACATCGGAATGTTGAATAACTGGTGTATTAATTACAAAATTTTGTGTGTCCAAGAAAGAAAGTTGTTATCATTTTTGAAAGGTAACGTTTTCTCGGCTCAGGGTCGTTGGAAAATGTAGTTCTTGGTCGCGTTGTAATCCTTATACATCAAAATGTTATGCTGTATGACTGTGAAATACGTAAATTAATTCAATTATTTAATATCAGTTTGTATTTGTACGGGGAAATAAGACATGGTTCACCAGCTAGCCACTTCGGGGAAAGCTGTACAGCGTTGCCAAGATGAAGCCCGACACGCGTCATGGCGCGCCTTGGGTAGATTATTAGCTTGGGAATAACCTAACCCCCAAGGGAAGATGATAAAGAAAAGGAAGTGGGTTTCGGACTGGAGAAAAAGGACGGAGAAATAGGACGAGAGTCCTACAGAAGTTATAAGTTTAACTTTAAATATACTCAAAGGCAGCTGCCACTGCAAATCCGCTCTCCGATACCTAAAGTGGGTAGGGACCTGGGCAAAGCTAACGGGAAACGCAGCTGGAACTTGGGTTGTTTGCAAGAAAGTTACTTTAGCGTATTCCTCTCAAGCATACATATGCCTACTATGGGGAAGGGCGGTGGTCTGGCAAGACAAAGAGTAACAGATTTATTGTGTATCTGTTCAAAGTAGTTTGTTTCTAAACAGGTAATTTGAAGAGTGCCAATAATTTGAATCAGCTTTGATATTTTAGTTTTTGAAATTGTAGAATTCCTAAAGAGCGACCAAATGCTTCCAAGAAGAATAGGGATAAAGCAATTATACCTTTGGGAATAATTTTGGTAAGTGCACCAATAGTTGCATTTAGAAATGACTAAGCTTTTACCCAGCAAGGCGCCGACTAAAAGTTTAGACAATGAGAAACACTTATATTTTGAAAAACCAACCATAAGTGTTAGAGAGAATCTCCACAAGCAGGAAGCTGGCGTAGCGAGCTATGCTTGCCTTACTGGCCAGTTAGAATTAGCTATTAAAGCTAAGAGAGACTTTACTAAGTTACCAACTAAGATTTCTTGCACAAATGCAACAAGTGGTGAAAACCCAATCAATAGATTTATTTGCATTAAATAGGAAGAATCAAGGAAGACAGGATCTTGCCTAACCGTTATGTTAGAGAAATGATAAAGCGAAAAACAAATATTTAATTTATTTAACAATGCAAAAGGAAGAAGTTTTGTAACAAATATATAATTTTGATTTCTATAAACAAATTGGGGTCGCAGACCTCCGTAAACATCTAAAACTTGCGCCAGGCAATTGATAAGTCTTTTGGTTTTAAACCTTTTATATGCTTTAAAATCTTCGTAAGATTTTGAAATGACGAAGATAAATAAATGAAAAATTATAGATAACTGACGTAACTAAAGTTAAACAATAAATCAATTACAAGGTGTGTAATTTAAGGATTTCTAGGTAGGTATCTTAGAAAGAATAACAACTTCGAAAGTAACAACAACAAAAAGCTGGAAGAATAAAATAGAAGTTTCTATAACTTCTTGTATTAATACTGAACTACTTGGTTGGATTATACAAATAGGGCAGGTATTGTGAAACCTGAAGAGAAAAATCGAAAGGAAGTTTCTAGAACTCCTATGTTGAAGTAGGGATCACGAGAAAAATGGGGCAAGTTTCCCTTTCGTGAAACCTAGAGATAACTCACTTATGAGTTGAAAGAATTGTATTCCCTCATTAGAAGGGAGAAACAATATAATTTAAGGCGTGTACTAGACACGAAGTTTTACAGACATTAATTCGTTATACATGAAGCAAAATAAGGGAGGGCACTTATGAAGAGTGACACCTCATTGAAAAAAAGACCTAAAATAACAATTTTATTATTTTGGTTTGTTAGTAAATGGTTTGGGAAAGATAAAAATGGGATTGTGGAAAAGTGTTCATGGCCGTATTTATTGTACTCGAACGAGCGCGACGCGGATGAAAAGTTGAACTAGCACTGTTTTCACTATAGTCTGTTGATATAGTAGAAAAGTTCACTGTAGTAGCACAAAAAGTTGATGGCAAAGAAAGTTATTGCAATGGTGGAAAATATCTAGTTACACTAGATTTGCGAGAATCTATTGCTTGAGAAACTTGTAGGTTATAGTTGAGTGCACCAGAAACATCCCAACGGAGGAAGAAAAATTAGATATTGATTAGCAGTTCATGAGGAAGATTCCTTAGTTTGAAAAAGTATTCCCATATGTGAGTGGAAAATACATGACAGTATAACTGGTAGATAGAGTACAAGTTCTGGAAAGTTCCAGAGCAATAATGACTTGTTTAAATTGGGTAGAGAATTCCTCGGCGGAAAGCTAGATTATATAGACAGTGGGTATTTTGGAAATATCCCTCGATGTGAGATAGCATCTTAGAAAATCTTTCATTTTGAAAGTTAGACTTGATAGTTTAAGTTTGATCAAGAAGATCTCTTGAAAGCAGTTATTATCACATAGCAACTTTCACTGTCTATAAAATTGAAATAAAGCATTGAGCCTTTAAAAAGCGACGGGAATGAGGTTAAAACCTGAAGTCGGTACTTATCTTTGCTTCATGAAGAAGGCGATGTTCCTGTTGATGGTTGATACTAAAATTCGAACATGGCGTCGAAATTTAAAATTTTGCCTCTAGAGTTGAGGAGGCGAGCTTTAGTTAAGCTTTAACTGACTGGGTCGACTTCCGACGTACAAGTGAGACACGCTCAACGGAGTTCGGAGGGACCAGGGAAGGGAAAAGAGTGGGGGTAGGAGACAAAATAAATACATATAAGAATAACCAACTTAACAGTTTAAAAAAATCTTCTTCATGAAATGGTCTTCAAAGAGTTGATAGTAGGAGTCACTAGCGCAGCCTGGAGGGTGAAAAAGCAGACGAAGTTCTCTTGATCACGGAGATGATAGCTGGCGATGGCGACGAGATCTGGTGGCTAGATTGATAAGGAAGTCCTCTTGTACAGGGAAGAATTGAGGAACTTCAGAGATTCGCTGCTAGATGACGCTAGGTGGGTCATGGAAGATATATATCTAGAACAGACTTACAGGTAATATGAGAGACATATACCAACAAAGAGAAATCAGGAGATCACTGTTGGTGTTTGAGAAAAAGGAAGGGATGAACTAAAGCAAAGAGAAGCAAAAGCTTACTCTATCTTACCGTGTATTCCAAAGAATACACCACGCCTCGTTCGGAGTGATGGGCTCCATCTGAGCAACGCTGTACAGCATTCCCCGGAGTGGCTAGCTGGTGAACCATGTCTTATTTTCCCGTACAAATACAAACCGATATAAAATAAGTGAATTAATTTACGTATTTCACAGTCATACAGCATACCTTATGATGTATAAGGATTACAACGCGACCAAGAACTACATTTTCCAACGACACCGAGCCAAGAAAAAGTTACCATACAAAAATGATAACAACTTTGTTTCTTGGAGACACAAAATTTTGAAATTAATAAGCAAGTTATACAACATTCCAATGTATATTGAGTTAAAATTTGGATTCGATCTGATGACGGGTTTGTGAGATAATAATTCTTAAATGTGACGAGTGGTTGAAACACGCTTAAAAACGGGCACTTTTTTTGTGTTCCAACTGCGATAAAAAAAATATTAACAAATCAAAGGAACTTCAATAAATCCAATAGCTGTGTGTTGGACCTTAACGAGCGCTAACGACGAATCAGGGGCTCCCCTGTTCCAAATAAACCAGTCAGCAATTGTAAAGCTAATACAAAAACTACGTTTCAATGTATCAAAGGGTCCTGATAATATTGTTAGTGAAGTACTTAAACTAGGAGGTAGAGCCGTGGCACGATACTTGGAGGTGATGTTTAATGTGCCCATAATCAATGCGCAAATCCCAGATGACTGGAAAAGAGCTACGGTAGTCCCAATATTTAAGGGAGGGAGCAGACTTGAATTGGGCAACTACAGGCCGGTTAGCCTTACGTCCATCGTTTGTAAACAGATGGAGCATATCATTTGCGACTACTTGAGGGAACAGTGGGAAACATTATCATGGTTTAATGATAGGCAACATGGATTTCGGAAAGGTTACTCACGCGAGAGTCAGATGCTATCACTTTTTCAAGACATTAGCGAATCGTTAGACCATGGAGTTTCAGTCGACGCCGTGGTTATAGATTTTGCGAAGGCATTTGATGTCGTGCCGCATGACATGCTACTCCATAAATTAGCTTCGACGAAGATTGATAGAAGAGTAATTTTATGGATCCAAGAATTTTTGACGGGTCGTTCCCAGAAAGTGAAAGTCGAAGGCATATTCTCGGATGAAATTACCGTAACGTCGGGTATCCCTCAGGGCAGCGTAATCGGAACTTTGTTACTTTTGGCGTTTATAAATGACTTACCAAATGGGATTCGCAGTGACTGTCGATTGTTTGCGGATGATTGTGTAATATATCGAAAGATACATGACTCACAAGACAATGCAGTGCTTCAAGAGGACCTGAACCTGGTCTATAAGTGGGCGATTGTAAATAAAATGAAAATAAACACAAGAAAATGTAGTCTCTTAAAAATAGGGAAAGTGCGAAGGCAGGATTTTCAATATAACATTGGCTCGGAAATACTTGTAGAAGAAGATTCTTGCAAATATTTGGGCGTTCACGTAAGGAATGATATGAAATGGAGTAGTCATGTAGGATGTGTAGTTTCAAAAGCTTACAAATCCCTGCACTTTGTAATGAGGGTATTAAAGGAAGTAGCACCTCTGCTAAAGAATTAGGCTATTTTTCACTTGTAAGACCTATTCTGGAATATGCCTCGGCGGTTTGGGATCCATATCAAGTAGGGCTCATCAATGAGTTGGAAATGGTACAAAGAAAGGCCGCTAGATTTGTGCTCAGTGACTTTAATCCCAGGAGCAGTGTGAGCCGTATGTTAAAGAAACTTGGGTGGGAATCACCGGAGGCTAGGAGGATGAAATCTAGACTCTGCGCTATGTACAACACGTATACTAATCAACCAGCATGGGGTGAGCTTAGCAAACGATTGGGAAAGCCCACTTACATGGGTAGGAGCGATCATCCTTTCAAAGTTAACGGCCGACCACAGCGAACAAATTATGTAAATATTCTTTAGTAAACCGTGCCATTGATAACTGGAACTCTCTACCTGCCGCAGTCTTAAGAGCCTTTTCCCAAACATATAGGTGTGTTTAAGAAAAGACTGAATATTTGTGTAAATACTCCAGTTTAATTGTTGTATAATTGTTATTGAATTGTTATGTATAATTATTTATTTATGTATATACAATTTGCCACCGGGGGACACCCCCCCCCCCATTGCAAATAAATGAATAAATGAATGAATGAATGTTCATTTGTCCAGGCACTCGTCCACATGGAAAATGATGTGCTTTTCTGGAAAGAAGTACTTGAATTGTTTCTATACCATAAGACTCAAAATTATCATTCTTGTATGAAATAATGTCTCACGTATTGTGTAACATCGTAACAAAGTGCAATCCCGTAACGCAGTCTTGCCCGTTGTCGCCCACCAAAGCTGTATAAGTAGACAGGAGGTCTGAAGGATCCCGGCGCTGACAGCAGCCACCTGAGTAAAGATTTCCACCGATTTTATTTACACCCCCTTCAGGAAATTAATTAAATGAATGCATAATTAATTAATTAATTAATTAATTAACTAAATAAATAAGTAAGTAAATAAATAAACATCCGATTTTGAAACTCTGGTTTTCAAACCATATTTCATACAATGCTGGAATGGTACCTTGTTCCAAGTTCCGGGGCTCCAAATCCAATCCTTCGCCTTCATATTAGATCGGTGTAGGCCTATATGTTCGTAGCGTTTTCTGTGATTTTGCAACCACCCGTTTCAATGGTTATTTATCAATTATTCCGTCGTCATTCCTTGCTTTGTTGGTGCATGTTGATGAAAACACAGTTTATCTGTAATTCTTCAGATAATTTTCAGTTACAACGCTATGGATTCTCAAGTGAATAAAGTTGAACATCTCCGTCACGTTCTTATCTCCAGTTCAACAGAGGACCGAATGCAAGGATGGCAATGAAAATATTGTATGCTGTGTGTTACTGAAAGTATGAAAAGAAAATGGTTTTGTCGCTTCCATGAAATTCCATTTGACTTATCGGGTGAACAACGATCAGGGCAACCGTTGGACTTTGAGGAAGAGTATATTCGTGAGGATGTTCGTGTGAATTCACACGAGATAAAGCAGAAACTGGCAGAAACAAAGAGTTGTGATCTCTCAACAATAGTACGTCATTTGCATTGAATTAGTAAGGTACATAAATTCCACATATGTCAAATCAGGGGAAAAGTACCACGTGAAGGTATACACATTTATTTCTCGTCTGTGCCCGGTTAGCTTATGAACATTAGGGATCGTTCCCTGAGGACATTGCTATTGGTTACGAAAATGGTGTCTATACATCAACATAAGTAAAAGGAAAGTGTGGCTATGCCTAAAGAACAAAGCAACTCCCTGCGAAAGGACATGTACATAAAAAAATAAACCATCTTGTGCGTCTGGTGAAACAAACAGAGACTTCACCATTAACTGCTTCCAAGGAAGGAAATGATCAGTGCTACTGTGTGTAGGCAACTAGTAAGACGACTCGTCGCAATAGTTGAAGACAGATGACCTAGACGTCCCGAGCTGATACTGTATGACAATGCACCCCTTCATTCGCCAAAAAACGTTGTACAAAATCTCGACTGGGAAACTGTATCTCCTCTTCCTATTCCTCGACGTCCTGCCTTCAGAATTTCACCTTTTCCACTCTTTACACATTAAGGGAGAAGTGTTTCCTAACGAAGCTGCTATTTGCTAACGGATTTCTTCGGTTCAAAACCAAAATAGACGCGGCATCGAACTCCTCCCCCACTTTGACGGTAAGTTATTGGCAAAGTAGAGGTTGGTGCATTACTGACTGACTAAATGGCGTGAATCAACTGTACTTGTGCTAATTATTATTGTAGTACTGTACGTAAATAAAGACACGTTAATTTACAGAAGTTACAAAACGCTACGAACTTATGCACCGATCCAAAAATTACAGTCTCATTAACAGCAAAAGCTATCAGAAAAGCGTAAAAACGCCCAAATACATGCGTCTGATGACCAATATCTTAAAACCTTAAATGAATTTACCAAACAGTTCATCATCCTGTATTATCACGATTTAGTTTAGGTTAACAACTTGGCCGGTAGACAAATTTAGTGGAAAATGGTTTTGCCCAAGTTCTGTGATAATTACTCTAGTCCTCTAAAGAACACAATGCAATACATGGAGTACACAGAGAATAGACCGTAGGCGTTAATTGTAGCACCGGTACTCATGGCCTGCCCATTCAACTGTGTACGTGATTGCTCTGTAAACCTAATCAGCGCAGACCAAATTGAAAACAGTTTGTTAACAAGGGTAATATCCTTACTAGCAACAACACACTGCCAGCAGAACAACAAATGAGCCCCAGCTTCGAAGCCAATTAAGTCCATTAAAATATGAAGCCGTTGTGTTGGACGAGTTGAGATGCACAGGCAATACTGACGTCTCATTCTGCTATCCTTAGTTGATATTGCAACTTCTTACATGGTGATGGTGGTACCGTCCACGATAGTAATCCATATTGCTTTTTTATTGGTTTTATACCATCTTGGTAAACATGTTTAAACAGAATTAGGTTCAAGTCTTCTCCCATATGCAATGAAATTTAAATTTGAACGGAAATTTAGACTCTTACAAAATTTTAAGAATATATAACTAAGAGATTTATGTAATAATATCATCTCTTTGAGATCATATCACAGATCAAAACCTACGTATTTTTGATAGTAATCAGGAATATTTCTACAACATTGCAAATGAACTCTTTATAAAATCATAGACAAAAACTACTTTTTGAAAATAATCCCTATATCCCTATATCACTATATCCCTATATCCCTATTGTGCCCTTTTAGCAAGAAATATGCCAATCACAGTATACCAGCGTAGCTCAATTCGGAATTTTCGGGGCAGCGGTAAGTTCCCCCACTCTGTGACTCACATATTTTGGATTAATTAGAGGATACACTTGCAAAAATAACAACAAAATCAACTCCTATATTAATACACTTAATTAATAAAATTAATGGCGCTACAAACACTTTAACAATTTAATTACTGACCCATAATCATCTACTTGTTCCAAATGAACAAGGAATCACAAATATAATAAAACAAATATTGTATTTAAACATATGGTTTCCACATAAACCAACAATTCCTACTTAGTCTTACTTCCATAAAGCATCAACTGTAAGTTTTATATAACTCCGAGCTCTTTTGGCTCCATGCTTTACATAATAATGGTGTCACTCTTGTACACCTCAAATACTATCTTTTATATTTTCTTAATCCTCCAAACAAATGTATAATTACATTTAAAATTTTATGTTAATTATCTAACTCAATATTTTGGGCATGTTCACACATTCAGCTATTATCATCTCCCTTTATTTTCACAAATATATTAAGGTAATCAGGAAATCAATTGTGTACTCCAGAGCGTGAAGATACTTGACACAGTCAAAAAACTATAGTTACTCCCGAAACTTAGTTGCCTTCAATTAACTCGTGGAATCCTACTTCCATACCACATTACAATAGGGATTGTTATTTATCTCTTATGTCTTATAAGACCATTATCACATAAGAAAAACTACGATCTGAACAGGCAAACGAAAATATCAATCTACAAGGACCTCGGTTCAACGCCCGGGTCGTTAACAACTTTAAACACTCACGGTGTCTTTACTACATATTACGAGACGGTTTCGGCCCACCCTTACTCTAAGAGAGCCAGGCCATTATACTCGGGCGCGATTTATGACACGGAGGGTGACGGGCGACTCTCTGTCTAACCCACGTTAGCAGCTCCTTTCCAAGGCTTTCAAAACAAACCTTCACATTATACTCAGTCCTGGGGAGAGACCGGGCTTTTACTGTACTGTATCCATTCAAACAAATATTCTTTGGTTCATAGACCACTTTCGTAACCTTGGCATTTATTAATTATGAGAGGGTCCTCATTGATTGGGGAAGATTAATACACATTCGACGACGAAGAATTAAGGGGCTTTTATCATAAGAGGATTCTGAGTTCGAATCTCTTCACATGCCTCGGGAACCATTCCCTTATAGAGGACTTATACAAGACGCGATTTAAAGTCGGCCGTGGCCTACATGACATACGCTCAATAATACCATACATTAGCTCCCTTTTAATACATACACAATGCCTCGTGATACTACGTCACAAATAGAGGACTTATACAATTATCAATTCACTACAATCAACTACCCTCCATAAGTAATTTACCAAGTATCTAACTTCTACGCTTCCCTAGCGTGACATTTTAATATTATTTGCGCTCCTTTGCGCTATGCATTATTTTAAGCCGAAATGTCTTCCCAAGAACTGATAAATCTCATTAGTAACAATTCATATTATTTTTAATTCTTATATTAATCTTTCCGTTGCCGATAAATCGCTCCCTTTTAAAACATTCCCTTGAACATCATATCTTACACATATATTAAGGCTTTAACGCCCTTATGTTCACATCAATTTATTTGATCTTTATTTAATATTTCCATACCTAGTTATTAGTATTATCTTTATTCTTTACACAAGCTCAAAAGCTATTTCTTTCATATCTCAACTTTACTTTATTTAAATATCTTTCATGATAATTACTGATATTTCGCTTGCTCTTATGACATTTGTTAAATACATTAACATTTTATTCACATATTTCCTCTACGGGATTTATTCTTTACATAATTATTTATAATTTCTCAAACTTCTATTATTGTTCAGACCGCGTTCTTGTTTATTCAGTATTTATTTCTTAAAACACATCCCTTTTACTCAAAAACTCCGGTGGATTTGTACACAACCATTTCCTGACACCAAAATAGAATGAAATTCAGTACTCACATGTTTTTAAGATCGTCCCATGATCTTTATTCTTGTGCGGTGTTTCATTTTGGGCCCACTTTGAACTTTTACTCCATATTAAAGGAATTCATCTTATGTACAAACACTTCTTGACATATATTTAAGACACTTAACATTGACGACATTTTTATACACTGATGTGTCCCTTTAGAACACATAATAAACACTAAAATTATTAATTTAACACACAATCTTGATAAATTTACACTTCACAATTCTTGATCACTAGACCGTATTTCTGAGCCTATCACACGTGACCTCTTAATTTCCCGTTTCCAAGGGTGAAATTTATTCAATGTCGGCTTCCTATCCTGCAGAATACGAAAGTCTCGAAACATCTACTGTTCCCTGGAATCCAAATTCTTCTACTCCTATCCTGGATGACCGGCTATTTATCTAGCTTGAACGGCTTCTTTGTAGATCTGGCTTATCGATCCTAGCGAAAGTCTATTCGGATCGAGGTCTCCTCAATGACCTATAGATTTAGTTTATAGCAGCTAGTACTTCTCGAGTCTAGTACTTTTAGAATAGTTCGCCTGCTTTCTGGAGATAATGTTTATAGTCTCCGTGCTTCTTTATTTGATCGGTTCTAGCACTCCTACGTTTCTGAGATACGTTCCGAACCTTATTCTGTTCTTCCCTTTTTGGATTCTTTAATTTAGATAACAGTTTATCTTTCTGGTACGGTACTTCCGTACGTTATGATATATTCGTTCGTCTATTTAACGACCTATCGCCTTAAGTCCGACGTTCGCAGCCTGCTCTGACTTTATCTTACGAACTTTTCACTATAACTTGTATACTGTCGGGCCTAAATCCTGTAACTAGGATTTTCCTAATAT
The DNA here is from genome assembly GCA_946902985.2 of Meconema thalassinum. NCBI lineage: Eukaryota > Metazoa > Arthropoda > Insecta > Orthoptera > Tettigoniidae > Meconema > Meconema thalassinum. Next base: position 275,820,099 of record OX336390.1, read on the forward strand.
TTCAATACGGCGATACTTTAAATTTCTTCTTTACCACTCCTTATGGAGGCAAGCAAGTTGTTAATACTGCGACGCCTATGGCTATCGGATATTACTTCTGCGGTGTAATACAGCGTTTCTCCCCTCAAGGAGTACTAGTAACTGTCTTCGACGTGACGCAGAGTGACGCCCCACACGGCTGTCTGGATACTGATGTGCTGTGATGTAGTCTTACGCCCCTCACGGACTGTCGGAATGACTGCATGCGTAGTAACACCCTCACGGGTTGTCAGAATAACTGCATGATTGGCTTGGTGAGGCCAGGAGTTTTATACCTTTTCCCTACAAAAAGATAAGACTCTAGTCCTTTCTGTGGCCAACTTCTAAAATAATGGTGGCACAAATATAAAAATTATACCTTCGGAAAGCTCGTCTTCTCAATGTCAAATAATCTCATTGCCCCTAAGAATCGATCGTGCAATTCGGAGATATTAATTAATTTCTCGTCCTCAATTGTGTGGGTGTTGCATTTCTTTTGCTTTCTCCCCTCCACACAGGCCTTGGTAATTCCCCGATGACGTCGTCTTGCGTTTGCAGTTTTCTCCTGCGCAATTATTAAATGGTTTCTCTTTACTAAAAAATCTCTCATTCGAAATGATTCACTGTACTGTACTTGTTTACTCATTATTATACTTGTAAACGGGTTAAATTTAATTATTCCTCTTCTGGCGCATAAGCGGTGTTGTCAATTTCCAGCAACGTAAGGTCGATTTCCGAGTCAGGCTTCCTTGTTTAATCTTGGGAAATTTCCACTCGGTTATTAATACTCATGACTCGCTCCCTTCTGAATGTCAAGAGGGGTGACCTCATCTCACGAACACCTGGTCCTCGCCTCTTGCACCATATTAGGCTAGCATCTTAGCTGGATCTTTCTTTAAGTTACATTAGAAACTATACGTTTCTTTCATTTCTTTCCCAAATGCATGGATTCGCCCTCATTGGACCCTATGGCACATGGGTTCATCTCTCCCCTCCTTAGGTAAATAAATTTTCGAAAAATTTTGAGGAATTTTATTTCAATTAATCATATCTGTCTTTATTCGTCGAAGCCATCATAACGTCGTCAGTACCTTCCGTTGTTTTTACTTCTTTAAAGTCGTATCCTGTAATTGTGTAGGTCGGGTATGCTCTGTCCCTACCCTTTCTTTCTTTCTTTCTTTCTTTACTTGTCTGTACTATAACATCTCCATAACCTCATTCTTCCTTACGGGTTTGGTCTATCCCTACCCGTTTCCTTATTTCATCATTTTCCTTTCTTAAATTGGAATTTTCTTCTTCAATAAATTCAATTATTTCTTTAATTTCCCAATACAATTTCTCCAATTCGCATTCGCACTCGAATGCTTGAGCTCTATTTTCTATTTCTTCCTTATTCTTGTTTATGTCAAAAGCGGATTCATCTCTACATGTTTCCATAACCAGGGCTTGTTCATTTACTTCATCGAAATCTTCGGGAGGGTAATATAATTTCAAATTTGCTGAATTCATGGTCACTTCGTGATCCGTTTCACAGTGCCGAATTCTATATGCGTTATTCCTCAAATCTCTGATTATTTGATACGGTCCGTGGTACATTTTCTGGAACTTCTTGTACACACGGTTCCCTGGATCCGAAATGGCTGGTCTTTTTACTAACACCATTTCTCCTGCTAATAATGGTCGATGATACCTCTTATGCCTATTTCTTCTCTGCCTCCTGTCGGCTTGAGCTTTTAGATGCTCAAAAGCTCTTCTAATGCGTACATCTCTTCCAGGCTGAGCGTCTGCTGGCCTAGGAATTACCAGACTCCAAGGTCTTTCTGGTTGCTCATTCCGATGTAACGTTATGGGTATCTCTCCTGTGGATTCATGGATTGTATTATTTATACAAAATTCGATAATATCCAAGATATCTATCCACTTCCAATTTTCTTCGGCACAGTATATTCTACAGTACTTGGCCGTCTCTCTCATCACTCTTTCTACAGGATTTGCCTCAGGATGGCGAATACTTGACAAAATCTGACGTACTTCAAGTCTTTCTAATTCTCGTCTGAACTCTACACTGGTGAAACAACTGCCGTGATCCGACAACAAATTCTCAGGTTTCCCCAGAATCGGTATCACTTTTTCTTTGAGTCGTTTTAACACCTGATTGGTACTAGTCTTCTGTATGGGAGCAAGGACAACCATTTTAGTGAAGACATCCATAGCCACCATTATGTGTCGATTTCCCCTTCTTGCCTTTGGCAAAGGTCCAAAATTATCAATAGATATGATTTGGCCGGGCCTTTCGGGCAACAATGGTATAGGCTTCTGCCTCATCAGGAATGCATTAGGTTTGATCCTTTGACATAGATCACATGTCTTTAGCGTGTCCCTTACAGTTTCTCTCAGTCTCGGCCATACAAATGCTTCTTTCAGCATTGAGACTGTTTTGTCGACTCCCATATGTCCGAACGATCTATGGGCTAACCATACTATTTTCCTCTGCAAAATTGCAGGTACAACAATCCTTAATTTTGTATGGTCAGAGTCTACAAACTTATATAACAATCCATTATAAACCGTGTAGTCTTGAGCTATCTTATTCGCTTCCGTGTACGCTGGTGTTCCTCTTATCAAGCTTCCCTCAAGGAAAGATATAAGCATATTCATCCAGGGGTCCTCCCGTTGTCTTTGACTAATACTTCTTAACTCATTAAGAGTACGCTGATCCCTGTCTTCCAAATCTATAGCCATTACTTCCGCTTCTATGGACTCTGGCTGTCTACTTAAGTAGTCTGGAACTATATTTTCTTTTCCTGGGCAGTACTCTATCTTGACATCAAATTGTTGAATGTATAAAGCCCAACGCATCAACCTTTGACTGGATAAATCAGTCTTCATCAAAAAGGTTAAGGCTTTATGATCCGTTCTTAGAATGACCTGAAACCCATATACGATTTTCCGCCAATATTGCAACGCGTGCAATATCGCTAGCAGCTCGATTTCGCTGGTCGTATAATTTTTCTCGTGGGGTTTCAGTCTCCTACTTGTGAAAGCTAGATAGTTTTTCTTATCAGGGTTTTCCGGGTTTTCCTGATATAGCATTGCCCCTATTCCAATCTGGGATGCGTCTGTTTGAATGATAAATCTCTGATTAAAATCAGGATATCCTAGCTTCACGTAATTTAAAAGCATCTCCTTGGCCTCTACGAATGCTTTTTCTGCTTCCTCCGTCCATTTCCACTTGCCCCCCTTCTTCAGAAGGTCCTGTAGTGGTGCAACAGTTTTGGTGTATGATGGACAATGTCCTGAGAAGAACCCAATCAATCCCAAAAACTGGCGAACGTTCTTTACCTTCAAAGGCCTTGGAAAATCCCTTATCGATTCCAATTTGCATGGATTTGGTTTAACACCATCCTTGTCAATCACATGCCCTAAAAATGTCACTTGCCTTTGACAAAAATTCGACTTCTTTAAATTTATTTTAAAATTTGCCCTTCTTAAGTCTTCCAATAATTTCTTCAAATTTTCTAAATGTTCCTCAATGTTCTCCGAGGTAAGCAAAATATCATCCACGTATCGGATAGTGCAATCTTTCACTTCCTCTGACAGGTTTCGATCAAGCGCTCTTATTAATGCACATCCCGCGGTCTTCAATCCAAACGGACATCTTCTAAAACAATATGTTTGTTGGTCGAACTGAAATCCAGTCAACAAGCTGGTTTTCTCTTCCAGTTCGAGATGATGATACGAATAAGTCATGTCAATATTTGTAAAAATCTTCTTGCCTTTGAACTTCCTCAGTATTTCTTTTATGGGTGGTGCCGAATCATTTTCTGGTATGATTTTTGCATTTAAATTTCTGGCATCTAAACACACCCTTACTGAGCCATCCGGTTTACTCACAATCACTAATGGACTAACATATGGTGTCGCCATTTTTTCTATAACACCTGCATTCATCATTTCCTGCAGTGTTTTCTTGGTTTGTGGGTAATGTTTTTCCGCAACCGGGTATGGTTTTTGTTTGAACGGTGCCCAATCATTGACTTGGAACGCGTATTTAAAATTTTCAATCTTCCCTGGCTTGGAATCAAATACGTCCCTATACTCCAATAATAATTTCTTTAACTGTTCCTTATTTTCGAGGCTGACTTTAGCTTCCTCCACTTTTCCTGACAGGTTGGTCTCGAACTCATTTTCCAAATTATCTTCGAGTTCTATGTTGAGGACTTCAAATATCTTTTCTATGTCCTTATAATCTTCCTCAATCACTTCTTCCATATGCCATACCTGTTCTCCTATTTTCGCATCCTGTTCCTGTAGGTTAATGTTTTGCTCATCCACATCCTCTCTTTGAACTCTAATGCAGTTTTGCGCTAGGTCTATGATGACCTTGTTCTCACGGATAAAATCAATACCTAATATGACATTATACGGTAATTGATTTACCAGCAAAAAGCACTGCGAAATTTCAGCGTTACCCATGATCAGATCAATGTATACCTGAAATTTACATGTTAGAGATTTTTCAGGGATAATCCCCTTAATCTTTACACTTGATGTGGGAATCTTTAATACTCGGCCCCTTGTTTCCAGTTCATTTAGAAGGGTTTGTGTAATTAGACTTATTGTGGATCCGGTATCAATCAATGCTCTGACCAGTAATCCTTCTATCCTAAGCATAATTATAGGTAATTCTCTTTTAACAGGTGGGATTCCTTCCACATCCTCGTTAATTAGCTCATCTGGTCTTGCTATCCAATTCACAATCTCTACCTCCTCCCAGCTCCTGGTATGTTTCCACTTTTGACAATTTAAATTTGGAGTTTTTTTTTATCCTGAGGGCTCCCTTTTCCCTCATTCTTTAACTGAGCTTGTAGTTCCAAGCTTTGAGCTCCGTCTAGTCGGTCGGGTGATTTCCGGTTCTTAATTGCCTCACTCCAACGGACTTTTTGCCTATCAGGTTCATCTGGTCGTTCGTTCATATAACGAAGACTTTCCTGATATCTTTCTTCTATTTCGGCCCGATATTCATCATCCCTATCCTCTGGCCTTACATTCCTTCTGGGATAATTCTCCCATTTCTTTCTGTTTTCTTGCCTTTGATGGTTATTGTTATAGGGTCGGCTCTCTTGTTGCCTATAACCTGAATTCCTAGGATTTCTTCCTCGATATCCTCCTCTGTAGTATGGCTGTATCCTTCTAGGCTCCTGGTGCCCATACTCTCGACCTAGTCCTTGGGTATCCGTGCTGGTGGACTGATTCCTGGTCGCTGGTTTTTCTCCAGTTTCCTGACTGCTAGCCATGTGAACTTGCTCAGTTTGTCTTTGATGCCGAGGAGTTACGTGCGAAGTCGTCATATCTAACTGACGTAATACACTCTCCACTTCCACAGCACTTCTGGCTTTGGATGAGATTAACAGCCTCTGAATCTCATACGGAAGTTGTCTTGCAATGGCGGCACACAGGTCGTTTTCTGCCGGAGCAATATCCAGTTCGCGGAATTTACACAGCTGAGCGGTGAAAAACTCCGAGTACTTAGTTGGTGCATTGGTGCTGTACTTCCTAGAGTACAGATCTAGCCTTAAATTCTCTTGGACGTCTGCTGCCCAATATCGTTTTAAAAATGCTTCCCTAAAGCCTTCCACCGTATCAAAGGTGTATCTGAAGCTTCTGAACCAGGTGAGACAATCACCTGCTAACAGCTTTTCAATAGCTCTCAGTCTCCGATCCTGAGGAACCTTCATTTCGTTTAAATACTCTGCAACTTCCTTTAGCCAGTATTTTGGAGTAATAGACATGTTATTACCCGTAAACTTTACTGGTCTGTCCTCATTGGATTTAATAATGTTTATTATCTGGCCATTTGTCTGATTCATGTACGGGGTTGACATCGCCATCGGATATCCTGGGTTCTTATAAGGGCTCTCCCCTCCTAAGTCCCTCTCCGTATCTGTGCCTTGTTCACGGGAATCTACCCATCCTGTCTTTGGAAACTCCTCCTGATTCTCGAACTCTAACTTCCTTTCCCTTCGGGCGCTTTCTTCATTAGCCATGAGTTGGATTTCCATTTGACTATTCTTATGTTCAGTCCTCTCCAATCTGGATCCTAATTCATTTTGAATTCTTTCCTGATTTTTCTTACTGGTTTCCAGTTCTTGTTTGATTTGGTTTTTGTCGTTCCTGAAGCTTTCCCTGAAGACATTTAGTTGGTCTTCTACCTCTTTCTTGATGACCATGACCTGTTCTGTTATAATTTCTGGTTTAACGTCACCTCTGGTATCTAGGTCTTCTTGTATTTCCTTTATCTTTTTCTCCATCTCTCTTTGTCCTTTGACCACGTTTACTTTAATTCCTTCCAGTTTTTCCTCAGTTTTCCCTTGACTCTTATATAATATCATCAAGTCATTTTGGATCTGGCCTACTTCCCTATGAGTTTTTCCTATTTCGACCTTTAATGTTCCGATGGTTCCCTGAACATCATTAATACCCTGACTTATTTCATCTATCTTATGGGTACTTTCCTTATTTTCGTCCTCTCGTTGTTTTCTTTCATTCTGGAGATGCTCCTCATATAGACCTAAACTTTTATCTATTTTCGTTTCGTACGTCTTCCAGTTATCATCTACCTGCCTAATAAAATGATCAATCTGATCTTTCATACCCTTAACATCCTGTTTATTTTGATTTTTCATCTCAGTTACTTCGGTTTGAACTCCATCGACCTTTCCCTCGAGTTCTCCTACTTTGTCCTTTACCCCTTTAAATTCTTCTCCTAATGTCTTAAAACTTTCTTTTATCTCATCCCGGGAACGTTCACAAATATTCTTGTTAGATTCTATCTGAGCTTTCAATTCTTTCTGCACACCTTGGATCTGGGTTACAAGTTGATCTTTACACACATCTATATTTTTTTACAAGATTCTTCCATCTTATTTAACTTAGTTTTTATAGCCCCAAAGTTACCTTCTAAATTATCAAATTTTACTTGACATTCAGTTTGGGATGTTTTTGTACTTTCCTCTAAGGTTCTTATTTGGTCTTGCAATTCTGATTTAAGTGCCCCATTTTCCTCCTGAATTTTACTGGTGATTTCCTCTTTTAACTCAGTTAACTTGTCCACAAACTTAGTGTCAAAACCTTCATCAAGAATTTTAAATTTAGTATCCATTGTCTTTTCTATTTCAGCCTTCAGTACTCCATGGTTTTCTTTACTGTTGGCTTTCAGAGACTCTAACGTCTCCATTTTTATCACTTCCAACTGTTTTTTAATGGTTTCCCCACTTTCTGTTTTCATCTTTTCTATCTCGGCCTTCAGTTCCTTATTCATTTTTATACCGTCGGCTTCGATAGCTTCTAATTTAGTCCCCATGTTATCACTATTAGTTTCGATGGCTTCTAATTTAGTTCCCATATTATCACTATTAGTTTTTAGTGACTCTAAACTTTGATTCATGGATCCTACCTAACCTTTGGTTATTTTTCTCCTGTTGGCTGTCCAACTTATTCAAACTCTCATTTATGGATTCGAACACTTTGTTATTTTCATCCTTTTGGAGACTCAATTTATTGTTTATAGCTCCTAAATCCCTTTTATTTTCATTCTGTTGGCTATCCAACTTATTGTTTATGGCCTCCAAAAGCCGTTGCATCTCTTCACTCAATGCCATCTTATGAGAATACAGTGGGCCACTAATGCCACCACACTAGTACATGCTTGAGAGATGATACTCTGAATCAGTGTGTCCCAATTTCTTCAAAAATTTACTTTGGTACGGGTATTTACTACACCGTACCCTTTTGATACATTTATTCAATTTCATAAACCTTTATGGAAGTATTTAAAATTCAAAATTTCGAAAAACCATTTTTTTTCAAAAAATGAAAATTTTGATTTTTCGAGAAAAACTCGGGTTTTCCCTAGGAAAACTCAGCCCTGCGTACTGGGCGCCATGAATCTAAGATTTGCTAGGGGGTTGATAATATAATACAGGGCTGCTCGGTATGAGTTTCCAGGGACCCATGCGGTCAGTTAATATTTTACGTTGTAGCTATACCTATCATTACTTTACTTTACATGAAATGACCGTCTTAAGTGTTCCTCTAGTTATTAATCCAGCACATTACTTATATGCCCCCCCATGTGCCCTTTTAGCAAGAAATATGCCAATCACAGTATACCAGCGTAGCTCAATTCGGAATTTTCGGGGCAGCGGTAAGTTCTCCCACTCTGTGACTCACATATTTTGGATTAATTAGAGGATACACTTGCAAAAATAACAACAAAATCAACTCCTATATTAATACATTTAATTAATAAAATTAATGGCGCTACAAACACTTTAACAATTTAATTACTGACCCATAATCATCTACTTGTTCCAAATGAACAAGGAATCACAAATATAATAAAACAAATATTGTATTTAAACATATGGTTTCCACATAAACCAACAATTCCTACTTAGTCTTACTTCCATAAAGCATCAACTGTAAGTTTTATATAACTCCGAGCTCTTTTGGCTCCATGCTTTACATAATAATGGTGTCACTCTTGTACACCTCAAATACTATCTTTTATATTTTCTTAATCCTCCAAACAAATGTATAATTACATTTAAAATTTTATGTTAATTATCTAACTCAATATTTTGGGCATGTTCACACATTCAGCTATTATCATCTCCCTTTATTTTCACAAATATATTAAGGTAATCAGGAAATCAATTGTGTACTCCAGAGCGTGAAGATACTTGACACAGTCAAAAAACTATAGTTACTCCCGAAACTTAGTTGCCTTCAATTAACTCGTGGAATCCTACTTCCATACCACATTACAATAGGGATTGTTATTTATCTCTTATGTCTTATAAGACCATTATCACATAAGAAAAACTACGATCTGAACAGGCAAACGAAAATATCAATCTACAAGGACCTCGGTTCAACGCCCGGGTCGTTAACAACTTTAAACACTCACGGTGTCTTTACTACATATTACGAGACGGTTTCGGCCCACCCTTACTCTAAGAGAGCCAGGCCATTATACTCGGGCGCGAGTTATGACACGGAGGGTGACGGGCGACTCTCTGTCTAACCCACGTTAGCAGCTCCTTTCCAAGGCTTTCAAAACAAACCTTCACATTATACTCAGTCCTGGGGAGAGACCGGGCTTTTACTGTACTGTATCCATTCAAACAAATATTCTTTGGTTCATAGACCACTTTCGTAACCTTGGCATTTATTAATTATGAGAGGGTCCTCATTGATTGGGGAAGATTAATACACATTCGACGACGAAGAATTAAGGGGCTTTTATCATAAGAGGATTCTGAGTTCGAATCTCTTCACATGCCTCGGGAACCATTCCCTTATAGAGGACTTATACAAGACGCGATTTAAAGTCGGCCGTGGCCTACATGACATACGCTCAATAATACCATACATTAGCTCCCTTTTAATACATACACAATGCCTCGTGATACTACGTCACAAATAGAGGACTTATACAATTATCAATTCACTACAATCAACTACCCTCCATAAGTAATTTACCAAGTATCTAACTTCTACGCTTCCCTAGCGTGACATTTTAATATTATTTACGCTCCTTTGCGCTATGCATTATTTTAAGCCGAAATGTCTTCCCAAGAACTGATAAATCTCATTAGTAACAATTCATATTATTTTTAATTCTTATATTAATCTTTCCGTTGCCGATAAATCGCTCCCTTTTAAAACATTCCCTTGAACATCATATCTTACACATATATTAAGGCTTTAACGCCCTTATGTTCACATCAATTTATTTGATCTTTATTTAATATTTCCATACCTAGTTATTAGCATTATCTTTATTCTTTACACAAGCTCAAAAGCTATTTCTTTCATATCTCAACTTTACTTTATTTAAATATCTTTCATGATAATTACTGATATTTCGCTTGCTCTTATGACATTTGTTAAATACATTAACATTTTATTCACATATTTCCTCTACGGGATTTATTCTTTACATAAATATTTATAATTTCTCAAACTTCTATTATTGTTCAGACCGCGTTCTTGTTTATTCAGTATTTATTTCTTAAAACACATCCCTTTTACTCAAAAACTCTGGTGGATTTGTACACAACCATTTCCTGACACCAAAATAGAATGAAATTCAGTACTCACATGTTTTTAAGATCGTCCCATGATCTTTATTCTTGTGCGGTGTTTCATTTTGGGCCCACTTTGAACTTTTACTCCATATTAAAGGAATTCATCTTATGTACAAACACTTCTTGACATATATTTAAGACACTTAACATTGACGACATTTTTATACACTGATGTGTCCCTTTAGAACACATAATAAACACTAAAATTATTAATTTAACACACAATCTTGATAAATTTACACTTCACAATTCTTGATCACTAGGCCGTATTTCTGAGCCTATCACACGTGACCTCTTAATTTCCCGTTTCCAAGGGTGAAATTTATTCAATGTCGGCTTCCTATCCTGCAGAATACGAAAGTCTCGAAACATCTACTGTTCCCTGGAATCCAAATTCTTCTACTCCTATCCTGGATGACCGGCTATTTATCTAGCTTGAACGGCTTCTTTGTAGATCTGGCTTATCGATCCTAGCGAAAGTCTATTCGGATCGAGGTCTCCTCAATGACCTATAGATTTAGTTTATAGCAGCTAGTACTTCTCGAGTCTAGTACTTTTAGAATAGTTCGCCTGCTTTCTGGAGATAATGTTTATAGTCTCCGTGCTTCTTTATTTGATCGGTTCTAGCACTCCTACGTTTCTGAGATACGTTCCGAACCTTATTCTGTTCTTCCCTTTTTGGGTTCTTTAATTTAGATAACAGTTTATCTTTCTGGTACGGTACTTCCGTACGTTATGATATATTCGTTCGTCTAATTAACGACCTATCGCCTTAAGTCCGACGTTCGCAGCCTGCTCTGACTTTATCTTACGAACTTTTCACTATAACTTGTATACTGTCGGGCCTAAATCCTGTAACTAGGATTTTCCTAATATTTCAATACGGCGATACTTTAAATTTCTTCTTTACCACTCCTTATGGAGGCAAGCAAGTTGTTAATACTGCGACGCCTATGGCTATCGGATATTACTTCTGCGGTGTAATACAGCGTTTCTCCCCTCAAGGAGTACTAGTAACTGTCTTCGACGTGACGCAGAGTGACGCCCCACACGGCTGTCTGGATACTGATGTGCTGTGATGTAGTCTTACGCCCCTCACGGACTGTCGGAATGACTGCATGCGTAGTAACACCCTCACGGGTTGTCAGAATAACTGCATGATTGGCTTGGTGAGGCCAGGAGTTTTATACCTTTTCGCTACAAAAAGATAAGACTCTAGTCCTTTCTGTGGCCAACTTCTAAAATAATGGTGGCACAAATATAAAAATTATACCTTCGGAAAGCTCGTCTTCTCAATGTCAAATAATCTCATTGCCCCTAAGAATCGATCGTGCAATGTGGAGATATTAATTAATTTCTCGTCCTCAATTGTGTGGGTGTTGCATTTCTTTTGCTTTCTCCCCTCCACACAGGCCTTGGTAATTCCCCGATGACGTCGTCTTGCGTTTGCAGTTTTCTCCTGCGCAATTATTAAATGGTTTCTCTTTACTAAAAAATCTCTCATTCGAAATGATTCACTGTACTGTACTTGTTTACTCATTATTATACTTGTAAACGGGTTAAATTTAATTATTCCTCTTCTGGCGCATAAGCGGTGTTGTCAATTTCCAGCAACGTAAGGTCGATTTCCGAGTCAGGCTTCCTTGTTTAATCTTGGGAAATTTCCACTCGGTTATTAATACTCATGACTCGCTCCCTTCTGAATGTCAAGAGGGGTGACCTCATCTCACGAACACCTGGTCCTCGCCTCTTGCACCATATTAGGCTAGCATCTTAGCTGGATCTTTCTTTAAGTTACATTAGAAACTATACGTTTCTTTCATTTCTTTCCCAAATGCATGGATTCGCCCTCATTGGACCCTATGGCACATGGGATCATCTCTCCCCTCCTTAGGTAAATAAATTTTCGAAATATTTTGAGGAAATTTATTTCAATTAATCATATCTGTCTTTATTCGTCGAAGCCATCATAACGTCGTCAGTACCTTCCGTTGTTTTTACTTCTTTAAAGTCGTATCCTGTAATTGTGTAGGTCGGGTATGCTCTGTCCCTACCCTTTCTTTCTTTCTTTCTTTCTTTACTTGTCTGTACTATAACATCTCCATAACCTCATTCTTCCTTACGGGTTTGGTCTATCCCTACCCGTTTCCTTATTTCATCATTTTCCTTTCTTAAATTGGAATTTTCTTCTTCAATAAATTCAATTATTTCTTTAATTTCCCAATACAATTTCTCCAATTCGCATTCGCACTCGAATGCTTGAGCTCTATTTTCTATTTCTTCCTTATTCTTGTTTATGTCAAAAGCGGATTCATCTCTACATGTTTCCATAACCAGGGCTTGTTCATTTACTTCATCGAAATCTTCGGGAGGGTAATATAATTTCAAATTTGCTGAATTCATGGTCACTTCGTGATCCGTTTCACAGTGCCGAATTCTATATGCGTTATTCCTCAAATCTCTGATTATTTGATACGGTCCGTGGTACATTTTCTGGAACTTCTTGTACACACGGTTCCCTGGATCCGAAATGGCTGGTCTTTTTACTAACACCATTTCTCCTGCTAATAATGGTCGATGATACCTCTTATGCCTATTTCTTCTCTGCCTCCTGTCGGCTTGAGCTTTTAGATGCTCAAAAGCTCTTCTAATGCGTACATCTCTTCCAGGCTGAGCGTCTGCTGGCCTAGGAATTACCAGACTCCAAGGTCTTTCTGGTTGCTCATTCCGATGTAACGTTATGGGTATCTCTCCTGTGGATTCATGGATTGTATTATTTATACAAAATTCGATAATATCCAAGATATCTATCCACTTCCAATTTTCTTCGGCACAGTATATTCTACAGTACTTGGCCGTCTCTCTCATCACTCTTTCTACAGGATTTGCCTCAGGATGGCGAATACTTGACAAAATCTGACGTACTTCAAGTCTTTCTAATTCTCGTCTGAACTCTACACTGGTGAAACAACTGCCGTGATCCGACAACAAATTCTCAGGTTTCCCCAGAATCGGTATCACTTTTTCTTTGAGTCGTTTTAACACCTGTTTGGTACTAGTCTTCTGTATGGGAGCAAGGACAACCATTTTAGTGAAGACATCCATAGCCACCATTATGTGTCGATTTCCCCTTCTTGCCTTTGGCAAAGGTCCAAAATTATCAATAGATATGATTTGGCCGGGCCTTTCGGGCAACAATGGTATAGGCTTCTGCCTCATCAGGAATGCATTAGGTTTGATCCTTTGACATAGATCACATGTCTTTAGCGTGTCCCTTACAGTTTCTCTCAGTCTCGGCCATACAAATGCTTCTTTCAGCATTGAGACTGTTTTGTCGACTCCCAATATGTCCGAACGATCTATGGGCTAACCATACTATTTTCCTCTGCAAAATTGCAGGTACAACAATCCTTAATTTTGTATGGTCAGAGTCTACAAACTTATATAACAATCCATTATAAACCGTGTAGTCTTGAGCTATCTTATTCGCTTCCGTGTACGCTGGTGTTCCTCTTATCAAGCTTCCCTCAAGGAAAGATATAAGCATATTCATCCAGGGGTCCTCCCGTTGTCTTTGACTAATACTTCTTAACTCATTAAGAGTACGCTGATCCCTGTCTTCCAAATCTATAGCCATTACTTCCTCTTCTATGGACTCTGGCTGTCTACTTAAGTAGTCTGTAACTATATTTTCTTTTCCTGGGCAGTACTCTATCTTGACATCAAATTGTTGAATGTATAAAGCCCAACGCATCAACCTTTGACTGGATAAATCAGTCTTCATCAAAGAGGTTAAGGCTTTATGATCCGTTCTTAGAATGACCTGAAACCCATATACGATTTTCCGCCAATATTGCAACGCGTGCAATATCGCTAGCAGCTCGATTTCGCTGGTCGTATAATTTTTCTCGTAGGGTTTCAGTCTCCTACTTGTGAAAGCTAGATAGTTTTTCTTATCAGGGTTTTCCGGGTTTTCCTGATATAGCATTGCCCCTATTCCAATCTGGGATGCGTCTGTTTGAATGATAAATCTCTGATTAAAATCAGGATATCCCAGCTTCACGTAATTTAAAAGCATCTCCTTGGCCTCTACGAATGCTTTTTCTGCTTCCTCCGTCCATTTCCACTTGCCCCCCCTTCTTCAGAAGGTCCTGTAGTGGTGCAACAGTTTTGGTGTATGATGGACAATGTCCTGAGAAGAACCCAATCAATCCCAAAAACTGGCGAACGTTCTTTACCTTCAAAGGCCTTGGAAAATCCCTTATCGATTCCAATTTGCATGGATTTGGTTTAACACCATCCTTGTCAATCACATGCCCTAAAAATGTCACTTGCCTTTGACAAAAATTCGACTTCTTTAAATTTATTTTAAAATTTGCCCTTCTTAAGTCTTCCAATAATTTCTTCAAATTTTCTAAATGTTCCTCAATGTTCTCCGAGGTAAGCAAAATATCATCCACGTATCGGATAGTGCAATCTTTCACTTCCTCTGACAGGTTTCGATCAAGCGCTCTTATTAATGCAGATCCCGCGGTCTTCAATCCAAACGGACATCTTCTAAAACAATATGTTTGTTGGTCGAACTGAAATCCAGTCAACAAGCTGGTTTTCTCTTCCAGTTCGAGATGATGATACGAATAAGTCATGTCAATATTTGTAAAAATCTTCTTGCCTTTGAACTTCCTCAGTATTTCTTTTATGGGTGGTGCCGAATCATTTTCTGGTATGATTTTTGCATTTAAATTTCTGGCATCTAAACACACCCTTACTGAGCCATCCGGTTTACTCACAATCACTAATGGACTAACATATGGTGTCGCCATTTTTTCTATAACACCTGCATTCATCATTTCCTGCAGTGTTTTCTTGGTTTGTGGGTAATGTTTTTCCGCAACCGGGTATGGTTTTTGTTTGAACGGTGCCCAATCATTGACTTGGAACGCGTATTTAAAATTTTCAATCTTCCCTGGCTTGGAATCAAATACGTCCCTATACTCCAATAATAATTTCTTTAACTGTTCCTTATTTTCGAGGCTGACTTTAGCTTCCTCCACTTTTCCTGACAGGTTGGTCTCGAACTCATTTTCCAAATTATCTTCGAGTTCTATGTTGAGGACTTCAAATATCTTTTCTATGTCCTTATAATCTTCCTCAATCACTTCTTCCATATGCCATACCTGTTCTCCTATTTTCGCATCCTGTTCCTGTAGGTTAATGTTTTGCTCATCCACATCCTCTCTTTGAACTCTAATGCAGTTTTGCGCTAGGTCTATGATGACCTTGTTCTCACGGATAAAATCAATACCTAATATGACATTATACGGTAATTGATTTACCAGCAAAAAGCACTGCGAAATTTCAGCGTTACCCATGATCAGATCAATGTATACCTGAAATTTACATGTTAGAGATTTTTCAGGGATAATCCCCTTAATCTTTACACTTGATGTGGGAATCTTTAATACTCGGCCCCTTGTTTCCAGTTCATTTAGAAGGGTTTGTGTAATTAGACTTATTGTGGATCCGGTATCAATCAATGCTCTGACCAGTAATCCTTCTATCCTAAGCATAATTATAGGTAATTCTCTTTTAACAGGTGGGATTCCTTCCACATCCTCGTTAATTAGCTCATCTGGTCTGGCTATCCAATTCACAATTTCTACCTCCTCCCAGCTCCTGGTATGTTTCCACTTTTGACAATTTAAATTTGGAGTTTTTTTTATCCTGAGGGCTCCCTTTTCCCTCATTCTTTAACTGAGCTTGTAGTTCCAAGCTTTGAGCTCCGTCTAGTCGGTCGGGTGATTTCCGGTTCTTAATTGCCTCACTCCAACGGACTTTTTGCCTATCAGGTTCATCTGGTCGTTCGTTCATATAACGAAGACTTTCCTGATATCTTTCTTCTATTTCGGCCCGATATTCATCATCCCTATCCTCTGGCCTTACATTCCTTCTGGGATAATTCTCCCATTTCTTTCTGTTTTCTTGCCTTTGATGGTTATTGTTATAGGGTCGGCTCTCTTGTTGCCTATAACCTGAATTCCTAGGATTTCTTCCTCGATATCCTCCTCTGTAGTATGGCTGTATCCTTCTAGGCTCCTGGTGCCCATACTCTCGACCTAGTCCTTGGGTATCCGTGCTGGTGGACTGATTCCTGGTCGCTGGTTTTTCTCCAGTTTCCTGACTGCTAGCCATGTGAACTTGCTCAGTTTGTCTTTGATGCCGAGGAGTTACGTGCGAAGTCGTCATATCTAACTGACGTAATACACTCTCCACTTCCACAGCACTTCTGGCTTTGGATGAGATTAACAGCCTCTGAATCTCATACGGAAGTTGTCTTGCAATGGCGGCACACAGGTCGTTTTCTGCCGGAGCAATATCCAGTTCGCGGAATTTACACAGCTGAGCGGTGAAAAACTCCGAGTACTTAGTTGGTGCATTGGTGCTGTACTTCCTAGAGTACAGATCTAGCCTTAAATTCTCTTGGACGTCTGCTGCCCAATATCGTTTTAAAAATGCTTCCCTAAAGCCTTCCACCGTATCAAAGGTGTATCTGAAGCTTCTGAACCAGGTGAGACAATCACCTGCTAACAGCTTTTCAATAGCTCTCAGTCTCCGATCCTGAGGAACCTTCATTTCGTTTAAATACTCTGCAACTTCCTTTAGCCAGTATTTTGGAGTAATAGACATGTTATTACCCGTAAACTTTACTGGTCTGTCCTCATTGGATTTAATAATGTTTATTATCTGGCCATTTGTCTGATTCATGTACGGGGTTGACATCGCCATCGGATATCCTGGGTTCTTATAAGGGCTCTCCCCTCCTAAGTCCCTCTCCGTATCTGTGCCTTGTTCACGGGAATCTACCCATCCTGTCTTTGGAAACTCCTCCTGATTCTCGAACTCTAACTTCCTTTCCCTTCGGGCGCTTTCTTCATTAGCCATGAGTTGGATTTCCATTTGACTATTCTTATGTTCAGTCCTCTCCAATCTGGATCCTAATTCATTTTGAATTCTTTCCTGATTTTTCTTACTGGTTTCCAGTTCTTGTTTGATTTGGTTTTTGTCGTTCCTGAAGCTTTCCCTGAAGACATTTAGTTGGTCTTCTACCTCTTTCTTGATGACCATGACCTGTTCTGTTATAATTTCTGGTTTAACGTCACCTCTGGTATCTAGGTCTTCTTGTATTTCCTTTATCTTTTTCTCCATCTCTCTTTGTCCTTTGACCACGTTTACTTTAATTCCTTCCAGTTTTTCCTCAGTTTTCCCTTGACTCTTATATAATATCATCAAGTCATTTTGGATCTGGCCTACTTCCCTATGAGTTTTTCCTATTTCGACCTTTAATGTTCCGATGGTTCCCTGAACATCATTAATACCCTGACTTATTTCATCTATCTTATGGGTACTTTCCTTATTTTCGTCCTCTCGTTGTTTTCTTTCATTCTGGAGATGCTCCTCATATAGACCTAAACTTTTATCTATTTTCGTTTCGTACGTCTTCCAGTTATCATCTACCTGCCTAATAAAATGATCAATCTGATCTTTCATACCCTTAACATCCTGTTTATTTTGATTTTTCATCTCAGTTACTTCGGTTTGAACTCCATCGACCTTTCCCTCGAGTTCTCCTACTTTGTCCTTTACCCCTTTAAATTCTTCTCCTAATGTCTTAAAACTTTCTTTTATCTCATCCCGGGAACGTTCACAAATATTCTTGTTAGATTCTATCTGAGCTTTCAATTCTTTCTGCACACCTTGGATCTGGGTTACAAGTTGATCTTTACACACATCTATATTTTTTTACAAGATTCTTCCATCTTATTTAACTTAGTTTTTATAGCCCCAAAGTTACCTTCTAAATTATCAAATTTTACTTGACATTCAGTTTGGGATGTTTTTGTACTTTCCTCTAAGGTTCTTATTTGGTCTTGCAATTCTGATTTAAGTGCCCCATTTTCCTCCTGAATTTTACTGGTGATTTCCTCTTTTAACTCAGTTAACTTGTCCACAAACTTAGTGTCAAAACCTTCATCAAGAATTTTAAATTTAGTATCCATTGTCTTTTCTATTTCAGCCTTCAGTACTCCATGGTTTTCTTTACTGTTGGCTTTCAGAGACTCTAACGTCTCCATTTTTATCACTTCCAACTGTTTTTTAATGGTTTCCCCACTTTCTGTTTTCATCTTTTCTATCTCGGCCTTCAGTTCCTTATTCATTTTTATACCGTCGGCTTCGATAGCTTCTAATTTAGTCCCCATGTTATCACTATTAGTTTCGATGGCTTCTAATTTAGTTCCCATATTATCACTATTAGTTTTTAGTGACTCTAAACTTTGATTCATGGATCCTAACCCTTGGTTATTTTTCTCCTGTTGGCTGTCCAACTTATTCAAACTCTCATTTATGGATTCGAACACTTTGTTATTTTCATCCTTTTGGAGACTCAATTTATTGTTTATAGCTCCTAAATCCCTTTTATTTTCATTCTGTTGGCTATCCAACTTATTGTTTATGGCCTCCAAAAGCCGTTGCATCTCTTCACTCAATGCCATCTTATGAGAATACAGTGGGCCACTAATGCCACCACACTAGTACATGCTTGAGAGATGATACTCTGAATCAGTGTGTCCCAATTTCTTCAAAAATTTACTTTGGTACGGGTATTTACTACACCGTACCCTTTTGATACATTTATTCAATTTCATAAACCTTTATGGAAGTATTTAAAATTCAAAATTTCGAAAAACCATTTTTTTTTTCAAAAAATGAAAATTTTGATTTTTCGAGAAAAACTCGGGTTTTCCCTAGGAAAACTCAGCCCTGCGTACTGGGCGCCATGAATCTAAGATTTGCTAGGGGGTTGATAATATAATACAGGGCTGCTCGGTATGAGTTTCCAGGGACCCATGCGGTCAGTTAATATTTTACGTTGTAGCTATACCTATCATTACTTTACTTTACATGAAATGACCGTCTTAAGTGTTCCTCTAGTTATTAATCCAGCACATTACTTATATGCCCCCCCATGTGCCCTTTTAGCAAGAAATATGCCAATCACAGTATACCAGCGTAGCTCAATTCGGAATTTTCGGGGCAGCGGTAAGTTCTCCCACTCTGTGACTCACATATTTTGGATTAATTAGAGGATACACTTGCAAAAATAACAACAAAATCAACTCCTATATTAATACATTTAATTAATAAAATTAATGGCGCTACAAACACTTTAACAATTTAATTACTGACCCATAATCATCTACTTGTTCCAAATGAACAAGGAATCACAAATATAATAAAACAAATATTGTATTTAAACATATGGTTTCCACATAAACCAACAATTCCTACTTAGTCTTACTTCCATAAAGCATCAACTGTAAGTTTTATATAACTCCGAGCTCTTTTGGCTCCATGCTTTACATAATAATGGTGTCACTCTTGTACACCTCAAATACTATCTTTTATATTTTCTTAATCCTCCAAACAAATGTATAATTACATTTAAAATTTTATGTTAATTATCTAACTCAATATTTTGGGCATGTTCACACATTCAGCTATTATCATCTCCCTTTATTTTCACAAATATATTAAGGTAATCAGGAAATCAATTGTGTACTCCAGAGCGTGAAGATACTTGACACAGTCAAAAAACTATAGTTACTCCCGAAACTTAGTTGCCTTCAATTAACTCGTGGAATCCTACTTCCATACCACATTACAATAGGGATTGTTATTTATCTCTTATGTCTTATAAGACCATTATCACATAAGAAAAACTACGATCTGAACAGGCAAACGAAAATATCAATCTACAAGGACCTCGGTTCAACGCCCGGGTCGTTAACAACTTTAAACACTCACGGTGTCTTTACTACATATTACGAGACGGTTTCGGCCCACCCTTTCTCTAAGAGAGCCAGGCCATTATACTCGGGCGCGATTTATGACACGGAGGGTGACGGGCGACTCTCTGTCTAACCCACGTTAGCAGCTCCTTTCCAAGGCTTTCAAAACAAACCTTCACATTATACTCAGTCCTGGGGAGAGACCGGGCTTTTACTGTACTGTATCCATTCAAACAAATATTCTTTGGTTCATAGACCACTTTCGTAACCTTGGCATTTATTAATTATGAGAGGGTCCTCATTGATTGGGGAAGATTAATACACATTCGACGACGAAGAATTAAGGGGCTTTTATCATAAGAGGATTCTGAGTTCGAATCTCTTCACATGCCTCGGGAACCATTCCCTTATAGAGGACTTATACAAGACGCGATTTAAAGTCGGCCGTGGCCTACATGACATACGCTCAATAATACCATACATTAGCTCCCTTTTAATACATACACAATGCCTCGTGATACTACGTCACAAATAGAGGACTTATACAATTATCAATTCACTACAATCAACTACCCTCCATAAGTAATTTACCAAGTATCTAACTTCTACGCTTCCCTAGCGTGACATATTAATATTATTTGCGCTCCTTTGCGCTATGCATTATTTTAAGCCGAAATGTCTTCCCAAGAACTGATAAATCTCATTAGTAACAATTCATATTATTTTTAATTCTTATATTAATCTTTCCGTTGCCGATAAATCGCTCCCTTTTAAAACATTCCCTTGAACATCATATCTTACACATATATTAAGGCTTTAACGCCCTTATGTTCACATCAATTTATTTGATCTTTATTTAATATTTCCATACCTAGTTATTAGTATTATCTTTATTCTTTACACAAGCTCAAAAGCTATTTCTTTCATATCTCAACTTTACTTTATTTAAATATCTTTCATGATAATTACTGATATTTCGCTTGCTCTTATGACATTTGTTAAATACATTAACATTTTATTCACATATTTCCTCTACGGGATTTATTCTTTACATAATTATTTATAATTTCTCAAACTTCTATTATTGTTCAGACCGCGTTCTTGTTTATTCAGTATTTATTTCTTAAAACACATCCCTTTTACTCAAAAACTCCGGTGGGTTTGTACACAACCATTTCCTGACACCAAAATAGAATGAAATTCAGTACTCACATGTTTTTAAGATCGTCCCATGATCTTTATTCTTGTGCGGTGTTTCATTTTGGGCCCACTTTGGACTTTTACTCCATATTAAAGGAATTCATCTTATGTACAAACACTTCTTGACATATATTTAAGACACTTAACATTGACGACATTTTTATACACTGATGTGTCCCTTTAGAACACATAATAAACACTAAAATTATTAATTTAACACACAATCTTGATAAATTTACACTTCACAATTCTTGATCACTAGGCCGTATTTCTAAGCCTATCACACGTGACCTCTTAATTTCCCGTTTCCAAGGGTGAAATTTATTCAATGTCGGCTTCCTATCCTGCAGAATACGAAAGTCTCGAAACATCTACTGTTCCCTGGAATCCAAATTCTTCTACTCCTATCCTGGATGACCGGCTATTTATCTAGCTTGAACGGCTTCTTTGTAGATCTGGCTTATCGATCCTAGCGAAAGTCTATTCGGATCGAGGTCTCCTCAATGACCTATAGATTTAGTTTATAGCAGCTAGTACTTCTCGAGTCTAGTACTTTTAGAATAGTTCGCCTGCTTTCTGGAGATAATGTTTATAGTCTCCGTGCTTCTTTATTTGATCGGTTCTAGCACTCCTACGTTTCTGAGATACGTTCCGAACCTTATTCTGTTCTTCCCTTTTTGGGTTCTTTAATTTAGATAACAGTTTATCTTTCTGGTACGGTACTTCCGTACGTTATGATATATTCGTTCGTCTATTTAACGACCTATCGCCTTAAGTCCGACGTTCGCAGCCTGCTCTGACTTTATCTTACGAACTTTTCACTATAACTTGTATACTGTCGGGCCTAAATCCTGTAACTAGGATTTTCCTAATATTTCAATACGGCGATACTTTAAATTTCTTCTTTACCACTCCTTATGGAGGCAAGCAAGTTGTTAATACTGCGACGCCTATGGCTATCGGATATTACTTCTGCGGTGTAATACAGCGTTTCTCCCCTCAAGGAGTACTAGTAACTGTCTTCGACGTGACGCAGAGTGACGCCCCACACGGCTGTCTGGATACTGATGTGCTGTGATGTAGTCTTACGCCCCTCACGGACTGTCGGAATGACTGCATGCGTAGTAACACCCTCACGGGTTGTCAGAATAACTGCATGATTGGCTTGGTGAGGCCAGGAGTTTTATACCTTTTCGCTACAAAAAGATAAGACTCTAGTCCTTTCTGTGGCCAACTTCTAAAATAATGGTGGCACAAATATAAAAATTATACCTTCCGAAAGCTCGTCTTCTCAATGTCAAATAATCTCATTGCCCCTAAGAATCGATCGTGCAATTCGGAGATATTAATTAATTTCTCGTCCTCAATTGTGTGGGTGTTGCATTTCTTTTGCTTTCTTCCCTCCACACAGGCCTTGGTAATTCCCCGATGACGTCGTCTTGCGTTTGCAGTTTTCTCCTGCGCAATTATTAAATGGTTTCTCTTTACTAAAAAATCTCTCATTCGAAATGATTCACTGTACTGTACTTGTTTACTTTATTATACTTGTAAACGGGTTAAATTTAATTATTTCTCTTCTGGCGCATAAGCGGTGTTGTCAATTTCCAGCAACGTAAGGTCGATTTCCGAGTCAGGCTTCCTTGTTTAATCTTGGGAAATTTCCACTCGGTTATTAATACTCATGACTCGCTCCCTTCTGAATGTCAAGAGGGGTGACCTCATCTCACGAACACCTGGTCCTCGCCTCTTGCACCATATTAGGCTAGCATCTTAGCTGGATCTTTCTTTAAGTTACATTAGAAACTATACGTTTCTTTCATTTCTTTCCCAAATGCATGGATTCGCCCTCATTGGACCCTATGGCACATGGGTTCACTATATATATTATAATTGTGAAAGTGTGTGTGTGTGTGTGTGTGTGTTTGTGTGTTAGTTTGTTACGTCCTAAACCAATATTTTCAAAGATATTCCCAGAAAACTATCTTCGCTCTGATAAACTGAACTAATGGCAAGTCCGTTTCCATGGCAACACTACCTCAAGGTATGACATCCGATTTTCTATATATCCCTGTAGGAGGCAATGCCAATCCATTTTTTTTATCTTTTTCAAGATATATATATAAACACAATAAGAACAGGGTAGCGCACCTGCCTCTCATCCGGAGGCCCCAGGTTCGAATCCCGGTTCCGTCAGAGATTTTAGACTGACGTGAGGGCTGCAACGGGATGCACTCAGCATCGTGAGGACAATTGAGTAGCTGTCTGATAGTGAGGCAGCGCCCCAGTCACGAAGAATAAGATTAACGGCCAAGGGGACACGATGCACTGACCACGGGTCACCACAATATCTGTAGGCCAAAGGGCTGGGAAGCGGTCGCATGATCTGTACTGAACTGTAGAGCCAGGGGTTAAAAAAGGGAAAGCGCCTTCTAATACCACTTTTAATTTTTAAACACTACAGTAGCGGCTACTAAATAAAGGTAGCGATATAGCTACTTTCAATTTCATAAACACTGGGCTCACAAATCCCGTATAGTTAAGCAAAAATGTCAGTCTGGTCGTTATTTCAGTAGCAACGAAGCTCTGTGGCGGCTATTGCCGTTTCCGTAACACTTAAGGAATCCCGCCGTCACATACCTCAATGTGCACTTACAAAATTGTGAACCAGTCTATTTTACTGAAAGGAATTTCTACGAGCGAGTATCCACTTCGGAAAAAAACACACTCACTACCATTTCCAAAATTTACACAAGACATGATTTTTGAAGCACTCTTCTGTATGTTGAGGTACAGAGATACCACATGGAAAGATACAATAAAATATTGGCAAATCTGAGTTCAAGGAACTACTGTTCAAAATAGGCTTTCGGTACAGGTTATGCGGCCCATGTTCGTAACACGGAATGTTTTCCTTTGACAATGCATCTGCACCATGTTCGAGAGCAACGCATTTCAAAGATCTCTAAAAACATAATAATCAGGAAATTGGAGAAAAACTTAACGTGGGAGCGAAGATTCAAGGAGAAATAATTTCATCTCTGAGATTTGCTGATGACATCGTTATCTTGGCGATACGCCCGAGGATTTGAATATGGGCTCCGCCTTGAAGAAAGAATTCATTATAAAAATTAATAAATGTAAAACAAAATTATTGGAATGCAGCCGAAATAAATGAGAAACCTCTATGGACATCAAATTGGCAGGTGAAACGCTACGGGAAGTAGGAGACTTCTGTTACTTAGGGAGCAAAATATCCAGTGATGGACGAAGCAACGAGGATATAAAACGTAGATTGGCTCAGGAAAGGGAAGCATTTCTACAGAAATGGAATCTGTTGACATCGAATATACATTTAGGTATTAGGAAGTCATTTTTGAAAGCTTTAGTCTGGAGCGTCACACTATAAGGAAGTGAAACTTGGACTAATGGTGCAGCAGAAGAGAGGACAATTGAAGCGTTTGAAATGTAGTGTTACAGGAGAATTATGATCAGATGAGTAGATAGGGTAACAAATGAAGAGTTATTAAGACGAGTGGGAGAGGAGTGATGTTTCTGGCGACTGCTAATAAAGAGAAAATATAGGTTGATAGGACACATGTCAAGCTACCCAGGAATAGCAAGGTTAGTTAAGGATTGGAGGATCGAGGACAAGAACTGTAGGGGTAGACCAGGATTAAACAGATTGCCTCGGATGTAGGGTGTGGTAGCTACTGTACGTAGAGAGGAAACGATTAGCTCAGGAGAGGGAGGCATGGAGGGCTGCATCAAACCAGTCAAAAAACTGAAGACTCAAACAAAATCAATCAGGAATTTTAATTACTTTGAGAGGCATGTGAGTCAAAAGGGTTGTTGGAAAATTTCAATCCCTGGGATGTAACACTGGAAGAGACTGCATAAAGTACATCAGCGGCCAAGGTGAGAGATATTATACTATAGGTCTATTAATAGCGACATGTTGACGTTCAAATCATCAATAAGTGTGGCAAAATTACACCTAGAATAGCTTAAGGAAAAATACTTTTAATTCCCCATATTCCGATAGATTTGCCATTCCAGTGTGCAAGAGTGCAGTTCCCTCTTCAAACAATATTCACTATTTCTATTAACAAAGCGCAATGACACACACTTTTCATCAGCAGGTGTACATTTAGACAAAAACCATTTTTTCCCATGGGCAACTGTATGTGGCATGCTCGCGAGTATCTGGATAACAAAATCGTTATGTCTCAGCAGAAGATGGCAAAACCAAAAACGTAATTTTCAAATGTGTTCACTTAATGTATCATCGTGCCCTGCACTTTCACAACTCTATAAAATTCCCACTTTGCTGCTCATATCATTATACTGTATGTTTTAGAATTAGAATGGACCCACCTGTAGCCGCGATTGCTGTAATAGAATAGACCAATTATAATTCTCATTGTCTTGATCGCGAGCGAAGCCGTGGGTACCTGCTAGTTAGATATATAGTGTCTGTGGTAATAGATATCTAACAATAAAAAGAACTGAGAAGTCGTCGGATTTTTAAGAGCGTAAAAAATCCTTCAGTAAGCTTATGCCTTCCTTCGGAGGGGAAGTAAAGCCGGTGGTCCTATGTAATAGATTTATGGCATGTTAAAGAACTTTCCACTAATTACATCTGTGTGAAGCTAAATTATAGGTTAAATATTTGACAAACGCTCTTAGGTTCCGACGTCCGTCGCCAGGAGTCGACTGAAGTGGCATCTGGTAACCAAGTTCAGAACTAGTAGTCGTTGACGGTGGCGTTTGGTGGCAAAATTAGGAACTACTTGGAAAAATGCAATGTCTGCAGTCCTTACTTGAATTGAAAACAGATATTACACACCAATACAGTCATCACAATTAACACCGGTTATCTCACAGATTCTACATACACCCAAAGTACACGGAGCTACGTGACCGCGTTGTTGCAGCCCCTAAACTGAGGAACCAATGAACAAAAAAAAAAAAACGATCCACTGGCGTACATGTGTCGTTGAAGGCGATAGACAATTACCTACTTGGAAGGTATACGGTGGCATAGCCTTATTGAACATCGACAGTGTCAGCTAGGACAATTTTAATTAGTCTGCGTGGTATGGGGGACCACCCACACCAACTAAAGGGTATTTAAACTGCAAAATATTGTGTCAGTCTATCTAGCGTCAATGGAAATGTGCTGACTGGTGAGGCCAATCGCACTCCTCCGGGACGATGATAAATCAATGATGGTTGAGTGTTACTGGAGTGAAATTGACAGGGGATAGAGAATATAACAGGGCAACCTCTCCCATCTCCACTTGGTTCAGCATAAATTTACATGCACCGACCAAGAATTGACCCGAGATGCAGCGGTGAAAGGCCGACGTCTAACTGTTTGACCTAAGGAAGGGTGCTCAGATATATAACGAGAGCTAATTCCTAAAATAACAAGAACGCCTACTCTTATGCCTGTTAAAAAGTGGTATCCTACCGCACAATCCCCCCATCTCAAATTAAGGCACAACGATAAAGTTCTTGCTTGCTGTTCCCATGGTTGCGGGATCACATCCCGGCCAAGGTGTTAAAAGGCGAGGGAGCCATGCGAGTAGATTAACTGGGTACCCCATCATCTCTAAAGGCGCAGTAGTTAAAATGGACGAAAACGCTATCATCATCATCATCATGATCATCATAATATTAAAGCAATTCAAATTCAGACTGATAAATTATTAGTCTGTATTTCTCGCACTCCACATTTTAGCTCTATAAATATTTCGGAGTAACAATAACTTTCCTTATTTGTAGATGGAGGCTTTCAGGCCCGGAAAACTGTTAAAATAATTCATGCTTTTGGGACATTGCCGTGAGAAAATAACATTTAAAATTCTAAACGTTTCGAAAGGAACCTTGCCTCCTCTTTCAATATGTAAGGTGCGTTCAAAAAGTAACGAGCCGGAGGCTGGAATGCGCAAACTGGTGACGACATCGACTAATCGTGGCGTGTGTAACGAGGTGTGGTTCCGACCAGAGCGTGGAAGGTCACAGCCCGTCGCTAGAGGGCACGCGTGCACATCACGTGACGATACAAAGCGAGCAGCAGCATGCATCAATCGTCCAACGCTGCCAGTCGCATTGCAAACAGTGTCATGGAGGCGTCAACCGAAGAGCAAAGAGGTGTTGTTCAGTTTCTGACAGCGGAAGGAGTAGGGGGAACGGACATTCATCGACGAATATCACAAGTGTATGGCAAACGCTGCATGCTCCTTGCAAGGGTCAAGGCATGGCACAAGCGCTTCAGGGAAGGACGGGTGTCGTTAGCCGATGACGCCCGGTCTGGGGCATCCCCCTGCATTACCGATGACAACGTCCAGCTGGTTGATGCACTCATTACCCAGGACCGCCGAGTGACAGTGAACGCCATAGCCGCCGTGGTCGCTCCACGACAATGCACGACCTCATACGGCCAACACAGTCGCGGCACTCCTGCAGAAATTAAAATGGGAGGTTCTCGACCACCCTCAATACAGTCCAGACCTCTCTCCCTGTGATTACGCCATGTTTGGTCCCCTGATAAGGGTTCTGCGGGGCCAACGATTCATCTCGGACGCCGACGTCCAGCTGTACGTGCGGAACTGGTTCACATCGCAGCCCAGGGCATTTTATGAGACAGCCATTCAACGCCTCGTGTCACAGTGGGGCAAGTGCCTCAACAGCCAGGGCCAATACTTCTAACATACAGGTACTGGTTTCTGTAATTATGCCTCCAGCTCGTTACTTTTTGAATGCACCCTATAATTAAAACAATGTGGCTAAAGAATTTGTGTCAATGAGCTTACAATAACTAGAGAAATTCCCCTGTTCGTCACCAGAGAGCAGCCAGAAACTACTGTATGGACCTTGGTAGAAAAACGCGCCATATTAATTAGAACGGCGGATAGAGTAGTAAGGAAGGAGGAGGAAAAGGGGGCGGGGGGAAAATTGAGACTCCTCAAAGAATGAGGATGTCATATAAGGAGAAAGGGCGGGGGAGAGTAATGGATGGATGGAAATAAGGAAACATAAACAAAAGGGAAGTGTATCTTTACGGTACCCAACGTCATACAGTCCTCGGCGAAGAAGCAGATGGAAACTCCTCCAGTGACGAGCAAAGGAGATCAAGTCATGGCCTTGTTGGCCTAGAGGAAACCGTACAATTTGAAATAGGTGAAGAAATATAGAAACTGAGAGGAACTCTCTTCCCAGATTTTCAATAACTGGCAGCCAAGTGTCACTTAGCTGATATCCAGTGTCACTGTTAAAGTTATAGGATTTTTTACGAATTTCAACTGCCTCCCTTGTTGTGCTTAACAAGGGCAAGCGCATGAGCATCCTTGAAACATACATCGTGTCCTAAAGACAGGACATGTTCAGCTATAGCTGATTTGTCAGGTTGTTTTAGACGGATGTTCCTTTGATGCTCCTTGATTCGAGTTGCAATGGACCGTCTTGTTTGTCCAATGTAGACTTTTCCGCAAGTACAAGGGACTTCATACACCCCAGGCTGTAGTATTGGGGACAGTTTGTCTTTGTTTAATTCTAAACGTTGACCAATTTTCACTATAGTGCTAAAAACTGTTTTTATCTTCTGCTTGCGGAGAATCTTATCAACTCGGTCAGTGGTGTTGTGAATATAAGGGAAGTAAGCAGCTCCCTTCACGTCGGAGCTCTGAGAAGGTTGTCTATCCCTCCTTCTGGGATGCAGGGACCTATATTTTTCAGTGCTCTAAACAGACTCCTAACGAAGTGTTCGCAGCAGCCATGTAATCTTGACGGTGACGCTGAGAAGTCACTGCAGTTAAATCTTTGTAGTATAGATTAAGTAGTTCATGTGATAAAAATAAAATAGGAGACTTAAGAATTTGAACGCACCTCGTATATACAATTTATCTTAAGACAAACTAATCTCAAGACAATAGCTGTCAATACCATGAGGGAAATATTAAGTTATGCCTTCATTATTTAACTGTTAGTATTGTTTTGTAGTTGATTATTTTCGGCCTTTGTGACATCGTGGTCATGCGTACTTGTATATATACTGTAACGGCTACCTTTGTCGTTGGATATCGCTCTACAAGTTGGGCGATCATTTATAACGTTTATACAGATATTACACTCAAGACTCCTTAAAACCACCTCATCGTTCTTATTTAGCATTGGCCTGTCTAGACAGACGACATACACTTCATTAATTTAGATTTACTGGGCGCCAGTTATCGTAAAGATAACACATTAAAATTTTATTTAGCCACGGCCGCTCCCTTCCTTGAGCCAAGATCTATCATCGGAGCGTAGGGCAATAAACTTGCTCTATGAGATACTCTTTGCATTCCAACTATCCTATATATTCAACTCCCAATGAACAAGACATTTTAACTAATACTGGTTTATTTACAACAAAATTATTAACATTTGATCTGAGGTTTCGAGCTGTGTACAATATGTGCATTAATATTCCCTAATTGCGGGGCAATATTGACTGTCTTCTCGCTAGCGCTGATCTTCTGTGTTGATAATAACTCGGTCCACATACCTGGTGTTTTGTGGTTCAAAGTCCATCTCGTTGGTCTGCTTGCAGTCTAATTTGAGATCTTACGCCAACACACGTTTATTGACCTTTGAAAACATATGTTTTCTTGTTGTTGTTGCTGCTTGTTTCTGAGTTTGATCACCATGGTAAGCAAATTTGAACAAACCAGGCTAATTGAATTCACTAAGTCCCATCTTACTGAGGGACTGGCAGAGTCTACGACTCACAAAGTCAGTGAGTGAGTGCGTGATCGAATATGTGAATGACAGAATAGAATCTATAGAATAGCCAGTGCTGAAGTCGCGCTGGGCTTTTATACACTCTGAATGGTCCCGATGTTTCGCGGCATAAATTTGCCCGCGACCCATCAGACCAATTATAGCAAAGCATTTCTCAGTCCTCAAGCGACGCTAAAACTTCTCCGAGCGGGAATACAGGCCCGCGTACTTCAAATATTCCACTCAGAACCCGCTATTCCTCTCGTTGCGCATTTATATATTCCGCCGAAATCTTTCTCCAAGCCCTTGTCTCCAGTCAGCGTGGCTTCGTTCCAGAAATACATTTTCTTGCAATATGTTGCTTCACCGTCCGTAACTTCTTCCAACCATGCCCGTCCTGTCTTTACAATTTAACTAATAAAACAGCCCTAGACCTCTATAAAAACCCTGTTTCTTAATCTAAGCACTTGACAATATTATATATGACTATGGTAATGACGTGAATATGGTATGGCCCCTCCCTTGATATTAATGGGTGAATAAAACGATATAACTTTGATATTTCAATAATAATAATAATAATAATAATTACACAATGATATTAAAAATAATAATAATAATTTGTACCGTAATCAAGATTACGTTACAAAACGTCCCCATGGTTTCATAAAGAATGTAATGAATGATGAAATCACAAATCTTCCCTTTAAAACTTAACAGGAAATACACTGAATATACATATATGACCCTTCAAATTACATACATAATGATTATACCCTTTTCATTTTCCTTGATTGATCTGCACTCTTCTTGCAATGTTACATAAACATTCTGATTGTCCTGTGCAGTCATACAGGATTTACATGCTACATTTGTTCTTGTAGTCCCTTACAATAACAGAACACAATATATATTGCTTCTTGTTTCACGCAACACAAGTGATTTATCTCACTTCCACCAATTCCTTAGAGCCACGACACGACTCTAATTATAAACACACGGCAGTCTGCCCTTCTTGCAGCACTTGCTCTTTTCTATGATATTTCCTCAGATTGAAAATGTTATATGTACCAATGACACAATTTTCCTGATCTTTCAATAAGTAGGCATTCTTTCCTATCCTCTTCGAAACGACATAAGGTCCAGTAAACAATAAAAACAGCTTTGACATTTTCCCTTCCAATGCACAAGATGGCAACGGCTTACGTAACAATCGTTGCTACAAACTTCCATGTACTTCCTACCTCTCAACAAAACACTGACTAGCCTGAATAACGTCACATGAGTCAACAATACATACCTGAAATAACTACCTAGTGTCCTACCTAATTTCCTCACTAACGTTGAGCAACTACTACTAAAATCTACTGTTGAGAACCACTTCCGCCCCTGAAAACGTTGAACTAAATCCTCCACTGCTTCAGTTCTCAGCTGGTCGCTTTCGATTCTGGTATTTAACATTCTGGCGTCTATGCACAGTCTCACTGAATTGTCTTTCTTGGCTACTACAACTAATGGATTTAAACAATGGCTAGCTGAAGGCTCAATTATGTCGTTTTCCAACATTAATTCTATCTGTTCTTCGACGGCTTTCATATATTTAGTTGCGACAGGATACCTAGGCCCTACGAAACTACTTGTGTCTTTAACGACAAAACTATGCTCATATAAGTGTGTTGCTCCGGGTTTTGTGCTGAAAATTTCCTTATATTTTATTAATACCTCATGTAACTGATGACCTTGCACCTCATCCAGCTTACACTGTGACAATGCATCATGGATCTTACTCTCAAGTTCAGACTCCATTGCAACCTGACACACCTTAAAAACTTGGCTCTCACTAGCATCTCCGCGGTCTACCTCATTTACTTCAGGAATCTCATCACTCACAACCACGTTGCTTTCTTCCTCAAACATACACACTTTCATTTGTTTGTCAGTCTTAGACACCTTATACGTAACCTGAACTTCTTTATCCTGCCACAATAAACATATCCTGCCAAAATGAAAATCTAATTTAACTTGATATAATGATAACCATTCCGCACCGAGAATCACCGGATATACTAAATTTGGAACTGCCAAACAGGGCTGAAATTTAACTAACTCACTAATGTTAATTGGAACTGCGACTTGCTTAGATATTTTCTGAGACCTACTACCTACAGCTGTGACAATGAAAGTGGACTTAACTGGAATTAT
This sequence comes from Meconema thalassinum, assembly GCA_946902985.2. Classification (NCBI taxonomy): domain Eukaryota; kingdom Metazoa; phylum Arthropoda; class Insecta; order Orthoptera; family Tettigoniidae; genus Meconema; species Meconema thalassinum. Next base: position 275,852,287 of record OX336390.1, read on the forward strand.
ATCAACATGAATACCTTCTCTCATTACATCTTCCAAAAATCTTAAATTTATACAAGAGTTTTCGCTTCCACTGTCCAATAAAACATCAACTTCTTTACCCCACACATTACGTTTAATTACTGGTGACATAATCTCATTCTCAACATTGTCTAAATTTCCACCATTTAGGTCATAAAGCAGTTCTTCTCTAACATCTATATTAAAATCTCCTAAATACTCAATATTCCTAGGACATTGAACTGCAATCACTTCGGGCTGTCTGTTGACCTCACTGCAACCCGTTATTCGTTTAAATTAGGCCTACCTGCCCCTGGTGTAGATTGTTGTTGTTGTTGACCTGTACGTCTGTCTGGCCTAGTACCTTCCCCTCCTCTGTTCAAATTCTCGTTCCTCGTATTTGCTGTGCGTCCCCCATTGTCAAGTCGTCTTTCGTAATTCGCATTCCTGCCTTGTTCTCTTCCCCTCTCTCTCTCACCCTGCCCGAAATTATCTCCTTTACTTATTGGCTTGCGTTCGGTCCTACTATTTTCAAGAGAGTCAAAGTTTTCCAATAGCTTCTCGAACCCGTCAATAGTAGTAATATTCTGCATGAAGAATGCTTCTTTAATTATATCAGGAAAATGCCTTAATAATGTTTTAATTACCTGTGATTCAGTCTCTAAACCTTCTAAATTCTGGCATATAAGTACATGCGCTAAGAAATACTCTGTGTACGAAACACCATCTCTCCTTTGATACTTTCCAAAAATAATGTTACATCTTTCTCTTTCTTGCACATTTTCATTCCAGTACTTGGCTATGAACTTCTCTTTAAATTTTCTAAAACTAGTCATCTGGTATTTATACACACTGAACCATGACCTTGAATCCCTAACAAAAGATTTATCTAGCATCTCAAGTACTTGTTCCCATTGAACGATCCCCTCTTCTAAATCTTTAGCGAACTTCTTTTCTACTGTTTTTAAGAATTCCATTGGGTTATATGCCTTGCCTGTGAATACTGGCAAATCTGCCTCTTTAGTTAGAAATCTACTTAAATTTCCTATTTGTACATTACCGCTATTTGTTGCTATTTGCTTCTGACATCTCTGCAATTTCTCCTCTATTTTATCTGTTTTACTCGCTACTTCTTCACTGAAACTGTTAAATTTACTGTTAACCTCTTCCCTAATTTCTTGATTATCGCTCTCTACTTTATTTTCTAAATGACCTATTTTAGCAATATTATTATCACACTTGACCTTCATGCTGTTGACTTCACCTTCTAAGTCAACCCTAACCTTACTACATTCAATTTTCACTTCCTCGTCAATTTTGTCAACTCGCTCCGACACTTGTTGCATTCTGGCGTCAACCTTAAGTGACCAAGATTCCTCCACCTCACTAATCCTGTTTTCTAACTTATTGTGAAATTCTCGGCCTACTTCTTTAATTTGTCTATTGAAGTTTTCTGTGGCTTCATCAAACCTCTTACCTTGTTCATCTAGCTTCTTACTCTGCTCAGTGAACTTAAGATCTATTGCTTTTTCTAATTGATCACTACGCACGTCAAATTTCTTACTTTGTTCCTCTTGCTTCTTACTCTGTTCAGCTAACTTAAGATCTATGTTTCTGTTCTGTTCTGTTATCAGCATCGTCAGGTTTCGAAGCCAGGAAGGATTCTCCCCCTCATTAATCTGGATGTTTGTAGCCCCGTCTTGTTTATTTTCCTCAGTTTCCTGATTTTCGCTTACTTTTGACATCTCATCATTGGTACCCTGCACATCTAATTTCGACATTTTAACTGATCTTATAATACTACGGTTTCTCAAATTTATGTTCCCCAAATTATCCCTGTTACTCATTACCCAAAAAACAACTCATCAAAAGAACACTACTAATTTATAACCGTAGTTCCCTAACTTGATATATGCCTCTTTATTGAAAAACTCGGAATGAATGCAAAGAGTACTCGTTTATATCGTACATGAAAACAACTTTAAACTTTAACATACTTGAAATAAACTGGATTTATACATAATATCCATTCACTATAGTACGATATTTCGTAGCCCCACGTTGGGCGCCATTTGTAACGGCTACCTTTGTCGTTGGATATCGCTCTACAAGTTGGGCGATCATTTATAACGTTTATACAGATATTACACTCAAGACTCCTTAAAACCACCTCATCGTTCTTATTTAGCATTGGCCTGTCTAGACAGACGACATACACTTCATTAATTTAGATTTACTGGGCGCCAGTTATCGTAAAGATAACACATTAAAATTTTATTTAGCCACGGCCGCTCCCTTCCTTGAGCCAAGATCTATCATCGGAGCGTAGGGCAATAAACTTGCTCTATGAGATACTCTTTGCATTCCAACTATCCTATATATTCAACTCCCAATGAACAAGACATTTTAACTAATACTGGTTTATTTACAACAAAATTATTAACATTTGATCTGAGGTTTCGAGCTGTGTACAATATGTGCATTAATATTCCCTAATTGCGGGGCAATATTGACTGTCTTCTCGCTAGCGCTGATCTTCTGTGTTGATAATAACTCGGTCCACATACCTGGTGTTTTGTGGTTCAAAGTCCATCTCGTTGGTCTGCTTGCAGTCTAATTTGAGATCTTACGCCAACACACGTTTATTGACCTTTGAAAACATATGTTTTCTTGTTGTTGTTGCTGCTTGTTTCTGAGTTTGATCACCATGGTAAGCAAATTTGAACAAACCAGGCTAATTGAATTCACTAAGTCCCATCTTACTGAGGGACTGGCAGAGTCTACGACTCACAAAGTCAGTGAGTGAGTGCGTGATCGAATATGTGAATGACAGAATAGAATCTATAGAATAGCCAGTGCTGAAGTCGCGCTGGGCTTTTATACACTCTGAATGGTCCCGATGTTTCGCGGCATAAATTTGCCCGCGACCCATCAGACCAATTATAGCAAAGCATTTCTCAGTCCTCAAGCGACGCTAAAACTTCTCCGAGCGGGAATACAGGCCCGCGTACTTCAAATATTCCACTCAGAACCCGCTATTCCTCTCGTTGCGCATTTATATATTCCGCCGAAATCTTTCTCCAAGCCCTTGTCTCCAGTCAGCGTGGCTTCGTTCCAGAAATACATTTTCTTGCAATATGTTGCTTCACCGTCCGTAACTTCTTCCAACCATGCCCGTCCTGTCTTTACAATTTAACTAATAAAACAGCCCTAGACCTCTATAAAAACCCTGTTTCTTAATCTAAGCACTTGACAATATTATATATGACTATGGTAATGACGTGAATATGGTATGGCCCCTCCCTTGATATTAATGGGTGAATAAAACGATATAACTTTGATATTTCAATAATAATAATAATAATAATAATTACACAATGATATTAAAAATAATAATAATAATTTGTACCGTAATCAAGATTACGTTACAATACAGGGTGTATTTGATATGATAGGAGTCCGTTACACTGGTGATAGAAGATGGTATTCTAAGCAAATATCTTCATGAAATTCAGTCGGATCTTAATTAGTGTAGGTGGAATTAAATCACAAAACTCGTCGGTCAATGTCTTGGAAACGGGCTTACACTTCGTTCCCCTCAGCAGCACAGCTAACTTCTCCCCGTCACCCTCCCCTACAACGCTAAGGAATGTTGACTAGAGTCGTAAGTCTTGTGTGCCAATGACATTGAAATACACAAACCGAGCCTATGAACAGCTGTTTCACACCTTCATGGGGAGTGGCTACATGACTAGTGATGGTGGATCTGTTTAGGATTTAGACATCCTCATGGCCTATGCATAGAAAATGGAAATCTTAAAGATTTGGTAAATTAATTTAAGAAACTGTTGGTCTAGCTTTGTGTGAAGATAGTGCAACAACTGTAACAAAAATATTAATAATACTATTATTATTATACTAGGCTACTACTAATGTACTAATAATTGTAATAATAGAATTTTAGACACACTAACTTCCTTAATACGCGGCTACCTGACCACGTTGTCGCAGCCCCTAAACTATGGAACCAACCTAAGTTCCTTTATGTTTTTTTTCTTTTGGTATGTCGAGTTGCAGGACTTTTATTTTTAGTACTCTACCAATAGAGCTACACATGCTGACTCTTATTATTATTAGACTATTATTATTATTATTATTATTATTATTATTATTATTATTATTATTATTATTATAATCATCATCATCTACATGGGGTGCTAGTATTGACGCAGCTTACCATCACCGGCCGATATGCAAGTCTGGGCGTGATGGCGCAGCGGCCCAGCTATTGGCCTCTCCCCACGGCAGACCGGGTTTGATTCCCGGTCAATGCATATGAGATTTGCGAAGTGAAATGCCATGTCCTGTGGTTCGGATTCCACATAAAAAGAAGGTCCAGTAGCTCAGGATAACGAAATTTACGGTCATGTAAAACCACAAGCCTTACTTCCCACCATCTGCAGCCACAAGATGATTTCCCGTGGCATCCCACGAGCCCAAAGTTGGAATGTCCCTTCATAAAACCACGGCTGCTGTCTTTCCTACCCCGCGGTGTAGGCATGCGCATTTAATCGTACACCACGATCGCAACAAGTCCGGTGATTGGAGGTCCAAACTCAGCACCGACAGTGGTTATCCTGAGTTTGGATTTCCCTGGATTCTTCCACGCGCTTTCCAAGCACATGCCGGGATAGTATGGTACTTGGAGTCCCGGTGCACCTACCACATTCACGACCTTAATAACTACAGCTACACATACGGTCACCACAGAAACACAGTTTATCAGACAAATCCAACACTCATCCAACTACACGGGGCTGATAAACAAATGTCCCAAGCCCCTAAAATGAATTAACAACAACCATCACAACAAGATTTCGAGTCTCGTCCATCATCATTTTTACCAAAAATATTAATTTACTGAACGTTCTAAACAATTGGAACCCTACTTAAAAATAAATAACATTCAGTAAAGATATAATCTCTTATCTATATATATAAAAATCAATCTTACGTGATAGTTTGTCTGTGGGTGTGTATGTCTCCTATGCATTCATATACCACTCAACCGATTGCGATGAAACTTGGGTGAGATGTTGAGTACACTCTAAGGAAGGTTTCTGACTTAGTAAATCCATTTTACAATAGGTAGCGCACGCGTAGATTCAACAAATGAGTGACGATGCGCGAAGCGTTTCAAACAAGTCCCGTATGTGTTCATATACCATTCGTCCGATAGCGATGAAACTTGGGTGAGATGTTGAGTACACTCCAAGGAAGGTTTCTGACTTAGTAAATCCATTTTACAATAGGTAGCGCAGGCGTAGATTCAACAAATGAGCGACGATGCGCGAAGCATTTCAACAAAGTCCCGTATGTGTTCATATACCATTCGTCCGATTGCGATGAAACTTGGGTGAGATGTTGAGTACACTCCAAGGAAGGTTTCTGACTTAGTAAATCCATTTTACAATAGGTAGCGCACGCGTAGATTCAACAAATGAGCGACGATGCGCGAAGCATTTCAACAAAGCCCCGTATGTGTTCATATACCATTCGTCCGATTGCGATGAAACTTGGGTGAGATGTTGAGTACACTCCAAGGAAGGTTTCTGACTTAGTAAATCCATTTTACAATAGGTAGCGCACGCGTAGATTCAACAAATGAGCGACGATGCGCGAAGCATTTCAACAAAGTCCCGTATGTGTTCATATACCATTCGTCCGATTGCGATGAAACTTGGATGAGATGTTGAGTACACTCCAAGGATGGTTTCTGACTTAGTAAATCCATTTTACAATAGGTAGCGCACGCGTAGATTCAACAAATGAGCGACGATGCGCGAAGCATTTCAACAAAGTTCCGTATGTGTTCATATACCATTCGTCCGATAGCGATGAAACTTGGGTGAGATGTTGAGTACACTCCAAGGAAGGTTTCTGACTTAGTAAATCCATTTTACAATAGGTAGCGCACGCGTAGATTCAACAAATGAGCGACGATGCGCGAAGCATTTCAACAAAGTCCCGTATGTGTTCATATACCATTCGTCCGATTGCGATGAAACTTGGGTGAGATGTTGAGTACACTCCAAGGATGGTTTCTGACTTAGTAAATCCATTTTACAGTAGGTAGTGCACGCGTAGATTCAACAAATGAGCGACGATGCGCGAAGCATTTCAAAAAAGTCCCGTATGTGTTCATATACCATTCGTCCGATAGCGATGAAACTTGGGTGAGATGTTGAGTACACTCCAAGGAAGGTTTCTGACTTAGTAAATCCATTTTACAATAGGTAGCGCACGCGTAGATTCAACAAATGAGCGACGATGCGCGAAGCATTTCAACAAAGTCCCGTATGTGTTCATATACCATTCGTCCGATTGCGATGAAACTTGGGTGAGATGTTGAGTACACTCCAAGGAAGGTTTCTGACTTAGTAAATCCATTTTACAATAGGTAGCGCACGCGTAGATTCAACAAATGAGCGACGATGCGCGAAGCATTTCAACAAAGTCCCGTATGCATTCATATACCATTCGTCCGATAGCGATGAAACTTGGGTGAGATGTTGAGTACACTCCAAGGAAGGTTTCTGACTTAGTAAATCCATTTCACAATAGGTAGCGCACGCGTAGATTCAACAAATGAGCGACGATGCGCGAAGCATTTCAACAAAGTCCCGAATGCATTCATATACCATTCGTCCGATAGCTATGAAACTTGCGTAAAATGTTGTGTACACTGCAGGGAAATTTTCTGGCTTAGTACATCCACTTTACAATAGGCAGGGCACGATTAGATTCAACAAATGAGCTACGACGCGCGAAGCATTTCAACAAAGTCACGTTTGCGTTCATATACCATTCGTCCGATAGCGATGAAACTAGGCTGAGATTTTGTGTGCACTCCAGGGAAGGTTTCTAGCTTAGTAAATCCCTTTAAAAATAGGTAGAGCACGAGTAGAATCAACAAATGAGCAACGGCGCGCGAAGCGTTTCAACAAAGTCCCATTTAATTTCATATACCTTTCATCCGATAGCGATGAAACTTGGGTGAGATGCTGTGTACACTCCAGGGAAGGTTTCTGGCTTAGTACATACATTTTACAATAGGTAGCGCACCAGTAGATTCAACAAATGAGCGATGACACGCGAAGCGTTTCAACAAAGTCCCGTATAAAGTCATATACCATTCGTCTGATAGTGATAAATGTTTGGTGAATTGTTGTGTACACTCCAGGAAAGGTTTCTGGCTAAGTAAATCCATTTTACAATACGAAGCGCACGTTTATGTTCAACAAATGAGTGACTACGCGCGAAGCGTTTCGACAACGTCCCGTATACGTTCACATACCATTCATCCGATTGCGATGAAACTTGGGTGAGATGTTGTGTACACTCCAGGGAAGGTTTCTGACTGAGTACATCCATATTACAATATGTAGCGCAAGAGTAGAATCAACAAATGAGCGACGACACGCGAAGCGTTTCAACCAAGTCCCGTATGCATACATTTACCATTCGTCCGTACCTATGAAACTTGGGTGAGATGTTGTGTACACGTCATGGAAAATTTCTGGCTTAGTAAATCCCCTATACAATATGCAGCGCACAAGTTGATTCAACAAATGAGGGACGACGCGCGAAGCGTTTCAACAAAGTCCCGTATAAGGTCATATACCATTCTGCCGTTAGCGGTGAAACTTGGGTGAAATATGGTTGACACTCCAAGGAAGGTTTCTGGCTTAGTAAATACATTTCACAGTAGGTAGCACACGAGTAGATTCGACAAATGAACGACGATAGCGATGAAACTTGGGTGAGATGTTGTGGACACTTACGTGACTGTTTCTAACTTAGTAAATACATTTTACAGTAGGTAGCGCACGAGTAGATTCAACAAATGAGTGACGGAGTGCGAATCGTTTAAACAAAATCAGGTATGCGTTCATATACTATTCATCCGATTGCGATGAAACATTGATCAGTTATTTTGTACCCGCCAGGGAAGGGGACTTAGTAAATCCATTTCACAATAAGTAGCGCAAGAGTAGATGCAACAAATGGGTGACGACGCGCGAAGCGTTTCAACAAAATTCCCTATTGCGTTCATATAACATTCTTCGATTGCGATGAAACCTTGATGAGTTATTGTGTACACGCCAGGGAAGGGCTTCGACTTAGTAATACATTTCTCAATAGGTAGCGCACGAGTAGATTCAACAAATGAGTGACAGCGCACGAATTGTTTAAACAAAAACCCCTATACGTGCATATACCATTCATCCGATTGCGATGAATCATTGATGAGTCATTGTGTACACGCCAGGGAAGGGTTTCGACTTAGTAAATCCATTTCACAATAGGTAGCGTACGATTAGATTCAACAAATGAGTGACAGCGATGAAACTTTTTGAAAGTTGTTGTGCACGCTCCCTCGAATGGTTCTAAATTAGAAAATCCATTTTATGATAGCTTAGAGGCAGTTAACATGTTGTGTATCCAAAAGCACTTCAAGAAACAGAATTTCAACGCCAACACTTTCTTTGATTGGCATTGCAACGCATGCCGGGTACAGCTTGTAATGTATATAATAATAATAACAATAATAATAATAATAATAATAATAAAAATATAATGTTGGACACATTATTTTTAGCCTATTTTCAATTTTGAAAAAATAGGCTTATGAGATCACCTTTTGTCCGTGTGTGTGTGTGCGTGTGTGTGTGTGTGTGCGTGCCCCCCCCTAATAAAATCTAAACGGCTGGAGCGATTTCAATGAAACACGGTAAGTTCATGGCGCTATTCCCGGCGACCTCGACCGTGCCCTTCAAATTTTGTTACGTCTCACCAATCCAACATGGCGGCTGTGCGAAATATTTCACTAGCATTCAATATCTCCGGAACTATTACCGATATCGCCCTGAAATTGTGTACGGTGATAAAGGGCACTACTAGAAGTTCACCTATGAGACTTTCAAAAACCTGGTGACTACAAAACCAACATGGCGGCCAAGCGAATTTGAGACTTTTAAATAGACTTTTCTCGCGATTTAACTACCCAAACGTAATGAAACTGGGTACAGTAATTGTTTATACACATTGTAAAGCACTGGAGTCTAATTTAGTTCAATTGTTTACATAACCTCAAAATGGCGGCTGTGCGAAATATTTCACTGACATTCTATATCTCCGAAACTATTACAGATATCACCCTGCAATTTTGTACGGTGATAAAGGGTACTGATACAAGTTTACCTATGTAGAATTCATAAACCTATAAAGTACAAAACGAACATGGCGACCAAGCAAATTTGAAATATTTTAATAGACTTTTCTCGTGATTTAACTCTCTGAGCGCAGGGAAATGTGGTACAGTAAATGATTTTGCAGATTGTAATGCACTGCCATCTAATTTAATTCAATTTTTTACATAACCTCAAGATGGCGGCTGTGCGAAATTTTAAAATTATGTTTTTATTTCTTGTGTCGTAATCATGCGATCGAAGTGAAAGTTTGAATAATGAACCTAGGCAATAATTGTCCTTGAAATATCTCTATGGCCTATACATATAACAATCCTAAATGGCGAGCTTCCGAAATATTTTTACGGTTCTCAATATCTATGGATCTTTTACAGCAACCAAACAGATTTTTTTATGTTCATAGAGACTATGAACATATGTTCACCTATAGGACTTTGAGTAACCTGGTGAGCACAAATCCAACATGGCGGCGACGCGAAGTATAAATATTTAAATGGACGTTTCTCGCGAATTAACTATCCGAGTGCCGTGAAACGTTGCACGTTAAATGCTTATACAAATGTTGATCCACTGGCATCTAATTTATTTCAATTGTTTGCATAATCACAAGATGGCTGCTGTGCGTAATTTTAAAATCTCGTTTTTACTTCTCGTTTTCTAATCATGCGATTGAAGTTTGAATACCACACGTACACAATAATCTTAATGTAATAGTACAAAAATAAAAATCCAACCTGGCGATCATCTGAAATATTTAGACGGTTCGCAATATCTACGAATCTGTTACAGCAATTAAACTGAAATTTTGTATGTTGATAGAGGCAATTAACATGAGCAGGATATATGAAAATAGTCTGTATAGTTCTTCACGGAACTACTTGTTATTATTTTTGGCGTGGATGTCGAGATTCTGGAATGTTGTGTTCACAGAATTTCACGTAGGCTACGTGCCATTACATCCATCGGCATAAGGCTGTCGTATTTGTTCACCTTCATGTATTACATGACTCAGACTAGATCGAACCCTCGAGAAGGGTAGCACTCTAATACCTGAGCTCACAGCCTCACTATCATTTAATTAGTATTATTGTTTTATACAGTACATATAACACATTGCTGGTACATCACAACATAACTATACGGGCTTCAGGGAACCAAAGTATTGCTACTGAAACAGCCACTTCTAAGCTGGAAAGTCGAAATCGCTACCCATGAATGTCCAGACGATTCGGGTTGTTGAGAGGACTACTGCCTTCTGCATTAGTTTGTTCATTTGAATATCCAGAACCAGTTCTTTAAGGTCTTGGAGCAAAGTATTTGGGATCACGCCCGTATTTGAGATAATGATAGGTATGGTCTTTACCCGTTCTATAAGCCATTGCCTTTTGATAGGGCCAACCAACTCGCTATATTTGCTTTAATGTTATTATTATTATTATTATTATTATTAAAAATAATTTAAAAAACTCTGGCACTACAGCCCGTGAAGGACCTAGGCCTACCAAGTGACCGCTGCCCAGCCATTTGGCCTGCAGATATTGGGGTGACACGTGATGAGCGCATCGGGTCCCTTCGGCCGTTAATCTTGGTATTCGTGATCGGGGCGCTGCCTCACTGTCAGACAGCTACTCAATTGTCCTCACGAGGCTGAGTGCACCCCGTTCCAGCCCTCACGTCACTTTCTAAAATCCCTGACGGAGCCGGGAATCGAACCCGGGGCCTCCGGGTGAGAGGCAGGCGCGCTACCCCAACACCTCAAGGCCGGCTATTATTATTATCACTATTAATATTACTATGTACATGTGGTACCATACTAGTATTAAATCTTGGAAGTAGTTTTCCATGGTTTCCCACTTCTACCCCAGGCAAATGCTGGGATGGTTCCTAACTTAAGCCCACGGCCGCCTCCTTCCCAATCCTCACCTGAATTACAAATACCCACATTACTAAAGAAACCACAAAAACACAGGTTATCAGACAAATTCTTCTCACACCCAACCACAAGGGGCTAAATGACCAAAATTGCCAAGCCTCTCAAACAAAACATAAAGCATATTCCTTCCGTCTTAAATGCTAGTTGTGAACAGACTACGGGATGTCGGAATTTTGTCACAATGTATTTCATTAAAGTGCCGGACGGCAATTACACTTACAAAGTAGGCTACACAATACTACCGGTCATAACGTCAAAAGACATTGCGTGCAATTTCAACAACAACAACAGCAACAAGAACAACAACAACAACAACAACAGCGATACAAATTCTCTTACGAGACGGTATTGCTCGCTTTCCTCGTAACAGCTGATACCTCCCCTCAACTAGTAAGGTCAACGCTCCGATTACGTAACAACTTCTCCTCCGCCCATCGTCCCACCTAGCCCCACCTCGTTTCCCCCAGCCTGCTGCCTCACCTTCTGTTTGAAGAATTTCGGAAAATCCTAAAAACATTGACTTTTTAATGATAAATTTTCAATTTAAAAACAGGTGACAAAATTTTTACCTAGGAAGCTTACAATAGTCTCTTCTATCACCAGTGTAACGGACTTCCATTATATCAATTACACCCTGTATATACAGGGTGTCTTTTATGTACCTTTGGAGAATGATAGGTCTAGTAGGGGACGGGTATAGAAGTAATTTGAGATAGGCAACTTGGGGTCGGAGCGGCCTCCTTAACCCCTAAAATAAGGGTTGATTCAGGCCCTCCACCTTGTACGTTACGCAACCGACCCAAGCCTCTATTACCTTTCTCAATCCTTTAACTCTTGGCAAGATACATGTCACCATGTGACACTGGCGTAATAGATAGCGTGCGGGCGAAAGGCCAGTAGTCCCAGGTTCGGTTCCGGGCTTGGGCATTATTTTAATGTTATTTTAGGTGTAAGGTTTTTAAGCTTGATACCTTCGGTAAATTACACCGATCTTTGTGCACTTCGTAGCATTAAATTGTTTAAGTCCGTTATTACGTTTAAATCACGTTGATTTGCAACCCTTCTTTTAGGGGTTAAGGAGGCCGCTCCGGCCCCTAGTCTCCTATCTCAAATTACTTCTATACCCGTCCCCTACACAACCTATCATTCTCGAAAGGAACATATATAAATAAATTTAAAAAAGATATAATTTCGTCTGATAACCTGTCCTATTTTGATGGCTGTGCTCATGTGTGTGTATTTGTAATTCAGATGAGGATTGGAAAGGAGGTGACCGTGGCCTTAAGTTAGGATATGTAAAGTTTTGAAGCCATTCTTCTAGTGTTGTCTATATAAACTGTCATTTCTAGCTCTTCAGTGGGTGAACACGAATTTTCCCAATGGCTGGATGTACCCCATGTAAATACACTCCTGGAAAAACTGCATGTATTAGTTAATTATCACTATTAAAATGGAGCAATTCAGGATGTCTAGGATAGCTTACGTTATGTACCATCTCGGCATAAGCCTGGAGCAGAAATGGGAAACCACGTAAAATAAACCTCCAGGATGACCGAGGTGGGATTTCACCCGCCACTTCTCAATTTTGCCTCACGAGGCTGAGTGTACTTCATTCCAACCCTCAGACTACAATTAAATTTCTTGCCAGAGCCGTGAATCGAACCCAGCCCACCACGGTGACAGCCAAAAATGCTAACTATTAGTATGTCATAGTAGACTATTTTGAAAAGTAGTCAACTCATCATGATAGTTGAATTTCACACGTTCGCGCTTTATTCTCATTATTGGCTCAATTAAATAATTTTCCTTTTCGTCCACTTAGTAGCTCGCGAGTTAGAGTAACCTCCAATTATGAATTGTCATTAATTGCAAAGTGCACTTCAAAGACGTGATTAAAAGATTTATTTTGTAGAACCACTTCATAGCGTAAATACAGTTTTGATTGTTTCAGGGAGATCGGTTTACTACTATTCTGTTAACACAAATTAGTGATTTCTTATTTGTAATTTATTGCTTTTTAGTCGGTCAACATGATTGTATGTATGTATGTATGTATGTATGTATGCATTTCTACCCTTTATTATTCCCGTTTTACAACGGGTTTGGGGATGAGGTGGCGGATGGCTTTTATGGCTGGATGTCCTTTCGGGCCCCAATCTCATGAGAGGAGTTAATGAGAGATTAAATAAATGAAGATGAATGAAACTGGGCAATGATGTGGAAGGAAGTGGCCGTGGCCTGTCAAAAGGCACCATACCATCATTTGCCTGGAGTTGAAAATGGGCAAACCACGGAAAATCGTTTCAAGGACGTCCGGTGGTGGGGCTCGAACCCACGTCTACGGAGTCCGCAAGGAGCTTGGCCTCATGACCTAGCGCTGAGCGTAGCTACCGCTGTCGTTCGGTCAACACGATTGTACCCAATTGTAATGGGAATTTCTCTAATCATAGAAAAATAACACTTGGATGACCAGTTTCAATCGTCAAGCAATCATCATCAGATTCTTTACAATTAGGCTGTTAAGGGGAAACGGAACGTTTAAAATTGTAATAATCAACATTTTGTTATATGTTTTTAAATTTTATGAATTTCTGAAGTCTGCCCTTTAAAATGATGTGTAATACATTATAGTTTAACCATTAGAAATTGCCATAATTTTAATTTACATTTGCGCTAACAATGAGACAATGTGTGGAAAGTTTTAACTGGAGTTTTCTCAGTTCCACTCTTTTTAGCCTACTTTCGATTTTTGCAAAAAATGAAAGTAGACTTATGAGATCAACACAGGGCGAAAAAAGTGTGTCTGTCTGTGTGTGTGTATGTGTGTGTGTGTGAGTCTGTGTGTGTGTATGTGTGTGTGTGAGTCTGTGTGTGTGTGTGTGAGTGTGTGTACTCTGAATGTCTGTCCCCCCCTATCAATTCGAACACGGTGAATGCGAATTGAACGAAATTCGGTACAAAGGTAGCACTAGCAAAGGACACCTCAGTGTCATGTTTTATATCGCCGCCATCTTTACTAAAACTGAATGGCGGCCACTCAAACGTTCAAAACGTAAAATCAAATAACGACTAACCAAATCATCCAATCTCTACCAAATTTGGTAACAACATACCTTCGTATAGGATGCGTCTTGTGACCAAACTACAAGGTCGTCCGCCATACCATTTCAGGATGGCGGCCGTGCGAATTATGCAAACTTTATAATCCATATCATGGGACCCACCAGTTCCGATTATCGAGCCGAGAATCGTTTTAACTGTTCTAAAGGAAGAGGCACGTACGAAATTAAAAGTTTATTTTGTAATACTATAGTGCAGACGTGATTTTAAAAAGCTCAGCTGATTCATTAATAAGACAAGATGGCAGCGGATATCTTGTGCCTGACTTATATTTCACTAATTTGAGTATTGAATGCAATATAGCGTACTGATAAAAAATAAATAAACTTTGTATGAAATACTTTATATATAAATAATATACTCCAGTGATGAAATCGTTTAGTATAAATCATTATTTGCTAACAAGTTCTATGTAAGTCATTTTAAATAGAACGATATTCGTTGACACAATTAGCTCAGTGGTAGAGCGATAGCCTGTCGCTCCGATGCCTATGGTTCAAACCCGATCAGAGCTAGGTTTTTTGCTTGAAATGTTATATGTTTATTGTTTTGTAATGACTCAGATGTTTTAAAATTAAGCGTTATATTGTGCAAATTATGGTGTAAAATATATATTTAATTAAAACATAATTCGCCAGCAGATTTACTCGAGACATCTAGCTGCCAAAAAGGTAACTTCCAGATTTTATTGAAAAGTTTCTTCTTCTGGCCGCTAGAATGCACTCGCTCTGTTAGGATTATATTGTTCGATATTTCACCACTAGATGTCCCGACTAGTCTACGTGGGGATCCATTGATTACTATACCATTATCATTCTATGCGCATCGAATTTGAAGAATGACAAGTTGATACTACGATACATTTTAACTTTTTATTTTAAAGGGTTTGTAACAGCCTATTTTGCGTTACTTGAAAATGTTATTAAGCGTTATATTGTCCACATTATGGTGTAAAATATATATTTAATTAAAACATAATTCGCCAGCAGATTTACTCGAGACATCTAGCTGCCAAAAAGGTAACTTCCAGATTTTATTGAAAAGTTTCTTATTCTGGCCGCTAGAATGCACTCGCTCTGTTAGGATTATATTATCGAAAATATCCACATAGTTTGTATACACACGTCTCTGTAGGGTCATGGAAAGATTTGTTAATTCAATTAGGGTTGTGAAAGCCATGCACAACCAGACGTGTAAAGACATGCCTCAACTCAAAGTTGGATGTTGCCCACGGCAGGTCGTAATAATAATAATAATAATAATGTTATTGGTTTTACATCCCTTTTAACTACTGCTGCTTTTAGAGACACCGGGTTGCCGGAATTTTGGCCCGAAGGGGATCTTTAACGTGCCAGTAAATGTACTGACACGGCTCCCTCGCATTTGTGCACCCTCAAATGCCAGCTGACTGCGCCAGGATACGAACCTGCAACCTAGGGCCCAGCAAGCGAGAACGTTACCGTTGAGCCACGCCGCCAGTCCGGTCGATTATGTCTCCAGATCCATAACATTCTTGATATACTTCTTATCTTTCTTTCTTTCTTTCTTTCTTCAATGATGGTAGCAGTTTTTATCTAGGTCGTGGCGTTTGGTAGAGGTAAATCGTTTCTAAGGTCTTCAACAAAGAATAGTTCTATTATACTCTTTGATAATAACAACGAGTTATAACTATACTCATACATTTAGGAGAAAGTAGGCTATATGTTCTTTACTGAACATCTTGTTTTAAATGTATGTTCCTTTTTCTGGGCGACTATTTATCACAGAGATGTGACATATTCAGCATAGATTTGTATCATAGTGTTTAATATTTTAATGGAGAAGTTTCCTTGATCAAAGTAAAACTGTTTGGGGTTTGGCTGTTTATTTTAAGATAAAGTTATTATAATTTTTGACAGTTTAAAGGAAATAATTTCTGACTTCCCTGAAGTCCAATATAATAAACGCTCAATCAATATGTCAAGTAAGGTTTGATTGAATTGTGGCATAAGTTTTATTATCATACCTTTACTAGATTCTGAGGAAAAGGAACATGAACTAAACAAATTTAACATTGGTAAGATAGGTGATTCCGTATCCTCTTAAAGCTATGTTGACAAGTATGTACCGTGATAGTATTTACAATATAAACACTTATTTGGTTGCAGTAATTACAGTATTATAAACCTGCGCTACTTGTCAAGATTTGTAAGTTATAGAATAGGTGATTTAGTGTTAAGATATTGTTAGTGGTTATGCACCGTCACGTTTGCTTGCTTAGTGTGATATCTGTGATTGTTAATGAATGGTCAAGTTGGAATGGATTATGAAGTTATCTGGATGTTTGAGTGATGTGGGATCCGGCCACATACAGCTTCTACCCACAACTGCCTTCACTGAACTGAACTGACTCTGTGGCGTAGTGGATGCAGTTTTCAGTATCAGTTAGCAGTGAAGAGTGTTCATATTAGCATCTAGAGTTTCCAAGGGCAATACACCTTTTTTCCAATGAACGGAGAGCAAACATGAGTGTGCGATGGTAGACCTCAGGGAACTAACTGTTTGCATACGCTGTGTGGTTAGCAAGCAATCCTGTGCATCGCGTGGGACAGCCAGCATAAACTGTATATGCTGCCTCAGGAATAGCCTAAGGGGTATATTGGCATACAGTAAACTTTTGAAATTAGCAAACACCCACTCTGATTTTAAAAATTACAGCAGACCATTGTTCAGCTGAATGTTGCTAGGACTTCTCTTTTCAACTAAGGGATGGCAATAAAGTAGATCCGTATTTTAAAAGATTTTCGAGAATAGCCATCTAATTTGAACTCTAATTTAAACTCTAGATCCCAATTTAATTTTTTGGCAGAGTCGGGAATCGAACCCGGGCATTTGCAGTGAAAGTCATGATTTCTTGTATGTTACTTGGTTAGTAAAATTGAAGATGGCATACACATACATTTTATAAGAACGGTGTTTTTTTCTTTCGAGAATAGCCATGTTATCGAAAATCTTTTAAACTACGGACTAATCTTTTTTTTTTTTTTTTTTTTTTGTGAAGCCTCCGTGGCTTAGGCATCAGCACGCCGGCCTCCCACCACTGGGTCCGTGGTTCAAATCCCGGTCACTCCATGTGAGATGTGTGCTGGACAAAACGGAGGCAGACAGGTTTTTCTCCGGGTACTCCGGTTTTCCCTGTCAAAATTTCATTCCAGCAACACTCTCCACTATCATTTCATTTCATCTGTCATTCATTTAATCATTGCCCCAGAGGAGTGCGTCAGGCCTCGGCAGCCGGCACAGTTCATATCCTCGCCGCTAGATGGGGGCTTCATTCATTCCATTCCTGACCCGGTCGGAGTCTGGAAGCAGGCTGTGGATTTTCATTTTTCATTTCACTAATCTTTTTACAAACTTTTGTAGGAATGCACGCCTCATTATAGTGCTGATTTGAAGTTTTGTGTGTATCTACCAACCTAACCAGTGGCGGTACTGAGGATCCAATCAGCCTCTAATGTCTATTAATGTTCTTGGTCTTCTAATACAGCTGAACATGGGTAACGCTTAACTGAGTCACTTGAAAAACTTCAATACGGACCATATATGATTATTTTCGAAACCTCAGTTGGAAACCCTAACTCCGTACAAATGTGGACTGGTAATTATCTAGCTGAGCATCTTGTTATTTGAAATATCGCCGTCTTAACAGTGACAAATTAAGCAAGACCTCGAAACCTATTAAATAGTTTAGGCCTAACTTAAGCTTGGACACGGCGATAGAGTATTATAAAGGAAATTCACAGATGCCTCTTTTAAGAATGTATCAAGCACGAAACCATATAGAGACTGCACAAATGAATGATATTTAATAATTATGTTTCCGATCTTATCGTTCAGTTATTGCGGTACTTAGAATGAGAAAAATGTTACAAAAGTCAAATATAGATACTGGCAGGTAGTTTCTAGTAAGTTATGATGTTGTTGTTGTTGTTGATTCTTTAAGGGTTTTACGACATTGTGGTCATGTAGCCCCATGTACGTGGATGTGTATGTGTATGTGAGGAAGGGGGGTTTGTCTGATAGCCTGTGTTATTGTCATGGCTGTGTTAGTGTGTGTAATTGTAATTCAGATGAGGATTGGAAAGGAGGCAGCCGTGGTCAGAAGTTAGGAACTATCCCGGCATTTGTCTAGAGTATACGGTAAGTGGGAAACCACACAAAACCACTTTCAGAGTGGCTGAGGTAGAAATCGAACCCATCTCTCCTGAAGTTTGCTTCAAGAGGCTGAGTGTATCCCGTTCCAGCCCTCAGATCCGAATTTAATTCCTTGGCAGATCCGGGAATCGAACCCGGGCCTCCACTGTGAAAGTCATGAATTCTTGTAAGTTACTTGGTTAGTACACTTGAAGATGGCATACACACAAGTTTTATAAGAACGGTGTTTGTTACTTTAAAGAGTTTGACGACAAGGTCACAGACTATTTTTATGTTAGCCTCTACATGCTACGAAGGCATGACATTAATTAAGAGGAATTGAAAATATGACTGGAATCTTTTTATCATTATATATTCTCTGGTAGGGTCTTCCAGGAAACCCTTCCACTTCAGGAGGGGCTATAACGACTAGCAATAATAATCATCTTATTATATAATACGCTAAGGTGTATGTTCAACAAAACTCAAGCTCCTAAACCAGAGGGGGGGGGGGAGAGGGGGGAGGGGGAGAGGGGGGGGGGGCGTGGTGGCACATCGGTCAAGCTGTTGGCCTCTCGCCACGGCGGACCGGGTTCGATTCCAGATCAATTGATGTGAGATTTTCAAAGTGAAATGCCATATCCTGTGGTTCGGATTCCACGTAAAAAGGAGGTCCCGTGGCTCATGATCTCGAGATTAACGGTCACGTAAAACTACAATCTTCCTTTCCTTTTCCGAAACCAGAGTGAGTTAGAAGTGTGGTTTGCACCAAATTCTTCCAAATCGTCTCAATAATACAGAAACAAATCTTTCATTTCTTGATAAGTCAACGGAAATATATTTATTTGTTTATAAAGTGCTTTTAAACAAATAACAAGATGATAGCCTCTGGGAGAACTGTGTCGCGTATAGCCCGTATAGCACTTGAGCCGGGTGGGTAGTCTGTACACATGGGGCGCACACAACCCATTATACGAGAGTTCTCGCACGGGTCCGCTAGTTTATATAATACGCTAAGGTGTATGTTTCACAAAACTCAAGCTCTTAAACCAGAAGGAGTTTCAAGGTGCGGTTAGTGTCATATGGTCTCAATAGTAGAGAAAATATCTTGCATTTCTTGAAACAGTCAACGGAAATATAATTATTTGTTTAAAAAGTGCGTTTAAACAAATAAACAAGCTGCCAGAACTAACGGGTTGAGGCCGCATAACAGTAAAGCCGGGCAGGTGGTCTATACGCATCAGTCGCTGCCAAGTAACCGACCATGCATTCAAAAGTAACAGAACTGCTCTCTGATTGCATAAATATCGACAATTTGTTAAATCAGAGTGTTTAAACAATAAACAAGTAACCAGCATAACAGTTAGGCCGGGCGGGTGGTTCATGCACATGCGAGATTTCTCTCACAGGTTCCCTAGTTTCTCTCAAGTATGTCAGTTGTTTTCAGTCAAAGAAAACATTGAATTCACCCCTAAGTCCATGAATCCTTTTAAGTGTGATCAGTGCAAGCCCGTTACCATTGCAGTTTAGTTTGAAGACGTCGGGGATTATCGCAATGGAGCTGGGTGACATAATGTAACGTAAGTGGGCACTTCGCCTGGTCCGTCCGCAATTACACCTTGGGTGGTCCGGAAATTGCTGCACAGTCATCGCCACAAGGAGGAAGGTACAGTCCGGTGCAAAGCACAGTGGGTAGTTCTGGTCGGGGGTGAGGATCGTACCTCTTATCACTACGTAACACGCGACAGTCACAGTCGTGATTTCGAATGTTGGTTTGTGCAGCCAGCGTTGCTCTCGAAACAAAATCCAACGGAATTAAATAGCAAGCCCTGATATAATAATCATAAATCAAAACAAAATCCGCAAAGTTAAATCGTTTATTTAGGATGAATGGATAACTATTGACAACAATGTACAAGCAGCTTAGAGGACAGGGCAATGAATTTAAACGTAGCATTTCAGATCACCGAAAATATATACAAGAAAAAGGCATTATCATAGGACACCAAACACTACAATACAGTGGTGATATCTGAATCCCTCTTTGGAGCAGAAACACTAAAGCTAATACGAGAGGTGAGATAAACAAAATCATGACCTAAGAAAGAAGACAGGTTAGACGCTTACTTGGCCCAAGGAGAAGTGAAACAGTACTCAACAGGCCACGACGTAACAAAGAAATATAGGCTACACTCATGTAGGTATTTAAATAAAATAAATAATGAAAAGTTGACAAAACATTTTTAAATGCAATTTAAAGCTTCAAGTACAACCAGCGTGGTTTACAGGGATATTGAATGACCTAAAGAAAGCCAACATTGACATTAAGGATACACATAATAGGAATGTATTTAGAGGTAAACTTCAAAAAGGCATTTTCAGGGATGAACAAGGAAGAAAAAGAAAGCAGTCACGGAACATCGAACAACTCAGGAAGCAGAGAGCGGAGTGAATGAAACAAATGTGGGCAGAGAGGAAGGATGTATTTGGCAAGAATTGAACTACAGTGAAAGCCCTCAAATCCAAACTAATTGGGGTTGCAGCCTATTCGGATTTCAGTTTGCTTGGATTAGCCGAAAAATATCCACAACACAATAACCAGCCCTCGTTACGGTATAGGACTGTACAGCCTGTTCCGATTCAACACGAACTGTAAAATGGGTTGCCTACCCACCCGCAATCGGCTTGAAATTTGCTCGCAGCGCGCTAGCGACGGGGCTGAGTTCGAATTCACTGATTGCCGCCTTCTTATTCAGCATTGCAAAGTATTTCGCTCTTTGAAAATATATTTACACAGGTTTCACAATAAGTTTGAACGATTTCTGTTTCAGAACTTGTTATTTTACGCTTCTGTTAATGGCATTTGCAGAGTATTTCTATGAAATAAAATTTTATTATACAACATAGTTTATTACAACACAATGTATCTTTGTGTTGTATTCTATTTACAACACAATTTATTGCTTTTTAACCTAATACCACAAAACGAGATACAATTTGGAAATGATGTGTTACAAAATTGTATTCAGTATTCGACGCGACATTTTGAAAGAGCGAAATACTTTGCAATGCTGCATAAGAAGGCGCGACTGAAAACTCACGTATGAATTGCACATTCGTGAGGCTCACAGACTGTCCTCTGTACGACTGTGAAATCGGGTCTGACCGGCTAAAATCTGTGGCGTAAACTTTTGGGAACACTGTTTGGTAACTCGGCGTTTCATCAGTTAGTTGCCCAAGACCACCGTTTGAATCCACATCTGTATATCAAAATGGCGGGAGCCCAATTATCTTGGGCGGTTAATGTTTGTATAATCCACTCATAATAACATATGCAACACCTGAAATAAATACACAAATGAGACACTGCGTTACATATAAGAAAATGCAAGCAGTGCAGTATATAAGGTGTAAGCGTATCATTAATATACAGAGCGTCCTCAAAGTCTCTCTGCAATGACGAGCTACGCGGGTCGCGCCTTGCGGGACGTGTTAGGTTGACAGAATCCATGTCGCTGTATACGCAAAGTCTCACCGCAGTGGTTGGCATAAGCTTGCACTTGTTCCGTGTTGACCTTCAACTGGAGTGATAGGGTGAGGAATACCGGTTCATTATTGCCGACAGTGAGTGCTGTGTGTGACAGTGTTGACGCTGTAAGTTGTATTCTTGTCAAGTTCTTGTGTAAGCTGATTCGAGTGGGAATGCTTACTACTGAAGAGCGTGTGTTTTAGTGGAAGAGGTCCTCCGTGCTGGTGGAAACTTTGGAAGGAAGGAAGGAAGATTGTAGTTTTACGTGACCGTGAATCTTGTGATTATGAGCCACGGGACCTCCTTTTTACGTGGAATCCGAACCACAGGACATGGCATTTCACTTCGAAAATCTCACATGCATTGACCGGGAATCGAACCCGGACCGCCTTGGTGAGAGGCATACAGCTAGACCGCTGAGCCACCACGCCCCTGGTGGAAACTTTACGGAGCACCGTATATATATTTGCATTACTGTACTTAATATAATGTAATTGTTTTTCCTTGTAACAACATGACATGCATGTACTGCCAACCCAACACGTCCTGCAAGGTGAGACACGCACTGCGGAGAGACTTTGCGGACATGCTGTATTTATTTCAGGTATTGCAAAGGAGGAGGTGCTGATGGTAGTTATTATTGTTTTATGGAATGGAACACCAAGGTTATCTGCCCCTTTATTTCAAAGGTAATAGTACGAGAGGTGGCAATAAGTATAAGAAGCTCGAAGATGTGTAGTTTCTAATTTAGGTTCCGACTATGAGGCATATCGATATCAATGTTGTTGTCAATTCATTTAGAGACTTTGCGACATCATGGTCATTTGTCTCGTGTACTTCGGTGTGTGTAGAATTTGTCTGATACAGTAACTTATGTTTTTGTGCAGGCTCTATTAGTGTGTGTATTTGTAATTCGGATGAGGATTGGGTAGGAGGCGGCCGTGGCCTTAAGTTAGGAACCATCCCGGCATTTGCCTACAGTAGAAGTGGGGAACTACAGAAAAACCACTTCCAAGAAGGCTGAGATGGTAATCAAACCCACCTCTTTTCAGTTATCCCGTTCAAGCCCTCAGACCAGATATTTTTTGACAGAACTGGGAATTGAACCCGGACCTCCGGGACGACCCAAAAATGCTAGCCACCACACCAGGAAGTGGACTACCGTTATCAAGGTCATATCGATGATATGCAGAGAATCACTCTTCATCTAAGACTTCCAATGAGTGTGTGGTCTTGACAGGTGAATCGTTGTTTACATGGCTAATGTCCCTGCCCGGAAAGTACGGTATTCGGGTCTCAGTCCGGACTGTGGACTTATTTCAACTAGTACTCATTATTATTACTATTATTATTATTATAATTATTATTTTTTATACATCGAGTTGAGCCTCTATGGACTGCGTGGTAACAACCAACTTCACTTTAGTGTCTAGGTCTTGTTCTTGTTCCGGCTTTGACTTCCTGCCAGTATCTTCTGACCCCAGTGACGAGTGCCTGTTTATGTTCTTCGGACGAAGGTCCTCTCCGTCTTCCGGAAGATGATACCATTTTAAATGATGATGATGATAATTGTTGTTTTAAGGAGCCTAACATCTAGGTTATCGGCCCCTAATGGTTTGGGTGATCGTGAAGATGATAATGAAATGTAAACTATAACTAAAACTGACTACTAACTTATATACTAGAAGAAGAAATGAAAACAAAAGGAGAATAAGGCAAATAAAGCAAAGGAGGAAAAGAAATGCCCTCAACCTCGTAGAATGCGGATTGAGGAACTTGGAAGGAAAGAGAGCCATAAAAGGCAGATAGGAAAGTGAAAGAGGAATGGGTCCGCCCCAGAGGTAATGGATAAAAGGGGGAAAACTGGACCCAGCTCAGGAACCCTCGGGTTCACCAACTCCCGAACTCACCAGCCGTGAGCCCCTGAGGGTGTAGCAATATCTAGGATGCACCAGAAGTGGTGGGGCTACATACACCCTGCCTCCTTGAGGGCCTTGGCAGAAGGCAGGAGATAACAGGAAAATAAAAAGAAGGCTGACCCCTCGCAGAAGGAGGGTATCAGAAAAGATGAGACAAGGGCCAATTAAGACAGGAAAGGAAGAGACTCCCTAGGCTTCGGATACCCTAATACCATCGGGGTCGGAAGAGAACAAGAGTTGACCAAGGGAGGTCGACAGGAGAGGAGACGGTGAGGAGCCCGGCACAAGTAAGTGGAAGTAATACCGGACTCAGCTGGGGCCCCGTGGTCGCCAACCCACGTCCCACTAGATGTTAGCCCCTGGGGGGGAATACCATTTTAAAACCTTGGTAGTTGTTCACCAATCTTCTAAATGTGTTACTGTCAGGAATTTCTCGGTCTGGAATACCATTTGCTTGAGATCTTTTTCGCATTCCTCGAATCATCTCGGCCTTGTTGCCTTGGATTTAATGAAACATTATTATCATTAGGTCTATTAATATTAATAATACCAATAATACAAATAGTACTGTAATAGTAGTAATATAACCTACTGCTTTATCTAGTGTTAATACAAATGAGAGAATAGAAACATTTCAGTTATATAAAGCTTGTTGTTTTACGTGACTGTTAATCTCGAGATCATGTGCCACGGAACCTCCATTTTTATGTGGAATCCGAACCAAAGGATATGGCATTTCATTTCTAAAATCTCACTCAGAATCTCGGAATTGAACCCAGTCCGTCTTGGTGAGAGGCAAACAGCATGACCGCTGTGTAACCGAGCCTTCCATTTGAGTTACAGGAGAACAATGAAGATTACATGGAAACAGAGTAACAAATGACGAGGTATTAAGACGAGTGGGGGAGGAGAGATGTTTCAGGCCAGGGGCCGATAACCTAGATGTTAGGCCCCTTAAAACAACAATTATCATCATCATCATGTTTCAGGCCAATAAAAATATGAGATATAGGCCTATTGGCAGGGCACATCCTAAGGAGCTCAGGAATAACAAGCTTACAGCAGTTATGGAAGGAAGGGTGTAGAACAAGAACTCCACGGGAAGGTCAAGATTAGAACATGTTAAACAGATTCCTTCAGAAGGAGGGTGTGGTAGCTCTGCAGGGATCAAACCATTATCACAGGACAGGAGATATGGAGAGCATCACACTACTCTACGGACTTAAGAATCACACACACAATCCTTAACATTCCCTTTATTACGGGTTCGTGGATGTGGTGAGACGAGTTTCAATGTGGCAATTGCTTTACGGCTGAATGCCCTTCCTGTCGCCACCCTCACAAAATAGATTAATGAGAAGTGAGATGAATGTGAGATGTATGAAGTTGGGCAAAGAACAGGAAGGATGTGGCGGTTATGGCCTATTGGAAGGTAGCCGAATAAATTTCTCCCACCATGCTATTAGGTGGTCGTCGCGGTGCCAAGGGGCGCACAACAGGACGCCCGGAGGCGGATCAAATACCAACACAGAACCAATTTCAAAGCAATCTGCAATAAATTGAGAAAGGCTTTCCAACCCCAAAATACTCACAAACCAGGAAGAGTAGCGCAACAGTACCTGGTACAACATAGTCGCTGGCTCGCTCGTTCCGCTCGCGCAGCCAGTGACTGCTCATTTCAAAGAGTTCCTAAAAACGGAAATCAAGTAAGTCCACGTCAATGACGATTGACAGTGGAGGGTCGGACGCACTGGTCTCCGGCAGATATACTGGCACGAGACTCTTGCATCGAAGTACCCCTAAATGCCAACCAACTGCGGCAGGAATAGATTCCGCAGCCTTGGGCAGAGACTTACCGAGACTTATCCGATATAAAAATGAACAACCTTTCCTTGTACTGTATTTTATCCACAGTGGGTAGGCCTATCTGTAGTGTTGTATTGTGGCATATATATATATATGCCACAATACAACACCTATCAACGCAGTAGAGTTGGAAAATGCAACATAAAAGGAGTCATTGCTTTAAATTCGATTCACGGAATGGCACTAATACTGAATCTACAAGCAGGAGTTTGATTCTAACTGTATTTTTGTGGCATTGTAAGATTTGGTACAATAGCAGCTATTTCACGGTTATGAGTGCTCCGTGGGTTTGCGAGGAGAACTCTCGTCCATTGGGATGACACAGGGAGGCAATCAGACGGTCCATCTTTTATATCCAGGAGAATAAAATATTCTTCTTTGTGGGTACTGTGCCCGTCAGAGGAGCTGCCAGGATAGCCTACAACCGCAATGACTTCCCTAACATCTCATCCGTCGGACCTAACTGCCGTGAGGATCAGATGAACTTCCAAATAGGCCAAAGCGGCACGAGAAGCTGTAGTCCACGGGGATCGTGGTACATGGTGACGATGGTCATAGACTGCCTAAGGAAAGGTTCACCTTAAAAGCTAGACTGAGAAAAGAAACATACAGACTTATGTAAAACACCGTGAAAATTTATTATAAACTTTACAAACCCCTATCCTAGTTCGGAGGGTTTCTATCGGCTAATCCGCAAGCTAATAAATAATCAACAAGTAGTTCCGTGAAGAACTATACAGCCTATTTTCATGCATCCTAATCATGTTAATTGCCTCTATCAACATAAAAATTTCAGTTTGAAGGTTGTGATAGATTCGTAGATATTGAGAACCGTCTAAATATTTTAGATGGTCGCCAGGTTGGATTTTTAGCCTACTTTCGATTTTTGCAAAAAATGAAAGTAGACTTATGAGATCAACACAGGGCGAAAAAAGTGTGTCTGTCTGTGTGTGTGTATGTGTGTGTGTGAGTCTGTGTGTGTGTGTGTGTGTGTATGTGTGTGTGTGAGTCTGTGTGTGTGTCTGTGTGTGTGAGTGTGTGTACTCTATATGTCTGTCCCCCCCTATCAATTCGAACACGGTGAATGCGAATTGAACGAAATTCGGTACAAAGGTAGCACTAGCAAAGGACACCTCAGTGTCATGTTTTATATCGCCGCCATCTTGACGGAAACGTAATGGCGGCCACACAAATGTTCAAAGCTTAAATCAAATTACGACTAACCTAATCATCCGATCTCTACCAAATTTTGCAACAGCATACCTTTATAGGGGGAGCATCCTTTGACCAAACCAATAGGTCATCAGCGTAATAGTTTGCGGATGGCGGCCATCTTTGTGTGAAAATCGATTCCCCCTATTAATTCGAACACGGTGCAACCGAATGGAACGAAATTTGGCACAGAGGTAGTACTAACAAAAGGAACCTCAGTGTCATGTTTTATATCGCCGCCATCGTGACTGAAACGCAATGGCGGCTACACAAATGTTCAAAGCTTAAATCAATTTACGACTAACCTAAGCATACGATCTCTACCAAATTTTGCAACAACATACCTTGGAGGGGGGAGCATCCTTTGACAAAACTAATAGGTCATCAGCATAATAGTTTGCGGATGGCGGCCATCTTTGTGTGAAAATCGATTCCCCCTATTAATTCCAACACGGTGAAACCGAATGGAACGAAATTTGGTACAGAGGTAGTACTAACAAAAGGCACCTCAGTGTCATGTTTTATATCGCCGCCATCTTGACAGAAACGTAATGGCGGCCATACAAATGTTCAAGGCTTAAGTTAAATTACGACTAACATAACCATCCGATCTCTACCAAACTTTTCAACAACATACCGTTATGGAGGGAGCATCCTTTGACCAATCAAATAGGTTATTAGCCTAATAGTTTGCGGATGGCGGCCATCTTTATGTCAAAATTGATTCCCCATATTAATTCGAACACGGTGGAACCGAATGGAACGAAATTTGGTACAGAGGTAGCACTAGCAAAGGGCACCTCAGTGTCATGTTTTATATCGCCGCCATCTTGACTGAAACGTAATGGCGGCCACACGAATGTTCAAAGCTTAAATCAAATTACGATTAGCCTAATCATCCGATCTCTACCAAATTTTGCAACTACATACCTTTATGGAGGGAGCATCCTTTGACCAATCTAATAGGTCCTCAGCGTAATAGTTTGCGTATGGCAGCCATCTTTGTGTGAAAATCGATTACCCCTATTAATATCGAACACGATGCAACCGAATGGAACGAAATTTGGTACAGAGGTAGTACTAACAAAAGCCACCTCAGTGTCATGTTTTATATCGCCGCCATCTTGACGGAAACGTAATGGCGGCCACACAAATGTTCAAAGCTTAAATCAAATTACGATTAACCTAATCATCCGATCTCTACCAAATTTTGCAACAACATACCCTTTACCCTTGTAGAGGAAGCATCCTTTGACCAAATGAATAGGTCATTTGCCTAATAGTTTGCGGATGGCGGCCATCTTTGTGTGAAAATCAATTCCCCCTATTAATTCAAACACGGTGAAACCGAATGGAACGAAATTTGGTACAAAGGTAGCACTAGCAAAGGGCATTTCAGTGTAATGTTTTATATCGCCACCATATTGACAGAAACGTAATGGCGGCCACACAAATGTTCAAAGCTTAAGTTAAATTACGACTAACATAACCATCCGATCTCTACCAAACTTTGCAACAACATACCCTTATGGAGGGAGCATCCTTTGACCAATCTATTAGGTTATTACCCTAATAGTTTGCGGATGGCGGCCATCTTTATGTCAAAATTGATTACCCCTATTAATTCGAACACGGTGGAACCGCATGGAACGAAATTTGGTACAGAGGTAGCACTAGCAAAGGGCACCTCAGTGTCATGTTTTATATCGCCGCCATCTTGACTGAAACGTAATGGCGGCCACACGAATATTCAAAGCTTAAGTTAAATTACGACTAACATAACCATCCGATCTCTACCAAACTTTGCAACAACATACCCTTATGGAGGGAGCATTCTTTGACCAAACTAATAGGTCATTAGCCTAATAGTTTGCGGATGGTGGCCATCTTTATGTCAAAATTGTTTCCCCCTATTAATTCGAACACGGTGGAAC
Source organism: Meconema thalassinum (assembly GCA_946902985.2). Lineage (NCBI taxonomy): Eukaryota > Metazoa > Arthropoda > Insecta > Orthoptera > Tettigoniidae > Meconema > Meconema thalassinum. The sequence goes on from OX336390.1 coordinate 275,881,242, forward strand.
CGAATGAACGAAATTTGGTACAGAGGTAGCACTAGCAAAGGGCACCTCAGTGTCATGTTTTATATCACCGCTATCTTGACGGAAACGTAATCGCGGCCACCCAAATGTTAACAGCTAAAATGTAATTACGACCAACCTAATAATCTAGTCTCTACCAAATTTTGCAACACCATAGCTTTATTTGGGAAACATATTCCGACCAAACTGCAAGAACATCAGCCCAATAGTTTGCAGATGGTGGCCAAGTATGTGTGCAAATCGATTCCCCCTATCAATTCAAACACGGTGAAACCGAATGGAACGAAATTTGGTACAGAGGTAGCACAAGCAAAGGGCACCTCATATCCATGTTTAATATCCCTATAGCACGTTGTATTTCAACAAGCTACTACAACCAACATTCAATCATACTCCTTGAAAAGGACAAAGAGTTATAACAATACCCATGCATTTAGGAGAAAGTAGGCTATATGTTCTTTACTGAACAATTTGTTTTATTTTTGTACTATTACATTAAGATTATTGTGTACGTGTGGTATTCAAACTTCAATCGGATGATTAGAACAGAAGTAAAAACAGGATTTTAAATTTTCACACAGCTGCCATCTTGTGATTGTGCAAACAATTGAAATAAATTAGATGCCTTTGGATTAACATTTGTATAGGCATTTAACGTGCAACGTTTCACTGCACTCGGATTGTTAATTCGCGAGAAACGTCCATTTAAATATTTATACTTCGCGTCGCCGTCATGTTGGATTTGTGCTCACCAGGTTACTGAAGTCCTATAGGTGAACATATGTTCATAGTCTCTATGAACATTAAAAAAATCAGTTTGGTTGCTGTAAAAGATTCATAGATATTGAGAACCGTCTAAATATTTTGGAAGCTCGCCATTTAGGATCTTTATATGTATAGGCCAAAGAGTTATGTACCATTCAAGGACAATTATTGCCTAGGTTCATTATTCAAACTTTCACTTCGATCGCATGATTACGACACAAGAAATAACAACTTAATTTTAAAATTTCGCACAGTCGCCATCTTGAGGTTATGTAAACAATTTAATTAATTTAGATGGCAGAGCATTACAATCTGCAAAATCATTTACTGTACCACATTTCACTGCGCTCAAAGAGTAAAATCACGAGAAAAGTCTATTAAAATATTTCAAATTCCCTTGGTCGCCATGTTCGTTTTGTACTTTACAGGTTTATGAAATATACATAGGTAAACTTGTATCAGTACACTTTATCATCGTACAAAATTGCGGGGTGATATCGGTAATAGTTTCGGAGATATAGAATGTCAGTGAAATATATCGCACAGCCGCCATTTTAGGTTATATAAACAATTGAACTAAATTAGATTCCAGTGCATTACAATGTGTATAAACATTTGCTGTACCAAGTTTCATTACGTTTGGATAGTTAAATCGCGAGAAAAGTCTATTTAAAAGTCTCAACTTCGCTTGACCGCCATGTTGGTTTTGTAGTCACCAGGTTTTCGAAAGTCTCATAGGTGAACTTCTAGTAGTACCCTTTATCATCTTACACAATTTCAGGGCGATATCGGTAATAGTTTCGGAGATATTGAATGCTAGTGAAATATTTCGCACAGCCGCCATGTTGAATTGGTGAGACGTAACAAAATTTGAAGGGCACGGTCGAGGTCGCCGGGAATTGTGCTATGATCTTACCGAGTTTCATTGAAATCGCTTCAGCCGTTTAGATTTTATTAGGGGTGGACACACACACACCTCACACACACACACGTACACGCACGGACAAAAGGTGATCTCATAAGCCTATTTTTTCAAAATTGAAAATAGGCTAAAAATAAAGAGCAGCTCCCTACCTGAGAAGTTACAGTAAACCCTCGCGAAAGATCTGTCTCACAATAATAAAGCAACAACAGCAACACTAGGAAAATGGTACGACGCAAATCCCTAGGTCAAGTTACAAGATCAAGCTAATATCAGAATTTACATTTAACAGGGTAGCAAAGCAAATCTAAGTTTTGCTATCTAAGTTAGGATGATACCATCTCCACATTTACATTTAACGTTAATTCATCTAGCTAAGTCCTATCAATTAATAACAAAATTTACGGCGGTGACGTCCGTAATATCAAACAATTACATTCAAAGCTAAGTGACCAGCCATAAAAAAACATCTGAGTATTCTTATGAACTAAGTGCTAATCAGCACACAAAAGAGTAACATAGAAGATTCATACACTTTTACATCATTAATAAATAAATAAGAGACCACAGTTTTATTCAAATGCCTGCCTACATCTTGGTTTACTGTTTGTAAGCCATAGTCATCTAATGTGTGTAGATACGGTGACGACTGCCTAGTAAAGACTACATCTGACATCGTATGGCCTGCGCTCCACCAGCTACGAACTCAAGGTTCGAGCAAGCTTCAGTCGCAACAAAAAGTGTCAGCTGTCCTCAAGTCATTTCCTCCAGGAAATACCTTCATTAACACGGCTATGTCAGCAGGTTCCAAATGCAAATGAACAAGGTTAAACAGAAAGGATTCGTTAGTTAGCTTTTGTTTATCAAAATTATGCGTTTTATTATTAAGATGTCGGTTTAGGTTATCGTTGGTTTATGGCGAATAATACTGACAAGCCTGGGCACGGAGCGTCTCCCCTGAGATCATCTCTGCCAAAAAAAGCCTCGACTCAAAAGTCGGAATACAATCAACGAGCAATAACAACTCGGACACACAATAACACAAGTTACCAGCGGCGCACAGCTCGCGTTCAATAACTCTGGGACGAGCCTGGACACAATCAGTTACCCTCCCTAAATATCTGGTCCACGGGAACAATCCCGGACATGGTACACACAATACCATCATACATGAAAAACCTCCCTAGCGGGGCTAGCCTGCAACGTACTATAGAAACCTGACATAACTGTACTCGTCAAAACAACGGTACACGCAACAGCGTTTTACTAACAAATGACAATCTACAGAACATATGATCAGATACAAGAATGGACACTGGGTTCCATAATCTATAACTGCAATGAAAGGGAAAGTGAATGCTAAAAGCATTCTGTCCTATGTTAACATGAGTCTGTCTCACTTAGAAGCATGCGCTCTCAGTCGGGCGCTAGGTAGAATTCACAAAACCTGTTCGTGTCGCCGCAGGCTACAAAATTCCTGCGCTGATAGACACAACACACTAACTAGGCCGGCAATTTAAGCAAGATAATAACTGTAAAACTGGCCTCATAATAATACCTTTACTATAGGTTATAAACCTCGAAGAATATATGCATAAAAAGCACGCTATAAATCTGAATACAATCATATAACTCTGTCTTTCACAACAAAGACGTTTAAAGGGTAGCAATGTCACTCATTGCTGGAGCTCTCTGCTCTCAAAGATAAAATACTCCATCAGTTACTTGTATCAAACATCAAATAAACACGTGTCATCACACATGACACTAACAAAATAATAATACGCAAACTCCACTCTCTGCTGGATCTGCTTAATGATACGTTGGGAACTGGGTTCGATGCTGGGCAACGAAACGTCCCTTTTACTTATAAGGTCTACACTTGACCTGGATGGCTTCTGATGATACGACTACTCTAACGAAGTCAGGGGTGTAACATAGACTGGCTGCAAAAAATGCAGTTAAAGGAACATAACCATGGCATCAGATTGCCATAACTAAAGTCTGCGAAGACTTGAAAAATCACCCCAGATAGGGTTAAACAAAGTAGCCTAAAAATGACTACAGTCACGTTTAGCAATAGGCAGAAATTGACTTTCTACAACGTCCATCAAGCTGCACCAGGGTTGACCAAAATGTCAGACCCAAGGGTGACTCACAACCACTGCAAATAAATGACATCTAATTAGACTAATTACATTCCCTACCTATGAAATGGCTGTCACTAAGTTCGATTGGTTCACAAACTACACTACTCTAACTATACCACCAGAAACTAGAACAAGGAAGGGTGTACAAAATTCACGATATGAAGGAGCCCTCACTTAGCTCTCTGTCTAACGACAAGGGTTGAACAAATGCACCTCTGGCTTTCAGGATTGGCATCGTCCTCATCAGAACTTCCATCTGGGCTCTCCCAAAGACCAGGTTTCGGTCTGTCCCTGTAGTTGACCTCGTGAATGGACTGGACATGCCTAGGAAAGGCATCCCCGGTTCCTTCCTTCTCGTTCGATGTTCTAGACGTTCCATAATCAAGCTGGTCCCATCCGAGACATCTCCCTCATACCATAATGGTATTAGCCCATGGTCTCGGTCTCGAGCATGGTGTTGAAAAAGTTGACCACGTGGGCGGTAGAATAAGACTTGTAGTAGTTCATTATTATCACTTGAAAATTACAGTATTCGTCGTAGATATCACAGGTTTTAAATATAACTGGTAGCCCGGCCTCTACACTTTGCAGATGTAAATGATAAATGGCCATGCACTGATCTGCTGTTTCACACGTGTACAGACGCTACTTTTTCTATCACGTGGCATCCGTGAAATGGGCGTCGTTTTATTACGGATAAATTCACCGTAGCAATTTCTATATAATATACGTTTATTATCACACGTGTTCAAAGTAATAATATAACATTTACCTGTATATTTCGCACCAGGCTCTCGACCCTCCACAAACACGTGGGTGTAAAAATGTGGTGCTACAGTAATGTCGTAAATTTCACAATACTTGCCAAATAATTCACTATACAATTCGTGTTGATCACTGCACATCAACAACAGTGATTCGTAGTTCAATTGTGCTCGATGGCACTCGATAATGATTCCTCGCTGAAAAGCGGATTGTTTGCCACGTCTAATGCGACGGATATAATAACACGCCTACACAGGGCGGATTCTCCAGACGTAGTGCAAGGAACTGCGTTCCTCGTGGAAGCAAGTCGTCAAAGCTAAGTCGTTGAGCGACTACTTACATTCCTATTTGCGTATCTGCAATGATATTACCATACCTTAAAGTGAAAAAACATTCTCCAAAATGTTTCAATAATACAGAATAACGAAATGGAATAGTCTGAGTCTCGTAGAAAGATAAAATTGGTTAATAAGACCTCAGATAAATAATTAGCGGACTTCACCAAAGTCAAAAGTGCGATTCTTCGCTACTTCAAAGAGAATTGTGTAAGCTCTCAGCTTCTCGTAGCTTTCTGGGTGTGTTCAAAGGTAGTACATCCCATCATAAATGTGGTGTCATGAAAAATATCACATGAACCTTAGCTCAGTGGGTTCATCTGCCTCTCCGTCGTTTCATATAAAATGTTGGGGCGACATTTTTATTTGACTCAAAGTTCACTCATAAGTGATATTTATTTAGATTAGCTGCGTTGAAGGTTCCAATGCGCTCTCCTGTCCGAATGTCTTCAATCACATAACTTCCATTGTTCAGAGGTTGTCGGATACGACTGGGGCCATAATATAAAGACAGAAATTTCCCATATATGCGGTCTATAGGACTTGAAATTCCGGGTCTCCTTATAAGGACATGGTCTCCCGCGACTAGTGGTTCTCTGAATCTCTGGCGTCTAGTTCTCCTCAAACGTTTGGCAGCTTGCCTGTCCAAGGTGTCCCTTGCAACTAAAAGTCTGCCGGCGTGCGATGGTTGTAAACAAGGTGGATTTACAATCACACGATTCCATATTCACATTGGCATCTGGTTCAAATGCAAAACCATGGGTATTTGACCAGTGCTTTCATGGACTGTTGAGTTAATACATTTCTCCTTGATGACTAGGACTTTGGTCCATCGCCAGTGTTCTTCCTGACAATACAATCGACAGAATTTTGCGATAGTAGACATTACGCATTCTGCTGGGTTGCTCTCTGGATGGCGAATAGACGATACAACATGACCTATCTCCAACTCGTTCATAGCATTGGCGAATTCCGCGGAGGTGTACTGTGATCCAAGATCGGTCAACAGGAATTGTGGCTTTCCTGCCTCCGGTATCACTTGTCGTCTAATTCTCTGGATAATCTGGTGTGCGGTGGCTTTCTGAATCGGATGAAGCATCGTATATTTCGTGAACACATCAATAGTTACAGCAATGTAGCGATTCCCACGGCGGGCCTTTGGTATTGGGCCATAAAGGTCCTGTGCGTATAACTCTCTAGGTTGAGTTGGGAGTATTGGTCTAGGTGGTTCCTTCAACAAGTGTGACGTGTACTTGTTCCGCTGGCATGCGTCGCAAGCACGTAAACACTGCCTAACGGTGGTTCCTAGCCTTCACCAAGTAAAAGACTCCTTGATGGTTGCAATGGTCTTGTCAGTCCCACCATGTCCAATGGATAGATGAACCATAAGAATAACAGATTCTTGATATCTCCTAGGAATAACTGGACGCAGTTGAGTGTGGTCCTCGTCCACAAACTTGTACAAGACACGATGATAGATCAAATAGTCATCTGCAACATCAGCGGTCCTCGCATAGTGAGCATCCTGTGGATCCATTCGTCGTTCCAGGAAGCGGATAATATGCCTGAGTTCCTCCTCACGTCGTTGTCCTTCAGGTAGATGACGAAGTCGGCGAAGGTGTTCCTCGCATTCTCCCTCGATGTCAATGGCATTCACAGTGGCTTCAGGATTCCGGCTGAGAATGTCGGCCAACACATTCTCTCTGCCTGGTCGGTAAACAATTTCCAAGTCAAACTGTTGGAGAAACAGCGTCCAACGTGTGATCCTGTCGCTTGCCAGTCTTGTTCGTAAAATGAAGGTCAGCGCATGGTGATCGGTCCTCACAATAATCCTCTGGCCTAACAAAAGTTTCTGCCAGTACTCAAGCGCGTAGACAATCGCAAGTGCTTCAATCTCAGTGGTGAAATAATGAGATTCATGCGCTCTCAAACGTCGACTTAAGAAAGCGATGTAATGACGTTTCTTCTCATCATCCTCCTGCAATAGGATGGCACCTATTCCAATCGCAGATGCATCAGTCTCTAGAATAAAATTCCGGGAGTAGTCTGGATATTCTAACTGAATCGAATCAACCAGCATCTGTTTAGCTTTTCTGAAAGCTGTCTCGCACTCGTCGTTCCAAGCCCATCTGAAATTCTTCTTTAGCAAACCTTGCAGTGGTGCGACAGTCTCAGAATACCTCTCACAATGAGCAGCAAAGAATTGGAGAATTCATAGGAATTGTCTCACGTGTTTCACACGGGTTGGTGTTGGAAATGCGGCAACGGTTCTGATCTTTGCCGGATTCGGCCTGTATCCATCTCCATTAATTATGTGTCCCACAAATTTGACTTCTGTCTGGAAGAATCGACACTTGTCAAATTTCACTTTAAAATTGGCCTGTCGAAGATTCTCAAAAACAAGGCGTAAGGTTGTTAAATGTTCTTCCTCCGTTTCCGAAGCTATGATGATGTCATCCACGTAACATATCACCTTCTGTTTCACCTCAGGAGTTAGCTTCGCATCTAGTGCTCTAATTAATGCAGCTCCGGCATTTTTCACTCCAAAGGGTAGTTTTCGAAAGACATAGGTGGTCTGATCGAACAGAAACCCTGTATACTTCTGAGTATGCTCAGATAATTTTATATGGTAGTAGGATTTTACCAAGTCCAATGACGAAAATATCTTCTTTCCCTTAAACTTCCTGAGGATGTCCCTAATCTTGGGCGGTCTGTCATGCTCAGGAGCTAAGCGTTCATCTAAGGCCCTTGCATCGAGACAATGTCTCAAGCTTCCATCCACCTTAACCACAGGTGTTATAGGATTCAAGAAAGGAGTCGGTGACTTCTTTATTGTACCTGCTGCTTCCATCTCATGGATCTACTTAGCAGCTTCCTCGCGGTGTTTCTCTGCGATAGGATAAATCTTCTTCTGGAATGGGGAATCATCCAGTAGTACAAGATCGTACTCGTAGTCCAATATATCACCAGGTGTGGTGTCGAATATATCCTCGTATTCGCTTAATATTGCATCTAGTTTCTCTCGTAAGGGTGCTGATAATTGTTCTGCCTCTTCGTCGGCATCTAGTGTCTCCTCAATTTCCTTGCCATTTAAATTCTCAACAACGTTGACTTCGGATTCAAATTCCGGTTCTTCCTCTACTAAGTTCATTTGAATGGGTTTGTTCGGCTTAAACTCCACCGTATTACGTCCCATATCAATGATTCCATCATACTTCCGAATGAAGTCTGCACCCAATATGGCATCATGATGCAAGCCTTTCATCACAAGAAATTCGTGCAAGTACACGTGGCTCGAAATTTCTTAAGTGCATAGAATCTGGATTTTGCACGTTACAACACGGTCAGGTATGACTCTTCTGACTCTTACTGCAGAAACTGGCAGCTCTGTCACCTCAGAGTTCGCTTTCAGTCTGGCATGGCAATCGGCGGAAATGACACTTATCATCGCCCCAGTATCGATGAGAATGACTACGTCACATCCATTCAGGGTAGCTACAATCTTCGGTAGACGCGTCAATTCGTAGTTGTGGTTCGTCGTTCGTCGTTCGTCTAATAGATCTTCCTGAATTGGCCCCCAGAGTAAGATGGTGGCAGTTACTCTGTGCTCAATCGGGTAAGAATCTACTGTTTTTTCGGCGTTTTTTTTTCTTTTCTTGGCGGGAAGTACCGGGCTGGTTTCGCTCCGTTTTTTTTTTCGCCGAAACATTCCGTGTTTCCCTCGAAGTCGGGTTCTGATCTCCCCCTTCTTGTATTTCTTGGAGTTCTCGGAGTTGCTGAAGGTATTCACGACTCTCCCGTGCTCTTCCTCTCCAGTCTCGATCGGTCTGGTATCTAGGGTCTCGGTCTCTATTGTAACCTCTGCTATAGCGGTAATCCCTACGGATACTTCCGTGCTGTGGATTTCGGCTATTATTCCCTCGGCGGTCGTTATCGTGACGACGGTTGTCGTTCGTCCCTCAATCAAAGCGCCGGTTCCAGTGACTACGACGGTCACCTCTCTGGTCTCTAGCATATGAAGTGTTGTTCCATTCTCTCCGACCACGATTATAGTCATTGCGCTGTCCAGAGCTCTCTTGAGTCTGTGCCTGCTGTGGCGTCTGGCACACTTTGTCCACAGTTGTCAAGTTGACATGTCGCTCTTCACGCCTGTCAGCCTTCTGCTGACGGTGTGTCGGAAACTGTTCGGTGTTAGCGCCCAATCGTCGCAAGATTTGATCGCACTGCTGAAAAGTAGATGCTCCAACAGCAATCAATACACGTTGCACGTCTGCAGGGTATTGCCAGACGATGGTGTTAACCAGGTCTTGCTCTGATAGTGGGGGTTGTAAACAACGAAGTTTCGCAAGCTGGGTTGCGAAGTAGTTCGCATAGCGCGTCGGAGTGTTTGAGCTGTATCGGCGAGTGTACATCTCAGCTCTGATACTCTGCTGGATGTCGCTTGACCAGTAAGTCCTCAGCAAGGCTTCTCTAAAGTCTTGGTAGCCTACAAATGAGTAACGGAAGGCTCTAAACCAAGTGCTGGCTTGCCCCTCAAGCAAACGCTCAATGACTCGGAGTTCTCTCTCCGGAGTTACCATTGTGTCTCTTAAGTTGCTCTCCACGTTCGCCAAAAACTCTACTGGAGTGATGCCACTTCCAGTGCCTGAGAATCGAGCTGGTTGCTCCTCTCTCGAACGGATGATTTTCACGTTCCCCTGCGTGTGCGCGGGTCTGAACAAATTCGGCATATAGTTATGCGTTGGCGTACTCGTCTCTTGACTCTGTCGGTTGGGTGCGGGTTGGAAAGGATGTGAGTCAAAGTTTCCCGCTTGACTCTGCGCTGAACCGGTAAATTGAGATGGTTGCGGTTCCATGGGTGCGCTCGGTTGAAAATGTGCAGGCATTATCCCTGCGGATTGCGACCCTGGTGTTGCCTGAGAGTCTCCCATCTGTGAGGGTAAATGTGTCTCTCTTGGATGCGTCTCCAGTCGGTCGAGACGTCTCTCGATAACTTCGAGCCCTGGGATAGTCTTAGCTGCGACCTTATTCCCCAGATCGTTGAGCTGCAATTCTATCCTCTCAACTTTGCCTTTGAGGTTGGTGTCGACTTCGCGCATAGCTGTCCTCAAGTTGTAGCTGAGGTCTAACCTCTCGGTTATCGCGACTTCCTCGAATCGTTTCTGTAGGGAGTCGATTTCTTCCTCGACTTTTGACATGTTGTCCTGGATCCTACCAACGTCATCTTTGACCTCGGCTGCCTTTGCCTCCATAGCGGTCTTATGTTCATTGAGGTCACCCCTCAATAGCATGACATCGATCTTATTCTCCTCTCGATGAACATCAATCGTTTCACGTAGCCCTGTTACTGTCTCAGTTAATTCCGTAATATTATTTCTGTTTGTGTTCAACTCGTCCTTGACCTCGATTATACCATCGACGATCGTCTTGACGTTATTGTTGACTGCGTTCGCTGCACCTCTCATCACCTATATTCATGGTAGCCATGTCCTTCTTGACGGTGTCCATGAATCCCTCGACGTGAGTTAACCGAGTTCCGAATTCTTCTCGAGTGTGCTCCAAGTCGGCCCTCATATCAATCTGGACTCGGTTAATCGTTGTCTGGATCTGAGCGGTGTGCTCCTCTAATCGGGTCTGCACGTCCTCCCTAGCTCAATTCATCTGATCAGTTAAACTATCGATACGCTGGTTAGCTTCCTGATGGTGTCGTATAACATCAACTCTAACAGCTGCTAAACCTGCCGTAAGATCATTCCTAGCCTCTATTCTATAAGCGTCCATGTCGGCCCTGACCTGCGTTAGATCAGCCCTAACATTATTGATTGACTCTGTGTTGGCATCTAAGTCCTGTCTAACTTGGTCCACATGACCACTTACATTGTTAATTGACTGGGTGTTAACTTCTAAGTCCTGTCTCACATTATTAATTTCCTGTCTAACCTGGTCCACATGACCACTTACAGTGTTGACAGCTTGGGTATTCTCACCTAAGTCAGCAGTAATCTGCTGGAGATTGGCATTGACACCTGCCATCATCTCCCCAAACACACGACGAATTGTTTCCTCATCCATGACAAGAAAATATATGAGAAGGAGAGGGATCAATCTCTAATGGAACTTACAGCTATGATTAGTTACTTGGTGGTATAAAGCTTGTTTCATTTAAATAAATATCACGAGTACAGCTGGAGTATGCAAACTAAGTGCTTCTACATTTACAAAGACAACGGTGAGCAAAGCAAAGTATTACATTTACTCAGGATGAGGCATCATCAAAGAAAATCCTATCCATCATTTATCTAACAAAAAAACCTCACCCCATGGACTTGTATCAAACATGAATGCCATGCGGTTAATTGATCTGCAGTACGACTTTCTAAGATCGTCCCAGTCTGGTCAATTTACCATTAATCAACATTAAGATCCTCTTAAATAACATGGAACTGACGGTCACCACGTTAACGTCGGTACATGAGTTGGGCGCCATTTAAAGTGTAATGTAGTGTATGTGCCCGTCAGAGGAGCTGCCAGGATAGCCAACAACCGCAATGACTTCCCTAACATATCATCCGTCGGACCTAACTGCCGTGAGGATCAGGTGAACTTCCAAATAGGCCAAAGCGGCACGAGAATCCATCATCCACGGGGATTGTGGTACATGGTGACTAAAGGTCATAGACTGCCTAAGGAAAGGTTCACCATAAAAACTAGACTGAGAAAAGAAACATCCAGACTTATGTAAAACATCGTAAATATTTATTTTAAAATCGACAAACCCCTATCCTAGTTCGGAAGGTTTCTATCGGCTAATCCGCAAGCTAATAAATAATCAAAAATAAAGAGCAGGTCCCTACCTGAGAAGTTACAGTAAACCCTCGCGAAAGACCTGTCTCACAATAATAAAGCAACAACAGCAACACTAGGAAAATGGTACGACGCAAATCCCTAGGTCAAGTTACAAGATCAAGCTAATATCAGAATTTACATTTAACAGGGTAGCAAAGCAAATCAAAGTTAGGATGATACCATCTCCACATTTACATTTAACGTTAATTCATCTAGCTAAGTCCTATCAATTAATAACAAAATTTACGGCGGTGACGTCCGTAATATCAAACAATTACATTCAAAGCTAAGTGACCAGCCATAAAAAACATCTAAGTATTCTTATGAACTAAGTGCTAATCAGCACACAAAAGGGTAACATAGAAGATTCATACACTTTTACATCATTAATAAATAAATAAGAGACCACAGTTTTATTCAAATGCCTGCCTACACCTTGGTTTACTGTTTGTAAGCCATAGTCATCTAATGTGTGTAGTTACGGTGACGACTGCGTAGTAAAGACTACGTCTGACATCGTATGGCCTGCGCTCCACCAGCTACGAACTCAAGGTTCGAGCAAGCTTCAGTCGCAACAAAAAGTGTCAGCTGTCCTCAAGTCATTTCCTCCAGGAAATACCTTCATTAACACGGCTATGTCAGCAGGTTCCAAATGCAAATGAACAAGGTTAAACAGAAAGGATTCGTTAGTTAGCTTTTGTTTATCAAAATTATGCGTTTTATTATTAAGATGTCGGTTTAGGTTATCGTTGGTTTATGGCGAATAATACTGACAAGCCTCGGCACGGAGCGTCTCCCCTGAGATCATCTCTGCCAAAAAAGCCTCGACTCAAAAGTCGGAATACAATCAACGAGCAATAACAACTCGGACACACAATAACACAAGTTACCAGCGGCGCACAGCTCGCGTTCAATAACTCTGGGACGGGCCTGGACACAATCAGTTACCCTCCCTAAATATCTAGTCCACGGGAACAATCCCGGACATGGTACACACAATACCATCATACATGAAAAACCTCCCTAGCGGGGCTAGCCTACAACGTACTATAGAAACCTGACATAACTGTACTCGTCAAAACAACGGTACACGCAACAGCGTTTTACTAACAAATGACAATCTACAGAACATATGATCAGATACAAGAATGGACACTGGGTTCCATAATCTATAACTGCAATGAAAGGGAAAGTGAATGCTAAAAGCATTCTGTCCTATGTTAACATGAGTCTGTCTCACTTAGAAGCATGCGCTCTCAGTCGGGCGCTGGGTAGAATTCACAAAACCTGTTCGTGTCGCCGCAGGCTACAAAATTCCTGCGCTGATAGACACAACACACTAACTAGGCCGGCAATTTAAGCAAGATAATAACTGTAAAACTGGCCTCATAATAATACCTTTACCATAGGTTATAAACCTCGAAGAATATGTGCATAAAAGCACGCTATAAATCTGAATACAATCATATAACTCTGTCTTTCACAACAAAGACGTTTAAAAGGTAGCAATGTCACTCATTGCTGGAGCTCTCTGCTCTCAAAGATAAAATACTCCATCAGTTACTTGTATCAAACATCAAATAAACACGTGTCATCACACATGACACTAACAAAATAATAATACGCAAACTCCACTCTCTGCTGGATCTGCTTAATGATACGTTGGGAACTGGGTTCGATGCTGGGCAACGAAACGTCCCTTTTACTTATAAGGTCTACACTTGACCTGGATGGCTTCTGAGCTCATCTCTAATGAAATATAATGCAGTTACAAAACTGGTAATTACAGTCGATTACCCAAATGATACGACTACTCTAACGAAGTCAGGGGTGTAACATAGACTGGCTGCAAAAAATGCAGTTAAAGAAACATAACCATGGCATCAGATTGCCATAATTAAGTCTGCGAAGACTTGAAAAATCACCCCAGATAGGGTTAAACAAAGTAGCCTGAAATGACTACAGTCACGTTTAGCAATAGGCAGAAATTGACGTTCTACGACGTCCATCAAGCTGCACCAGGGTTGACCAAAATGTCAGACCCAAGGGTGACTCACAACCACTGCAAATAAATGACATCTAATTAGACTAATTACATTCCCTACCTATGAAATGGCTGTCACTAAGTTCGATTGGTTCACAAACTACACTACTCTAACTATACCACCAGAAACTAGAACAAGGAAGGGTGTACAAAACTCACGATATGAAGGAGCCCACACTTTGCTCTCTGTCTAACGACAAGGGTTGAACAAATGCACCTCTGGCTTTCAGGATTGGCATCGTCCTCATCAGAACTTCCATCTGGACTCTCCCAAAGACCAGGGTTCGGTCTGTCCCTGTAGTTGACCTGGTGAATGGACTGGGCAAGCCTAGGAAAGGCATCCTCGGTTCCTTCCTTCTCGTTCGATGTTCTAGACGTTCCATAATCAAGCTGGTCCCATCCGAGACATCTCCCTCATACCATAATGGTATTAGCCCATGGTCTCGGTCTCGAGCATGGTGTTGAAAAAATTGACCACGTAGGCGGTAGAATAAGACTTGTAGTAGTTCATTATTATCACTTGAAAATTACAGTATTCGTCGTAGATATCACAGGTTTTAAATATAACTGGTAACACGGCCTCTACACTTTGCAGATGTAAATGATAAATGGCCATGCACTGATCTGCGGTTCCACACGTGTACAGACGCTACTTTTTCTATCACGTGGCATCCGTGAAATGGGCGTCGTTTTATTATAAATAAATTCACCGTAGCAATTTCTATATAATGTACTTTTACTCGTATTATCACACGTGTTCAAAGTAATAATATCACATTTACCTGTATATTTCGCACCAGGCTCTCGGCCCTCCACAAACACGTGGGTGTAAAAAAGTGGTGCTACAGTAATGTCGTAAATTTCACAATACTTGCCAAATAATTCACTATACAATTCGTGTTGATCACTGCACATCAACAACAGTGATTCGTAGTTCAATTGTGCTCGATGGCACTCGATAATGATTCCTCGCTGAAAAGCGGATTGTTTGCCACGTCTAATGCGACGGATATAATAACACGCCTACACAGGGCGGATTCTCCAGACGTAGTGCAAGGAACTGCGTTCCTCGTGGAAGCAAGTCGTCAAAGCTAAGTCGTTGAGCGACTACTTACATTCCTATTTGCGTATCTGCAATGATATTACCATACCTTAAAGTGAAAAAACATTCTCCAAAATTGTGGTGTTTGAAGCCATATTTTCAGTGTTGCCTTAGTAAACAAGAGTTTAGTGCTTTTCAGTCGGTCAACACGAATGTACCCAAAAGAGATGGGTTATGCCCTAATCCTGAAATAAATTACATGAGATTAATAAAACACTAGGATGACCAGTTTCGATCGTCAAGCGATCATCATCAGATCCAATACACTTAGGCTATAAAATCTATGTTTGAAATACAGGTGAAAATATTTACAATATGTACAATTATTTAGTTGCAGTATTGGTACTGTAACTGTCAGTGTATGCTAAATGCAGTATATATGTTAGGTGAAATGCTAAATGGTGATGGCTATCCGGAGATTGTACTTTAGAGAGATTATATGGTTGTAAACTATGGTTAAACTATACAATTTTAGGCTAACTACTTATCTGATTGTCTTCCGTACTACAGCTATTCGCAGTTTCCGTGCTCACTTGAACTCGCTGTGCGGCCGACTGCGGTGGTTATCTTAACGACTGGTTTTTCCCTGCCTTCCCCCCCTGTCCCTACGTGCTGTGGGGAGTGATCGCGATGTGTTTATGTGAGGTGTTGCCAACCTAGATAAGATGTATGTTATTGAATGAGGTGGATCTACAACTATTAAAGACCGTGGATTAGTCCTCGCCACGCGTGGAGCATAACCCATTCGAACTAAGCGTTGACGGTCTTATGAGGACGTCCCGGCACCTTTAATACTGCCTCTAATATGGGCCTTGGTGTATTGCAGAAGAAAAAGTACATCGTACACCTGATCCAGATAACATTTACCTATTAAAAACCCCCTAATTTCCCCCCTTTTTTTATCTAGCTTGGCTGTGTCGCTAAATTGAGTTTTGTTTCCGACAGGGTGTGTTTTTTAGTAGCGTGAAGAGGGGTGAGCTCTCCATGAACGTGTGTTCATTTAGATTGTTGGGATTGTTTCGTTTGGCTAGGTGTATCTCGATTGCTTCCTTTATGTCAAGAGCTCTGCCTTTCGATTCGTGATGGATTATTTTAAGGTCCGACTCTATGTTGGTAAAGCTATGCCCTGTGTCACACATATGTTCGCACACGGCTGAATGTGTTCCGTATCTTATCGCATTTCTATGTTCATTATAACGTGTGTCTACTCGCCTTCCACTCTGCCCGATGTAATTAGCTTGACAATCGGTGTCTTGGCACGTTATAGAATATACCCCTGACCTTGAATACGGGTCACGTTTATTTAGATTACTATTTAGGAGGTGCCTAGCGGTTGTGTTTTTCGTTGTGAAAGCTATCTTTATGCCTTGCTTTTTGAATAGGTTAGTGA
Source organism: Meconema thalassinum (assembly GCA_946902985.2). NCBI lineage: Eukaryota > Metazoa > Arthropoda > Insecta > Orthoptera > Tettigoniidae > Meconema > Meconema thalassinum. The sequence continues at coordinate 275,897,579 of OX336390.1, forward strand.
TTTTATATGTATTCGCATTCACATAGTTGAAACGCGCAAATTTTTTCTCATTACTGTCCGGTTTGGGAATCGTTTTATCTTTATTTTTATGTTTGGCTATAATTTGATTTATTTTGCTTGGCGAGAAGTTGTTTTCCCTTGCTATTTGCATAATAGTTCTTATTTCCTTATTATAGTTGTCTTTTGACATGGGTATGTTTAAAGCCCTGTGCACCATTGAATTGAAACCCGCTAGTTTGTGCGTACTGGGGTGATTAGACTGATTGTCGATTGCATGCGAGGTTTGTGTTGCTTTCCGGAATATGGAATATGAAAGGTCGTTGTCTTTACGTTCAATAGTTATATCGAGATAATTTATTTTCCGGTCTATTTCGGATTCCTTAGTGAATTTGATAGAATGGTGAAGGCTATTAATGGATTGGAGAATTGTTTCTTCGCTAGTTAGTTCAGTATCGTAGATGCAAATTACATCATCTACGTATCTTTTCCATATTACTATTCCCTTTGTTGAAGTCTTTTCTAAGAACGCATTTTCTAGTGCATTGATGAAGATGTCAGCGATTAACCCACTTAGTGGCGATCCCATTGCTAGGCCTTCTCTCTGTGTGTATATTTTATTGTCGAATTGAAACACGTTTTGGGTGAGAACGACCCTCAGTAATCTCACAATCTCTTCAATTTCTTTTGCCGAATTGTTGGATTTTAAGTTGTTTTCGATAGTGTTGATTGCTTCAATAATCGAAATATTGGTGTACATGTTAGTTACGTCGAAGGATACTAGCCTGAAGCTAGGTTTCATTTGTAGGGTGTTCAATGCTGTTACTAGTTCTGTTGTGTTCTTTACAGAGTTGTTTTTGTCGTTGGAAAGACGGCATTTTAAGATTTTTAGTAACTCTTTGCTGATTTTGTAATTAGGGGCATTCCTACAATTGACTATTGGTCTCATTGGGCATTCCTTTTTGTGTATTTTTGGTTGTCCCCTCAATGACGGTATTTTCGGGTTCATGTTTATTAGTTTTGATTTTTCGGCTTTGGTCAGTATGTATTCTGTTTCTTTTAGCGCACTTTTTATTTGTTTTTGGAATTTGTTGGTGGGGTCTTTTGTTAATTCCTTGATTTCGTTGTTGTTTAGGAATTCGACTGTTTTTTCAATGTATTCTGTTTTGTTCAAAATTACTGTAGTGTTTCCCTTATCTGCTTTTGTGATGATTAAGTCATGTTCTTTTATTTTTTGTTTCAACGACTTTATTTCTTTGAATTGTTTGTTGTTTTGAATGTTATTGCTATCGCCCTCTCGTTTGAGGATTTTTTTGGCTTCGTTGGTGGCGAGATTTTTGGTTAATTCCCTGTCTTCTGCTGGGAGCTTGTGACTGGCTATCTCAATATCTGTGATAACCTCGCATGCAATCGACAATCAGTCTAATCACCCCAGTACGCACAAACTAGCGGGTTTCAATTCAATGGTGCACAGGGCTTTAAACATACCCATGTCAAAAGACAACTATAATAAGGAAATAAGAACTATTATGCAAATAGCAAGGGAAAACAACTTCTCGCCAAGCAAAATAAATCAAATTATAGCCAAACATAAAAATAAAGATAAAACGATTCCCAAACCGGACAGTAATGAGAAAAAATTTGCGCGTTTCAACTATGTGAATGCGAATACATATAAAATCACTAACCTATTCAAAAAGCAAGGCATAAAGATAGCTTTCACAACGAAAAACACAATCGCTAGGCACCTCCTAAATAGTAATCTAAATAAACGTGACCCGTATTCAAGGTCAGGGGTATATTCTATAACGTGCCAAGACACCGATTGTCAAGCTAATTACATCGGGCAGAGTGGAAGGCGAGTAGACACACGTTATAATGAACATAGAAATGCGATAAGATACGGAACACATTCAGCCGTGTGCGAACATATGTGTGACACAGGGCATAGCTTTACCAACATAGAGTCGGACCTTAAAATAATCCATCACGAATCGAAAGGCAGAGCTCTTGACATAAAGGAAGCAATCGAGATACACCTAGCCAAACGAAACAATCCCAACAATCTAAATGAACACACGTTCATGGAGAGCTCACCCCTCTTCACGCTACTAAAAAACACACCCTGTCGGAAACAAAACTCAATTTAGCGACACAGCCAAGCTAGATAAAAAAAGGGGGGAAATTAGGGGGTTTTTAATAGGTAAATGTTATCTGGATCAGGTGTACGATGTACTTTTTCTTCTGCAATACACCAAGGCCCATATTAGAGGCAGTATTAAAGGTGCCGGGACGTCCTCATAAGACCGTCAACGCTTAGTTCGAATGGGTTATGCTCCACGCGTGGCGAGGACTAATCCACGGTCTTTAATAGTTGTAGATCCACCTCATTCAATAACATACATCTTATCTAGGTTGGCAACACCTCACATAAACACATCGCGATCACTCCCCACAGCACGTAGGGACAGGGGGGGAAGGCAGGGAAAAACCAGTCGTTAAGATAACCACCGCAGTCGGCCGCACAGCGAGTTCAAGTGAGCACGGAAACTGCGAATAGCTGTAGTACGGAAGACAATCAGATAAGTAGTTAGCCTAAAATTGTATAGTTTAACCATAGTTTACAACCATATAATCTCTCTAAAGTACAATCTCCGGATAGCCATCACCATTTAGCATTTCACCTAACATATATACTGCATTTAGCATACACTGACAGTTACAGTACCAATACTGCAACTAAATAATTGTACATATTGTAAATATTTTCACCTGTATTTCAAACATAGATTTTATAGCCTAAGTGTATTGGATCTGATGATGATCGCTTGACGATCGAAACTGGTCATCCTAGTGTTTTATTAATCTCATGTAATTTATTTCAGGATTAGGGCATAACCCATCTCTTTTGGGTACATTCGTGTTGACCGACTGAAAAGCACTAAACTCTTATTCTCCAAAATGTTTCAATAATACAGAATGACGAAATGGAATATTCTGAGTCTCGTAGAAAGATAAAATTGATTAATAAGACCTCAGATAAATAATTAGCGGACTTCACCAAAGTCAAAAGTGCGATTCTCCGCTAGTTCAACGAGAATTGTATAAGCTCTCAGCTTCTCGTAGTTTTCTGGGTGTGTTCAAAGGTAGTACATCCCATCATAAATGAGGTGTCATGAAAAATATCACATGAAACTTAGCTCAGTGGGTTCATTACCTAACTCTTCATTAATTGCCATGGTGGGTGAGTGGTTAACATGTCGGTCTACTAACCCCCAAGCTTGCAGGTTCGCTCCTGGCCGTGTTAAGGGATTTATGAAAGGCGGCAAAAATGACGTCACGCATGTCATACGATGTTGGCATGTCATAGAACCCATTTGAATTCCGTAGGCCGTGTTCATAATGGCAAAATTTATCTCGGGAGTTTCCGCCAACACAAAGTTCCTCTACTAGAAAGCGCTATAGTGTTCAAGGAACTTAGATATCTAACCTCCTTGACTTTTATAGTGCTTCATGGAAGAACGAAATTCGACATGGAAGCTACCCTCTGGGTATCAAATAACAAAGCTTGCACGCGGCATCCGAGGCCATACGATATTATGATATTATTATTAACTCTTTACTACTAAATTCACTTTGCGTTTATTGCTCTCGGAAACCAACACGTAGCTGGTAACTTATTAGTGAATAATGAGACACTCGGAATGGAAGGCTGGTGGCTGCCTGGTCACTTCGACAAGGTAGCATGCGGACGGCTGCCTTCCATTTCCACGCATTGACTCCCTGTTACGCTTTAAATAGAGGCTTAGTGCTAATTTGTGCCAATTTTTTACTATCATCGTATAGAGTGGCCTTCCAATAGTATCCTTTGCCAATTACAATATGATGGGGGAGTAGACGCTGCCAGAGTTTCCTTGTGAGTACATCGTGGTGAAAACGGAAAACCCACATGCAGGATATTTTGTTCCAAACACCGACATTTTTGTTAATTCGTTTTAGGAGTTTGGGACATCATCATTATCCCCGTGTATATTTAAAGTGTCACGTAACCTGTGTCTCTGTGGTGACTGCAGTAGTGTGTGTAGCTGTAACTATTAGGGCCGGGAATGGGATAGGTGCTCTGAGACTTGAAATAAGGTACTATCTTGGCATCTTTCCGGAAGGAGTGTGGAAACACCCAAACCCGGGAGAACACTCAAATTAGCAGCTGTCAGGGCCGGGATTCGAACCTCCGATCTCCGGACTTGCAGCGGTCATGGTGAGCAATCTGACGTGTACGGCTAGGCCACGGGATAAAAAAAATATTTGTCGTTTTTTTTTTTCATATATGCGGACATGATTTTTATTTAGGTAGCAAGTTGGCATTTTCCTCGAGCAGAAGTGTAAAACCACGGAAAACCTCTTCTAGGATGACTGAGGTGTGCAATCAAACCCGACTATTCTCAGTTCTATCTCACAAAGCTGAGTGTACCCCATTCCAGCCCTCAGATTGGAAATAAATTTCTTGGCAGATCCGGAAGTGTAAACCCGGCCTCCACGGTGACTGCCTAGATCAAAATAAATCACAGCTTCCTACGCCTGTAATTCATTACAAATAAACTTGTGGCAAGACTAGATGGGTACACTGGGAAACACAATAGAACAGAAGGAAGTTTCCAAGTTTTGTACTATCTCATATCATTTAGATTATTCCGTATGCAAAATTACAGCATTTCCTCTTTCACATGTTGAAGCGACTTAAAACCGGATGACGAGACAGAACATCCAGTTTGCTTGCTTATCTGTGTCCTCATATTGCAGTGAGATTACTCGCTAAGATACTGCAATACAAGCGTGTGTTTCTCTGTCGTCAACAAAACATTAATTACTGTACAAGTTAGAACTGCTGTAAGGTCACTCATCCACGAGAATGCACGTCGTCTCCTAGCTTCACTTGTTTTCATCACACAGATATTAATGTTTACCCGTTAATTTTGAAAGCACAAAAACAGGACAAATAAGTACAGCAAATTGACTCATATTTTAGTGTATTTTAATGCTAATAATAATCACATAAATAAAAATAATAATGGTAATGATGATGGTAATAAAAATGCTATTAATGACAGGCTCGAATAACGACAAGTACGCACCATTGGCTGGAGAAATACGAAACATTGTGGTGTTTGAAGCCATATTTTCAGTGTTGCCTTAGTAAACAAGAGTTTAGTGCTTTTCAGTCGGTCAACACGAATGTACCCAAAAGAGATGGGTTATGCCCTAATCCTGAAACAAATTACATGAGATTAATAAAACACTATTAAAACACTATTAATCTCATGTAATTTATTTCAGGATTAGGGCATAACCCATCTCTTTTGGGTACATTCGTGTTGACCGACTGAAAAGCACTAAACTCTTGAGAAATACGAAAACAATAATAATATAATTTATTGCAGCCAAAGGCTGTACAGTAAGTAGGATCATGTTACACAATATTGCAACCGGTCAGTCTTTTGCATAGTACGACAGAGGTAATGTTCTTTGTGTGCACTCAATCAGGTGATACCGTGGGCAGTGTACACACACACAGTCTATGGATGGTTCATGAAAGCCCTTCCTGTTACAGATTCGATGATAAAACCCAGGTACTGCGCCTCTCGTGTAGATGTGGCGTAGCTCGAAGTTTGCTTCTTTCCATTCTCGGTTGATCATAGCCGGGGTTCGATAGAACTCCGGGTTTATTTCTTCTGTTTTCAGGAGTTGTTCCTCAAGGAATTTTGTGGAGGCTGGGGTTGATGCCAGATTGTGGGTAGTCATTACATCTTCAATTAAATATCTAGTACCTGCTTGCTGGTACTCAAGTCGGGTTGGCGCGAATTTGGAAATGCAGAGAGCTCGCTTTACGTATCTGGCCTTGGCTCTGTCAAGAGATTGTAGGTTTTTGTGGCTTAGGTGTGGCCATATCATCTCGATGGCATATGACAGCACTGGGGCGACTTTTAGCTTAAATAGTGCCATTGAGGTTCAAAGGGACAGGGTTTTCAAGTTTCGGATCTCCATTGTGGCCTTTATCGCGGTGACGGTTTTGTCCTCTATGTGTCTGGTGAAAGTCAGTCCGAATACCTGTAGAGTCACTCCTAGGTATTTGAACGAGTTTACTATTTCCAACGTTTGATTTCCACAGGTGAAGATGTCCTTGGACGATAGTTTCCCTCCCTTGCGGAACTTCATAATCTTGCTTTTGTCCTGGTTTATGTGCATGTCGTTGTCTTGTGACCACTTCTCTAGTTTTATGAGTGCTTCTTGTAGTGATGCCCTGTTGTTGCTTAGTAAGACCATGTCATCTGCATAGAGGACCAACTTCACGTCTGGTGTTGTTACCATTTGGGCGACGTCGTGCGTGAACATATTGAACAATATCGGGCTCATGGGGTCGCCTTGCAATACGCCGTTCGTTTGGATGATATCTGTTGATTCCAGAAGACCATCGCTGATCCTTATTACATTCATTTCCATGATGTTGGCTATGAATCTAAGGAGCTGGTCTTCGGGGCCAAAGACTGCTTTGAGCTTCTGGACGAGTATGTTTCGGTTTATTCCTTTTGGGTTGCTTATCGAGTTCATTATATACTCCAGTATGTTTTGCACTGCCTGTACTGCAGACCTCCCAGGTATGAAGCCGTATTGCTCTGATGGCATGACCTCCATTAATCGATCAAAAATCCTACTCCGGATTATATTGGACAACATCTTGAATGCGGCACATTCTAATGCTATACCCCTGTATGAATCGGGAGAGTCCTGAGGACCTTTGCCTTTATATAACATCTTTATAGTAGACCTTATCCAAGCGTTTGGGATAGTTTGGAGCTCGATGCACTTGTTGAACAGTGCTGTCCAGATACTGGTGGTGTAGGGAATAGATTCTTTGATTAATTCGTTTGTAATGTTGTCTGGTCCTGCCGCTTTGCGAGGCTTACTTCTTTGTGCAGTGTGCCGCACTTCCTCTTCAGTTATATACCTGAGTGACTCAGTTCTGTGGTCATTGGTAGTTGTGTCTTGTGCGAGCTTCATTTTCTGTAATAGTTCAGAAAAATTGGCTTCCCAGGTTTCCATTGATATTTTGACTACCACGTTGGTTCTTCTGGTGTCTAGAGCTCTATACGGTTTGTGTTCCGCTTCTTCAATTAGTTGTCGCTCCATCCTGCATGTGTATTCCTTTCTCTTTGTATGGAGTACGTTTTTGTATACCAGCCTTTCCTGATTATATTTTCTTCGGTTTTCTTGGTCTGGATTACTGTTGAAAACATGGAACCTTTGGAGAACCCTATTTCTCGATGTGAAGCACTCCGCGTCAAACCAAGGTTTACTTCTCTTTCTAGTTGATGGGCCAATTCCATTGGCTAGGAGGCAGTCTTGGAGTGAATCTAGTGCAGTGTCGGTTTGCCCTGCTTCTATCTGGCTAACTACCAGATCCTGGTCGAGGGTCTGGTTGAAGGATATTATGTCTAGATATCTCGGCGTCCATCTCTGTGCGACGTTGCGGTCTTGTTCAGTGTTCTTCTGTATTTGGAAAGTTGCCTTTACTGGTAGGTGCTTTCTGAAGGAAGCCCAAGGGTTTGTCTCTAGGACTGAGTGTGTTTTCACCTTCATGTTTTTACCACGGTAGAGAATCAAATCGATGGTGCTAGTCCCATATGTGTGCTATATAAGTGGGGTGCTCTGCTCTGTTGACCACCTGTAATCCCTCTTCTTCTATTAGTTCCAGAAAAGCTCTACATTTGCGGTCTGGTTTGTCCAGGCGACAGTTCAAATCGCCTGCCATTACTACTGGTGTTGCTGGGTCTGCATGCTCGAGCGTCGTGGCGATACATTCTACCACTTCTTCTGCTGTTGATTGAGGTCTAAGATAGACTCCTATTATTATGACGTCATCTAACTGGATGATGACTGAGTCTTCTGTTGCTCGAGTGTCTTTCGCTTGGCCTAGGGATGGTTTATAGAAACATGAGACCCCACCTGAGGATCGACCGTGTTGGGACGGTTTTGCTAGGGCGTGTGCCGAGTAGTAGCCAGATATCTCCATGGGTTCGGTTGGAAACGTTCCGCAGAAGATTAGAACATCTTGTTCGAATAGTGTATTGTCAGGTAATATCCTCAGTGCTGATATTATTCCTTCAACATTCCAGGTGGTTATCTCTATGGTTCGGGTGGTTTGTTGTTGGTTATGAGAACATGTAGGAGCGAAAAGTGATATCTTCCGGCCAGAAATCTTCTCTGTCGATTTTGTCCATCTCATCTGCAGTTACTGCTATCTTGAATGCTTTCGATCGGCCACGGGTTCTCAACTCGTCACAGGCTTTGACGGTCGATATGCCTTTTTCTGTCATGTATTCGGTTATGTCCTCTGCTGTTGTGGATTCATCCAACGTACCGATGAATAGCCACTTGAGCTTGCTCGTGGGTTTCAATCTGTTTGATTTGATTCCAGTTCCTTTCTTAGGAGCTGGGAACCTGTCTTTGGAAGCTGCCCTAAGTTGCCTGTTACCATGATGGGTGATGCCGTTTGTGGTTGTGGGTCCAGTGTTTTCTTCAGCTGTAGTACACGTATCCTTTGTTTCAGTAGCAGTCCTAAGTTGGATTGGATTTTGTCTCCGTCTTCTTGCGGCTACGTCTCTCCACTCAGTTTCCTCCCTGGAATTGTCTTCGCTCTCGCCCAATTTCTCAGGGTATTTGTCCTTAGAGCGGCTACTGATCCTCGTTTCAAGATGCCTTTCATTTTCCTTCCCTGTGAGCTGATTTAGCCTCCAGCTTGATACATTTTCGTTTTCTCCGTTTATTGTGGTGCATGTGTCATCGCTGTAGCTATGAAACGCTGCTTCCGTTGTGGCAGCATTGCGGATTAGACTCTGGTTGATTTTCTCTTCTATCGCTGTATTTAATTTGTTCGATAGAAGGTCCATTACGTATTCCATGTTCCTTTTTAAATCTGCTATGTCGTCTTTTCCTTGCACCTTTGGTATTCCTTGTTCCCTTGGGCCTTTATCAACAGCCGTCGGGAGATGTACGTAGGCCATGAGTTGGCTGTTGGGATTACTTGCAAGTTTACTAGATGACAGGACCGGTACGTTGGAACATGGCCGACTAGATGCAATATGTGCAGTAGAATGATCCACTTCGCAGTTATTGTCGTTCACGTTCTTCGCCTGTCCGGCAGAGGTCTTCTCCGATTGTCTCTGCTCATGGCCTGAAGCTTCAATGATGTTCTTTGATCTGGCAGATGTCGTTTCTGTTTGTCTCTGGTCACGGCGTGTATCATTAACGTTTTTCTTTTGTTCGGTAGAAGTCTATACCATTTGTCTCTGTCCACGACCTGTTGCTCCAACGAATTTCTTTGATCTGGTATGTATCGTTTCAGATTGTCGCTGATCACGGCCTGCTCCTTCATGCGTATTATCAATAGATGTCGCTGGTTGTCCTACAGGGTGGCCATCTACCTCCTCACTCATCACATCTCCTTGGCTATTCATAACCTCTTCTAGAGGAGTCTTACTTTTATTAACATCTGTCTTACTTTCCCTTGCAAGTGAATCAAAACACTCTCTAATCTCCCTTACCGCTTCTTGTATGTCGTTCTTCACTTCCTTTCTCCTATAACCTCCTTCTTGTATCACTTTTTCGATGATTTTTAGTGCACTTTCTAGACGATGTTTTGTAGTGTCCGCCATTATTCCAGCGAAAACAATAGGGATTACAATGCGTGAGAATCTTCCACAAGAGTTGTTCCAAAGGCATTCGTAATGGTTCTGGAGGCTCTGAAAATGAAATACTTGATTGCCGGAATACAGAGGGCAGTATTAATGGATACCTGTCATATTGTTAGGCAATTTTTATCACAGTAAGATTGATACGATACTTGATTGTGAAATTCGTATCTTGTAGACTGAGTAGTATCATATTTATGAGAAATTCAAGATAATAATAGTCTAATAATATTACAAATATAAGGTGTGTTCAATTGAAACCCGTCCGAAACATGTTAAGTGATATGTTGTTGCTAGAGGTTGGACATAAACGTGCGAAAGTGGTATTGAGTGTATAGCTCATGCAGTGGTCGGTTCTTTGCGCTTTGATTTGAGAAACTTGGCTTTACATCAAGGTGGCTGGTAAAATTCAGAACCCGTCCATGCAAGACCAGCGAGCAGTAATCCAGTTCTTAATGGCAAGCTAGCATTACAACGGAGAATGGTTGTTGTATAAAACAGAATGTGCTTGTCAAAACAAGATTGGTCGGGAATGTTCCACGATGGCCGTGAGTGAACGACAGATTTGCCGTATCTTGTTCAGGCACCAACATTGTGATCGAGACTCTCATGGCGGACACGCAACACTTACAGAAGTGGAACGAAATACAAAATATATGGTGCATGTTATTTTGTCTTTCATGGCCAGTGAATAAAATCTGAGCAATTTTTCTAGGTTTTTGGCCTAAGAACACCAAGCTGGGTCATCCACGGGCTCTTGGTGTCCGTGCCCGGACCCCGACAGGAGTAGTGAACTGTGCACTACCCCCCTTTTATGAAGCGCACCTGTGCCTCTTTACTACGAAAGCTAAAAGCTCAAGCATCTTTAACCTCCCTATGAAGGCTTCCAAAAAGATAAAGTTACGAGTGAAGCTGTATTTTTAGTTAATCTTCTGTAACATAATAATAGTAAATACTGTAGCACATAAGTGTTATAGTCCATATATATATACACCGTATACTCACCGAGCTTAAATTAAGACTAAAAGATCATTATCTGATGATGTTCGCTTGACGAACGAAACTAGTCATCCAATTAAATTCCCATTTGTGTGATAAGTATTTTATTAAGTGTATAAATAACGTATGTATTTATTTCAAGTACTAGGAAACTAATTGTTAATGAAAAGCTATACTACTGATAAATTATTAGGCGACACTGAAAAATGGTTTCTAATGTTTTATTCATTTTGGTGAATAGGGTGTCACTTGAAAAACCGCGTGTAACGAAAGCATGTAACACTAATATTGCTAATATCTTTTTAACCGTAATGTCAGCGGGCTTTAGTTTGGTATCGTTATGTTGAGGAAAGAAGCTATTAATCGATCACATCTATGTCACATGTACATATGGCGCCATTGTCGTGACACGCACGATACAATCGGAGCTAAAATTAGCCTCACGTGCACTGTTTACAAAGGCGATAGCACGTTTGTTGGTGCAAGGAGGAAAAAACAGTACTCTTAAGTAAAGGTTTAGAAGTGTATAATTTGTTGCAGAAATTTGTCGGTTGCTCGAATATGGCACATCCGCGTTCGACACGTACGATCAAGAAATGCTCACGTGCACTGTTTACAAAGGCGATAGCACGTTTGTTGGTGCAAGGAGGAAAATCCAGTACTCTTAAGTAAAGGTTTAGAAGTGTATAATTTGTTGCAGAAATTTGTCGGTTGTTCGAATATGGCACATCCGCGTTCGACACGTACGATCAAGAAATGCTCACGTGCACTGTTTACAAAGGTGATAGCACGTTTGTTGGTGCAAGGAGGAAAAACCGGTACCCTTAAGTAACGGTTTAGAAGTGTATAATTTGTTGCAGAAATTTGTCGGTTGCTCGAATATGGCACATCCGCGTTCGACACGTACGATCAAGAAATGCTCACGTGCACTGTTTACAAAGGCGATAGCACGTTTGTTGGTGCAAGGAGGAAAAACCGGTACTCTTAAGTAAAGGTTTAGAAGTGTATAATTTGTTGCAGAAATTTGTCGGTTGCTCGAATATGGCACATCCGCGTTCGACACGTACGATCAAGAAATGCTCACGTGCACTGTTTACAAAGGCGATAGCACGTTTGTTGGTGCAAGGAGGAAAAACCGGTACTCTTAAGTAAAGGTTTAGAAGTGTATAATTTGTTGCAGAAATTTGTCGGTTGCTCGAATATGGCACATCCGCGTTCGACACGTACGATCAAGAAATGCTCGGACAGAAAGACAGAGGTATCCTATCCTTGCCCACCCCTGTGTCCACGGAGGAACCTGTCCGTCTCCATATGAAGCGCAAGCGCAGGTTACACCATTTGGACAAGACTTTTCTTGGACCCCACTACGACCTTATTCCCGAGGAAGACCACTCTACCCCCTCTTCTTTTGAATTTCATGTTTTGGATACCAGTATACAGTATAGCGGTTCAGTTTTAATTCGTTCTGTAACTATCCCGATATTCGGTCAAGGAAATTTGTCCCCGTAACTCATAAATTAAGGAAAGAATCCTGTTGGCGAAAATGGCCTTTCAAAATAAGAAGAATGTGCTGCTCAATGAGCACCTCCACTTGAAGATAAGGAAGTCATTTCTTAAGACATTTGTTTGGAGTGTGTTGACATATGGTTGTGAAACATGGACACTTTGGAAAAGAGAGGAAACAAAACTTGAGGCAGCTGAGATATGGTTTTGGAGACGAATGTCCTGAGCAAGCTGGATAGAAAGAAGGTGAAATGAGCTTGTTCTGAACCAAATTCAGGATAATCGATGGCTGTTGAACTCCATCAAGAAAAGGAAAGCAACATTCATGGCACACATACTCAGACATGACACTATCCTCCAGGTAATATTTGAAGGAAACATTTTGCGAAGAAAACGAAGGAGACGACCAAGACAATCGTATCTCAAGAACATTGTCCAGGAAATGGAATGTGACTCGTATGTCCGTATGAAGAGAACTGCTGAAGACCGTAAAAATGGCTGCAACGACAAGGCTTTTAGCCTTTAGAAGCTGATGATAATCTTCATTAGGCTTAACGTCTGGACATTAGCGTGCATATATGTTATTAAGATACTTAACGAGTAGAGAGTGTCAGAGAAATGGGTTAGTAGGTCAGAAACATCCAAAACACTAAAGAAATTTGGTCGGAACAATTTTAAACTACTGTGTTTATCCAGTTAAATCAAAAGCCGTAGGGAAATCATACCAATCTCATGTTAACTTTGAAAGAAAGATAAAGCTAAGGGATAGTTATGACTAGAGACGGGAATTTGCCTATTTGCCTATTTTATTCCTGTGTTTAGAAACGTAGGCTTTCGAGATATAAATCCGTTTTAGGTTCTTTTAGGCTAGAATTCGTTGGTTTTATTGTGCCTATAAATGCCTATTTCAAGGGTTTGTGCCTATTTGTAGTATAATTGCCTAGTTGATGCCTTTTGACTGTATTTTAAAGTGCATTATATTGCAGCTGGTGTGCTCGACAGAATTATGTTCTCATTTCTCAATATGTGTTTACCCCTCGAACAAGAATGGGAATTCTCGAAAGTCACCAGAAATAGCGCCTGGGATCTCGATATTAAGCCTCCAAACTTCACAACCCTTCGTTTTGTATTTCGCTTTTCTTTATACTGAAAATTTACCCGTTAGTATGTGTGTGAATTAATATAATAAACTTTATGCTGATTGAATAACAAAAGAACTAACTTAGTGCCATGTTTTCGCGTTTTTTCAATCTCAATATTAAGCCTCCAAAGTTAAAAACCATTCGTTTCAGGTATCGTCCCCTTCAAAAGCCGCGTTAGGTTGGCGCTGGAACCTAACAGTGAATTAATATACAGTATATCTTGTACGCGTCTGAGTGTTGAATGAGCAGGCAGTTAAAAGCAGCCAGGAGGGATGCGATCCAGCTGGCAGTTAATATGCCGCGGCGATCACAGTGCGTTGGTGCTGTAACCTATCATGTGTTGAATGGACAGGCAGTTTAAAGCAGCCAGGAAGGTTGCGATCCAGCTGGGAGTGAAAATGCAGCCGCGATCAGTGCGTTGGTGCTGTAACCTATCTTGTGTTGAATGGACAGGCAGTTTAAAGCAGCCAGGAGGGATGCGGTCCAGCTGGGAGTGAAAATGCAGCGGTGATCAGTGCGTTGCTGCTGTAACCTATCTTGTGTTGAATGGACAGACAGTTTAAAGCAGCTTGGAGGCATGCGATCTAGCTGGCAGTAGGTGTAGCATGGCCTCTTACCAAGATATATGGAAACTTGGTGGTCCCGTCTCGAGCTACTGTTGCTATCGAGATGGCCGGCCTTGCTATTACTTCCATCAGTTTATTTTCTGCTTTTATTATCCTTTGGTTGAGTGCAAAAAGGCCGAAATCAGAAGAATGAGAAAGACTGTCGAAAATTCATGTAGCCAGCCTTTCCTTCTGGGTCTTAAACTATGTGTATGCAAAATTTGGTTGAGATTGGTGGAACGGTGTAGATTTGTATACGGAACAAATCCACCCACCCACTCACCCACATACATACATACATACATACATACATACATACATACAGAATTTCACTTTTATATATAAGATAAGTATGTTATTAAAATATAAGTTGCTTATTGTTAATTCTTTTTATAGTAATTAAATATGTTATTAAATTACAAGAATTTTTTTCAAGCCTATTTTGTTGTTTATTTTACACGTTAGTGCCTATTTACATGCCTATTTTGGCTATTTTAAGAGCCTATATGCCTGCCTATTTTAACTGTTTTTAGTGCCTATAATTCTCGTCTCTAGATGACATTACAGTAATGTATTTTGAGGAATTCAAAATGAAGGCACACCAAGGATTGTGCGACAGCTTGGATCTGGCCTTCTGTGGCCTTCTTTAATTTCCGGCCAATCCGCTGAGGAAATGTTGGAGATGAAATATGTTCCGGTTTTCAACATCTATTTTTTGTTCGACTTCTTCCCTCTCTACCGTGCCCACTGTTCTTACAGCTCTCGGTTAGCGACTTAAAGGAAACTGCTGATGCGAGACAAAATGCCCTCATTCTTCTTTCTTTTACAAGGAGAGATGAGCAAGCCCTGAAGATATTAATTTGTATTCCTTTGAAGAGCACCCACACTGATGCCCGTCTACAAAGCTACTGTGCTGGCGTTGGATATTCATTATTGATAGCGATAGCCGCTGGGAATGCGAGAGACCAGTACTAGTTATTTCTACTCTAGAGAACCCCACCCTTTTCCATAACGAGAAATTACTTAAAATGCAAGGTTTGTCCGTATGTTTTTAAAATTTTCTCGCAGTTTCGCAGTTTTTTTTACGAGCTTCAAATTTCTTCATGATGAATGCGAGTAATATGTTTCTTCTTGTCTATCTGTTTGCATGTTTTTAACTGATAATGGCTGGGTGGATTCGAGTGATATTTGATGCATGTATTCATCACAGCAGTAGTCCATAGCCTTGCTATACCTAGTTATTCATTGTGCCAGTCCCTAAAAAAGGGACTTTATGAGAGTAAGTCACTTGAAAAATAACGACATTTTATCACAGATGGTTCGGGAAAGTTCATTGTGGGCGTCAAGAGGCGAGAAATGAAAGCACCATTAATGAGATGTTTTCAGAAAGATAATATATTCGTCCTATGAAAAGAATGAACTATTATTCGGCCACATCCATGATAACACACTTGCTATGTTTCTCTCAGAAAAAAAAAATCCCTCTGCCTGGAACTCGGAGGGGGTTGATCACTTGAGCGAATCTGGGTACGATTTCTAGTGAATTTTATCCTATCCAGAGTTACTGAGAGCACATGATCTCAAGGTTCACAATCCACATCGGTACACACAAATCCCGAGCCCTGTAAAACTTCAGATTATTTTAAAGGAAATTTGCTCTCACGGCACATTAATTAAACGATAGCTATTAATTTAGGTTTTTTGACGATAATCAATTTCAATTGCAAATTTATTATGTAGTTTTTCTTACCCAATATAAACATTAATAATCAATTTCAATTACAAATTTAATATAAAGGTTTTCTTACCCAACACAAACACAAAAATAATCAATTTCAATTACAAATTTATTATATAGTTTTTCTTATCCAACGCAAACATAAATAATCAATTTCAATTACAAATTTATTATATAGTTTTTCTTATCAAACACAAACACAAAAATAATCAATTTCAATTACAAATTTATTATATAGTTTTTCTTATCAAACACAAACACAAAAATAATCAATTTCAATTACAATTTTATTATATAGTTTTTCCTACCCAACACAATCACAAAAATAATCAATTTCAATTACAAATTTATTATATAGTTTTTCTTATCAAACACAAACAAAAATAATCAATTTCAATTACAAATTTATTATATAGTTTTTCTTATCAAACACAAACAAAAATAATCAATTTCACTTACAAATTTATTATATAGTTTTTCTTACCCAACACAAACATAAATAATCAATTTCAATTGCAAATTTATTATATAGTTTTTCTTATCAAACACAAACACAAAAATAATCAATTTCAATTACAATTTTATTATATAGTTTTTCCTACCCAACACAAACACAAAAATAATCAATTTCAATTACAAATTTATTTTATAGTTTTTCTTATCAAACATAAACAAAAATAATCAATTTCAATTACAAATTTATTATATAGTTTTTCTTACCCAACACAAACACAAAAATAATCAATTTCAATTACAAATTTATTATATAGTTTTCCTTATCAAACACAAACAAAAAAAATTTCAATCACAAATTTATTATATAGTTTTTCTTACCCAACACAAACACAAAAATTATCAATTTCAATTACAAATTTACTATATAGTTTTGTTTATCCAACACAAACATAAATAATCAATTTCAATTACAAATTTATTATATAGTTTTTCTTATCCAACATAAACATAAATAATCAATTTCACTTACAAATGTATTATATAGTTTTTCTTATCCAACACGAACATAAATAATCAATTTCAATTACAAATTTATTATACAGTTTTTCTTACCCAACATTCATATTAGAACATAGTTATTCAACAATCTTCTATTTTTATTACTGACTGAAGAAGACCTCAACGTTGGCCGAAACATGTATCAACATTAATACTTAAAGTAGATATGTTTCAAAGAGTAGGTTATTGATTGGCGTATTCTTTAACATCTTATAAACCATGGAAAATCACTTCCAGGATGACTGAAGTAGAAATAGAACCCACCTCTTCCCTGTTTCACCTCACGTGGCTGAGTGTACTCCAGTCCTCATACCAGGTTTTTTTTTTTTTTGGCAAAGCCGGGAATTAAAATTAGGACCTCCGGGGTGACAGCCAAGAATGCTAGCCCCTACACCACTAGGGGAAAATAGCTATAACACTTTCTATACTTGGTGAAGCTTAAGAACTGGGTGATTGAGACATCTTCATCATCCTCATCACGACATGGGCTTTAACTCTCCAGAGTCCACTCACTATAATTTTCTTGTAAATGCCCAATAACTGTTATCTAGTATATAACTGAATTGCAATCATTTTATAGCTAGTTGTGAAATTTAACCTATCCGCGAAAACAAATCACACCCACAAAACGCCTCCTTTCAAATCCCCCAAACTAGACCCCGTGGCGCTACAACCCATGAAGGGCCTTGGCCTACCAAGTGACAGTTGCCCAGCCATTTGACCTGTGGATTGTGGGGTAACACTTTGTGAGTGCGTCTGGTCCCCTCAGCCGTTAATGTTAGTCTCCGTGACCGGGGCGCTGCCTAACTGTCAGACAGCCACTCAATTATCCTCACAAGGTTGAGAGCATCACGTTCCAGCCCGCAAGTGAGTTTCTAAAATCTCTGACGGAGCCATCGAACCCAGGGCCTCCGAGTGAGAGGCAGGTGATCTTCCCCAACACCACGGAGCTAATCCTCACAAATTACAAATACACTACTACAAATACACAATTATGCAGGTTATCAGACAAATTCCAAATGCATACTTACATAAATCCATGTGAAATGATTAATCTCATAT
The DNA here is from genome assembly GCA_946902985.2 of Meconema thalassinum. Lineage (NCBI taxonomy): Eukaryota > Metazoa > Arthropoda > Insecta > Orthoptera > Tettigoniidae > Meconema > Meconema thalassinum. The sequence goes on from OX336390.1 coordinate 275,915,385, forward strand.
AATTTGTTTCAGGGTTAGGGCGTAATATCCAATACAATTGGTCACGATCGTGTTGACCCACTGAAAAGCATAAATTTCGTTTAATAAGGCAACCCTAAAAGAATGGCTTCCAACACGATAATTAGCTAATTACTTATGACAAATCCTAGAAGGCAGTGCTTTTTCGCCTAACACCCTGTATGACAAAAAGCTGACAGCGGTAGCTGCGCTCGCTGGCACTAGGCCTTTGGGCCAAGCTCTCTGCCGACTCGGTAGACGTAGGTTGGAGCCTCACCATCGGCCTTCCTTGAAATGGTTTTCCGTGGTTTCCCAATTTCAACTCCAGTCAAATGCTGGGACGGTACTTTCTGACAGACCACGGCAGCTTCCTCCCATCTTCTTGCGCAGTTTCAATCATCTTCATTCATTTAATCTCCCAGTAAGTCCCCTCATGAGGTTGGCATCAGGAAGGGCATCCGACCGTAAAACCACCCGCCACATAGTCGTTCATCGCATCTCATCCCTGACCCCGTTGTAGAAGCGGGAATAATATGCGGTAGAGATACTTACCCTGCATAACACAAATAATATATTTTGTTTACAGTGTAGTGAACTCCAGCATGACGACAAGTAATGTATTTAGGTGACGTGCGGAACGAGCTCCCACAACTCCCTAACTCAATACTGCCAGGCACCTGCGGTTTCCCTCCCTTCACGAGACCCATTGCCAAATCCAATTGACCCAATTTACTTAATAATATTTCTTTTTCTGCTCACCAAAGATGGGAAAGTCGAACGTACTTTATGTTTACTCACTTTACAGAGCGTTTATTTTAAAACTGTTTGATCTAATATTCCCAGTGAAACTGTAGTCGATCACGACTGCGGTTGAGAGTTGTTGTAACTACAGAGATCGGTGGTTCGAATGCCGGAGCTGACAGTGTCTCTCCTGAGTGAGATTTAACACACTATCTCCAGACAAATGAAACCGTATTCATGTTGCGGGTGACCTACGCTAGTCCCTACCCGAAAAATTACAGTTACATGCACTACAGTACAACAGCCACAACAAAAACGCACGTTATCAGGTAAATAAAAAGACATGGGGTTGATAACCAAAATGTCCCTAGCCCCTTAAACGCATTACGTTACAGGTTCTTCTTTGTTAACCTCGGAGTGGCTGTGCTGCATGGTGTTGCGTGTAGGCTATATATTTCATCTAAGCTAGATTAAATTACTAACACGGTTAATTTTTGTGTTTTGGATCGATGTTTGAAAATAATTTGTCAAGTTTGTTTGAATACATCTTAGATTCATTCATCAGCATGGCATTATTAAGTAAGTTATCAAGAAATGAATATGTACTGTACGTGGACGGTGATATCGCTCATTTGCTGCAACAGTGACATAACTCAAAATGTGATGTTTGTGGAAAACTGCATTTAAATATTTAATGGCGGTTACTAAACTGTAGCCTAATTAAATAATGTCAAGAGTTTGAAGCCATATTGAATTGTGGATTTATTACTTTGCTTCAGATGAATGTAATGATACTAACACAACTAAGAAGTATCTGTGTTCTTGGTGTAATTACAATATATTCGCAAACTCTCACAACGAATTTTGTAGTCTCACGTTGCCAAGAGAAGTGATGGAGTAGTGTCGATTTAATCAATTGATACAGAATAATTTCAAGTACAATACTGAGGTTAAAGCTGAAAAAGTTGCATTAAACAAGCGATATAGTCAATTTCCAAGAATTTTTTTTTTATCGTCTGGTATTTTCCTTCAGAGGTGTTTTTCTTTTCAGAAAATATGTGGTTTACATAAGCTAGAAAGCGATTTTTGCAAAACATTAAAGTAGATTTATGAGATCTACACGGGACAAAAGTTGTTAGTCTGTCTGTGTGTGTGTGTGTGTGAGTGTGTATAATTTTTTATTTTAAAAATTTTGTAACTGCCTATTGTGTGTTGTTTGATAATTTTATTTGAACTAAAGAACACAACGATTCCACAAAGTACAGTACCTGTACTCTATCTGTTGGTGCTAGTTCAGGATATTAATACCTTTATTGCAACCAAATAGCAATCGAAAATAAAGAATGAACATGTACACTAAAATTGCACTCTGACGATTTGAATTGCCTAGTCTTTGATTGATTGTTTTCAATTACTACAGAGCTCTAAGTGGTAGCGTTCACATGCTTGTCCACATAGTTGGCATACAAACGTCACTGTAGGATCATGGAAAGATCAGCTAATACAATGAAGGTGGTGAAAACCATGGACAGCCAGACGTGTAAACACAAAGTTGGATGTTGCCCACGTCCGGTAGATCATGTCTCCGGTTCCATACAATTCTTGAGGTACAGTATGTCTTCTCTTTCTTTGTTCAATGATGTTAGTGGTTTTTCCGAAGCTCTGGTGTTTGGTAGAGTTTCTAAGGTCTTGAACCAAGAAATGATTCTATTATACTCCTTGATAAACACAAACTATACCCATACATTTACGAGAAGGTAGGCTATATGTTCTTTACTGAACGTTTTGTAATATTTTCTACACTAAATAGCCACTCCCATTTAAATGTCAAACATTCGGAAGCATCATTACTTTACATCCAGTAAATTGTATGTTCTCGTTTAGCCCCCCTTGTTTTTCGATTTGCCAGACTAGTTGGTAAGAAGAAGCGAAAAGAGCGTGAGGAATTCTCTGGATGAAAACACTCCAAACGCTGATATCCACTTAAGCAAGTGTAGGATGTTTGTAATTTGTCACCGTTAGGCGTTGAGTTTTACAGTAATCGATTTGTACAGTAACAAAACAATGAACCAAATTGCAGATCTTGACCCTGCATTGTTCCTCATGAGGTTAGGTCACCAACAAGTGCATCAAAGAAAAAACGTAATTAATTAGGAAAGCCTTGTGAAAGTGTTCATGTAGGTCTAAATAATGTTGTATCTGGTTGTGTTTAGTTGAGTTGAGTGGTCTTTCCAAATTTCTAAACTAGAGGGTATGAGTGCAAAGGGACAGAACAGGTTAATCACAAACATGAATAATTGCTCTTCTGTAAAAATGCAGTTTTAGAAATACATATTTTACTATCTCCGTAACCATTTATAGTGGACCAATAAAATCTGGCACACTATTTTAGTGTATTGACCTTAAAAGTAGGAGGCGATCATGAATGGAGCTCCTTATTTATAAGAAAATAGGCGATTTAATATTCAAAATGTTTTATGACAATTTGATTAATAATGTTTGTACATTTCCCATAAAAACTATTTTCACAAATGTTATGATTGTAGTTGAAATGCATTAGATTTCAATGCTCTTCCTGTTCCCCAAGAAGTTCTTCGGCGTTGTCAAATGTTTCGGCACCTATGACGAAGTGAAAAGTGGTAGATGGGGGATAGCTTCCCTCGCTGGCAATAAACTTGTATAAGTAGCTTGTCATACACTACGAAAAATGTTAAAATAAATACGGAAATGATGTGAAAAAAAAAATACGAGCCTTACAGCAGTCGCATATGATGTTTAACATCTGACATGTTATCCTACTATGAAATTGAGATTAGTCAATTTTTTCGGCTGTACTCCTCCAGTTTTAAATTTTTCTCACGTTTCTTTTGTCGATAATTTCGCATATATTCTGCTCTGGATTTACCCATCTCTGCAAATCACAAATCATGAAAAGAAGGGGCGTCACCCCGAGTCCTACAACACCTCATACAGCATTATTGGTACGCGAAATATTAAAAAGCCAATGACCCTTTAGTTTTGGGTCCTGTGGTTAAATTAAGCGGGGGATAGAAAAACGGGGAGAGTCACCCCGTCTCCTAAGACACCTCATACAAGTCCCTAGCATAATTGGTTCGCGAGATATTAAAAAGCCGATGACCTATTAGTTTTGTTGGGAGCGCAAATCCCTTCCTAACAGTGACCTCTGTTGGTCATTCAAATAACTACTTGTAAACCTCTAGTGCCAAATCCTGACCGGTGCGCAAGTAAACCGTATGCGATATACATTCCACAGCAAAAGTATGAAGATTTCAATAATAAATCATAATTGTTTTCAGCGAATATGATATAATGAATATTTTCAGACCAAAGATCGACAACTTGAAGATGATTTATTGTGGGAATATCTTAAATGGGGCCTCTAAACCTTGAAGTAAACCGTATGCGATGTTTCCTCTTACACATTTCCGTCCCATTTCCGTGGCGGACAGTACCTCGAATGCTTACATTAAATAAGAATACAGCAAAAGTAAGATGATTTAAAAAATCATAATTGTTTTCAGCAAATATGATATAATTAATATGTTCACACCAAAGAACGACAACTTGAAGATGATTTATTGTAGGAATATCTTTAATGGGGCCTCCAAACCTTGAAGTAAACCGTATGCGATGTTTCCTCTTACACATTTCCATCCCATTTCCGTCCTTTTTCCAAAATCACTCCCACAAAATATATCCAGCAACCGAGTGGAAAGAAGATGTTACACATTAACAAGAAGTTCCATGACGAATTAAAGAGCCTACTTTTCTCGAAATGTAAGATTCATTCCAATAATTAATTTATGTGGACCTAATTAGAATAATGACGAAATTGAGTTGGTAATATAGAAATTTCTAATTATTTCGAAATATAACTGGCATAATGCAGCCTAATAGAGCACTAGAGTTGGCAGCCCTGGTGACTGAATATACTGTTAGTTCCATCTCTTAAGGTACAGACTACAACATTTGTTTGAAGTCCAATGGATAGCATGGACGTTGCATGTAGTTAGACATTGGACCTATCAGCGCGCGTAAAATCATGTTGGCAACAGTGTCTTGCTTGTGTTGGTCAGAAGTAATCTGAACTATTATGATCTATTGTTGTGCCAATTTTGGATGAAATCCATTTATTTGTATAGAAGTTACATGTATTTTATAATTGGACCAATCAGCAGGCTAAGAAATATGTTGGAAACACTGACGTATATTAGTTACTCCAAATTAATCTAGAATGTAAGGTACCATACGTGTGTAAAGTTTAGAGCTGTTGGCTTGAATACTTTCTGATATAACTTATTGATATTAGGGTAAACAAGTAGTTTCTTGAAGAACTATACAGCCTATTTTCATATATCCTGCTCATGTTAATTGCCTCTATCAACATACAAAATTTCAGTTAAATTGCTGTAACAGATTCGTAGATATTGGGAACCGTCTAAATATTTCAGATGGACGCCAGGTTGGATTTTTATTTTTGTACTTTTACATTAAGATTATTGTGTACGTGAGGTATTCAAACTTCAATCGCATGATTAGAACACAAGAAGTAAAAACGAGATTTTAAAATTACACACAGCAGCCATCTTGTGATTATGAAAAAATGAAAATCCACAGCCTGCTTCCAGTCTCCGACCGGGTCAGGAATGGAATGAATGAAGCCCCTATCTAGCGGCGAGGATATGGACAGTGCCGGATGCCGAGGCCTGACGCACTCCTCTGGGGCAATGATTAAATGAATGACAGATGAAATGAAGTGATAGTGGAGGGTGTTGCTGGAATGAAATTTTGACAGGAAAAACCGGAGTACCCGGAGAAAAACCTGTCTGCCTCCGTTCTGTCCAGCACAGATCTCACATGGAGTGACCGGGATTTGAACCACGGATTCAGCGGTGAGAGGCCGGCGTGCTGCCGCCTAAGCCACGATTATGCAAACAATTGAAATAAATTAGATGCCAGTGGATCAATATTTGTATAAGCATTTAACGTGCAATGTTTCACGGCACTCGGATAGTTAATTCGCGAGAAACGTCCATTTAAATATTTATACTTCGCGTCGCCACCATGTTGGATTTGTGCTCACCAGGTTACTGAAAGTCCTATAGGTGAACATATGTTCATAGTCTCTATGAACATAAAAAATTTCAGTTTGGTTGCTGTAAAAGATTCATAGATATTGAGAACCGTCTAAATATTTCGGAAGCTCGCCATTTAGGATTGTTATATGTATAGGCCATAGAGTTATGTACCATTCAAGGACAATTATTGCCTAGGTTCATTATTCAAACTTTCACTTCGATCGCATGATTACGACACAAGAAATAAAAACTTAATTTTAAAATTTCGCACAGCCGCCATCTTGAGGTTATGTAAACAATTGAATTAAATTAGATGGCAGTGCATTACAATCTGCAAAATCATTTACTGTACCACATATCACTGCGCTCAGAGAGATAAATCACGAGAAAATTCTATTAAAATATTTCAAATTCGCTTGGTCGCCATGTTCGTTTTGTACTTTACAGGTTTACGAAATATGCATAGATAAACTTGTATCAGTACCCTTTATCACCGTACAAAATTGCAGGGTGATATCTGTAATAGTTTCGGAGATATAGAATGTCAGTGAAATATTTCGCACAGCCGCCATTTTGAGGTTATGTAAACAATTGAACTAAATTTGACTCCAGTGCATTACAATGTGTATAAACAATTGCTGTACCAAATTTCATTACGCTTGGATAGTTAAATCGTGAGAAAAGCCTATTTAAAAGTCTCAAATTCGCTTGGCCGCCATGTTAGTTTTGTAGCCACCAGGTTTTTGAAAGTCTCATAGGTGAACTTCTAGTAGTGCCCTTTATCACCGTGCACAATTTCAGGGCGATATCGGTAATAGTTTCGGAGATATTGAATGCTAGTGAAATATTTCGCACAGCCGCCATGTTGGATTGGTGAGACGTAACAAAATTTGAAGGTCACGGTCGAGGTCGCCGGGAATAGCGCTATGAACTCACTGAGTTTCATTGAAATCACTCCAGCCGTTTAGATTTTATTAGGGACACACACACACACACACACCTCACACACACACGCGCACACACACACACACGCACACACACACGGACAAAAGGTGATCTCATAAGCCTATTTTTTCAAAATTGAAAATAGGCTAAAAAATAGAGGCAGCATTTGTTAATTTGGCAGCCCTGGTTGCTCTTAAAATACGCATAGTCATATCTGTTATAGTACACATAGCACATATGAAATTTGGTCGAAATCCAATTCATTAGTATAGAAGTTACATGTATTTACAATTGGTCCTATCAGCAGGCTTAGAATCACGTTGGTAGTACTGAGGTCCATTAGTTACTCCAAATTAATCTAGAATGGCAGGTACTATATGTGTGCATATATTAAAGCTGTCGCATGCATTCTTTCTGATATATTGGTATTTGGATAAAAACAATAGAGAGTGCATTTATTAACAGTTGGCAGCCCTGGTGGCTCTTAAGATTACGCTCAGTCATATCTGTCTATCTACATATAGTACATACGAATTTGGTTGAAATCCAATTGATAGTGTAGACGTTATATGCATTTAAAAATGGACCTATCAGCAGGCTTAGAATCATTTTGGCAACAGTCATGTATGGCCTCCTGGAAATTAAACTGAAATATTATTATCATCTATTGTACGCTTTTAGCAAGAAATATGCCAATCACAGTATACCAGCGTAGCTCAATTCGGAATTTTCGGGGCAGCGGTAAGTTCCCCCACTCTGTGACTCACATATTTTGGATTAATTAGAGGATACACTTGCAAAAATAACAACAAAATCAACTCCTATTTTTACACATTTAATTAATAAAATTAATGGCGCTACAAACACTTTAACAATTTAATTACTGACCCATAATCATCTACTTGTTCCAAATGAACAAGGAATCACAAATATAATAAAACAAATATTGTAATTAAACATATGGTTTCCACATAAACCAACAATTCCTACTTAGTCTTACTTCCATAAAGCATCAACTGTAAGCTTTATATAACTCCGAGCTCTTTTGGCTCCATGTTTTACATAATAATGGTGTCATTCTTGTACACCTCAAATACTACTTTCATATTTTCTTGATCCTCAAAAACAAATGTATAATTACATTTAAAAATTTATGTTAATTATCTAACTCAATATTTTGGGCATGTTCACACATTCAGCGGTTATCATCTCTCTTTATTTTCACAAATATATTAAGGTAATCAGGAAATCAATTGTGTACTCCAGAGCGTGAAGATACTTGACACAGTCAAAAACTATAGTTACTCCCGAAACTTAGTTGCCTTCAATTAACTCGTGGAATCCTACTTCCGTACATCATTACAATAGGGATTGTTATTTATCTCTTATGTCTTATAAGACCATTATCACATAAGAAACTACGATCTGAACAGGCAAACGAAAATATCAGTCTACAAGGACCTCGGTTCGACTCCCGGGTCGTTAACAACTTTAAACACTCACGGTGTCTTTACTACATCTTACGAGACGGTACGGCCCCCCTTACTCTAAGAGAGCCAGGCCATTAACTCGGGCGCGATTTATGACACGGAGGGTGACGGGCGACTCTCTGTCCAACCCACGTTAGCAGCTCCTTTCCAAGGCTTTCAAAACAAACCTTCACATTATACTCAGTCCTGGGGAGAGACCGGGCCTTTTACTGTACTGTATCCATTCAAACAAATATTCTTTGGTTCATAGACCACTTTCGTAACCTTGGCATTTATTAATTATGAGAGGGTCCTCATTGATTGGGGAAGATTAATACACATTCGACGACGAAGAATTAAGGGGCTTTTATCATAAGAGGATTCTGAGTTCGAATCTCTTCACATGCCTCGGGAACCATTCCCTTATAAAGGACTTATACAAGACGCGATTTAAAGTCGGCCGTGGCCTACATGACATACGCTCAATAATATCATACATTAGCTCCCTTTAATACATACACAATGCCTCGTGATACTACGTCACAAATAGAGGACTTATACAATTATCAATTCACTGCAATCAACTACCCTCCATAAGTAATTTGCCAAGTATTTTAACTTCTACGCTTTCCTAGCGTGACATTTTAATATTATTTGCGCTCCTTTGCGCTATGCATTATTTTAAGCCGAAATGTCTTCCCAAGAACTGATAAATCTCATTAGTAACAATTCATATTATTTTTAATTCTTATATTAATCTTTTCCGTTGCCGATAAATCGCTCCCTTTTAAAACATTCCCTTGAACATCATATCTTACACATACATTAAGGCTTTAACGCTCTTATGTTCACATCAATTTATTTGAGCTTAATTTAATATTTCCATACTTAGTTATTAGTATTATCTTCAATCTTTACACAAGCTCAAAAGCTATTTCTTTCATATCTCAACTTTACTTTATTTAAATATCTTTCATGATAATTACTGATATTTCGCTTGCTCTTATGACATTTGTTAAATACATTAACATTTGTATTCACATATATCCTCTACGGGATTTATTCTTTACATAATTATTTATAATTTCTCAAATTTCTATTATTGTTCAGACCGCGTTCTTGTTTATTCAGTATTTATTTCTTAAAACACATCCCTTTTACTCAAAAACTCCGGTGGATTTGTACACAACCATTTCCTGAAACCAAAATAGAATGAAATTCAGTACTCACATGTTTTTAAGATCGTCCCATGATCTTTATTCTTGTGCGGTGTTTCATTTTGGACCCACTTTGAACTTTTACTCCATATTAAAGGAATTCATCTTATGTACAAACACTTCTTGACATATATTTAAGACACTTAACATTGACGACATTTTTATACACTGATGTGTCCCTTTAGAACACATAATAAACACAAAAAAAATATTAATCTAACACACAATCTTGATAAATTTACACTTCACAATTCTTGATCACTAGGCCGTATTTCTGAGCCTATCACACGTGACCTCTTAATTTCCCGTTTCCAAGGGTGAAATTTATTCAATGTCGGCTTCCTATCCTGCAGAATACGAAAGTCTCGAAACATCTACTGTTCCCTGGAATCCAAATTCTTCTACTCCTATCCTGGATGACCGGCTATTTATCTAGCTTGAACGGCTTCTTTGTAGATCTGTTTATCAATCCTAGCGAAAGTCTATTCGGATCGAGGTCTCCTCGATAACCTCTCGATGACCTATGGATTTAGTTTATAGCAGCTAGTACTTCTCGAGTCTAGTACTTTTAGAATAGTTCGCCTGCTTTCTGGAGATAATGTTTATATTCTCCGTGCTTCTTTATTTAATCGGTTCTAGCACTCCTACGTTTCTGAAATACGTTCCGAACCTTATTCTGTTCTTCCCCTTTTGGGTTCTTTAATTTAGATAACAGTTTATCTTTCTGGTACGGTACTTCCGTACGTTATGATATATTCGTTCGTCTATTTAACGACCTATCGCCTTTAAGTCCGACGTTCGCAGCCTGCTCTGACTTTATCTTACGAACTTTCACTATAACTTGTATACAGTCGGGCCTAAATCCTGTAACTAGGATTTTCCTAATATTTCAATACGGCGATACTTTAAATTTCTTCTTTACCACTCCTTATGGAGGCAAGCCAGTTGTTAATACTGCGACGCCTATGGCTATCGGATATTACTTCTGCGGTGTAACACAGCGTTTCTCCCCTCAAGGAGTACTAGTAACTGTGTTCGATGTGACGCAGAGTTACGCCCCACATGGCTGTCTGGATACTGATGTGCTGTGATGTAGTCTTACGCCCCTCACGGACTGTCGGAATAACTGCATGCGTAGTAACGCCCTCACGGGTTGTCAGAATAACTGCATGATTGGCTTGGTGAAGCCCGAAGCTTTATACTATTTCACTACAAAAAGATAAGACTCTAGTCCTTTCTGTGGCCAATTTCTAAAATAATGGTGGCACAAATATAAAAATTATACCTTCCGAAAGCTCGTCTTCTCAATGTCAAATAATCTCATTGCCCCTAAGAATCGATCGTGCAATTCGGAGATATTAATTAATTTCTCGTCCTCAATTGTGTGGGTGTTGCATTTCTTTTGCTTTCTCCCCTCCACACAGGCCTTGGTAATTCCCCGATGACGTCGTCTTGCGTTTGCAGTTTTCTCCTGCGCAATTATTAAATGGTTTCTCTTTACTAAAAAATCTCTCATTCGAAATGATTCACTGTACTGTACTTGTTTACTCATTATTATACTTGTAAACGGGTTAAATTTAATTATTCCTCTTCTGGCGCATAAGCGGTGTTGTCAATTTCCAGCAACGTAAGGTCGATTTCCGAGTCAGGCTTCCTTGTTTAATCCTGGGAAATTTCCACTCGGTTATTTATACTCATGACTCGCTCCCTTCTGAATGTCAAGAGGGATGATCTCATCTCACGAACACCTGGTCCTCGCCTCTTGCACCATATTAGGCTAGCATCTTAGCTGGATCTTTCTTTAAGTTACATTAGAAACTATTCGTTTCTTTCATTTTTTTCCCAAATACATGGATTTGCCCTCATTGGACCCTATGGCACATGGGTTCATCTCTCCCCTCCTTAGGTAAATAAATTTTCGAAAAATTTTGAGGAAATTTATTTCAATTAATCATATCTGTCTTTATTCGTCGAAGCCATCATAACAATGTCCGTACCTTCCGTTGTTTTTACTTCTTTAAAGTCGTATCCGGTAATTGTGTAGGTCGGGTATGCTCTGTCCCTACCCTTTCTTTCTTTCTTTACTTGTCTGGACTTTAAGTCCCCATAACCTCATTCTTCCTTACGGGTTTGGTCTATCCCTACCCGTTTCCTTATTTCATCATTTTCCTTTCTTAAATTGGAATTTTCTTCTTCAATAAATTCAATTATTTCTTTAATTTCCCAATACAATTTCTCCAATTCGCATTCGCACTCGAATGCTTGAGCTCTGTTTTCTATTTCTTCCTTATTCTTGTTTATGTCAAAAGCGGATTCATCTCTACATGTTTCCATAACCAGGGCTTGTTCTTTTACTTCATCGAAATCTTCGGGAGGGTGATATAATTTCAAATTTGCTGAATTCATGGTCACTTCGTGATCCGTTTCACAGTGCCGAATTCTATATGCGTTATTCCTCAAATCTCTGATTATTTGATACGGTCCGTGGTACATTTTCTGGAACTTCTTGTACACACGGTTCCCTGGATCCGAAATGGCGGGTCCTTTTACTAACACCATTTCTCCTGCTAATAATGGTCGATGATACCTCTTATGCCTATTTCTTCTCTGCCTCCTGTCGGCTTGAGCTTTTAGATGCTCAAAGGCTCTTCTAATGCGTACATCTCTTCCAGGCTGAGCGTCTGCTGGCCTAGGAATTACCAGACTCCAAGGTCTTTCTGGTTGCTCATTCCGATGTAACGTTATGGGTATCTCTCCTGTGGATTCATGGATTGTATTATTTATACAAAATTCGATAATATCCAAGATATCTATCCACTTCCAATTTTCTTCGGCACAGTATATTCTACAGTACTTGGCCGTCTCTCTCATCACTCTTTCTACAGGATTTGCCTCAGGATGGCGAATACTTGACAAAATCTGACGTATTCCAAGTCTTTCTAATTCTCGTCTGAATTCTACACTGGTGAAACAACTGCCGTGATCCGACAACAAATTCTCAGGTTTCCCCAGAATCGGTATCACTTTTTCTTTGAGTCGTTTTAACACCTGTTTGGTACTAGTCTTCTGTATGGGAGCAAGGACAACCATTTTAGTGAAGACATCCATAGCCACCATTATGTGTCGATTTCCCCTTCTTGCCTTTGGCAAAGGTCCAAAATTATCAATAGATATGATTTGGCCGGGCCTTTCGGGCAACAATGGTATAGGCTTCTGCCTCATCAGGAATGCATTAGGTTTGATCCTTTGACATAGATCACATGTCTTTAGCGTGTCCCTTACAGTTTCTCTCAGTCTCGGCCATACAAATGCTTCTTTCAGCATTGAGACTGTTTTGTCGACTCCCAATATGTCCGAACGATCTATGGGCTAACCATACTATTTTCCTCTGCAAAATTGCAGGTACAACAATCCTTAATTTTGTATGGTCAGAGTCTACAAACTTATATAACAATCCATTATAAAACGTGTAGTCTTGAGCTATCTTATTCGCTTCCGTGTACGCTGGTGTTCCTCTTATCAAGCTTCCCTCAAGGAAAGATATGAGCATGTTCATCCATGGATCCTCCCGTTGTCTTTGACTAATGCTTCTTAACTCATTAAGAGTACGCTGATCCCTGTCTTCCAAATCTATAGCCATTACTTCCTCTTCTATGGACTCTGGCTGTCTACTTAAGTAGTCTGGAACTATATTTTCTTTTCCTGGGCAGTACTCTATCTTGACATCAAATTGTTGAATGTATAAAGCCCAACGCATCAACCTTTGACTGGATAAATCAGTCTTCATCAAGAAGGTTAAGGCTTTATGATCCGTTCTTAGAATGACCTGAAACCCATATACGATCTTCCGCCAATATTGCAACGCGTGCAATATCGCTAACAGCTCGATTTCGCTGATCGTATAATTTTTCTCGTGTGGTTTCAGTCTCCTACTTGTGAAAGCTAGATAGTTTTTCTTATCAGGGTTTTCCGGGTTTTCCTGATATAGCATTGCCCCTATTCCAATCTGGGATGCGTCTGTTTGAATGATAAATCTCTGATTAAAATCAGGATATCCTAGCTTCACGTAATTTAAAAGCATCTCCTTGGCCTCTACGAATGCTTTTTCTGCTTCCTCCGTCCATTTCCACTTGCCCCCCTTCTTCAGAAGGTCCTGTAGTGGTGCAACAGTTTTGGTGTATGATGGACAATGTCCTGAGAAGAACCCAATCAATCCCAAAAACTGGCGAACGTTCTTCACCTTCAAAGGCCTTGGAAAATCCCTTATCGATTCCAATTTGCATGGATTTGGTTTAACACCATCCTTGTCAATCACATGCCCTAAAAATGTCACTTGCCTTTGACAAAAATTCGACTTCTTTAAATTTATTTTAAAACTTGCCCTTCTTAAGTCTTCCAATAATTTCTTCAAATTTTCTAAATGTTCCTCAATGTTCTCCGAGGTAAGCAAAATGTCATCCACGTATCGGATAGTGCAATCTTTCACTTCCTCTGACAGGTTTCGATCAAGCGCTCTTATTAATGCAGATCCTGCGGTCTTCAATCCAAACGGACATCTTCTAAAGCAATATGTTTGTTGGTCGAACTGAAATCCAGTCAACAAGCTGGTTTTCTCTTCCAGTTCGAGATGATGATACGAAGAAGTCATGTCAATATTTGTAAAAATCTTCTTGCCTTTGAACTTCCTCAGTATTTCTTTTATGGGTGGTGCCGAATCATTTTCTGGTATGATTTTTGCATTTAAATTTCTGGCATCTAAACACACCCTTACTGAGCCATCCGGTTTACTCACAATCACTAATGGACTAACATATGGTGTCGCCATCTTTTCTATAACACCTGCATTCATCATCTCCTGCAGTGTTTTCTTGGTTTGTGGGTAATGTTTTTCCGCAACCGGGTATGGTTTTTGTTTGAACGGTGCCCAATCATTGACTTGGAACGCGTATTTAAAATTTTCAATCTTCCCTGGCTTGGAATCAAATACGTCCCTATAATTCAATAATAATTTCTTTAACTGTTCCTTATTTTCGAGGTTGACTTTAACTTCCTCCACTTTTCCTGACAGGTTGGTCTCGAACTCAGTTTCCAAATTATCTTCGAGTTCTATGTTGAGGACTTCAAATATCCTTTCTATGTCCTTATAATCTTCCTCAATCACTTCTTCCATATGCCATACCTGTTCTCCTATTTTCGCATCCTGTTCCTGTAAGTTAATGTTTTGCTCATCCACATCCTCTCTTTGAACTCTAATGCAGTTTTGCGCTAGGTCTATGATGACCTTGTTCTCACGGATAAAATCAATACCTAATATGACATTATACGGTAATTGATTTACCAGCAAAAAGCACTGCGAAATTTCAGCGTTACCCATGATCAGATCAATGTATACCTGAAATTTACATGTTAAAGATTTTTCAGGGATAATCCCCTTAATCTTTACACTTGATGTGGGAATCTTTAATACTCGGCCCCTTGTTTCCAGTTCATTTAGAAGGGTTTGTGTAATTAGACTTATTGTGGATCCGGTATCAATCAATGCTCTGACCAGTAATCCTTCTATCCTAAGCATAATTATAGGTAATTCTCTTTTAACAGGTGGGATTCCTTCCACATCCTCGTTAATTAGCTCATCTGGTCTGGCTATCCAATTCACAATTTCTACCTCCTCCCAGCTCCTGGTATGTTTCCACTTTTGACAATTTAAATTTGGAGTTTTTTTTATCCTGAGGGCTCCCTTTTCCCTCATTCTTTAACTGAGCTTGTAGTTCCAAGCTTTGAGCTCCGTCTAGTCGGTCGGGTGATTTCCGGTTCTTAATTGCCTCACTCCAACGGACTTTTTGCCTATCAGGTTCATCTGGTCTTTCGTTCATATAACGAAGACTTTCCTGATATCTTTCTTCTATTTCGGCCCGATATTCATCATCCCTATCCTCTGGCCTTACATTCCTTCTGGGATAATTCTCCCATTTCTTTCTGTTTTCTTGCCTTTGATGGTTATTGTTATAGGGTCGGCTCTCTTGTTGCCTATAACCTGAACTCCTAGGATTTCTTCCTCGATATCCTCCTCTGTAGTATGGCTGTATCCGTCTAGGCTCCTGGTGCCCATACTCTCGACCTAGTCCTTGGGTATCCGTGCTGGTGGACTGATTCCTGGTCGCTGGTTTTTCTCCAGTTTCCTGACTGCTGGCCATGTGTACTTGCTCAGTTTGTCTTTGACGCCGAGGAGTTACGTGCGAAGTTGTCATATCTAACTGACGTAATACACTCTCCACTTCCACAGCACTTCTGGCTTTGGATGAGATTAACAGCCTCTGAATCTCATACGGAAGTTGTCTCGCAATGGCGGCACACAGGTCGTTTTCTGCCGGAGCAATATCCAGTTCGCGGAATTTACACAGCTGAGCGGTGAAAAATTCCGAGTATTTAGTAGGTGCATTGGTGCTGTACTTCCTAGAGTACAGATCTAGCATTAAATTCTCTTGGACGTCTGCTGCCCAATATCGTTTTGAAAATGCTTCCCTAAAGCCTTCCACCGTATCAAAGGTGTACCTGAAGCTTCTGAACCAGGTGAGACAATCACCTGCTAACAGCTTTTCAATAGCTCTCAGTCTCCGATCCTGAGGAACTTTCATTTCGTTTAAATACTCTGCCACTTCTTTTAGCCAGTATTTTGGAGTAATAGACATGTTATTACCCGTAAACTTTACTGGTCTGTCCTCATTAGATTTAATAATGTTTATTATCTGGCCATTTGTCTGATTCATGTACGGGGTTGACATCGCCATCGGATATCCTGGGTTCTCATAAGGGCTCTCCCCTCCTAAGTCCCTCTCCGTATCTGTGCCTTGTTCACGGGAATCTACCCATCCTGTCTTTGGAAATTCCTCCTGATTCTCAAATTCTAACTTCCTTTCTCTTCGGGCACTTTCTTCATTTGCCATGAGTTGGATTTCCATTTGACTATTCTTATGTTCAGTCCTCTCCAATCGGGATCCTAATTCATTTTGAATTCTTTCCTGATTTTTCTTACTGGTTTCCAGTTCTTGTTTGATTTGGTTTTTGTCGTTCCTGAAGCTTTCCCTGAAGACATTTAGTTGGTCTTCTACCTCTTTCTTGATGACCATGACCTGTTCTGTTATAATTTCTGGTTTAACGTCACCTCTGGTATCTAGGTCTTCTTGTATTTCCTTTATCTTTTTCTCCAGCTCTCTTTGTCCTTTGACCAAGTTTACTTTAATTCCTTCCAGTTTTTCCTCAGTTTTCCCTTGACTCTTATATAATATCATCAAGTCATTTTGGATCTGGCCTACTTCCCTATGAGTTTTTCCTATTTCGACCTTTAATGTTCCGATGGTTCCCTGAACATCATTAATACCCTGACTTATTTCATCTATCTTATGGGTACTTTCCTTATTTTCGTTCTCTCGTTGTTTTCTTTCATTCTGGAGATGCTCCTCATATAGACCTAAACTTTTATCTATTTTCGTTTCGTACGTCTTCCAGTTATCATCTACCTGCCTAAAAAAGTGATCAATCTGATCTTTCATACCCTTAACATCCTGTTTATTTTGATTTTTCATCTCAGTTACTTCGGTTTGAACTCCATCTACCTTTCCCTCGAGTTTTCCTACTTTGTCCTTTACCCCTTTAAATTCTTCTCCTAATTTCTTAAAACTTTCTTTTATCTCATTCCGGGAACGTTCACAAATATTCTTGTTAGATTCTATCTGAGCTTTCAATTCTTTCTGCACACCTTGGATCTGGGTTACAAGTTTCTCCTCGCATGCTTTTACATTTCCCTCCATATTACTCAATTTAGTTTCCATGGAACTCAAACTTTTATTCAAAATTTCAAAATTTCCTTGACATGCTGTTTGGGATTTTTCCGTGCTACCCTTCAAGATATTTATTTGGTCTTGCAATCCTGACTGAAGTGCTTTGTTTTCATTTTCAATTTTAATTGTGATTTCCCCTTTTAACTCAGTTAACTTGTCCCCAAACTTAGTGTCAAACCCTTCATCAAGAATTTTAAATTTGGTATCCATTGTCTTTTCTATTTCAGCCTTCAGTACTCCATGGTTTTCTTTACTGTTGGCTTTCAGAGACTCTAACGTCTCCGTTTTTATCACTTCCAATTGTTCTTTAATGGTTTTCCCACTTTCTGTTTTCATCTTTTCTATCTCAGCCTTCAGTTCCTTATTCATGTTTATACAGTCGGCTTCGATAGCTTCTAATTTAATCCCCATGGTATCAGTTTTAGCTTCGATATCTACTAATTTAGTTCCCATGGTATCAGTTTTAGCTTCGATATCTACTAATTTAGTTCCCACATTAGCACTATCAATTTTTAGTGACTCTTAACTTTGATTTATAAATCCTAACCCTTCTTTATTTTCAGTCTGTTGGCTATCCAACTTATTCAAACTCTTATTTATGGATTCGAACACTTTGTTATTTTCATCCTTTTGGAGGCCCAATGTATTGTTTATAGCCTCCAACTTCTCATTGCTATCGGCTTTTATCGCCTCCAAAAGCCCCTGCAATTCCTCACTCAATACCATCTTATTAGAATATAGTGGGCCACTAATGCCACCACACTAGTACATGCTTGAGAGATGATACTCTGAATAATTGTGTCCCAATTTCTTCAAAAATTTACTTTGGTACGGGTATTTACTACACCGTACCCTTTTAATACTTTTATTCAATTTCATAAACCTTTATGGAAGTATTTAAAATTCAAAATTTCGAAAAACCATTTTTTTTTAAAAAAAAAAATGAAAATTTTGATTTTTCGAGAAAACTCGGGTTTTCCCTAGGAAAACTCTGCCATGCGTACTGGGCGCCATGAAAGATAGGTTTTGCTAGGGGGGGGTAATATAATATAATTCAGGGCTGCTCGGTATGAGTTTCCAGGGACCCATGCGGTCAGTTAATATTTTATGTTGTAGCTACTCCTATCATTACTTTACTTTACATGATATGACCGTCTTAAGTGTTCCTCTAGTTATTAATCCAGCACATTACTTATATGCCCCCATGTGCCCTTTTAGCAAGAAATATGCCAATCACAGTATACCAGCGTAGCTCAATTCGGAATTTTCGGGGCAGCGGTAAGTTCCCCCACTCTGTGACTCACATATTTTGGATTAATTAGAGGATACACTTGCAAAAATAACAACAAAATCAACTCCTATTTTAACACATTTAATTAATAAAATTAATGGCGCTACAAACACTTTAACAAATTAACTACTGACCCATAATCCTCTACTTGTTCCAAATGAACAAGGAATCACAAATATAATAAAACAAATATTGTATTTAAACATATGGTTTCCACATAAACCAACAATTCCTACTTAGTCTTACTTCCATAAAGCATCAACTGTAAGTTTTATATAACTCCGAGCTCTTTTGGCTCTATGCTTTACATAATAATGGTGTCAATCTTGTACACCTCAAATACTACTTTCACATTTTCTTAATTCTCAAAAACAAATGTATAATTACATTTAAAATTTTATGTTAATTATCTAACTCAATATTTTGGGCATGTTCACACATTCAGCTGTTATCATCTCTCTTTATTTTCACAAATATATTTTGGTAATCAGGAAATCACTTGTGTACTCCAGAGCGTGAAGATACTTGACATAGTCAAAAAACTATAGTTACTCCCGAAACTTAGTTGCCTTCAATTAACTCGTGGAATCCTACTTCCGTACATCATTACAATAGGGATTGTTATTTATCTCTTATGTCTTATAAGACCATTATCACATAAGAAACTACGATCTGAACAGGCAAACGAAAATATCAATCTACAAGGACCTCGGTTCGACGCCCGGGTCGTTAACAACTTTAAACACTCACGGTGTCTTTACTACATCTTACGAGACGGTTCGGCTCGCCCTTACTCTAAGAGAGCCGGGCCATTAACTCGGGCGCGATTTATGACACGGAGGGTGACGGGCGACTCTCTGTCTAACCCACGTTAGCAGCTCCTTTCCAAGGCTTTCAAAACAAACCTTCACATTATACTCAGTCCTGGGGAGAGACCGGGCCTTTTACTGTACTGTATCCATTCAAACAAATATTCTTTGGTTCATAGACCACTTTCGTAACCTTGGCATTTATTAATTATGAGAGGGTCCTCATTGATTGGGGAAGATTAATACACATTCGACGACGAAGAATTAAGGGGCTTTTATCATAAGAGGATTCTGAGTTCGAATCTCTTCACATGCCTCGGGAACCATTCCCTTATAAAGGACTTATACAAGACGCGATTTAAAGTCGGCCGTGGCCTACATGACATACGCTCAATAATATCATACATTAGCTCCCTTTAATACATACACAATGCCTCGTGATACTACGTCACAAATAGAGGACTTATACAATTATCAATTCACTGCAATCAACTACCCTCCATAAGTAATTTGCCAAGTATTTTAACTTCTACGCTTTCCTAGCGGGACATTTTAATATTATTTGCGCTCCTTTGCGCTATGCATTATTTTAAGCCGAAATGTCTTCCCAAGAACTGATAAATCTCATTAGTAACAATTCATATTATTTTTAATTCTTATATTAATCTTTCCGTTGCCGATAAATCGCTCCCTTTTAAAACATTCCCTTGAACATCATATCTTACACATACATTAAGGCTTTAACGCTCTTATGTTCACACCAATTTATTTGATCTTTATTTAATATTTCCATACTTAGTTATTAGTATTATCTTTAATCTTTACACAAGCTCAAAAGCTATTTCTTTCATATCTCAACTTTACTTTATTTAAAAATCTTTCATGATAATTACTGATATTTCGCTTGCTCTTATGACATTTGTTAAATACATTAACATTTGTATTCACATATATCCTCTACGGGATTTATTCTTTACATAATTATTTATAATTTCTCAAATTTCTATTATTGTTCAGACCGCGTTCTTGTTTATTCAGTATTTATTTCTTAAAACACATCCCTTTTACTCAAAAACTCCGGTGGATTTGTACACAACCATTTCCTGAAACCAAAATAGAATGAAATTCAGTACTCACATGTTTTTAAGATCGTCCCATGATCTTTATTCTTGTGCGGTGTTTCATTTTGGACCCACTTTGAACTTTTACTCCATATTAAAGGAATTCATCTTATGTACAAACACTTCTTGACATATATTTAAGACACTTAACATTGACGACATTTTTATACACTGATGTGTCCCTTTAGAACACATAATAAACACACAAAAAATATTAATCTAACACACAATCTTGATAAATTTACACTTCACAATTCTTGATCACTAGGCCGTATTTCTGAGCCTATCACTCGTGACCTCTTAATTTCCCGTTTCCAAGGGTGAAATTTATTCAATGTCGGCTTCCTATCCTGCAGAATACGAAAGTCTCGAAACATCTACTGTTCCCTGGAATCCAAATTCTTCTACTCCTCTCCTGGATGACCGGCTATTTATCTAGCTTGAACGGCTTCTTTGTAGATCTGTTTATCAATCCTAGCGAAAGTCTATTCGGATCGAGGTCTCCTCGATAACCTCTCGATGACCTATGGATTTAGTTTATAGCAGCTAGTACTTCTCGAGTCTAGTACTTTTAGAATAGTTCGCCTGCTTTCTGGAGATAATATTTATATTCTCCGTGCTTCTTTATTTAATCGGTTCTAGCACTCCTACGTTTCTGAAATACGTTCCGAACCTTATTCAGTTCTTCCCCTTTTGGGTTCTTTAATTTAGATAACAGTTTATCTTTCTGGTACGGTACTTCCGTACGTTATGATATATTCGTTCGTCTATTTAACGACCTATCGCCTTTAAGTCCGACGTTCGCAGCCTGCTCTGACTTTATCTTACGAACTTTCACTATAACTTGTATACAGTCGGGCCTAAATCCTGTAACTAGGATTTTCCTAATATTTCAATACGGCGATACTTTAAATTTCTTCTTTACCACTCCTTATGGAGGCAAGCCAGTTGTTAATACTGCGACGCCTATGGCTATCGGATATTACTTCTGCGGTGTAACACAGCGTTTCTCCCCTCAAGGAGTACTAGTAACTGTGTTCGATGTGACGCAGAGTTACGCCCCACATGGCTGTCTGGATACTGATGTGCTGTGATGTAGTCTTACGCCCCTCACGGACTGTCGGAATAACTGCATGCGTAGTAACGCCCTCACGGGTTGTCAGAATAACTGCATGATTGGCTTGGTGAAGCCCGAAGCTTTATACTATTTCACTACAAAAAGATAAGACTCTAGTCCTTTCTGTGGCCAATTTCTAAAATAATGGTGGCACAAATATAAAAATTATACCTTCCGAAAGCTCGTCTTCTCAATGTCAAATAATCTCATTGCCCCTAAGAATCGATCGTGCAATTCGGAGATATTAATTAATTTCTCGTCCTCAATTGTGTGGGTGTTGCATTTCTTTTGCTTTCTCCCCTCCACACAGGCCTTGGTAATTCCCCGATGACGTCGTCTTGCGTTTGCAGTTTTCTCCTGCGCAATTATTAAATGGTTTCTCTTTACTAAAAAATCTCTCATTCGAAATGATTCACTGTACTGTACTTGTTTACTCATTATTATACTTGTAAACGGGTTAAATTTAATTATTCCTCTTCTGGCGCATAAGCGGTGTTGTCAATTTCCAGCAACGTAAGGTCGATTTCCGAGTCAGGCTTCCTTGTTTAATCCTGGGAAATTTCCACTCGGTTATTTATACTCATGACTCGCTCCCTTCTGAATGTCAAGAGGGATGATCTCATCTCACGAACACCTGGTCCTCGCCTCTTGCACCATATTAGGCTAGCATCTTAGCTGGATCTTTCTTTAAGTTACATTAGAAACTATACGTTTCTTTCATTTTTTTCCCAAATACATGGATTTGCCCTCATTGGACCCTATGGCACATGGGTTCACTATATGCGTGCCAATTTTGGTATAGCTCCCATGCATACCTTCCAAGATATACAACATGGAGCTGAAATTTCAATTGCGATTTTTCAGCAGTTGGTAACAGTGACATCATTTTCAAATACGGCATTGAGATATTCAGATAGAGATCTTGAATCATACCAAATTCGGGTTCGATTGCTACAGCCGTTTAGGAGTTGATAGGGGGGGGGGGGGCACACACACAGCCAGACAGACAGAAGAACAGACAGACAGACACACATTTTCCCGGATCGATCTCATAAGTCTACTGTAAATTAGATATACAATATTTAATAGTTCCTTTCTTTCCGAAATCCCTTCCCTGACCCATCATAAAAAGAAAGGAAATGGTCATTGGCTGCGTAAATAAAATTATACAACTAGTTTTTTTATTGCATAACGAGCCTTACACAAATAATACTCTTTGTAGGATAGTTTTATTGTCGTCCATTATTGTAGCAGACAGCGAACCCTCCAGATTATGTTGGCGATCAAGTCTGAGAAGCAATTTGAGGAGAAGAATCTGGGACTCAGCCACATCTATCGGGACAGAAAATGAAGTACTGTAGCTCCACCATATTGAGTTAGTTCTGGTACCTTACCACTTGGCTGCGATAACAAGATCAACTTGTCATTACAGGACACTGCTGTCATGTTATATTCCAACAAGAGAATCACAGACCACAGACTGTTCCTGACTTCTATCCAAACACATGTAGCAGGGCACGTAGCATTACAAGTTCTTCTTCCCTTTCTCCTTCGTATTATTATTATTATTGTTATTATTATTATTATTATCATCATCATAATAGTAACCATTATTATTATTCACTTCACTTCTCTTTCATCGTTGCTTCTGCTTCATCACTTGTGAATGGTTTTGATGGGAAAAATTGTTTTTTAAGATTGTGTACATATTGCCTGTATTCTAAAGCCTTAGAATTAGATGCATCTTCAGATGACTGAAAATAAGTATTAGTCTCAAGAATCATTACAACTAATTCTAAAGAAGGAATTAGTTAAATTATAAAAGCAGTATGTCTTAGTAAAGTTACCTTTATATTAATATAGCAGAAGTACCCGTTCTTCGAACGGTCTTCGGTATTAATAGCTAGACGTTATAAATTGAGCTACCGTTGCAATGGTTACCGGCTTGTCATTCCTTCATCACTTTATCACAGGTAAGTAAGTTTTCTGGGAATATCACAGACTCTGCTATTTTAAGGGACTTAAAATGAGGTTTTCGGAGACTCTTTATAGGCTACCGAGTTACATTGATGGGCTCAAAATAAGCTTTGGTTATTCTTCTAGTATACATTTATAGTTTAGTATGAATTTTGAAAAGTTTTCCCCTATAGCTACCCCTTTTGATGAGAAGTTCAGTGAAGAGTCATATAAATGATTGGTGTATTGCCTCGAATGGATACCATACCTAATTTTACAATGCCCCAACCAGCCGACCAAGTGCTAAAGGTGTACAGAAAGATACACAGAAAGTTTAAAAAAAAACACTTTTTGCTTGCATCCGACGAAAAACAGTCCGAAATGAGTAAAAACAAGTAGTTCCGTGAAGAACTATACAGCCTATTTTCATATATCCTACTTATGTTAATTGCCTCTATCTACAAACAAAATTTCAGTTTGATTGCTGTAATAGATTCGTAGATATTGAGAACCGACTAAATATTTCGGATGGTCGCCATGTTGGATTTTATATATGTGGTCCTAGAGTTATGTACTGTTACATTAATATTATTGTGTACGTGTAGCATTCAAACTTCAATCGCATGATTAGGACACAAGAAGTAACAAGGAGATTTTAAAATTTCGCACAGCTGCCATCTTGTGGTTATGGAAACAATTGAAATAAATTAGATGCCAGTGGATTAACATTCGTATAAGGATTTACTGTACCAAGTTTCACTGCACTCGGATGGTTAAATTGCGAGAAACGTCCATGTGAATATCTATACTTCGCGTCTCCACCATGTTGGATTTGTGATCACCAGGTTATTGAAAGTCCTATAGGTGAACTTAAGTTCATAGCCCCCATGAACATAAAAAAATTCAGTTTGATTGCTATAATAGATTCGTAGATATTCAGAGCCGTCTAAATATTTCGGATGGTCGCCATGTTGGATTGTTAAATGTATAGGCCATAGAGTCAGTACCATTAAAGGAAAATTATTGCGTAAGTTCGATATTCAAATTTTCACTTCGATCGCATGATTACGACACAAGGAATAAAAACTTAATTTTAAAATTCGCAAAGCCGCCATCTTGAGGTTTTGTAAACAATTGAACTAAATTAGATACCAGTGTATTACAATGTGTATAAACATTTCCTGTACCAGATTTCATTGCGGTTGGAACATTAAATCGCGAGAAAGGTCTATTTGAAATTTTCAAATTCGCTTGGCCGCCATGTTCCTTTTGTAGATAACCGGATTTTGAAAGTCTTACAGATGAACTTCCAGTAGTGCCCTTTATCTCCGTACAAAATTTCAGGGTGATACCGCTAATAGCTTCAGAGATATAGAATGCCAGTGAAATATTTTGCACATCCGCCATCTTGTAGTTATGTAAACAATTGAACCAAGTTAGATGTCGGTGCATTACAATGTGTATAAACATATACTGTACCAAGTTTTATTGCGTTCGGATCGTTACATCGCGAGAAACGTCTATTTAAAAGTCGCTAATTCGCGTCGCCGCCATGTTGGTTTTGTAGTTACCAGTTTTTCAAATGTCACATAGGTGAACTGCTAGTAGTTCTCTTTATCACCGCAAAAAAATCCAGGCTGATATCGGGAATAGTTTCGGAGATATTGAATGTTGGTGAAATATTTCGCACAGCCGCCATGCTGGATTGGTGAGATGTAACAAAATTTGAAGGGCACGGTCGGGGTCGTCCGGAATAGTGCTATGAACCTGCCGAGTTTCATTGAAATCGCTCCAGCCATTTAGATTTTATTAAGGGACACACACACCACGCACTAGTCACACACACACGCACGCACACACACACGGACAAAAGGTGATCTCATAAGCCTATTTTTTCAAAATTGAAAATAGGCTAAAAATGAAAATTAAATAAACAAACATTCATATATTTATAGATAGGTGTATATAGTATAGTATATCTTTACAGTAGAGGAAAGGCACCTATGGCCACGAGACAAATTAACTCGATTGACTACATCATATCACCCAGATGGCCGAATATGGATATGTTAACCACACAGTATCAAATAACAACTTCTTAATGACGAAACCGTTTGACGACAAAAATAAAAGGGATTTTCATACTAAAGTTACCGAATATGTACTTCTTAAAGTAAAAAAATACACGTAGAAGAAACGCAATACTCGTCATATAAAAACTGACTTCGCCATTGCGTAAAGTTTCCATCCCCACGAAGACCCCTTTATAAATTTAAGGAGCTTGTGGGGCATGAAAATTCAGGATTTTTAGCCTTCAATGGGCACAATTCCTGAGAGTCGCAAAAAATACAATTTCAATTCCGGAAATTTTGAAAATAATGTTGCTGTTTGGAGATATAATAGACTTCCGTACGATATATCGCACGTGTAAAACGCGTGAAAAATTCTTGACCCCCTTAAGCGCATTATACGTATTGATGAATTTTACAGTCTAAGTAGGCTCCGTGATAACCTAATAGCCATTTGCAAACTTTAATAGCTTCTATGCCCAACATAGCGGGTTCATACCCGGCCGAAGTCGTCGGAATTTTTAAGAGCGTTAAAATCCCTCAGTATGCCTTCCTTCGGAGAAGAAGTAAAGCCGGCGGTCCCATGTCATAGATTTATGGCATGAGAAAGAACCTTCCAATAACTACACCTGTGGAAGCTAAAATTTGTAGGTTAGTTTGATAACGCTATATTAGTTCCAACGTTCGCCACCAGGTGCTAACTGTGATGGCATTTAGTAGACACGTCCGCTGCTAGGTGTCGTGGATGGTAGCATTTGGTGGCAAAGGTAGGAACTACTTGAGAACATTAATCGTCTGCAGCACAGGGTCTGCAGCTTTTCTACCTGAATCACAGATAACACACACTAATACAGCTATCACAATTAACACCGGTTATCAGACAAATTCTTTACACACCCAAAGTACACGGGGCTACATGACCGCGTTGTCGCAGCCCCTAAACTAAGGAACCAAGCAACCAACCAAACTTTAATAGAAATGTAATAAATGGAGTGGCATGGTCTTTTACAGAAATACTTGAGATACTATTGCCATGGTAACGGGCTTGCATTCCTTCGTTAGTTTATTACATGAAATTGGGTTTCTGGGAATATCTCAGAATCTATTGGTTTTAGGACATTAAAATGTGGTTTCCGGTGGCCCCAAGTTTTGATTCTCACATTAGGGGCTGAAAATATGTTCTGTCTCGTCCTTCTACGCCAGCAGCATCCAGAGTGCCCCACACTAAGCAAAGTCGCACAGCTGCACATCTGTAAATCCACAGTGCAGAGTCGTGGTAGGCGTGGTGACTGATCGGTCACGGTAGACAACGATGCGTGCGCATCATGGGAGGGACGTATCCTGCAATGCTACTAGTGTCTTTCATTATCAATATGTGATCAGACCACTTCCTTGCACACCTGCTATTCCGAGACGCACACTGCCTGCACAGTGTGGCTCGACCTTGGACGGTGCTGTTCTACGCCTATTTCAGCATGTATTTTAAAGGGGTAGGTCCCCTTTTATGGGAGGTACGGAGAAGAGTTACAGCAATGATTGGTGTCATGCCTCTGATGTATATCTGTACCAAATGCTACGTTGATCCATCCAGCCGTTCTCGAGTGGTGCACGTACGAAATTGTGCACAGACAGACAGACAGATAGACTGGCCGACAGACGGATAGACAGACAGACACAAATTTTTGCTCACATCCATCATAAAACAGACTGAAACGCGCAAATAACGCTAAATTTCCAGGGAAATTTAGAAAAAACAGACAAACTTTCATTCTTATTGCGCCCGTTGACGCATGTTTGCACTGCTAATAAAGACCAAGCTCCATGCTTAAGAGTAACTGAACATACCCTGCTAGCGGCGGTAAGAAGCCGAAGTAATATCGCTTATATTAACAATTTTTATGCTCTTTATAAACTCTATAAATCATTAATAATTTAATCAACGTAATTCTGCTTATTTAAAATACGGTATACATCGCAGATAAGTGAAACCGACAATTTACGTGGCTAACTCATGTCCTGAGTGAACGCCATGCTTAGTGAAGCCAGTAACTACTTGTCGTTTGTTGAAGCAACACCTATGTGCATGTGAAGCACGAGTGAGGACATGTTCCGTGAACGGAACCCATGTGCAATGGAAAAATCCAAATGTATTACGAGAATGGACAGCCATCAGGGAATAATCCACTAACCAAGTGATTGTGAACAATTATTAACATTTAAACAGTGAAATATTTTTGATCTTCGAGGTAAAACTATGGAAGCGTTGTACGCAAACTTTAAGACCGCATGGTCGCATCTAAGTGCATCATAAAACAGTGAAACTGAAAAACTGTGAAAATCTAGAAGTATATTTTATGTTTCGCCGAATGGCAGTTATTTTGATTTATATTTTAGTGTACATAATTAGTGAAAAGTTGCGAGTGAGCATCGCACAAGCGATAATTAAACGCCAGTGGCGGAGTGAAAAAATGGGCATTTTTGTTGACCGCACCTTAGAATCTGTGAGTGCAAGTTACTTTAAAATGTGTAATTATATAACCAACGGCAACATTATGGAACTACTGAAAGACCTTATCTTGGAATATAACCCCAACCACGCAATGGAAATGGATTACTAAATCATGCGTGGGGAATTGATAACGGAAGGTGACCGAAACAATAATGAGATGATCTAAGACCATTGAGGAGACCGCTAATAACACCTCATGGCGGGTCTCGAACGAGGGTCGCTGCAATCTGTAAGTCAGATCATGTATCAGTAGCGTAATTGTAATGAATTGGAACAGTAGATTAATTTTAGTATGGTTTCATTTAAAGTGCACAACGCAGGTAGCTGTTTTAAGACCACGTGTGGAAAGTTACAGTTTCGTTATATATTTATAAACGCCAGGAAGGCAGTATTTTCAATGTCCATTTCGTATCATTTCAGAACAGTTATTATCAACTTTTATTTTGTCAAGCTGATGACAAAGAAACTAGTTTTGGCAGATGTTAAAACAAGGCCAAGGTTACATGTGTACAAGCCAAACCATTACACAGCACACTAGATCTTAGGCAGTGCATTATTTTATTTACAAGGCTGTGAAATTCCTAGTATTATATAATCGGAATGCAGAGTTCCGTTATTCACATTTGTTTTGCCAGATAAATACTTGAAAACAGGTTTATTTCATTACGAGAAGCCAGACAGGCAATGAAAGAAACAGTATTTTGTAACCAGAGAACATAGGTTCGACCTCATTCAGGGAAGAGGCAATTTAATAAATGCACAATCTCACACTTTAGTTTGTATCAGGAGTCTTCATGTTAATTTAGAGCGTTGTTAGAATGTGTTTTCTACACACATAACCTTTATGATCAGTATTTAAAACGTGTATAATTCAGGGATCCACACTTATTGTAACCAACGTTATTATTGTATTATTGAAATGAGTCGTGATGGTGGATTGATACCTCCGACATGTTATTAAGGTTATTCCGGTGGTAACGAGCTACTGCAGTCGTACCAAACCGATGTTGCCAGGATTGACGAATCCGTAATTGTAAGAGTGAGACACAGGGTGTCTAATAATAATGAAGTATTGGTGGAGACACAGGGTGTCTATTTAACTATTAAGTTATTATGCATTAGTTGGATACACACGTTACCTGAGTACACTGAACGCTATTTAAAGGTCCATAAACTGAACAACTATTCTGTGAGGAATAAATAATTGTGTGAAGCTTTAATAATCAAAGATAGGTTTTTGTGTAATTAAACAAATCTCATAATTCCCCCTGAGCCTAAATAAAGATAATATATACTAAAAATAAAATATTTTCTGGACCAAATGTTCGACACTTATTTATTGTTAATTTATCTTAGATACATTTTGATACATTTTTACATGAACAGTCGACAACCAATTGGTGATGTGATAACTGTAGCACACACATCAGATTGGTAGCAATATGAGTCGATGTAATTGTTTAATTATCATCGCATTTGCAGGCTTTCCTAACACTTCCTTAACACTTTGAAACTATGACCAATTGTTACAAACAGTAACAAATCGAGTACGCAGGCAGTGCCAATTGCACAACCATAGGAGTGCTGAATTATTGTATGCATTTGTGTTGTATTAGCATAGTTTCTTTTATTCAGCAACGTTGTGCACATAACTTGATTTTCTTTGTAATAAACGCGTCTCGTTTATTGATTAATGATATTTAGGGCTAGCTAAACACGCAAATTTAAAGATAAATGTTGGAAATGGCACCATCATAGCATAGGACAAATGTTCCCCTTGGTATTAAATGTAAATGTTTCTAGTATTTGTAAACAAGCAAATCTCTTGCTTTGCAGTAGATTCTTTGATGTTTGATCCTCCCGTAGTCATTTTCGATGTAATTGCTTAGGACTGATCTTACGTGCCATACTCTTAGCTTGATCCTTCTTATTCCAATTTTGTATTAGGACCATGAGAGTAATTTTGATCTTGATTAGAACTTTTTTTATATATTCTCTTTCAGGGCAGAATAGTATCGGACTAGCCGTTTTCAACTCTCATGCTAGGCTAGGGATCTATTCCGAATAACAATTTATCGTGATTTTAACATAAGACTGACCTCTCTTTTCTTGCTTAGTTTTGTTATCGATGCATTCCTCTGAGCTGGTTAAGAATCGAACCTCACTAATTCCCGATACCCCCGAGTGCAGACTTGTGTGCAACTCCAGCTTATTAATGTGTCGTCCCCTATACTTGTGTGTTAACTGGAAGAGGGTCTCGGAAGGGTCATTTGAAACTGGTGACTCCCCGAAACCTTCGGCCAGCGGGCACATTATATAGGCTATATAGGGATTAATTTACGTCTCAAACACCAGCTATAAGATGTTTATTTTTTAAATACGTTCTGTTTCATTAATTTTAATTAATATAATAAATTAGCCTAGGCTACTTGTTTAAAAATTATCAATCCCACGAAGGAAATCTTCCCTATCTCAAAATTCCTTAAACTGAAAATGATTAATTTATTTTTCGTTTTTCGTCCCTCAACTGATATTAAAATTTTATTATTAACATGATTAAACACATATTTTAATCATTATATTACCTCTTATTGACTGATTACTTCCCTCGTATTGTATCCGAATTTGATATATTATTTTTGAAGCATTATATAATGAATTTAATATCCTAATTGGAACAACTGGTCATTATGGAGAATGATTAATATTTATTCACTTCAGGAAAATGCCGAGATGGTACATAGGCCACAGCTACATCCTGCCACTCTTTGTCCAGTTTCATTCATCTTCATTCATTCTGTGATTTAGTGGGAGATGAAATGAAGAGGCCGTCTGGACACAGTTGCCAAGTTGCTTGCCTTGCACTAAGACGGACCAGATTTGATTTCTGGTTAATGCACACAATATTTTCGAGGTGAAAGGTATGTCCGTTGGTTTAGATTCAACGTAAAATGGAGGTGACGTGGATCATGAACGCGAGATCAAGGGTCACTCCGAATTACAAGCGTCCTTCCTTCCTTCCTTCTTACCTTCCTTCCGAGATAAAATGAATGATGATTAATGAAATAAAGTCATGAGTGGGAAAAGAGCGGCCGTGGCCCGCTGGAATGTACCGTTGTGGAATTTATCTGGAGCTGAAACTGATGAACTACGGAAAATCATTTTAAGGAACGCCAATAATGCAGATTGAACTCAGTCGTTTTCCGTGTCCGGTAAGAGACCAGCTCTATGGCCCTGCAACTTAACGTATGTTGCTAACCCGTCCGGTAAGATATTTATAAAATAGACACAAAGCGCATTTTACATTAGTTGTTGTTGTTGTTTAATTTGAGGGGCTTTCACATCCTGGGCATTTAGCCCCGTGGTCTAGAATGGGGTACACTCAGATTCATGTGGCAAAACTTAGAAGGAAACGGGTTCCATTCCCCCCTCAGCCATCATGAAAGTGTTTTCCGTGGTTTTCAACTTCTATTTCAGGAAAACGACGGGATGGTTCCTAAATTAAGGCCATGGCCGCCTCCTTCCCAATCCACATCTTAATTACAAATGTACACACAAATATACCCACAACAGTAACAGAGATTATCAGACAGATTGCACACACACCCAGGTACACGGGGCTCGATGACTACGATGTTACAAAGGTTGGTTGGTTGGTTCTTAAGTTTAGAGGCTGCGACAACGTGGTCATGTAGCCCCGTGTACTTTGGGTGTGTGTAGAATCTGTCTGATAACCGGTGTTAATTGTGATGACTGTATTAGTGTGTGTTATCTGTTTTTTAAAATTTAAGTACTGCTATGTAGAATTTTTCAAATAGTTCCTAATTTTGTCACCAAGCGCCACCGTCGACGACTACTAGGCCAAGTTCAGAACTTAGCTACTAGACGCCACCGCAGTCGGCTCTTGGCAACGAACGTAGAAACCTAAGAGCGTTGTTTACGTTCTTTACCTATCCAATTTAGCATCACCCAGGTGCAATTAGTGGAAGGTTCTTTAACATGCCATAAATCTATGACATGGGACCGCCGGCTTTACTTCCCCTCCGAAGGAAGGCATACTGAGGGATTTTTAACGCTCTTAAAAAATCCAACGGCTTCAGCCGGGTTTGAACCCGCTATCTTTAGCATAGAAGTTCATCATGCTACCTACTACGCCACCGAAGCCTCTCAATGAAATAACAACAGGTTTGTGTTTGTCTGCTGTGTTTATTTCGGACGCGAGTAATCCTGCAGTCTCTTCCTACCAATCAGTGGATCTGTAGGGAAATGCATGTACGCTATAGTCAGCGAAATTAATGACGAGGCGGCCAGTGGCGACACTTTATTGCCCGATAATGGGGTGGAATTGAATCCCTCGTCAGCCAATAATAGGCCCTGCCAAGATGAGTCTCCGTGGCCAGCGGACGCGATTGGATTGCATTGAGAGTTATACGGATGGGTGGTTCGATATCGATTGTGGGGCTTGGGGATACGTCATCATGTTGCAACTGAGCTCTGCTGAAGATACTTCCACAAGATTAACTATCAGTTCGACAATTATTAGGTATAATGGAGGTATTTTGTCCATAATTATACTACGATAGAAGGAACTGAATTTGAAATGTAGAAAAGAGAAGAATAATGCGAGAAAATAACTTTTAAAATATTCATTTTATTAATAACTGAAAATACTTAACTACAAAAATAGATATTCGATTAATAAGGAACTTTGTTTTTTGAGCTTTAATTTTGAATTTCGAAAATAATTAGTAAAGCCCTCTCTCTCACTTAACCCTTTAAGTGCTGAGCTACCCAGTTAGCTATTTGCTATCTCAGTGCAGAGTTTTTCATCCGCATTTTGATGAACTTTTAGTAGAAGTCATAATCATTAATGTATCAGGGGAGGGGGATGGGGGGTTGATAGGCTTAAAATGTCTATATGTTTTAGATGTTTATTAATATACATGTAAATTCAAAATCCTACGTTTATATACATGTTTATTTTGAGACGAATCAATTTTGTTTGTGCCCATTGCATTATCTCCATACTGTGTAAAGCGTCCAAAATAAAATAAGTAAGCGGTAATACGTGTTGCTCCTAACAAGTGCAAACATTGATATTGTTTGATCCAAAATCACAACGTGGCGTGAAGAATATGCTTGTTTACATCACAGATGGACTCCAGCTGTAGAGGACAGACTTCTACAAAATGCTCTGTTACTTACTTCCAGCAACAAAAAAGTCCAAACTCAAGTAATACTACATAATACCCAATAGATGGCAGAACATGCCAGTGATTGACTTGGCAATCGAAAGCAAATGGCGAAAATGAAAAGAAACAAGAAGTTCCGTGACGAACTAAAGAGCCTACTTTTCTTAAAATTTAAGATTCATGCCAATGATTAATCTATATGGATCTATCTAGAATAATGACGAAATTAAGTTGGTAATATCGAAATTTCTAATTGGTTCGAAATACTGTATACCTGGCATAATGTAGCCTATTAGAGAACTGCAGTTGGCAGCCCTGGTGACTGAATATATTCTTAGTTCCATCTCTTAAGGTACAGAACACAAAATTTGGTTGAAGTCCATTGGACAGCATGAACGTTACAGAGTTAAACATTGGATCTAACAGCGCGCGTAAAATAATGTTGGCAACAATGACATAGCCTACATGTATTGGTCAGAAATAATCTGAAATAATATGATCTATTGTTGTGTCAATTTTGAATGAAATCCATTAGTTAGTATAGAAGTTACATGCATTTTAAAATTGGACTTATCAGCAGGCTTAGAATCATGTTGGCAGCACTGGCGTAGGCCTATATTAGATAACCAAATTTATCTAGAATGCCAGGTACAATAAGTGTGCAAAGTTTAGAGCTATTGGCTTGCATACTTTCTGATATATTGATATTAGCGTAACAAAAATAGAGACAGCATTTATTAACAGTTGGCAGCCCTGGTTACTCTTAAGAATCGGCATAGTAATATCTGTTATGATACACATAGCACACACGAAATTTGGTTGAAATCCAAATGATAGTATAGAAGTTATATGTATTTAAAGTTGGACCTCTCAGCAGGCTTAGAATCATGTTGGTAGCACTGACGTATATAAGTTACTCCAAATTAATATAGAATGTCAGATACTATACGTGTGCATAGTTTAAAGCTGTCGGCTTGCATACTTTCTGATATATGGGTACTTGGATAAAAAAACATTGAGAGTATTTATTAACAGTTGGCAGCCCTGGTGGCTCTTAAGAATTCGCTGTCATATCTGTTTATGTACACATAGCACATACGAAATTTGGTTGAAATCCAATTGATAGTGTAGAAGTTATATGCATTTAAAATTTGGACCTATCAGCAGGCTTATAATCATTTTGGCAACACTGCCATGTATGGCCTCCTGGAAATTAAACAGCAATATTATTATCTATAGGTGTGCCAATTTTGAAATAGTTCCCATTGATACCTTCCAAGATATCCAACGCGGTGCTCAAATTTCAATTGCGATTTTTCAGCAGTTGGTAGCAGTGACATCATTTTCAAATATGGCCGTGAGATATTCAGGTATAGATGTTTACTCCTACCAAATTTTGTTTCGATTGCTGCAGCCGTTTAGGAGTTGATAGGGGGACACACACACTCAGCCAGACAGACAGACAGACAGACAGACAGACAGAAGGACAGACAGACACACATTTGCCCGATCTCATAAGTCTACTTTTTCCTCATTTTTGCAAAATGTGAAAATTAGGCTAAATATTCTTGTACAACGTTTATAGACGGGCGACGCACTCAATGGGTTAAAGCATATGTCACAATCAGCAGCCACCTTTTCTTTAGCTGATATGAGATTAAGCGTTTCTGTAGTCGTAGACTTGAAGAACCAGACATTCTGCTAAAATGTGGGCCACTGAGGTCAGTTAAAAACGTTTGGGTGTTCCCTTTCTATCAGCCACAAGTGATTGGACTAGCGTGACCTATCCTTAATGTACATTGACACGACTAATCCTGGCTTAATCAGGATAGTTGAGTGGTCTGAAGTATGTCTGGACTGAGTACTGGCGTTCGAATCCCGGCGTTATCATAGACCATCAGATTGTGATATTCCCCGTGATTTTCCTCACTCACTTCAGGCAAATGCTGGGATGGTATTGTACCCGTTCGTCCTGGGGATGCGCTGACCCATCTGCTATTACATTGCATTCCTGGATTTCCAGGACAGAGCGGAGTTAAATGAACACCTAGTCAAATAAGGAATGTGTCGGAAATTCAGTTGAAATATCTCAAAAGCAGAGGGAAACACAAGACAAAGTATCTCCAGGGTCGTTACGGGTTTAAATTTAATGAAAAAAATACAAATATCAATGGGCGCCATCAACTGAATCACTAGCAAACCACATCCTTCCTGGTTAAGCCTTAATTAAGACAAGGAAAGAAGTAGGAAAATCACATCACCATCAGATCACAACTAAGATAAAAACAAATTTATTCAACTTTGATAGTCAGACAGACATATTAAACACTCATCCTACCTAAGAGCATGGTCGAATGCCAACGTTAAATTGTCATTGTCCAGAAAATCGAACCATCTCCATTCTACTCAAAGTGTATTTAATCCACATAAAATAGGAAAAATTTATA
This sequence comes from Meconema thalassinum, assembly GCA_946902985.2. Classification (NCBI taxonomy): domain Eukaryota; kingdom Metazoa; phylum Arthropoda; class Insecta; order Orthoptera; family Tettigoniidae; genus Meconema; species Meconema thalassinum. The sequence goes on from OX336390.1 coordinate 275,951,202, forward strand.
AAGTTCTCTTGGGTTCTCAGGATCACCGTAGCACTATGTCTTTGCGTCACTGACATTCGTGATAACTGAGACCTAATTTCTCTTTAAATTAACATCATGAATGTGGATGTAAAAATATTATTAATCTGTCTAAACACACATATTATAATCACATATTTTAAATATCACATAATTTATGGCTTGCATGGCATTATTCAAATGCTGAATATGTTAGTAAAATGCTCCTAAACATCGAATAATTAATTTACACTATTTACACTGTCATTATTAATTGCTGGTTTTGTGAATCACAGAAAATCCACTATTCATTGGTTATAATTATCATCATCATCATCAAAATTAATTGTTTAATTCATCAACACAAGTTGCAATTCTTCAAATCATTTCTCAAATAAATTTATTTAAATCCATTTAAATTTATTAATCATCAGCTTCTTTAATTAATTATCACCTTCTAATTCAGTTATTCATCATCTATTCAATCATCTATTAATTTACATAAGTCAGCTTATTTATTCAATCTTTAATTCATCCATTTATTTAATTCATTGATCTATTCCAAAATTTAATTTATCAACTTATTTAAATTTTATTCATCTGGTTATTTAGATTTTTATTATTTCATCTAGTCATTCTGATTTTTATTTCATTAGGTCAGATCATTAATATGCTTAATTTTCAGATTATCATTTCATTAATTATTATTATCAGAAAATCTTGTATTATCAACATTATTTATTTGTTTAATTTCCTAACAAATTGTTTAATATGGTTTATAGAACGTTGTCTTACAGTTTTATCACTTCCAAGTTATATCTCGTATTTAATTATCATGCCAAAAAATATTATTGCCTTCACAAATTCACGTTGGATCTCACTATCCACAACTACATTATATTTTTTTACTTTATCAAATATCACATTTGAATACCACAATTATTCCACAAAACTCCATAAATATTCAGCGCACAGCATGAATCTCAAAAATAATGCTAGACTGGGTTCGACAACCTCATGTCTGCTTCAAAATACATTAGCAATATTGCAACTTCCACTCGGCAACGTCCACAAAATGCCTATCACAAACTTCACTTAATCACGTTGCATGATCTACAAAATACATAACTGGCTTCAAATTATCAACGCACACAATCTCCAATAACTATAATTAATCTGATCACATCTAGACAACTTCTTAAACAATTAGGAAAAATATTACCTTAGTAATCGTAATCAAATTCAAGATCTGCTTTCAAATAGCATAAATTCTCTCAAAATTCTCATAATTCACTTCACAGAAAAACACCAATGTGCTATAATCTCTCACATCGAAATATGCAATACTGATCTGCCTTAAAATAAATCTGACCATTAATGATTCATCTTATAAGATTCAACTACTTTAAATCCTTCTCAAAGGTATCAAATTCAATCATAAAAATTATCAAAAGCATCAGCTGTAACAGCTGTTAAATTGAAAGTACTCTCAAAAGAGTATAGCAACAAAATATTGGATTGGCAAACAAGAATTACAAAATGTAACCCTGCTGACATGTATTTTTAATTTATTTAACAAAATTCGACTGATATGTGACTAGTAATTCCTTGTTTGATCCTCTTACAATCTCAAGTACACTCGGATGATAAAAATGAGTTCCTCAATGGCAAGTAAGATGAGTAACCACCACACGATCGTATAAATACGAAAGGCCTTGCCCCGTCGTCTAACATGATAATGCCCTGAACGATGGGTAAAGATGTGTACCACCACGCAATCGTATAAATACGAAAGGCCCCATCTCGTCGTCTCATGAGTGAATGTACCAGATTGGAATCAACAAGTCTCTAGTTGTCACATAAAAGCGATATGCATTCACTTGATTGAATAACATCTTAATATCTCCAAACAATCCAATGGAAAAAATCCCTACTGATGAATAATACACACTCGCTAGTATGCAATAAACTGACGAAGTAATTTAAATAATCCAATTGCAGACCACGAGTTCAAAATACTCGTCACAAAAAAATAACTATCCAGGAAAACTATTCTTACTGGAAAAAGTCTAAAAGACCAAACATCTGCTTAATAAAGCCAACCAATGGTGAGAATTTCGTATAATGGTGCCTGCCATATCATATGGTAACGCCATATTCTAGCAAAACTCGGACAAATAATGTTTAAGCCATGTCTAAATAATCGTATAACTCCTACTAGAAAATATATACATGTATGCCCAGTGCTCATGAAAATATCATATTAGAAAGTCATAACTCTTAGGGTACGGTACCTTCTCATATCAGCTGTTATTATATTTCAAAGATCGTCGATTATTCTCATGTGTAATAAATTTCTCGAAAGATCGACGTGAATATCGTTTCACCCACGCGATAATGATCGCCTTCATATCCCAAGTGAATCAGCTGTTAGACCTCCTCTTCTTCAGGAATCGAACCCATCGCTCCGTGGTGCCATCGCGTCTCTGTCTTCGTTTACTCCGACATGATGAACTGCATGTTATCCATAATGGATACTGTCCAAAATCTTACGTAAATGTTCATAAAAGCAGCGTACCCCATATTCTTCTTCTGTGTTACGCCACTGTCTCATATAATGTTCGGTTTGCGTGTTAAAAGTTCAATCTCCACAGCGGTTAAGTTTCACTTGCAGAAAATAAATTTTATTTATGAGAGTGTATACGTTTTTGAAACACCCTGTAGCTGTGTTCGTACTCGATATTTTATGATAATTCATGAAAAAGAATTCTATTAATGCACGTGCCAATGTTCATAAGTGCATATAATTGTAACAGTTCGTTTGCTTAAAAGCGTTAATGTTGTTTGGACCCCATGGTCGCTCTACATATTCCGTTATGAAATGCATAGTCGTAATGTAATTTGAATGTCTAAGTTCATAATTGCAGTATATTGTAACTATCTGCCTGCACAATTCTATTACTGAATACAAGTCCCAACTCAATGTTGTAACTGAATGTTGAAATGAAGTTCAGCTTCTTTAATGTTGCCTGCGTATAAAAGTCGGAACTAGCCCGCTCTGATCTACTGCATTGTTCCAGAATGAACTATGCTTAAAGCCGGCCTCGCCATGCCGCTTTGCTATACTGTTCAGCGTTATAAAATGCAGCTCGAAATAAAGTTCTCAAACTCGTATTACAATGCTGTTCTGAACCCCGGCTTTTTCTCCTCCGTACACGGTCCGTACAGCTTGCATCGGAACCGGTCTTCTCGCCGTCTGCCCTGCGTTGCTCGCCTTGGCTCACTGACCTACTTCCTGCTCTCTGCTTGGTTAAGTAATACTGTCGCCTTCGCTTTACGTAACCAGTGCTGTTCACCGCTCGACTTTACCGTACGCTCTGCGCATGTGTACCACTTCAGCTCGCTGGCTGAACTCGACTGACTTCTCTAAACTGCATCGACCAGCTCCTACCTGGCGCGGTCACGTGATTCTCTCCCACCATCTACGGTCGTGCGTCACAAATATAATCTCGACCATCTTCATCTCGGCTATTAAGTTATACAATAACTTAAGGGATTATCTGTCTTTCTTCAAGTTATTATCATATATAATGCTTGTTATTTCTTCTCTTCTGAGATGATTAAATACTGTTCCATAAAGATCTTAATAAAACTTTAATATTCCTCCCATAATTCCATCTGTTTGACTGGCAGTGCCTTCTTGATCCTTGGCCTTCTACGTCATTTTCTAACATTCCTCTCGACTCAATGTGAGCGCTATCTTTACAACTTTTCCCATAAATCTCAACTACAGCTCAATGTCAGCTGGCGTAGCCGATAGCCTCAACTAGGTATCAGGTACAGTATATAGGCCACGGCTACATCCTTCCACTCTTTGCCCAGTTTCATTCATCTTGATTCATTTCGTCTCATATTAACTCCTCTGAGAGGTTAATGACAGGAAGGGCATTTGGCCGTATAATCCATAGAATCATCTTGACTATTATTCGAGCCCATAGAAACACATTATAATGAGTAGAAATAAATATGACTGACAGTGTGAAATGTGCTACTTTTGTTCCATTTTGGGCTCGGACTTAGTGGTCTTCAGCATTGTGTACTTGGATGTGTTCAGAATTGCGTGATAACCTGTGTTATTGTGGTATATTTTGTAGCGTGTGTACTGTATTCACAATTAAGGCTAAGATTGGGAAGGTTGCGTACATGGACGTGGTTTAGAACCATTCTGACATTTGCCTGGAAATGAAATTGGAAACTCCTTGCAGGAAGGCTGAGGTGGTTAACAAACGTACCCCTTCTCAGTTTGTGCACCTCGTTGCAGAGCGGCTAGTAGTCTTGGCTGTCACCGTGGAGGCCAGGGTTTGATTCCCGGCTCTGCTAAGAAATCTAATTCTGGTCTGAGGGCTGTAACAGGGTACACTCAACCTAGTGAGGCAAAACTGAGAAGAGGTGGATTATACTCCGACCTCAAATATTCTGGAAGTGATATTCCGTGGTTTCCCCCTTCTACTCCAGGCAAATGCCAGGATGGTGCTTAACTTAAGGCCACGGCTGCTTCGTACCCAAATCCTACCTCAATTACAAATACACACACTAGTACAGACATCACAGTGATACAGTTTATCAGACAAAATCTAAGCACACCCAAGTACACGGGGCTACGTGATCACGATGTCACAAAGCACCCAACAGAATCAAAACAACAACAACGACGCTTCTCAGTTTGGGTGTATCCCGTTCCAACCTTGAGACCAGAAGTAAATTTCTTGGCGATGTGAATTAGGCAAATGATTATAGTAAGAAGAGTGATATGCGGGAGAACGTGTTCACAAATTTCGTGAGGTGACACAATGAATATGATCGCGTGCCCTCGTTAGCGCTTGGCGCTCAAAGGACAGCACGACACCCACTTACATGAAACATTCCTCGTTCCTGGAAACTGCTACCGTGACATGCTCATCCGCTTGTCTGACTCAGTTATTAGCGTCATGTGCACCATATCACTTATCAAGCACATAAGCTAGCGAGCACCACCTTTACAATGGGGGGATGCAGCAGTCCGGAGATCAGAGGTTCAAATTCTGACACTGACAACAACAATCCTCAATTAGGTTTTCTCAATTTTCTTTTCAGGTCTTCCTGCAGGAAACGCCGCGGATATACCTTACTTCAATGCATTTGACATTTTTAGAGGTCAAATATCACGTCTTGTGGTTCAGATTCCACGTAGAGTGGAGGTCTCCTGGCTTATGTTGGCGAGATTAACGGTCACGTGAAACTATAACCTTCCTTCCATTTTACCCTACCTCAAGGCTCAAGGCACCTATACCAATACCTTAACATTATAATTACTGCCACACACACTACTACAGCCACCACAGAAACGTAGGTTATCAGGCTAAACACAACGAAATCTCTGTCAATACATTTATAATCCAGCAATCGTTTTAGGTTTTTGACGAATTTGTTACGGTGCTTCGCCTAGGTACATCAAGTCAGTCTCTTCAGCGGGCTCTTGGTACACCTTGCCCGGACCGCCGCTGGGGTTGCGCAACTTGCAATACGTCCCATATTTATAACACACCGCTGTGATACTTTGTTGTGGGACGCAAGAGCTCCCACAGCTATTCTCCTTCCTACAAAGGTTTCAAAGGATTTCTGGAGTATTAATCGTCGTGAAAGTCAATATGTTATCAATATATTACAGAACATCAACGTTTCTCATTGCAACACACAGTCACTAAGTGTTTATTTAATGATTTTAGGGACTAGAATCATATTGGTTATCAGCCCCGTGTACTTAGATGGTTGTTTCCTCAGTTTAGGAGCTGCGACAACCCGGTCATATAGCCCCGTGTACTTTGGGTGTGTGTAGAATCTGTCTGATAACCGGTGTTAATTGTGATGGCTGCAATAGTGTGTGTTATCTGTTTGTAATTCGAGTAAGGACTGCATACATTGAATTTCCAAGTAGTTCCTACTTTTGCCACCAAACGCCTCCGTCAACGACTGCCAGTTCAGAATTTGGTTACTAGATTACTAATAATGACATGCCACTTATACTTCATCGATTTGATAAATACTTAATGTATGCAGTACATACGGTACTACGGGAGAATTTTCAACACGACGGTTGCATAAATCAGCATATACATAACCTAACACTGTTTGGCAAATTTAAAGTGGAACTTCTGATACCGTAATTCCATTTCAAGAATCCCGGTTTCTCTTCTAAACGTTTTGGACATTTATTAGAATTGCCACATATCCATATTGGGCATTTCAACTCAAATTCTTGTACGAATTTCCGAATTTCTCCATCCCATACAACGATGTTATTTCATGTCATCGTAATACTGGTTGGCACCTTTTAAAAATCGTTAATAGTCTCCGTATTGAAGAGGATTCAACTTATTTAACTCAAGCGCCGAGCTGAATTATTTTATTGATTTTCTAAATTATTTTGTGTATATTTTGATTTAAAAAAATAAAGCTTAACATTCTTACACCCTTATTTCTAACTACTTTTTTTAAAATTATTGTTAAAAGACCAATCTTATATTTATTTAATTATTACTACATTTGTAAGGATATCCATTTTTATTACTATATTTTATTTATTACAATTATGATCATTAATTTTTCATTTTAATTTAGATTTAAGGCGCATATGCCATTTTAGTTTTTCAATTCTTAATTGATTTTCTTTTTAGGCTGAGGATGACCCCACTGTGGGTCGAAACATGTACTAATATATCCCTATATCCCTATCCCTATATCCCTATATCCCTATATCCCTATATATATTATATATTATATATTATAATTGTGAAAATCTGTGTGTCCGTGTGTTAGTTTGTTACCTCTTGACACTAAAACGGCTGGACGGATTTGGATGAAATTTGAAATGGAGACAGCTTATACCCTGGGATAACATATAGGCATCCTTTCATCCGGAAATAAATCATTGTTCCCGTGGAACAGGCAACATAACTGAAAAGTCACCAAAAATACTCAACCGGGACAAAATATCGAAGTTGTCGCAAAAAGACCGGACAAAGCTCATTTTACGCCCCTCGATGCAAGGAACAATACTCGGTAGGTCCCTACGGGACACCGAAAACCACATTTTAAGGCCCTAAAACCAACCGTTTCAAAGATATTCGCAGAAAACTATCTTTACTCTGATAAACTGATGAAATAATGGCAAGTCCGTTTCCATGGCAACTGAACCTCACGGTAAGACATCCGATTTTATATATATCCCTGTAGGAGGCAATGCCAATCTATGTGTTATCTTTTTCAAGATATATATGAACACAATAAGAACAGGGTAGCGCACCTGCCTTTCATCCGGAGGCCCCGGGTTCGATTCCCGGCTCCATCAGAGATTTTAGACACTGACGTGAGGGCTGTAACGGAGTAGAAATTCTTTTCAGTAAAATAGACTGGTTCACAATTTTGTAAGTTCACATTGAGGAATGTGACAGTGGGATGCGTTAAGTGTTACGTAAACGGCAATAGCCGCCACACAGCTTCCTTACTACTGAAATAACGACCACACTGATATTTGTAATTAACTATACGGGATTTGTGATTTGTGAGCCCAGTGTTTATGAAATTGAACGTAGCTATATCGCTACCTGTATTTAGGAGCCGCTAATGTAGTGTTTAAAAATTAAAAGTGGGAGCGAAGATTTTCTATATATCCCTGTAGGAGGCAATGCAAATCCATTTATTATCTTTTTCAAGATATATATAAACACAATAAGAACAGGGTAGTGCGCCTGCCTCTCATCTGGAGGCCCCGGGTTCGATTCTTGCCTCCATCAGAGATTTTAGACACTGACGTGAGGGCTACAACGGAGTGCACTCAGCTTCGTGAGGACAATTGAGTAGCTGTCAGATAGCGAGGCAGCGCCCTGGTCACGAAGAACGGCCGAGGGGACACGGTACACTGACCACGCGTCACCACAATATCTGCAGGTCAAATGGCTGGGAAGCGGTCGCATGATAGGCCTAGGCCCTTCATGGTCTGTAGTGCCAGGGGTAAAAAAATTAGGGAAAGCGCCTTCTAATACCACCTTTAATTTGTAAACACTACAGTAGCGGCTTCTAGGGGAGTGTGAAGGAGCAGTGGCTTAGCTTCTCGCCCTTCACCAGGACGGCCGGGGTTCGAATCCCGGTGACAGCGGGGTGGAATTTTCACCTGGAAAATCACGTGGCGTCAGGAAGGGCATCCGGCCTTAAATCCCCGGCCAAAACCAAAATTAGCCTGGCTGGCTACGGCGACCCCAATTAATTGGGAATAGCTGAAGAAAGTTTTACAGTAGCAGCTACTAAATAAAGGTAGCGATATAGCTACGTTCAATTTCATAAACACTGGGCTCACAAATCCCGTATAGTTAAGTAAAAATAACAGTCTGGTCGTTATTTCAGTAGCAACGAAGCTCTGTGGTGGCTATTGCCGTTTCCGTAACACTTAAGGCATCCCGCCGTCACATACCTCAATGTGCACTTACAAAATTGTGAACCAGTCTATTTTACTGAAAAGAATTTCTACGAGCGAGTATCCACTCCGGTAAAACCACACTCACTACCTTTTCCAAAATTTACACAAGACATGATTTTTAAAGCACTCTTCTGTATGTTGAAGTACAGAGATATACCACATGGAAAGATACAATAAAATGTTGGCAAATCTGAGTTCAAGGAACTGCTGTTCAGAATAGACTTTCTGTGCAGGTTATGCGGCCCATGTTCGTAACATGGAATGTTTTCTTTTGACAATGCATCTACACCATGTGCGAGGGCAACGCATTTCAAAGATCTCTAAAAACACAATAAACAGGAACTTGGAGAAAAATTTTACGTGGGAGCGAAGATTCAAGGAGAAATAATTTCATCTTTGAGATTTGCTGATGACATCGTCATCTTGACCGATACGCCAGAGGAATTGAATGAGTTTTTGAAGGGTATGGACTCCGTCTTGAGGAAATAATTCATGATGGGAATCAATAAATGTAAAACAAAATTATTGGAATGCAGCCAAAATAAATCAGAAACCTCTATGCACATCAAATTGGCAGGTGAAACGCTACGGGAAGTAGGAGACTTCTGTTAGTTAGGAAGAAAAATAGCCAGTGATGGACGAAGCAAAGAGGTTGGCTCAGGCAAGGACATCATTTCTACAGAAAAGGAATCTGTTGACATCGAATATACATTTAGATATTAGGAAGTAATTTTTGAAAGCTTTTGTCTGGAGCGTGACACTATAAGGAAGAGAAACTTGGACTAATGGTGCAGTAGAAAAGAGGAGAATTGAAGCGTTTGAAATGTGGTGTTACAGGAGAATGATGATGATCAGATGGGTAGATGGGGTAACAAATAAAGAGCTATTAAGACGAGTGGGAGTGGAGAGATGTTTCTGGCGACTGCTATTGAAGAGAAGAAATAGGTTGGTACGACACATATTAAGACACCCAGGAATAGCAAGCTTAGTTATGGATGGGAGGGTTAAGGACAAGAACTGTAGAGTAGACCAGGGTAAAAGAGATTGCCTCGGATGTAGGGTGTGGTAGCGATATAGAGATGAAACGATTAGCTCAGGAGAGGGGGTCATGGAGGGCTGCATCAGTCCAGTCAAGAAACTGAAGACTCAAACAACAACAGTTGGGAATTTTAATTACTTAGAGAGGCATGTGAGGCAAAAGGGTTGTTGGAGAATTTCAATCCCTGGGATGTAACACTGGAAGAGAGTGCATATTGTACATACGGCCAAGGTCAGAGATATTTTACTATAGGTAAGGAAAAATACTTTTGATTCCCGATATTCCGATAGATTTGCCATTCCAGTGTGCAAGAGTGCAGTTCCCTCTTCAAACAATATTCGCAATTTCTAATAACAAAGCGCAATCGCACACACTTAACAGCAGGTGTACAATTGCATCGTCCCCATTGACTTGATCGCGAGCGAAGCCGCGGGTACCTGCTAGTAAAATATATATTTGTTTATGTATTGATTTGGCGTATAATTTAAACGTTTAATACTTGGTTACTTGACGCCAACGCAGTCGGCTCCTGGCGACGAACGTTGGAACCAAAGAGCGTTGTTAAAATTTAATCTATAATTTAGCTTCACACAGGTGTAATTAGTGGAAGGTTTTTTAACATGCCATAAATCAATGAATGGGACCGCCGGCTTTACTTTCTCTCCGAAGGAAGGCATACTGAGGGACTTTAACGCTCTTAAAAAATCCGACGACTTCACCCGGGTTTGAACCCGCGATCTTGGGCATAGAAGCTCAGCATGCTACCAACCACGCCACCGTGTACTTAGGCATGTGTTGGATTTGTGTGCAACTGTAATTATTTGGGTAGAGGGTAGGTGCCCCGGGACTTGAAGTAAGGTACCATCCCGGAATTTGCCTTGAGGTAGTGCAGAAAAGCCTTAGAGAAAATCACCTTCAGGATGGCCATTGTAAGCGCCGTGTAGTCGACGTCGATTCTGGATCCACTGATATAAGCCGCAAATACAATTACGGTATCTAAAGAATACAGTACTTTAATGCAATATTCTTTTCAATTATATAGCACACATTTTCCCATTAGAGGAGATTAGTTTACCAATCATTGTCATGTATTTTAAATGAAATACTGATAATTAACAACTCCATGGAGGGGTATAAAACGCCAAGCCCTATTGTGTTAAAGAGAGTATAATTGAAGTAACCAATATCATCCATGAATAATAGCATACGTGAAACGTTTTAATTACAGGCTATTGAGCACAGCTAATAGGGTAAGCGAACGTTTTAAACTACAGAATGCCTGATGAGCCCATTGCAGTAGTACATATCCATAGTATTGGTTGGCTCTTAAGTTTAGGGGCTGCGACAACGCGGTCATGTAGCCCCGTGTACTTTGGGTGTGTGTAGAATCTGTCTGACAACCGGTGTTAATTGTGATGACTGTATTAGTGTGTTATCTGCTTTTTTTAAAATTTAAGTACAGACTGCAACTTAGAATTTTTCAAATACTTCCTACTTTTGCCGCCAAGCGCCACCATCAACGACTACTAGGCCAAGTTCAGAAATTAGCTACCAGACGCCACCGCAGTCGGCTCTTGGCAACGAACGTAGAAACCTAAGAGCGTTGTTTACATTCTTAACCTATCCGATTTAGCTTCACACAGGTGTAATTGGTGCAAGGTTCTTTAACATGCCATAAATCTATGACATGGGACTGCCGGCTTTATTTCCCCTCCGAAGGAAGGCATACTGAAGGATTTTTAACGCTCTTAAAAAATCCGACGACTTCGGCCGGGTTAGAACCCGCTATCTAGGGCTTAGAAGCTCAGCATGCTACCGACTACGCCACCGAAGCCGCTTACCTATAGGCTACTGAGTCTCCCTACATTCAGTGGGCTGTTAAATACAATAAAATATGGCGAAAGGAAACTTAACTTGCATATAATTGCCAATAACATTATGTTCTTGTTAAAAAAAATGCAGGTAGCAATCTTGTAATTTTACATGACCATTAATCGTGGGATCATGAGGTTTTACGACGATTCCGGACCACTCTGCGTGACATTTCACTTTAAAAGTCTCATATGCATTGACCGGGTATCGAACCCTGTTCGCCTTGGTGAGAGGTACGCAACTTGACCACTGCACCATCACACCCTAGGCAATTGTTATGTTTTTGTTGGTTAATTTGAGGGCTTTGCGACATCGTAATCATAACAACCCTGTCACCTTGTATGTTTTGGAATATGTATTTGTACAAATCACTGAGTATGCCACCATGTGAATTGTAGCAAGTCGCTATAACTAAATATGCATATTACATAACCAACAGTACTATTAAATGTTTGTCTCAAGTTAAAACTTTCCGCTGTTAGGCGTGTGTTATGTGGAAAGTACAAGCCACGATGGAAGGTAGAGGATTTAAATGTTCGATCCATAAGGAAGGGACCTCCGATGTTGCTCTACCACTGATTTAATGTCGAGATCCTTAAGACCTAGTTGTCATGATAAGCTGGGCTGTATCGCATATCATAGTGTTTTTAACAATAATTATTATTAGAGTTGCTCCTGGTACATGTTTCAGGGATTAATTAGCAACATTTTTACCCCCTTCATCAGCCAATAGTAAAGCATAATAGTACATTATGCAACGAGCCTATAATGGCAATAATTAAGACACGAGTATGTTTATAAAACGAGCGTATGCGAGTTTTATAATTTCCATACGAGTGTCTTAATTACCATTATAGGCGAGTTGCATACGACTGTTTATGTTCGAAGATAATTATAACTTTATTATATGTTTTAACACAAATATTCATGAATAGTGAACAGGACACGCTGCCTTTGCTGGCTAAACAGAGCGCATTCGTGGTCAAGGCACTCCAAAAGCAGAGACCATTCACTTTGCTTGGCAACACAGACATATGTTGGATTTTGAGCGCATGCGCGTAGGTATCCTTACCTAATTGGTCACACAACTGTTTCTTGAGCTCTGATTGGTGGGAGAAACTGTTTCATAATGAAAAATAGTGTTATAATGAGCCTCATTATGATACAGTTTTCTGACATATAATATTTACATTTCGACATGGTCGAACATAAAGAAAGTTACGAAGTAGCGTGGCACTTAAATACCAGGAGCAACTCTAATAATAATTATTTTCATTTATTTATTGATTAAGGCGGTTGTATAATTATTGTTAAAAACTATTTAGTACATCAGTACGGAACCATCATGAGTAAGTTAATTAATAGTATCATAGTGTTGTCACCCGCTCTGAGCTAGATTCATAGAATTTTGATTTATACGAATGTAGGAGTTGAAAACCACTCTGCTCACAGGCGCGAACGTGAATTCCCCGAGCTTCAGCCGGGCAAAGACCATTCAGGTATGATCGCAAAGCGCGTCTGTGTGAAATGCAGAGGGTTTGGGTTCGAGTCTTAAAGAGGTCCTCAATTTTAACTCTTATTGCTCAAGCCTAATCCAATCTTACCCTATAGCGGGCGAATGTAACAGCGCAGTGCATAGATGTAGCCTACTCTTGGCTTGTGAATTAATGTATCTGCATGTCAGCTCAGTACTGGAGCAATGGTGTGCAAAGCCAGAGGTCATGGGTTCAAATGCCACATGCGTTGATCAATTTAATCCATGTAAATGAATTGTACTATTTTTACAATACAGGGTCCAATAGCTGTAAACCTTCATTTGTCAGAATTACATATCTAGACGGAGCCAATACGTAACCCTATGAAGGCGAAAGGTGTCCAGGATGACGCACTGTCTTAACTTGTGTACCAACGACATTCTGATGTATAAAATATTGAAGGAGCTCGCGACCTGGCTTGTCTTGTATTCTTCAAGTCCAGGCTGTTCCGGGCAGGTAAGCCACGTTATCGACGAGAGCTTGTTGCCCCCAAGGTGGTGTTATGTAAAGCAGCTCCAATAGAAGCTCTCGTACGATATTCACCGAGCTGTTTTCAAATCCTGTGGCCTAACTTATTGATGAACTCATAGTGAACAATAAACAGTATCTTTACATTTGCTCAAATACTGGGTTGGTACTTTCAGCTATTTACAACGGAACAACACCCAATCACGCTGAAGAATTGTATATATGCTGGTCAGATCATAAAGAAACAATACCCAAATTCACTTGAGCCATCTCAAAGAGGGTGTAATTATGCCCGTTGGAATGAACATGCGAGGCTTGGAGCATCCCTGGTAGGTGGACATATTGAGTGCTCGTATTCTCTCCAACCAATCACACTACTTCAACCATTCCAAGAAGCATACTGCGATGGGCGGACTAACGAAGCATTCTGCGGGAAGTGCTCGTGAGGCAATGCTATTGGTGAAAGATGATAAAAGAACTCAGGAAGCACCATTCTTTTAAACATACAGAGTGCTAAAAATATGCAATTCATAACTATGCATGAAAACAAGAATAAAATGTCTAATGAACTTGGGTCCTACAGCGCCTACTTATTGAGATAGTCATACTTGTTTATAGGGGGCGCAGACGTCGAGATAATCATAGCTGACATCCTTGGTCGGGGCTGCGACAACGCGGTTATGTAGCCCCGTGTACTTTATTACCGTGTACTTTGGGTGTGTGTAGAATCTGTCTGATAACCAGTGTTAATTGTGATGGCTGTATTAGTCTGTGTTATCTGTAATTCAGGTAAGGACTGCAGACGATCAATTAGTTCCTACTTTTGCTACTAAATGCTACTGTCAACGAAACCCAGCTGTGAACTTGGCTACTAGATGCCACCCCAACCAGCACTCGATGCCGAACGTTGGAACTAATAGAGCGTTTATCAAATCTACACTACAAATTTTGCTTCACACAATTGTAGTTAGTGGAAGGTTCTTTTGCATGCCATACATCTATGACATCGGCCCACCAGCTTTACTTCCCCTCCAAAGGAAGGCTCACTGAGGAATTTTTAACGCTCTAAAGAAATCCGACGACTTCGGCCAGGTTTGAACCCATGATCATGGGCATAGAAGCTCAGGATGCTACTAACTACGTCACCGAAGCCGCCCATCTCTGGTATGGAATGCTCATATGTTACAAGGAATAATGAAGACAAACATTTGGTTGTGAACATGAGCAATGTCGTTTTATTAGTGCTGTATGAAACAGGATCACTTGAGTGATTCAAGTTGTGTAGCGTTAGTTATGTTAACGTTTTGTTTAATCTTTGGGGGCTTCGTGTTACTCCTCTATCACTCACCTTTTGTCCTGGCTTGTGTCAGGCAGAGCCTGGCTTCCCAAATTATTATTATTATAATTATTATTATTATTTATTTATTTATTTAGTATGTTTCGACCCATACAGGATCACATAAAGCAAGTTATGATCTGTTGCTGTTATTTTTCTTGTTCTTCCAGAATTCTTTCATCATGTCGCTATGTTTAGCTCGACGTTCGTCAGTCCATTTTCCCCTAGGTCTGCTGGGCTTATCTTCTGATGCAGCTTCCCAAGTGTAGATCTTACGTCTGAAAGTTTTGCGGTCTTCGATATCTGTGGGTGTGATGTTGGCGTTATTGAGATCAGTTTGGACTTGTTTAATCCAAACCGTTGTCGTCTTTAATTTTTGTGAGTACATCAATATTTTCTTTGTTAATCGGTTGTCATCTAACCTCATAATGTGTCCATAAAATTTCAAGCGTCGTTTACGGAAATCGGTTTCAATATTTGAATATTTTTCTGTGATCTTGTGCGATTGTAAACGATATCCTTCATCTGTGAGTCTTCGGCCAAGAATTTTTCGGATGATTTTCCTTTCAGCTTTCTTGATGTTTTCAAGATACACTTTATAATTGAGGTTTAAGGTCTCACTGGCGTAGAGTGTTTCGGGTTTGATGACCGTCGCGTAATGTCGAATTTTGTGTTAATGCTCATGCATTTTTTGTTGTAGATGTTTGCGGTTTTCCCATATGCTTTCCGCATTTTGAGTTCACGTGCTTTTTGTGCTATTCATTCTGTGCCTGTAGGTCCAATAATTTCACCTAAGTATTTGAAATGATTAACCTTGTTGATTGAACCGTATTTTGTTAGCGAAGTTTGGGTTTCAATTTGTTTTGTAGCCATCAATTCAGTTTTTGCGAAGGAGATTTGCAACCCTACTTTCCCAGCACATTCTTTGAGGACTTCAATCTGGTGAATTGCCGTTCGTTCATCTCCGGAGAGGATTGTCAAATCATCAGCAAAACCTAAGCATGTAACATTGATATTATCCTTCTGTCTTCCTAACACGACAGGTTTCTATATGTTGCGACTTTTTAATTCTTTTTCCCATTCTTTGATGACCTTATCGAGAACGATGTTGAACATAAATGTAGAAAGTCCATCACCCTGCCGAACACCAGTTTTACTGGGAAAAGTTTGGGAGATCTCTCCAATGAATTTGACCATGGAAATTGTGTCGGTTAAGGTTTGTTGGATGAGTCGTCTCGTCTTCGGATCGAGATGGTTTTCTTCGAGTACATTAAAAAGAGATTTTCGAGGAGTAAGCCTTCTGAAAGTCGACAAATTTACAGATGGTTGGGAGATTTCGTGTGGCTCGAAGTTTCAAGGTGGATTTCAGATTGAAGATTTGTTCTACGGCTGATCTGTTTGGTCTGAAGCCAGCCTGAAATTCACCGATGAGTGGCTTGAGTTGTTCTTGCGTGCATTGTAAAAGACAGGCGGAGAGGATTTTATAAGCGATGGGTAAGAGGGAAATTCCTCTGTAGTTATTTACATCAGATTTATCTCCTTTCTTGTGGAGTGGGTGGATGAGTGCGCATTTCCATTCGTCGGGTAGTTTTTCACTTCGCCAAATGTCTTGAATGATCCGTGTGATTTCCTGTAGTGATCGTGGTCCTAGATTTTTCAATAGTTCTGCGGTGATTCCGTCTTCTCCTGATGTCTTTCCGTTCTTGAGTTTTTTGATGTGGTGATGGATTTCTTCTT
Source organism: Meconema thalassinum (assembly GCA_946902985.2). Lineage (NCBI taxonomy): Eukaryota > Metazoa > Arthropoda > Insecta > Orthoptera > Tettigoniidae > Meconema > Meconema thalassinum. The sequence goes on from OX336390.1 coordinate 275,967,698, forward strand.
GCGTTGGTGGTTTGGCTTCGGGTCGTATGTGTACTGGGACTGTGTATATAAATCGCTCAGGTGGTTCAGGACAATTGAGGAGGTCAGAAAAATAACGTTCTAGTTCTTCACAGTTTTCTTGGTTAGTGAGTGCGAGACTTCCGTCTTGTTTCTTGAAAGTCAAATTTTGCGGTGTGTAACCTTTAATTCTGTTCCCGAAGGTCTTATAAAAATCTCGACTGTTGTGATTCCTGAAGTCATCCACGATAGACTGAAGTTGCTTAGTTATAAAATTACGTTTAGTTGTCCTGATAATTTTGGTTGCCTGTTTGCGGACGCCGAGAAAGTGTTGTAAAGTTTCTGGAGATTTGTGGCTATTGTATTTTTGGAATGCGATTCGGCGATCAATAATGACTTGATCACAGTTGGAATCCCACCAGGGGTGTTTTGCTTTCTTTTTTAGTGGAATCAGTTCTATGGCTTTTCTGATAATTTTGCTACAGAAGTCCGTCCAACTGTTCACTGGTTCTTTATCCCATTCTTCTGCGATTTTTATGTCTTGAATTTTGGATGTGTCAAATTTTGGGATGTAATATATTTTTTATGAATCCATTTGGTGAAAATTTCATTTTGAGTCTGGTGAGATGGTGAGATAATGGTCTGAATCAATGTTTGCCCCTCGTCGGACTTGAACGTCATGGATGGTTCTATAGTGTGCATGGGAGATGGCAACATGATCAATTTGGTATTCACCGAGATGTTGAATGGGAGATCGCCAAGTTTTCTGTTTGGGTGCAGGTTTCCTGAAATGCGTAGACATAACTTTCAGATTGAATTGATGACAAATGTCTACCAATCGTGTGCCATTGCTGTTTGTATTTTGGTGTGCAGAATTTTTGCCAATGATATTTCGATAGATTTTTTCTTTGCCAAGTTGGGCATTGAAATCTCCCATCAGGATTTTCACGTCAGCTTGATGAATGTTACTAAAATTTTTTTCCAGTTTTTTCCAGAAATTTTCAACATTTTCAAGATTTTTCTTGTTGTCGATGTTAGTAGGTATTATTATTATTATTATTATTATTATTATTATTATTATTATTATTATTATTATTATTATTATTATTATTATTATTATAACATTTATACCACTGTTCACTCTCTTTAGCAATATTTCATTGGCAGTTTTTTCTAATTTTAAATTATTGTTTACATTGTTATCAATGTTCGCTGGCATAGCCTATATTAACTTCAACAGTGGTGTATTCTCTGGTTTTGGTGTGTTATATTTCCAACGAAGATTCGTTGTTTTTCTGTTTGTTATTCACTTGTGATTCTGCTGATGAAGGGGTCATAGAAGTCCGAAACATGCAGGCATTGTAATACTACCGTCCTTAATCCTGAATTATATGTATTGAAAGGTGGAACAACAAAAGTGTTTATTAACAATACAATATTTGTGACCATTCTCATCTGCTTTAATTATCCCATACTAATCTTTCCGTTCAGCAAAACTCGAAGTTTTGACCGCAGTCGAGATCCGCAGTAGCGGTCACATCTTCCAGTCTTGCTCATCAGATTGACCAGATATATTGAAATTATTTCTAGGCTTCAAAAACCTAAGTTAGGTTCAGAGTTTGGGGCACAGATGACTCTGTGTATGCCGTCTTGCAGATCAAAGCTAATATTTCCTCGTCGTTCCGAAAGTCTCCACAACAGTGCTACTCTGTTTAAGACTTGACAATTTCAGCAGACACTCCAATGAGAGCTACGTTCTAAAGTAATTTTCATATACTGTATCATCATCATAATCATCATAAATTGAATTCGAAAAGTATTATTACTTTATTTGTAGATTTAAGTAATATAGTTCCATATATACTTGAATTGTTCACACTGTATTCATCGTATAATCTGGTTAGATGGAAGAGAGGGCGCAACGGCTCTAATCTTGCCAGACAAATTAAATCTAATCTAATCTGATTCCTCTGGGTAGCTGTAAGTGTCAGGCACACATTTCAAATCGCAAACTTTCTCCCATTATAAGAACAACCCAAGTAAACTTGGGAACAAAATGCCATCATAGGTGTTTTTACACACATCAAGAAAAGTTTTGTATATTGCCGTGGGGCACAGTGAGAACGGACTTATTTATTAAGCAGTGTCCACGCCTGCTCTACACAATTGAGATCAGGAGAATAGGCAGGCCATTCCATTCTGTGAATACCATTCTCCTGAAGGAAGACATAATGCGGACGAGTGTTATCGTCCACGAAAGTCAAATTTGGGCCGAAATTGTCAGCATAGCCTTTCAATAGAGGTGATAGGATAGTATCCCTGTAACGTATGCCTGCCATATGCCCTGGGATGTACACCGAGGGGTTCGGCGACCATACATGATGCCGCCCCAAAACATTGCACCACCTCCTCCCTGTCGATATCGGTCTCGGATGTGATGGTCGTGCATACGTTCACCGGGTCGTCTCCACACTCGCACAGATCTATCCTCAATGACACAGGCGAGTGTACACAACCGATATACACGCACGCAAGAACGACTAATGGTTTGAGACCACCACGACTCTTGGGCAGCAATATGCAAAACTTGTTTTGATGTGTGTATTTCGATATTTCCAACATTTGCGCTAATGCTCAGCGAAATTCACGCTCATGATGTTCTCTTGTATGATACGTTCCACTTTAGCTACATACAATGGTTAATGCATGTAATTACACATTCAATGTGAGACTTGCAAAACAGAGGGAATAAGCAGGAACTAAGTGGGGTGTGTTTACCACTTGCTCCAAGGTGCACTGAATACATCGTTGATTTCGTCATGACGTCATGATTTTCTAACAACTCCATTTGAATGTCAACTTCGGGTGAAATGAACCGCACTTTCTTTAATGAGACATGTGCTGGGGTCTACAAGATCATTTCCATTCAAAAAATAACTTGGCGTTTCTAGACCACAGCCTTTCTGGTTGGTTACTCTTAGCTTGAAGGATTTCGGTTCCAAATAATGACGTCATAACAAACCCCATGAGATTTTCAGAGCACTCCAGCACACTTCAGGACGAGTGAGAAACATACTCGTGGTGGTTTCAGAGTATGCTAATGACTGTGTATTCATGTCGTGAGTGAAGAAGGGTCGAGTTCTAGTGATCCCTTCCCAAATATACCCCACCCTTAATAATTGTAGGAACATTTTACGAACATTCAGGTTATTATTGTTGTTATTTTATTTGAGGGGCTTGAACTTCGCGGTCATTCAGCCCCATGTACTTGGGGGCGTGCGACATTTTATATCATAAACTGTGTTATTGTGATGTCTGTATTAATGTGTATATTTGTATTTAGGTGAGGGGGAAGGAGGTAGCCGTGACCTTAAGTTGGGGACATTCCCGGCAATTGCCAGGAATATAAATGGGAAACCACGGAAAACCACTTCCGAAATCACTGAGGTGGGAATCGAACCCACCTCTTCTCAGTTTTGCCCCACGCGGCTGAGTGTACCCACTTCCAGACCTCAGACTGGAATTACATTTCTTAGAAGAATCGGAAATTGAACCCGGACATCCGGGCCGACAGCCAAGAACGCTAGCCGCTGCACCAGGAGGTGGGCTACAAACTTTCGCACACTTTAAATTCACAAAATCACCTCCAGGTGCAGCGGCTAGCTTTCTTAGCTATCACCCCTGAGGTTCAGGTTTGATTCCCGGCTCTGCCAAGGAATTTAATTCTGGTCTCTGGTTAGCAACGGTGTTCACTCAGGCTCGTGAGCCAATTCTAAGGAGGTCTAGGTTCGGTTTCTATCGCAACCACCCCAGAAGTGGTTTCTGTCATTTCCCCACTTCAACTCTAGACAAATGCTGGGATTGTACCTGCCATCAGGCCATGGTCACAACCTACCCAATCCTATTCTCAATTGCAAATACACACACTAATACAGCCATCACAATAACAAAGGTTATCAGACATATTCCACACACACTCAAACGCACATACCGAAGTACACGGGGCTATATGTCCACGATGTCGCAAGGTTCCTATTTGAATCAACAACAAGTATGATATGCATGATGATGCGATTTCTAGCCTATATCCCCAACTCCTAAGATGAAGCAGAAACATCATATTGGATATAATTATTTATCTTCTAAAAATTCATCTTCATCATCAATTCATTCATTCATTCATTCATTCATTCATTCATTCATTCATTCATTTATTCGTTCATTCATGAAACCAACAGCTTCTGCGCTCCCGAGGTACGTATTGAGACTCCACTCGCAAAGGTCGTGGGTTTGATTCCCAGCTCTACCAAGAAATGCAATTATGGTCTGAGGGCTGGAACGGGGTACACTAGGACTAGATTCCCACCTCAAACATCCTTGAAACTCCAGGGAAGTGTCTGAATGGTTTCTAACTTAAGGACGCGGACGCCTCCTACCCAAATCTTAGTCTGGTACATTTTAGTCATCAGTCCCTTGTACTTAGGCGTGTGCTTAATTTGTCAGACAACCTGTGTCTGTGTGATGGCTGTAGTAAGGTGTGCAATGAAGTAGTTACAAGTAAGAAGTCCATCATTCTGATTCACGGAGCGGAACCCTGGTTGTAATAAAAAATATTAACTCTTACAGATACTGTGAAAGAAGAGTAAAAGCTTTGGCTTATTTATCAGTCATGTTACGCGGTGTTACATCGCTATGCAGCGCAGCCAAATGTAATACACAAAAACAGTTACTTGGTTGATTAGCTGCTTTTAAATGCAGTGAGGGGTTGCCTCCGTGGCTTAGGCGGCAGCACGCCGGCCTCTCACCGCTGAGTCCGTGGTTCAAATCCCGGTCACTCCATGTGAGATCTGTGCTGGACAAAACGGAGGCAGACAGGTTTTTCTCCGGGTACTCCGGTTTTCCCTGTCAAAATTTCATTCCAGCAACACTCTCCACTATCATTTCATTTCATCTGTCATTCATTTACTCATTGCCCTAGAGGAGTGCGTCAGGCCTCGGCAGCCGGCACAGTTCTTATCCTCGCCGCTAGATGGGGGCTTCATTCATTCCATTCCTGACCCGGTCGGAGACTGGAAGCAGGCTGTGGATTTTCAAATGCAGTGAGGGGGTATTACGCATAAAAGGATCGTCCACAGTAATTCTCACCGTATTCTGTAACACATGGAGTGGCGAGGCTTTATATTATCATCTCTTGACCCATAACACTCCCAGCTGGTGTCGTTGTTTGTCCCCAGATACACCACTGGGTTCAACCTAGCTCAGCTTTCCTTAGCAGCTGTTCAAGATTTTCCTCGTCACACTCCACTTGTGGTTTATGCACACTGACAATGTGTTCCATTAGCTTCTTTCCAGGCGGCTTCGGTGGCCTAGTTGGTAGCATGCTGAGCTTCTATGCCCATCGTTGCGAGTTCAATCCCGGCTGAAGTTGTCAGATTTTTTGTAGAGAGCGTTAAAAATCCCTCAGTATGCCTTCCTTCGAAGGGAAAGTAAAGCCGGTGGTCACATGTCATATATTTATGGCATGAAAAAGAACCTTCCACTAACTACCCCTGTGTTAAGCCAAACTTTGTAGGTTAGTTTTGATTAATGCTCTTAAGTTCCAACGTTCGTCATCAGGCACTGGTTGCGATGGCATCTAGTAGTAGCTAAGTTCGCAGCTAGGTGTCGTGGACGGTAGCATTTGGTAGCGAAAGTAGGAACTACTTGAAATTATCGTCTGCAGTCCTTACTTGAATTAAAAACAGATAACACACACTAATACAGCCATCACAATTAACACCGGTTATCAGACAGATTCTACACACACCCAAAGTACAAGGGGCTACATGACCGCGTTGTCGTAGTCCCTAAACTAAGGTACCAACCAACCAACCTTCTCAGAATGAACAATGACAGGCTCACGAACAGGATTCTCAACCTTGATCTCGCAATCAAAGTCAAGAAGAACTGGCTTACATTGGTGCTGTTTGCGGGGTTTCGCCAGGGTGCACCAAGTGAGGCTTTAGCGCGAGAGCTGAGAGCTCGTACAGATTTTCTCCTCCTGATAGAGGTTTCAAAAAATGTGTCAAAAAGAGGAGAAAGGCTATAAGACCTCTCGCAGTAAGGAAGCACAAATATGCTTTATATAAGGACACGGCCACCTAGAGCTCGCCGATGAGCCAAACTTGGTACACTTCGGCGAAATCCCGCAAAAGGCACGGCAGAAACCCTGAGTTTCGCTGAGTTTTAATTACTTGGTCGTGAAAACCAATATACCATATTACATGTGCTCAAATACGAGGTTTCTGATGAATATTCTATGCGGAACACATTTAGCCTTCAGTGATGTAGCCTACTACTACAGATTTGGAGAGCAGTTTCTCACGATATGACAGGAACAAGAGTCTGAGGGCAGATTGGGGACGGAGGTGGTAAGCGGCTTGTGGTTCTGAAGTAGCGTCACAAAATCACCAGCTTAGAGTCCCTCCAGTACGTAAACTTTAATGTACCATATCCTAAATGTCAATATGTGTCCCCGTCTTCCTAAAAGCACTCTTTTCGTATGTGTAGCAAGAGTTCCTCTCCTGTGATCAAAAATAGCATTGATTATTCACGTTTAGTACTTCGTAACTAAAAGAAATATAGGAATAATTCCAAACAGGTTCCATAAAGTTACTTAAATAGTATCCTTCATTCGTCAGAATTCGATAATAGAGGCTATTCCTAAAAATTATCAATAAGGTATTGCTTCTATGAAGTACCAGAATTATTAATTCATTCCTTTTAGAGTCCTTACTTAGAAAACACGATTCACGGCTCTTCCAGAGTTTAGAAACTCGACGTAAGGAGTAAATTGGGAGAACTGAGTCTCGTGACGATAAATGAATGGAAGTATAAGTACTGTAGATCTGACGCCGCGTCCACCACAATCCTCAGACCATGAACTACTGTAAATCAAAGTGGTCACGATTATGGGATTCATTTTAGTTAGTAATGGAATCAGGTCTATGTCAAGTGTCTTACAAAACATGTCATATTAACTGTCATTTCCTTATTCCAGGAGTAACCTCGAGTCCACCTGGATAGCCCAGTCCGTTAAACTGTAAGAACCCGTGGTCAGGTTATCTCTCGAGTCGGGAGACGAGCGGGTTTAAACCCCACCGTCGGACGTCCTTGAAATGGTTTTACTATGGTTTCTTAGCTCTAGACAATCCCAAGATGGTGCTCCCTTGTAGGCCATGGCCACATCATTCCAACTACTAGATCAGTATACTGTACATGGACTATTTACTAAAGAGAGTAAATAGTAAGACTTCATCCCGGAATACCGGAGAGAGAGGTCCAGTGATGCGGGAGAGAGTGGGATCAGTGCCCGCTGTGGCGAGCAATTTCTGCGTTAGATTTATCTACACATCTAATCAGGTCAATCTTGACAGAAATCATTTGACACTCAGGGGACCCCCGCGGCATACGTTTACCTGGCCGTCTAGACTCATCTATAGCTCAGGTGGTGTAAACAGACACTAGGTTATTCCAGGATATGTTTGGCTTAATCCTTTTCTTAATCGCCGACGGAAATTGTCCGGTGCTTACCTGATGTTGTTAATGGGATATGTAGCAATTTCAAGAATGTCCCCCCCCCCCCCCATTTCGAATGCTCTCTTGCACAGTAAATCCTACAGCATTTCACTATTTCTATCACACGCTCAGACGGATAGCTTTCCGGGTGTCGCATGGAACATAATACGTGTTTAATCTCCCACTCCTCTAGTGTTTGTCAAAAATCTCTAGTTGTGAATTGGGATCCAAGGTCTGATAGTAAATACTCAGCGTATCCGCTTATGGTATAACGCTATCTCTCATGCGCTTATTGTTGTATTTGAATTAGATGCAACTCGTATACTTGCTAAAGACGTCCATAGTAACAAGTATGTATCGATTATGTTATGGATCTAACAACATTGGAGACATAATCTCGCGTGGTTCGGAAGGGTTTCCCTCAATTGATGTGACGTGCAATTGTCTACCATATAGTTTAAATATGATAATTGGTAGTTCTGTCTTTATTTTCGGCGACGCCAGCAGTCTTGAGTCTGTCACTCAACCGTTTGAGTTATATATTCAAACGGTTCGAATCCTATTGTCTGGCACGATCCAAAAACGTCGTATTTTTTTCTTTCTTTGTATGGTCTGCACCATCTTCACCTCCAGATGTTCGTGGTCTCGGTTCTTCATTTCTTTGGAGTTCGTCTAAATATCCGCGAATTTCCACACATTGGTCTTAGATATGTCGACGATTTTATCGTTATGATCGTTGTTGAGATTTCCTGTCACCATCTTGGTGTTTCAATTACGATAACCACTTTTTGATAAGTGTAGGGTTTTCCTGGCCATTAAGTAGGGTCGAATTAAGGAAGAGTCAGGGAAGGAATTTTAGAAGGAAGTCGGTCGTGGAATGGTTGAAAGGAAACGTACCAGTATTTGCCTGGCGGTGAAAATGGGGAAACCTTGAAAACCATTTCCAGGACGAGGTGGAATTAGAAACCACGCTCCCGATGCCAGAGAGGCACGAGATAACGCGTTAGCACTCTCGGCCACCTTGGTTGTAGTAGTGAGAGCATAATTGTAAATCAGGAGAGGATTGGAAAGGAGGCGGTACACTCACTCTCGTGAGGCTAAATTGAGAAGAGGTTGGTTCGATTCACACCTGAGTCATCTTGGAAGTGGTTTCCAACTTCTAGTCCAAGCAAATGCCGGGATTGTTCCTAACTTAAGGCCACGACCGCCTCCTTCCCAATTCTCACTTGAATTACAAATACACACACTAATACAGCCATCACCACAGCACAGGTTATCAGACACATTCCACACACAGCCAAGTACTCGGGGCTACATGACCCCGATGTCGCAAAGCTTCTAAATCAATCAACAACAACAAAAAATTAGAAAATGACATAAAATCACTTCTAGAATGGCTGATGTGGGAATCAAATCTGCTTGTCCTCAGTTTTGAGTGTACCCCGTTACAAACCCCAGACCAGAATTAAATTTCGTAGCAGAGGTGACGGCCAAGATTGCTATTCACTACGCCACGTGGTGGACAGCAGAATTTATGTGTCTTTTACTTCAGGATTTTGAGTAGAATACATTAACGGAAACCGCCCAAGATAATTGCCTCCATCCCTCCGATACGTATTTACAGGCTGAAAAGAGAATTGTTTGTAAGGTTTCTATGTTGGCTCAAAACATATAAATTTGCTGTTGAGTTTAATTTGTGGCTGTGATTATATGGAAGCTACTGAGGTGTGGATCAGAGGTGTACATACAGTACATTCGCTACACGCTGGCGTACTTCTGGCGTGGAGGGCCTTGCAGTGGTGGTAGAGGATGACTAAATGTCTGTCTCTCACGTTCCCCTTCCCGTCTCACTCCCTCCCGTACTACCTTCGCTGTGTGGTGGTTGATTGGTCGAACGTCAAACGGTATTCAGTATACTGTAAATATGGAAACAATAAAAAAGCAATAATGTGACCAAAATTGGAATCCCTTAAATTAGTTCCATGATCCTTTATCATTATTTCTGACTGTTTTAATGCTAAGCACGTAATTTGCAAGTACCGGTACGTGGAGAAACGAGTGAAACAAAATGTACTCGTATATGGTTTGGACAACCAACGCATTGGACGAACAGTTTGTATGTTTACACAACTGGCTGCGTGGCTCAGCGGTAACGTCCTCGCTTGCTGGGCCACAGATCGCAGGTTCGTATCCTGGCGCAGTCAGCTGGCATTTGAGGATGCACCAATGCGAGGGAGCTGTGTCCGTAGATTTACTGGCACGTTAACGAACCCCTCCGGGCACAATTCCGGCATCCCGGCGTCTCTAAAATCCAGAGTAGTTAAAAGGGGAGTAAACCAATAACATTTTTATTATTATTCTTTCTCCGATTCGGCCAACTAGGGACCACGTCAGTTCAACTGTCTGTTCTTCCGAGCTCTAACTACCGCCCAGTGTTCCTACATTCGTCTCCGGTGTTGTTCTTTTCTCTAGCGATCCCAACTTGACTTGATCAGACGCGGTGAAGAGCTGTCGCAGCACAGCCAAGAGAGGCAGGAGACGGGGTGTGGCACAGCATAGCTAAGGCTGGACGCCGCTGGTGTGGATGATGTTGAGTAATGGCATTCAGGGTACAGATAGTGAGAGGTGTTACGTACAGGGTCAGTGCTGATGCACTGGGTCCTTGATGAAAGCAATACAAGTTAACCCAGTCCTCAACTTCCTCACTAGGACAGCTCCAACAAGAACTTTTCCTGATTGTTACCGTACTGTAAAATTAGTCATTTTAGTTCGCAAAACTCGTTTTATTTTCTTCCTTTCCCTGTTGACGAACTGTATGCACAGTATCTAGCTGTACCTATTAGTTAATGAACTAGCCGGACCACAGAGAGTCCCTGCTTCTGTCTCATTGCTGGACCACGCTGCTCCGCTCTACGTTTAGTGAGCAATATGAGATAGACTTGACTTTAAAAGAACATCTCAACTTACTAACAAGCATTCGTGACATACTTTCTTGATCAGGGGTTCCTAAACACAAATATACAGGGAGATTCACCGGTAGTTCCATGAAGAACTAAATAGCCTATTTTCATATATCCTACTTATTTTATAGCCTCTATCAACATACAAAATTTCTGTTAGATTGCTGAAATAGATTCGTAGATATTGAGAACCGTCTAAATATTCCGGATGGTTGCCGTTATGAATTTTTAATATATGTAGGCCATAGAGTTATGTACTATTACATGAAGATTATTGCGTAGGTTTATTATTCAAATTTGGATCGCATGATTAGGGTACAAGATACAAAAATAAGTTTTTAACATTTCACTCAGCCGCCATCTAGAGGTCATGAAAATAATTGAAATAAATGAGATACCAGTGGATTCAAATTTGTATAAGCATTTACCGTACCAAGTTTCACTGCTGTCGGATGGTTAAATCGCGAGAAACCAATGCAAAAATACTGCATTCATCAAGAGACGGTAAAAAGGCATTTTCAACTCATGACAAATTACGGGACAGTACCTTTTAATAAGTCACGGCCGTTTCCTACAAAACATAGGCTAGGTTATCAGGCACTTCTACACACACCCAAGCATATGGGGCTAAATGGTTGGGATGTCGCAAAACCCCTAAAGAATCAACAACGGTATATTAGTTTAATACTTTCGACTGAACAAACATATTTTTATGACATCAAGTTGAAGAACTGATGTTGCAAACGGCGACAATTTTAAGAACCGGATATGGTGTGAGGTAGTGTCTTTGCTCATTTCGCAGGTGATTGGGTATCCAATAACTTAATACTTTCGTATGGAAGTTATCATATGCTGGTATCATGTAGGTACATACACACATATATATCGATGTTACGTCCACCCATCAATCCATCAGGAGAGCAATCTAAACAGCGAGCACATTATAACAGTGCTAGTGATAAGCGCGGCATCCCCAATAAATCAGGCATCGCTAACGGTCACATTAATCCTCTCGGGACTAACATCCACCGTGGGATTATTAAGATAACCGATAGAGGGGAGGGAGTTCAACGTTCTAAATGGCATGAATGCATCAATTTAATGGTACGTTCAGTTTTGCCCTTAAAATGCTCTTCGTATTAACAATGGTATTTGAGTACCCAACCTTCAAGAGCCCTCACATGACTTGCCTGAAACCCCCAAAACCTTTACCCAAGGCCTGTTGGCTTGAAATTTTATAGCCATCTAGGAAGACTTCCCCGCTGAGGAAAATGTGAGAGAGGGTGCTGACTTCCCCTCATTGTTCGTTCACACGGCAAACAGTCCACCCCAGTTAGGGATTTCTGTATGTGTGGGAAACATTTGCAACGCATCATAATCAACAGATCTCTTTGCTACTAATAATTTCATTCTGCCTTGTGACGTAGTGACTAGCATTCTTAGCTTTGTCTGGAGCGTGGCACTCTATGGCAGTGAAATTTGGACTGTTGGCGCAGCTGAAACTGGAAGAATAGAAGCTTTTGAAATGTGGTTTTACAGGAGAAGATCAGATGGGCAGATAGAGTAAAAATGCAGAGGTATTAAGGCGATTGGGAGAGGAGAGATGCTTGTGGCGACTGCTAATGAAGAGGAGATATATGTTGGTAGGACACATACTAAGACACCCACCAACAGCAAACTTAGTTATTGAAGGAAAGGTCGAGGACAAGAACTGTAGGGGTAGACCAAGGTTAGAATATGTTAAACAGATTACCTCGTAAGTAAGGTGTGCGAGCTATGTAGAAATGAAACGATTAGTTCATGACAGGGAGGAACGGAGAGTTCTTAAACCAGTCAAATGACAGAAGACTCAAACAACAAAAACGACGACAACAACAACAACAACAACAGAGCAGAGTTGTCTCAAAATATCGGCTTATTATATTAATTTCTCTCGACTACGGTAGCCTCTTATCAGAAATATGGGTATTCATGTTCGTGGAAGCGAAATAATAATAATAATAATAATAATAATAATAATAATAATCTTTCCCAACTTCACCAGTTGTCCAAATAATATCATTCGTATTCTGTTTTAGAGAGCACTGAAGAAATATGTCTGGTTTGAGAGCAGACTTCATTTGTGTGCTTGCAGGTCCAGTATGCAGTGCAGCAAGCAGGCTTCAAGAGGGTCAAGCGAGGGTACAAACCTCTCAAAGTGGAGAACTTGGTCCATCACATTAAGCCTCAACGTGACCCCACTGACCCCTACTTTCCGTTTCAATGGTATCTCAAGAACACGGGACAGAACGGAGGGAAAGCTAAGCTCGACCTGAACGTGGAAGCTGCTTGGGCGCAGGGTGTCACAGGCAAGAACGTCACAACTGCCATCATGGATGACGGTAAGTAGTGTAAAACTCCCTCGCAGATTGTAACTAAATTTAAGATAGTTGTTGTTGTTTATTCAATTTAGGGCCTTAGGACATCTTGGTCATCAGTCCCGTATAGTTGTGTATGTGTTAAATATGTCTGATAACCTGCATCAATGTGATGACTATAGTAGTGCCGTTTGCCTGTCGTTTCTGATATGAAGACCAGCTCTTGGTGTAGCAGCTAGCATTCTTGATTGACGCCCTGGAGGACCGTATTCGATTCCTGGCTCAGCCAAGAAATGTTAACTCTAGTGTGAGGGCTGGAATGGAGTTTACTCAGCCTCGTGGGGCAAAACTGAGAAGAGGAGGGTTCGATTCCCACCTCAGCCATCGTGGAAGTGGTTTTCTGTGGTTTAATTTCTTCTACTACAGGCAAATGCTGGGATGGTTACTAACTTAAGGCCACGACCACCTCCTTCCCAATCATATCCACAATTAATAAAAAAACACACACACTAGTATAGCCATGACAGTGAGACAGGTTATCACACAAATTACACACACACTCAAATACAGTACTTGGGACTATATGGCCACCATGTCGAGGCCCCGAAAATAAGCAACAACAAAGTGTTTTTCAGATATTATTTGCAACATTACGGATTAACGGTTTGCGACGTGTAGACTTATCAAAAGCTAGAAGAGATTTAATATGAAGATGTAATACTGAGGTTATCATAAATATAATGTGTTGACATATCTTGGGGTACATCTTTTATCATGTGAACTTGGGCTTCTATCGGTGTATCCATTTAACAATTGGTAGAGGGACCACGATCACACGTAATTGTACTTTAATTTTTACATCGTCAGACTACTTTTCAATTTTTAATTCACTTTCAAAATGAACAAGGCTGATAGTAAACTAGAACATGCCCTTGAGTGGAAGAACAGCGCAAATATTAAGTTAGGGAAGAGTTGTGGTACATTGGTTTCTTCAGCCATCATACCAAACCACTCAAAACCAATATGAAATAGTTAAGAATCCACCATAGCAGACATATTGCTGGTAGAAAGCAATCATTCTGAATAGATGTCTCATAGTCCACTTATTTCGGAATACATAATATTTTAATACATTTTAATTTTGTGATAACCAACCCTTTACTAACGATTAGTTAGTTAATTCCTATTTTACTTAAATACGAGAGTTAATTCATGGTTATCGTCGATGCATTTCACGAGGCCATTCGGGTTCGTAATTACTTAAATACGCTTTACTGCTTCCGCGAATGCGTAGACTTGGTATCACCCTGAAGAAATATGGGCGACAGAACAAGAAGAGTGTACCACTTATCGTTGTTTGCGATGCTTCCTTGAGATTTTCTGGAAGATAGTTATAAAGGAAGGGAAATACAGAAGACCTTATTCATGGCCAAAGCTTAAAAGGATATGAACAAATTATTCAGGAGAACTGACAGTAGTGTGTATACATTGTTTACTTCGCTTGATAGGACACTTTCCTTTCGAATCTTCGCAGCGTAAGTGGTTGCATTCTAGACTTAGCCTTCATTATGCAGAGCTGGAAGGAGTTCGAATCCCTATTTCAGATAGGCCTAAAGTTTTTTTTTAATTTCCGTATTCTTCTTTATTGGCATTAGTAACATGTATAACATTTTATGTTCGACCCTGACTATTGTATGTCAGAAAACTGTACTATAATGAGGCTCATTATAACACTATTTTTATTTTCATTATGAAACAGTTTCTCCCACCAATCAGAGCTCAAGAAACAGTTGTTTGACCAATTAGATAATTAGATGCGCTGAGTTCCATGGCCTTCCAATTTAAATTTCACTGCCTGGCCTAGTGTCATAGTAGGGTAATCAAGGAGGACATGGTAAGAAATCTCGACAGATATTTATGAATATTTTTGTTCGAACATAAAATAGTTATAATAATTATCGTCGAACATAAACAGTCGCATACGCTCGTTTTATAAATATATTCGTGTCTCAATTATTGCCATTATAGCCTCGTTGCATAATGTACTATTATAATATCATTGTCGTTTGGATGAAAGTTCGTGTGAAACTCGGAAACAAACCAATTCTTCCGGCATTGCAATATATGCGAGGAAGAGTTCAGCTGTTGCCCTCCGTTTTATGGATTCTTTAGAGGGTTGAGTCGTCAGATTTAGTTATTAAACGTAATTGCTTGTTAGTGTTAAGTTAATGAGTGTTTTTGTTCAATGAACTGTTCGTGCTAAGTTAAATAACCTTTAGTAATGATTTTTTTAAATTTATTTTTTTATTTAGTCAATTTACCCTCTAGGTTAGTGGTTCCCACGGACTCAGCGAGGGAACTCACCACTACCACCTCTACGGGCAGTGTCCTGGAGCTTGGAACATCTGGTCGGGGTGGATACAACTGGGGAGGTGTGATCAGCACGTCGCCCAGGCGGCCTCACCTCCAAAGCGAACGGGGCCCTCACGAGGGATGGGAAGGGAGGGGATGATTGGGATGGATAGGCTAGGAAGTGGGACGGAGGCGGCCATGGCCTTACAGTAGGGATCATCCCGGCATTTGCCCGAAGACGAAGTGGGAAACCACGGAAAACCACTTCGAGGATGGCTGAGGTGGGACTCGAACCCCCTCTACTCATTTGGACCACCCGAGGCTGAGTAGACCCCGTTCCAGTCCTCATACCACTTTGCAAATTTCGCGGCAGAGCCGGGAATCGAACCCAGGACCTCCGGGGTGGCAGCTAACCATTGACCGCTACGCTACGGAGGCGACTTAGTAATGAATTAAGAGGTAATTGACGTTGTTGACATCGGCCCTGAGTACCACTAGACTACTTTATTGAAATTTCATGCTCAATGATGTAATCCTGCTCCACAAAGTCAGCGAAGCGTGTTGGAGTACGAGAGGAAGGTGGGTTGTTTATGGTAACCATAGACGGAGCGAATGGTAACTTCCGCTGTTAAAGAAGCCCGCCTACGTTAGGTACCTGTTTATCAACATTGAGTGCTCTTATCTCTGTGAACACTCATGTTGGCTTGAGGGCTCATATACTGGTTCGGGTCAACAGACCTGTGCCGCATTTCAAAGAACGCCTACACGCTTGAGGGCATTACTCCTCGACATAAGGGGATTTATACGGTATTTAGACATGGTATTACTTTAGGTGTACACCCAGGTAATGATAATATGTTGTTTCCCCAGTGTTTACGAGTTCAGTTCAGTGTTCAGTGTTGGGGGTAAGATACGGCGAATATATTTTTTCGGCCTGATTGTCTTCCTGGCGCCATATTCATGTGGGGAATTAATGAAAGACGAAACGAGGGAATAAAATGAAAGTGGACAAAAAGCTTGAAGAAGTTAGTCATGGCTTATCAGCAGGCACCATCTACGCATGTGCCTATGGAAAAAATCATTATATTGTAGTATGGTCGATGCTACGTTTCGAAGCCAGACGTCTCCGAGTCCAGATATAGCCTGGCCCCAAGGCCTGACGCGTTAACGCACTGAGCTACGTGATACTAAAAGATATAAAATTACTAATAATTACTGAATGTTCTTATAAAGAAATTCTCTAGTATCATTAACGTATGCAGCCTATATACGACTGAAAAGGCAATTTTGACCAAAAATTCAGTTTTCGATTTTTCGTTGTAAATTGAAACCATAATTGTTTGCTTCAAATTAACATATATTTCATGTCGGTATTCCACCTGCATGTAGCCTAGTTAATAAACTATTCGTGTGCACATGTCTAGGGGGCGTAGCTCCAAATACTTGTCAAGCAATATACTGTAGAAACTGTCGGTTGGAGTGCTCGGGGGTGGTTGAACACAGCTGTAGCTTTCCCTATACGAGAGTGGACTTCAGTTTCTGCGTCACCACCATGAGGGAGTGGGATGAGATGCGATCAGAAATATTACCCTTGTGTACAATTTCAGCGACATCTGACAGTTCCCAAATTAGACTTGGGCAATTCGATTGCAGTTTCTGTAAATATGCTACCAACTCATCAGCAGAGCTTGAGAGCAATCACAGGTGCCATACATCTGTTTATCCGCACCATGGATGCTCCCTTCTTAGTGGCTCTGGCTCAATACTCGGCTCCGACGATTTAATTTAATTTCATGTATGATAGTTGGAAATTGATATTGCAACTTTTAAGTTGGTCATAATAATAATAAAAAATAATGTTATTTGTTTTACGTCCCTTTTAACATCTGCGACTTTTGGAGACACCGGGGTGGCGGAATTTTGTCCCGAAGGGGATCTTTAACGTACCAGTAAATCTAGTGACATGGCTCCCTCGCATTGGCGCATCCTGAAATGTCAGCTGACTGCGCCAGGATTTGATCCTGCAACCTTGGGATCAGCAAGCGAGAACGTTACCGCTGCGCCACGCTGAGCCCTTTTAAGTCGGAGTGAGTTGTTTTTGAGGTTGTTTTAATATTTATTTATCGTATGACATACAAATAAAAAGCAAGCAAGATAAATATATTCATTGATATATACGTATTTGCAGGGACAAGGCCGGCTTAGGCCTATATCTTTAAATCTAAATTCTGTATCCATTGTAATGCTACAGGTGTTGCCAACAGGAAGTCAGACCGATTACCCTGATATGTTCTTCTATGGCATTCGTGAACAATGTGGCGAACTAACTGTGAAGAAGCACCGCAGTCACATTGGGGAGAAGGCATTTTACCCCATTTAAAGAGTGATTCAGCACAGACTCTGTGGTTAGTCCGGATCCTATTGAGAGTAGCATAATCCATGTTCTTCTTGGCTGGTCAAAACCGGGTGCAGCGCTATTTTCAATTGAATCACTCCGAGCTTAAAGGTTGATGTTGGTGCTCCATTAATTTCTCCGTTGGATATTTGGCTAAAAATTGTTGTCTGAGAGATCCCTAGCATATTTGATGAGTGGATGACTAGATTTCAGTTGGTTTCTCTTCAGATCAGGGATGTCACAGTGAATAGAAAGAGCTGGGTTACTCATGATTTTCTTATACTCTCGGATCAGGGCAGCTTTCCTGCGTAGGTAAGGAGGCATGCTGTTGCTGAGGACAGGAAGCCATTAAGTCGGCGTCGATCTAATAAGGCCACTGATCAGTCTCATGGTGTTATAGAGTTGGGTTTCAATTAACTTTACATGAGGGGCTGTTCAGCCAAAGTGGAGCACAATATTCTGCAGTGGGGAAGACAAGACATAATGCAGATCACCTCAGAGCTATAGCAGAAACTTGTTAATTCAATGTAGGGGTTTGGGACATCTTAGTCATCATCCCCATGTAGTTGGACGTGTGTTGAACATGATTAGCTGTATTTATATGATGACTGTAATAGTGTGTTTAACAACATTAGGGACAGGGATGAGGTGGGTGCACTGGAACTTAAAATACGGAACTATTCCGGCATTTTCTTGGAAGGAGTGTGGAAAAACGTGGGGAAACCCACAGTTAAGATAACCGCTGTCAGCGCCGGGATTCAAACCTACAATCTCAGGAGATGATGAAGCTACCCTTGTCCACATGCTGCCTTGTCGAAGCAACCAGATACCCACCAGCCTTCCTTTCCCACGCGCTGACTATCTGCTCCGCGTCATTTCAATCGCTTTAAATAGAGGGTTAATTTTACCTGATGTTTTACTACCACGTATAGAATGACCTTTCAAGAATATTCTCTGCCAATTATACTCCGATCGGGGGGTAAACTCTACCAGAGTTCCCTTGTGAGCCTAGTTAAGAGAATAGAGTAGACGTGGGTTCAATTTCTACGTCAGCCATCCTATAAGGGATGTTCCGCGGTTTACCACTTCTACTCCAAATGAATACCGGGCTGGTAGACCACGGCCACTTCCTACCCAAATACTATCCTCCTATTACAAATATACATGCCACTACAGCCATCACAATGATGCAGATTATCCGACAGATTCCACACACACTCAAATACACGGGGCAAAATAATATGATACTACAATGTCCCCTCATGGATCAACAACAAATTGAAGATGTAATTGAGATGCTCTTTATTATTGTTATTATTATTATTATTATTATTATTATTATTATTTACGAATAAAAGTGACACACGGGACGAAAATATGTCGTTGTTGTTGATGATGATGATTATTATTTAGGGGCTTTGCAACATTGTGATAAAGTAGCCCCATGTAATTGCGTGTGTATAGAAGGTGCTTCATAACCTGTGTCACTGTAATGTCTGTACTATGAAAATATGGAGAAACTTGTAGTACAGGGTGACCGTCACTGTGCAGTGTGTCGTCAATTTTGAAAGTCTACTCAGGCGGATTCTTTAAGAACTCAATTTACCTTGACTGGCAAGAGAATAAATGAGATCACTGTGGAGCGACAGATGAGTTTCGGCAGAAAGACGGGAGATAACAAGAAGAAGATAAACGCATTCTATTCAGGCAAAGTTTTGTATTGTCATCTGAGTCATGAAACAGAACACTCACATTTCTGTTGACCACGTGGCAAGGCTCACCTTAGACCCACACAACACTTGTTCTGTGCTCTTGCTGTCCATCGAGTGGTGATGGGGATTATGATCTTAACCCTACAATACTAACATACGTAAAATGTACGTGTATGACTAATTTAACTGCTTATAATTTCCTCTATATTTGTCCCCACCTTACCATCTTCCAGCAGTGCTTCTACTGGTCTATGGTGGTGATGTCAATGCTTGTTATTAATGCCAATCAGTTCTAGAGGCATAATGATGGGGCAAAGAATTACCTGGAAACTATTCTTGAATTTAACAACATATCGGTTTCTCCATGGCAATAACAAAGAGGTGGGGAATTTGCTGTAGATATGTCACATCACTTCAGAGGGATTATAAAAACAACTTCATAAAAACCAGAGCCAGTATAAGAGGCTGGAGAGATTACGTACTGCTATTTTCGTCAAAGTAGACGACTTCTGTATATGTTGTATTTAAAATGGAACTTCGCGTATTAAACTTCAAAGATCACAGAGGATTCAGAGTATATAAATAGTGTTACACGAAATATAGAATAATTTCAACCATTTAACTAATTGGTGCCTTAGCACAAAGTTCGTAATGTACGTAAATTTAACGTACGGTATTATTAGTATTAAGCATCCAATGAATAATGTTAGTATTCTCGGGTTAAGGATTGGAACATTGAGGTTATCTCAAATTTAATCGCATAGGAGAATACTACAATATATAGCGGTCACCGCAAGCCTCCGTGCTTAGGCGGCAGCACGCCGGCCTCTCACCGCTGGGTCCGTGGTTCAAATCCCGGTCACTCCATGTGAGATCTGTGCTGGACAAAACGGAGGCAGACAGGTTTTTCTCCGGGTACTCCGGTTTTCCCTGTCAAAATTTCATTCCAGCCATACTCTCCACTATCATTTCATTTCAACTGTCATTCATTTAATCATTGCCCCAGAGGAGTGCGACAGGCCTCGGCAGCCGGCACAATTCATATCCTCGCCGCTAGATGGGGGCTTCATTCATTCCATTCCTGACCCGGTCGGAGACTGGAAGCAGGCTGTGGATTTTCATTTTCATAGCGGTCCCCAAAGTGGGATTGGGATACAGCCTATACAGAGCCATCCATACAGTGTATCGTGTCTTCGCAGCAGATACGAGGTCCCACTCAGCGGATCTGTTACAATAATTTTGTTAATAAAGCATAAAAAAGATATTAATAACTTCGTCACACATAATACTTCCAAAATTTCTCTCTTACATATCTCTCTACCTGGCAAATATCAAGATTCAAACATCATTTTTATTATCTAACTTATTCAACAAACCTATTTTCACATACTGTACACATCTGTTCAATTCTACGCTGCTTTATCAAGCCTTTTTTTTACGCTTTATTAACAAAATTAATGTAACAGATCATTTTTTTAAATTTTACTCTGTGAACTTTTGGTACAGAAAAATTTATATTAACCTCTATTATGGATAGTGTTTATTAAGTTGTATGTTACTACACAGTTACCTGTCCTATACCAGGCTGAAGAAGGGCACAATGTGACCGAAACTGGTACTGTTTCAATTTACTAAATATTGACTTTAGGTAAATAATATCTATATGAATAACAAGATGTTCAGTAAAGAACATATAGCCTACTTTCTCCTAAATGCATGGGTATTGTTATAACTCTTTGTCCTTTTCAAGGAGTATAATTTAATATTGGTTGTAGTAGCTTGTTAAAATACAGCGTATTATAAGCCTATTATGCATGAATATGAGGTGCCCTTTGCTAGTGCTACCTCTGTACAAAATTTCATTCAATTCGGTTTCACCGTGTTTGAATTGATATGGTGAATTGATTTGTACACATACAAGGCCGCTATCTGCAAAGTATTGGACTGATGACCTTGAAGCTTGGTCAAAGAACGCTCCTCACATGAAGGCATGTTGTTGAAAAATTTGGTAGAGATCAGATGATTAGGTTGGTCGTAATTTGATTTAAGCTTTTAACATTTGGGTGGCCACCATTACGTTTCCGTCAAGATGGCGACGATTTAAACATGACACTGAGTTGTCTTTTAGAAATGCTACCTCTGTACCAAATTTCGTTCAATTCGGTTTCACCGTGTTTTAAATGATAGTGGAAATCGATTTGTACACATACTTGGCCGCTATCGGCAAACTATTGGGCTAATGACGTTGCCGTTTTGTCAAAACATGTTTACCACATATAGGTATGTAATTGCAAAATTAAGTAGAGATCATATGATTAGGTTGGTTGTAATTTGATTTAAGCTCTTAACATTTGGGTGGCCGCCATTACGTTTCCGACAAGATGACGGCGATATAAAACATAACACTAAGGTGCTCTTTGATAGTGCTACCTTTGTACCAAATTTCGTTCAATTAGGTTTCACCGTGTTTGAATAGATAGGGGTAATTGATTTTCACACATACATGGCCATCATCCGCAAATTATTGGGCTGATGACCTTGTAGTTCGGTCAAAAGCTTCTTCGTACATACAGGTATAATATTGCAAAATTTGGTAATCAGATGATTCAGTTGGTCGTAATTTGATTTAAGATTTTAACATTCGGGTGGCCGCCATTACGTTTTCATCAAGATGGCGGCGATATAAAACATGCCACAGAGGTGCCCTTTGCTAGTGCTACCTCTGTACCAAATTTCGTTAATTTCGGTTTCACCGTGTTTGAATAGATAGGGGGAATCGATTTGCACACATACATGGCCGCCATCCGCAAATTATTGGGCTGATGACCTTGTAGTTTGGTCGAAAAAATTTTCATACATAAAGGTATAATGTTGCAAAAATTGTTAGAGATCAGATGATTAGGTTGGTCGTAATTTGATTAAAGCTTTTAACATTTGAGTGGCCGCCATGACGTTTTCGTCAAAATGGCACCGATATGAAACATGACAATGAGATTCCCTTTGCCAGTGCTACCTCTGTACCAAATTTCGTTCAATTCGGTTTCACCGTATTTGAATTGATAGGGGGAATCGATTTGCACATATACATGGCCGCCATATGCAAACTATTGGGCTGATGACCTTGTAGTTTGGTCAAAATACTCTCGTCATATAAATATATGTTGTTGCAAAATGTGGTAGAGATCGGCTGATTAGGTTAGTCGTAATTTGATTTAAGCTTTGAACATTTGTGTGGCCGCCATTACGTTTCCTTCAAGATGGTGGCGATATAAATTAGTGCTACCTCTGTACCAAATTTCGTTAAATTCGGTTTCACCGTGTTCGAATTGTTAGGGGGGGACAGACATTCAGAGTACACACACTCACACACACACTCACACACAGACACACAGACAGACACACAATTTTTCGCACTGTGTTGATCTCATAAGTCTACTTTCATTTTTGCAAAAATCGAATGTAGGCTAATAAATAATAACCCCTGCACTACAGCCCATGAAGGACCTAGACCTACCAAGCGACCGCTACCCAGCCATTTGGCCTGCAGATATTGGGGTGACGCGTGATCAGCGCATCGGGTCCTCTCGGTCATTAATCTTAGTTTTCGTGATCGGGGCGCTGCCTCACTGTCAGACAGCTACTCAATTGTCCTCACGAGGCTGAGTGCACACCGTTGCAGCCCTCACGTCAGTTTCTAAAATCCCTGATGGAGCCGGGAATCCAACCCGGTGCCTCCAGTTGAGAGGCAGGCGCGCTACCCCAACACCACGGGGCTGGCTTTAGGTGATAAATAGTTTATTATAATTAATACTGAACCCTTCAGAAAAGCAGTGTTTAATGTAAGAAATCTTAATCAAGGGGTCGCGCTCAGTTCCTATGTGATGTTTACGTTCGCCAAACAACATGCTCTACTGAGGTAAGGGTCATAGGATATAAACTATAAATTAGAAAGAAAGGTGACAAGATGTAAAATAATAACAAGATTTAATGACTAATAGTGCATAAAAAGAAATAAACAACAATAAAATATAAAACAATCCTCCCTGAATTTCCCATGATAGGAATATCTATAAATTTTAGGAGTCAGACGGACCTCCCTTTTTATTTAAAATGTGGATCCTGGTTCCACTACCTTGCAATTTGGGTTTTATGTGCGCGTAATGACTAACTACGAGGAATGAGTACTTTGGATGACTGTTCGTTTACAACGGGTTAACAGCCACGATGCTTACGAACAATCATCTCGTAAATCAACGTTTATGGATATGGAACATGACATTAATAAAAACCCTTAAAAAGTAATGCTGACACACGCACTAAATCTACTATCTACAGGAATCTCTCTCGGGACCCTCATTAGCGCGAAGACGCACTTGACTTTGAGCTGCCAACACGGGCCAAATTGCTCAACATAAACAAGGAAATACAGCAAGCATGTGACTCACGGGTCACTGAATAAAAGTAAAAACATGGAATAAACCAACAACAACAAAAGCCTGACTGGCTGACATTACTTTATATGAACAAAACTGCATGTTAAGCTAACGCTTCGGAGATTATCGTGATTCGTAGGCAACTCCCATTTATTAAACAATTTGTATCATTGATCAGTTCTTATTTCTGTATTTAAAGTTATTACTGAGCCACACAGGCACTCTCCACTAATGACCTGGCTGGCAATCCTCAGTCCGTCTTGTGCAACATCTCCCCTCTTCCTCAATCACCTGCCATTGTCCCACTCCAGTGTGTATAAATATAACTGACCAGCTGTGCCGTTATCTCAAGGAATCAACAGCAACAAACTCAACCACTTCACAATATGGTCAGACATTAATCAAAATATCCAGAATTGCCCTCGCGAGGTCACAATCTGGATTTGTCATCAAGCTGCCAGAAATCAGTCTAAGCTGAAAATCTCGCTTGTAATGACACAAAAACACACACTCACACACACACATTTGGGAATGACAATACGTATATTCACACAGATCGGCTGAATGGATGCTCGCCCAATTAAAAAAATATTAAAACCTACGATAGAGCTGACTGCTCTACGTCACAAATCACATTGCTCCAAAGGCAATAATCTCATTGAATCTGATCAATAATAAAACAAAACAAAAATAATTACCCTCCAATCTACTGTATAACTATTACTTCAGTCCTACTTCTGAAACACAACATATCTCCGAGAGACGTTCTTAACCGCATTGCGTAACATATGCAAACACGGCCGTTCACATAGCTACGTTAGTTAAAACAACAAACAAGAAAAGAACCTTCTACTAAATATATATGCGAGCTGTTTCCATGCAAAAGGTGTGTCAGACCAAAACTAAATAGACTACGTTAATCACACAAGCAAATTATTTACAAAACACAATATGTCCCATACACCATAAGTTAATTTATCAGATAATAATAAATATTATTCTGTACTCATCCTCAGCCAGTCATCCGTCAAAGAACATCTGCAGCCATTTCCCAACTGGATTCTTCTTATCTCATCTCAACCATCTTGACGGAGTCTTGATATTTCCAGGCTTCCTCCATGGTCAATGATGTCATCTCTCGTGCTGATTCAAAAATTAAATTATTATACACTTGATGTCTGACTACTAAATTCGCCGTTCGGGTACTTCTTTCCCCAAAACAGTTTATTGGCGAATTATCGAAGATACTGCCCCTACAAATATAGTACTGTGACTATCTAACACTGAATTTAACACTTTTAATAATAATTTCTGTGTCCTTCATGACACGCAAAGTTTAACGGTCAACGTCCTTAGACGCACAAAGTAATAGTCAACCTGTGTCCACGACACACAAAGTATAATAAGCTTACGTCCGTAGACGCACAGAATAATAAGCAGCCTACGTCCGTGGACGCACAGAATAATAATAAGCAAAGTCTTGGCTCTTCACACCACTTATAAATGAACTGGCCCTAGGTCTTGATAGAGGGGGAATTTAGATAAAAATTTCACAAAATAATGGTGATACAGGAATGAAATAAATATCACTGAACTCGAAAAATAGCGCAGGTCAAGAATATGCCCATTAATCCTAGAATCGATCGTAGAGATT
The DNA here is from genome assembly GCA_946902985.2 of Meconema thalassinum. Taxonomy (NCBI): domain Eukaryota; kingdom Metazoa; phylum Arthropoda; class Insecta; order Orthoptera; family Tettigoniidae; genus Meconema; species Meconema thalassinum. The sequence goes on from OX336390.1 coordinate 275,993,115, forward strand.
TTGTCTAGGCGATCTCTCGCGTGAATGCTAGCCGAGCGTGCCCACGCTAGACCTGCCGCGCTAAATAGGCATTCTTCTCTCATTGGTTCCCACACTTTCTGTCACTTGGCGGTTTTTAGCATATCTTGGCGTCGTAGGAGTGTCTATTTTCTTCATCAGCCACTCACGTTACTGCATCATATTTCTTATAGGCGCGAACATCACAATGAACATACCAGAACCATGTCTCACTGCGCGTCGCTTCTATTTTTGAGGCGGCCAACACCTGTCCTTCTGACACATCGCTAGGCTATTTCCTTTCACAGCTAAAGTATTTAGTCTTTTGTCAATCTGCTTCAGGTATGTACCCGCTGTCTCCAACAAATGCTTCAAATTTCCTCATCTCCGTCTGGCTACTTTCATGATGCTGGTGGAAATATTTATTAATTGAAGGAATAAAACCTAGAATCATTTATCCAACAGAGGATAAAGGGTTCACAACTCTCCCACTCACAAAATTTCGAATTTCGGAGAAAGTCGATAATTTTAAAAGACTTCCGTAGGCCAAATGTTTTACTTCAGAATCACCCCTTTTCTATTACTTGGTCTAGTCGCTCCTGTCTTGAATGGCATTTACTCGTTTCACATCCTGCTCATAATGACTCTCTCAACTGCTTGCGTGACGCTGATGCCTGGGGCAACACTCTGCTCGCCTCGTTAATGTTTGTCAACACCAACTCTACTTCCTCCTTCCCGTGCCGTACTCAACTGCTCCCCGTTCACTTTGTTGATAGTAGGACGTCCATATATTCAAACTGCATCGTTATTTCGGCGCCCCCATGGTTCACTTCTACGATACTTTTTTAGGTTGGCAGCGTTGTAAACTGACATTGTTCCTGTACTCAATTCTTTCACTCTGTAAGCATTATTTCCAAGGTTTCTTACGATAGAATAGGGTCCTATGAACTTTTCGCAGAATTTACTGAAGATTTTCTTCTCTGGGTCCGATGTAGCGGGTCGTTTCACCAAAACGAGCTGGTTGATTTCAAGATCACTGTGAAACCTCTTATTTCTTACTCGCCGTAATCTGCGGTCTGCCTGTTTTCTCATGTAGGCTCTCGTCCTCTCAATTCGCAAGTCAGGTGCTATCATTGGATCTTGTGGACAGTTAATGATGCTTTTCCACGATCTCACTGGATACTCGTTTTTGTGTAGGACCATAGGGATCTGTCCTGTTGACTCGTGCCTGGTAGAATTCATGCATGTTTCTACATCCTTGATTTTATCCTCCCATCTGTGATGTTCATTTGGAATGAAGATTCTCAAATATGAAGTTACACACTTAATTGCTCTCTCACTTGGATTTGCTTGAGCATGTCGGATACTGCTTAAAATGTGTTTTATACCCATGTCCTCCATACCTTTCTTGAATTCGGCGCTTGTGAAATAGCTGCCATGATCTGATAATATAAATTCTGGTTTTCCATGGATTGGAATAACTCTATTCCGAATACGACTGAGTACCTGTTTTGAAGTAGTTTTCTGAATGGGGCATAATACGACAAACTTAGAAAACACATCAATGCATACTAGTAAGTGTCGGCAACCTCGCCTTCCCTTCGGGATTGGACCGAAACAGTCGAGTGCCAGTAGCTCGCATGGTTTCTGAGGTAGCAATGGTCTAGGATACTGCCTCATTAAATAATTATTGGGCTTTGTCCTCTGACACGGATCACAAGTTGTAATGACGTCACATATAGTTGTTCTCATACGTGGCCATGTAAATGTCTCTCCTATAGTCGCTTCGCACTTGTCTACGCCCACGTGACCGTAACTTTCGTGCGTATGCCATGTCAATCCTCGTTGTAAAGAAGCAGGTACTAATATGCGTAACTTGGTGTGGTCATTATCTACCCATTTGTGCAGCAAATTGTTGACATAAACATATCTTCCTTCTTTGGCTTTTGCTTCTCGAAATGCAGGTGTTCCTGTAGGTAGTTGCTTTCTGAAGTATTGAATCAATAGCATCATCCATGGTTCCGCTTCTTGTTCTCGCTGTATTTCACGTAACTCCTCCAAGAATTCCCGGTCCTTCGGTGTTAACTCCAAGTGTTGTACCATCGCTGTTTCTTCATTATCAGGCTCTGGGTTCCTGCTGAGTGCATCCGGAATCACGTCCATCTTCCCTGGGCAATGTTCAATCTCAATGCTAAACTGCTGAATATATATAGACCAACGTGTCACACGTTCGCTTGCCATCGACGTCTTAAACAAGAATGTTAATGCCTTGTGATCAGTCCTGACAACAATGGGGTAACCATAGATTATTCGTTTCCATTGTTGTAGCGCATGAAGTATGGCCAACAGCTCTAGTTCCGTTACAGTATAATTGCGCTCGTGCTTACGCAATTTTCGGCTGACAAATGCCAAATATGTTTTATGCTGCAGGTTAGCTGGATCCTCTTGGTAGAGCATAGCACCTATACCCACCAGTGAAGCATCCGCTTGGATTATAAATTTGTGCTTGAAATCTGGATATCCTAATTTAATGCAGTTTTCCAATAGCTGTTTTGTTGCTCGGAATGCCTTCTCACACTCCGCATTCCATAACCATTTATTATTTTTCTTTAACATTTCCTGCATAGGGGCGACAGTCTCCGTATAACCTGGACAGTTTTCCTTAAAGAATCCCGTTACGCCTAAGAAAGCCCGAATGTGCTTGACTCTCGTTGGTGTAGGGAAATTCTTTATCGCTTCGATCTTAGCTGGATTTGGCGTCACTCCCTCCTTGTCAATGATGTGACCCAAATATAAGATCTCGCTCTTGAATAAATGCGATTTCTTCAGATTTACTTTGAAATTCGATGCATTCAGGTTGCCTAATACTTTATCTAAATTCTCCATGTGAGTTTCAATGTTGTCGGATGCCAGCAAAATGTCATCAATGTAGCGTACCGTCATCTCCTTAACTTCCTCGGTTAGATTCCGGTCCAGGGCTTGGATTAAAGCACAGCCCGCTGTTTTGACTCCAAAGGGCATTCGAACGAAGCAAAACGTTTGGTTATCGAATAAGAAGCCAGTTAGAAGCTGTGACTTCTCATCCAATTCAATATGGTGGAACGAGCTCGTCAGATCGACTGATGAATAAATGCTTTTGTTTTTAAAGCCTTTTAGTACGTCTCTGATAATTGGCGCTCTGTCATACTCAGGAAAAATGAGTCTCGTGTTGAGATTTCTGGCATCTAAACAAAGTCTAATAGATCCATTTGGTTTTGTGACTGCCAAAATCGCATTTAGATAAGGTGTAGGTGTCTTCCTTATCACTCCAGCTTGTAACATCTCATCTATAATGACCTTGACTTGACAACGATATTTTTCAGGAATTGGATACAACCTGCTCTTGAAAGGTGACCAGTCCTCGACTTGCATAGAATATTTGAAATTTAATATTTTTCCAGGTACTGTATCAAATACTGTTTTGTGCTTCCTTAAAATCTCTTCCAATTGCTTTCTGTGTTCACCCCCAAGTTGAATGTCATTGAGCCGCTCCTGTAGTAACTCTTCAAATTGTGCATCTCTGTCGTCTCCTTCCGTTAATAAAGACCATATCTCCTGGGATTCACTCTCCTCATCTAGTACCGCAACAGCACCTTCTATGATGTTATCTTCTGCCTTTCGTACCTCCTCTTCCGTCTCTTCCGATATTGCTTCCAATGCCCACGAATTTACATCTCTTCCGGTGGTGATTTCATCCATATGCAATCCCACGTTCTTCAGCTGATCATACTCTCTAAAACTGACAGTATTCTTGTGCAAATCTATCACTGCTTGATAGTCACAAATAAAATTTGCACCAAGAATTATATTGAAATTTATCTTTGCCATGATAATGAATGTTTGCCCAAAAGTGTGTTCCAATATGTTCAGCTCTAAGTATGCCTGACGTTTACAAGTGACGGTGCGTTCAGGTATAACACCCCTCACTTTGAGCTGTGGTACGGGAATTACAGGAATATTTTGACTCCGTCCCAACTCTCGAACCAAGGCCTCCGATACCAGACTGATCTGTGACCCCGTATCCAATAAACATCTTATATTAATTCCACCAATCCTTGCGTAAATAATGGGTAGCTGCCTAATTTCATCGTTCCGTGGTTTCACCGTCTCCTCCAGGCAGTCTTCTAGCAAAGCAATCCATTCTTGTATGTTCGCTACTATCCATCCCTCTTCAACTTCCGACTGCTGCGTTTGTAGGCTGTCTTCTTTATCCAAATTTAACATTTTTTTTAGCTCCAGTGCGACTCCCATCATCCGTTTGCCGCCGATTTCCTTGATATTCCTCTTGTCTCAGTAGACTTCCAGCTTCCTCGGTATGTGTACCAGGATTCTTCATGTTCCCAATGGCTTTTTCCCATCTTCCTAGCTCTCCACCTTGACTAGCGTGTAATTCCTCTAGGTAATTTTGTGATTGAGCGTGCCTATCATCCCAGTCATTTCGATAATTTCGTGGCTCTCCTTGATTTTGGTCTCTTCTTCCTTTCCATCTTTGATTAGCATTGTAATCACCGTATCTTCCATAAGGCCTGTCATTTATTCGATTTTCACGCCAATGTTGATATCCTCTCTGTTGATACCTATTGTTGCCTTGATATGATCTATTATTGTAGTTATTTTCGTTACGCTGGTATGGTCTGTTTTCTCCTTCTTCCTGGTTTCGCCTAGGTGTGGAAGTGCTTGTATTAGTGCCCTGCGTTTTAGTGTCTGCCTGCTTAGGTTTTATGACCTCTGTCGCATTGACTAACTCCAGCTGTCTTCCTCCTCTATAATGATTATGAGACGTAGTCTCATCTATCTGGCGTAATATCTGCTCTACATGTATGGCCGTACTATCGTTCGCTGCGACTAGTACTTGTTGCACGTTGACTGGCAATTGCCTCGCTATTGTCATCACCAGATCCGCTTCATTTAAAGGGTAATCCAGGTCGCGAAATTTTAACATTTGCATGTTAAAGAAATCTGAGTATTTTGTTTGCTGGGTGGTTTGGTACTTTCTGGAGTAAAGCTCCATCCTTAGACTCTGTTGTGTTGCGGGCGACCAATATTTGCGCAGAAACGCCAATTTAAAATCTGACATGGTTCCAAATGTATATTTGAAGCTTAAAAACCATGTAAGGACATTTCCTGATAAAAATCTCTCCATCGTCCTCAATCTACGTGCTTCAGGTACCCCCAGTGTCATTGAAATGGTCTTCAATCTCTTTGATAAAAGCTTTAGGTGTTACCCCTGAATTCTCCGTGTATTTCTGTGGTTTATAATCACTTGAGCGAATTACTTGGATAAGTTGTGTAGGCTGATGACCGTCTTGTGGTGTTGAGCTCCTATCGATATTCTCGCGAAACCCTTCATTGTTTGTTGTTAATGGGCTCTCCGCCTGAGTCTGACTTCCTGCTGTGCTAGTACCCTCCGGGCTATTTGAGTCATCCTGCTTGTCTTTCAATGTTCCTGTTCTAAATATCGACGATTGCTCTAATGACCTAAGTTCGGCTTTAATGATCCTGTCCGTCTGTTCTTTAAGCTTGCTCTTCATTTCTTGCTCTAACGCCTGAATACGAGTGTGATTTTCGCCTACTGTTTTAAGAATGGTGGATCTTTCCTCTTTAGAATCGATATTCATTCTTTTCCAATCTTTTCTTATCTGCTCTTTAATCGTGCTTACTTTCTCTTCAATCTGGCTTTTAGTGTCGTCTAAGGTACTCTTTAATTGCTCCTGATCCGATTCTAGGCTTTTCCACTGCTCTGCTGATTTTATTTCGAGACGGTCCATATCTTTAATTATGCCGGATATATTCTCATCTACCGCTGATAATTGTTGTTGAATGACTTTGCCGCTCTTTTCCATCTCCATAAATCGTCCTTCTAACTTCTCTTGAGCTTGTATTCATAGTGCACGCTATTTCAATTTGCTCTAATTTAGCTAACACCGTTTCATCCAAAATGCTAAGTTTTTGATCGAAAATACTTTCCATTTTCTTAATCTGGTCTAATTGCTTTTCATTATTTTTACTCACATCTAGGGCCAGTAATATCATCTGTTGATTAGTGTGATCTTTCATCTCTGCGGTTAGCGTCTCTAACTGTGAATTGATAGTGTCATTAATTTCACTTTTTAATAACCTAGCTTGTTCCGCCTGATATTCATTCTGTTCAATTCTACTGTTATTTAATTGTGTCCGCAATGATTCACTTTGTTCTGATAATTTGTTTATCGACTCACTTTGTTCTAACATAGTATTGTTTATTGCTTCACTTTGTTCTGATAATTTCGCGTTCAATGCTTCACTTTGTTCTACCATAGTATTGTTTATTTGCTCAGACAATTTCGCGTTTAATGCTTCACTTTGTTCTAACATACTAGTGTTTAATGATTGACTCTGTTCTGATAGTTTAGTGTTTATTTGTTCAGATAATTTTGTGTTCAATGATTGACTCTGTTCTGATAGTTGAGTGTTTATTTGTTCAGATAATTTTGTGTTCAATGATTGACTCTGTTATGATAATTTAGTGTCCAACAATGCCTGTGTTCTCCTAGCTGCACTCTCAATGATTTCTTGAAACTGTTCAACCGTTGCCATATTACACACTTTATATGAGACATTAGGGAAATGGCATAAAGCAATGCCCTTTGACACACACATAAAATCCAATGCACATTTAATTTCTTTACCCTACTCAGTTCATTTATTTTTACTTTTAATCCCACTAGTCGATTGCATCTCTGAGTAGTTCTAATTTTACTCAATTTAATTTTAAACCCAAACACATATTCAGTCATTAAATTGTTATCCTGATCTGATATTAACACTGACTAATTAATAAAGTATTAATTGTCATTTTAGGCTTCAGCCTCCTAACATTTTCACGAGTTTGACTTTCTAAACAAATCTAATTTTAATTTTAATCATTGGGCGCCCGGTATCACATATATATTACCTTTTACTTTAATTCAATAGACAAAAACGTGAACCGTATTTTACATTGCAAACTCCTGATTTTACTTTATATTTCACACATTTGGCGGTATCCTCTTCGCCTCACTTACTTTTAATAAAATATCACTTCCCGGTGATTAAAATACTGCCATATCTGCCTGCACTTGCGGCATGTCAGTTTTACTCAAATACGCCACTTAAATGTGTTCCAGCAGCGAACCAGCAATAAAATTACACCTTCATTGTTGCGTCAGTTTGAAAATCCAACTACGCTTACACTGACATGTGCAAAATCTTTGCCGTTACACCACAGTGAACCGCCCCACACTTGGCCGCGCCAGTTTACTCCTATGAACCCTTCAGAAAAGCAGTGTTTAATGTAAGAAATCTTAATCAAGGGGTCGCGCTCAGTTCCTATGTGATGTTTACGTTCGCCAAACAACATGCTCTACTGAGGTAAGGGTCATAGGATATAAACTATAAATTAGAAAGAAAGGTGACAAGATGTAAAATAATAACAAGATTTAATGACTAATAGTGCATAAAAAGAAATAAACAACAATAAAATATAAAACAATCCTCCCTGAATTTCCCATGATAGGAATATCTATAAATTTTAGGAGTCAGACGGACCTCCCTTTTTATTTAAAATGTGGATCCTGGTTCCACTACCTTGCAATTTGGGTTTTATGTGCGCGTAATGACTAACTACGAGGAATGAGTACTTTGGATGACTGTTCGTTTACAACGGGTTAACAGCCACGATGCTTACGAACAATCATCTCGTAAATCAACGTTTATGGATATGGAACATGACATTAATAAAAACCCTTAAAAAGTAATGCTGACACACGCACTAAATCTACTATCTACAGGAATCTCTCTCGGGACCCTCATTAGCGCGAAGACGCACTTGACTTTGAGCTGCCAACACGGGCCAAATTGCTCAACATAAACAAGGAAATACAGCAAGCATGTGACTCACGGGTCACTGAATAAAAGTAAAAACATGGAATAAACCAACAACAACAAAAGCCTGACTGGCTGACATTACTTTATATGAACAAAACTGCATGTTAAGCTAACGCTTCGGAGATTATCGTGATTCGTAGGCAACTCCCATTTATTAAACAATTTGTATCATTGATCAGTTCTTATTTCTGTATTTAAAGTTATTACTGAGCCACACAGGCACTCTCCACTAATGACCTGGCTGGCAATCCTCAGTCCGTCTTGTGCAACATCTCCCCTCTTCCTCAAACACCTGCCATTGTCCCACTCCAGTGTGTATAAATATAACTGACCAGCTGTGCCGTTATCTCAAGGAATCAACAGCAACAAACTCAACCACTTCACAATATGGTCAGACATTAATCAAAATATCCAGAATTGCCCTCGCGAGGTCACAATAAAACCTAGAATCATTTATCCAACAGAGGATAAAGGGTTCAATACGTCAAAAAGGAAAGGGGCTATCATGGTCATTTTTATGTCATCTATGTATTATTATGGTGTCTGTAATGGTGTGTATTTATAATTCGGGTCAGGATTGGGTAGAAGGCCTTTAGTTAGTAACCATCCTGGCATTTTCTGGAGGAACAAGTGGAAACCCGGGAAAACCACGTCCAGGATGGCTGAGGTGGGAATCGGAACCCACCTATTCCAACCTCACGAGGCTGAGTGTACCCCGTTCAAGCCCTTAGACAGAATTAAATTTCCTGTCGGAGCCGGGAATTGAATCCGGGTCACCACGGTAATTGCCAAGAATGCAAGCCACAACGCGGACGTGGACCATAGAGACCTAAGTCGAGTTGACTCGCACCTTAAGAACTAGATGGAGAATCGACTACTAAAAATTACTACATTCTTGGAGTAAAGATTGTAGACAAAATTTTAATCACATAAAAAACATAACAAAGGAGACGTGAGTAGCGCATGAAATGGTAAACGAGGGGTGATGGGCTGTAAATAAAAGTATACAAATTAGCAAGAGGTAAACATAAAAATAAAAACACACAATGAAAAGACTATCAAAAGGAAGAGCAGAGAAGCCTAACCCTAGTTAGATTGGAGATCGTAGCGAAATTACCATTTGTGACTTCAATGGGAAAGCTAATTAAAATAAATAAGAAATAATACGTTTGTCCCACCACAGGCTGATTACAGAAAGTAACCAGAAGAGATATTCTAAAAGCATATGAAGTCGTACCAACCAAGAACAAATGAACTAAACTATGTCTCACAAACAAGTACTACAGTAAACAGATAACTATCCGTCATACATCATCCACTTACTACAGTATAACACGACGACAACCATAAATAAAAGAAAGAGATACATTCACAACCCTTAAGAGAAACAATTTGCAAACCTCAAAACAAAACAGCAACTGACTTCATAAACTCTCTGAATAAATCTTCTTCTCGGACGAAAGTATGAGATTCAATCATCTTGCCGAAAGGAAAATGAGCATCAATGACAGTCCCCGGGTACTTGCCACAAATACACATATCACAAACCGCAAGAATGATCGATACACCTCATTTAATAAACGTAAAGAGTACGCACGTTGTTTCCCGACCAAAAGCAACAAACACAAACCCATAAATTGCCCTCAAATTTCGGTCAAGCTCCCACTTAAACAAGATGTTAACCCACCCTTAAACGGATGTCTCGAAAAACCTTTCGACACAAACCAATGAATATGTCAGCCCAGTCTTTAACGAAAATAAGAAAACCTAGTTGGTTATCCTTAAGGTGGCACAAATGACTGGCATCTCAAAAGAAACAATAACCCTTAATACATAAACAAATAAAATATTGATGAGTGTTCCGACTATCAGACAAGGACAGAAAGTCATCTGAAGCACAAACACACACCCTCCACGTCGAGGCCCAAAATACGCGAACTAACTTAAAATTACTAATCCCTCAAAAATCTTGTAACATCCCATACTATTACAAGGAGTAGACGTTAGTAAGAAATACCTCCCAAACTACAATCACGTTTCATGACGAACAATGAGAAATATACGGACAGAAAAATAACACCAATGAAACAAATCAACAACAACAACGGCAATAAACCTAAAATAAATAAAAACCCAAACAACAACGCGTTTCCTCTCCACGCTATGTATACAAAGTGGAGGACAATAGACAAGCAAGTATATCCATAAACAATTACAATCTCCAATCTAACTTAAATACCGCAGGAACTAGGGACATACTATCACCAAAGGATGGGAGGACATGACGCTATTTGCTTAACTTCATAGTACACTTCACTCTTTGATAATAGGCTTCAAGATAAAATATGACACTTAGCTTTGAATACAACGTTCTGGATGTTCTCGATGATATAACATTTTAATAACAATTCCATTTTCCTGTCCTTTTAAGTTGTGGTATCAATAGCCATAATCCCGTCATGCCTCCTCGATAGTTTCCAAATCCGGTAGATATATTCATAATTAGACAACAGCATCTTTAAACAGACCAAACGGTAGTAGAAGTTATGTCCTCGACCCTCACTTCTTCTCTTTGTCAACACGATTCTCTCGTCATAACAATAACTGCAGTCGAGTCCAATAGAGCCAGAGCACAAACTCCACAGCGGGCGCGATTTATTTAGTCCAGAACAGGTTGCGCTTCAAATATAAACCTACAGATCGCAGACTATACAACAACTCGTATCTCATCGGTCCGTTAATAACGTTGTAACGGATCATACTCCTGCCTGCCAAATTTAGACACAGCTTGCGACTGTCCAACTTCTTTTAGATGTCAAACACAGGGGTTATGTTGACAAATACATCAGCTGTTACCTAGATTGTCACATGTCTGCATCACGTGATGTCGGGCCCTTGACATAACACAGAGCAGCATTGTGGGAGATGTCAAAGATTAGAAGAAGAAATAAATCGCAGCTGATCAACAATATCTCCTCAAAGCGCACGGGAACTAAAGACACGATGTTATGTTTAAACTGTTGCCAGAAAGTTAGTGTTAATTTGCATAGCGTAGATCATATCAGAAGCAGCAGATAAAATTTATGTCGATCGAAGGACAAGGAGTATCATTACGAATATGGTATTAGGACTTCTCTGAATATACAATGAAAAATAAATATCGTTGTTAGGTTGCTCCTAACAAAAACATTCCTTATTAAGAAAAGTTTTTTGTTTTAAGACTCAACCTTTTCAAACTCCAGGTATTCTCAAATCAGTATATGAGTCACATGTTTTCCTCTGTTATGCTATGATTCACGCACACATATCACGTGTGGGAAGGTGGTAAGTCAGTGTCACAGGCTGTGTTAGGTGGCTTCTAGCCTCGATACCTTTGGCGTTACATTTTTTCATTTTTTGCCCGTTCCGTGCTGGAGTAATATTTTTGTGAGAAGTGTCAAAGTGAAGTTGTAAAGGCTAATAGGCTTAGTGAATCTGTTGTTTTGAGCTGGATTGAAGAAGAGGACGACGTATTTATAGATGTCGACGACCAAGACTGTGCTTATGAATGTCTAAGTGATGCTCCTAGAGAACATTCCATGCATCAAACTAATACTGAGCAATCCAACGATTAAGATTTTTTTTTAGCATTTGGCTTTTAGTGCCGGGAGTGTTCCATTCGCCGGAGTTAGCAGCTGCTTCTAGCGGACACCCATGGGGTGAGGTACAAGTACCGTCGCGTGTGGAGTGTTGTCTGGGGAAGGAAAGTGTGAATGTAAGGACTAGGAATTGGAAGGTATCGGCTGTGGCCTATAGTTAGGGACCAACCCCGGCATTTGCCTGGAAGGAAGATGGGAAACTACAGAAAGCCATCTTGAAGGTTGCCTGCGGGAGGATTCGAACGGCAATAAACCTAAAATAAATAAAAACCCAAACAACAACGCGTTTCCTCTCCACGCTATGTATACATAGGGGAGGACAATAGATAAGCAAGTATAACCATAAACAATTACAATCTCCAATCTAACTTAAATACCGCAGGAACTAGGGACATCCTATCACCAAAGGATGGGAGGACATGACGCTATTTGCTTAACTGCATATTACACTTCACTCTTTGATAATAGGCTTCAAGATAAAATATGACACTTAGCTTTGAATACGACGTTCTGGATGTTCTCGATGATATAACATTTTAATAACAATTCCATTTTCCTGTCCTTTTAAGTTGTGGTATCAATAGCCATAATCCCGTCATGCCTCCTCGATAGTTTCCATATCCGGTAGATATATTCATAATTAGACAACAGCATCTTTAAACAGACCAAACGGTAGTAGAAGTTATGTCCTCGACCCTCACTTCTTCTCTTTGTCAACACGATTCTCTCGACATAACAATAACTGCAGTCGAGTTCCATAGAGCCAGAGCACAAACTCCACAGCGGGCGCGATTTATTTACTCCAGAACAGGTTGCGCTTCAAATATAAACCTACAGATGGCAGACTATACAACAACTCGTATCTCATCGGTCCGTTAATAACGTAGTAACGGATCAATAATAACAATATCGTATGGCCTCGGTGCCGGGGGCAAGCTTTGTTATTTGACACCCAAAGGGTAGCTTGCATGTCGAATTTCGTTGTTCCTTGAAGCACTATGAAAGTCAAGGAGGTTATATATCTAAGCTCCTTGAACACTATAGCGCTTTCTAGTAGAGAAATGAGGAAGTTTGTGTTGGCGGAAACTCCCGAGATTAATTTTGCCATTATTAACACGGCCTACTGAATTCAAATGGGTTCCTTAACCTGCCAACATCGTATGACATGGTGTCGTAATTTTTGCCACCTTTTAAAAATCACTTTCCACGGCCAGGAGCGAACCTGCAAGCTCGGGGTTTGTAGACCGACACGTTGACCATTCACCCACCGTGGTCGATATAACAATGAAATGTGTAGAAACTAATTTGCTTTGCTAAATTCGTTTACGTGAGTGAAATAAGCTCCTACCTACGGATGACTAATCTTCAAGATCGTGAAGGGTGATTACAGAAGCCTAAGCACACAAATTGTAATTCAGTTAATTTCTTCTCCTCCTGGTCTTCCTTTCCTTTTGATGGTAGTGAGATTGGATTTGCTAAATAAACAACCTAGTGCCAATACCAAACCAGCCAATGCAAGCAACGAAGCTAGTTAACTAAGGTAATTATGTGAACCTGTGCTCTCTCAGTGTTCATTACTTGTGAGTAGAAGATCTCGGGACACACTCAAGTGATAAAGCTTGGGATAATTGGAATATTGACTTCCACGGAAAAGTAATACAACAACAGCAAATATTGTAGATATTCTCCGGGGATATTGCGAGGTTGCACACTTGTGTGTCTAAGGGAGCTTTGTTTTAGCCAAGAAGTAAGTTAATGAAAATGAAAATCCACAGCCTGCTTCCAGTCTCCGAACGGGTCAGGAATGGAATGAATAAAGCCCCCATCTAGCGGCGAGGATATGGACTGTGCCGGCTGCCGAGGCCTGGCGCACTCCTCTGGGGCAATGATTAAATGAATGACAGATGAAATGAAATGATAGTGGAGAGTGTTGCTGGAATGAAATTTTGACAGGGAAAACCGGAGTACCGGGAGAAAAACCTGTCTGCCTCCGTTTTGTCCAGCACAGATCTCACATGGAGTGACCGGGATTTGAACCACGGACCCAGCGGTGAGAGGCCGGCGTGCTGCCGCCTAAGCCACGGAGGCTTGAAGTAAGTTAATAATAATTATTATTATTTTGAATTCCAGCCAATGGCCATAGCAGAGCATTTAAATTGAATGCCCCAACAAGTTCAATTTCAAGTAGTTCCAACTTTGGCTACCAGATGCCACTGTCACTTGGGCATAGCTATTCAGCATACTATCGAACGTTTAAACTTGATAGAGCGTTTCTAACCACATAACCTACAAATTTTGGCTACACACTACCAATTGTAGTGGTAGGTTATTTTACGTGCCATAAATCTATGACATGAGCCCGCCAGCTTTAATTCCCCTCCGAAGGAAGATTTACTAAAGGATTATAACGCTCTTAAAATTCCGACGACTTCAACGGGGTTCGAACCCTCGATCTTTGGCATAGCAGTTCAGAGAGCTACCGACTACGCCACCGGAGCCGTTAAATAAAAGCAACATTATTCTGTTACGTCCCTTTTAACTACTGCGGGGTGCCAGAATTTTGCTCCTAGAGGGATTTTTAACGTGTCATTAACTCTTCTGATACGGTGCTCTCATATTTTAGCACCCTCAATGTCAACTTGATGCGCCAGGATTCGATCCGGTAACCTTGGCAACAGCAGGCGAGAGCGTCACCGTTGAACCTCGCAGCCAGTCCAAGAAGCACTGTCCTGTTCTCCAAATATGGGACCTAGCACTCAATTTGTTTATTCTCCAAAACCACATCATGGTGTAGTGGCTAGCGTTCTTGGCTATCACCCCAGAGGTCCGGGTTCAATTCCCAGCTCTGCCAAGAAATTTCAGTTTTGTTGTGGGGGCTGGAAGAGGGTGGACTCATCCTTGTGAGGCAATACTGAGAACCTCAGGTATATTGGAAGTGGTTTGTCGCGGTTTGCCAATATCTCCAGGCAAATATTTGGATGGTTCTAAACTTAGGCCACTGTCAAAGGAAAAGCAAAGCAAAGCCAACACCGTACAGGCCATGGAGGCCCTGGGAGTAGTGGAAGGTAGAGGCTTCCACTTTTTGTGACATCGGCACTAGATGGGATGGAGTTGTCAGCTACATGCACGGCCATCTCTGCTCCCAGGAATGGTACTCATTTCCAGTGTAGGCTGAGTGAACCCCAGGGCTATTTGCGTTTCCGAAAGTAGTAGTTTTGTTTCTAAAATCCACTACCTGGGTGGGGATCGAACCTACTCCCTTTCAGTTAGAAGCTCAGCGCCTCTACCGACTGCGCCACGCAGCCCCCTTAGGCCACTGTCACCTGCTTCCTTATCCTATCCTTAATTTTCAAATACACACACTAATACAGCCAGCACAATAACACAGGTTATTACAGAAATTCCAAACACACAAATGCACGGGACTATATAAACAACGATGTCCCAGCCCCTATAGGCTAATAAGCAACAACAACAGCTGATTCTCAAACTAATTTTCACCGTGGACAAGTCTCCACAAAATTATTTTACTTTATCACTTCAACGCAATTCAATGTTCTTAACTCGTTACTGATGACTTCATGTAGTAAGACTGCAATATGAGTTTTGGTTGTTGATTCTTTATGGGATTTGATACATCGTGGTAATGTAGCCCCGTGTATTTGGGTGTGTGTGAAATTTGTATGATGACCTGGGTTATTGTGATGGCTGTATAAGTGTTGTATTTGTAATTCAGATGAGGATTGGGAAGAAGGCGGCTGTGGCCTATAACTAGGAACCATCCCGGCACTTGACTAGAGTACAAGTGGGAAAACCACGGAAAACCACTTCTAAGAGGGCTGAGGTGGGAATCGAAACCACCTCTTCTCAGCTTTTCCACACGAGGCTGAGTTTTCTCCATTCAAGCCTTTAGACCAGGATTACATTTATTGCCAAAGCTGGGAATCGTACTCGGGCCTCCGCGATGACAGCCAGGAATGCTAGTTACTACGCAAACTACAATAAGAAGACGATGCAATACACCTACATCATTCACTGTCCAAACCAAACGCTTATGCGAAGTGTTTTATCCTTTCTTTAAGTTCATGACTACCTTGATTCTTTATAACGATATCCCTCAAGTCCAGAAGTGTACAAATTATTTTCATTCATTTCTAGCCATTCCCCGCCCACAGTGTTTAACCACTTTCGATTCTTTGCTGAAGATGCGATTGTGCCGAGTCCCATGTTCAATGTTCTTCCTGGTATGGCTCTCCACCCCGTGACGCAACAGCTGTTCCGAGCTTACGTAATATGAGGCAAGGTACAAAAGCCTTTCAGTTTCACTGACCCATCCTATTTCATTCTCCCCTAATCAAACAAATTACAACAAACTATCAACACCTCGCAAGCTTATTGATCACTTTTGCCACATATAATAGTGTACTAGTTCTTCATCTGAATAAATGAGCGTTGTCTCGGACTGGTTTTGTGCCGTTTTGCTCCGGTGAGCCGCGGGGTCATCGATTGGTGTAGTTCAGATTCGCCATGCTTCATGTCCATGCGTATGGCACATTTAAATATAATTCCACAAACATTTACAAACATTATTCGTATTCTTTTGGAGTAAGAGAACTCAAGAAAGAAATAAAAAACAATTTGCTATCCCGATGGGTTCTTGAAACGGTGCTGACGAGTCAATTATTCACCAGTCGAAAACTTAAAAACCTAGAATTTTCAAGGGCGAATATGTAGTATAATAATTATATTGATAATGTTATTGGTGTAACTTTCCTTTCAACGGCCGTTTTTTAAGATGTAGATAAGTTTTTTTAGTGCGGACGTCAACCTTTAGTACGGGAATCTTTATATTTATCAGTCGTGCAACACGGCCGCGGTGGTATCATCAGCAGGTTTGAATCTCGGCGCTGATAGCGACTATTCTGAGTGTGGTTGTACCCCTGGTTTTTCCATAGCCCCTTCAGGCATAGTACCTTACTTCAAGTCCTGGGGCACCTACCACATCCCTGTCCTTAAAAAAGTCATCAAAGAAATACAGGCTATCAGACATCTTCAACACACACCCATCTGCACGGGGCTGATGGCTAGGACATCCCAAACCTCTAAAATGAATTAAAGACAAAACTTGAAGTGATAGAAACCGACTGGAACGCTTTCTTTAATAAAAACAAACAAGATGTTCAGTAAAGAACATAAAGCCTACTTTCTCCTAAATGCATGGGTATTGTTATAACTCTTTGTCCTTTTCAAGGAGTATAATTGAATGTTGGTTGTAGTAGCTTGTTGAAATACAACGTGCTATAGGGATATTAAACATGAATATGAGGTGCCCTTTGCTAGTGCTACCTCTGTAAAAAATTTCATTCAATTCAGTTTCACCGTGTTTGAATTGATATGGGGAATGGATTTGCACACATACATGGCCGCTATTTGGAAACTATTGGGCTGATGCCCTTGTAGTCAGTCATAAGATGCTTTCCACAAAAAGGCATGTTGTTGCAAAATCTGGTAGAGATCAAATTATTAGGATGGTCGTAATTTGATTTAAGCTTTTAACATTTGGGTGGCCGTCATTCCGTTACCGTCAAGATGGCGGCGATATAAAACATGACACTGAGTTGCCCTTTACTAGTGCTACCTCTGTACCAAATTTCGTTCAATTCGGTTTCACCGTGTTTGAATTGATAGGGGGAATCGATTTGCTCACATACTTGGCCACCATCTGCAAACTATTGGGCTGATGATCTTGCAGTTTGGTCAGAATATGCTTCCCACATAAAGATATGTTGTTGCAAAATTTGGTAGGGACTAGATTATTAGGTTGATCGTAATTACATTTTAGCTTTTAACATTTGGGTGGCCGCGATTACGTTTCCGTCAAGACGGCGGCGATATAAAACATGACACTGGGGTGCCCATTGCTAGTACTACCTCTGTACCAAAATTTTGTTCCATTCGGCTTCACCGTGTTCGAATTAATAGGGGGAATCGATTTTGACACAAAGATGGCCGCCATCCGCAAACTATTAGGCTAATGACCTATTAAATTGGTCAAAGGATGCTTCCTCCATAAAGGTTGCAAAATTTGGTAGAGATCGGATGATTAGGTTAGTCGTAATTTGATTTAAGCTTTGAACATTTGTGTGACCGCCATTACGTTTCCGGCAAGATGGCGATGATATAAAACATGACACTGAGGTGTCCTTGGCTAGTGCTACCTTTGTACCCAATTTCGTTCAATTCGCGTTCACCGTGTTCGAATTGATAAGGGGGGGGGGGACAGACATTCAGAGTACACACACTCACACACTCACACACAGACTCACACATACACACACACACACACACACACACACAGACAGACACACTTTTTTCGCCCTGTGTTGATCTCATAAGTCTACTTTCATTTTTTGCAAAAATCGAAAGTAGGCTAAAAATAATATATTCACCTTTAAATGTCAATCGATCACATCAGTATTTGGTCCCACAACCTACGCACCTCAGCCAAGTGAACCTACAGCTGGCCAGGATAATTAAATAGCGCCAGTACAGTGTTGAAGAAGAGAAGCATTTTTAATATTGTTACGGCTGTGAGTTTGTGTCATCACTCGCCGCATGAGTCACAACTGCCCCAGGGCTGGGCTGTGGCCTGCCTCCTATATTGCGTGTGCCTTATGCAACAGGGCTACTAGGACAAAGGGGTAGTCCAGAATATTCGTGACTGGACCAGCGATGGAAACCTCGAGAAGCCGTGAACTCTGGAAGGATCTAGAAGCATTTATTGAGTCACCGGCCTGCTATATAAGAGTGACCCGTCAAGCAGTGGTCGTTGTTGTGTTTTACGAGCTAGTGCGAGCGATTATCTTGTGCGACAGAAGTGTGGTGACGAAGTGCTGTGCGAGTTACGAAATCCAGTGACATTGTTTCTCCAGCTTGTGGACAGCGAAATAGCCTGCAGCAAGTGATCGTAAGTAATTGTGGTCGGTGAACATAAAGGAGAGGAGCAGGTAGTTTCTGTCAAGGCCACCGTACTCATTAGGACGGATTAACTTCTGTGATCTGTTGACAAGTGGAAGGGCCAAGAGCGCTCAAGGAAGAGACTTGAGGAAACTGGAGTAAGGCTCCTAATTGCTTGTATTGCTGATTAGTGTAGTTTTCTGGCCACAATAAAGTTAATTATTTCTTTAAGCAGTAATTGGTGTTGTGCTTTGTACCCCCACCGTAATCCAGTTAACAAAAGTGCCACTAGGGGGTGGCACGTAACAACTGGTGTCAGAAGCCGGATTACGAACTCAAGCACAACACCTGACGGTCCTGGTTTCAAAACCCGAGCAGGTCATTTTCTCTAATTTTCCTGTGAGTGCATGCCCCTTACAAGACAAACATCTAAAATGGAAGAGCAATTCGCAGCATTGCTAGAGAAGTTAAATGGCATGGAAACCAAGATGGAAGACGGCCAGAAGAAATTAGCCAAGGACCTGAAGGATGACCTGAAGAAGATGGAAGACGGCCAGAAGAAGATGGAGGACGACCAGAAGAAGTTAGCCGAGTACCTAACTGCCAAACTAGAAGACGGCCAGAAGAAGTTAGCCGAGGACCTAACTGCCAAACTAGAAGACGGCCAGAAGAAGATGGAAGACGGTCAAAATAAGCTAGCGGAGGACCTGAAGCGGATAGAGGACGGCCAGAAGAAGATGGAAGACGGTCAGAATAAGTTGACACAGGACCTGAATAAATTAGAACTGGGTCTGCATGAGGAAGTCACGGCAGTGGAAAAGAAATTCGACGCCTTACAAAAGGAAGTTGCCGAGCTACGCCGACGCCCGCTGACGGGGGTGGAAGAGAGATTCAACGCTCTACAAAAGGAATTTGCTGAGCTGCGCCGACACCCGCCGACAGGGATGGAAGATAGATTCAAAGCCCTACAAGAGGAAGTCGCCGAGCTGCGCCGACGCCCGCCGACCGGGGTGGATGAGAGAGTCAAAGCCCTACAAGAGGAAGTTGCCGAACTGCGCCAACGCCCACTCACGGGAGTGGAAGAGAAATTCAACGCTCTTCAAGAGGAAGTTGCCGAGCTGCGCCGACGCCCGCCCACAGGTACACTGGGGACATCAGGAACGGGACAGATCAGAGTGACGTCCCCAACCTTCGACGGAAAGGTCCCGTGGAGCACCTACTTACGTCAGTTCGAGGCGGCCTGTTCCATAAATAACTGGAACAACACAGAAAAGGCTACAGCTCTCATTGTAGCGCTGAGAGGTGACGCCCTTAACGTCCTTCAGGCCATCCCGACTGGATCCCAGGACTACGCTTCCCTGATCGCCCATATGGAGTCCAGATATGGAGATAGCCATCTTCAGCAGGCCTATCAGATGCAGCTCCGGACCCGGGTACAGAAGAACGCGGAAACCCTGCAGGAGTTCGAGATGGACATCGCACGCCTCGTAAGGCTCGCCTACCCAACAGCGCCGGCCGACTTTCTGGAGCAGATAGCGACGCAGACTTTCACCGACGGGCTACGGGACTCGGACACTCAACAGGCGCTGCGTCTCGCGCGCAATAAGACCCTGGCAGATGCGCTGAGCCACGCACTTGAGTTCGAGACGGCAAAACAAGCATCCAGAATGCACGCGCGGGTGCGTCAAGTGGACGTCGACGAACCAGTAAAAACCAACGAGACCAAGCCCCTGGCCGACGAATTAATGGAGGCGCTAAGCCGTTTCTTCGATAGTCGCGGCACCACCAGCAACGACACAGCCGGAAGGCAACCGGAGAGGCGGCCCGGAAGAGGACTACCGACCTGCTGGACCTGCGGTAAGAAAGGCCACCTGAGCAAGGACTGCGGTGATCGCCGCCGCCGAGGGTATCCGACGGGAAATCAGTCGTCTGAAAACCGCGCGACCCAGGGAAACGAGTATTAGCCAGCCTTGGGGGGCAAAGGTTGGCTTGTGACAGTCGTCAAGCCCCAGCAGTCCAAGTGCGTGTGACGAAGTTACAGAGGGACAATAGCTGCCTGATGGTCGACGGAGTCGTCAACGGAGTGAGCTGGCCCATGCTGATCGACACGGGAGCGTCGAGGACCATCGTCAGTCCCACCGTGATCCCGAAGTGGAGAGTTCAACCCACACAAAGGAACCTCCAGGTAATAACCTCGACCGGAGAGACCGCACCGGTACATGGCGAAGCATCACTGGAGTTCGTCATTGGTCGACGGGCGATAAAGCATCCAGTGCTTGTGGCTGACGTATCAAATGAAGTGATCATCGGACTGGACTTCCTGGACCAGAACAACATCATCTTGGATCTGAGTACCAACACTCTACACTTCGGAGGTGAGGAACTTGCTTTGCAACCTGCGGACGAGTCCATCACCGCGCGACGAGTAAGGCTAAGAGAAGACGTCATCGTTCCCGCCAAGACGGAGGTCAGCGCTGCCGTATTTGTCGACGGAACTGCTGAGGGAGTGGCGGCTGTCATCGAACCAAAATATGAGGACATCCAGACAAAAGGATTGCTAGTTGCCAAGACTCTCATCAACACGACGTCTCGGCCGTACGTCCGCCTGTCCAACCTGAACGACTACGACATTACGGTTCACCGGGACACCAACCTAGGAGTCTGCGAGCCCGTTACCTGGATTGCCCGCATCACAGATACGACAGACAGACACCTGCAGACGGACAACCGAAGAAGACGCACACTGCCAGAAGAACTACAGAAGCTGTACCAAGGATCCCAGGACCATTTAGACTAGGAACAATCACGCCAACTTCAGGACCTGCTACGCGAATTCCAGGATGTCTTCTCCGTGGGGAGCAAAGACTTCGGCAGGACAAGCTTGGTCCAGCACAGAATCGACGTTGGGGACAGCGCAACGATTAGGGCCCCATTCCGACGTGTCCCGCTCGCCAAGCAAGCCGAAGTCGACCGGATGGTAGAGGAGATGAAGGAGAAAGGGGTGATCGAGCCATCACATAGTCCTTGGAGTTCTCCGGTCGTGCTTGTGAGGAAGAAGGACGGTTCCACCAGGTTCTGCGTGGACTACAGGCGGGTGAACGACGTCACGAAGAAGGACAGCTACCCTCTACCCCGGATCGACGACTCGCTGGATACCATATCAGGGTCAAGGTGGTTCTCCACCTTGGATTTGAAGAGTGGCTACTGGCAGGTGGAGGTCCACCCTAAGGACCGCGAGAAAACGGCGTTCTCTGTTGGCAGCGGGCTCTGGCAGTTCACCGTCATGCCATTCGGTCTGTGCAACGCCCCTGCGACCTTCGAAAGGCTAATGGAGTCCATTCTGAGGGGACTACACTGGAAAACCAGCCTGGTCTACCTAGACGACGTCATCGTTCTGGGGAGAAGCTTCGAGGAGCACTACAGCAACCTGAAGGAGATTTTGTTGAAGCTACGGGCTGCCCAGCTGAAGTTGAGCCCCAAGAAGTGTCAGCGCTTCCAGAAGTGGGCCCAGTACCTT
Organism: Meconema thalassinum; assembly: GCA_946902985.2. Classification (NCBI taxonomy): domain Eukaryota; kingdom Metazoa; phylum Arthropoda; class Insecta; order Orthoptera; family Tettigoniidae; genus Meconema; species Meconema thalassinum. Next base: position 276,015,168 of record OX336390.1, read on the forward strand.
GGGCATATCGTCTCCGAGGAAGGGGTGCGCACCGACCCAGAGAAGACCGCAGCTGTGAGGGAGTGGCCAGTTCCGAAGGACAAGTCCCAACTACGAAGCTTCCCGGGACTCTGCACTTATTACCGTCGCTTCGTGAGGGGATTCGCCGACATCGCCAAACCTTTACATCGACTGACTGAGAAGGACCAACTCTTCACGTGGACAGCAGAATGCCACAGTGCCTTCGAACAACTCAAGCAGGCTCTGTGCACCGCGCCTATTCTGGCCTACCCCTGACCTGGAACAAGGTTTATCGTCGATACCGATGCCAGCGACTTTGGCATAGGGGGAATCCTGTCGCAGGTAGTGGACGGTGAGGAGAGAGTAGTGGCCTACTTCAGCAAGGCCTTGTCAAAGCCAGAAAGGAACTACTGCGTCACAAGGAAGGAGCTGCTCGCCATCGTGAAGACCATTGAACATTTCCACAAGTACCTGTACGGGCAAGAATTTCTCATCAGGACCGACCATGCATCCCTGCGGTGGCTCCTGAACTTCAAGCAGCCCGAGGGTCAACTCGCGCGGTGGTTAGAGAGGCTTCAACAGTACAACTTTAAGATTCAGCACAGGAAAGGCCAACTGCATTCTAACGCCGACGCCCTGTCAGGAAGACCGTGCCCCGAAGACTGCACCTTCTGTGCCCGAAGGGAGGAGAACACCGGGATACTGTGCCGACGGACTACTGTGGAACTTCAAGGAAACTGGAGCCACGAATCTTTCACGCGGGCACAAGCAGAAGATGATGACCTGGGACTGATAGCCGAATGGAAGAGGGCCTGTGTCCCCAGACCCGGGTGGAACATTGTGAGTGACTGCAGCCCAAAGTCTTAAGTCCTACTGGGCACAGTGGGACTCGCTGATTGCAAGGGATGGCCTCATCTGCCGTACCTGGGAGAGCACCGACGGGAAGACATCTCGGGAACAAGTCGTCGTTCCAAAGGCTATGACGGAGGAAGTCCTGAAGGAAGTTCATGGAGGATCATCTGGTGGACATCTAGGGATAAAGAAGACCCTGGAGAAGCTGAGAGAGCGGTTCTACTGGATCGGATGCCGAACAGACGTGGAGAACTACTGCGCGAGGTGCCACGATTGCGCAGCCAGCAAGGGCCCAGGACAAAGACGACGGGGTCCACTGAAGACCTACAACGTGGGTGGCCCCATGGAGAGAGTGGCCATCGATGTTGCTGGGCCATTCCCGTTAAGCGAGGCAGGGAACCGCTACATATTAGTCGTCAGCGACTACTTTACCAAATGGCCGGAGGCGTATGCGCGCCCTAACCAAGAAGCCGCGACGATTGCAGAGACCCTGGTGAAGGAATTCGTCAGCCGGTACGGAGTACCCCTAGAGCTGCACTCCGACCAAGGGAGGAACTTCGAGTCACAGGTGTTCCAGAACCTATGCCAGCTGCTGGGAATCCGGAAGACAAGGACAACGCCGCTACACCCTCAGTCCGACGGGATGGTAGAGCGATTCAATCGCACCATCGAGAACCATCTCCGAATAGTCGTCAGCGAGCACCAGAGGGATTGGGACAAGCATCTTCCACTATTTCTCCTGGCCTACCGCGCCGCCGTGCATGAAGCCACCGGGTGCACACCAGCCCGGGCCATGTTTGGGAGGGAGCTCCGTCTACCTGTCGATCTTGCCTTCGGCCGACCTGGGAATGATCCGATCCCGGTAAGCCAGTATTGTCAAGAACTGGTCGACCAACTGGAGGACGTACACGCGTTCACGAGGAGGAAACTACGGATCGAGACCGACCGAATGAAGACCCGATACGACCAGCAGACGGATGCCGGTGGATTTCACGAGGACGACCTGGTCTGGCTCTTCAACCCATTACGGAAGAAAGGCCTGTGACCCAAACTGCAGAAGTCCTGGGAGGGCCCGTACCGAGTCGTGAAACGGATCAACGATGTCGTCTACAGGATCCAGCGGAGCCCGAGGGCAAAGATGATGATCGTGCACCGAGATCGCCTGGAAGCCTACGGAGGGACACAGACGGACCAATGATTGATCGGGACGATCAGCCTTTCTAGGAAGGGGGTGGTGTTATGGCTGTGAGTTTGTGTCATCACTCGCCGCATGAGTCACAACTGCCCCAGGGCTGGGCTGTGGCCTGCCTCCTGTATTGCGTGTGCCTTATGCAACAGGGCTACTAGGACAAAGGGGTAGTCCAGAATATTCGTGACTGGACCAGCGATGGAAACCTCGAGAAGCCGTGAACTCTGGAAGGATCTAGAAGCATTTATTGAGTCACCGGCCTGCTATATAAGAGTGACCCGTCAAGCAGTGGTCGTTGTTGTGTTTTACGAGCTAGTGCGAGCGATTATCTTGTGCGACAGAAGTGTGGTGACGAAGTGCTGTGCGAGTTACGAAATCCAGTGACATTGTTTCTCCAGCTTGTGGACAGCGAAATAGCCTGCAGCAAGTGATCGTAAGTAATTGTGGTCGGTGAACATAAAGGAGAGGAGCATGTAGTTTCTGTCAAGGCCACCGTACTCATTAGGACGGATTAACTTCTGTGATCTGTTGACAAGTGGAAGGGCCAAGAGCGCTCAAGGAAGAGACTTGAGGAAACTGGAGTAAGGCTCCTAATTGCTTGTATTGCTGATTAGTGTAGTTTTCTGGCCACAATAAAGTTAATTATTTCTTTAAGCAGTAATTGGTGTTGTGCTTTGTACCCCCACCGTAATCCAGTTAACAAAAGTGCCACTAGGGGGTGGCACGTAACAATATGGAACACGTCTTGTAGACCTGTCAGCTATTTACTGAATAAGTCGAAAGGTGGTATATTGGCTTTCACGGCCCGTGAATTAAAACTCAGCAATTTTTCTAGGTTTGTGCCGTGTCTTGTGTGGCGTTTCACCTAAGAACACCAAGCTGGCTCATCAGCGGGCTCTTGGTGTCCATTTTTCTAGGTTTATGCCGTGTCTTGTTTGGGGTTTCGCCTAGGAACACCAAGCTGGCTCATCAGCGGGCTCTTGGTGTCCATTTTTCTAGGTTTATGCCGTGTCTTGTTTGGGGTTTTGCCTAGGAACACCAAGCTGGCTCATCAGCGGGCTCTAGGTGTCCATTTTTCTAGGTTTATGCCGTGTCTTGTTTGGGGTTTCGCCTAGGAACACCACTCATCAGCGGGCTCTTGGTGTTCATTTTTCTGGGTTTATGCCGTGTCTTGTTTGGGGTTTCGCCTAGGAACACCAAGCTGGCTCATCAGCTCTTGGAGTCCATTATTTTAGCTTTACTGCTATGCGGGCTCGGCGCACCACAGTTCTGGCAGGGGATGTTCTCTTGTTCGTTTGTTTAAACGCACTACATAACAAATAAATATATTTATGCTGACTTTTCAAGAAATGCAAGATTTTTTCTGTACTATTGAGACCATTAGGAAGATTGTGGCTTGAACCGCACCTTCGAACTTTCTCTGGTTTAAGAACTTGTGTTTTGTGAAACATAAACCTTAGCGTATTATATACCAGGTGAATCAGTTGCCCTTCATAATATTGTTTCATACAGCCAAACGAACGCATGCTCTCAGGAAGATCGATATTTCTCTGCTTGCATCCCGTTTGGTACTAATGCACCGCAAGGATATCCCGCAAGCGATACTGAACACTATTAAGTTTCTTGCGAAATAATCTGTAGTCACATTGAGGGAAAACTAATAGTGTTCAGTATCGTTTGCAGGCTATTCTTGCAGTGCATTAGTCCCATACGGAATGCTGCAGATAATATATTATAGACCTTCCTAATAACAACGTTAGTTGGGCTGCATAAAACAATATTATTAGGGGCAGCTGATTCACCTGGTATAAATTATTATGATTGCTTTTCATTCCTGTGCTACTGCGAACTGTGACCATCCTCCAGCTGTACAATTTATTATTCTTGGATTACGCTGTACCAATAACTACATGTCAGACTCTTCTTTGGTTCCAGGTGTGGACTACATGCATCCAGACCTCAAATACAATTACGTAAGTAATATTTATTTACAAAAATTAGAATCGAGTGAACATAATGATAGGAAGTTAAATTGACTTTAAATATTGTTCCCTAACATTTACTCCCCTCCATCCTATGTTAGGATGAAAATGAAAATCCACAGCCCGCTTCCAGTCGACCGACCGGGTCAGGGAGGGAATGAATGAAGCCCCCATCTAGCGGCGAGGATATGAACTGTGCCAGCTGCCGAAGCATGTCGCACTCCCCTGGGGAAATGATTAAATGAATGACAGATGAAATGAAATTATAGTGGAGAGTGTTGCTGGAATTAAATTTGGGACAGAGAAAACCGTAGTACCCGGAGAAAAACCTGTCTGCCTCCGCTTTGTCCAGCACAAATCTCACATGGAGTGACCGAGATTTGAAGAACGGACCCAGCGGTGGGAGGCCGGCGTGCTGCCGCCTAAGCCAAAGAGGCTCCTGTTAGAATATCTTGCCAAAAATGGAGTAGGTTTTTCGATTCATTGTCACTAAACCCATCTAAGGACAGTCGTGGATGGGAGAAAGAAGAATGTCTGATCGTCCATTCATCACTGAGGAATGCCGCACAGCTAAAACGGGTGAAGTTTTCCCGAAGTCCACCACGTTGTGTAGTGGCTAGTATTCTTGGCCATCACCGCGGAGGCCCACGTTCGATCCCCGGTTCTGCCAAGAAATGTTAATTCTGGTCTGAGTGCTGTAACGGGGTACACTCAGTCTCGTGATGCAACACTGAGATGAGGCGGGTTCTATACCGACCTCAACCATTCTGGAAGTGGTTTTCCGAGGTTTCTCACTTCTACTCCAGGCAAATGTTGGGATGGTACCTAACTTAAGGCCACGGCCGCTTCCTACCCAAATATTACCTCAATTACAAATGCACACATTAGCACAGATATGACAGTGAAACAGGTTATCAGACAAATTCTACACACACCTAAGTAGACGGGCTACATGACCACGTCTCAAAGCCCCTAAATGAATAAACAACAAGTTTTCCCCAAACTCTTCAACTGTTTTAAAATGCAGTGTTTTATTCTCGGCGTGCTGCTAAGAAACAGAGGCTCGTTGATGAGCAGATATTGCATTGATTCGCGTTTCTTGACGTTAACAAGCACCATGATTGGTCGGATGTTATCTATACCAATGAGTGTGTATTTTCCTGGACACGGAGCACTTGGCTTAGAGTTGATGGTCTACTTGTAAATATGTCGCGCGTTGGTAATTCATTTTAAGGGGTTGGAACATCTTATTATCAGGCCCGTACAGTTGGGTATGTGTCGAACTTTATCTGATAACCTGTATTCCTGTGATGAGACTAGTAGCGTGTGTAAATGTATTACGGACAGAGATAGTATAGTAAGGAAGATTGTAGTTGTACGTGACCGTGAATCCTGAGATTATGACCCACGGAAACTCCTTATTACGTGGAATCCGAACCACAGGACATGGCATTTCACTTCGAAAATCTCACATGCATTGGCCGGGAATCAAACCCAGTCTACCTTGGTGAGAGGCCAACAGCTTCACCGCTGCGCCACCACGCTCCCAGGTAGTATAGTTGCCTGGACAAACCTGGGGAAGAATCACACCCAGAATAGCCGCATTCAGCGCCGGTATTCGAAAATCTAATCTCCTGACTTGCTGAAGCTGCTCTCATGGCCGTTGCGCACGATTTAATGAGCACGGGGTCATTGGGAATGGATGAGCAGTCGTACTTCTCGATTTGTCGCGATATAGATGAAGACATGATCCTGATATTTGAGCATGAGTGGGCAGAGACCAAGAGGAAAACAGACCCGACCCACCTCGACTAATATGCGGCTTCAGAGGTACAGGAATTTTTCTCTGAAAACCTACTGGCAGGAGGTGTTCGCTCTCTTGGGTTCTGAAGAGGAAAGCTAAACAGACTGCAACACTCATTCCAACAATACTTCCGAATCAATCCCTGTCTATTGAGGGTTAGTTTTCCTCCTCAAATATCTTCTAGTCCGTTGAAGATATCGATATTCTGTTTTTACTTTGATGAATGGTAATAATGAGCTTGTACAACAAAATGCAGTGGTTGCCCTGTACATTATTGTCACTGAGGTAGTTGTGTTGATCAAAGCCACTAATATATCAGTTCTTAATTAGTCAAATCATTATTCCAATTAGGGTTTAGGGATATCGTGATTGGCCTAATAAGCCCTGTGTACTCAGATGAGCACGGACGTGTTTTATTGTGATATCTGTACATTTTTGTGTGTACTCGTGTGTTTGGTGAGCGTGATTGCGCAGTGACATCGCTACTCCTCATTCGTCTAGCCGGTTGGAGTTCAAATCCCAGTGACAGCAGGGTAGCATCAGGAAGAGCATCTGGATTTAAATACAAAGCCTAATTATCTCCGGTTACCCTAAATAATTGGGATAAACATTCGAAAGCTGCTCTTGTGATCGGGAATTATTTTTGTCGTGTGGCCTCCTGAGAGGCCGAGTAAAAGTCTTTCTAGTCGACTCCCGTGGGCAACCTGCGCGCCGGGATGAACGATAGAATGGATGATGAAGAATGAAGCTGGGCAAGGATGTGAAAAGAAGGGGCCGTGGCCTGTCAGAAGGTACTGTCCCAGCATTTGCCTGGTGTTGAAAATGGAAAACCACGGAAAACCATTTCAAGGATGGCCGATGGTGGGGCTTGAACCCACGCGTCTACCGAGTCAGCAGAGTACTTGACCCCATGACCTAACGCTGCGCTTTAGCGAGCATAGCCACCACTCTCGATTGATTAGAAATGAAATTGCGGCCGCAGCTGCCCATCTAAATTGAGCTGCGATTTTGGGAAACACTTCCTCACAGTGATACTTCACCGGCAAAGTGCATTAGTCCTTCACTGCCAAGACATAACAATAAATGTTCCGTTCTCATTATCGAGGCTGGAAATTCTATTTCACATGGGGATAGAGATATTGGTAATACATTTATGATATTAGTTTTACGTCACTTTTAACTACAAAGGCTTTTAGAGACGCCAGGGTGCCGGAATGTTGACCCGAAGAGGATATTTGTCGTGCCAGTAAATCTACTGATGCGGCTCCCTCACATTTAAGCACCCTCAAATGCTAACTGACTGCGTCAGGATTCGATCCAACAACCTTAAATACAGCAGGCGAGAACGTTACCGCTGCGCCACGCAACCCGCTATGTTGAGGACCTCTAGAGAAATAGGTTGAAATCATTTCAAGGATAGCTTGCCACGGAGGATGAGTGGTTATTGTGTCGGACTACCAACTCCCAAGCTTGCAGGTTCGCTCCTGGCCGTGGTAAGTGATTTTTTTGAAATGCAACAGAAATCTCGATACTCATGTCATACGTTGTTGGCATGTTAAAGAACCTATTTGAATTCAGTAGGTCGTGTTCATAATGGCAAAATTAATCTCGTGATTTTCCGCCAACACAAAGTTCCTCCTTTCACTACTAGAAAGCGCTATAGTGTCAAGGAGCTTAGATATCTAACCTCCTTGACTTTCTTAGCGTTCCAAGGAATAATAAAATGCGACGAGCAAGCTGCCCTCTGGGTGCAAATAACAAAGCTTGCACCCGGCATCCGAGGCCATACGAAAAAGAAAACTTCAAGGATTTCCAATAAAACACTTTTCTGCCCATTGATTAGAAGGCAGGTAAAACTCTTCGGTATTTCAGTTTGTCATGAGTGATTACTTGTGGAATATTATAGCTTGCACCAACTGTAGAAGACGTTTACTTAACATCAAGTAACTTCACTTTCAATGAAGTCACGAACAGTACTAATGTCTTCCCCTGTCATCGATGCCTTTCATTATCGACAGTTTCTCTTCCTCCCATATAATGTTGCGCTAATATTAAACACTGGTCTTTGTGTTACGCATTTGAGATACGAGTACCGGCAACCATGCTAGAAACTCTTGGTTTGCATGTCGGCTTGTACTGTTGAGGTAGTCACGCGGATATGATATGAAGCAACTCCAGTAGCCTTAGTCATCGTTCTTTTCCCTTGGTGACATATTCTCCTGCATTAGGTTTTATCTGTAGGCAATTTTTCCTTTCTACCTACGGTGTTTTCTCTGGCACTAACCAATCTCACCAATATACCTATATTTTCCAACCTCTTGATGATGCCTGGTAGAGTAGCGAAGTACTGCAAGAGGTGGAAAGTCTCGAAGAGCTAAATCAAGACCTATCCCCAGCTTAGAACTAACAACATGTCGGAGGTGGTGTCACCTCCACTCCCTGTGTCTGCAAGAAGTCCGTCACTGCTGTAACCCCATCCTTATCTCCAGCTGCTGGGCTCAACGTACGCTAGTGTAGCCAAAGTTCACGCCTCTCCGTTCTTAAATACGTAATTTCTCAAAGTTCAAAGCTCTCTAAAAGTTTCATCCAGATTTATACCTCTTATCGTCAGAAATTTGATTATGATATGTTGCGCTAGGAATGGGTGTACCTCCATACTCCTGACTGCCGTGGAGAGCTGGCAACAACACTCGTAAGGATAGAGTATACACATCTCCATCATTTTTACCTGAAAGGCACATTTTCTCCGTCCAAAAGAAATACATTCTTATTTATTTTTGATCAGCCTACGTATTTTGTGTCAAGGAATGTAGGCTACTACATAAGAGTTAAAATGGAAATTCAATGCTGATCTTCGTGCTTTTTAGCCTACTTTCGATTTTTTGCAAAAAATGAAAGTAGACTTATGAGATCAACACAGGGCGAAAAAAGTGTGTCTGTCTGTGTGTGTGTATGTGTGTGTGTGAGTCTCTGTGTGTGTGTGTGTGTGTGAGTGTGTGTACTCTGAATGTCTGTCTCCCCCTATCAATTCGAACATGGTGAATGCGAATTGAACGAAATTTGGTACAAAGGTAGCACTAGCAAAGGACACCTCAGTGTCATGTTTTATATCGCCGCCATCTTGACGGAAACGTAATGGCGGCCACACAAATGTTCAAAGCTTAAATCAAATTACGACTAACCTAATCATCCGATCTCTACCAAATTTTGCAGCAACATACCTTTATGGGGGGAGCATCCTTTGACCATACTAATAGGTCATCAGCGTAATAGTTTGCGGATGGCGGCCATCTTTGTGTGAAAATCGATTCCCCCTATTAATTCGAACATGGTGCAACCGAATGGAACGAAATTTGGTACAGAGGTAGTACAAACAAAAGGCACCTCAGTGTCATGTTTTATATCGCCGCCATCTTGACTGAAACGTAATGGCGGCCACACGAATGTTCAAAGCTTAAATCAAATTACGATTAACCTAATCATCCGATCTCTACCAAATTTTGCAACTACATACCTTTATGGAGGGAGCATCCTTTGACCAATCTAATAGGTCATTCGCCTAATAGTTTGCGGATGGCGGCCATCTTTGTGTCAAAATCGATTCCCCCTATTAATTCAAACACGGTGAAACCGAATGGAACGAAATTTGGTACAGAGATAGCACTAGCAAAGGGCATCTCAGTGTCATGATTTATATCGCCGCCATATTGACAGAAACGTAATGGCGGCCACACAAATGTTTAAAGCTTAAATCAAATTACGACTAACATAACCATCCGATCTCTACCAAACTTTGCAACAACATACCTTTATGGAGGGAGCATCCTTTGACCAATCTAATAGGTCATTAGCCTAATAGTTTGCGGATGGCGGCCATCCTTATGTCAAAATTGATTCCCCCTATTAATTCGAACACGGTGGAACCGAATGAACGAAATTTGGTACAGAGGTAGCACTAGCAAAGGGCACCTCAGTGCCATGTTTTATATCGCCGCCATCTTGACGGAAACGTAATGGCGGCCACACAAATGTTCAAAGCTTAAATCAAATTACGATTAGCCTAATCATCCATTCTCTAGCAAATTTAGCAACAACATACCTTTATGGAGGGAGCATCCTTTGACCAAACTAATAGGTCATTAGCCTAATATTTTGCGGATGGCGGCCATCTTTGTGTGAAAATCGATTCCCCTTATCAATTCGAACACGGTGGAACCGAATGAACGAAATTTGGTACAGAGATAGCACTAGCAAAGGGCACCTCAGTGTCATGTTTTATATCGCCGCCATCTTGACGGAAACGTAATCGCGGCCACCCAAATGTTAAAAGCTAAAATGTAATTACGACCAACCTAATAATCTAGTCTCTACTAAGGGGGCGTGGTGGCTCAGTGGTCTAGCTGTATGCCTCTCACCAAGGCGGTCCGGGTTCGATTCCCGGTCAATGCATGTGAGATTTTCGAAGTGAAATGCCATGTCCTGTGGTTCGGATTCCACGTAAAAAGGAGGTCCCGTGGCTCATGATCCCAAGATTAACGGTCACGTTAAACTACAAGCTTCCTTTTCCTTAGTCTCTACTAAATTTTGCAACACCATATCTTTATGTGGGAAACATATTCCGACCAAACTGCAAGAACATCAGCCCAATAGTTTGCAGATGGTGGCCAAGTATGTGTGCAAATCGATTCCCCCTATCAATTCAAACACGGTGAAACCGAATTGAACGAAATTTGGTACAGAGGTAGCACAGCAAAGGGCACCTCATATTCATGTTTAATATCCCTATAGCACGTTGTATTTCAACAAGCTACTACAACCAACATTCAATCATACTCCTTGAAAAGGACAAAGAGTTATAACAATACCCATGCATTTAGGAGAAAGTAGGCTATATGTTCTTTCCTGAACATCTTGTTTCTTCGGAACTCTCCTACATGATGAACACATTTCGACCACCTCATGGTGTAGTGGCTAGCATTTTTGGTTGTCACCCGTGAGGTCCGGGTTCGATTCCTAGCTCCGTAAGGGGTCTTCGAAAATGACGTGAGGGCTGGAACGGGGTGCACTCAGCCTCTTGAAGCATCGCCACGGTCTCTGACACCAAGATAAATAACCGCGTTGACCCGACGCGCTGTCCATGCCTGAACTATCCCCAACCGGTGGGAGAGATGGCGACTGTACCTAGTCTCTCGGAATATGACTTATGGCATTCTAAACTGTGCTGGTGAAGGGAAAACTTACCCAATGTAATGCTTAATACGGCTACATGAATGTGCATGAGATATACCAGGGTGATCAGTACGGTATTCGATGAACAGATAACAATTTTGCACTCACTACATCCCTTCTTTTATGAAAACCACGTCTCACAGTGAAATATGCAACAATAAGTGCTACAAAACTACTGGTACAACTCTCCCCCTCAGTGACGATTCCACTCAACAACCTTCAAACGACCTACCCCCAGTACAGTCGTCTTGTCAGGGGGTGCGCCATCTCTCCCGACTTTACTCTAAGTAAGCAGCTAACTCGAGTTGTAGGCTGGTAGCAGTAGTAGTAGTAATAGCATCAAAATCAGGGATCATTGTTACCTTTTACCCACTACCATAAAATATACGAAAAAGTAAGTAGCAGTCTGGAGTGCTGGTCCATCGTAAGAGCGGAGGTTCGAATTCTGGCGTTAACATACTATATGTTATACTAACCCCTTCACATGACTTTTTGTGCACTCTCTCTTGGCAATTACTATTTCAGGCCTCAAACAAATACAGTTGCACATCGTACTAGTCACCTAAATATTCACTAGCTACGATAGTTACGGCTCTTTTTCTAGCACTGAAAACAGGGTTAACATACGTAAAACAATGGTTATGGAAAATAATGTTCTTTGCTTATGCTTTTTGTAATAAGGCTATTCCATGTAGCCTACATTGTGCACATCATACGGTACTGTGGACTTGAGATTCTAATCTCCTTTCCTTCGCTGAATGTAAATTAGTATTCAAATGTTTCAATAAAAAGTACATTTGCCGAGAAAAGGGTCTTAGTTCCAAAACAATGATGCTCTGCGTATGTTGCCGGTTTGAGTCCTGCATTTGGAATGTAAGTTTGGATAGTATTGCTCTAATTTACAAGTCCTACCATCCAACTATCTTGAACTATATATTTATGCAAGATGAGAAATTCAAGGTATAAAGTATTTCTTCTCACTACCCATTGCAACTGTCTGAATGATCAAGATCAAGTATACCGAAAACCACAAAATGATTTTGGTTTTTAGAGAAAGCATATGAAAATTATCTGCCCCAAAAACGCACTATACAGTATATTCTTTTAAATATTCTACCCGATTATGCAAGGAGAAGAAATACATGTATTAGGACTTAGCATGATATTCAAAAGTCAGGTATAGCATAATGTGAGCAGAATACTTATAACAATAGATATTTCAACTTTGCGGAATATTTCTTGCGTGGAATTATATTCATTGCATTCAAACACCCTCACTATGTGGTGGAATTTTCTAGAAAATAAGTTTTTAACAGCTGTTCCAGTCAGACTGATATTACAGTACTATCGTAACATTATTTTTTTAACACATGCCTCAAATATGTAACTAATTAGGTACAGTATATCCAATGGTTGTTCTCATTGCAATCAAATTATGCATCCAGCTAAATTGCACTAATTTTCAAATGTATCAAACGGTATGTGTAGTCTACTCCATGGAACAAAATATGATAATTACACTGCAATCAAACCTCATCATCATTACTTTCTGAATGGCAGCATGTATCTTTATTGGAATTGTCATAACCTGCTAAGTCCTAAAATACATATTTCGAAATCGCAAATTGTAGTGTTGATGTAATCAACAGTTATTGATTCATTTTAGGGGATAGAAACATATTGTTCATCGGCCCCGTGTATTTGAGAGGTTTGGTAATTATGTTGTGACTGTTGTAGTGTGTAACAGTAACTCTTTTTGGATCTATGATTGGGGTACCTAGGTGTTCCGCAACTTGAAACAAAGTACGACTTGGAAACCACAAGGAAAAGCCGCACTCAGAATGGCCAACCTTAGCGCCAGGATATGAACCTTTGATCTCCAGACATTCATCTCCCCCGTGCAGTCGTGGTGTGCAACTTACGAGCACGACCACGATGCAGGCTTACCTGTATGGCCTTTCAATTGAAGACAAATACTTCTAATCTTAAAAAGCAAGGCTGAGATCAGGAACGAGTATTTCATGGGTATTATGATGATCATGTCACATTAGAAAACTTAAATAGACTTTATACACGAACTAAATGGATTTAATTATTATCTAGGCTCTCAGCATGGGGCCGCATCGTGTATCAGTGATTGATTCCCGACCTTATGGCTCTTAGTGCATGACTGGCTGGGACTTGGACCAATCAGGGAGCAGCGTGATGTCAATGGCGAACAAGCAGACCCATCTGACTGACTACCAACGAACACGTGTCCATAATTAAGGTTTCTGCAATGACAGTCGAAACGTCGGGAAACAATCACCGACAAGCCTAGATAGTAAACTAGATACCGATCGCGATCTAAATAAAAAAAGATGTTTAATTAACAATATGTGGATAAGAAAATTATGAATCATTTGTATCGTTAGGTTTAATATGAATTCTCCTATCGTGTGAGATTACATGAAAAATAAACCATAATGATTTCAAACGTTCTTATCAAAATCTGCCGCTCATTAAGGCATTATGGAAAAGTGGCTGTTGCACGGTAAATGTATTAGGTACCATCCCGTCACTTGCCTGGAGTAGAAATGAGAAACCACAGAAAATCACTTTTAGAATGACCAAGGTGGACATCGAACCCGCGCCTAGTCAGTTTTGACTCACTAGGCTGAGTGTACTCCGTTCCAGCCCTCAGACCAGAATTGAATTTCTGGTCAGAGCCGGGAATTGAACCCGGGCATCCGTGGTGTTAGACACGAGTGCTAGCCACTACGCAACGAGGCGGACTCACTATAATTTAGATTCTTCTCCACACAGCATATTCTGTGAAACTTTTGGCAAAAAAAAACTCATAATGACGAACATGAATGTAACTACTTCTTGCATAGAGCAGTTTTAGAAAATATTGAAACCATTATGAGATCCTGCAAGGGTGAATGGATTTACATTATAGTTATGCAGTACCCGCGTCATACAGAATGCGCACAGCACGCCCATGTGCTTAACTCGTAATGAAATTAAAGCCGATGTATTGGTAAACTCGTTAGTGGATTTGATTGCAGAGAAAGGCGATGTGGTTTATAGAGATTAGTTGATTATCTCAATGCCGTAGATTGAATATTCCACTCCATGATTTACAGCCAGCTTCCACAACAAAACACACCACAGTGCTCAGCTTGTACGAGTAAGTTTTCAGTGGTTTAGATATACTGGTACATTTCTTAGGCTCGTTTTCACCAACACCTTACTAATGATTAGTTAGATAATTCCTATTTAACTTAAATACGAGAGTTAATGCACGGTTATCCTCGATGCATTTTACGAGGCTATTCGGGTTCGTAATTACTTAATAGTACATTATGCAACGAGCCTATAATGGCTATAATTAAGACACGAGTATGTTTATAAAACGAGCGTATGCGAGTTTTATAATTTCCATTATAGGCGAGTTGCACACGACTGTTTATGTTCGACGATAATTATAACTGTATTATATGCTTTAACGTAAATATTCATAAATATCTGTTGAGATAGTCACTAGAATTTTGTGATCGGGTGCTGCGCAGGGTAGGATATCTCTGATTTCCAAGCTCTCTGACTGACCGACGCATGCGCTCTGTGTGCTTCAATGCCATATGTGCAGATTGAGCACCAGTATTCAGTAAAAATGTCACCGAAATCGTTTGAAAACAACCCGCTGTGTAGAAATTGGATTTGGGGATATTAAGGTACAGTGTCTCATATTCACTAGTTTATTTACGCGAACATATGGGCGGTGCACTTTCGGTAATGTATATAGACATGTTGGATTTTGAGCGCATGCGCGAAGGCATCCTTATCTAATTGGTCAAACAACTGTTTCTTGAGCTGTGATTGGTGGGAGAAACTGTTTCATAATGAAAAATAGTGTTATAATGACTATCATTATGATACAGTTTTCAGGCATATAATTGTCAGGGTTGAACATAAATACGGTTTTCGGTTCTGGCGCTTGCTCATGCGGAAACGAACGAATTCTTTCGCCATTGAAACATGCGCGAGGTAGATTTCATCTGTTTCCCTCCACTTTAACGATACTTTAGAAAGCTGAGTAGTCGAAATTGGCCATTTTATGTAATTGCTTGTTGGTGGTAACCTAACGAGCGCTTCTGTTTGACGAATGTTCGTGCAAAGTTAAATAACCTTTAAAGATGAATTAAGAGGAAATTATCGTTGGTGAAAACCACCTTTACAAAGCAGTTGAGTTTGAAACTTCATTAACTATGACTTAGTGAAATACATAATACTAGCGGACCCGTGCGAGGAATCTCGCATGTTCATAAACTGCACTTTTCCCCAATAGGTTTATAATGAGAGACTTAAGTAGAAGGGTTCTTAAGTTTTTATTCCAACCAAATGATCATAGAACACTATTTACATTTCAGTTAGAATTCCAAGTTCTACGTTCCCTAACTTAAGATGGCAATCACTGAAAATTGGATCATCATAACTCTCACCGGTTATTCGATATTTATGAAATAATACGATTTGAGTAGGCCTATACATTCCTTTGATTTACTGTTTCTGAAATCTATGCAAAATTATAAAGGAAAGAACTTAGGATGTTTAAATGACATGAAATAGGCGTCAGAGCGAAGAAAATGTGATGTGGACAGCAATTTTGGGGCGTATCTTCCTTCAGCAACAGTATCTGCAAATCGCACACTTCGTACATGTTTTAAAAAGTAATTTCTTTAAGAAATTATAGATATTTATGAAATTAGAATGTAATTCGTCCCCGCTAATGTCTATTCTCTTTCATTTTAATGCTCATTTGTCACGATTGGTCGCTTGTGAGCGCCGCAGGAGGGATATATACTACTGAAATAATATATATGATCCGTTGCAATAAAGTACAGGGATAGGAGTGTGATCTACAATCTATACAGAAACAAGACAGCAGTCATTCGAGCTGAAGGACATGAGAGAGAAGCTGATAATCGGAAAAGCGTAAGGCAAGACTGCAACTTATCAACCATACTTTTCCATCTTTACATTGAACAAGTAATGAAGGAAATTGGAGAAAAATTTAAAATGGGAGTGAAGATTCAAGGAGAAATAATTTCAACTCTGAGATTTGCTGATGACATCGTCATTTTGGCCGACACGCCTGAGGATTTGAATTAATTTTTGAAAGGTATGGACTCTGTCTTGAGGAAAGAATTCATGATGAATATTAATAAATTAAAACAAAAATATTGAAATTCAGCCGAAATAAATCAGAAACCTCTATGGACATCAAATTGGCAGGTGAAAAGCTAAAGGAAGTAGGAGACTTCTGTTACTTAGGAAGCAAAATAACCAGCGATGGACGAAGCAAAGAGGATAAACAAGTAGTTCCGTGAAGAACTATACAGCCTATTTTCATATATCCTACTAATGTTAACTGCCACTGTCAACATACAAAATATCAATTTGATTGCTGTAATGCATTCGAAGATATTGAGAACCGAATAAATATTTCGGATGGTGGCCATGTTGGATTTTATATAATATATAAAATCCAACATGGCGACCATCCGAAATATTATACATATTATACATACATATTATGTAGGACCTAGAGTTATGTACTGTTACATGAAGATTATTGTGTACATGTAGCATTCAAACTACAATCGCATGATTAGGACACTAGAAGTAAAAACGAGATTTAAAAATTTCGCACAGCTGTCATCTTGTGGTAATGGAAACAATTGAAATAAATTAGATGCCAGTGGATTAATATTCGTATAAGGATTTACTGTTTCAAGTTTCACTGCACTCGGATGGTTAAATTGCGAGAAACGTCCATGTGAATATTTATTCTTCGCGTCACCGCCATGTTGGATTTGTGATCACCAGGTTATTTAAAATCCTATAGGTGAACTTAAGATCATAGCCCCTATGAACATAAAAAAATCAGTTTGATTGCTATAATAGAGTCGTAGATATTCAGAGCCGTCTAAATATTTCGGATGGTCGCCATGTAGGATTGTTAAATGTATAGGCCATAGAGTCATGTACCATTAAAGGAAAATTATTGCGTAGGTTCATTATTCAAACTTTCACTTCGATCGCATGATTACGACACAAGAAATAAAAACTTAATTTTAAAATTCGCACAGCCGCCATCTTCAGGTTATGTAAACAATTGAACTAAATTAGATACCAGTGCATTACAATGTGTATTAAAATTTCCTGTAGCAGATTTCGTTGCGTTTGGAACATTAAATCGCGAGAAAGGTCTATTTAAAATTTTCAAATTCGCTTGGCCGCCATGTTCCTTTTGTAGATAACCGGTTTTTGAAAGTCTTACAGATGAACTTCCAGTAGTGCCCTTTATCTCCGTACAAAATTTCAGGGTGATACCGCTAATAGTTTTCGATATATAGAATGCCGGTGAAATATTTCGCACATCCGCCATCTTGTGGTTATGGAAACAATTCAACGAAGTTAGATGTCAGTGCATTACATTGTGTATAAACATATACCGTATCATGTTTTATTGCGTTTGGTTGGTTAAATCGCGAGAAACGTCTATTTAAATGTCGCAAATTCGCGTGGCCACCATTTTGGTTTTGTAGTTATCAGTTTTTCAAAAGTCACATAGGTGAAATTCTAGTAGTTCCCTTTATCACCGTAAAAAATTCCAGGGTGATATCGGGAATAGTTTCGGAGATATTGAATGCTGGTGAAATATTTCGCACAGCCGCCATGTTGGATTGGTGATATGTAACAAAATTTGAAGGGGACGGTCGGGGTCGCCCGGAATAGTGCTATGAACTTACCGAGTTTAATTGAAATCGCTCTGGTCGTTCAGAATTTATTAGGGACACACACACACACACCTCACACACACACACACACACACGCACACACAGACACACGGACAAAAGGTGATCTCATAAGCCTATTTTTTTCTAAATTGAAAATAGGCTGAAAAGAAGGTTGGCTCAGGCAAGGAAAGCATTTCTACAGAAAAGGAATCAGTTGACATCGAATATAGATTTAGGAATTAGCAAGTCATTTTTGAAAGCCTTTGTCTGGAGCGTGGCACTCTATGGAAGTGAAACTTGGACTATTGATGCAGCAGAAAAGAGGAGAATTGAAGCGTTTGAAATGTGGTGTTACAGGAGAATGATGAAGATCAGATGGGTAGATAGGGTTACAAACGAAGAGGTACTAAGACGAGTAGGAGAGGAGAGATGTTTCTGGCGACTGCTAATGAAGAGAAGAGATAGGTTAGTAGGACACATATTAGGACACCCAGGAATAGCAAGCTTAGTTATGGATGGAAAGGTCGAGTACAATAACTGTAGGGGTAGACAAAGTTTAGAATATGGTAAACAGATTGCCTCGGATGTAGGGTGTGGTAGCTATGTGGAGATGAAACGATTAGCTCAGGACAGGGAGACGTTGAGAGCTGCATGAAACCAGTCAAAAGACTGAAGACTCAAACAACAACATTTGTGCAAGTTATTATATAGTTTATTTTTATGGCCCCATGGTGTAGGGGAAGCATGCTTGCGTCCTACGAATTCTTGGGTTGAGTTTCCGGCTTCATCAGGGATTTATGATCTGACTTGAGGACTGGAACGGGGTGCTCTCAGTCTCTTGGGGACGCTTGAGTATGAATGCGATCTGACAGACAGTAATACTGAGGAATAAAACCAAGATAAACGGCTGCGGGTACATGTAGCGGACACCACGCGTCACCCCGCAATCTGAAGGCGAACGGACGCATTTTTGAAAAATCGTTACCTTGAACTATTGTGTATCAGATCGCAATATTTTCTCAAAACTGCAAAAATGAAGTGGCCGAGACAAGTAAATTAAGACATCTCTGCTGGGATAGGGGATGTTACTGGTGGTGGTGGTTATTTAGGGTGATACCGCTGATGGGTTCTCTCCACGGGAGTCAATTAGGAAAACCCTAACAAGGGAAGTTGTCTGAGGAGTGTTTCACTGTCCCCCACTCCGAACTGGACGTGAAGGTAAAATTATCAATGCTTAATACTTAATAATGTATCAAACTGCGATGATCTTCACGGTGTTCTTCAATATCTACTCTTGTTATCTCAAAGACGTATTCGATACTAATCATTGGCAACTTTTGGCATTAGCCTACTCCAGATTCCTGGATTTCTTTATCATTGCACTTACTGCTCAAATTCGGTCATTTTCTTTGTGTTTCACAGTTACTATTCGGATCTGCACTATTTAATATTTATGTTGTAGCTTCGTAAAAATGACTTCGTATGCAAGTTACAGCCTGCACTATGAGCTTTAAAACGACATCGTGGAACCAAAATGCTTACACGTATTCTGCTACAAAACGAAGTGCATTCGTAAATAAATGGGCAGAACATTCCTTGTTCGAACACCTCCATTTTTTGTCCCGTTGTGACTTCAGATAATTTATATTTTCCAATATCTCTTTGACTGAAGATGAATAACATGTTAGCTGCACTGATTATATTTACGGAAACTTCAGGGAGTCCAGGTGTACGTACCTGTCAGTTAACTAATGGCTTACCCAACATTTCAGGAGAGGTTGCCTACCCCTCCCTCTCTTCCCAAACCATTAGCGTGAGCTGACTGGACTGTTTGGTTTTAACCAACTTAGCGCAGTTCGACCATCCCGGTTATTTTAAAGGGTTAACACGTTTAAGAATGTTTAAAGAACACAATGCGATAATCATTGTAAATTGTAAAAATGCAATTCCAAGTGAAATGCTTTTGTAAATTCGTTTCTGGAAGTTAAGACATCTTCGTCATTAGTTCCGAGTACTTGGATATGTGTTCAATTTATCTGACAACCCGTGTTTCTGTTATGACTGTAGTAGGTTATAGTGAGTGTAGTTGTAATTAATAGGGTAGGTTCTACACCAGCATTTGCATGGAAAGCGTGTGGAAAACACCGAGGAGAAACCACACTCAGGATAGTCACTATCAGCGCTGGTATTCGAACCTCCGATCTCCGAACTTGCTGCAGATCCTCATAGTGGCCATGGTGAGCGAGTGTGTGTGGTGCCATTCTACCGCGTCTCACAAGGGCATGCCATATCACTGTAGGAACTAGAATACTAACAGGTCCTAAGGAAGTCACCAGACCACGTAACAAGCTGTATATTCTGCAACTGTCTACTATCATATGATTCCAAATGATAAACATGCTTGGGCAAGTTACTACTGTAAGAAGCCTTCCTGAGGTAAGCCATGACCTCGCTGGGCTCACGCACTGTGGATCCTAGACTTTTGGCATAATAAAGCCGCGCATAGAGTGTGGCAGATTTACTGTAGGTGGAGGAAAGCTCCTCCCCTACGTGAGGAATGTTTGAATCTCGCTTAGCTAGAAATTCCACGAGTGATTTTATATTGAAGTCTTGATGGATAACAATAGTGTAAAGCATGCGCGCGGAGAGAAAATATGCTTACTCCGCTCACCAAATTCTGAGGATGATTCTCTCCTATTTAAAGAGGCTGGGGCTTAGACTCGCAGACTCCACCACATTTCTCCACTAGAACAAATACGTCTAAATGTGAAACCTCAAGCTATGTTGGTGCTTTGTTACGAAGTTTAAGGACTTCAAATTTATCACGTCGGGACTGAATTCTCCCTCTCGATTGGAAAACAATGCGCTGGGAATACAGCCACGCTACTGTCCTTACATCATCTAGGAATGAGTTTCATGCCAGTTCAACATCAACTAGTCGTTCAGCCGATGGTTTCTGATTGATGAAATGATAATATTGTTATTCTAAAATAGTGGTATATTGGCTTTCATGGCGAAGGAATTAAACTCAGCAATTTTTCTAGGCTTATGCCGTGTCTTGTGCGGTTTATTTCGAAGCCTTTATAGGGAGGTGAAAGGCTGCTTGAGCGTATAGCTCTCGTAGTAATGAAGCGCAACTGCGCTTGATAAGAAGAGAGGTATTGCACTTTCACGAATTGATTGCCAGTGATCAAGATGGGAACTATTCTTTGTTTACTTATGTCACACGTCAGCCTGGTTCGTTGACAGGTACAGTTGCGCGAGTAGGATATGAATCAGCTCCAGTAGCCTCAGTCATCATTTAACTGTCCTTGGTGACATGAGCTCCGTTGACAGGTGCAGTTGCGTGAGTAGGATATTAATCCGCTCCAGTAGCCTCAGTCATCGTTTAACTGTCCGTGGTGACATGAGCTCCGTTGACAGGTACAGTTGAGCGAGTAGGATATGAATCACCTTCAGTAGCCTCAATCATCGTTTAACTGTCCATGGTGACATGAGCTCCGTTGACAGGTACAGTTGCGCGAGTAGGATATTACTCAGCTCCAGTAGCCTCAGACATCGATTAACTGTCCATGGTGACATGAGCTCCGTTGACAGGTACAGTTGCGCGAGTAGGATATGACTCAGCTCCAGTAGCCTCAACCATCGTTTAAATGTCTGTGGTGACATGAGCTCCTGTGACGCTTATCTGACGCAATGCTGCTTTACTTATGTGCCGACTGCAACTCTGTCATCGCTGTGTCCTCCGTTTCGCCCCACGGGGCTCATGCTACAATAAACAACAAACGCTGGCGCAGCCACGCTCAGCGGCAATCAAATGTTGAATGGGTAATAGTGCACAGCTTGCTACTCCTGTGGGGGTCCGGGCACGGAAACCAAGAGGTCGCTGATGATCCTATCTTGGTGTTCCTAGACAAAACCCCGCACAAGACAAGGCATAAACCTAGAACATTTGCTGAGTTCATTATTGTTATTGTCTTTATGAGTGTGTCGTACCATTCGACTGTGACTCACAAGGGCAAATCAAATCACTGTGTGTTTGTGTTTGAGTCTTCAGTCTGATGGGCAGATAGATTATCAAATGATGAGGTATTAAGACAGGTGCGAGGGGAGAGATATTTCTGACGACTGCTAATCAAGAGAAGAGATGGGTTGGTAGTACACACACTAAGACACCCAGGAATAGCAAACTTACCTATGGAAGGAAGAGTCGAAGATAAGAACTGTAGGGGAGAACCAAAGTTAGAATATGATTGCCTCGGATGTAGGATGTGGTAGCTATGTAGAAATGAACCTAATAGCTCAGAACATGGGGCATGGAGTGCTGCATCAAACCAGTCAAAAGACTGAAGATTCAAACAACAAAAACAACAACAGTTCTTAATTATATTCCGAAGATTTGTTTGTAATTGTATGGGGAGGAAGATACTTCTTCAGCCTTAGGCTTGGTGTATTCAAGTGCTGAGTACTGTGCTCCAGTATAGATGAACAGTCATCACAAAAGACTTATTGATACTCAACTGAATTCCACTATGCGCATAATAACTGGCGCAATTCGCTCTACACTAATTCATTGGCTACCGCTTTTGTCTGGAATAAAGCCATCTGATTTGCGCAAATCCACCGCACTTATCAAGGAATTCACGAAAATCTCATGGCTAAATGTCCCGTTTTTAGCCTATTTTCAATTTTGAAAAAATAGGCTTATGAGATCACCTTTTGTCCGTGTGTGTGTGTGTGTGTGTGTGCGTGTGTGTGTGATTCGTGTGTGTGTCCCCCCCTAATAAAATCTAAACGGCAGGAGCGATTTCAATGAAACTCGGAAAGTTCATAGCACTATTCCCGGCGACCTCGACCGTGCCCTTCAAATTTTGTTACGACTCACCAATCCAACATGGCGGCTGTGCGAAATATTTCACCAGCATTCAATAACTCCGAAACTATTACCGATATTACCCTGACATTTTCTATGGTGATAGAGGGAACTACTATAAGTTCACTTATGTGACTTTTGAAAACCTGGTAACTACAAAACCAACATGGCGGCCAAGCTAATTTGCGACTTTTAAATAGACGTTTCTCGCGATTTGACCAACCAAACGCAATGAAACTTGGTACAGTATATGTTTATATACATTGTAATGCACCGACATCTAACTCCGTTCAATTGTTTACATAATCACAAGATGGCGGATGTGCGAAATATTTCACTGGCATTCTATATCTCTGAAACTATTAGCGGTATCTCCCTAAAATTTTGTACGGAGATAAAGGGCACTACTGGAGTCCATCTATAAGATTTTCAAAAACCGGTTAACTACAAAACGAACATGGCGGCCAAGCGAATTTGTACATTTTAAATAGACCTTTCTCGCGATTTAATGTTCCAAGCGCACTGAGACCTGGTACAGGAAATATTTATACACATTGTAATCCACTGGTATCTAATTTAGTTCAATTGTTTACATAACCTCAAGATGGCGGCAGTGCGAATTTTAAAATTAAGTTTTTATTTCTTGTGATGTAGTCATGCGATCGAAGTGAAAGTTTGAATAATGAACCTACGCAATAATTTTCCTTTAATGGTACATGACTCTATGGCCTATACATTTAACAATCCAACATGGCGACCATCCGAAATATTTAGACGATACTGAATATCTACGAATCTATTTTAGCAATCAAACGGCTTTTTTTAATGTTCATAGGGGCTATGAACTTAAGTTCACCTATAGGACTTTAAATAACCTGGTGATCACAAATCCAACATGGCGGTGACGCGAATTATAAATATTCACATGGACGTTTCTCGCAATTTAACCATCCGCGTGCAGTGAAACTTGGTACAGTAAATCTTTATCCGAATGTTAATCCACTGGCATCTAATTTATTTCAATTGTTTCCATAACCTCAAGATGGCAGCTGTGAAAAAATTTTAAATCTCCTTGATTTTTCTTGTGTCCTAATTATGCGATTGAAGTTTGAATACTACACGTTCACAATAATCTGCATGTAACAGTACATAACTCTAGGACCTACATATATAAAATCCAACATGGCGACCATCCGAAATATTTAGTCGGTTCTCAATATCTACGAATCTATTACAGCAATCAAACTGAAATTGTGTATGTTGATAGTGGCAATTAATATAAGTAGGATATATGAAAATAGGCTGTATAGTTCTTCACGGAACTACTTGTTTAGTTTGTAATTCTGACACCACGTAGCAGCACCAAAGTGATACAATTTCTCTTTTCAGTTTTCCCTTGAATGAAACCTCGTAGTTGCGATCTGAAAACCACTATGTATACTAGACTGCAATTGAATTGATATTAATTTGATGCATTTTCCAAAATATGAAAAACAAAAAAGTTACTAACAGTTTTTTATATCTCTGCTTAAAATATGAAAAGAACCTGGTTATACGAAAATGGAGATTTATTTCCTGTTTCCAATGCATTTTTCAGAATTAAAATCGGGAGAATGGAATCTACAGCATTAGTTTGGGAATTGTTTTGAAAAGGGTGGTAGGCGGCGCGGCTCCACAAGATCTCTTGCGCAAGGAAAATGATGAACACGCTGACAGAGCGGAGGGAGAAGGGAACAATTTGACGTCAGGAAGGAGTTGTCTTCCTCTTGTCACAAATATTATACTAGAGTTCGGCGAGTTACGTGTGCAAGTGCCTAGGCGTGGAACAATATCTGAGCAATAGAATTATACTGTAGTAGTGTCACAATATGTAACGTTGACACAATGTGTTTGTACAGATACCTTTCTTACTTCCTCTAACATTCTTGTTGATAATAATACATTGTAGGGGCTTGGGACATATTGGTCATCGGTACCTTTGGCTGGCTGCGAGGCTCAGCGGTAACGTTCTCGCTTGCTGTGCCCAAGATTGCAGGATCGAATCCTGGTGCAGCCAGTTGGCATTTGAGGGTGCGCGAATGCGAGGGAGCCGTGTCATTAGATTTACTGGCACGTTAAAGATCCCCTTCGGAGCAAAATTTCGGCATCCCGGCGTATCTAAAAGCCGCAGTATTTAAAATGGACGCAAAACCAATAACGTTATTATTATTGTCATCATAAGTCCCGTGTAGTTGATTATGTGTGTAACTTTATTAGAGTCAGAGATGGGGTAGGTGCCCTGAAACTTCAGGTACGGTACTATCTCGGCATTTACGATTGTGGAAAAACCGGTAAAAACACACTCAGAATAGATGCTGACAGCGTTGGATTCCCTTCTAGGTAACTGTTTTAGAGTTATTTGATGATAAACTCCCGATCAAAAATGTTGTTCCGACATTAGTAATACTTTGTAGGGCATAATTCTTACCGCACAGAGTAGCGACTGGTTTCACTCGATGCGAAATTGAATATTGTATAGAAAGATATGTTTGGTTTGTAGTTAGCACGTTCTTGATATTTTAGAAAACGAATGGACAAGATATGTTCGTGTTCAGGTTTATTGGGAGTATCTATTCTAAAAACCATCCGATGCAGACGTCCAACTCTAGGTATTGTCTTCTAGACCAGCGTTTCCCAAACTGTGGTACGCGTACCACTGGTTGTACGCTCGTACTGCTGCAGTGGTACGCGGTGA
This sequence comes from Meconema thalassinum, assembly GCA_946902985.2. Classification (NCBI taxonomy): domain Eukaryota; kingdom Metazoa; phylum Arthropoda; class Insecta; order Orthoptera; family Tettigoniidae; genus Meconema; species Meconema thalassinum. Next base: position 276,040,616 of record OX336390.1, read on the forward strand.
TGTTAACAAAAAATATAAAAATAAAAAAATATATGTAAAATTTAGAAATATAAAAACATTGACATGTTGCCGCAGGACTTTAAGGCCAAAGATAAGAAGCAGTTTTATGAATTGAATTGGCAAACATTTTCAAAAATGGCTCTTATGAACTTTTGGATGGAGAGGCGTGAAGACTATGCAGACATAGCTGACAAAGCAGTTAGATTTTTACTGCCTTTTACTACTTCGTGCTTGTGTGAGACTGCATTTTCTTCACTTGTTTATCTCAAGAATAAATACCGGAATACAGTGGAAAACGATCTTCGTTTGAGACTCAGCAATCTTAAACCAGACATTCCTAAGTTGGCTTCTAATCTTCAAGCTCACCCTTCACATTGAAGTTGTTAGTTGAACTTTGGTTTTTATGTTTCATTATTAAGGGTCCTTTTATTAATATTATTTGTACAGTGTCATTTGTGAAGGTTTGAATTATTGATGGGGGTTATAGTTACTATATCTCCCAACCATTAGGTGGTACCTCCAGTTCTCTGTGTGACCAGGAGGTAGAGATTCCTTTTGGTTCCATCCATTCAGACAGATATGTTCCATGTGATAGAGGTAGGATAACGTGAATGGAAATTCTCTTCAATGAAGGAACGTTAAATAGTTCATGTCAAATGCCATGTAGGGCGCTTATATCTGACATAAAACATGTTATAAAAATACTGTATATACGCACATCGAAGTTTTGAGTCTCGTATTTTACAAATATATTGTCGGTCTATATCGTGAACAATAATTGCCCATAATGGCTTTTTGTCGCAAAATCCATTTGTGTAGGCAAATAATCTAATAATATGTTACTTAAGTTGTTAAAGTGGGTATAGCAAAGTATGTTAGTGGTACGTATTACCCTTTCACGAATTGATTGTCCGCGGTTGAGATGGGAACTATTCTTTGTTTAATTGTGCCACACTGTCAGACTGCTTGGTTGACAGGTACAGTTGCGCGAGTAGGATATAACTCAGCTCTAGTAGCCTCAGTCATCGTTTCAGTGTCCGTGGTGACATAAGCTCCTGTGACACTTATCTGCGCATCTAAGGCCGGTATTACACTATCAAATAAATTTGTCAAAGATCTTTGATAAAATATCTTTTATAAAAGATATGACAGTGTAATGGGGAAAACGCTTATAAAAGGTGGCTTTATAAAATTTCTTTTATAAAATGTATGAGCATCATGATGAAAATGAAAATCCACAGCCTGCTTCCAGTCTCCGACCGGGTCAGGAATGGAATGAATGAAGCCCCTATCTAGCGGCGAGGATATGAACTGTGCCGGCTGCCGAGACCTGACGCACTCCTCTGGGGCAATGATTAAATGAATGACAGATGAAATGAAATGATAGTGGAGAGTGTTGCTGGAATGAGATTTTGACAGGGAAAACCGGAGTACCCGGAGAAAAACCTGTCTGCCTCCGTTTTGTCCAGCACAGATCTCACATGGAGTGACCGGGATTTGAACCACGGACCCAGCGGTGAGAGGCCGGCGTGCTGCCGCCTAAGCCACGGAGCATCATGATATCTTTGATAAAAGATTCAAACCAAAATGGCGGATCATAACAGCTGGAATATTACCACAACAAATATGCTCATATCAGAGTGTAAAATGCATGAAATGTTACATAGGCCTAATATGTTACATAATGAATGGTATACGATGTAAACCATGGATAACAGATAGAAACTGTGGGTAAAAATAGCCGAGGCTATATCCGCTGCGCACAAAGGACGCGCATTTCAGGATATAAAGAGGAATTTAATAGTTACATAGACTGAAATAAGCTGTGAATAGTAGTGCACTTTATGTTATAATATTTGTATTATAATTTTTCAATTACACTTATGATAGTACAAACGAGTGTAAATAAGCACTTTATCCTTACCGGTACGTATAACCCTTATATGGCAGTGCATACTTAGCGGAATGGATAGAGCGCTCGACTGAGGTTTCGAGGGGACGTGGGATCGAATCCGACTCAAGACATAATTTTTTATTTCGTATGTTTCAATTTTCTTTGCTCGGGCAGTGGTTTTTTCGAACGTCACCATCATTCATTTCATCATAATTATAAATAATTAAATATTAATGTAATTTTTCAAGTGCTCGTACTGCAGCTTGTTCACCAAGATTTTACTCGTAATACACTTTAGCGTGGGCAACCCACCCATAAACGTTCACTTTATCTTTCCGTTTCATTTATATACCCTTATTGCCAACACAGAATTTCAACTACCGTAATACAGTGAACAGGGAACAGTTCTTCATCCATTTTGCTGAACTATGATAAAATATTTGATGTAGTGTAATGGTGTGATTATTTCTTTGTATAACTTTTATAAAAGTCCAGTTTTATAAAATATTTGATAAAATTTCTTTGACAAATTTATTTGATAGTGTAATACCGGCGTAAGACAGGTAGCGCGCGCAATGCTGCTTGACTTATGTGCAATCTGCACTCCGTCATCATTGTGTCCTCCGCTTTGCTCCGCAAGGCTTCTGCTACAATAAGCAACAAACGCTGGTACAGCCACGCTCAGCGGCACTCAAATCTTGAATGGGTAATACCTACGTGGGGATAATTGAATGAGGCAGTTCATCCTTGGCGTCTAAACGTAACCGCAGAGGATTGACGTGGGCTTGTGATTGTTGATATTTACCTGTGAAACGTGTGCACCTGCTGAGTGGTTTCAGCTAAGCTCAGCACAAGTAGCTTACAGCCTGCCGCAGTAGCATCAGATAGCCACTGTGGTGACAAACACATTAAAGGAACTTAAGGCTTGATCGAAACCGATACAAGCTAAAGCAATTTTCCAATCCTTGAGCTATACTACAATCTATTAGCACTTTCCATTTGGTGTAATAAGTAGCTTCCACCTTACTGTTTTCCTTTTTAACAGTTTCCATTTGGAGCGATGGGTACCTTCCACTCTGTATATGTTATTCCTTTTCCCTCACAGTTGCATGTAACATTATGTGGCTTCTGTCTTGTTCCAGAATGCCCGAGCTAGTTACGACTTCAGCAGTAATGACCCCTATCCGTACCCTAGATACACTGACGACTGGTTCAACAGGTAAGTTCTTTCACTTTATCATCCCAGCGACCGTTCAATATTTCACATTTCAGCCCGAAATAGATGTAAATGTGCAATACCTACAGTGGAGATTCCTACAATAATGTCAAAAGCTGGAAAAGTACTTAATCGGATGCTGCTACAAACAGGAACGTTTTGACTAAAAAAAAAAGTGCGAGTTAAACCGCCAGCTACAGGTTGTATCTCATTCGCCTTTAATTAGCAGTTCTATCAACTTTAAAAGTATTTTGTACTTTTTCCGAAATGAAACTCAAATAATAATGTTTAATTAACAAATGTGTATATGACTGAGGTTGAACAAACACATCAGAAAATGAAGTATAAAACATAATATAAACATTCGAGACATGAGCTAAACGGCAAAGGACAGCTCAAAACAAGGGTATATTTTAAAAGTTGGATAAAAAAAGGTTATGATTGGAATTTTGAAAATGCAGAACTTTGACTCTGGCGGCAAAGCTCTTGTGTCTCCTTGGAAATATGTATGTAGCAGATTTATGACAGACGTCATAAAAATTAACATTCTTTGGCTCTGTATGTCCCATATATGGTTTCCCTTAACTTGGATATAATTTTGTCATTCAACTACCTATTTGCACTGTACAGAAAATAAGCGTCCCTGGAGGGTGTGATTGCCGACACCTACACATGGGAGGATAGGACATACATCATGGCGCTGTCGAGTTACTGTATGTTCTATATCGCTGTCCTTAAACGGCCAAAGGATGTGACTTGTTACATCTCTTGGCCTGAGACAAAATATAAGTCCAGTAGCCATATTAGTCCTAATGCATGCACATATTTTGCCTGGCAGTCGTGTCAGAGGTTTGTGTATTGCCTCCAAACTTGCAGGGTCTGCCATCGCAGAATGTAGCCATGCGTGATAAATGGCGACTTTGTCACTCACCTGTGTCAAGCGTACGAGTATCGATAGGATGAAATGTTTCTATGTTCCTTTTTTCCCCACACTGGTATACAGTATATGGTGACTCGCAACTTCCTTTGTTTCATAAAGGCATTATTGGCTGTGAGTGAGCTTATTTGTGGTCCAAAAAGGGCCACTTGTTGGTCCCCTTAATTAGAAGACCACTGAACTCCGCTGTCCAGGCGTATGGCCGTGCAATCGATGAGGACAAAAGTACAATTGTGGCCATTTTCCAACTCTTCCCAAAGAGCGTCATATTATTTGGCGTGGGATCGGGCCACGTCTCCATCATTACTCCATCATTGATCTCGGCCGACTTGTCCTGTATCGAATTCGTGTCTGCCCCACAAGGACGTCAGTTGATAAGCTCAACATAGCCTTGTCTTTCGAACCATTCCTGAACTAATCGAAACGTGAGGACAGAAAACAGAATATGATATTCGACTAACTACGTTGTCCTCGGTAGTACACCCTATGCTCGTCAGTTTACTATTGTTCCTCGATAAGCTTTAAAAAAGACCATAATTGTTTTTTTTTGTTATTGATACGTATTGTCTTACAATTAGTTTAAAATTAGCACATTAATTCCACTTAATCAATACATATATATTTTTTTTAAACGGTGCACAATTGTTTCGAGTCATATTTTTGAACTCATCTTCAGTACTTGTTTCTTAGCATCCCTGCCTCATTCAGAGATGTTAAGACCCTCCTACCTAATTGCCGGGAAAACGCGTGCGCATGAATGGGGCAGAATGGGCCTTAGAAATCAAGAGATCGTCCTGTTCTCTGTGCGAGACTCACCACGATACCAAGCCAGGGCGTCGGCTTACGTCTCATAAATGTCTTATCCGACTATTTAGGATGCCGTAGCGTCATCCAGCCATTGTTGCGGTTAGATTTTCTTAATCAACGAGAGCGACTACTCGCTCACAGATGTGAGGTCCTTGGTGTACCGTGGTTGGTAGAATTATCTATCAATATGTTACACGCGTGGTGGGAATATTATGGAACCTGATTGGTTTGCTCTTTGATGCTGCCAGTGGAACAACGAATAAAACCCCAAGTGGATTACAAAATAACACCTTCACACTGTGAGCTCGAGTCTCTACCCAGTGACCTACGGCACTCCAAGAACAGGCACGGATAACACACCTATTAGTCTGCCTGCTGGAAAAAAAAAGCAGACGCAAGAAACGCTTGCCGAAACTCAACGATGCGCAGATACCAATATCTCAATCGGCGTATTTTAATGCTCATTGCGGGGCTCCTGTAATGCTGATTACCGGGCTCACTGCTCACTCAACTCTCTACTTCATACCAAACATTTATTTTTAAACCATCCCAATCTTATACACGCGCCGCCGAAGCGATTGTCGGCCGCTTCGCGGCCGACACATCGCTTGCGGCGGTAAAACTATTTTTATTATTAAACAATTCTTCAATTCACAAAATTAACTTCAAAATTACGTCCCTAAAATATTATTCACCAGGCAGAGTAGCGCATTGACGCAACGGTACCTGGTCCCCTAGCGCCGCTGGTCTGCTCGCTTCGCTCGCAGCCAGCGGATTCAAAACCGATTAGCAGCAGCAGCAGCTCGCTCCGAGACGGTCTACAGCTGAGATCTCACTTGAACCCCAGTCACAGTCAGCCTGCCAAGCCTGGGCAGACGATCCGTTCAGAACTGCTGCTAGCCAGTTACTGCCGGGAAGTGGGAGGGGCGTTGTATGCCACTACCGAACACTCACGAACACCCGAACATGGCCGAAGATCTGCGCATCATTTTTCGGCAAGTTTTTCTTGCGTCTGCTTTACTTGCTACTTTCTACTTCGCTCATATTTAAGGTCATTTCAGGGAAGCGGAGCTAATTGCTTCCCACACTCGTGGATACTCCAATTATCACATGGGCAGCGTTTCATTGCCTCTGAGTAACGAACTAGCATGGGACAATGCTCGTCACTTAGTATTATTCAGCTCTCTGAACGAGTGTACGTTGATGTAGGAAAATATAAGACTGTTTGATAAAGATACAGCACACAAATGTTGCTTAATGTTGTTTACAAACTTGAATAATCACGTGTACTGTCACCTCTCACTTGTACAAAAGATCACAATGGATGATCCCCGATTTTTACAAGTGATCTCGTGGTATCGGCAGTATTTCATACCGCACAATTTACATAGACAGGAGTCGTCTGGGTTATGGAAGTACTCAGTGTTACACGGTGACACCCATGTACCGCAATCGAGTTTACAAAGTGTTTGAGAATAATTATAAAAACAATCAAACTTATAAAAAGACAACAATCAGTTACACATTTTCAAGTCTTGGATAGAAATGTGTCCTGGCGGTGTCGTACTCCACAGTGGCTAAGTGTGTATTCCCGGAAAGCAGGAGATTCGGGTTCGAATTCTGACTGCATTCACAGTTTAAAGTCATACTCGATAACTGAAATATTTGCTGGCCAAACACAAGGCCCTCTAATTATAGGTAGTAGTCAGACAATGAAGCATGCGAAAGTCATAATTTCAAGTCAAGAGTAATGTAGATCGCATTCTTGTACGGTTATAAAATCAAATAATTTAGCTATAGTTTTAGTATTGGGATGAGTGAGGCTCTCGGTTTTCTGATGTTTCCACTATTGTACCTACCACGTGCGAACTCTCTGGCTTTAAGTGTGGTGAATCAGATATTTTCAATACAATGTCTGACCTTTGAACTGTTGAACGTGAGTTCATGAAAGACATTCTTTTTCCGTAACTTTCACTGTTACGAAAAACTAATAAAAATGGTTGCAGTTTTATGTGACTTATAACCTCACGCTTATAAGCAATGAGAGAAGTTAGTTTATCAACTGTCTGCGGCTTATCCCAATTTTATTGGTGGTCTCCGGAGCCAATCAGACTCACTGAAGTGTTGAACGAGGATTTAAGGCTGAATGGCCTTCGTGACTCCACGTGAATTTTTTCAGGTGGAAATTTCGCCCCGCTGTCACCGAGATTCGATCCCCAGCAGCCAAGCCATTGCATCATCGTGACTCTGTTTCTCATTTACTAAGAAAATACTACAGCTCTTATCTTACTGGGTACCTTGTTACTGTGAAACAGTTACAGCAGTTCCATTCGAGAGCCCTCATAAAGTCAACAACTGTCCCAGGTACATTCCGCAAAACAAACAACACCTAGGGTTAATATACTGTACGAGAGTGCGAGGTTATGAGGAAAACATGAAAACAATCCCCACATTTTATTTGCATTTAAACTATCACATGAAGTAATAATGAAATGAAAATCCACAGCCTGCTTCCAGTCTCCGACCGGGTCAGGAATGGAATGAATGAAGCCCCCATCTAGCGACGAGGATATGAACTGTGCCGACTGCCGAGGCCTGACGCACTCCTCTGGGGCAATGATTAAATGAACGACAGATGAAATGAAATGATAGTGGAGAGTGTTGCTGGAATGAAATTTTGACAGGGAAAACCGGAGTACCGGGAGAAAAACCTGTCTGCCTCCGTTTTGTCCAGCACTGATCTCACATGGAGTGACCGGGATTTGAACCACGCACCCAGCGGTGAGAGGCCAGCGTGCTGCCGCCTAAGCCATGGAGGCTTACATGAAGTAATAATAATATTATTAATAGGAATAATAATACTGTTATTGGTTTTACGTCCCTTTCAAATAGTCCGGAATTTTGATCCGAAGGGGATCTTTAACGCTGAGCACGCAGCCAGTCCATAGTAATTGTAATAATAAAAGTAATAAATGAAATAATGAATTTTACCCTGGATAAATTTTAACGTGCCAGTAATCGATCGAGCAACGATGAGGACCGAAGGCTAAATAAATAATTTGCGATACAACTGTACGAAATGGCTTTCATGTTTATTACATGGTAAGAGTATAAACTAACACGCATCATCGTCATCGACTGGAGAAAGAAAAAAAATAGTAAATTTTTAGCAGACTAGTATTCACAGGTTGTAGATAATTTATTTAAAACTAGGAGACAGTGGCATAAGATAATTCTAGGGTTTCTGTAGGCTCACCTAGTTAATGGTGGGCACTGATTTGTCTATTTTGTAATGCAAACACGAGAAGCTACAAGTGGCTGGAGGTCACCACAAGGGAATCACGCGAGTCAATGGACACAATGTCAGGGCACGTAAGGTGAAGTCATGTCACTTCAACACAAGCGGCATCCAGAAGAGCAGTCGAATGGCGGACAAGTTCTTCCTTCTAGTCAGCCATTTACATACCCGATGTTTCTTGTAGTACTTAGCATGAACTGTACCGGCTGCCGAAGCCTGCCACACTCCTCAGAGGCAATTATTAAAAGAATGACAGATGAAATGAAATAATAGTGGAGAGTATTGCTGGAATGAAAGTTTAGACAGGGAAAACCCGAGTACCCGCAGTAAAACCTGTCTGCCTCCGCTTTGTCCAGCACAAATCTCACATGCAGTGACCGGGATTTGAACCGCTGACCCAGCGGTGAGAGGCCGGCGTGCTGCCGCCTGAGCCACGGAGCCGCTACTCTCTCTCTCAGCTACTATTAGCTCCAAATTGTAGACTCACTCACATTCGTCACATTTGCAAACTTTGGCAATTAACTACTGTTGGTTCGTAGTATTATGAGAATCATCTGCTATGTAACACCAAGGGAGCAGGTGATCTCACTGTTCCTCCCTTTAAAACAACAATAACTAACGAACCAAGTTCTACTTGTACGTGTGGAATAACTTGCCATATGCGCACGTTCTGAGGCAATGAGCTCGACTCCCCTGGATCCACACTTGTTAGTTTGATTGGACGACTGGTAACAGCGCTGGCGGGAGCATATTTAGTCGTATGACTCTCGATGAGGGTTTTTAAACTGATGGTTCTTCAATCGAAATATTCAGAATTATATTTTACATAAATGAGGATCAGCTAATGCGCTAGCTCGAGCCTCACTGGCATCGCGAGACCGTGGGTTCGAATCCCACCCCAGCCATTCTGAAAATGGTTTACGTGGTTTCCTATTTTCACCACCAGACAAATGCCAGGACGGTTCCTTTCAACAGGTCCACGGCCGACTTCCTTCCAAAATCCATTCCCTGACCCTTCCTTAATTAGATCTAAAACGGTCGCCTCTCACCATCCCCAGTTGTATCAGCTGACAAAGTATGTTCAGCTCCCAAACACCGTCTTTGCGACGGTATAGGAATGGTCCCTCGCGGAGTCTCCTTCATCCAGGTTTGGGACTGGCACAAGGATTCCAAGATATTTCCTTGTAGTGGAGGGCACTTGTTCTCAGTCCTGATAGACGGCGGCGCCAAGGAAGACACAAAACACGATGGGTGGACTGTTTATGGGAGGATATGCGAGCTGTAGACGTTTACCCAACCAACATAGCTCACTGGGTGAAATGGAGGCCAGGAGTAAAACGGTGGACCCCGCATCTCGACGAGAATAACGCCAGGAAGAGCAGGAGAAAGGAGAAGAAAGAAAGCATGAAAGAGCTGAAAATTGTTTTCTTACAATTTATTTACAATTTCCTTACTGTAGTAGATAGCTAAGGAACCATCCAAGCTATCGCACAGTTGACAATTCTTAGATTATTGGATTGGTTTCCCATGGGCCTCTATCTCCAACTTCAGGCCAGTGCTGGGACGGTACCTTCGAATAATTATGTTTTAAAAACGAAGTCAGGAGAAAGTAAATACCATCCTCCAGAAAGAATCTCATCTGACATTATTCCCGGCTCCATGGAAACAGCACGAAGACGTAAACAACGAGTTTGTAAATAACATCACAAAATAAAAATGAAATAAAACTAATAATAATAAATTTATTGCGCACAATGTGCAAAGTGTGCACATTACATCACACGCAACGCAAGAAGAGCAAAATCGAGTTAACCAAAATGTTCTCGGAAATATTTTTTGAATCGTTGTAGATATCTATATTCTATTTCTACTATTGAAAATGAAAATCCACAGCCTGCTTCCAGTCTCTGACCGGGTCAGGAATGGAATGAATGAAGCCCCCATCTAGCGGCGAGGATATGGACTGTGCCGGCTGCCGAGGCCTGACGCACTCCTCTGGGGCAATGATTAAATGAATGACAGATGAAATGAAATGATAGTGGAGAGTGTTGCTGGAATGAAATTTTGACAGGGAAAACCGGAGTACCCGGAGAAAAACCTGTCTGCCTCCGTTTTGTCCAGCACAGATCTCACATGGAGTGACCGGGATTTGAACCACGGACCCAGCGGTGAGAGGCCAGCGTGCTGCCGCCTAAGCCACGGAGGCTATTCTATTTCTACTGTTATCAATGTTAATAATGACTCTTACAACAAGGCAGAATGATGTCCCGTATCATTATTTATCACTGACCGGGTGAGTTAGCCGTGGTGGTTACGGCATGACTGATGGCAGTCGCTCACATCCGGGAGGCGCGGAGGTTCGAATCCCCCCGCTGGCAACCTTGAAGATGGTCTTCTGTGGTTTCCCATCTTCCTTCCAGGCAAATGCCGGGGTTGGTCCCTAACTATAGGCCACAGCCGCTACCTTCCAACTCCTCGTCCTTACATTCCAACTTCCCTCCTTCCCTCCCCAACGGTACTTGTGCTCACCCATTGGGTGTCCGTCTCGAAGCAGCTACAAAACTGGCGAGCCGAACATGTCCTTGGACACTCCCGGCACTAAAAGCCATACGCTAAAAAAAAAAATAAAAAAAAAAAAAAAAAAAAAATTGATCACTGAGATAACAACATCAACTTTCCTATTTAAAAATATGAATACGCTGGTTGCTGCAGCGAAATTTTTATAGGACATTTCAAAACCATACACATTTAGAGTTGTAGTTATTTTGAAATGTACACGAATTAAAAGCGTATTAAAACGTTCATATCTTTGGGAGGCCTACCGCCCGGAAGGTCAAGAAAGTTGAAGGAAATGAGGCTAGAATCACAACTGCAAACACAATATAATCAAGAACTATTGTTATTTCAGTACAATGAAGCATTACTATTACGTTTGCTTTATGAATTAGGTGTCAAATTCGAGATGAGGCGCTTTTCAAATTCCTACAAGTGAATTTTTTTCACTTACCACACAATATTGCAATTTCTACAAAACTTAGTACACCTGAATAGATGCTATGAGTGAGATATTCTCGCATGTATTCTCTTTCTCTCCCTTTGGCGGCTTCGGTGGCGTAGTTGGTAGCATGCTGAGCTTCTATGCCCAAGATAGCGGGTTCAAACCCGGCCGAAGCCGTCGGATTTTTTAAGAGCGTTAAAAATCCCTCAGTATGCCTTCCTTCGGAGGGGAAGTAAAGCCGGCGGTCCCATGTCATAGATTTATGGCATGTTAAAGATCTTTCCACTAATTACACCTGTGTGAAACTAAATTGGATAGGTTAAGAATGTAAACAACGCTCTTAGGTTGCTACGTTCGTTGCCAAGAGCCGACTGCGGTGGCGTCTAGTAGCTAGTTCTGAACTAGGCCTAGTAGTCGTTGACGGTGGCGTTTGGCGGCAAAAGTAGGAACTATTTGAAAATTCAAAGTTGCAGTCTCTACTTGTATTAAATAACAGATACACACACTAATACAGTCATCACAATTAACACCGGTTATCAGACAGATTCTACACACACCCAAAGTACACGGGGCTACATGACCGCGTTGTCGCAGCCCCTAAACTAAGGAACCAACCAACCAACCAACCATCTCTCCGTTCCTTTTTAATTGCAGTTATTTTCTTAAGAGTAGATCTCCTAAATTATAGATGGTGCTCGAGCCAACTTCTAGAGGTGAAATCCTGTCACTCGCGAGGAATACTGATCTCATTTGTAAGTGTAAAGGAGGATGGTTTTATTTTTAGCCATCTCTGGCTTTTGATTGTCTAAAGGTCTTCAAGAGTGTGTAGGAACGTGTTGCCTTATTACCTGCAGAAGGTGGGATGTCACCCAGTGAAGGCGTCTCTCTGTCAGTGTCAAGGAGAAGCCGGAGAAAGCCTCAGTCGCCCACGGATCAATACGTACGCTCACTTTCATTAACACGGGTCCTCAAGGCTTTTGAACTGAAACGAGACAAGTCATAGACTTGTATTACGAGTATTTTCACCATTTTAATGTTTGTTTTGTCAATTATATAAAATGAATAGTATTTTATGTTAAATCTATCTGCAGTGTGTGTCCGTTTCTATCCACGTAGGTCCCCCATAGTAAATTATGAACAACCTCCTCGTGGTTTAGTGACTAGCATTCTTGGCTGTCATTCCTCAAGCCCGGGTTCGATTCTCGGTTCAGCCAAGAACGTTAATTCGAATGTAAGGGCTGGAACAAGGTACACTCATCCTCATGAGATGGATTTTGAATTCGTTCTCATCTATCTTAGATGTGGGTTTATGTGGGTTCCCCTCTTCGACTCCAGCCAAATGGCGGGATGGTTCCCAATTTAAGGTCACAGCCTCCTCCTTCCCATTATGACTTCCAATTACAAATATAAACACTAATGCATACATCATAATAGCACAGGTTGTTAGCTGAGCTGAGAACAGATGGATTTTGAATTCGATCTCATGTATCTTAGATCTGGGTTTATGTGGGATCCCCACTACGACTCCAGCCAAATGGCGGGATGGTTCCCAACTGAAGGCCACGGCTTCCTCCTTCCCATTATGACTCTCAGTTGCAAATATATACACTACTACATACATCACAATTGCACAGGTTGTAACTGAGCTGGGAAGGGATGGATTTTGAATTCGATCTCATCTATCTTAGATCTGGTTTTATGTGGTGTTCCCACATCGTCTCCAGTCAAATGGCGGAATGGTTCCCAACTGAAGGCCATGGCTTCCTCCTTCCCATTATGACTCTCAGTTACAAATATAAGCACTATTACATACATACATCCCAATAGCACATGTTGTTAGTCAAATCCTGTATACGCACACACACAGGTACTCGGGGATATATGTCCACTATGTCGCCAGCCACTAAAATGAATCAAGAACAATATCTGAGCGGCTAGTCCTATATCATTGTTGTCGGCACCGACAGTATTGGCTACGCTGGCTAAAGCGCAGCGTAAAGCCATGGGGCCAAGCTCTCTGCTGACTCGGTAGACGCGTGGGTTAGAGCCCCACCGTCGGCCGTCCTTGAAATGGTTTTCCGTGGTTTCCCATTTTCAACACCAGGCAAATGCTGGGACGATACCGTCTGACTGGCCACGGCCGCTTCCTTCCACATCCTTGCCCAGTTTCATTCAACTTCATCCATTCCACCTATCATCCCGACGCGCAGGTCACCCACGGGCATCGACTGGAAAGACCTGCACTTGGCCTCTCAGGAGGCCACACGAAAAAAAGTTGTTGTCGGTATTTTATTTTAGGGGCTTGGGGCATCATGGTCATCAACCCCGTGTAGGTGGGTGTGTGTTTAATTTGTCTGATAACCTGTATTTATATGATGACTGTAGTAGCGTGTATACTGTATTGGGGACAAGGATGATGTAGGTGCCACGGGACTTGAAAATAAGGTACTATCTCGACATTTTCTTGGAGGGAGTGTGGAAACACGCGGGGAAAGATCACACTCAGAATAGCCGGTGTCAGCGCCGGGATTCAAACCTACGACTTGCTGCACGATTTAACGAGCACGGCTACGCCGCGGGACTAGTAAGTTGTTATGAGTGTAAGTTGCTCATTACCAACGATAATTTTGTATTTGTTTTAATACTACCAACTGGGCCTATTTTCTCTTGCTTTCAGCTCACCCTTAGAGCACTTGACTATGCTAGTGAGTTGTTCTTTACGCTACATATTGCATATCTGTAATTTGTAACAATCGGATAGACCTCAGTGCTGCAAGCGATAGACGTAAAAATGCTTACTTAGCGAAGACGTCGTTATCTCACCGTGAACAGTTGAGTTATGATGCCAAAGTGACGAGCACGGTGGCTGGTCCCGATATCTGCTTCTCACACAGGTTTCCCTCATTATACTTTCCACACAATCAGTAGCGGATCCAGGCCTTGCGGGGCCCTGGGCGATATGATAAGGTGGGGCCCACAACAATAGGAAATACAAAAAATATCAAATCAAATGGAAAATAGTTTTGTAATAATAATAAAATAAAGAATAGTTACAATATTTTGAATACACTACAGTACATTTTTTAATAATATGAAATAAACCTTTAAGTTCCCTTGAAGAAGATTATGTAAACTATGAAATATTAAAATATTATTTTGCGACTTTTTTCCCGGCTGAAGTCTTCTATCATTTTACTGAAATCTAAACTTGTTAAACGGTCACGGGAGGTCATCGCTGCACTGAAAAAAGAATATGAATTATAAATTAGTTTGAAAAGTTTGAGAGGTATGATTAATTAATCAATTGCATTTAAAACAATCCATGGCGCGGGGCCCTGGGCGGTCGCCCTCCTCGCCCTCCCCTTGATCCGCTCCTGCACACAATCTATCTTCCCCCAGTCTGCCAGTACAAGACCTCGTAAGAAATAGCTTCTCTTTCCTTCTTATGCACCTTTTTCTAACCTTCCCTCTGTTGTGATGTTGCAGGCCGGACGTTTGTTGTAGAAGAGTGGAACTTCTTAATTGAAGCCTGGAGGCAAGTTACTACAGTACTTAAGTTGTTGTCAGCTGCCCCATGTGGTCAGATGATTGACAAAGCTATCTCCCGCTACTGCTGAAGTACAGTCATTGGCAAATATAATGGCGTTCTGTTCGTAACTATGTAACGTGTACTTCCGCGTCACACAATACTTCGACGTGGACTGTACGGTCTGCACGTTGGTGTCGTCACGTGCGCAAGTATGGAATTCCATTACATCAGACAGTGGTGAGAAATGTGAAGCGACAGGGCGAGAGAGTGACTGTGCACAGGCTCACCCGCAAACTTCAAGGTCAAGGGCAATCGTCTAAAACAAACGTCCGCCTTGTACATCAGAAGAAGAGTCTTAACCTGTTCTTACCCAAGAACCACACTAGAACTGGAGGAATGCATACAAGTTTTGTATTATTAACGCTTTTAAGGGGAAATAGAATCGAATTTTAGATGAAAAAATAACATCAGTTACCTAGGTAGCCAATATTTAATCCCTAAAGCTTTCCCTCTAAAATGATGTATGATTTTTTAGACTATTTTCAATTTTGAAAAATAGGCTTATGAGATCACCTTTTGTCCGTGTGTGTGTGCGTGTGTGTGTGTGTGAGGTGTGTGTGTGTGTCCCCCTAATAAAATCTAAACGGCTGGAGCGATTTCAATGAAACTCGGTAAGTTCATAGCACTATTCTCGGCGACCTCGACCGTGCCCTTCAAATTTTGTTACATCTCACCAATCCAACATGGCGGCTTTGCGAAATATTTCACTAGCATTCAATATCTCCGAAACTATTACCGATATCGCCCTGAAATTGTGTACGGTGATAAAGGGCACTACTAGAAGTTCACCTATGAGACTTTCAAAAACCTGGTGACTACAAAACCAACATGGCGGTCAAGCGAAATTGAGACTTTTAAATAGACTTTTCTCGCGATTTAACTATCCAAACGTAATGACACTTGGTACAGCAAATGTTTATACACATTGTAATGCGCTGGAGTCTAATTTAGTTCAATTGTTTACATAACCTCAAAATGGCGGCTGTGCGAAATATTTCACTGACATTCTATATCTCCGAAACTATTACAGATATCATCATGCAATTTTGTACGGTGATAAAGGGTACTGATACAAGTTTATCTATGTATATTTCATAAACCTGTCAAGTACAAAACGAACATGGCGACCAAGCGAATTTGAAATATTTTAATAGACTTTTCTCGTGATTTAACTCTCTGAGCGCAGTGAAATGTGGTACAGTAAATGATTTTGCAGATTGTAATGCACTGCCATCTAATTTAATTCAATTGTAACATAACCTCAAGATGGCGGCTGTGCGAAATTTTAAAATTAAGTTTTTATTCTTGTGTCGTAATCATGCGATCGAAGTGAAAGTTTGAATAATGAAGCTAGGCAATAATTGTCCTTGAATGGTACATAACTCTATGGCCTATACATATAACAATCCTAAATGGCGAGCTTCCGAAATATTTAGACGGTTCTCAATATCTATGAATCTTTTACAGCAACCAAACTGATTTTTTTATGTTCATAGAGACTATGAACATATGTTCACCTTTAGGACTTTCAGTAACCTGGTGAGCACAAATCCAACATGGCGGCGACGCGAAGTATAAATATTTAAATGGACGTTTCTCGCGAATTAGCTATCCGAGTGCCGTGAAACGTTGCACGTTAAATGCTTATACAAATGTTGATCCACTGGCATGTAATTTACTTCAATTGTTTGCATAATCACAAGATGGCTGGTGTGCGTACTTTAAAATCTCGTTTTTACTTCTTGTGTTCTAATCATGCGATTGAAGGTTGATTACCACACGTACACAATAATCTTAATGTAATAGTACAAAAATAAAAATCCATCCTGGCGACCATATGAAATATTTAGACGGTTCTCAATATCTACGAATCTGTTACAGCAATTAAACTGAAATTTTGTATGTTGATAGAGACAATTAACATGAGCAGGATATATGAAAATAGGCTGTATAGTTCTTCACGGAACTACTTGTTTAACTATGTAAAATGATTATATTCCTGAGACGAGCAACAGAAAATTATGGAGCAGCCATGTTTTAACTCAATTTCCCGTAAGGCTATTTTTAGCCTACTTTTCTCATTTTGCAAAAAAGAGGGGAATGTAGACCTATGAGATCAATCCGGGAAAATGTGTGTCTGTCTGTCCTTCTGTCTGTCTGTCTGTCTGTCTGTGTGCCCCCTCCTATCAACTCCTAAACGGCTGCAGCTATCGAAACCAAATTTGGCAAGAGTAAAGATCTATACCTGAATATCTCACGGCCATATTTGAAACTGACGTCAGTGCTACCAACTGCTGAAAAATCGCAATTGAAATTTGAACTCTATGCTGGATATCTCAGAAGTTCTGCTAGCGAACTATTCCAAAATTAGCACACATATTGATAATTACATTCCAGATTAATTTTCAGAAGTCTATACACGTCAGTGTTGCCAACATGATTCTAAGTCTGCCGATAGTTCCAATTTCTAAATGCATGTAACTTCTGTAGGCTACTATCGATTGGATTCCAACCAAATTTCGTATGTACTATGTGTACAATGGCAGATATGACTGTGCATAATGTAATGAGCCACCAGGGCTGACAACTGTTAAAAATGCTCTCTCTATATTTTAACCCTAATATCAATGTATCAGAAAGTATGCAAGCCAACAGCTGTAAACTTTGCACACGCATATTACCTGACATTCTACCTTAGTTCGGTGTAACTTATATACATCAGTGCTGCCAACACGATTCTAAGCCTGATGATAGGTCCAGTTTTTAAAAGCATATAACGTCTATACTAACAAATGGATTTCAACCAAATTTTGTATGTGCTTTGTGTACCATAACAGTTATTACTATGCGTATTCGTAAGACCCAGCAGGGCAGCCAGCTATTAATAAATGCTATCTTTATATATTTAATCCTAATATCAATATATCAGAAAGTATGCAAGCCATCAGCTCTAAACTTTGCACACGTATAGTACCTGATATTCTAGATTAACTTGGAGTACCCAATGTACCTCAGTGCTGCTAACATGGTCCTAAGCTTTCTGAAAATTTACATGTTTAATTACATGTAACTTCTATACTAACACATGGATTTTATCCTAAATTGGTACTATAATAGATCGTAATATTTCAGATTAATTCTGAGCATCACATGCATGACATTGTTCCCAACATGATTTTACGCGCAATGATAAATCCAATATCAAACAACATATAACGTCCATTTTACCCATTTGACTACAACCAAATTTTGTATGTGCATTCTATACCTTAAGACATGGAACTAAGAATATATGCAGAGTCACCAGGGCTGCCAACTGTAGTAAGTTAACGTACTCTATTAGGCTACACTATTTGAGGTGTATTTCAAACTGCAGTACTTAGAAATGTTAGTATTACCAACTTGATTTCGTCATTATTGTAGATACTGTAGGTCTATATAGATTGGCATGAATCTTAAATTTTAAGAAAAGTAGGCTCTTTAGATCGTCACGGAACTACTTGTTGATGTGTAACATCTTTCCACTCGATATCTGGATATTTTTGTGGCACTCGGTAGCTGGACATGTTTGTGGGAGTGATTTTGGAAAAGGGACGGAAATGGATGGGACGGAAGTGCATGGGACGGAAACAATAAGCGAACGTGGTGGCGGAGATCGGTACAACGACGTACTGTAGGTCGTGTTGTGCCCGTTTAGACCGGAGTCCGCACGACCACATATGCATTTTACCAATAATCAGTCAGCACGAGAATCAAAATATCCCGGAGCGCCAGATGGGTTAAAGCAAATCGCAAAAACGACATCAAATTTATAAAAATGCTTTGCTGATTTTTGGCTCAATGCAACAATAAGGATAGAAGGAGATTTAATTGGGTGAAACACATCTGGTAAAATTATCTCAGTTTATTTAACGTTAAAATATGACTGCAAGAATAATGCTCAAAGCAGCATCATCCACGTGTGGCGATCCACACTCTTATTTACACACAATATACAGAAATCTTCCAAACACATTTGACAATCTTTTTGAAAACACAAGTCCGATTGTTAGTCCTGTGGACTGTGTTCCAAAATTATTAACATTTTAACTCCAGTGCAAAATGAATTGTCCATACTGGAAATAACGTAGATCACTGTTTGACTATTTACATGATATTAACACTCGTAGAATAAATGTTTATAGAATTTCTTAGACTTTCATTTGTTTTCCAGTTTTCAAAAATATATCGTTGAAACTATTATTATCATCGTAGCAACACAAATTATTAACACATATTAACAACATCTGAAAAATATTTGACCATTGAGCATAGCATCGAAGAACTGTGCGAAGCACAATAACAATTAATTGTTCTTCTGACATTAAACATTCGAGAAGTGACTCGATTATGAACTTCAAGTTCCAAACAAAACATATGATTTCTGAATCATCAACTTGATCAATAAATGGTTGAACCATTCAATTATTAGATTTTCCACTTGGAATTATTATGAAAAAAATATTTATATTTCTGGCCATTTCTAGCAACTTTCACAACTTGCAATTCTTCGACAGAATGCGGAAATTAGAATTGTAGTCTTATAATGAATTCATTTAGTTCATGGCACTAGGATTGAAAATATCCTTCAAATTATTCGTGGTTAAAGAATTATTTTTAATTGGCAGTGGCCCATTCTACTATTTGTGTAAGGACACAATATTATAACAACAACAACAACGGCAAAGGTCTTCCTCTGAAGAAGAATAAACTACTATCATGACAAATCCGGGTTCTAGCAAAATCAAATTCTAAATGGAATTCGTAAAACAAGGTTGAAATAAGAACTGATGGTTTCAAAGAAATAACCTTCGGGTTATTCATACGACGAAATGTGTGGCTCCAATACTCCTACTATAAACCTGAGCCATCGAACCTGCTATTTGATTGATGCTCGAAAAAACCTTCATTCCTGCGACTTAAACCTGCGCACCTGGGAATGGCATTACAACTATTCCACACACATAAATTATCTTCCCAAAATTTATACAATAAATCAAGCCTCTGCTTGTTATCAACACTGGAAGATTAATAAACTTACAAGTTTATTTTATTTTACCATCCAGTTCAACCCGTGAATTTACCATACTTATGAAAAGCTTCATTTCACTTTCGAGGTGTATTTACGTCATGATTTTATATAAATACAACAATATCCTATTTGATACAAATATCAATTGCTTCCCGTTTCATGCCTCTCCGTGTTATATGAAACATATACTTTGCTCATTGCAAATATCAACTGTTCAACCAGAACTGAAATGTAGGTTGAATGCGGGCTTGCGCTAACCACTCTCCTTCGTAAAATCTCCTGTTCCATACTAGAAATGTTTCAACTACTTCATAGGCTCTTTCTCAATACATATGATTATTATAAAATATAATATCCAAGAATTATTTAGAAAAATTATGAAAATTATTATTATTATTATTATTAGTGGATTATTATTATTATTATTATTTCAAATATGTTGAATTATCATCTCATTATGTGAGAATCCACATGTTCGAACCTTCGAATACGGAAAAAATATCCATTCCTCAACAAAAATAAATTTAACTTTTACAGTTACATCGGCTGATTACCGTGATTTCCCAAAAATATGAAAAATTCAAATAAATACTCAAAATGCTCGGTCATCGATCCTAAACTGTTCTGAGTGCTGAAAATGCTCAGAATAAATCTAACTAGTCTTGCGTAGATCATTACAAGCTTTAAATACGACGAAAAAAAAATGTGTTGGTCATCTGCAGAAAAATAGTTTGTTCCAATTAGCTAAGCATAATAATATTCAAATGTGGCTTACATTTCTTGATGTTCTTGAAGTGTAGTAAACCTGGTCTATACCAGATTTATCCGTAGACATGCCCTATCGGACAAGCACGTATAATCCTTGTATCGGCCGCCATTGTAGACCCACAAATCGTCTAGTCAGACATAGTGGTAGTATCTTTCGACGTTTTAAATGACTGTGGTTCCATTTTAATATGTGCTTCTAACAAAGCCATAACAGTTTGTTGAAAAGGGTCAGATCTAAGCGATCTCTTCTTAAATGTGTCAGTTGTAACTTAACTCACTGTAATCTCATCAGTACAAGAAAGACGTTGACAGTCTAAGCAGTTAACGGCTGTTCTGAAGATCGTTCCCTGGGCATGGTTTGTATATCACCATCTGCCATGCGCTAGACAACTTGCAGTTTCCCTTGCGTAGACTAATGAACGCCACCGTTATAGACTATTCTTCAATGTACTGACGGATTGAAGTGGTTAAATAGTTACAAAATATGAAAACTGACTTTAAATGGATTTAAACATCCAAGTATTAATTTACTATTGGACTGTGACAAATACTACTTTCTAGACCAAGTCTAGCATATGTCCTTTAGGAAATATAAATATTTCCACCAATGTCTGTAGAAAAACAATCACCTCAGTGATTATCCTCACCAGAAACTTACTAAGTTCCAACTCGTTTGCGCAGCACTTCTCGTGACTATCACGATTTGAAAAGTACTTCTTCGTAGACGTGGCAACCATGTGCCTTGGCTCAGCGTAGACGCAACTTGTTCGCCAAGTGCTTGTGATGAATTGAGCTAACTAAGCCTGCTCCTGCTTGCTTTTATACAAAAACGGTCAGGGTCACGCGTCATCGCCTGATATCTAAAAATCCTCATATCTCTTGAATCCCTGGTCCGATTTACTTGATATTAATTGCATTCTCTTTTATTTGGCCGTGCCAGTAATCTGATCCCAGTCTCAAGTCTCTGCTCCATAGTTAACTATTTAATCAATAAATAGTCTCCACCTCTGCTGTTACTCGCTACGTCATTTACCATCCAACTATCGGTAATTTCCTTCGAATGGCTTCGAGAAGCAATGTAGCGCGACATTCAAATATCCGAACTTTCAAACGCTGCTACAGCCTTTCCCTTGATATCTAGGTGTCTGAAACTTGGAATACCCATTCCTAGATTTGGGCACATCCACCCCACACCTAGCAAAAAATAAAAATTGAAAAATTTTTATTTTTCCTATCTACACATTAAATTATCTGGTTCTTGAATAATAGATCTTCAAATTCGAAGCATTATAAGTTCCCACGATGTTACCAGTTCGTGTATTAGCTACTTCATAGCTTCCATTATTGTTTACTTCCACAATATTCAAAATCCTTAATCTTACCATTCCCCCGGGATTGTTGTGTTCCCGATGGACCTGGATCATTGGGCCTCTGCTCCACAAATTGTAAGGTATCTTGGTGTCTTGCTTCCAAGTTTTTCCTCGTGTCCTTGTTAAACTCTTCATTGGACTGACGAGTATCTACATTCCCTCTGTTATTATAGTTATTACCATAGGATCTTCTTTCCTGGTACCTTCCTTGAGTATCACGTGGTCTTCTCCATCGAGTGTTGTATCGATTACCACCATCCGGTCTTGCATATGGTTTGTAACTGTATCTGTTACGGTATTGGTTCCATCCTCTCGTATTGGAATCTTCCCTCGGCGATTTCTCTTCTCGCTCCTCTCGAATCTCTCGAGGTGTCTGAGAATAACTGTCAGCCATAACAGCATACACAGCGTTATTACTCTTTACTCCCTTCTGATGGAAGAATTGAGCGTTTGTATGATCCAGCTTCTGCAATACTTCATCAAACTGTTCCATATTGTATATATCAGCAGCGATCAAAGTCCTCTGGACGTCTGCTGGAAATTGACGTATCAATGCAGTAATCAACTCGTTATCTGGCATTGGCGGATCTAAATGTTGGAGTTTAGACAGCTGTCCAGAAAAGTATGTAGAGTATCGAGTAGGTTGTGACGTCGAGAATCTCTTCGAATACAACTCTGCTCTAACTTGCTGTTGGGTTTCAGGGGACCAAAACTTCTTCAATAACCCACGAGAAAACTCCTCAAAAGTATTTAGAGTGGATCTAAATGCTCTAAACCACAAAAGTGCGGGACCTTCCAAGAACTTCCCTATTACCCTGATCTGTCTTTATTTAGGGATCTTAGAATCTTTAAGGTAATCACCTGCTTCTCTCAGAAATTCCACGGGTGTTACAGAATCTCGCCCTGAAAATTTAGAAGGCTTGTCTTCTATATTCTTAAATACAGTTATGGGGTTGGATTGAAATACTGTCCTGACCTCATCCTGTCTTTCAGTCTCTCTAGCTCCTCCTAGATTTATCTGTATCGGTTCCTTTCCCCTTACATTCGGCATTTTCAACAGATGATCAGACTGTTTCTCATCCTTTATTTGAGTTTTCATAGCCTCAAGTTCCTTCTGGTTTTCTTCTGCCATCTTCTTGATTGCTTCAGTCTCTTTACTATTTTCTTTAACATCAATGGATATCTGGTTCATAACAGCCTCATGACTTTTCAATGACCCTGTCATATCTGATATGTCCTTCTGAGTTGCTTGAATATCCTTGGCAATTACTTCAATGTGGGATGACAAAGATTCCCTAATCTCCTTGATTCCCTCTTGATTCTCCAGCTTGAGTGTGTCTTTAATTTCATTGACAACTGTGGTTTTAATCTCAGTTTGCAATTCATGAATCACTCCTTCTCTTATTTCTCCCATGACAAGTTCCTTGAATTGTTCCGTTAAACGCTGAACAACTAGAATTCCCATCTCGTTACTCTCCTTCTTCACTCTGACTTCCAGGTTGACCATGTCTTCACCAACTTTCCTAAGACCATGTTCTATCCTATCAGCTAAGCTTTGGGATCGAAGATCGGCATCGCGAAATTTATCGTCCATTAAACTAGCGTTAGTAGCTAATGAAGTTTCGAGCTCATGTGTTTTATCGCATAATTTATTCATTTTACTTTCAAGTGTCATTTTCAAAATTTCAGAATTCTCTTTAAATTTACTTTCCATTGAATTAAATTTACTGTTTAAATTTTCTTTCAAATTACCCTTTAAAGAATCAGAACTTTCTTTAAGTTTATCATTCAAATTTTCTCTAAGTTTATTTTCTAAAGAATCAGAATTTTCTTTAAGTTTATCCTCCAAACTTTCTTTAAGTTTATTTTCTAAAGACTCAGAATTTTCTTTAAGTTTATTTTCTAAAGAATCAGAATTTTCCTTCAAGTTATCTTTTAACCTGCTTTCTAAAGGATCAGAATTTTCTTTAAGTTTATCATCTAAACTTTCTTTCAAACTATCAGAATTTTCTTTAAGTTTCTTTTCTAAAGCCTCAGTATTTTCTTTCATACTGGCTGCTACACGCAGTCCAGCCTGTTTTGAACTCTCCTCCAAACTCCTCATCATCCTCATCATTTCTTCCATACTTTCAATTAATATTCAAAACTTAGGGGTATACAACAGTGGCAAACACAAGCTTATAACTAGAACAAGAAATATGAATAGCTAATTGGAACACTATAATAAAATGAGATTTGTCCTAATATCGACGTGATGGAAAAACAAAATTCTCTACTTTTACGAATTACATTTACCATAATATCACAAGAAAAATATGCTAGTTCTCAAATATCCTCCACCTGGATTCTAATAATGTGTATCTCCAGTCATCGAACGTTTACTACTGAATTTACTTGACGCCCTAATGGTTAAGCCATTATCAAAAATAATTAAACCCATTCTAATTATTAACCAAGTTAAATTTTTAATTTTCCCACTAATTGGGTTTCCTACTAATTTATTCATCCAAACCAGACATCTCTCAACTCCCAAAATATTTCTATAAAAATTATCACAATTTAAATCGGCATGCGATTGACCATGCCTAAATCGGGACCCACGTTCGAAGCCATTTCTCTCTCTATCTTATTTTATGTGCCCGTTTAGACCGGAGTCCGCACGACCACATATGCATTTTACCAATAATCAGTCAGCACGAGAATCAAAATATCCCGGAGCGCCAGATGGGTTAAAGCAAATCGCAAAAACGACATCAAATTTATAAAAATGCTTTGCTGATTTTTGGCTCAATGCAACAATAAGGATAGAAGGAGATTTAATTGGGTGAAACACATCTGGTAAAATTATCTCAGTTTATTTAACGTTAAAATATGACTGCAAGAATAATGCTCAAAGCAGCATCATCCACGTGTGGCGATCCACACTCTTATTTACACACAATATACAGAAATCTTCCAAACACATTTGACAATCTTTTTGAAAACACAAGTCCGATTGTTAGTCCTGTGGACTGTGTTCCAAAATTATTAACATTTTAACTCCAGTGCAAAATGAATTGTCCATACTGGAAATAACGTAGATCACTGTTTGACTATTTACATGATATTAACACTCGTAGAATAAATGTTTATAGAATTTCTTAGACTTTCATTTGTTTTCCAGTTTTCAAAAATATATCGTTGAAACTATTATTATCATCGTAGCAACACAAATTATTAACACATATTAACAACATCTGAAAAATATTTGACCATTGAGCATAGCATCGAAGAACTGTGCGAAGCACAATAACAATTAATTGTTCTTCTGACATTAAACATTCGAGAAGTGACTCGATTATGAACTTCAAGTTCCAAACAAAACATATGATTTCTGAATCATCAACTTGATCAATAAATGGTTGAACCATTCAATTATTAGATTTTCCACTTGGAATTATTATGAAAAAAATATTTATATTTATGGCCATTTCTAGCAACTTTCACAACTTGCAATTCTTCGACAGAATGCGGAAATTAGAATTGTAGTCTTATAATGAATTCATTTAGTTCATGGCACTAGGATTGAAAATATCCTTCAAATTATTCGTGGTTAAAGAATTATTTTTAATTGGCAGTGGCCCATTCTACTATTTGTGTAAGGACACAATATTATAACAACAACAACAACGGCAAAGGTCTTCCTCTGAAGAAGAATAAACTACTATCATGACAAATCCGGGTTCTAGCAAAATCAAATTCTAAATGGAATTCGTAAAACAAGGTTGAAATAAGAACTGATGGTTTCAAAGAAATAACCTTCGGGTTATTCATACGACGAAATGTGTGGCTCCAATACTCCTACTATAAACCTGAGCCATCGAACCTGCTATTTGATTGATGCTCGAAAAAACCTTCATTCCTGCGACTTAAACCTGCGCACCTGGGAATGGCATTACAACTATTCCACACACATAAATTATCTTCCCAAAATTTATACAATAAATCAAGCCTCTGCTTGTTATCAACACTGGAAGATTAATAAACTTACAAGTTTATTTTATTTTACCATCCAGTTCAACCCGTGAATTTACCATACTTATGAAAAGCTTCATTTCACTTTCGAGGTGTATTTACGTCATGATTTTATATAAATACAACAATATCCTATTTGATACAAATATCAATTGCTTCCCGTTTCATGCCTCTCCGTGTTATATGAAACATATACTTTGCTCATTGCAAATATCAACTGTTCAACCAGAACTGAAATGTAGGTTGAATGCGGGCTTGCGCTAACCACTCTCCTTCGTAAAATCTCCTGTTCCATACTAGAAATGTTTCAACTACTTCATAGGCTCTTTCTCAATACATATGATTATTATAAAATATAATATCCAAGAATTATTTAGAAAAATTATGAAAATTATTATTATTATTATTATTATTAGAGGATTATTATTATTATTATTATTTCAAATATGTTGAATTATCATCTCATTATGTGAGAATCCACATGTTCGAACCTTCGAATACGGAAAAAATATCCATTCCTCAACAAAAATAAATTTAACTTTTACAGTTACATCGGCTGATTACCGTGATTTCCCAAAAATATGAAAAATTCAAATAAATGCTCAAAATGCTCGGTCATCGATCCTAAACTGTTCTGAGTGCTGAAAATGCTCAGAATAAATCTAACTAGTCTTGCGTAAATCATTACAAGCTTTAAATACGACGAAAAAAAATGTGTTGGTCATCTGCAGAAAAATAGTTTGTTCCAATTAGCTAAGCATAATAATATTCAAATGTGGCTTACATTTCTTGATGTTCTTGAAGTGTAGTAATCCTGGTCTATACCAGATTTATCCGTAGACATGCCCTATCGGACAAGCACGTATAATCCTTGTATCGGCCGCCATTGTAGACCCACAAATCGTCTAGTCAGACATAGTGGTAGTATCTTTCGACGTTTTAAATGACTGTGGTTCCATTTTAATATGTGCTTCTAACAAAGCCATAACAGTTTGTTGAAAAGGGTCAGATCTAAGCGATCTCTTCTTAAATGTGTCAGTTGTAACTTAACTCACTGTAATCTCATCAGTACAAGAAAGACGTTGACAGTCTAAGCAGTTAACGGCTGTTCTGAAGATCGTTCCCTGGGCATGGTTTGTATATCACCATCTGCCATGCGCTAGACAACTTGCAGTTTCCCTTGCGTAGACTAATGAACGCCACCGTTATAGACTATTCTTCAATGTACTGACGGATTGAAGTGGTTAAATAGTTACAAAATATGAAAACTGACTTTAAATGGATTTAAACATCCAAGTATTAATTTACTATTGGACTGTGACAAATACTACTTTCTAGACCAAGTCTAGCATATGTCCTTTAGGAAATATAAATATTTCCACCAATGTCTGTAGAAAAACAATCACCTCCGTGATTCTCCTCACCAGAAACTTACTAAGTTCCAACTCGTTTGCGCAGCACTTCTCGTGACTATCACGATTTGAAAAGTACTTCTTCGTAGACGTGGCAACCATGTGCCTTGGCTCAGCGTAGACGCAACTTGTTCGCCAAGTGCTTGTGATGAATTGAGCTAACTAAGCCTGCTCCTGCTTGCTTTTATACAAAAACGGTCAGGGTCACGCGTCATCGCCTGATATCTAAAACTCCTCATATCTCTTGAATCCCTGGTCCGATTTACTTGATATTAATTGCATTCTCTTTTATTTGGCCGTGCCAGTAATCTGATCCCAGTCTCAAGTCTCTGCTCCATAGTTAACTATTTAATCAATAAATAGTCTCCACCTCTGCTGTTACTCGCTACGTCATTTACCATCCAACTATCGGTAATTTCCTTCGAATGGCTTCGAGAAGCAATGTAGCGCGACATTCAAATATCCGAACTTTCAAACGCTGCTACAGCCTTTACCTTGATATCTAGGTGTCTGAAACTTGGAATACCCATTCCTAGATTTGGGCACAGTGTGGCTATGGGGAATGTATATCGCATACAGTTTAGTTCAAGGTTTGGAGACCCCATTTAAGATATTCCCACAATAAATCATCTTCAAGTTGTCGTTCTTTGGTGTGAAAATATTCATTTTATCATATTTGCTGAAAACAATTACGATTTATTAAATCTTCATACTTTTCCTGTATTCTTATTTAATGTAAGCCCTCGATGTACTGTCGGCCATGTGACTATGTGGAATCTACATCGCATCAACAATCACTCCAAACAACGTAGGAATTCAGTATATTAACGCCGACTACTAACAATAATTGAAACTTCGTTGGTTTAAACATATCACTGTGAGAAACACATTTAATATACTTTCCGCACACCTAATTTTTAATCGCGCCTATACTTGGCTGTGCGCTCTATCGGCTAAACGAGGCCATATTCAATAACATCGCTGGCATGGGTTCACTAACTGGCCGGTATAGAGCGCAGCTCGCATCAAGTAGGCAGTGTATTGATTCCGCCACGGCAAATAACAATTATGATTCATTACGGTCAGGATTTGGCACTGGAGCTTTACAAGTAGTTATTTCAATGACCAACAGAGTTCACTCGTCAACAAGGGATTCGCGCTCCCGGGACACACATAGTAGGATAACATGTCACATGTTATATATCATATGCGACTACTGTAAGGCTCGTATATTTTTTTTTGTATTCTTGGAACGATTTTTATCTTCCGCTTAATCTAGAACCGGGAAATTTTAAGACGCAGTAAATTTGAGTGTTTTATATACCGTGTACTGGAAAACTGTATGTTCTTATGTAAAAAGAAAACAGTAGACTATACACTAAACTAGCAACCCACGCCGGCTTCGCCCGGTATCTTTAACGGTTTACCCAGCGTAAGCTTAAAAGGCGCATGGACGGCAGGTTTTTCATTGACTCGATTCACTGAAATCGTTACATCTCGGCTTCCTTTGCTCATAAATGAATGGTTTTCTACAGAACCATCCTAGAGAAATCCTTTACAGAATGGTGAAACCCGCATCAAAATCCATCCAGTGGTTCTCGAGATTACCCGTAATATCCAAGAATCAGGGACTTGGTTTATACTATGTAGAGATTATTGAAAATATGTGGTGAAAACATCTTAGACAAAATAAAATTAATTTATCCCTCTCATTGTTCTCATTTAAAAAAATATCTGTATAAGCACAATGGCTGTGTCCATGAATTGTGAAATTTGAGTTGTGTAACAGACGTAGTCGGCAAGAAAATGTACCTATACATTAACATTGTGCAGTTAGGCGATTCCATTCCCCCTTAACAGCATGCATGCATTAAGAACTATTTCACAAGATGTTGTTAACAGTCATCTTAGATGTTTGAGACATCTTTGCCGTCATCCCCGTGTGCTTGGGTGTGTGACTACTTGTCTGATAACCCGTGTTTCTTTGACGACTGCAATATTGTGTGTAGCTGTAATGGGACTTCCAAAAAGGTACTATTCCAGCATTTTCCTGGCGGGAGTGTGCAAACCCCGGGGAAAAACCACAATCAGGATAGCTGCTGTCAGCGTCAGGATACAAACCTCGGATCTCCAGATTTCCAGCAGCTACATATCACCCATTACTGTACACCACGGCTGAAGGACTCTCATCCTAACGTCTTTTATTTCAGGGTATGACCGTCTCTTAAAACAGTTTTATAAATCTAAAAATAAAGAAATCCAAGGGTAACATGACCTTATTAGTCCGGCCCTTAAAACAACAATCAGCTCCAATACAATCTGAATTAAAAGAAAATCATGTGTCTAGTTCAGACAACAACTTGAACGGTTAGTATTAATATAATCCATTGGAATATAACCTCTCGATGAGTTGACCAACTGAAAGAACAATCATCACAGAGATGCTCCGTAATACTTGATATTTTAGTCGATCAACAACTATTACATAGCATCGACAAATAAAGCTGTTGAGTTCCATCAGGGATTTTCGAAACTGACGTGAGAGCTGCAACGAGATGCACACAGCCTCGTGAGGACAATATGAGCAGCTGTTTGATCAGAGAGGCAGCGCCCCAGTCATGTAAGTCACGTCACGTTGACCACATATCACACTGTATTCTCCAGGTGAAATGGCTGCGTTGCGACAGCTTGGTTAACTGTCATGCCACGGGTATGCTTATTTTTGTAACCCTTCATTATGTAGTGCGTTAGCATTCCTCACCGGAATGCAAGGGATTCGGGTTCGAGCCCCATCAATGGTCTCATTTTAACTTTTACAGTTCGAAATATGTCTGATTAGGCCTAACAGATGCTATGTCAGGCAGCGCATGCATATAATGGGTGCCAGTCGGTATTTAGTCGCATGACTGTTGAGCACCACATGCCTGCGGACCGAGCAGGCAACATAGTAAGGTGTGGGAGCCTTTCTTTTATACTGTGCCAGTTCAGACCGAAGTCCGGACGACCACATATGCATTTCACCAAAAATCAGTCAGCACGAGAATCAAAATATCCCGGGGCGCCAGATGGGTTAAAGTGACTACATAACTCAACAAACAAAAAAATGCTTTACTGATTCCAAAATTCTCACGCGCATACGACGGGCCAAGATTGTCTAGCCCATTTATATTTCTTGTGAATTGTTGCTATACTGTATCCTTATTCTTTCTACTTTAGATTCCGCCATGGTCCGTATTGACAAGAGATTATAAACCAATATAGTACAATATATTTCCGTCAATCAATACCAAACAAATTATGTTAAATTGTATTAACACTCACATTCGTGGGACATGTTTCGGGGCCATGCTGCTCCCTTCTTCAGCCACTTCATCTCCTCATTGTCATCGTGCGTTCTCAAAGATATCACATTATAAAAGATGCTCACACAAACAAACATTAAAAACAATAAAAACAATCTAAAAAACACCATACTAAAAATACACATACGTATAAACATATACAAATATATCGAAAACACAGAATGTCTGTCACCATGTAAAATAAAAATTCCTCTTCTACGTTGAAGTTGGTCCAATCGACCGTTTTGGCCTTAGGTATTAACCACTGTACATATTACGGAGTGACCAGTCCTTTCAATTATAGTGCTTGATGCGAAAAATGGAACATGAATCGGTCAATGCGGACCATGATAGATATCGTAAATTATCTGTCACGTAGATGTCGTTGGAAAAGCTGTGTAGAACAGAAGAAAACCCATGTCAACAGAGTAAAATTGATATGAAATTATTTTTAAAAAATCCATAAAAACGGCTAAAAAGCACTCACGCAAATCAAGGTAACTATGTGTTCACATCCAGATCAGCTGTGTCTCCGTAACCAGAAAGTAAAGGTTGAAAACTGTGAAAAGAAAAACGGATGTTAAAACTAGAACCTGTGTATTTAAAAGAAATTATAAGTTAGTAAACCAACCCCCTTGTCCTGTACCATGGGTCGTAAGCAACTGGACTGTTCTTAATTCGGGCAGCGTGTGTGCGTGTATGCTCCGCTCAAGGTTATATGACGTAACACGTGAGGGGAGAGGAGAGGCAGCGATTGTTTACATCGCGATAACAGAGTGTTTAGGTAGCAGGAAAATAAAAATAACTGACTTATGTAGGTTGTATGGAAGCCTAAGATATCATCATTTTATGGTGGTTTCCTTGCTGCCATATCCTTTACATGTCCAGTGAGAATATCATACAATATGTTGTTCTCATAATGTATTTCGTTTAAATTGAGTTCCGGGTTCATTCTTTGCGACAGTTCTATCTCTATTTGCTCTAAGCTGTTCAATAATTGGCCTTTACATCCAAAATGCAAAATTTTCAAGTCCTCGTTAATATTAGAAAATCTATGTCCTGATGTCGCCATGTGATTACCCATTGCCGAAAACTTCCGATGTTTAATCGCATTAACATGTTCTGCGTAACTCGTTTTAAAGCTTCTATCCGTTTGTCCCGTGTATTCAACTGCGCAGTCCCTACATTGGATTTTGTAAACGCCCGATGTTTGTCGTCAATATTAATTTGCTTAGAGTTAAAAATCAAATTTCGATTGGTATTCATTGGTGCATGTGAATGTCGCATATGTTTTATTATCCTTCTTCTGTGGCTGCAATTTAGTTACAGGTTTGTTACGAATTTTATTAATTATTTTATTGACGTATGTCATACTATAGCCATTAGCCGCTGCAATTTGTTGAATTATGTTCATTTCTTTTTTGAAATCCTGCTTCGACAATGGTACTCTCAATGCCCTAATAATAAAGCTAATGATGATGCACGCTTATGGCTTTCCGGATGATTGGAATCCTTACGTATTGTCGTTATTGTTTGGGTAGGCTTCCTGTATATACTATATTGTAAACTATTATTTATCCTAGTTATAGTCAGGTACTATATTGGTTTATAATCTCTTGTCAATACGGACCATGGCGGAATCTAAAGTAGAAGGAATAATGGAGGCACGTTAAGCTAAGAAAATTAGATTCCAATACAAAGACCTAAGAATTAAAATATCGAATGTGATCAAAGATATCAATTTTATCAAAGAATGTAAAATACGGAAATTAATACCTAACCATATCAGGAAGTTTCAGAAGAAGACTTTTCATAATAAGTTTGAACAGAAAACACAAGAAATTATTAATAAGCAAATATTGCAGCGGGAAATTAAATTCTTATACATGAAGAAAACCCAAATTAACAACAGATTGTATAGGGCACATTTATTAGCGGCAAATTCGTCTTCTAAGGAAGATTGGGATAATTTTCATTTACATGTAGAAGAATCAATGAACCGGTAGTGTAGTCGCAAAAAACAAAGCAAAGAACAGTCCGGTTGCTTACGACCCATGGTACAGGACAAGGAGGTTGGTTTACTAACTTATAATTTCTTTTAAATACACAGGTTCTAGTTTTAACATCCGTTTTTCTTTTCACAGTTTTCAACCTTTACTTTCTGGTTACGGAGACACAGCTGATCTGGATGTGTACACATAGTTACCTTGATTTGCGTGAGTGCTTTTTAGCCGTTTTTAAGGATTTTTTTAAAAATAATTTCATATCAACTTTACTATGTTGACATGGGTTTTCTTCTGTTCTACACAGCTTTTCCAATGACATCTACGTGACAGATAATTTACGATATCTATCATGGTCCGCATTGACCGATTCATGTTCCATTTTTCGCATCAAGCACTATAATTGAAAGGACTGGTCACTCCGTAATATGTACAGTGATTAATACCTAAGGCCAAAACGGTCGATTGGACCAACTTCAACGTAGAAGAGGAATTTTTATTTTACAT
This sequence comes from Meconema thalassinum, assembly GCA_946902985.2. Taxonomy (NCBI): domain Eukaryota; kingdom Metazoa; phylum Arthropoda; class Insecta; order Orthoptera; family Tettigoniidae; genus Meconema; species Meconema thalassinum. The sequence goes on from OX336390.1 coordinate 276,073,841, forward strand.
GGTGACAGACATTCTGTGTTTTCGATATATTTGTATATGTTTACACGTATGTGTATTTTTAGTATGGTGTTTTTTAGATTGTTTTTGTTGTTTTTAATGTTTGTTTGTGTGAGCATCTTTTATAATGTGATATCTTTGAGAACGCACGATGACAATGAGGAGATGAAGTGGCTGAAGAAGGGAGTAGCATGGCCCCGAAACATGTCCCACGAATGTGAGTGTTAATACAATTTAACATAATTTGTTTGGTATTGATTGACGGAAATATATTGTACTATATTGGTTTATACTGTATCCTATATTTAAAACCGTTTTTGCTCTGTAACATTCTTGTTGTACAAATGGTTGGAAGCTATTTCCATTGTTGCTTAATTTACTATTTATTGATAACCATTCAGACGGTCAACACGTATTTCTAATGTAATTAGCAACCCACCCCGGCTTCGTCCAGTCTCTTTAACGGTTTACCCAGTGTACGCTTAAAAGGCGCACGGACGGCAGGTTCCAGACTCAATTCAGAAAAGCAGAGGTGACATGTACTCTTCTCTGAAGTCTTAACTCGATTCGACTAGACAGTTTTATGCTGGCCGAAGCTGGTGTGATAGGCTCGCTCGCTCCGAAGCTAGTGATTTAAATTTCCACTGAATGGAGATTGTTGGAAGAAATAAATACGTAAATACACTTTTAGTGTGATGTTTTTTTTTTCTTGTAGCCTCCTGAGAGGCCGAGTGCAGGTCTTTCTAGTCGACGCCCGTGGGCGACCTGCGCGTCGGGATGAGAGATGAGATGAATGGATGAAAGTGGGCAAGGATGTGGAAGGAAGCGGCCGTGGCCTGTCAGAAGGTACTGTTCCAGCATTTGCCTGGTGTTGAAAATGGGAAACCACGGAAAACCATTTCAAGGACAGCCGACGGTGGGGCTCGAACCCACGCGTCTACCGAGTCAGCAGAGAGCTTGGCCCTATGACCTAACGCCGCGCTTTAGCCAGCGTGACCACTACTGTCGGTTTAGTGTGATGTATTAAATATAGAGATATGCTGTCGCGGACTTTTTTGTAGAGCTTTTCATGCTGAACAATTCCGACACTCATTGTATATAGATATTTTTAAAGGCTTACCCAGCGTAAGTTTAAAAGGCGCACGCACGGCAGGTTTTTATTCTACTCGATTCACTGAAATCGTTATTGCTTGGCTTCCTTTGGTCATAAGTGAATGCTTTTCTACAGAAACCGTTACTCGAGAAATCCTTTACAGAATGGTGAAAACCACATCAAAATGCATGTAGTGCTTCTCGAGGTTACGCACTACATCCAAGAATCAGGGACTTTCTTTTATACTATGTAGATCATGTTGTCAGTCTTATTTCTCGTATCTTCCAATATATTATTATGTATTGATTGCCTGAACAGTTGTCACCTAATTCCTATTGTTGTTAGTTCATCTTCAGCACTTTAGTGTTTGTATTGAACTTGCTGTGATGACTGCCGCAGTGTGTGTAATATTGTGTAACTGTAATACTTATTACAGTATTTGATTGAGGGGCCGATAACCTACATGTTAGGCCCCTTAAAAAATAATTATCATCATCATCATCATCATCACCATAGTCCTTGATTGGGAAGGCGCCCAGTGACTTGAAATGGGACACCATCCAGTCATTTTCCTGGAGTGAGTGTGGTAAACCCCTGGGAGAAATCAGTCAGGATGGATAATATTTTTTTAAAGTAATTTTCCTCAGACGACAAGAAGCCCTCTAGAGGACATTCTCTTACCGTCAACAATTAAGATTGGGCAGAGAGTATGGATGCTCGTTTCCTAGTTTAAAGAGTCATATTAAAATAACAACGTATCGACTTATCGATTATCAATTATGTCGTAGACACCAGTAACCTTTAATCAATGAATATAATATATAATTCCAATGAGTTCCAGCTCCATGAGTTGATTTCAGTTTTCGTTTTGTAATATGACTGCATGATAGGATAACGTTCATCTCAGTTCGAAGGCGAACCTTTATTTCGCGATACGAGAAAGAGAACTAAGTCAAGGCCTGAGAATCTTGACATTATTCGTTCTCCTTGAGAGGAAAGATAAAGCTTTGAACACAAGCCAAACATCTGGAGCATTCGCCAGGATAGGCACTGAGCCAAATTACATTCTACTGGCTATAAAATTCCTTGTTTCATGCACTTATAAAACGATGAAAACTCGTATACAAAGGTATCTTGTGAAGTTAAATAATAATAATAATAATAATAAGTAATACCGGTAATTATATTTTGACTTGTGAGGAAAATCCTATGTCTGGTCAAAGAGAATGGTGAGTTTAGAAGACGACATATCTATGGTTTATATACAATGTGGAGAAAAACACGGACATGTTACGGAAAATACTGATTACGTGTTGTGAAAACATGACCCGAATGACGTCAAGACCATTAACATATCGCATTTTAATTTATTTTCACGATAAAAAGATAAGTAATAATTCTATTAATGCAGCCAATGGCCATGTATTTTTCTTCTCAGGACAGGTCAGGGAAGGGATTATGAAAATAAATCGGCCGTGGAGCTAATGAAAGGAACCGTCCCGGCATTTGCCTGGTAGTGAAAATGAGAAACGACGAAAACCCTTTTCAGCTCGAGCCCTGGGGGGATTCGAACCCACGCTCTCCCGATGCCAGCGAGACACGGGGTAGCGCGCTAACGCTCTCGGCCACTACGGCCAGTCATTAAGTGATAAAGGGAGTGTGATTCACTGAGGTGCAGAAATATCTGCACGAGATTGGGATCTTATGTGAAGATATCCAGGGGCGTGACCAGCTTAAGAGAAAACTCTTCGAACATCAGAGCTCCCAACCAAAGCCGACGCTGAAAACTGGAAAGGCGTGGACAAAACTGAGAAAGGAACAGCACCGTCTACGAATGAAGAAATACTGGACCAATTTTGAAGCTGAAGGAAATAGTGGAAATGACGTGACCCTTAGATGACCGATATGAAACAATGATAATCGCCATAATAATAATACTAATACGGGTAATAATAATAAAAATGATGTACCGACAGCGGTAGCTACGCTCGCTAAAGCGCAGCACTACACCATGGAGTCAAGCTACCTGCGGACTCGGTAGACGTGGGTTCGAGCTCCACCGCCGGCCGTCCTTGAAATGGTTGTCCGTGGTTTCCCCGTTTTCAACTCCAGACAAAAGCTGGGACGGTACCTTCTGACAGGCCACGACCACTTCCTTCCACATCCTTGCTTAATTTCATTCATCTTCATTCATTTCATCTCTCATTAACTCCTCTCAAGAGGTTAGCGTCAGGAAGGGCATCCGGCCGTAAGAACCATCCACCACATTGAATTTCATCGCATCTCATTCACGACCCTGTTAGAAACGGGAATAAAAAGGGGGTAGATATACAATAATAAAAAATAATAATAATACATTCCTACCCCCTGTTATTCCCGTGGCTGGGTATGTGGAGAAATGCGTCTCTATGTGGTGAATGACTTGTACAGCTGGATCCTGATGTCAAGCTTATCAAAGCAGTAAATGAAAAATGAAATGGATGTACGAGTAGATGATCGACATTGGACAAGTTGTTTGAAGGAAGAGGTTGAGGACTATTAGAAGATACTATATCGGTATTTACCTCGATTTGAAGATGGGAATAAACGGAGAACCATAGAAGGACAGCAGACGATGTGGCTCGGACGAACTCGTTCGACTTTCGATTATGGAGATAGCTTGAGTCCGTGACCTTGTGTGTAGAAGCACTCAGCTATCCGGTAGATAAATTATAATAAAGATAATAATAATAATGAATTTCTACTGCATTATTATTATTATTATTATTATTAGAAATGCCTTATCAACTAACCAAGAACACATATGAGTCGTCCAGTTGCAAAACTCGTTTAATCCACTTGTGAATAAGAATCATATTCACGAGAAACGTTTCTCTGGAATTTGCCTCGAGTATCTTTTGTGTTTGTTGTTTTCTACTTTTTGCTTTGAGTTTTTGGTTTTTAGTCTTGTGTTTGCTTTGTGCCTTTGCTGTTGGATTTTACTTTTTGCTTTTCTTCCTTGGTTTTGTGTTTGTTTTCTGATTTTGCTTTTTTCTTTGTTTTTCTTGTTTTTTGTTTTATATATAGCATTTGTTTTTGAATTTTGCTTTTGCTTCGAGTTTTTTTAAAATTTGTGTTTGTTTTCTGGAAAATCAAAATAAAACAAAACAAAATAAAATTTAAAAAACAAAAAATAAAAATATAAAATAAAGTAAAACAAAAAACAAATTAAAAGATTGTACAAAATATTTCAAAACAAAATAAAACAAGACAAAATAAACAAAACAAAATCAAGAAACAAAACAAAATAAAATTAAACAAAACAGAATAAAACAAATTAAAACAAAACAAAATAAAATAAATAAAATAAAGTAAAATAAAGTAAAATAAAATAAAATAAATAATATTACGACGTGTACAATATTTACAGTCGCCTCCGTAGCGTAGCGGTCAGCATGGTTAGCTGCCACCCCGGAGGTCCTGGGTTCGATTCCCGACTCTGCCACGAAATTTGAAAAGTGGTATGAGGACTGGAACGGGGTCTACTCAGCCTCGGGTGGTCCAACTGAGTAGAGGGGGTTCGATTCCCACCTCAGCCATCCTCGAAGTGGTTTTCCGTTGTTTCCCACTTCGTCTTCGGGCAAATGCCGGGGTGGTACCTACTGTCAGGCCACGGCCGCCTCCTTCCCTCTTCCTAGCCTATTCATCCCAATCTTCCATCCCTTCCCATCCCTCATGAGGCCCCTATTCGCTTTGCAGGTGAGGCCGCCTGGGCGAGGTGCTGATCACACCTCCCCAGTTGTATCCATCCTGACCAGATGTTCCAGGCTCCAGGACACTGCCCATAGAGGCGGTAGTGGTGAGGTCCCTCGCTGAGTCCGTGGGAACCACCAACCTAGAGGGTAAATTGACTAAATAAAAAAATAAAAAAAATACAAGTGGATTAAACGAGTTTTGTAACTGGGCGACTCATATAATAAGAAGTGTCTCTCCCGAAAGACTAAAATGAGACACTAACAGACAGTTATACGTTCTGAAGCCTTATATGTTTCATAATGTCTAGTATTCAATCGGAAGGGACTCACGGACAAACTCGAAGTACAGGAGGGAAAGATAATGAGGAAGATATTGGGGCCTGTTAAGGAAGGGAATGAATACAGAAGGCGGCCTAATCAAGAGCTCTACACGTACTGTGAATGAATCACGGATGTTGATAGGAAACGACGTCTAGCATTTTATGGACACGTCTACAGGATGCATCCTACCAGGTTGACCAACCAGCTCCTCGGTTACTGGCAAAAGCGGAAGAACAAGTCACCATTGTTGTAGGAAGGGAGCAAAGATCTGCAAGAACTTGGAGGGACGGAAAGAGACTTGACCGGTCATCTCTCAGGAAGATGCTTCAGCAATTGAGGTTCCAGGACAAACCGCCAAGAAAGAAAACAGGTGCCCTCTGGACCCGGGAGAGGAGGGAACAACACAGCCAGAGGATGTGTAACTACTGGGCAAACATAAAAGCCCACTCCAAATGTGACAGTTGAATGTCGTGGTCCTTAGATGGCCTATACGAAACAAGAAGAAGAAGACTGCATTTCTACCCCCTGCTATTCCTGGTACTAAGTATGAGGAGAAATGAGCCTCTATGTGGCGAATGACTTTTACAGCTGGAAGAGTTGGTGGTCCACAGAGCGCAAGATGCAACACAGTGCATTCATGAAGAGATTTTGGGAGATTAAGAAAGTGATAACCGTCAGGTCAACTAACAAGCTCAGGCGCACTGTTTGAATGAGCATATTGAAGGAGAAATAATGATAAAAATAGGCTAATTAAAAAACTAATGAATTTCATACTCTTACAATTCAACAGGAAAAGTTAGAACACCGCAGATTTTGAATTAAAGATTGATGCCACATTTATCCCTTGGAAGAGAAGTTCGCCTTGGTCTTCCAACAGTCCATTACTAGGGGTCAAACAGTAGCAATGTACTCTCAACACCCAAACACATTTTCAGATCCATGTTGAATGGAAAGAATATCTTCAAGGTATATCAGTACATGTGTCATCCTAGCACTGACATATGCAATTAGTATCGTAAAATAGATAACATTGTCAAGACACGAAACACACACATATACAGGGTGTTACAAAAAGGTACGGCCAAACTTTCAGGAAACATTCCTCACACACAAAGAAAGAAAATATGATATGTGGACATGTGTCCGGAAACGCTTAATTTCCATGTTAGAGCTCATTTTATTACTTCTCTTCAAATCACATTAATCATGGAATGGAAACACACAGCAACAGAACGTACCAGCGTGACTTCAAACACTTTGTTACAGGAAATGTTCAAAATGTCCTCTGTTAGCGAGGATACATGCATCCACCCTCCGTCGCATAGAATCCCTGATGCGCTGATGCAGCCCTGGAGAATGGCGTATTGTATCACAGCCGTCCACAATACGAGCACGAAGAGTCTCTACATTTGGTACCGGGGTTGCGTAGACAAGAGCTTTCAAATGCCCCCATGAATGAAAGTCAATAGGGTTGAGGTCAGGAGAGCGTGGAGGCCATGGAATTGGTCCGCCTCTACCAATCCATCGGTCACCGAATCTGTTGTTGAGAAGCGTACGAACACTTCGACTGAAATGTGCAGGAGCTCCATCGTGCATGAACCACATGTTGTGTCGTACTTGTAAAGGCACATGTTCTAGCAGCACAGGTCGAGTATCCCGTAAGAAATCATGATAACGTGCTCCATTGAGCGTAGGTGGAAGAACATGGGGCCCAATCAAGACATCACCAACAATTCCTGCCCAAACGTTCTCAGAAAATCTGTGTTGATGACGTGATTGCACAATTGCGTGCGGATTCTCGTCAGCCCACACATGTTGATTGTGAAAATTTACAATTTGATCACGTTGGAATGACGCCTCATCCGTAAAGAGAACATTTGCACTGAAATGAGGATTGACACATTGTTGGATGAACCATTCGCAGAAGTGTACCCGTGGAGGCCAATCAGCTGCTGATAGTGCCTGCACACGCTGTACATGGTACGGGAACAACAGGTTCTCCCGTAGCACTCTCCATACAGTGACGTGGTCAACGTTACCTTGTACAGCAGCAACTTCTCTGACGCTGACATGAGGGTTATCGTCAACTGCACGAAGAATTGCCTCGTCCATTGCAGGTGTCCTCGTCGTTCTAGGTCTTCCCCAGTCGCGAGTCATAGGCTGGAATGTTCCGTGCTCCCTAAGACGCCGATCAATTGCTTCGAACGTCTTCCTGTCGGGACACCTTCGTTCTGGATATCTGTCTCGATACAAACGTACCGCGCCACGGCTATTGCCTCGTGCTAATCCATACATCAAATGGGCATCTGCCAACTCCGCATTTGTAAACATTGCACTGACTGCAAAACCACGTTCGTGATGAACACTAACCAGTTGATACTACGTACTTTTGTGCTTGATGCTCGTACTGTAGAGCAATGAGTCGCATGTCAACACAAGCACTGACGTCAACATTACCTTCCTTCAAATGGGCCAACTGGCGGTGAATCGAGGAAGTACAGTACATACTAACGAAACTAAAATGAGCTCTAACATTACGTCAACATTACCTTCCTTCAAATGGGCCAACTGGCGGTGAATCGAGGAAGTACAGTACATACTAAAATGAGCTCTAACATGGAAATTAGGCGTTTCCGGACACATGTCCACATAACATATTTTATTTCTTTGTGTGTGAGGAATGTTTCCTGAAAGTTTGGCCGTACCTTTTTGTAACACCCTGTATACCAGAAGTTAGCAGACATGTCAGTGAAGTAGATGATGCACGCTTACGCTACCTACTCTGTGGGCAAGATGAGCTCATCAGACTATTGTTAGGGCAGGTGAGAAACGTACACCGCTGGACCTTAAGAAAGTGCATACAGCCAACAGTGGAGTCAGAAACAACTGCACGGCTGTCATCCATATTATCTCAAACAGGATGAGATATGTCGATATAGATTCGTTGAAGAACTGGTTCACTTATGTGGATCTATTCCCTGAGACAGAAATGGTTCATGTTTGCGATTCAGGATCAAGTGATGGCTACAATACATACTGTAGTTAATTGAGACATGACAGATTACAAATGCAGGAGGTGTCAGCGTGAACCATGAGCCACCCAGCGTATCACAGGGTGATATCAAGCAGTCTAATCCACTCACTAGTTAATGAGGTGATCAAGTAGCCAAGATAAGCGACTTGAACCCGGCAAAGAAGCATCTCTCAAGTAGCAATCTCCTACCGCACTATCAGTATATTCCTGCTGCTGTTTTGGGGACCGATATAGACCTAAATTAATAAACTTTAGGACAGGTCAGGTATCAACAATCAGACCAGACATTATTCGTGCCGATAAACTAAATAAGAGAACTCTTTTAATTGCCACTGCAGTCTCTTACTCGCACAATATCCAAAATATGGTATAGCCTATTTTCATCATATGAAATACAGGCTGATAAGAACACGTTTTGTCCGTATTGTGTGCGTATATTTGTGTGTCCCTAATAACATGTAAACGGCTGGAGCAATTTTATTGAAACTCGGTATGGACATACTATCACCGTCTGACCTTAACCGTGCCTTTCAAATTTTAATACGTTTTACCAATCCAACATGGTGGCCGCACCAAATATTTCACCGGCATTCTATTTGATGTGCAACATCTTTCCACTCGGTTGCTGTATATTTCTTGTGGGGGTGATTTTGGAAAAGGGACGGAAATGGGACGGAAACAATGAGTGCGTGCGGTGGTGGAGATTGGTACAACGACGTACTGTCGTCCATGTGGCTATGTGGAATGTATATCGCATACGGTTTACTTGTAGGTTTGGAGGCCCCATTATAGATATTCCTACAATAAATCACCTTCAAACTGTCGTTCATTGGTGTAAAAATATTAATTATATCATATTTGCTGAAAACAATTATGATTTATTAAATCTTCATACTTTTGCTGTATTCTTATTTAATGTAAACATTCGAGGTACTGTCGGCCAAAATACAGCACTATGTGGAATGTATATCGCATACGGTTTACTTCAAGGTTTGGAGGCCCCATTAAAGATATTCCTACAATAAATCATCTTGAAGTTGTCATTCTTTGGTGTGAAAATATTCATTATATCTTATTTGCTGAAAGGATTTGGCACATGAGTTTTACAAGTAGTTATTTCAATGACCAACAGAGTTCACTGTTAACAAGGGATTTTCGCTCCCGGCAGACACATAGTAGGATAACATGTCACACATTGTATGCGACTACTGTAAGGCTCGTAATTTTTTTTTCTCCGAATCTCTTACTGATATCAACCTGAAAATGTTCATGGTCATAGGGAATAGTAAGATAAGATCACCTATGTGGCCTTTAATAACCTGTTAAGTACAGAACTAACGTGGAGACCAAGCGAAATTAAAATAATTAAAATGATTTTTCTCGCGATTCAATCATGCCAGCTCAGTGAAACTTGGTGCGGTAAATGATTATACAGGAGTTAAACTACTGACATTTAATTTAATATCTATCATAAACTCAAGAATGTGGTTCAGCGAAATTTTAAAGTAAGTTATTATTTTTTGTTATCATGTGATCGAAGTGAACGTTTGTATAAAGAACCAACGCAATAACCTTCATCTACTGGTAGATAACTCTATGGCTTACATATTAAACAATACTGCATGGCAATCGTCCGAAATAATTCCAAACTTCAATTAAACTGAAATTTTGTATGTTTATAAAAGCCATCAAAGTGAGTGCACATATGGGACTTTCAATAATCTGATGAGGACAAAACCAACATGGCGGCGAGGAGAAAGTCTAATATTTAAATAGATTTTTCTCGCGCATTAATCGTCCTAGTGCTATGCAGGGTATATCTTCATGCACGGTGTAATATACTGACGTCTAATTTAATTCAATTGCTATGAGAACTTAAAAATGGCGGCTGTGCAATGTACTGTAAATTCACATCTTTATTTCTCGTGTCCTAGACAATCCATAGTGAACCCATGTACCATTGGCTCAAAAGGGGTCGAATCCATGTATTTGGTGAAAGGAATGAAAGAAACATACAGTTTCTAATGTACCATAGAGAGATTTCAAGCAAGGGTTCTAGCCTAACGTTGTGCAAGCAGCTGGGACCAGGTGTTCAGAAGATGAGATCATGCCTCTTGACTCCTTGAGAGGAGCTGGTCATGAATATTAATAGAACGAGTGGAAAGTTTTCACTGTAAGACAGAGAAGCGTGACTCGGAAATCCAGCTTAGCTTGCAGTAAAATGACAACAGCGCCTTTGTGCCAGAAGAAGAATAATTAAATTTAACCCATTTGCAGGAATAAAAATAAGTAAATAAATACAGTACTGTGAATCATTTCGGATTAGAGATTTTTGTGTAAAGAAAAACCTTGTAATAATTGCATAGGAAAGAACTGCAAACGCAGCATACGTCATCGGGGATTCACTGATACCAGAGGAGTGGGGAATTTAAAAATGAACAGCAACACCCACGCAGCTGAAGACTAAAAGTTAATTAATATCTTCGAAATGCACGATCGATTCTTATGCGCAATGAGATCGTTTGACGTTTGGAAGACGAGCTTTCTGGAGATATAATTTTTATAATTGTACGACAATTATTTCAAAAGTTGGTCACGAAAAGGACTAGGATTTTATCTTTTTGTGACTAAATAGTATAAAAGTCCAGGCCAAGCCAGACCAATCATGCAGTTTCCGATAGCCCAGGGGGGCGTCACGCTGTATCAGTACATGCAGTTATCAAACGGCCTGAGGGCGCGTCACTGTGCTACATAAGACACCGAATTCCGATAGTCCGTGAGGGGGCGTCACGCTGAAACACATCGAAGGCAGTTTTCCAGTACTCCTTGAGGGGAAAACGCTGCATTACATCGCATAGCAAATATCCGACAGCCACGGGCGTCGCGGTATCAATAACTTGCGTGCCTCCGTAAGGAGTTGTAAAGAAATAAAATTACAGTATCGTCGTGTTGAAAAATTAGGAAAATCCTAGTTACAGGATTTAGGTCCGTCAGTATAAATTTTACCGTGAAAAGTTCATAAAATACAGTCAGAGCAGGCTGCGAACTTAGGACTCAGGGCGATAGGTTTTTAAGTAAACGACCAAAAGTATCATAACGTACGGAAGTACCGGAACAGCGAGATAAACATTTTATCAAATTTAAAGAGCCCGAGCAGGGAAAGACAGAGAAAATAAGGTTCGCAGAGTATTCAAGATGATTAGAAGTGCGATAACCGAATAAGCAAAGAAGAGAAGGCAACAAGAGACGTTGTTTCAAGTAAGCAGGCGAACTATTTCAAAAGCACTAAGACTCGAGAAGTATTAGTTGCTATAAAAATCCATCGGTCACCAATAGATTATCAAGGGGACCGTGAACAGAATAGACTTTCGCTAAGATCAATAAATAAGATCTAAAAGGGGAGCCGTTCAAGTTAGAGAAATAGCAGATCGTCAGGAACGGGATTCGAAGAAGTGCTTTTGCAGGGAGGAAGTAGATGATTCGAGACTTTCATATTTCGGAGAGGATAGGAAGCCGACATTACTAAATTTCACCCTTGGAGACGGGAGATCAAGAGGTCACGTGTGATAGGCTTAAATAGCGGCCTAGTGATCAAAATTTGTGAAGTGTAAATATATCAAGATTTTGTGTTAAAAGTAATATATTTTCATTGTTTTTATTGTGTGTTCTAAACGGATACACCAGTGTATTTAAAATGTTATTAGTGTTAAATGTATACGTGTTAAATATGTGTCAAGATATGTCTGTACATGCAATGAATTTGTACAAGATGGAGTAATTTAAAAGAGTGGGCCAAATGACGCATCGCACGAGGAGAAAGGTCAAGAAACGACCTTAAACATGTGAGTAAAGATTTTCATAATGTTTTGGTGTCGGGGAAATGATTGTGTACAAATCCACCGGAGTTTTTGAGTAAAAGGGATGTTTCTAAATAACTAATTACAGAATAAGAACGCGGTCTGAACAAAAATAGAATTTGAGAAATTATAAATAATTATGTGAAAGAATAAATCCTGTAGAGGAAATGTATGAATAAAATGTCAGTGTATTTGACGAATGTTATAAAAGCAAGCGTATTAATAAATAATAATAATAATGTAAATGAAATATAAATAAAGATTAAATTGAATGATATGAAAATAAGAACGTTGGAGCCTTAATAAAAGTATAAGACATGATGTTAATGCATGTTCTTAAAATAGAGCGATTATTGTCAAAGGAAAAGATTAATATAAAAATTGAGATATGAATCAATTGTTAATATGGAATTTATCAGTTCTTTGGAAGACGCTAGGCCGTAAAATAATGTATAGCGCAATGGAGCGCAATTAAAATAAAATGTCACGCTAGGAACGCGTAGAATTTAAAAAGTACTTGGTAAATTACTTATGAGGGGTAGTTGATTGCGGTGAATTGAGATATATTGTAAGTCCTCCAATAGTGACATAGATCACGAGGCCATGTTTGTGTTATTATTATAAAAGGGAGCAAATGTATGGTATTATTGAGCGTAGGTCATGTAGGCCACGGCCGACCCTAAATCGCATTTTGTATAAGTCCTCCAATGTGGGAATGGTTCCCGAGGCATGTTAAGAGATTCGAACCTAGAATCCCCTTGTTGTTGAAGCCCCTAATTATTCGTCGTGAAACGTGTATTACTCTTCCCAATCAATGAAGACCCTTCATAATTAATAAATGCCAAGGTTAGGAAAGTGGTTTATGAACCTAAAATGTTGTTGAAAGGAAATAAGTGAAGTAAAAGGCCAGGTCTCCCCAGAGAATTGAAAAGAAAGAAAGATTTGTTTTAAAAGCATTGAGGAGAGCTCCTACACGCAGACTAGACGGGAAGTCACCCCCCCCCCCCAGTCATAAATCTCGCTCAAGTATACGGTCTGACCCTAATAGCAGGAGGGTTGGTGAAGGCCGTCTGTAAGAAGTAAATAATACACCGTGAGTGTTTAAAAGTTGTTAATGACCCGGGAATTGAACCGAGGTCCTTGTAGATGAAATTATCGCTTGCCAGTTCAGATCGTAGTTTTCTTATGTGATAATGGTCTTATGAGACAAATAAAATAAATAACAATCCCTATTGTAATGTTGTATGGAAGTAGGATTCCACGAGTTAAATGAAGGTAACTAGATTCCGGGAGTAATCATAGTTTTTGACTTTGTCAAGTAATCTTTATAACTCTGGAGTACACAAGTATTTTCCCGATCACTATGGTGAATTTGTAAGATTTGAGAGAGATGATAAATGCTGAGAACATGTGAAGTGCTCAAATATTTAAGTAAAGAATTAACATGTACTTTAAATGTAATTATATATTTGTTTTGATGATAAGAAAATATAAAAATAGTATTTGAGGTGTACAAAGAAATAACACCGTTATTATTGGAATGTATCGAGCCAAAGGAGCTCGTAGTTATATGGAACTTTAAGATAGATACTTTATGGAAGTAAAAATAATTATGAATTGTTGGTTTTAAAGGAAACCTTGTGTTTTAATATAATATTTGTTTAATGCTTATATTATTCCTTGTTTACTTGGAACAAGTAGAAGATTTTGGTCAGTAGTTTATTTGTTTTATTATTTGTAGCGCCATAATTTTGGTTAATTAAATGTTTTAAAATAGGAGTTGATTTTGTTGTTATTTTTGCAAGTGTATCCTCTATTTAATCCAAAATGTGTAAATCACAGAGTGGGAGAACATACTGCAACCCCGAAAATCCCGAATTGAGCAATGCTGGCATACTGTGATTTGCATATTTCATGCTGAAAGGGCACGTGGGGGTATATAAAGTAATGTGCTTGGATTGATAACTAGAGGAACACTTAAGACGGTCATATCATGTAAAGTAAAGTAATGATAGTAATAGCTACAACGTATAATGTTAACTGACCGCATTGGGTCCCTGGAAACTCACACCGAGCAGCCCTGAATTAAACAACCCCATATCTCATATTTCATGGCGCCCAGTACGCAGGGCTGAGTTTTCCTAGGGAAAACCCGTGTTTTCTCGAAAAATCAAAATGTTCAATTTTTGAAAAAAAAATGGTTTTTCGAAAATTTGAATTTTAAATACTTCCATAAAGGTTTATGAAATTGAATAAAGATATCAAAAGGGTACGTTGTAGTAAATACCCGTACTAAAGTAAAATTTTTTTGAAGAAATTGGGACACAAAGGTTCAGATTACCATCTCTCAAGCATGTCCAGCGATGTGGCATGAGTAGCCCACTGTATTCTAATAAGATGGTTTTGAGTGAGGAATTGCAAGGGCTTTTGGAGGCTATAAAAGCCGATAGTAAGGAAAAGTGGGAGGCCATGAACAATACATTCGGTCTCCAAAAGGATGAAAATAAAAAAGAGTTCAAATCCATAAAAGAAAGTTTGAATAAGTTGGACAGCCAATAGGAGGAAAATAAACAAAAATTAGAAGCTATCGAAACTAACTGTGTAACAATGAACGGTGAATTGAAGGTTGAGATAGATAAAATAAATAACAAATTTCAAGGGTTTGACACTGATTTTGGGACTAAGTTAAATGATTTAAAGGGAAAATCACAAGTGAGATTAAAGAGGAAAATAAAGGATTTCATTCAGGATTGCAAGCCCAAATACAGGCCTTGAACGAAAGTATGGGAGAGTCCCAAACTAAATGTCAAGAACATTTTGGAAATTTGAATAAAAGTTTGAGTTCCATGGAAACTAAATTAAGTAATATGGAAAAAAGGGTGATGATTGTGAAAAGAAACTTGTAACCCAGATCCAAGGTGTGCAGGAAAAATTAGAAGCTCAGATAAAATCGAACAAGAGTATTTGTGAAACATCCCGGGATGAGATAAAAAAATGTGTTAGTGAGCTAGGAAACCGATTTGAAAGAGTTGAGGAAAAAGTAGGAAACCTTGAGGGAAAAGTCGAGGAAATTCTGACCAAAGTTAATGAGATGGAAAGTCAGAATCACAAAGATGTACAGGGTATGAAAGAGCAGATTGATCATTTTACTAGGCAGGTAGATGATAACTGGAGGACGTACGAAGCGGAAATAAATAAAAATTTAAGTAAATACGGAGAGCATCTCCAGATAGAAAGAAAACAACGAAATGAAGAAAATAAGGAAAATACCCATAAGATAGATGAAATAAGTAAGGGTATTAATGATGTTCAGGAAACCATCGGAACATTAAAGGTCCATGTAGGAAAAACCAATACTGAAGTAAATCAGGTCCAAGACCACTTGAGGAGATTATATAAGAGTCAAGGGAAAACTGAGGAAAAGCTGGAAGGAATTAAGGGAGAGATGGAGAAAAAGATAAAAGAGATACGAGAAGACCTCGATACCATAGGAGACGTTAAGCCAGAAATTATAACAGAACAGGTCATGGTCATCAAGAAAGAGGTAGAAGAACACATAAATGAAATCAGGGATAGCTTCAGGGACGAGAAAATCCAACTCAAACGAGAACTGGAAACCAGTAAGAAAAATCAGGAAAGAATTCAAAATGAATTAGGATCCCGGTTGGAGAGGACTGAACATAAGAACAGTCAAATGGAAATTCAACTCATGGCTAATGAAGAAAGTGCCCGAAGAGAAAGGAAGTTAGAATTTGAGAGTCAGGATGAGTTTCCAAAGACAGGATGGGTAGATACCCGTGAACAAGGCACAGATACAGATAGGGACTTAGGAGGGGAGAGCCCTTATAAGAACCCAGGATATCCGATGGCGATGTCAACCCCGTACATGAACCAGACTAATGGTCAGATAATAAACATCATTAAGTCGAATGAGGACAGACCAGTAAAGTTTACGGGTAATAACATGTCAATTACTCCAAAATACGGGTTAAAGGAAGTCGCAGAGTACTTAAACGAAATGAAAGTTCCTCAGGATTGGAGACTGAGAGCTATTGAGAAGCTGTTGGCAGGTGATTGTCTCACTTGGTTCAGAAGCTTCAGGTACACCTTTGATACGGTGGAAGGCTTTAGAGAAGCCTTTCTAAAACGATATTGGGCAGCAGACGTCCAAGAGAATTTAAGGCTAGATCTGTACTCTAGGAAGTACAGCACAAATGCACCAACTAAGTACTCAGAATTTTTCACCGCTCAGCTGTGTAAATTCCGGGAACTTGACATTGCTCCAGCGGTGAACGACCTGTGTGCCGCCATTGCAAGACAACTTCCATATGAGATTCAGAGGCTGTTAATCTCATCCAAAGCCAGAAGTGCTGTGGAAGTGGAGAGTGTATTACGTCAATTAGATATGACGACTTCGCACGTTACTCCTAGGCATCAAAGACAGACTGAACAGGTACATATGGCCAGCAGTCAGGAAGACAGAGAGAAACCATCGACCAGAAATCAGTCCACTAGTACTGATACTCAGGGACTGGGTCGAGAATATGGGCACCAAGAGCCTAGGGGAATACAGCCATACTACAGAGGAGGATATCGAGGAAGAAATCCTAGGAATACGGGTTATAGGCAACAAGAAAGCCGACCCTATAACAATAACCATCAGAGGCAAGAAAACCGAAAGAAATGGGAAAATTATCCCAGAAGGAACGTAAGGCCAGAGGATAGGGATGATGAATATCGGGCCGAAATAGAAGAGAGATATCAGGAAAGTCTTCGTTATATGAATGACCGACCAGACGAACCTGAAAGGCAAAAAGTCCGTTGGAGTGAGGCAATAAAGAACCGGAAATCACCCGACCGACTAGACGGAGCTCAAAGCTTGGAACTACAAGCTCAATTAAAGAATGAGGGGAAAGGAAGCCCTCAGGATAAAAAAAAACTTCAAATTTAAATCGTCAAAAGTGGAAACATACCAGGAGCTGGGAGGAGGTAGAAATTGTAAATTGGATAGCAAGACCAGATGAACTAATTAACGAAGAGGTGGAAGGAATCCCACCTATTAAAAGAGAATTACCCATAATTATGCTAAGGATAGAAGGATTACTGGTCAGGGCATTAATTGATACCGGATCCACAATAAGTTTAATTACGCAAACCCTTCTAAATGAATTGGAAACAATGGGCCGCGTATTAAAAATTCCCACATCAAATGTAAAGATTAAGGGGATTATCCCTGAAAAATCTTTAACATGTAAATTTCAGGTATACATTGATTTGATCATGGGTAACGCTGAAATTTCGCAATGCTTTTTGCTGGTAAATCAATTGCCGTATAATGTCATATTAGGTATTGATTTTATCCGTGAGTACAAGGTCATCATAGACCTAGCGCAAAATTGCATTAGAATTCAAAGAGAGGATGTGGATGAACGAAACATTAAACTACAGGAACAGGATGCGAAAATAGGAGAACAGGTATGGCATGTGGAAGAAGTAACTGAGGAAGGTTATAAGGACATAGAAAAGATATTTGAAGTCCTCAACATAGAACTCGAAGATAATTTGGAAACTGAGTTCGAGACCAACCTGTCGGGAAAAGTAGAGGAAGCTAAAGTTAACCTCGAAAATAAGGAACAATTAAAGAAATTATTATTGAATTTTAGGGACGTATTTGATTCCAAGCCAGGGAAGATTGAAAATTTTAAATACGCATTCCAAGTCAATGATTGGGCACCGTTCAGACAAAAACCATACCCGGTTGCGGAAAAACATTACCCACAAACGAAGAAAACACTGCAGGAGATGATGAATGCAGGTGTTATAGAAAAAATGGCGACACCGTATGTTAGTCCATTAGTGATTGTGAGTAAACCGGATGGCTCAGTAAGGGTGTGTTTAGATGCCAGGAATTTAAATGCAAAAATCATACCAGAAAATGATTCGGCACCACCCATAAAAGAAATACTGAGGAAATTCAAAGGCAAGAAGATTTTCACAAATATTGACATGACTCCTTCGTATCATCATCTCGAACTGGAAGAGAAAACCAGCCTGTTGACTGGATTTCAGTTCGACCAACAAACATATTGTTTTAGGAGATGTCCGTTTGGATTGAAGACCGCAGGATCTGCCTTAATAAGAGCGCTTGATCGAAACCTGTCAGAGGAAGTGAAAGATTGCACTATCCGTTATGTGGATGATATTTTACTGACCTCGGAGAACATTGAGGAACATTTAGAAAAGTTAAAGAAATTATTGAAAGACTTAAGAAGGGCTAACTTTAAAATCAATTTAAAGAAGTCAAATTTTTGTCAAAGACAAGTAACATTTTTAGGGCATGTGATTGACAAGGATGGTGTTAAACCAAATCCATGCAAATTAGAATCGATAAGAGATTTTCCAAGGCCTTTGAAGGTGAAGAACGTTCGCCAGTTTTTGGGATTGATTGGATTTTTCTCAGGACATTGTCCATCATACACAAAAACTGTTGCACCACTACAGGACCTTCTGAAGAAGGGGGGCAAGTGGAAATGGACGGAGGAAACAGAAAAAGCATTTGTGGAGGCCAAGGAAATGCTCTTAAACTATGTGAAGCTAGGATATCCTGATTTTAATCAGAGATTTATCATTCAAACAGATGCATCCCAGATTGGAATAGGGGCAATGCTATATCAGGAAAACCCGGATAACCCTGATAAGAAAAAATATCTAGCTTTCACAAGTCGGATACTGAAACCGCACGAGAAAAATTATACGATCAGCGAAATCGAGCTGTTAGCGATATTGCACGCGCTGCAATATTGGCGAAAGATCGTATATGGGTTTCAAGTCACTTTAAGGACGGATCATAAAGCCTTAACCTTTTTGATGAAGACTGATTTATCCAGTCAAAGGTTGATGCGTTGGGCTTTATACATTCAACAGTTTGATGTCAAGATAGAATACTGCCCAGGAAAAGAAAATGTAGTTCCAGACTATTTAAGTAGACAGCCAGAGTCCACAGAAGAGGAAGTAATGGCTATTGATTTGGAAGACAGGGATCAGCGTACTCTAAATGAGTTAAGAAGCATTAGTCAACGGCAACGTGAGGATCCATGGATGAACATGCTCATATCCTTCCTTGAGGGAAGTTTGATAAGGGGAACACCGGCGTACACGGAAGCTAATAAGATAGCTCAAGATTACACATTTTATAATGGATTATTATATAAGTTTGTGGACTCTGACCATACACGATTAAGGATTGTTGTACCTGCAATTTTGCAGAGGAAAATAGTATGGTTAGCCCATAGATCGTTCGGACATATGGGAGTCGACAAAACAGTCTCGATGCTGAAAGAAGCATTTGTATGGCCGAGACTGAGAGAAACTGTAAGGGACACGCTAAAGACATGTGATCTATGTCAAAGGATTAAACCAAATGCCTTTCTGATTAGACAAAAGCCTATACCATTGTTACCCGAGAGGCCAGGTCAAATCATCTCTATTGATAATTTCGGACCTTTGCCCAAGGCAAGAAGAGGAAATCGACACATAATGGTGGCTATGGATGTCTTCACTAAAATGGTTGTCCTTGCTCCCATACAGAAGACTAGTACCAAACAGGTGTTAAAACGACTCAAAGAAAAAGTGATACCGATTCTGGGAAAACCTGAGAATTTATTGTCGGATCACGGTAGTTGTTTCACCAGTGTAGAGTTCAGACAAGAATTAGAAAGACTTGGAATACGTCAGATTTTGTCAAGTATTCGCCATCCTGAGGCAAATCCTGTAGAAAGAGTGATGAGAGAGACGGCCAAGTATTGTAGAATATACTGTGCCGAAGAAAATTGGAAGTGGATAGATATCTTGGATATTATCGAATTTTGTATAAACAATACAATCCATGAATCTACGGGAGAGATACCAATAACGTTACATCGGAATGAGAACCAGAGAGACCTTGGAGTCTGGTAATTCCTAGGCCAGCAGATGCTCAGCCGGGAAGAGATGTGCGTATTAGAAGAGCCTTTGAGCATCTAAAATCTCAAGCCGACAGGAGGCAAAGAAGAAATAGGCACAAGAGGTATCATCGGCCACTATTAGCAGGGGAAATGGTGTTAGTAAAAAGACCAGCCATTTCGGATCCAGGGAACCGCGTGTACAAAAAGTTCCAGAAAATGTACCACGGACCGTATCAAATAATAAGAGATTTGAGAAATAATGCCTATAGACTTCGGCACTGTGAAACGAATCACGAAGTGACCATGAATTCAGCGAATTTGAAAGTATACTACCCTCCCGAAGACTTCGATGAAGCCAATGAACAAGCCCTGGTTATGGAACATTTTAGAGATGAGGAATCACTTTTGATAGAAACGAGAATAAGGTAGAAAAGGGAAACAGAGCTCAAACATTCGAGTGCGAATGCGAATTGGAGAAATTTTATTGGGAAATAAAAGAAATAATTGATTTTGTTGAGGAAGAAAATTTCAATTTAAGAAAGGAGAATGATGAAATAAGGAAACGGGTAGGGATAGACCACACCCGTAAAGAAGAATGAGGTTCTGGAGACTTGAAGTCCAGACAAATAAAGGAAAAGGAAAGAAAGGGTAGGGACAGAGCGTACCCAATCTACACAATTACCGGATATGACTTTAAAGAAATAAAAGAAACAGAAGGTACGGATAACGTTATGATGGCATCGACGAATAAAGAAAAATAAGATTTTTATGAATAATTGAAATAAATTTCCTCAAAATTTTTCGAAAATTTATTTACCTAAGGAGGGGAGAGATGAACCCATGTACCATTGGCTCAAAAGGGGTCGAATCCATGTATTTGGTGAAAGGAATGAAAGAAACATACAGTTTCTGATGTAACATAGAGAGATTTCAAGCAAGGGTTCTAGCCTAACGTTGTGCAAGCAGCTGGGACCAGGTGTTCAGAAGGTGAGATCATGCCTCTTGACTCCTTGAGAGGAGCTGGTCATGAATATTAATAGAACGAGTGGAAAGGTTTCACTGTAAGACAGAGAAGCGTGACTCGGAAATCCAGCTTAGCTTGCAGTAAAATGACAACAGCGCCGTTGTGCCAGAAAAAGAATAATTAAATTTAACCCATTTGCAGGAATAAAAATAAGTAAATAAATACAGTACTGTGAATCATTTCGGATTAGAGATTTTTGTGTAAAGAAAAACCTTGTAATAATTGCATTGGAAATAACTGCAAACGCAGCATACGTCATCGGAGATTCACTGATACCAGAGGAGTGGGGAATTTAAAAATGAACAGCAACACCCACGCAGCTGAAGACTAAAAATTAATTAATATCTCCGAAATGCACGATCGATTCTTATGCGCAATGAGATCGTTTGACGTTTGGAAGACGAGCTTTCTGGAGATATAATTTTTATAATTGTACGACAATTATTTCAAAAGTTGGTCACGAAAAGGACTAGGATTTTATCTTTTTGTGACTAAATAGTATAAAAGTCCAGGCCAAGCCAGACCAATCATGCAGTTTCCGATAGCCCAGGGGGGCGTCACGCTGTATCAGTACATGCAGTTATCAAACGGCCTGAGGGCGCGTCACTGTGCTACATAAGACACCGAATTCCGATAGTCCGTGAGGGGGCGTCACGCTGAAACACATCGAAGGCAGTTTTCCAGTAATCCTTGAGGGGAAAACGCTGCATTACATCCCATAGAAAATATCCGACAGCCACGGGCATCGCGGTATCAATAACTTGCGTGCCTCCGTAAGGAGTTGTAAAGAAGTAAAATTACAGTATCGTCGTGTTGAAAAATTAGGAAAATCCTAGTTACAGGATTTAGGTCCGTCAGTATAAAGTTTACCGTGAAAAGTTCATAAAATACAGTCAGAGCAGGCTGCGAACTTAGGACTCAGGGCGATAGGTTTTTAAGTAAACGACCAAAAGTATCATAACGTACGGAAGTACCGGAACAGCGAGATAAACATTTTATCAAATTTAAAGAGCCCGAGCAGGGAAAGACAGAGAAAATAAGGTTCGCAGAGTATTCTAGAAGATTAGAAGTGCGAGAACCGAATAAGCAAAGAAGAGAAGGAAACTAGAGACGTTGTTTCAAGTAAGCAGGCGAACTATTTCAAAAGCACTAAGACTCGAGAAGTATTAGTTGCTATAAAAATCCATCGGTCACCAATAGATTATCAAGGGGACCGTGAACAGAATAGACTTTCGCTAAGATCAATAAATAGGATCTAAAAGGGGAGCCGTTCAAGTTAGAGAAATAGCAGATCGTCAGGAACGGGATTCGAAGAAGTGCTATTGCAGGGAGGAAGTAGATGATTCGAGACTTTCATATTTCGGAGAGGATAGGAAGCCGACATTACTAAATTTCACCCTTGGAGACGGGAGATCAAGAGGTCACGTGTGATAGGCTTAAATAGCGGCCTAGTGATCAAAATTTGTGAAGTGTAAATATATCAAGATTTTGTGTTAAAAGTAATATATTTTCATTGTTTTTATTGTGTGTTCTAAACGGATACACCAGTGTATTTAAAATGTTATTAGTGTTAAATGTATACGTGTTAAATATATGTCAAGATATGTCTGTACATGCAATGAATTTGTACAAGATGGAGTAATTTAAAAGAGTGGGCCAAATGACGCATCGCACGAGGAGAAAGGTCAAGAAACGACCTTAAACATGTGAGTAAAGATTTTCATTATGTTTTGGTGTCGGGGAAATGATTGTGTACAAATCCACCGGAGTTTTTGAGTAAAAGGGATGTTTCTAAATAACTAATTACAGAATAAGAACGCGGTCTGAACAAAAATAGAATTTGAGAAATTATAAATAATTATGTGAAAGAATAAATCCTGTAGAGGAAATGTATGAATAAAATGTCAGTGTATTTGACGAATGTTATAAAAGCAAGCGTATTAATAAATAATAATAATATAAATGAAATATAAATAAAGATTAAATTGAATGATATGAAAATAAGAACGTTGGAGCCTTAATAAAAGTATAAGACATGATGTTAATGCATGTTCTTAAAATAGAGCGATTATTGTCAAAGGAAAAGATTAATATAAAAATTGAGATATGTATCAATTGTTAATATGGAATTTATCAGTTCTTTGGAAGACGCTAGGCCGTAAAATAATGTATAGCGCAATGGAGCGCAATTAAAACAAAATGTCACGCTAGGAACGCGTAGAATTCAAAAGTACTTGGTAAATTACTTATGAGGGGTAGTTGATTGCGGTGAATTGAGATATGTTGTAAGTCCTCCAATAGTGACATAGATCACGAGGCCATGTGTGTGTTATTATTATAAAAGGGAGCAAATGTATGGTATTATTGAGCGTAGGTCATGTAGGCCACGGCCGACCCTAAATCGCATTTTGTATAAGTCCTCCAATGTGGGAATGGTTCCCGAGGCATGTTAAGAGATTCGAACCTAGAATCCTCTTGTTGTTGAAGCCCCTAATTATT
Source organism: Meconema thalassinum (assembly GCA_946902985.2). Taxonomy (NCBI): domain Eukaryota; kingdom Metazoa; phylum Arthropoda; class Insecta; order Orthoptera; family Tettigoniidae; genus Meconema; species Meconema thalassinum. The sequence continues at coordinate 276,097,343 of OX336390.1, forward strand.
CGTCGTGAAACGTGTATTACTCTTCCCAATCAATGAAGACCCTTCATAATTAATAAATGCCAAGGTTAGGAAAGTGGTTTATGAACCAAAAATGTTGTTGAAAGGAAATAAGTGAAGTAAAAGGCCAGGTCTCCCCAGAGAATTGAAAAGAAAGAAAGATTTGTTTTAAAAGCATTGAGGAGAGCTCCTACACGCAGACTAGACGGGAAGTCACCCCCCCAGTCATAAATCTCGCTCAAGTATACGGTCTGACCCTAATAGCAGGAGGGTCGGTGAAGGCCGTCTGTAAGAAGTAAATAATACACCGTGAGTGTTTAAAAGTTGTTAATGACCCGGGAATTGAACCGAGGTCCTTGTAGATGAAATTATCGCTTGCCAGTTCAGATCGTAGTTTTCTTATGTGATAATGGTCTTATGAGACAAATAAAATAAATAACAATCCCTATTGTAATGTTGTATGGAAGTAGGATTCCACGAGTTAAATGAAGGTAACTAGATTCTGGGAGTAATCATAGTTTTTGAATTTGTCAAGTAATCTTTATAACTCTGGAGTACACAAGTATTTTCCCGATCACTATGGTGAATTTGTAAGATTTGAGAGAGATGATAAATGCTGAGAACATGTGAAGTGCCCAAATATTTAAGTAAAGAATTAACATGTACTTTAAATGTAATTATATATTTGTTTTGATGATAAGAAAATGTAAAAATAGTATTTGAGGTGTACAAAGAAATAACACCGTTATTATTGGAATGTATCGAGCCAAAGGAGCTCGTAGTTATATGGAACTTTAAGATAGATACTTTATGGAAGTAAAAATAATTATGAATTGTTGGTTTTAAAGGAAACCATGTGTTTTAATATAATATTTGTTTAATGCTTATATTATTCCTTGTTCACTTGGAACAAGTAGAAGATTTTGGTCAGTAGTTTATTTGTTTTATTATTTGTAGCGCCATAATTTTGGTTAATTAAATGTTTTAAAATAGGAGTTGATTTTGTTGTTATTTTTGCAAGTGTATCCTCTATGTAATCCAAAATGTGTAAATCACAGAGTGGGAGAACATACTGCTACCCCGAAAATCCCGAATTGAGCAATGCTGGCATACTGTGATTTGCATATTTCTTGCTGAAAGGGCACAATAGATATGTACTGTAGGTTGGTATAATAATCCACCATTATAATATTCATTTACTGACATATCATCCTATAGCCTATACCCTACAGTATATACGAAACAATTCAAAATGGCTCCCATGCGACATACTTCACCGGCTCACAATATCCCCAAAACTATTTAAGCAAATTGTGTATGGTGATAGAAGACTAATATACAAGTACATGATAATGTGTCTTTCAAAATTCTGAGAAACACAAAAGCAACATGGTAGCCAGGTGATATTCAAATATTTCAAATTACTTTACTGGCGGTCTATTCACCCGAAGGGCAATGATGCTCAGCACAGCGAATCATTATTCAAAGCTTAGTATAGAGAGATCCTTGTACAGTGGTATTGAAAAATTCAAGATGGCATCAGTTAAAAACAAGATGTTCAGTAAAGAACATCTAGCCTACTTTCTCCTAAATGCATGGGTATTGTTATAACTCTTTGTCCTTTTCAAGGAGTATAATTGAATGTTGGTTGTAGTAGCAAATAGTAGCTTGTTGAAATACAACTTGTTATACGGATATCAAACATGAATATGAGGTGCCCTTTGCTAGTGCTACCTATGTACAAAATTTCATACAATTCGTTTTCACCGTGTTTGAATTGATATGGTGAATCGATTTGCACACATTCATGGGCACTATCTGCAAACTATTGGGCAGATGACCTTGTAGGTCAGTCAAAAGATGCTTCCCACGAAAGGGTATGTTGTTGCAAAATTTGGTAGAGATCAAATGATTACTGTAGGTTGGTCGTAATTTGATTTAAGCTTTGGATATTTGGGTGGCCGCCATTACGTTTCCGTCAAGATGGCGGTGATATAAAACATGAAACTGAGGTTCCCTTTGCCAGTGGTACTTCTGTATCAAATTTCGTTCAATTCGGTTTCACCGTGTTTGAATAGATAGGGGGAATCGATTTGCACACATACATGGCCACCATCCGCAAATAATTAGGCTGATGACCTTGTAATTTTGTCAAAAGATTTTTCATACATAAAGGTATAATATTGCGAAATCTGGTAGAGATCAGGTTATTAGGTTGGTCGTAATTTGGTTTAGGCTTATAACATTTGGGTGGCCGCCATTATGTTTTCGTCAATATGGCGGCGATATAAGACATGGCACTGAGGTGCCCTTTGCTAGTGCTACCTCTGTACCAAATTTTGTTCAATTCGGTTTCACCGTGTTTGAATTGATAGGGGGAATCGATTTGCATACATACATGGCCGCCATATGCAAACTATTGGGCTGATGACCTTGTAGTTTAGTCAAAAGACGCTCGCCATATAATTATATGTTGTTGCAAAATTTGGTAGAGATCGGATGATTAGGTTAGTCGTAATTTGATTTGAGCTTTGAACATTTGGGTGGCCGCCATTACGATTCCGTCAAGATGGCGGCGATATAAAACAAGACACTGAGGTGCCCTTTACTAGTGCAACCTCTGTACCAAATTTCGTTCAATTCGGTTTCACCGTGTTCGAATTGATAGGGGAGGACAGACATTCAGAGTACACACACTCACAGACTCACAGACACACAGACAGACACACAATTTTTCTCCCTGTGTTGATCTCATAAGTCTGCTTTCATTTTTTTTGAAAAATCGAAAGTAGGCTAAAAAACGAGCCTTACAGTATTTGCATATGATGTGTAACATCTAACATGTTATCCTTGAAATTGTTACAGTTTTTATTATCCTCGTAATTCATTAACACACAAAATATATTTTTATTTTTTAGACTCTCATAATACATAACAATTCCAAGACTCTCTTGTTTTCTTCACTGCTTACTCGATATTTCTACTCTCACACTGCTTTCTTGACACTCTGCTGTTACATCACTTTCCTGCCAGTAACTAAGTTACGTTAACAGAGACTGACTTTCTTTTCTTCTCTGCCTACTTGATATTTGTACTCTCGCACTGCCTTCTTGATATCCTGCTGTTACAAAGTAATCCGTATGTGATAGACATTCCTCATGGTACCACTGCCAGCTGGATCACATCCCTTCTGGCTGCTAAATCAGTCAGGAGGGATGCGATCCAACTGGCAGTGCGTCTTACACACTTCCGTCCGATCCACTTCCGTCCCATTTTTCAAAATCACTCCCACAAAAATATCCAACAACCAAGTGGAAAGATGTTACACATCAAAAGATAATCTCGAAGACCCCATTCAAGCGATTGAAAAGTCGTATGATAGTTTATTATGATAATCATAATTTAATGGCACTAAATTTTGTAGATTTCTTTTCGTAAATCATAGAAGCCGTGCATTTGACTTTTCTCAAATTAATTTCCCCTGACTTATCACCGAAAGATGCCACCTCGCGGGAGGAGTCTTAATCACAGATACTGAAAGTTATATATTGTAGCACATAACGTCTCAATGTAATGGTGTTGGTGAAGACATAGCTCATGTACCAAAAGCTATTTAGTATACATCACATAGAAAATAATTTTTATAGCTGGGGGATCTGTAATTGAAAAGACCAGTATGATATAGGCTAATTAGTTCTTCACGGAACTACCGTACCTGTTTCATATGATGAGCGTAAAACATGAGTTTGTAGTCAGGATCGAACTCGAATCTCCTTAATTCTGGGCGACACGTTTAGCCTCTATACCTTAAAATGCTAAGTAAAAGCCCTCTACATCTAAGGCTTGAAAATGGGCCCTGGTCGTGGTGACGTCGCAGTGATAAACCATAGAGGCTACACCCGTCTGCTCCGGGTTATAATCCCAACTGTGGTCTCATTTAATAATTATTATAATAATAACACTGTCGCCTCCGTAGCGTAGCGGTCAGCATGGTTAGCTGTCGCCCCGGAGGTCCTGGGTTCGATTCCCGGCTCTGCCACGAAATTTGAAAAGTGGTATGAGGACTGGAACAGGGTCTACTCAGCCTCGGGTGTTCCAAATGAGTAGAGGGGGTTCGATTCCCACCTCAGCCATCCTCGAAGTGGTTTTCCGTGGTTTCCCACTTCGTCTTCGGGAAAATGCCGGGATGGTACCTTCTTCAAGGCCACGGCCGCCTCCTTCCCTCTTCCTTGTCTATCCATCCTGCCCATCCATTACCTTCCTTCATGAGGCCCCTGTTCGCTTTGCAGGTGAGACAGCCTGGGCGAGGTGCCAATCACACCTCACCAGTAGTATTCACTCCGATTAGATGTTCCCAGCTCTAGGACACTGCCCGTATAGGCGGTAGTGGTGAGTTCCCTCGCTGAATCCGTGGGTTCCACCAACCTGGAGGGTAAACGACTAAGAAAAGAAAAGAAGAAGAAAATAACACTGGTTTAACGACCCTTTTAACTTCTTAGAATTTAGAGACACCGGGCCGGGGTGTTGGAACTCTTCTCTAGAAGGTCATCCACTTTCTGGTGTAGTGGCTAGCATTCTTGACTGTCGCCACGGAGGTCCGGGTTCGATTTCCGGCTCTTTCAAGAAATTTTATTCTGGTTTGAGGGCTGGTTAGGGAAAAACTGAGAAGAGATGAGGGGGGTTGGTTTCCCACTTTAGCCATATAGAAAGTGGTTTCCCGTGGTTTTCCCCTTCTACGTCAGGCAAATACCGGGATGACTCCCAGCTTAATGCCATGGCTGCCTCCTTCCCAATCCTCACCTAAATTACAAATACATTCACTACTACAGCCATCGATGTAACAGAGGTTATCAGACAAATTCTACACACACCCATGAACATGCCGTGTAATGACTACGATGTCCAAGCCCCTCAAATCAAACAACATAATTATCTAAACTCCGTCCAAGCAATCTGCGAAGTGCCAGTGTGAGAACACGTAGTCTGCGCACAGGAGTGACTCGACTGACTGGTCCAATAGGGCGCGATGGCACTGAATAACAAGAAGTTCCGTGAAGAACTATACAGCCTACTTTTCATGCCAATGATTATTCTACAGAATATGAACCTATCTAGAATAATGACGAAATTAATTTGCTAATATCGAAATTTCCAATTAGTTCGAAATACTGTATACCTGGCATAATGTATCCTAATAGAGCACTACAGTTGGCAGCCTTGATGACTGAATATATTCTTAGTTCCGTCTCTTACGGTACTAAATACAAAATTTGGTTGAAGTCCACTGGATAGCATGGACGTTACATGCAGTTAAACATTGGATCTAACAGCGCGCGTAAAATCATGTTGGCAACAATGTCATGCATGTATTGGTCAGAAATAATCTGAAATAATATGATCTATTGTTGTGCCAATTTTGAATGAAATCCATTAGTTAGTATAGAAGTTACATGCATTTTAAAATTGGAACTATCAGCAGGCTTAGAATCATGTTGGCAGCACTGACGTATATTAGTTACTCCAAATTCGTCTAGAATGCCAGGTACTATACGTGTGCAAAGTTTAGAGCTATTGGCTTGCATACTTTCTGATATATTGATATTAAGGTAACAAAAATAGGGACAGCACATATTAACAGTTGGCAGCCCTGGTTGCTCCTTAGAATACGCATAGTCATATCTGTTATGGTTATAGCACATACGAAATTTGGTTGAAATCCAAATGATAGTATGGAAGTTACATGTATTTAAAGTTGGACCTGTCAGCAGGCTTAGAATCATGTTGGTAGCACTGACGTATATAAGTTACTCCAAATTAATATAGAATGTCAGGTACTATACGTGTGCATAGTTTAAAGCTGTCGGCTTGCATACTTTCTGATATATTGGTATTTGGATAAAATAAATTAGGAGCATTTATTAACAGTTGGCAGCCCTGGCAGGTCTTAAGAATACGCTCAGTCATATCTGGTTATGTACACATACAACATACGAAATTTGGTTGAATTCCACTTGATAGTGTAGAAGTTATATGCATTTAAAAATTGGACCTATCAGGAGGCTTATAATCATTTTGGCAACACTGCCATGTTTGGCCTCCTGGAAATTAAACTGAAATATTATGATCTGTACGTGTGCCAATTTTGAAATAGCTCCCATTCATACTTTCCAAGATATCCAACATGGAGCTCAAATTTCAATTGCGATTTTTTAGCAGTTGGTAGCACTGACATCATTTTCAAATATGGCCGTGAGATATTCAGGTATAGATCTTTACTCCTACCAAATTTTGTTTCGATTGCTGCAGCCGTTTAGGAGTTGATAGGGGGGGACACACACACAGCCAGACAGACAGACAGAAGGACAGACAGACAGACAGACAGACAGACACACATTTGCCCGATCTCATAAGTCTACTTTTCCCTCATTTTTGCAAAATGTGAAAAGTAGGCTAAAAATTACGAGCCTTACAGTAGTCGCATATGATGTTTAACATATGACATAGAAGAAACCTCACGTGAAATTTTGATACACCGGTATTTTATACTATTATTGGCACAAATATTAATCTATTGTAAAAGGGAGTGTTTTACAGATATTGTAGTTTATAATACGGAACTCATTTTATTAGATGATTTGTAGCTTCCACCAGCACTAGCCTAAATAAAGAATACGATATGGATCAACTAGATTAATAGACGCGACACCGCTCATAACCTTAAATTCCTTATAAACAGGTCCTCTTGATTCACAGACCAACACCTAATTTCATATGGATTCTGTTAAAAGGAGCCATATTGATATGATTAATATCGTTTAAAATGATAATCTGGTAGCAAAGATATCTACCCCGCCCAGGATTCGAACCCAAGTTCTCCAGACTCACAGTCATACGCAATAACCCCCACGGCTATTTCGACTACGCCAATATTGTGCACAAGATGGTGACTTATTTCCACGTTCCAATAATACTGCATTACGGAATTAAGTTTCATGTATATTTTGCTTGTTTCGATAATGTTCCTGAGTGACATTGAGTTTAAAATGCCTTATGCCAATGCAATGCCGACTACTTACAATGTTTGATATTAAGGCATTTTACCATTTAAATACTGATACGAAGACTTCGAACAAGTACCATGTCATTTGTTTAAATCACTTGACACCAGAGTTCGCATGAGCGTTTTCCGTTCAGTATGTCATATACATTCCACATGGCCGAGAGTGCGTCATGGTATCAATTTTCGACACCGCGCGCTGATTGTTTCTCTTACCAGTGCCAGCTGGATCGATCGATCGAGTTGGCAGTGCGCCTTATACTTCCGTTCGATCCACCACTGCCAGCTAGGGCACACTTCCATTCGATCGATTGAGCGGGAAGTGCATACTTCCGTTGTCCACCACTGCCAGCTAGTTCACTTCCGATTGATCGATCGAGCGGGCAGTGCATACTTCCGTTTGATCCACCACTGCCAGCTTGATCGTTCCGATCCACTTCCGTCCCCAATTTTCAAAATCACTCCCACAAAACTAAGCAACAGAGCGGAGAGATGTTACACATCAATAAGCGCAGGTGGGAGGCGCGACCTTGACTCAACCAACTCTCGCAACGGCTGGACTGCCAAGCTCCACCCATCGCATTCTCTTTTCACTTCCTCTGTGGGACGTCATGCGCAAACCTACTAGGCAGATTCCGTGGAAGAGGTATAGAAGGGAATCCTTAACGATGTGGTATAATATGGAGAGCCGGCCCCGTGGTATTGGGGTAGAGTGCCTGCCTCTCACCCGGCTTCGTCAGGGATTTTAGAATCTGACGTGAGGGCTGAAACGGGGTGCACTCAGCCTCGTGAGGACAATTGGGTAGCTGTCTGACAGTGAGGCAGCGCCCCAGTCTCGAAAACCAAGATTAATGGCCGAGGGGACCCGATGCGCTGACCACGCGTCACCCCAATATCTGCAGGACAAAAGGCTGGGCAGTGGTCGCTTGGTAGGCCTAGGCCCTTCATGGGCTGTAGTGCCAGGGGTTAAAGTTAATAATATGGAGAGCCACTGTAGTACTAGGATGGGATCTACTGTAGGCTGTTCTGTAACGAGCTTCCTATGGTTAACAAGGGAGATTCCGAGGCATTGCCAGCCGCAGGAATCTCCCGGGAGGGGGTTGGGGAATTGAGGCAGACCTTGCCACCAGGGACCTTCACCGATGATATTACTGTCTGCCTCAAGCTATCCAGTCCATGACCATAAGTAAATATCCTCGCTGGGAGAGTCAACATGAGGGTGCGTGCACCTTAAAGACGATGTAGAGCTCTCAGAAGTACACTCACAAGACGGTAAGGTAACAGGGAAAATCTATATTCCGGAAAACAATTGGTGGTGATGGTTGGTTGGTTGGTTGGTTCCTTAGTTTAGGGGCTGCGACAACGCTGTCATGTAACCCCGTGTACTTCAGGTGTGTGTAGAATCTGTCTGATAACCGGTATTAATTGTGATGGCTGTATTAGTGTGTGTTATCTGTTTTTAATTCAAGTAAGGACTGCAGACATTCCATTTTTCAAGTAGTTCCGACTTTTACTGCCAAACGCCACCGTCAACGACCAACTAGTTCCGAACTTGGTTACTAGATGCCACCGCAGTCGGCTCCTGGCAACGAACTTTGGAACCTAAGAGCGTCAGTCAAATCTAACCTATAATTTAGCTTCACACAAGTGTAATTAGTAGAAGGTTCTTTATCATGCCGGCTTTACTTCCCCTCCGAAAAAGGTATACTGAGGTTTTTTTAACGATCATAAAAAATCCGACGACTTCGGCCGGGTTTGAACCCGTGACCTTGGGCATAGAAGCTCAGCATGCTACCAACTACGCCACTGAAGCCACCCGGTGGTGATGGTAATGATTGATGTTTTAAGGGGCAAAGCATCAAGGTTACCTGCCCCAAATTATATGGATGGCAATTAAAATGATCTCTACTACGGTACTGTTGTTGTTGATGACGATTCATTTAAGGGCTTTATGACTAGGGCTCGGATTCTTAGGTAAATAAATATATTTTTATGTAAATACATACTTCTTTTTTTTTTTTTCTATAAATACATACATTCCTGCTTTTCACGTATTAGCACCTAAAAATATATAATAATTTTTTTTTAAATCACTATGCTAGATCTTTCAGATTATTGTATTTTTATTCTGAATTACTTCAACGGGGAAGAACCTGTGAGCTATGCAGAGCGTATGTCAACTTGCAGCTGTGCTTTTCTTATCTTGTCGCCCCGTCCCACTGACTGTGGAATTCGAGTATGCCTAAAGCAAAAGCAACTACACGTTATCGTCTGCAGCAGTATGTTGCAGAATTTAAGGATAATTTTACTGGTAATGGGGGGGGGGGGGGGGCAGAACGTTCTGCCAACCATGTGGGAAAGCAATCAAGGCTGAACAGCGATCTCAAGTTACACCACACCTCGAGGACAAGAAACATATTGCCGCAGTTTCGCGCCTTTATAAGAAGTGTTTCGCGATAATCGTCGGTCAATTGTGATGGACAACCTGAAGATGTATCACGTTGTGTATTGTAATTCTTCAGCAGTCAGTGAGGCATAGCATAAATTGCATTCGTGAATACTGCATATTGTTTATATTGTCATTAATAAACTAAATTATGATTAAATATTTTTACTTTATTGTCACATATTTCAGAAATATTTTATACATAAAAAATAAATATTTTCCTGATTTTTAGCACCTAAAAATCCGAGCCCTGTTTATGACATCATTGCCATGTAGTCCCGAATATTTGGGTAAGTGTGAAATCTGTCTGATAGCCTATGCCATTGTGATCGCTTTACTTGCTTGACTTGGTCGTTGAGGCTACGATTTATGTAGGAGTTGGCCGTCGCCCTAATTTAGGTACCATCCCGGCATTCGACTGGAGTAGAGGTGGGGAAACCCTGGAAAACAACTTTCAGGATGGCTGAGGTAGGAATCGAACCCATCTCTTCTCGATTCTAACACTCGAGGCTCAGTAAACCCCGTTGTAGCCTTCAGACGAGAATTATATTTCTTGTCTGGGCGGAGAATCGAGGACAGTTTAAATCGCCCTCCGTACGATAAGCGAAACTGGTGAAATCGAACCTTGGGTATGTGTGAAACCTGTCTGATGGCCTATGTCATTGTGATCGCTTTACTTGCTTGACTTTGTCGTTTAATGTTTGTTCTTTTCTAGTTGGAACTTTTTCTCCCACATTTTAGATGTCAGTTAAAAAGAACCAAGTTATCTTATTTAAAAGGATATATTCATAATTTTGATGGTGTTTGTATCCAAAATGGGATGAGCTTGACCTTTGAGAATATGACCAATTCTCGTCTATTCCATCTTAATTATTTTGGGCACATAATTTGAAAACATTGCCTGTCGAAACTAGATGCACAATTTTACATGACTGTTCTTCATGATAAATTTAACACCAAGGGTTTGGCCATTTGGTGTGGCGAAGCGCCTCTAAGTATAAAGCAAAATAGTGCATGTCACAGGTTTTCAGTAATTTTCTGCGTTCTATTTGAGGATATGTGGTCTATGGCTATATAAGTAAATAGGTAAAATGTATCTCAACAAATAGGTTTGGGTCTTTCTGTCCCAAATAAATAAGGCAAAAATACGAAATTCAGTCGCAGGACATCTTGCAACACTGTGAAGAGGCACGTGTTCGGTAAGTGCACTGCCGAGTACGCAAGGAGGTATGGTAGTTGAGGAAAGCGAGGAGGCACCAGTTACGTATGCTAACAACCTTCACGATACGCTATTGTCTACACCGAGCTTATGCTTCGATTTAAATTAGGGATGTACCTGCCAAAACAGGGTCCGTCTAACTTACATACGAATGAACTTACAAAGTATATGGTGGTAACTGCAACGTTGCCGAGGTTATATGTCAGAAATAAAATTAATTTCTAGAAAGAGGTGAACGCTACAGACACGCACCAGTGCATTAGACAATCCCCTCGCCAAGATATATCTTGTATTTTTCTTCTTCTTCTTGACATTCTTTTGTGCAGTAGATACATACCATTCTGTACGCCATCAGGTAATTAATCTTCCTCTCCCACTGTAGGTTCAGATAGATAGGTAATTCTGTATTGTATTTCTTGCGTGAACTCCTACAACGCTTCAGTCTCTCGTTAAGTGGTTCTTTATTACGTGCAGTGTCAAACGGTTAGAAGAAGTGCCATCAGTAATCTCCTAGCGCAGGAGGAAGCCACGCAAACGTTCCCTTTAATGTTAGACCTGTGTGCCTTTGATCCTCATGTAGCTGCAGAATATAGCGATCACAGGTTTCATTATTAATGTGAGTACCATTGAATTTACTGAAGTTATGAATTACTTCATAGGGTTGGGAACATAATATAGTACATCTATTATTCGCCATCATATTATAATGGAGGAGATTTAGCATTCTCGTACGCAAGGGCAAGTCTTAAAGCAATATCAGTACAAATTAGAACATCTTACTCTCAATAGTTAGCCTATATGGGGTTGGTAGTTTAGTTTGTTAATTAACAAAATATGCCTCATAAATAATTGTCTCCATTGCATGCCTACATTCATAATCTTGCATACTTACACATAATATAAATTTTGTTGTTTGAGTCTTCAGTCTTTTGTCTGGTTTGATGCAGCCCTCCATGCCTCCCTGTCCTGAGCTAATCGTTTCATCTCTACATAGCTACCACACCCTACATCCGAGGCAATCTGTTTAACATATTCTAACCCTACTGTTCTTGTCCCCGACCCTTCCTTCCATAAGTAAGCTTGCTATTCCTGGGTGTCTTAGAATGTGTCCTACCAACCTATTTCTTCTCTTCATTAGCAGTCGCCAGAAACATCTCCTCTCTCCCTCGTCTTAATACCTCTTCGTTTGTTACCGTAACTACCCATCTGATCTTCATCATTCTCCTGTAACACCACATTTCAAACGCTTCATATCTCCTCTTTTCTGCTGCACCAATAGTCCAAGTTTCACTTCCATAGAGCGCCACGCTCCAGACAAAGGCTTTCAAAAATGACTTCCTAATACCTAAATCTATATTCGATGTCAACAGATCCCTTTTCGGTAGAAATGCTTTCCTTGCCTGAGCCAACCTACTTTTTATATCCTCTTTGCTTCGTCCATCAAGGTTATTTTGCTTCCTAAGTAACAGAAGTCCCCTACCTCCTTTAGTTTTTCACCTGGCAATTTGATGTCCATAGAGGTTTCTGATTTATTTTGGCTGCATTCCAATATTTTTCTTTTACATTTATTAATTTTCATCATGAATTCATTCCTCAAGACGGTCTCCATACCATTCAAAAACTCATTCAAATCCTCAGGCATGTCAGCCAAGATGACGATGTCATCAGCAAATCTCAGAAGAAATAATGGACTAAATATCAATTTTTGTAAGAAGTGTTCGCTTTGCAAAACCTATTGGGGAAAGTGTGGTTTATGAACATGCGAGATTTCTCCACGGGTCCGCTAGTAACTTTTATTAGTCTATCCAGCTATGTTTTCCTCTCCTATGGGCTACCAAACTTATCCCGTAGAGATTCGCTTCTGGCTATTTCAGGATTTGGGAATCCTGAGGGGTATATGTACTGGGTCCAGTTACTCTTTCTTCCAGTGTCATCGGAGAGATCCTTCTCAATTCATACCCCCGGGCCGATAGCCTAGACGTTAGGCCCCTTAAAACAACAATTATCATCATCATCAATTCATACCCCAGCGCTCTTTCAGTGGTGCAAGACCGGGCTTCAAGAAAGAAAGTTTGAATCTCGAAATGCTCACAAACACTAGAGTCATATTCTGAACAAGTAAAATTGCATCTTCTCCTATAAATTTGAAAACAATTACCAAATACTAACTGAAAGGGATCAAAAGCTACGAGTAAAACCATAATTATAATTTGCTACTTTTTTTTTATTATTATCGAATTTGGCCAACTATGGACCGCAAGGAACTCAAAACTTATTGGCTTTCTTTCTCTTCTCTTCCCAGAATTTCTTCATCCTGCCACTTCTTTGTTTTCTCTCCTCCTCGGAAATGATCCGTTTGGGCCTCCTACTTGCTGGTTCCTCCTGAAATGATTTTACTCCGTCAACTCGACTGCGGAACTCTCTTCTATCGTTGGCCATCGGTGGAGTAATTCCAACTTCCGCTGCATCACTCTTCACCTCATCTACCCACTTAGATGTGACATTTAACCCCATGCTGTAGCTGAAGAACCTTTTGGTCAGCCTGCCTTCATCCATTCGTAGTAAATGTCGTAGAACTTTAGCCTCCGCTTCTTCATTACGGCTGTGATCTTTTCAGTACACTTGTAAAGTTCTTCATTTTGCCTCTTCTTCCATGTCCCATCAGTAGTCTTCTGTGGTCCAAGTATTTTTCTCAGAATCTTCCATAATTATTATGTTTGGAATAATTTTGTATCCTTGCAAAACAGTTTTACTGATTTATATTATAAACACATTTATGCTGAGTCCAATAATTTGAAGACGGGCTGCTTGGTGCAGCGGTAGCGTTCTTGCCTGCTGTTTGCAAGGTTGCAGGATTGAATCCTGGCGCAGTCGGCTGGCATTTGAGGGTGCGCAAATGTGAGGGAGGCGTGTCAGTAGATTTTTCTGGCACGTTTAAGATCCCCTTCGGGACAAAATTCCGGCACCCTGGTGTCTTTAGAAGCCGCAGTAGTTATAAGGGACGAAAAACCAACATTATTATTATTATTATTATTATTAATATTAATTTGAACACATTTAGGATTTAAAGATTTACATTTCAACTGTTTTATGTAGGATACGTTATACGCTATTATTATTTAGCGTATGGTTTCAGTGCCGGAGTGTCCGAGGACATGTTCGGCTTGCCAGAGGCTGTAGCTGCTTCAAGCGGACACCCATAGGGTGAGCTGCAAGTTCCGTTCAATTTCAAGTAGTTCCAACTTTCGCTACCAGATGCCATTGAAACCTAGTGTTGAACACTGGAACTTTGTGAGAGCGTTACAACGAAATCTAACCTAGAAATTTAGCTTCACACAAGTTTAGTTAGTGGAAGAATCTTTTGCATGCCATAAATCTATGACATGGGACCACCACGCCGTCTTTACTTCCCCTGCGAAGGAAGGCATACTGAAGGAATTTAACGCTCTTAAAAAATCTGACGACTTCGACCGGGTTTGAACCCGCGATCTTGGGAACAGCAGTTCAGCATGCTACCAACTACGCCACCGAAGCCGCTGTAGGGATTACATAATAATTTAATATTAATGTGAACATTAATACTTAATTTGTGAAGAATGCGGCCATGGCGTTAGCTTCAATTGGCACCATTTGTCTGGTGTAGGACTGGGAGGCCACGGAAGACAACTTACAAGGGAGCGGAAAGTGGGGATCGATCTCACTTCCCCCTTAGCTTTGCTCATGAATCTCATGACCCACATAACAACACTAACCACTTCCCCATGGACTGAACTTGGGCCAGAAAGACAGTGTTGTCACATGATGCTAACAATATTTTGTGAGATCAAAATTTGTCTTGAACGTTTTCGTCCCCATTTTCATTCAAGGATTTAGGCCTATACGACATAGAACGAATAGGCTAATTGTTTAATATCCTAATATTACTGACTTCGTCCATCTGTCTGTGCCAATGATAATCCTATCGATTTCACTCCCACTCTCTTACTGCCCAGACCACTGGCAGCTACTATTGTTGCGATAATGTATTCCACTTGAGCCTCACCATTGTGCGAGTAATGAGGTAAATCCTCACGTTCTACGAGACGCGGGTCGGAGTAAAATTACCCGCACGGGGAGAGGATTGTTAAAAGCCATTTTTATCGTCCAATTACTGAAGAGAGTGCTATTGTATTCTCGCATTCTTAATTGCTACTTTCGCCATTGTGCTGAATTGAGCTTTTAATGACAGAGTTTCCATTCAGAATGGTTTATTACCAAGTCCAACTCTGTAGCCAAAACATTCTAGACAATATCTTCACCTGGCTCGTAATAGTGGAATAAGAAATGCTCGTTTCTTTAAACCGCTCTCGTTACAATTCCATTGAGAACAACTATCTGACACATTCTTTAGAAGAAATTCTTAGTGTAAAATGCGTATAATGTTCTATGATATTACTTTTTATTAATGGTGCATTTATTGGAATAGACGGCTTCGGTGGCGTAGTTGGTAGCATGCTGAACTGCTGTGCCCAAGATCGCGGGTTCAAGCCAGACCGAAGTCATCGGATTTTTAAGAGCGTTAACATCCTTCATCCTTCGGAGGGGAAGTGAAGCCGGCGGGACCATGTCGTAGATTTATGGCATGTAAAAGAACCTACCACTGCAATTGGTAGTGTGTAGCAAAATGTGTAGGTTATAATTGGCTAGTTAGAAACGCTCTATCAAGTTACAACGTTCGTCACTAGGTATTAGTGACAGTAGCGTCTGGTAACCAAAGTTGGAACTACTTGAAATTGAACTTGTTAGGACCCGTCGGGTGTTCAATCAAAAGTACCCAGCTAAGGCCATTGGCTGCAATTCATATATAATAATTTATTGGAATAAATGCTTCTCCGTAGACTCAGAAGTTTATTCGAAAGATTCGATTCAAACTCAAGATTACAATGGGGAGCTGCATTAAGTCCCGAGAGTGGAGTGCCGGGCGTAAGTGCAAGACAAATGGCATCAGCCTATGTCCGACTGGGTTCAATCCGCACCGTCGGCCATCGTTGAAATTATTGTTTTCAGTGGTTCCCCATTTTTCAACTGCGGGCAAATACTGCGACGGTGCCTCTTAATAGGCCATGGTCGCTTACTTCCATCTCCATGCCAAGTTTCATTCATCTTCAAGAATTCGTCATACGAGGTTGGGTCAAGAAGGGCATCCGAACGTAAAAGTATTAAATGTTTTAATCACTCCTCATCCCCTACCTCGTAGACACACGAATCATAAAGGATAAGAATACATTTGGCAGTGGAGATTTTTGGGCAAACTCACTGGAAGGGTGTTGGTTGCACTGCGCTACTCCACTCTTCCTTCAGAGGGCGTGGTGGCGCAGCGGTCAAGCTGTTCGCCTCTCACCAAGGTGCTCCGGGTTCGTTTCCAGGCCAAAGCATGTGATATTTTCGAAGTGAAATGTCATGTCCTGCGGTCGGATTCCACGTAAAAAGGAGGTCCCGTGGCTCATACTGTAGTTACAAGATTAACGGTCACGTAAGCTCCGTCCCTTACTCTTCCTTAATGACGTATGAAGCGTATATATGTTGTTGTTTCATTTGAGTGCTTGGACATCGTGGTCATTTAACCC
Source organism: Meconema thalassinum (assembly GCA_946902985.2). NCBI lineage: Eukaryota > Metazoa > Arthropoda > Insecta > Orthoptera > Tettigoniidae > Meconema > Meconema thalassinum. The sequence continues at coordinate 276,113,668 of OX336390.1, forward strand.
CGTGAATTTGGGTGAGTGTGGAATTTTTGTCGGATAACCTGTGTATTAATGTGTGTATTTGTAATTGAGGTGAGTATTAGGAAGGAGGCGGCCATGACCTAAAGTTAGGAGCCATCCCGGCATTCGTCTGGAGTAGAAGTGGGAAAACATGGAAAGCCACTTCCAGGATGGCTGAGATGGGAATCGAACCCACCTCTTCTCAGTTTTGTCTTAGGAGGTTGAGTGGATCCCGTTCAAGCCCTCAGACCAGAATAAAATTTCTCAGATGAGCCGGGAATCGAACCTGGACCTCCGGGGTGACAGCCAAGAAGAAGCGTATAGAGATGAAGGTAAATACGAATACTGTTACGAATGAGTGACATGTTTCTATAACAGGAGCAGAATGTTGTGTTTTTCTTTCTTTGTCGTGCGGCCTCCTTGAGGCAGATTGCAGATCTTTCTAGTCGACGCCCGTGGGCGACCTGCGCGTCGGGTTGAGTTGAGAGATGGAACGGATGAAGATGAATGAAATTCGGCAAGGATGTGGAAGGGAGCGCCCGTGACCTATCAGAAGGTACCGTCCCAGCATTTGCCTGGTGTTGAAAATGGGAAACCACGGAAAACTATTTCAACGACGGCCGACGGTGGGACTCGAACCCACGCGTCTACCGAGTCAGCAGAGAGCTTGGCCCCATAACCTAACGCTGCGCTTTAGCCAGCGTAGCCACTACTGTCGGTAGTATATTGTTAAATGTCACGTATCCGTCCCTTTGATATCGGCATCACACTAATTCTCTGTGTAAATACAACATGGCATGGCTAATGAGCTCATATAATCAGCTCAAAGCACGATCGTTATGTTAGGACTCGTCGTGAATCTTTAATTCGTGCGGCAGAAGCCATGGAGTATTCACCACGACCTTTCACAGTTCTCATTATAACAGCTTATTTGCAAGCTTCTCTGATACACAGAGCTGAAATCGCAAAACCCTGCTGTAAGGCTTGGAACACCAGGTTAATTAGGATCAAATGCGTGGGCTGGAATGTTTACCAAGCCCATTCACAATTGGCAATTTCTCTATGTGTGGCTAGTGAACAATTCAAAGCTGGAGATATTCCCATTTGCCACTGCACACAAAGCACAGAGCGCTTCAAATGCCGTATCACCGCTGGTGTGACATGCTTACTAGGAGACTCAACGGACAGCATTTCCCATCATAGAACAATACATACCCTGCCTACTGTTTATAATACACTTGACTGAAGGTCCCTCTAACCGTAATAAAGACAAAGGGGTAAAGTGAATAATAAAATTATAGTGTTGCATTCCACATTACACATTTCATCAAAAGTTTGAAATACAGTCATCAGGCGTAAGGTTGCCTCTGCATGAGCTTTATGAATACTCTATTTTATTCCTTTTATGTAAACACCTCACTACATCATTGGAATACAGTCCAAGCTTTTCCACAAAGTTTGTTGAGGTTTGTATTAAAATGAACAAATTAGCCAATTACTAGATAATAATAATCATGATAATAATAATGACATAATATAGAAAAGCAAGAACGTAAAATTCTTAGAAAAATATTCGGCCCCACACAAGAAAACAGAATTTGCATTAAAAGACGAAATTCAGATCTATACCGTCACACAGATAGTTTCAGAAACACTGTACGAAGATGACGTTTAACATTTTATGGACACCTCTTCAGGATGGACGATTATAGACTTACAAAAAGGTTATTCAATGTAATAAATTCTCAGAAGTCAAGGATAGCCTGGCTGGATGAAACAAGAGAGGACCTGCAAGAGTTGAACATCGGAGAAAATATTCTGAGAAACCGCAAAGTCTTCAGGACCGCAGTAACAAAGCACAAGTTTAGGGTGAAAACTGGTGGCAGGACTGGAACCAAGTGGACAGAAGAACGGAAGAAGCAGCACAGTGACTTCATGAAGAGATATTGGGAAGATAGGAAGGCGAATATCATCAAGCCGAAAAACAGGTTCAAGCGCGCTCTATAATGGGCAAAACGCAAAAAGAAGAAGAATGACATCACAATGGTAATCAATGGGTACAAAGAATAAATAGGTATATGGAAGAGATGGAAGTGACAATAGATATCATAAGGACAGACCACTTTTCAGAAATATGATCAAAAATTTCAAGGATTTCCAGGAGAAGGAAAAGAAGAAGCGGGTTAACATCTGGACGGAAGAGAGAAGAAATGAAGTAATGCAGATCTACTGGAAGGCAAGAAAGGATAAAGGAAATAAAAGACAGTGAATGCAATGGGTTACTTTAAGCGGTCCAAAGATGGCCAAAATCGAGGAAAGAAGAAGAATGACATCACATTCCATAATTCACATAATATCCAAGAAATATGTACTGAGAAATTAACCTACATGCACCTGGTTGAAGAAATCCGACAGATGAAGTGATAGGAATGTGTTAAAATGTTGCTTGATATTCCACTGGCATCATACCGAAGACACTAAGTGCCAACGATGATAATCCAAGGTTCCGCTATAATCTGCATATTAGTATGCAGTAAGCAGTAATTTTAGAGACCTGCTCAATAGTACGCTCGATCCTCAACTTCCACTCCATCTTCGAACAATTGCCGATAAAATGGTGGCATGGTGAACATATTATAGTTAATAATAATAATAATAATAATAATGCCAGCGAAAGCCTCTCAATGAACTACTAGTTGGAGAAGCTGGAGATCCAAGAAAGAAGAATACTTCGAAAAATCATGGGTCCAGTCCAGACTGAAACCGGCTGGAATCTTTGGAATAACAATGAAGTCTACAAATATGTGGAGGAGATTTCAGAAACCATGAAAATGAGAAGATTGTCATTTCTCGGACAGTTGTATAGAATGAACGTTAACAGAATAACTAAAACGATATGGAACAAGAAGACAACTTCGGCATGAAATAAAGAAGTTCGTCAAGATCTAGAAAGGTCCAACATTCAGGAAATTCAGATGTTAGATAGGGTACATTTGGGACCATTATTCAAAATGTGGAAGGGCTCCAAGATGGAAGAACTGCGAAGACTGAAGTAACCTGGATGGATGAACAGAAGCAGCGGCACAACGGAGCGTCCACATGAAGGAATCCTGGAGGAAGAGGAAGCTTGAAAAAGAAGAAGAAATGAATTTGTAGCGTTATCCTGAGGGGTCTATTCGTAAATATAATAATAATTATAATCACCCTAACATCATCTCCATTTTCCCTCTTTTTCGTTATTACGAGACTTCGTGCAGTTGACTTAAGACATCTTGAGGTAAAATTCCGTTCAAATGATTAATATAGTTATTAATTCTAATAAAATATGTGGAGATAAATTGCAACGTGAGTTTGCTTGCTTTATTAGTCCTGGTTATCTAAACATTTATCGTACAATGCCATTCCAAAAGACAAACGAGTGTACATTGTTTTTATTGTCTCTGGATACCCAGAGATAACAACTGCTTCTCATAGCCTCCTTGATCTTGCTTCCCTGGGTCCAGATCGGCAGTCACATAGGACGTGCTCCGCTATGGATTCCTGCAGCGGAGAAGTGTTGTGGTTTCACCAGAAATATAATTCTGGGGCAATTTTACTGTATTTACCGTAGTTTTAAGGAAGGAAAGTCTGTCTTATCTGGAGCAACAGTTCATTCTGTAGCTAACAAGGAATGTGCAAATAGGTTTTCCTTATTTTGTTCCCCAACTTACGCGTAAGAATGTACGTTTATGTGGCTGTTCCCTGTTGCCCAATCCTTTCCCAACGCTTGCTTTAATGATCCATCAACCAACAAAAGCCTGTCTTTATGTTCATTGTAAGTTTTGCTTGTACAGTACTGTATTGATTCGGAGCACAAATATGCCTATGTAAATACAACACTGGGTAAGGTATGTACTGAACCCGAATTTTTATGCTTGGATTCGTAGAAATTAAAGGCATGTTTTATATGGCATTGAAGAAGCGGTATTCAAACCTAGGATAAGAACGGAGTGGCTTGTCATGATGCCAGCTTATGGTCACGCATTTACAACAGGTTGTGAATATTATTGGAATCTCGTAATATTAAGTTATCCTGCATCGCAGCGCAAGACAGAGCAGGGAGCCAGGCTACGACATCCAAGGTCAACTGTAGGGGAAGAGAGGGGCTGATCACGTGTGACGAGAGAACGGGCTATGTCGGCGATTTAATGAAGTTCGTAATTAAGATGTTATTATTGTTACCGAAGAAACAGAAGAATCATGAGTAATATCATTAGTAACATTACCATCTGTTTAGCACGACAATTATACGCATCTATGCGAATTGGAGAATGATATTACGATGCAGAAGCGCCACCATGTTTCGCTTGTGGAAGGGATGACGTTTCAAGATGAGTGTTGCAATCAGCACGGGGCTGTGTCAGGAGACTTACGAGTGAACACTTCAGGCGTTCGGAGGTATCGCGATGAGTTATGTGATCGAGCCGAGTGCGAATGTGTTTAATTTCGCCGGAGACGGAGCTGTGGCTTGGACAAAAATTACAGCTTGGAGACGGGATGCGTTTAATAGTGAAACCGAGTGCTTATGACTACAAGCAAAGTTCACGTCATTTTAAACGACTGCGGGAACAATGTTACGACAGTGAGGGATTGTTTCACAGCAGCATTAATGTACGCGTATGAACTGTTATAATTGTGAACTGAAATGCGGAACATTATTCCATTTTTCGCCATTTACGTGATATTTGAACACTGGCACTATACGAGGGAAGTTCAATAACATATTCCCTACTAGGAAATTGCTTTGACACTTGGAGAATTTATGGACTTATGAAGTGAATGTCGTGCCATATGACCTATAATATTACCAAGGAAACCAGACGAGGGAGATTTATGAAGTCACTTACAAAACTTCAATTGAAAACGGAAAATACAGCTACAGTTTGGGAAATCGTATTTGAATTGGATATGAGTGCAGATATGGAAGAGTTAATTTGAATGTGGAATGATGCATTGAACATATGGAAAGATCCAGAGTAACTGACATATGATTTCGAAAATTTTGGAAAAATGCTGAAGCTATGCAATATTAATCTACACAATTATGAGAATGGAAAAGAAGTATCGAGAACGTCAGGACAGGTCTGCTTGGCCAAGAAGAAAATCCGTAGGAGAAGCAAGGGTGGACCCAGATCAAAGCTTCAAGAACCCAGTTCGAGACAGGACGAGGACGTAATTTGAGACCGGACCAGGCGGTTTAGCAGGGGAACGAAATATGAAGATCTAGTTGCTGTTCTTATCGAGACCATGGATGGTAATATCTATGCCATTTTCTTCAACTGAAGCAGAGATCTACAAAAGGTAGAAGACGACTCAAATTATGTACTTTTGCCGTAGAACTTGGGAAAAATCTTGAGAACCATTTTTCGATGTTTTATATTTTGATGATTTATTAGAACTCTCATATTTAGATTTGCAATAGTAGTTTGAAGCGACATTTGCTATTTCAGCGATTATCATTACAGTCAATATTAATGATTATTTTTGGCTCATTTGTTTTCGAGTTTGATTGATATTTTCTTTATTCTAGCTTAATTTAGCTTGGAGATTTTTGTCACTCGACAGATTTAGATGTTTAAGGAAACGTTTTTAGAAGCGTATATTTTGGCTGTGTAATTTACTTAGATTTTTGTTTGTACACGTTTGTATCTCTGAGATTGATCGATTTTGTTTGCGAATATTTGTCATTGCTGTCGGGGAACAGCTGATTTCTGGAATGATGTTGAGGAACATTCAAGACTTGTGACAGATCTGATATAGGTTTTGTTAATCTCATTGAAGAATTGAATGATACGAGTAGAAAGAATGGATAAATTATATAGTAACGAAATAATGCATTTTTTTTCAAAAGCAACATGACATTGCTTAATTAACAAGTAGTTCCGTGAAGACCTATACAGCCTATTTTCATATATCCTAATTATGTTAATTGCCTCTATCTACCTACAAAATTTCAGTTTGATTGCTGTAATAGATTCGTAGATATTGAGAGCCGACTAAATATTTCGGTGGTCGCCATGTTGGATTTTATATATGTAGGTCCTAGAGTTATGTACTGTTACATGAAGATTATTGTGTACGTGTAGCATTCAAACTTCAATCGCATGATTAGGACACAAGAAGTAACAAGGAGATTTTAAAATTTCGCACAGCTGCCATCTTGTGGTTATGGAAACAATTGAAATAAATTAGATGCCAGTGGATTAACATTCGTATAAGGATTTACTGCACCAAGTTTCACTGCACTCGGATGGTTAAATTGCGAGAAACGTCCATGTGAATATATATACTTCGCGTCGCCGCCATGTTGGATTTGTAATCACAAGGTTATTTAAAGTTCTATAGGTGAACTTAAGAGCATAGCCCCGATGAACATAAAAATATCAGTTTGATTGTTAATAGATTCGTAGATATTCAGACCCGTCTAAATATTTCGGTTGGTCGCCATGTTGGATTGTTAAATGTATAGGCCATAGAGTCATGTACCATTAAAGGAAAATTATTGCGTAGGTTCGTTATTCAAACATTCACATCGATCGCTTGATTACAACACAAGAAATAAAAACTTAATTTTAAAATTCGCAAAGCCGCCATCTTGAGGTTATGTAAACAATTGAACTAAATTAGATACTAGTGTATTACAATGTGCATAAGCATTTCCTGTACCAGACTTCATTGCGTTTGGAATATTAAATCGCGAGAAAGGTCTATTTAAAATTTTCAAATTCGCTTAGCCACCATGTTCGTTTTGTAGTTAACCGGTTTTTGAAAGTCTTATAGATGAACTTCCAGTAGTGCCCTTTATCTCCGTACAAAATTTCAGGGTGGTACCGCTAATAGTTTCAGAGATATAGAATGCCGGTGAAATATTTCGCACAGCCGCCATCTTGTGGTTATGAAAAACAATTGAACCAAGTTAGCTGTCGGTGCATTACAATGTGTATAAACATATACTGTACCAAGTTTTATTGCGTTTGGTTGGTTAAATCGCGATAAACGTCAATTTAAATGTCACAAATTCGGGTGGCCGCCATGTTGGTTTTGTAGTTACCATTTTTTCAAAAGTCACATAGGTGAACTTCTTGTAGTTCCTTTTATCACCGTAAAAAATCCAGGGTGATATCCGGAATAGTTTCGGAGATATTGAATGCTGGTGAAATATTTCGCACAGCCGCCATGTTGGATTGGTGAGACTGAACAAAATTTGAAGGGCACGGTCGGGGTTGTCCGGAATAGTGCAATGAACTTACCGAGTTTCATTGAAATCGCTCCTGCCGTTTGGAAGTTATTAGGGACACACACACACACACACACAATCCTCACACACGCACACGCGCACACACACGGACAAAAGGTGATCTCGCAAGCCTATTTTTTTCAAAATTGAAAATAGGCTAATAAATGAACGGAAATAAATAAATGCCAATTGGAGCATTCACGAACGATCAGAAAGGAATGTGTAATATTTTTATTAATTTATGATGTCATGGTTGTTATGATTAAAAAATGCTTTGATGAAATGCAGAATACAAGTAATACATCTTACGAAATAGTACGCATAGTAGTAATTGAGAGGAGAACGCAATGTAAATTGACTAATGTGGCATTAAATGAGTCGAATGTATTTGAATTTGGAATTCCAATCAGTCAAGGCGACGATGGGAATGTTTATAATTGAAATAATTATTGGAGATAATTGAAGCCTCCGTGGCTTAGGCGGCAGCACGCCGGCCTCTCACCGCTGAGTCCGTGGTTCAAGTCCCGGTCACTCCATGTGAGATTTGTGCCGGACAAAACGGAGGCAGACAGGTTTTTCTCCGGGTACTCCGGTTTTCCCTGTCAAAATTTCATTCCAGCAACACTCTCCACTATCATATCATCTGTCATTCATTTAATCATTGCCCCAGAGGAGTGCGTCAGGCCTCGGCAGCTGGCACAGTTCATTTCCTCGCCGCTAGATGGGGGCTTCATTCATTCCATTCCTGACCCGGTCGGAGACTGGAAGCAGGCTGTGGATTTTCATTTTCATTGGAGATAATTATTAATGTGGAATACTTGTGGAATGTGAAATACGATTCCGTTTAAGAACTGAATCTTGCCAGGATCGCTTTTGTCACAGTTTTATGTAGGTTTTGTTCCCCAAGTGTTATGTTGAAAGTTGAATTGATTGAGAGGTGTGTAGGTGCGTTGGTTAATTAACAGATGCTATGAAAGATTTGTATTGATGGAAGAAAGCTAGATTGAGGCAAATTTTGTTCATGACGACGATTAACCATCGTTCTTATTATTTATTAAACTTAATATTGGAACTTGAATAATACATGAGCTAGACTTAATTAGACGGCTTTATGTGCCACTATTTCGAAATAATAGAGGAGAAGCGTTTTGAAAAGCAGTTGTTATTTAGAGAATTGTTAATGTCATTTGATCTATGGAAGTGAAACTTATGTTCACTATTTGTAAGGACATGATCGTCATGTAACGTGTACATAATATGTATAGGAAGTTGTCAGAAATTATTGGATGTATAAATTATGAACATATGATTTTAGCTTTGCTTTAATGTTTTTTTATCCAATCAATTAGGGATTTTTCAACTTTGAATTAATAATCTTCGATGCCGAGGTAAAAAAAAGGGCACGTTTTTGTTGTTGTTCCATGCACTTGGCATTGTGCGTGGATAGTTTTGAAATGTTAAGACATTACGAGCGTAGGAGATTCTCCTTTGAGTAAGTAGTCAAGTGAGACAGTTTTTCGTTTGTTCGCCTTTTAATTTTACATCTCGATTCATGATTTACCTTAATTAATGAGAGTTGTACTATGGGAACTACACTGACCGGCAAAAAAAGTGGAACAGTAATTTAAAAAGTATAAAATTTGCCATGAAAATGATGTAATCACATTTTAAAAGCTTTTCACGCATTAGGACACACATCTGAAACATCCGTGAATAGAAATTGACATTTCTTAGGGTGGTTTATTACCACCAATTACCCCCAATCTTCGATGAGCCTAACAAGCTGTCATGGACGCTAAGGGTGGAAACACTCGTTTTAGTGACCAGTGTTCCAGTGCAGTGCAGTGCAAACATTAACACTGTTTTGTTTGGCAAAAAAAAACCAGCCCAAAAGAACATTAGTAAAAAATAGAAAATAGTTAGATTTGTGAAATGTAACGAAATTTGTGAGTTAAAGCGTGTTGTAAAACATGTTTCAGTATTTTCTGTAGCCAACCATCTAACATTTACATGAATAATGCAAATATTGGAAAACCGATATATTTTAGTGGAATGAATTAAGAAATTACATAAAAAATTGAAGTGTTCCACTTTTTTTGCCGGTCAGTATACAATTGATGCCCACCAATTTCACTTGTAATCCACTGAGATGTTAAAGTTTCTCGGCTCTATCGAAGTTGATTTTGTTTAGTATTCTTGTCGTTAACGAAGTACAACGTTAGGAGAGTTGTTTCTATCCTATTTGTAAGGCATTTTCTTTCAGCGGTTCATCTAGCCGAGGGCCGTGGTGATTCTGCGATCCTGCTCATCTTGGATTTTGACAAATAGTTTTGATAGAAGGGCACAGTGCATCATATCATTTTTCTCAGTATGTCCATTATATACATGTTCAAGGAATATTTATTTTAGCATAGGCCTACCTCCGTTTACTGGAAACCTATCTTTAACGGAAAATTTCGCGAGTCCCGTTCGTCTCTTTTGAAGGCAGGTTTTGCTGTATTAGTATTTAAGTGGGTTCTCTTACGTATTAAAAATTATAACGTACGTAACTTATGACTAACTAGTATCTCAGCCCGTCGTTTTCCAGGTTAGAAACATGTATAGAAATGGGAACCGTGTTACAGAAAATACCACATAACACTTCGTTGAAGACATATTTTGAAACCTCCCTGTGTCTACCGGTCATACAAATATTTGCTAGACTGGCTGCGTGGGGCAGGGATTGCCTGCTGAGACCAAGGTTGCAGGATCGAATTCTGGCCCAGTCAGTTGACATTTAAGGGAGTGCAATACGAGTTAATCTACTGACACGTTAAAAATCCCCTTCGGGGCAAAATTCAGGCACCCTGGCGTCTCTAAAAGCCACAGTAGTTAAAAGGGTCGTAAAACCAATATGTCTGTGGTGACTGCTAATGAAGAGAAGAGATAGGTTGGTAGGACATTTACTAAGACACCCTGGTATAGCAAAGTTAGTTATGGAAGGAAGGGTCAAGGATAAGAATTGTATGGGTAGACCATGGTTAGAATATGTTAAACAGATTGCCTCGGATGTAGGCTGTGGTAGCTATGTAGAGATGATATGATTAGCGCAGGACAAAGAAGCATGGAGCGCTGCATCATAACAGTCAAAAGACTTAAGTCTCAAACAACAACAATAACAACAAACCAATACCATTATTATTATTATTATTATTATTATTATTATTATTATTATTATTATTATTAAATATTTGCAAGAAAACTATTATATTTTTCCCTGCTCTCCCACACTCAGAAAGAACTCCGAAATCTTTTAACATCGACTTACGCGGCGTCCGTTGGTGCCATGGCGCCCATTATGTATTTTCCTGGCGCCCTTTGTAAGCACATATTTATTCTGAATCGTTTCAACAAAATACCGTATACGTTCATAAACCATTCATCCGATTGCGATGGAACTTTGGTGAGTAGTTGTGTACACTCCTGCAAAGGTTTATGATTTAGTAAATCCATATTACAATAGGTAGCGCACGAGTAGATTCAACAAATGAGTGAGGGCGTGCGATTGTTTTCAACTAAGTCCTGGAGAAATTTCAGATCTCTACGGCGTTTTTATATAGGCTAGAGCAGGACTGCCCAACCCTCAGCCCGCGGGCATAATACGGTCTGCGAGAGTATTTTGTCCGGCCCGCCGCTCCGCGTCCGCACCGTGCCGCCAAAACTTTGAAACAACTAAAGCCAATCGGACGAAGCACTGCGCGCGTATCCCTACCCAAGGTCATTGACTTACTGATGAGCGCTTAAAATCCTTATTAATGATTGGTACAACTAAGCTCGATCCTAAGTGGAGAGAAATTGTAAGTACCGGTACAAAGCTATTCCAGTCGTCGCACTAAACTAAATTATCATGAACTTTATTTCATAATTTGATTAATAATTGTGTCAAATGAACATAAATATCTACTCTTTGTCATTTATGCTGTATTAGTGTGTTGAAAGCTTGCCGCGGTGGGTGAGAGGTTAACGTGTCGGACTACCAACCCCATGCTTGCAGGTTCGCCCCTGCCGTGGTAAGTGATTTTTGAAAGGCGACAAAAATCACGACATGGATGTCATACGTTTTTTGCATGTTAAAGAACCCATTTGAATTCAGTAGGCCGTGTTCAATGGCAAAATTAATCTCGGGATTTGCCGCCAACACAAAGTTCCTCCATTCTCTACTAGAAAGCGCTGCAGTGTCAAGGGGCTTATACAATATATCTAACCTCCTTGACTTTCATAGCATTCAAATGAATGACGAAATTCGACATGCAAGCTGCCCTCTGGGTGTCAAATAACAAAGCTTGCACCCGGCCACGGAGGCCATACGTTATTATTATTATTATTATTATTTTTAGTCGTTTACCCTCCAGGTTGGTGGAACCCACGGACTCAGCGAGGGAACACACCACTACCGCCTCTACGGGCAGTGTCCTAGAGCTGGGAACATCGAATCTGAAGGGATACAACTGGTGAGGATTGGCACCTCGCCCAGGCGGCCTCACCTGCAAAGCGAACAGGGGCCTCATGAGGGAAGGTAAGGGATGGTGAGGATGGATAGGCAAGGAAGAGGGAAGGAGGCGGCCGTGGCCTTGAAGAAGGTACCATCCCGGCATTTGCCCGAAGACGAAGTGGGAGACCACGGAAAACCACTTCGAGGATGGCTGAGGGGGAATCGAACCCTCTCTACTCATTTGGGCCACCCGAGGCTGAGTAGACCCCGTTCCAGTCCTCGTACCACTTTTCAAATTTCGTGGCAGAGCCGGGAATCGAACCCAGGACCTCCGGGGCGGCAGCTAACCATGCTAACCGCTACGCTACGGAGGCGACATACGTTATTGTTATTATTATTATTATTATTAGTGTGTTGAATATGATCGTACTTCTATTTTAAAGGGATTTATTAAACTTTTTTTTTGTGTTTAATTCTGTTATCCACTATAAATAAATATAGAAAACGGTAACAATAATAAGAAAACTAAGCTCAGACAGCCACAAAACCCCACCACATTGCACCTATATTTTCTGAAAAAAAAACATACCCCCTAAACTCCCCGGAGTGTTATTGGCCCGCAAGGTCTCCCAACTATTTACAATGTGGCTCTTAGTTAAAAAAGGTTGGGCACCCCTTGGCTACAGTATCCCTCAGATCTCTAGACTCCTCATGCGGACTTGATCATGGCTTCGAATAACTTTCACTTACAAGCATTTTACCTGTCAAGAAAAGAAGCTACAGAAGAGGAGGAAGTGACAGAGGGCTCCACATATGAACCGGGAGAATTTTAATTTGAATTTATGCATCCAGTTTTTCATTGCTGTTTTCTCACGCTTTAAGTTTCTTATATGTTCCTTTCTATATAATGCTCCTTGTTATGGTAATAACAATAATAATATCGTATGGCCTCGGGTGCCGGGTGGAAGCTATGTTATTTGACACCCAAAGGGTAGCTTGCATTTCGTTGTTCCTTGAAGCACTATGAAAGTCAAGGAGGTTAGATATCTAAGCTCCTTGAATACTATAGCGCTTTCTAGTAGAGAAATAAGGAACTTTGTGTTGGCGGAAACTCCCGAGATTAATTTTGCCATTGTGAACATGGCCTACTGAATTCAAATGGGTTCTTTGACATGCCAACATCGTATGATATGGTGTCTTAATTTTTGCTGCCTTTCAAAAATCACTTACCACGGCCAGGAGCGAACCTGCGAGCTTGGGGTTAATAGACCGACACGTTGACCACACACTCACCGTGGCTTGTTATGGTACAATGATTTAACATAAAACTACGGCAGAAGGCGTGGTGACGCAGCGGTCAAGCTGTTTGCTTCTCACCAAGATGGACCGGTCAATGGATGTGATATTTTCCTGTCATTCTGATTCTACGTAAAAAGGAAAAGTAAGTCCCGTGGCTCATGATTCCAAGTAAAACATTCCTTGTTATGATCTGTTACTGCAGTTAAGGTAGACTTTCAGTCATCATGATATCATAAATGCAACCCCTTGTCGCCGTAACCACATTTGGCTCTCCTCTGCTGAGCGTTTCATATCAGCATATTCCCCCAGGGGCTCACATCTAGTGGGACGTGGGTTGGTGACCACGGGACCCCAGCTGAGTCTCACATTGCTTCCACTTACCTGTGCCGGGCTCCTCTCCGTCTTCTTTCCTGTCGACCTCTCTTGGATAAACTCTTGTTCTCTTCCAACCCCGACGGTATTGGGGTATCCGAGGCCTAGGGAGTCTTTCACTTTCCCGCCTTAATTGGCCCTATATCCTCTTTCCTGATACCATCATTCTTCGAGGGGTCAGCCTTCTTTTTCTTTTCATGATTTCTCCTGCCTTCTGCTCAAAGCCCTTAAGGAGGCAGGGTGTATGTAGCCCCACCACTTCTGGTGCACCCTGGATAGTGCTACACCCTCAAGGGCTCACGGCTGGTGAGTTTGGGAGTTGGCGACCCCGAGGGATTCCTGAGCTGGGTCTGGTTCATCCCCTTTCTCCTCTGACCTTGGGGCGGGCCCTCTCCTATTTCCCCCTTTCCTAACTGCCTTTCATGGCTCTCCTTCCTTCGAAGTCCCTCAATCCTCATTCTTCGAGGGATGAGGGCATTTCTTTTCTTCCCGTCCTTTATTTGCCTCATCCTTTATTTGTTTTCCATTTCTTCTTCTAGTATCTAAATTTGTAGTTAATATTAGTTATAGTTTTCATTCTCCTCTCATCTTTCACTAACACCCAAACCATTAGGGGCCGATAACCTAGATGTTAGGCCCCTTAAAACAACAATTATGATCTTCCTCATCAAATCAGCATATTCCTGGAAATGTTGTCCGTCCATCACAGAATCCAGATACTTCTTCATTGGTCTTTCTCTTCCCTTGTTCCTCAAAACCTTTCCTTCCAACACGATAGTTAGGAAATTGTTATAGTGTAGTGTGTGGCCGAGGAATTTTGTTTTCCTTCTTTCTATAGTGTTATTTATTTATTTTCCGTGTCCGAATCAAATTAGATTTTGCCAGTAAGTAGCAACAGTTATAGCATTAGCATTTGCAGCCAAAATATCGTCTTTTGAACGTATGTCCCCCATCAAGGGGCAGATCAGCAGGTGTTCTGGATCTTGTAACATGCTGCAGTCACAGAACTCATCATTGTTGACGAGCATGTTCCATTTCTTGAGATTGTTCTTGCAGCGTGAAACCCCCGTCCTCAGCCTGTTCAATGATTTCCAAATTCCATATGACAAGTTGTGACCAGGTGCCATTTTTTCTGATAGAGGAATAGTTGGGTCTGTGATCTCTGTCTTCTATATCTTCACACGGGCAGCTTCTTCTGAGCCATCGAGGGCTGTTACTCCCCTCAACAAGCTGTTTCTGGGCTTAAGTCTCTGTCGGGCTGGTTGTTGGCTGAAAAGTGGATGCCTTGAATCGGTTTCTTGCCGTTTCTTCTCTGATGCTGCTGCTACCATTCTTCGGACATGAGGTGGAGAAATTCCAATAAGAGGGTTGATCAACTCCCTCGTTTCATCTGCTTTCTTTAAGGACCTTTTGGTTTGATATTCTCTGTCCCGGAATGCCATGTTTTGAAAATTTTCAAGCCTACTGTGAAATCAGGAGCAGGATTGCTCTAGCTAAACAGGCTTTCAGAAACATGAAACATCTTCTGACAATCAAAAACATAAACACTAAAATTAAGAAAGATTTCATGTTTCTGAAAGCCTGTTTAGCTAGAGCAATCCTGCTCCTGATTTCACAGTAGGCTTGGAAATTTTCAAATCATGGCATTCCGGGACGTAGAAATTTTCCGTCAAAATTCGTATTTTGATTTTCGTTGTCTACGTACAACAGTTTACGTTTAAAAAAGGGAATTTATCGTGACTACTAACCTCGAGATCAAAAGCTGCGGGACTTCTTCTTACACGTGGAATGCAAACTATTGGAGGTTTTTGATTTATTTTCTAACTGATTTAAGAGTTTAATGACGTGATATAAACTGAAAAATGTTTTAAATTTTCCTTGTTTTGTAAATTATCATATATATTATTTCAGCCTTATAGATCCCCCTGCGGCGCTGACAAGCGAACAATCGTGACAAATGAGCATTCAAATGAAAGAGAATAGCAGTGACGAATTGCACTCTAACTTCTTGAATATCGATAATTTCTTTAAAACTGACCTTAAAAATGTACGAAGTGTGAGATTTGCAGATACTGTTGCTGTAGGAAAATACGCTCCATAATTGCTGTCCACTTCTCATTTTGGCCGCTGTGACGCCTGTTTCATGTCATTTTAACATTCTTAGGTCTTTCCTTTATCATTTTGCTGGATATCAGAAACAGTAAATCAAAGGAATGAGTACCCAATTCGTATAATTTCATAAATATCGAATAACCGGAGAGTGTTATGATGATCCAATTTTCAGTGATTGCCTTCATAACTTAGGAACGTTGAACTTGGAATTCTGACTGAAATGTAAATAGTTTTCTATAATTTGGTTGAAATAAAAACATAACCTTTCTCCTTAAGTCTCTCATTATAAACCTATTGAGGAAAGTGTGGTTTATGAACATGCGAGATTTCTTGCACGGGTCCGCTAGTCCAGACTACAGTAGGCATATATTTAAATCAAATCTATCACTGCATACAAATCCAAACTCTACAGTATATTACATTATACTAGTATTTATTTTTCTCCGAACATATGTTGATGGTTCAATCGTTTTGGTTTCCACCTTTATAAATTGATTTTTTATAGTTATCAGTTGATAATGATCAAGCCAGGGAGTGAATAGGGATTCACTCGGAGAAGGGACCTGGGGGATCGGCTACATCGATCCAATACGAGTCCAGGCCCCCACTGCTATAATTCTGCGGAGCGTGAACCGTTATGAACAGGCGGGTGCCCGTACCATGTTCATCGAACAAACCGTGCTCAACCTGATGGAAAGATATACATGCACGTGCTAGCGTAAAAGTATATTCTAAAAATACAGCTAGTTATGCTGTTAATCCACAAACATTGGTAAGCTACTACTAAACCAGAGAGGATTTCCCTCCAGTACTCTTTAAGGTCACTGGGAGGAAGAGCACGCTGTAATTTTCTAATTCGAATGGAGCAATTCAAAATTTAATTTCACATGTTTACTTTAGTCAGGGGTTATCGATAATTAGAAATATTAATGAGGAGTATTTCAACCATGTCTAGTAAAGTAACGTAGCAAACATTAACCTCCCGATCTTGGTAAGTCTGAACATACAAGTAGGTCAGATCACAAGGAAAACATATCTGATGGTATTTCATCCTCAGGTTAATTAAGGCCATCCTTAAACTGGGAGAAATTGTAAGCATTTGAAACTTGGTGCAGCCCATGTGGATGCCGACGAATAAAACCAACAGAACTATTTGCTCCAATGTATACTGTAGGCCCTCTCTTCTTAGAGGATATGAGAAGTCAGCGTATGGATCTACATGGGCTAATCCAAGCCTTTTGTGCTCATTGATAAGGTCACAGAATATCACCCATTATTATCATTATTATTGTTTTAAGAGGCGGAGAAGTTAGGTCATCTGCCTCTTCATTCTTTGTAGAGATGGCTGTAATGAATTTGGGGATAAAACACCATGGCATATGCATTTCTTGTGGTCAAATCAGGAGGTATGAGGTGTTTCTGCGACGGCAGGTTCTTCAGGTTAGCGCTGTTTCCTTGCAAGGAAATACGTTTAAGCTTAGAAATGAACGGAAAATGAAGATGAATTCAATAATTTCTCCAGAATATCAACGATCACGAAATCTTAACTATTCATAGCTTCATACATAAACCGTTGTTGTTGTCTCATGTGAGGGGCTTGGACATTGTAGTGATTTAGACTCACCTACTTCTATATAGATATAATTTGTCTAATAACGAGTGTTATTGTGGTGTCTGTAGTAGTGTATGTGTTTGTAATTGAGGCATGGATTGGGAAGGAGGTGGCCATGGCCTTTCATTAGGAACCATCCCGGCATTTGCCTGTTGTAGAAGTGTGAAACCACAGAAAACCACTTCCAGGATGGCTAAGGTGGGAATCAAACCCTCTTCTTCTCAGTTTTGCCTCATGAGGTTAAGTGTGCCCCGTTCCAAACCTCAGATCAGAAATAAATTTCTTAGCAGAGCCGGGAATCGAACCCTGACCTGCGGGGTGACGGCCAAGATTCACAAACCAACTAGAGTAGTTACCGTTTACTGTCGACTACTGCCAGTCTCTTACCCACATTCATTGAAGTTGGCACCAGGAAGGGAATTCGTTGGTTGGTTCCTCAGTTTAGGGGCTGTGACAACGCGCTCATGTAGCCCGGTGTACTTTGGGTGTGTGTAGAATCTGTCTGATAACTGGTGTTAATTGTGATGACTGTAATAGTGTGTGTATCTGTTTTCAATTCAAGTAAGGACTGCAGACATTTACATTTTTCAAGTAGTTCC
Source organism: Meconema thalassinum (assembly GCA_946902985.2). Classification (NCBI taxonomy): domain Eukaryota; kingdom Metazoa; phylum Arthropoda; class Insecta; order Orthoptera; family Tettigoniidae; genus Meconema; species Meconema thalassinum. Next base: position 276,131,406 of record OX336390.1, read on the forward strand.
TACTTTTGTCGTCAAACGCCAACGTCAGCGACTACTAGTTCAGAGCCTCGTTACCAGATGCCATTGCAGTCTGCTCCCGGCGACGAACGTCGGAACCTAAGAGCGTTTGTCAAATGTTTAACCTAACCTAATTTAGCTTCACACAGGTGTAATTAGTGCAAGTTTCTTTAACATGCCATAAGTCTATGACATGGAACCGCCTGCTTTACTTCCCCTCCGAAAGAAGTCATACTGAGGGATTTCTTAACGCTCTTAAAAAATCCGATGTCTTCGGTCGGGTTTGAACCCGCGATCTTGGTCTTAGAAGCTCAGCATGCTACCAACTATGCCACCGAAGCCGCCTGAGGGGAATTCAGTAAAAGCATCCTCCACATAGGAATCATCTCATATGTTACCTAATATTAGAGGAACGGTCATAATTAGGGCTCGGATTCGAGCATATTTGCATATTTTATTCTTGAATGGTACACATTGAAAGAAGCCTTTCGGTGGTATTTGCACCTCTCTGGGACCAACAGAATTGAAATGTATCGAGCATATAAATGCATAAAACCGCGGTTTTCAGATCAGAAGCATATAAATGCATATTCTTGTGGTTTTCGTCTAAATAGTTTGTTTTTCTTCGAATTCCCCACCCCCCACCCCACTGAATTCAGGCCCTGACCATCCTTAAGGTTCGAAAACAGAAATAATTATTGAAAAGCCTATCTAGTGCGAATAATAGAACTGCAGGTTTTTAACCTTTAGTGAGGTCGTTCTCGTCATTGAAACTTTTATAGACTGATTTAAGAAAATCATTCAAAACTGAAAACAGAAAAAATTCTTCTTGTACAGACCAATGCAGATCTACTTCATTGACTCGCCAAATTCTGAACATTTTGTAAATGAATTTTTAAATTGTAACGTTTATAGGAAAACTTCTCTTTAATATACTTGAAAAACTTGAATGCGAGTATATCGCAATGTATCATACATACAATTAGAAAAATAAAGCTCGTATATAAATGTATGTTATTGTTTTTTTCGTTTCACCTTCCTTTGTATAGTTTATAACGGTGTTTTTCGAGCATATTCTGCATATTTAACCGCATATAATGTTTTTTTCGGGCATATCTATCGAGCATATAATGGGCTTTTCGAGCATATCTATCGAGCATAAAACACATGGTTTTCGAGCATATCGGAAGATTTTATCGAGCATATCGATCCGAGCCCTAGTCATAATACTGGATAGAAATATATGTTTCACGAAATGAACGATGATGAGTAAGCCAAGTGTAATTACTGTGCAGAGTGCAGTAGACAGCGGGCAGCTTGAGGAGACAGCTGAGGTCAGACACATTACCTGGAACTAAACGTGCAGCTTTACTAACCACGTCACTCACTCCATCAAGTCCAAGTATTACAACGGTTTAATTTCCAACTCGCATGGATAGAGATAGACCACCGACAGTGGTGGCTAGCCTCGCTAAAGCGCAGCGTTACGTCACGGGACCAGGCTCTCTACTGACTCGGTAGATGCGTGGGTTCGAGCTCCAACATCGGCCGTCCTTGAAATGGATTTCCGTGGTTTCCCATTTTTAACTCCAGGCAAACGCTGGGACGGTACCTTCTGACAGGCCACGGCCACTTTCTTCCACATCCTTGCCCAGTTTCATTCACCATCATTCATTTCATCTCTCATTAACTCCTCTCATAAGGTTGGCATCAGGAAGGGCATATGGCCGTAAAAACCATCCGCCACAAAAACTTCCATCGCATCTCATCCCCGACCCTGTTGTAAAACGGGAATAATACAATAGAATGGATAGAGACAAACCAAGCGCTAATTGATGACGAGAAATACACATGCAAACGTGCTCTGAAGATCGACGAACTACAGTGGGTGATCGTAATTAGAGCTGATGATAACAGATGTCCAATTATTTTTTTATTTTTTTATCGTATGGTTTTTAGTGTCCGAGGACATGTTCGGATCGCCAGAGCTGCTTCCAGTGGACACCCATAGGGTGAGCTAAAGTTCCATTCATTTTCAAGTAGTTCCAACTTTCCCTACCAGATGACAATGATACCTAGTGGTGAACTTTGATAGAGCGTTACAAAGAAATCTAACCTAAAAATTTAGCTTCACAGAAGTTTAGTTAGTGGAAGGATCTTTTACATTCCATAAATCTATTACATGGGATCGCCGGCTTTACTTCACTTCCGAAGGATTTTACCGCTCTTAAATAATCCAACAACTTCGGCCGGGTTTGAACCCACATTTTGGGCACAGCAGTTCAGCATGCTACCAACTACGCCACCGAAGCCGATAATTATTCGATTAATCGAATAATTTGAAATTGATCGATAACGATTAATTGCCTAACCGTATAATAGATGAATCGGGTAACCAAAGAATCGAATAATTGATTAGTAGACACAAGATACGAAAAGAAGTTTAGATGTATGTTGAGTTACGCTTATTTTTCAGAATGATGTATAGAAATCTATAATTAACTTTTTGCCTGAATATACAAAGTGTCCTTCCTTGTTTATGTTAACAAAAACCAAATAATAGTCGGTGACTGTGGAAGGGCAAACACCAATCAAATTGGGAAGGGTTTCGAAAAATGAACGAAGGGATTGCAGCAAAGATTTTGAATTCTTGTTCACGTTTACAATTTAGGACTGGAACATTTTTGTTTACTTTGTTTTAGCATAGTTTTCACAAAGAGGGTACATTATTTAATATTTAATTTTTTTTACAATATATTTTAATTAATCATTAGTACATTATGCAACGAGCCTATAGGCCTAATGACAATAATTAAGACTCGAGTATATTGATAAAATGCGTGAAACGAGTTTTATAATTACTATACGAGTGTCTTAATTACCATTATAGGCGAGTTGCATACGACTGTTTAAGTTCGACGATAATTATGATTTTATTATATGTTTTAACATAAAAATTATAAATATCTGCCGAGCTTCTGTCAGCTGACTTAGGTGAAGAGCGCATGCACTGGATTCCCACTAAGGATGAAAGTCTTTCCAAATCTTTGATCTTCCTTTCTTGGGAGTTGTGTGGGCTCAGCATTTGCTCTCTACCCAATAACAAATTCGAAGGCTATGAAACATTGTTTATCCTGAACTAGGACCAACAGATAGCGCGTAGGTACTATGTGGGATCATTTTATTTGGTCAAATAATACACAATAGGCTGTTACAACAACTTTAAAATTTAAATGTATCGTATTATCAACTACTGTCGATCAAAGTATAATGTGCACTCGAGTTTGAAGGTTGTTTGTAAAGTAACCAATATAATAAAATCCAATAACATTCATTTTCGTCGTTCTATTTTACGTTAGTTCATGTAGGTTTGAAAGTTTTAATTTATATTTTAATATTTTTTATCGCAGCTGAAACACAAAAAGTGCACGTTTTTAAGCGTGTTTCAACCATGCGTCACATTTAAGAATTATTATCTCAAAAACCCGGCATCAGATCGAGTGGACATTTCAACACAATATACATTGGAATGTTGTATAACTGGTTTATTAATTTCAACATTTTGTGTGTCCAAGAAACAAAGTTGTTATCACTTTTGTAAGGTAACTTTTTCCCGGCTCGGGCTGGTTGGAAAATGTAGTTCTTGGTCGCGTGGTAATCCTTATACATCGAAAAGTTATGCTGTATGACTGTGAAATACGTAAATTATTTCACTTATTTTATATCAGTTTGTATTTGTAGGGGGAAAAAAGACATGGTTCACCAGCTAGAAGCTCCGGGGAAAGCTGTACAACGTTGCCGAAATGGAGCCCTCACGCATCATGGCTCGTCTCGCTCGGAAGTGATGGGCTCTATCTCAGCAACGCTGTACAGCTTTTCCCGGAGCGGCTAGCTGGTGAACCATGTGTTATTTCCCCGTACAATTACAAACCGATGTAAAATAAGTGAATTAATTTACGTATTTCACTATCATACAGCATAACCTTTTGATGTATAAGGATTACAACGCCACCAAGAACTACATTTTCCAACCACTCCGAGCCGAGAAAAAGTTACCTGTTGTTGTTGTTTGAGTCTTCAGTCTTTTGACTGGTTTGATGCAGCTCTCCATGCCTCCCTGTCCTGAGCTAATCGTTTCATCTCTACATAGCTACCACACCCTACATCCGAGGCAATCTGTTTAACATATTCTAACCTTGGTCTACCCCTACAGTTCTTGTCCTCGACCCTTCCTTCCATAACTAAGCTTGCTATTCCTGGGTGTCTTAGTATGTGTCCTACCAACCTATCTCTTCTCTTCATTAGCAGTCGCCAGAAACATCTCTCCTCTCCCACTCGTCTTAATACCTCTTTGTTTGTAACCCTATCTACCCATCTGATCTTCATCATTCTCCTGTAGCACCACATTTCAAATGCTTCAATTCTCCTCTTTTCTGCTGCACCAATAGTCCAAGTTTCACTTCCATAGAGCGCCACGCTCCAGACAAAGGCTTTCAAAAATGACTTCCTAATACCTAAATCTATATTCGATGTCAGCAGATTCCTTTTTTGTAGAAATGCTTTTCTTGCCTGAGCCAACCTACTTTTTATATCCTCTTTGCTTCGTCCATCACTGGTGATTCTGCTTCCTAAGTAACAGAAATCTCTTACTTCCTTCAGCTTTTCACCTGCCAATTTGATCTCCATAGAGGTTTCTGATTTATTTCGGCTGCATTCCAGTATTTTTGTTTTACATTTATTAATTTTCATCATGAATTCTTTCCGTAAGACGGAGTCCATACCATTCAAAAACTCATTCAAATCCTCAGGCTTGTTGGCCAAGATGACGATGTCATCAGCTAATCTCAGAGTTGAAATTATTTCTCCTTGAATCTTCACTCCCACTTTAAATTTTTCTCTAATTTCCTTCATTGCTTGTTCAATGTAAAGATTGAAAAGTATGGGTGATAAGTTGCAGCCTTGCCTTACACCTTTCTGAATACCAGCTTCTCTCTTATGTCCTTCAACTCGAATGACTGCTGTCTGGTTTCTGTATAGATTGTATATCACCCTCCTATCCCTGTACTTTATTCCAATCGATTTCAAAATGTCAAACAATTTAGTCCAATCAACGTTATCAAAAGCCTTTTCTAAGTCTACAAAAGCCATGAACGTTCTCTTATCTTTCCTTATTCTACCTTCCAAAATCAGCCTAAGACTTAGTACAGCTTCCCTTGTTCCTACATTTCTCCTGAAACCAAACTGGTCTTCACCCAACTCCGTTTCTATCTGGCTCTCAATCCTCTTGTAAATTATTCTAGACAGGATCTTTGAAGCATGAGTAATCAAGCTGATTGTACGGTAATCTTCACATCTGTCAGCTCCCACTTTCTTTGGTATAGGGATGATTACATTCTTCTTGAAATCAGGGGGTACCTCACCTGTCTCATAAATCCTACACACCAAGTGAAATAACCTGATCAGACCTTCCTCTCCTATGCAGCGTAGCAACTCAATCGGTATATCATCTATGCCTGGTGCTTTGTTCCTGCTTAAGTCTTCCAAAGCTCTATCAAATTCTGATCTCAATATTAAATCTCCTTTCGCATCCTCATCAATTTCCTCCTCCCTTTCCATTACATGATTCTCAATCTCCTTTCCCTTATACAAACTCTCTATGTAAGCTTTCCATCTCTCAACCTTTTCTTCCCTATCTGTTAGAGGCTTTCCATTTGTGTCCTTAATATTACAGCACTTAGTCTTCTTTTCCCCAAAAGTATTCTTAATCCTTCGATAAGCTGTGTCTACTTTTCCTAATTTCAGACAATTTTCTATACCAGCACATTTCTCTTTCAACCATTCTTCTTTCGCTTCCTTGCACTTCTTGTTAACCTCATTTCTCAAACGTCTGTATTCTGCTTTCCCCTTTTCATCTCTTACATTCTTGTGCTTCCGCCTTTCATCCATCAATTCGAGTATATCCTGAGTGATCCACGGTTTTCTACCTATTCTCTCTTTCCTACCAATGTTTTCTTCTGCGGATTTTGTTATTTCATTCCTCAAAAGTGCCCATTCATCTGCAATTGAAGTTTGTTTAGGGTTTTTCATTAGTCCTTCCTTTATACTCTTCTTGAATCTTTCGTTTACATCCTTCTCTTTCAGTCTGTCTATTGCCCACCTTTTTGGCTTTTGACTTTTCTTCAGTTTCTTCAACTTTAATCTGCATTTCATTACAACCAGATTGTGGTCAGAGTTTATGTCAGCACCAGGATATGTTTTACAATCCAAAATCTGGTTTCGAAACCTCTGCTTGACCATAATGAAGTCGATTTGGTAACGCCCTGTATCTCCTGGTCTCATCCATGTGTATATTCTACCTTACAACAATGATAACAACTTTGTTTCTTGGACACTCACAATTGTGAAATTAATAAACCAGTTATACAACATTCCAATGTATATTGTGATAAAATTTGAATTCGATGTGATGACAGGTTAATGAGATAATAAATCTTAAATATGACGCATGGTCGAAACACGCTTAAAAACGTGCACCTTTTGTGTTCCAACTGCAATAAAAAATATTAAAATATAAATTAAAAAACCAAAGCCTACATGAACTAACGGAAAATAGAACGAAGAAAATGATGATGGTATTGGATTTTATTTAGGTCTATTGGTCACTTCACAAACAACCTTCAAACTCGAGTGCACATAATACTTTGGTCGACAGTAGTTATTCCTCAAATTCGATTCGTATACAATGTCAAAGAAGGCAAATCAATAGAGTCCCAAATAGAACAATCATGACATCTGGCGGAAATGTTTCACATAAGAAATGTCTTTACCGAATAGAGTTGGGGTATTGACTTCCGTGGATCTAATTTCATACGCCTGCTTCCTCCATGACGTTCTGGAGTGCTTATGTCAACAACAGCATTCACTACAACTAAGGCGCCCATACTGCTCCGCAGCATTATTTTTCAGTATTGGAATTCAAAAATTACGACATTATGTAATAGTTTAAACCCTTTATTTCACAATACTTCCTTCCAGACAATGTTCGCTGTGCTTCGGCCCTTAGGTTTAATTTCTACTTCAACATCTTTAAATGATTTTCCTCGGGATAAGGCAACATAGATCATTCCATGGCCCAAAACAGGATCAGGCTAGTAGATTCCAACTCGATGAAGCGTTTGACCCTGCGCTTTTCGATTATAATACAAAACGCTAGTGTAATAGGAAATTTCCGTCATTAGAAAAAATATATTTTTGCTACAATGAGAAAAAATGTTGAAAAATTGAGATGTTATATCGAATGTTCACTCATAACTTTCCTCAGAGTCATCCGATGTGAATAGTTAAGAGCTCAAACGACAGCGCTTGATTCACTGAATGTTATTAGATGAAAACGACCTTCGTACCTCAATTAGAACCAGAGATATGATTTCTTCAAAGTTGGAAAAAGTTGAAAAAATCAAATAATTTGAGAAAGGCGGAAGTTAAGTGATTTGTAATACTTGATAACAAATATGTGCATGAATACCTTTCATTTAAAAAATGAAGAAAATCGACCGGATAGAATGGCCGTACGGACTCGGATAAGTTTTCATAACTATTTTTAATATATAGGCTAAGGCGCCCATGCTGCTCCGCAGCATTATCTTTCAGTATTGGAATTAAAAAATTACGACATTATGTAATAGTTTATGACCTTTATTACACAATACTTTCTTCCAGACAATGTTCGCTGTGCGTCGACCCTTAGGTTTAATTTCTCCTTTTACATCTTTAAATGATTTTCCTCCGGATAAGGCAACATACAACATTCCATGGCCTAAAACTGGATCAGGCAAGTAGATTCCACCTCGGTAAAGCGTTTGAGCCTTTGTCTATAGCGTGGCACTCTATTGAAGTGAATCTTGGACTGTTGGCACAGCGGAAAAGGGGAGAATTGAAGTATTTGAAATGCGAAGTTACAGGAAAATGATGAAGATCAGATGGATAGAGTAACATATGAAGAGGTATTATGATGGTTGAGAGAAGAAAGATGTTCCTGGCGACTGCTAATGAAGAGAAGAGATAGGTTGGTAGGACACATACTAAGACACCCAGAGATAGCTAACTTAGTTATGGAAGGTAGGGTCGATGACAAACACTGTAGGGTAAGACCAAGGTTAGAATATATTAAACAGATTGCCTTGGATGTAGGGTGTGGTAGCTCAGGAAAGGGGGTCATGGAAGTCTGAATGAGACCTGTCAAAAGACTGAAGACTTAAACAACAACAGTTATTATTGATTTTATCATCATAATGCTACACATTCATGCTTAATTCGATCAATTTGGTTTCGTACGTGACAATCTCAGCGGAAACTTTCCTAGTCATTAGTTCCTGAACGTTCTCAATTAAGTTGAGCTGCGGAGACTTAACAGGTCAGTCCAGAACTTTCACTTTGTTGTCTAGAAAGAACTATCCTTGTGACAAGATTCTGAGTCGTACATGAACACAAAGATGCTGTCTGGACACAGCCGATTCTCGAGAACTTTGCAGAACATGAGATGGTTCAAGGTTTCTCCAATAATACTGTATACAGGCGGTCAGTGCCAGTTGCATTGATGAAAGACCACACCATGACACATGCTTTTGTCCAATCACATCATTCACACAGAAACTCAAGGAAACAAATCCACTATAAATCACGAGTCATTCCAACAGTAAAGTTATCAAGGAATTGTGACATAATTGGTGTAATTTCCATTACTGAGATTCTTAAAGTAGGACTGATGTGTATGGCACTTAATAATATCCAGCAATAAATACCAACAATGGGTACATCATCATCATCATCTTGAGCAGTTTCCAACCGCTGGTCGGGTCAGCTTGGAACATAAGCCTCTCCATCGTTTCCTGTCCATCCACCATCTCTCGTCATTTACTGTGTCCCAGCACACTCCTCTTTCCTCCACACTCTTCTTAACTCCTTTTGTCCATCTGTCCCTTGGTCTTCCCCTTGGCCTCCTTCCAGTCATTTCCATTCCAAACATCTTCTTCGGTATCCTCTCCTCTTCCATCCTCCTCACATGTCCATACCATTGTAGCCTAGATCGCTCTATTCTATTTTGCAATGGTTCCTCTCTTACCATCTCCCTAACTCTCTCATTCCTTACTCTGTCCATTCTTGTCACTCCTACCCTACTCCTCTGGAACTTCATCTCCACTGCTCGTATTTTATTCTTGTCCCTTTCCTTCATCACCCATGTTTCTGAACCATATGTCAAAATTGGCACAAAGTAGGTCTTGTAGATGATTCCTTTACATTTTTGTGGTCCATCTTTATTCCATATCATCCCCCTAACACTCTTGAAAAATCCATCTGCGCACCTTCCTCGCTCATTTATTTCCATCCTATTGCCTCCCTTTTCTTCAATTATGCTTCCCAAGTACTTGAAGCATTCTACTTTCTGCAACTGCTGTCCTCCAAGTGTTATGCCCATATCCAGTCTGTTCTTCTTCCTCGTTGTGATGACCACTTCACTCTTTTGTGCTGAGAACTTCATCCCATATGATAACACTACCTTCTCCCACTCATCTAATTGCTCTTGTACTTCTTCCTCATCCTCTCCCCATACCAGAAGGTCATCAGCAAACAACATTGCCTTCATTTTCCTTTCCCCAATGCTATTTACCACTTTTCGTATGATTTCATCCATCACCACTATAAATAACAGGGGTGAGAGGGCACTTCCCTGTTTCAGACCACTCTCCAGTTGAAACCATTCCGTTCTCTCTCTTCCCACCTTTACACAGCTTTTGCTTCCCTCGTATATTGCTTTCACTCTTGCCACTGTCTCCTTGTTCACTGCTTTTGCTCTCATTGCTTCCCATACCTTGTTTCTATTAATACTATCATATGCTTTCTCAATATCCAAGAAGGTCATCACCAGATCTTTCCCATATTCATAATGGTGTTCTTGTAGCTGTCTTACTGCAAAGATGAGGTCAACTGTTGACCTTCCTGGCCTGAATCCATACTGTTCTTCCCTCAGCCCATCTTCAACTTCTGTCCGAATTCTTCTCTCCAGTACCTTCTCAAATATTTTGGCGCAGTGGCACATGAGTGTAATTCCCCTGTAGTTCTTGCATTCCTTCCTACTTCCCTTTTTAAATATGGGTATTATTATCCCTCTTTTCCAGTCCTCTGGTATTTTCTTCTCCCTCCATATCACTTTCATTACTCGAAAGAGCCACTGTGTTCCTATCACCCCTGCTGCTCTCACCATCTCCACACTCACTTCGTCTATTCCCGGTGCCTTTCCCCCTTTCATCTTCTTTAATGCTTCCTCCACTTCTTTCCATGTCAATTCCTTCTCTGAAATGTCTTGGTCACTGTCTGTTTCTTCCTCCACAATGTCCACTACGCTGGTTTTAGTTGGATTTAGGAGTTCCTTGAAGTATTCTCTCCAGATAACCTTTACTTCTTCCATATTTTCGACCTCCTTTCCATTCCTGTCCACCATTCTGACATTTTCCCCTGTATCTCTTCTCTTTGCCTTTATCATTCCATACAACACTTTCTTACTGCCATCACAGTCCTCCTCCATCATTTCTGTCCATTTCTCCAGCCATTTCTTTTTCTCTTCCTTCACTACTTCTCCTGCTTCTTTCTTCCGCTCTTGGTATTCTTCTCTTGTTCTGTCTGTCCTCTGTTGGAACCATTTCCTGAATGCTTCATTTTTCTTTTTCACTGCTTCCTTAGTTCTGGGGTTCCACCATGGTGTTTCCTTCCACCTTTTCTTTCCACTAGTTCTGCCACACACGACTTCCGCTGCTTCTACCAACACGTCCTTGAACCTATTCCATTCTTCTTCACCTGTTTTCGGATCATCCTTCGGTAATTTGTTCCTCACTAATATCTGGAACTTCTCCTTATTTCCATCCTCCTTCAGCTTCCATGTCCTTATTCTTCTTTCTTGGTTCTCAGTTCTCCTCTTTTCCTTCAGTCCTCTCACCTTGGCGACCAGCAGACGGTGGTCACTGTCCAGGGCTTCTGAAGGTATTACCCTTATATCAGTGATACTCTTCTTTGTCTCCTTCCCGCATAGAATATAGTCCACCACTGATTTCCTAGTCAAATCCCTGCTGTACCAAGTAATTTTATGTCTCTCTCTCTTCTTGTACCATGTGTTTCCAACCATTAGCCCATTTATCTTGCACAGTTCCAACAATCTCACTCCTTCCTTATTCCTGTTTCCCCATCCTTCACCACCAATCACTTCCTCAAAACCTCTTCTATCAGTTCCGACATGGGCATTTAGGTCTCCCATGACTATCAGGTCTCTCCCCACTAACTGCTTCTGCAACTCCTCTTCAAACTCGTCCTTCTCCCCTTCTGTGCATCCCACCTGTGGTGCATAGACTTGCAGAATGTCCAGATTTCTACCTTTCACAGTGATTCTGGCTCTAATTATTCTATCACTTACCCTCTTTACTTCCTCCCTCAGCCCTTCTCTCACCACCATTCCCACTCCATTTCTCTTCCCCTCCTCATTTCCTATCCAGTATAGCTGCAAGCCATTTCTCAGTTCTTTTCTTCCTTCCCCTCTCCATCTGGTCTCTGCCAGTCCGAGTACATCCAGTTTTCTCCTCTCCATCATATCCACAACCTCCTCCACTCTTCCCGTCAATGTCGTTATATTCAAAGTTCCGATTCGTAGTCCATTTCCATAGCCAGGTCTGCTTCCTTTAGATCTGTTCTTTCCGAGGCCCGTTCCCGTTTTAAAAGCAGTTTCATATCCACTACTGGCTTGCTAGGCCTAACGTAGCTTCACCATAACCCTGGCAAGGGGCCTGTTTTTGGTCCGCGAGAGGTATTTTATTTCCCTCAAACCCTCCGGACAAGTCCGGCGAGCCCCCCTATCCGCCACCTGGGACGCGCCCGATAGAGGAACAGGCAAACCCCCACGGGCAATGGGTACATACACAATATTAATGATTGAAAGAAAATTGCCCAGTTGTTATCTAGTCAACTAAAGTCGAACATCAAATGTGTATGCTTCAATTATTAATATTTATTAATGGTCAATTAAGAGCCTCCGTGGCTTAGGCGGCAGCACGCCGGACTCTCACCGCTGGGTCCGTGGTTCAAATCCCGGTCACTCCATGTGAGATCTGTGCTGGACAAAACGGAGGCAGACAGGATTTTCTTCGGGTACTCCGGTTTTCCCTGTCAAAATTTCATTCCAGCAACACTCTCCACTATCATTTCATTACATCTGTCATTCATTTAATCATTGCCCCAGAGGAGTGCGTCAGGCCTCGGCAGCCGGCACAGTCCATATCCTCGCCGCTAGATGGGGGCTTCATTCATTCCATTCCCGACCCGGTCGGAGACTGGAAGCAGGCTGTGGATTTTCATTTTCATTAATGGTCAATTAATGAACTACAGAATGCATAAAATTATGCTTCTAGCGAAGTAACAATGGATTACTCTACCAAATAAACCACATCATAATGTAAAGCAGAGTCGGCCAGAAAATATGCTCACGTCCCTTGCATGTGTACAGCAGGCCTTTTCACACTCACTCACTTAATGCAGCTGCCTCGGAGGAGAAATTAACCAGTCAAAAACGATCAGCTTAGTCAAGATCATGTGACAAGCCATCCTCACCGTGTCATTTTGCAGACGACAAACAGTACGTTCACGTTAAAGTTTGCACAGCGTGACCATGTGTGATGATGTTAAGAGAGTACGTCATCACTAACCGAGGCGGAGTCTAGACAGCTTCGCTAAGTAGGCTCAGAAGTGAGTATGCTTAAGCCTGATATTCACAGTATACTTGGTATTATTGTTTTATTTATTTCCATTTGAATTGGTACTTAAACGGCTATATTTACCAATTGCTTCAATGTAGGGGAATGGAATGGAATTGATTGTTTATTTTTGTAAATTTGATATTGTTTCCTTATTTTTTATAATTTAAATTTGCTTTTATATGTATTAACACTAGCTATAGTAGACTATATAAGATGATTCTTCAAATTATATTGTGGAATCCATTATGTAAATGTAAACAAATAAGAAAATGAATAAATAGATGAGTACATTAATAAATAGATAAGTAAATAAACAGATAAATAAATAAAAATAATATATTTTTTAATCCTTAATAAAGTTTGCATCAGTAAGGCTTTCCAGCCGCAAAGCACATCTGTAACATAGAAACATATGTTATTTTAATGTCTATCCCGAAGAGACGGGAATAATTAAGGGAAGTTGTACAATGTACGTGCACATTAAAATTATTAATCGCTCACCACGACCGCGATTGGAAGCTGCAGCAAGTCTGGAGAGTGGAGGTTTGAATCTAGATGCTAAAAGTGGCTACCCTGAGCGTAGTTTATCCCTAGATTTTTCTCCAACTGCCCCCGTGCAAATGCTGGGATAGTACCTTATTTTAATCCCTGGGCGACTACCCCACTCCTTACCCTAATAATTAAAGTTCCTCACACTACTACAATCAGTACAGAAACACAGGTTATGAGACAAATTAAACACACACCCATGTACAAGGGCTGATGACCTATATGTCCCCAGATTGTAAAGCGAACAGACAACAACACAATAATAATTAAAAATATCTTCATAAACACCAGAGTAATGGCGATTTGCGTCCCTTATGTGATACACTCGGTAGGCTACGAGTACATAAAATGGTTGCAGACACTCTGGCACTACAGCAAATCCAATCTCCTATATTGGTCCATAGTCCTTTGAAGCGAGGATCATCACATGCGTCTTCCATCTGGTGACGTCAAGGGAGGTCACCCAACTCTATTACCCTTCACCTCACTTGACGGGAAATAGCCAATTTCCTTAAATCAAATCTCTAAGAACAGCAGGTGCTTGAACGCTGATATGATTGAATAACGGCCGAGCATCGCGTCACATCTGCGCCTGACGACTCGCATTCTATTTGTGATGACTTCATGTGCACTCTCCCGAATGTTTCCGTGGAGAGGGTTTGATAAGTGATATTACTACTTTTCAGTCGGTCAACACAATTCTTTACTATGAATTTAGGATGCTGAATGCATAACATTTCATGTTTAACCAATTAATTTCTCACGCGAAAAATTAGTAACGATTTTTACCCTATTTTCATGTATGAAAAACAATAGGCTTATGAGATCACCTTTTGTTCGTGTGTGTGTGTGTCCTCCTAATAAAATCTAAATGATTCAAGCGGTTTAAATGAAATTAGGTAAGTACATACTACTTACTACCTTTTCAGACCTCGACCGTGCCATTTAAATTTTAATACGTTTTAGTTAGTTAATTAGTTATTAATGTTTTAAGGGGCGGAACTACGAGGTCCAACATGGTGGCCAAGCGAAGTTGAAACATTTAAATGGATTTTTCACGCGATTTAACCTTCCGTGCGCAGTGAAACGTGGTATGTTTATACACATTTCAATACACTGATATCTTATTTAGTTCAATTGTTTCATAACCTTAAGATGGCGGCTGTGCGCAATTATAAAATTAAGTTTTATTTCTTGTGTCCTAATCATGCGATCAAAGTGAAAGTTTGAATAATGAACCTACACAATAATCCTTACCTAATGACACCTACCTCTATGGCCTACATATATAACAGTTCAACATGGCGACCATCTGAAATATTTATGCGGTTCTCAATATCTACGAATCTACTACAGCAATCAACCTGATATTTTGTATGTTGATAGAAACTATTAACATAAGTCCCCCTATGGGAGTTATGATAACCTTATGAGGACAATACGAACATGGTGGCAAAGCGAAATTTAAACATTTAAATGGAATTTACACGCGATTTAATCATCCGAGTGCAGTACGGTGAATGTTCATACAAGCGTTATTCTACTGGCTTCTAATTGTATTCACTTATTTTCTTAACCCTAAGATGGCGGCTTTGTAAAATGAAGTTTTTATTCCTTGTGTCCTAATCAGGTGATCGAAGTGAACGTTTGAATAGTGAACCTGCGCAATAATGTTCATCTAAGGGTACATACCTCTATGGCCTACATATACCGTATAACAGTCCAACGTGGCGACCATTCGAAATATATATGCGGTTCCCAATATCTACGAATCTACTACAGGTGTCAAACAGAAACTTTGTATGTTGATAGAAGCTATTAGCATAAGTTCACCTATGGAACTTTCAATAACTTGGTGAGCACGAAACCAACATGGCGGCGACACGAAATGTAAATATTTAAATGGATTTTTCTTGCGACTTTTCATCCGAGCCCTGTGAAACTTGGCACGGTATATCTTCGTACAAAATTTTATGAGAGCTTAAAAATGGTGGTTGTGCAGTTTTTTAAAATCTCGTTTTTAGTTCTCTAGTCTTAAACAAGCAATATGAATGTAGGTTTTAGGGGCAGATGACCTCGTAGTTCCGCCCCTTAAAACAACAATAACTAACTAACTAATGTAGGTTGGTTTAATGAACTATCTCCGGCTCCGTAGTGTTGGGGTAGCACGCCTTCCTCTCACCCGGAGGCCCCGGGTTCGATTCCCGGCTCCGTCAGGGATTTTATAAACTGACGTGAGGGTTGGAACGGGGTACACTCGGCTTCGGGAGGAAAATTGAGTAGCTCTCTGACAGTGAGGCAGCGCCCCGATCACGAAAACCAAGATTAACGGCTGAGGGGACCCGATGCGCTGATCACGCGTCACCCCAATATCTGTTGGGCAGCGGTCGCATGGTAGGGCTAGACTCTTCACGGGCTGTAGTGCCAGGGGTTATTTTAATGAACTACCATTAGAATATTCATCTGCTGGCATATATATGAAACAATCCAATACAATATATTCCACCTGTTCAAAATATCGCCGAAACTATTAAAGCAATCAAACTGGATTTTTGTATGGCGATAGAGGAGTATTTACTAACTACATGTGCCTTTACAAATCCTGTGAAACACAAAAACAACATGGGGGCCAAGTAATTTTCAAATATATATATATATATATATATATTTGTGATTTAATCACCCCAGAGCATTGATGCTAAGAACAATGAATCTTTATTTAAAGCCTAGAATAGAAACATATCATGTTCAATTGTTTTCAGAAATTCTAAATGGCATCAGTTTGAAATGTTAAAACCTTATTCTTATAAACTTCACGTACACTATTTAAGCGATTAAAGAGAGGATTCGTATGTTAGGATATTATAATAATCATTATCTAATGTTGCTTAATTTTCGTAAATCATAGAAGGCGTGCATTTGACATTTCTTAAATTAAACTCCCGTAATGCGTTACAGAAAAATGCCATCTCGCGGGAGGAATCTTATTCACTGACACTTCTCAATGCAATGGTGTTGGTGGAGATATACAGAAGGTCGTTTATCAAAAGCTATTTAGTATATCACATGTCAAATCCTTTTAATAGTCGCGGGGGGGGGTGTTGAATGGAAAAGACCAGTAGGATATATTAAAATAGGCTATTTAGTTCTTCACGGAACTACTTGTATATTACCTCATCACGCGTTTTCCATCTCGAATCTTACACTGGCGGAAAAATAAGGAATGTAGAGTTAGGAAATTTCGGCAATATATTTGGCGAGGTAACATATTTAATTGATTAAACGTACAAGACAACAGGTTAATGTCCGCGCGAGAAACACCATCGCAAATGAGCCATGCTGATCCATTAATAACACTGGTATCATCGCCAGACTGTTGAATGCAGACATGCAAACGTGCATGCATTGTGTCGTACAGGTGCCGGATGTCAGCTTGTGGGGAGGAGTTCCATGCCTGTTGCACTTGGTCGGTCAATACAGGGATGGTTAATGCCGGTTGTAGATGACACTGGAGTTGTCGTCCAATTATGTCCCATACGTGCTCGATTGAGGAGAGAGATCGGGGGATCGAGCAGGCCAAGTCAGCATGTCGACTCTCTGTAAAGCACGTTGGGTTACAACAGCGGCATGGGGGCGTGCGTTATCCTGTTGGCTAACACCTCCGGGAATGCTGTCGATAGCGTACATATCTGCAGTTAGGTTGCGAGGGATAACCCCGACGGTCTGCTGTCATGGGAAATTGCTCCCCAGACCAGAACACCTGGTGTATGTCCAGTGTATCGACACCGCAGACAGGTGGAAAGCAAGTGCTTACCTGGCCCATTTCTAACCAACACGCCGCCATCATTGGCACCAAGACAGAATCAGCTTTCATAGGAAAACACAACGGACCTCCACTTTATCCTCCGATGAGCTCTCGCTTGACACACTGAAGTCGCAGACGGTGGTGGTTTGGGGTAAGTAGAATGCACGCCGCAAGGTTTCTTGCTCGTAGCTGTCTTTCAAGTAACCGATTTTGAACAGTTCATTGCGTCAGTGTGGTGCCAACTGCCACTCCAATTGCTGCAGACGCCGTCCGATGCACGAAAGCCATGCGCCGAATACGGCGGACCTCCCTCTCGGTGAAGCCACGGGGACGTCCGGAGCCCGGAGCTCGAGCATGCACAGTAGAGACATTCCTGCCAAGTCGTTCTGCAACAGCGTGGAAGGAAAATCCACCTTCACGTAGCCCTATTACACGGCCTAATTGAAACTCAGTGAGTTGATTATACTGGCCTCTTTGTCGTCGTAAAGGCATTCTTGACCCACTCACAGTCACTCCGTCCAATCTCACAGGTAACTAACGCTCTCGCACAGTACAGACCGTATTTAAAGAAAACCTGATGTGCAACGTCATGGGGCCACTAGTAGCGCCACGCTAATGCGATTTGCGGGAAATTTGAATCAACGTCATCTTTCAGATGTATAAACACGCCTACCAACCATTCGTTAATCTAGCACAACTCCTTCTTGGTGTTGGGATATTTTTTTTGCCAGTGTATATGGCCGCCTCCTGTGGTCTCGGGGCATGTATTGAAGCTTCGGATGCAGAGGTTTCAGGTTCTATTCCCGGCTAGGCCAGGAAACTTAATTATGGTCTGAAGTATTGGAATAGGGTAGCCTGTACTCAGATTCCTGAGGCAAAATTAATAAGTGGTGGGTACAATTCTAAACTCAGCCTTCCTTGAAGAGGTTTCCTGTGGTTTGTCCTCTACTTACTTCTACTCCTGTTGAACGCTGGGATGTTTCCTAAGTTAAGGAAATGGCCGTCTCCTTCCAAATTATAGCCTCAATGAAAAATACACAGACTACTACAGTCATCACTATGGCCTAACACTCTGACTACACAGTTAAATAAGTTATATTTTTACAGGTCATAAATGACATACTACTGTGGATAAAAGAAAGAATATTTAAACAACTAAACTGAAAGGTATTGAAAACTTTTACCCACACCCCTAGTTGAATGCCAACCTCATAACGAGAAATCGCGAGGTGACGAATTAAATTAAATATCATAACATAGAACTCTCACGTAGAACAAATAATAATAATAATAATAATATCGTATGGCCTCGGGTGCCTGGTGCAAGCTTTGTTAATTGACACCCAGAGAGTAGCTTGCATGTCGAATTTCGTCGTTCCTTTGAACGCTATGAAAGTCAAGGAGGTTAGATATCTAAACTCCTTGACACTACAGCGCTTTCAAGTAGAGAATGGAGGAACTTTGTGTTGGCGGAAAATCCCGAGATTAATTTTGCCATTGAACACGGCCTACTGAATTCAAATGGGTTCTTTAACATGCCAACAACGTATGACATGAGTGTCGTGATTTTTGTCGCCATCAAAAATCACTTACCATGGCCAGGAGCGAACCTGCAATCTTGGGGTTGGTAGTCCGACACTATAACCACTCACCCACCGTGGCAAGCACATAGAACAAATGATTAATAAGAAGGAAGTAGGAACTTTGAAGTTTTCCGTGACCGTTAATCTAGCGATCATGAGCCACGGGACCTCCGTTTTATGTGTAATCAGAACCACAGGACATGCCATTTCACTTTGAAAACCTCACATGCATTGACCGGGAGTCGAGCCTGGTCCGCCATGATGAGTGGCCAACCACTGCGCCACCACGCCCTCTACTCAATAATTAAGAGCATGGGGCTACATGACCACGATGTCGTAAATCCCTTAAATGAATCAACATCAACAATATTCCCTAGCAGGCCTGTCATTGAAGCAATGAATAAAAAGTCTTAATATACCACAAAAGTTTGGACCAGTAGAGTGATGGTGCGTTTGAAGTTACGGGATGCTGAAATCAGGTCACGAAAACTTGTAGGCTAGAGGAAATAACTCACACTTTATCCAAAAGATGACTTGAGGGAGAAGCCTGTTTCTTCGGGCCGCAATCACAATATAATGAGATTGTACCGCATCCATCTCGAGATTGCGTTACCAGGCCGAGACGGTAATGCTGTTACTTACCATCGTCGCTTCGTCGGCGCACATCCTCTGTTCTAGCGACATTTCCTCTGGCACAAGGAGTCATTTAAAATAGGGCATCCCTAACCCTGGCCTACGTGTAATTATAACGATGGTGCTTAGACTACTTATTCTGCTTCATGATATCAAGATCGCGGGTTCGAATCCATCTACAGAAGTCGAATTTATGGAAGGTGGTAATATTCATGGCACTCAGAGTCGTACGAGGATTTCTCTTATCAAATTTTTGAATATATGACAAGAAAACGTTGAAACCATTACAGTATTTAGTGATCATCAATGCTATATGCAGATGATGGAGACCAAATGAAGGCTATGCAGGAAGCTATTTCTACTTATTACACAGCATCCGGTGAGATGAAAGATCTGAAGGCAATACATCGTTAACATTGATTCAACTTGCCCTATTTAATAAGGACTTAAATTTTATGCTGTGATCACCTTTAAACTCGAGCAGTTCCTTGTGAAGAGCACTTAGAAGTGATTAAGAAGCGTCGCAACTAAAACAACTGTGCTGCGCTCTTCAGCCTATTCCCTTCTTTCTAACACTCAGCTAAAGGACATTGCATTATTCACGACAGAGCGATCAAACTCTAATCACACGGAACAAATTGAGGGGTAAATTGATGCTGTCTCCTTCAAGTTAGTTGAGAATTTTTTGAAGTTAAGTATGAAGAGTAGATGAAGAACTTGAAGATTTGAAGGCAATTTTCAGTGCTGTCTTAACCGGGTGAGTTAGCCGTGGTTGTTACGGCGTGGCTGCAGGCAGTCGCTCACATTCGGGAGGCTAGGAGGTTCGAATCCCCCCGCCGGCAACCTTGAAGATGGTTTTCTGTGGTTTCCCATCTTCTTTCCAGGCAAATGCCGGGGTTGGTCCATAACTATAGGCTACAGCCGCTACCTTCCAATTCCTAGTCCTTACAATCACACTTTACTCCCCAGGAGACGGTACTTGTAGCTCACCCCATGGGTGTCCACAGAGAAGCAGCTACTAACTCTGGCGAGCCGAACATGTCCTCGGACACTCCTGGCACTAAAAGCCATACGTAAAAAAAAAAATAAAATTGTGCTGTCTTATTAACAATCATTTGATATCTTTCAGTCCGTCGACAATTATATTAGGCGGGAAATATGAGATTCTAGCCAGGAAATCTAATGTGATTCATTATTTGTACAGTTATCAATCAATCAATCAATCATTGAACTTAACTAAGTCACGCAAAGCACACAAACTAAGATTATTATAGTATAAGTGATACGTGTAAATTCTTTTAGGACTTGTGTAGGTATATTATATACATACATACAGGTTTCGCAAAATTACGTCGACAAACTGAATTCAGAGGTTCCGGCCCTTAACTGAAGCAACTTGAGACAGGACACTTATGGCCGGAAACGAACCGTTAAAAATCTGTGCGACGGTAAACCTTTAACGAAGCATATTGGCAACACTGCGTCGAGAAAGTGCGACTTTTTCTAATGTTTCCGTTCCATACCAGCCGCGGAGGAATGCCCTCATTTCCCATCTGGCGAACGAGCTCAGTGGTATCGTGCTTGGCAAAAATTGGAAAAATTATGATAAGAAAATACTTGCACTGGCTCTGATTCGAACCGCTACCAAATGACTCGTTTGAAGGAACACACCGTGCCGCTCACGATACCACTTTTTTTTATTAGCTCTTTACAGAATTACAGAATTTTCAGATATGATAAATACCATACTATTACATCACAAGAAAATCCAGATAATGTCCATATTTATCGTACAATTGTCCACTTTCACTAAGCTTCCAACGCTCTTTCTGCAGGTGATACCTGAGGTCCAGGAACGAGAAATGTTGATCATTGTCCATCACGAAGTGTACATATTGGCCCATTATCCACACAATGGCAGTCTGTTTAATTTGGGGGAAGGCGGTCACCGACAAACGAATCAACTTCCTGTCATCAAGGTCATCCGTGGGCACATTTAATAGTTGACATAATTTTCCCTTACCCCACAGCCACGTGGAGGCAACTCGCGTGCATGATGTGAAACGGTGTATCGCCGTATCAGTTTGACCACATATAGTACACCATGGGTAAGCTTCAAGACGGATGGTATATCGCCGTAGAGCGGTTGGGATGAGATCGTTGAGGAAGATAAAAACCTGGGAGTGTACAGCAGAAGAAATGGTCATAGCCCCAAAATTTTTCCAAACAGTGGGCCAATGGACGTAGAGGGTGGTGGCCTCGATTCGCGATTTGGAGTGTACCACTTGCCGCAACATGTTATAAATACTTTTCGTCGTTGGAACAGTCCCTGAAGGCATTTGGCGAACAGTTTCCAGAAGGTGCTGTTGATGGTCCCTAAATATCTTCGGCAAAGCTCTATCACAACCACGGGCTGTGTTTCGAATATCTTTGTATAGCGCTTTCTTAAAAGTGTCATGTTGGGAAAGAATGGTGATATCGTTCTTGCAGAGGAGTGCACGGCATTTCATGCCATGAGCTGTTAGCCCTAGCCCGCCTTGCCGGGATGGGAGATACAACTGTTCCCGTTGTACTCGGAACAAAAAACCTTGCCATATAAACCAACCTGTATATTTTTCCAATTGGCTCTCAAACATTTTGGGAAGTGGGAAAAGTTGTGCGACATACCATATTTTAGAGAGCGCAAACACGTTGAGGACCATGACCCGTTGCACTATATTGAGGTTTCTTTGACCAAATTGGATCAGCACTCCCCTAACTTTGGCAATGACCTTAGTCCAGTTTGCTTGCACTGTGTCCAGAAGCGATTGCTTCCAGGTAATGCCAAGAATTTTCACCTCATTTACTATCCGGAACCAGGGCTGTTGGGTAATCACTGAGTTAGTATTGAGCGGAAGCAAAGCAGTTTTCTGGGGGTTCGATTGTGCTCCAGAGGCGATATGGTAGAGCTGAAGGACGCTATCGATGTGGGAGATGTCTTCATTATTGCGGATCAATATTGATACGTCATCAGCATAGGCGCACATGCCAAAAACATGTGTGGACAGTTTGTAACCCTGTAGCTTCACCTGGGTAGTCCGAATGAATGGTTCAAGGCCAATGACAAAAAGTAGCATGGAAAGGGGACATCCTTGCCTAACTGATCGTTGTATTGGAATCAGAGCGGAAAGAAAACCGTTGACGAGCACTCGAGACGTAGCATTACAATTTATCATACGAATGTAGTCAATAAGGATTGCAGGAAATTCAAAGTGTTGCAAGACCATGTACAAGTATTCATGACTGATGCGGTCGAAAGCTTTATCAAGATCTAAGGTGAGAAAACTCATTGGCTCCGTGGGGAGCATTTCGGCTTTTAGGTGTAGGTCCCGTAGTATCGCTAAGTTTGTTAACAGAGTTCTTCCAGGAATACTGCAACATTGTTCATCACCAATGATATCATGTAGAACAGTCTTCAATCGGCATGCAAGTACTTTGGTAAGGACTTTATAATCACTGCAGAGCAGAGTAACTGGTCGGAAGTCACCAACTGCCATGGGACAGGATGTTTTTGGTATGAGGACTATGGTACCCTCGTGATGTGATTGACAAAGAGCATGACGTTGGAGAATGGTACGCAGGACATGACAAAATTATTTGCCAATGAGAGGCCAGAAGTGTTTATACATTTCATATGGCAGTCCATCAATGCCAGGTGAGCGGTTGTTTGGGAGGTGCTTAACCACAGAATGAATCTCTTCATCCGTAATATCCGCGCTGAGCAGAGTTTTGTTGTCCGGAGATAGTTGGGTACTGCAAGATGAAAGCAATAGGGTCACCTGCTGTGGATCAATTGGAGCCTTAGCGTAGAACCGTTGATAAAATAATGATATTTCACTACGTATAGCGTCAGGGGAGGTGACGACACTTCCAGTACTGGTGCGGAGGCGGTGGATATATTTACGTTGCCGCTCACGTTGTCCTTTGGCGATATGGTATACACTTGCACTTTCGTCTGGGAGCACTGTACGATCTTTTAAAGCCACGTTTATATGAGCGAGCGTTCGTTGCTGTAGAGACAGGAGCTTGGTTTTAACTTCCCGAATCTGGTCATATATACGCTCCCCAGCATCAGACCTTTGCTGGAGCTGGCGAAGAACTCGATAGTAAAATTCAACTGTATCCCGTCTTTCCCGACCTCGGTGGTAGGATATGTTCTTAAAGACGCGGCGGATCCCTGGTTTAACTAAAATATCCCACCAGTCTGCGCAGTCGCGAAATTTGCATTTTTGTTGGACCCATCGAGTCCAGTGTTGTCTGAAAGTATCTTGGCATTCCCCCTCCAGTAACAGCGAGCAATTCAGTTTCCAATAACCTCTTCCTATGTGAAATATGGGATGGGGGTAAGAGATTGTACATACGACAGCATGATGGTTAGTGAAACTGGCAGGTATCACTTCATATCGTCTAGGCTGGATAAGTTCCTGTGAAAAGTAGATGCGGTCAATTCGTGATGAGGAGTTGTGACTTATACAGGTGTAATGGGGCAGGGGCACCCTTAAACTATCCACAGCATCAATGAGGTGTAGGGAGGTAAGAAGGGTCCTGAGAGCCGGGTTGACACCTTGGTATGGACTAGTGGAATCCTCTGGGCGTTGAATACAATTGAAATCCCCTGCAAGAATAAGTTTTTCCTTAACGTCGTGCTGATGAGGCAGTATACTCTGTTGAAAGAACATTTTCCGTTCCACACGTTTATTGGACCCGGATGGGGCATATACATTTATCAGGGTGGTATTGTTTATGTGTCCAGATATTATGCGTCCTGATGGATGACATAGCACACCTTCGAGTGGGATATCATGTCTTATGAGGAATCCGGTCCCTCTATTCGTATTACCGGTATTGATGTATTGTTTGTAGAAGGCAGATATGGGCAAACAGGGTATAGCAACTTCTTGAATGAAGGCAATGTCAATGTCTGCATCTCGAAGGAATCTCTCCAACAGTTGAAATTTCAGAGGGCATTCTATTACATTGATATTCACAGTGGCCACAGTGAGAAATTGGGCCATTAAAAGAAGTATAAAAGCTGTGCTAGACATACTGGAAGGTGGACTCGAGAAAAAAAAAGACACAGGTGAGAATTATACTGGTGCACTATGTCAAATTAGGTTGAGATAGTTCCTTATGACTGCCATTCATAGGCCGGCTGTCAGCGTTTGAGAGCGTTCGTGGGTCCCTAGATGACGTAGAATGAAGATTTTGTTTCTTTTTCACAGCTGCGGGAACGTTTGTAGAGCCAGTTTGATTCTTCGGGGCTGGTACGGCAATCGAGGCATTTGTTTTAATCTTCTTAGATACGTTCTCGGATCCCCGATCAACATGCTTAAGTGAGTCGGTAGGTACCAGAGAAGGTGGGGGCAGTGAAGACAAAATTTCTGTGGCAGCCTGTAGTGACGGTATAGTTGGTTCTAAGGCTGCGATACAGGTTGCCGATAGCACAGGGGTACTCTGTGGCTCGCTGATCTGGTCAGTGCAAGGTACCAGTTCTGCGTCATGTGTGTCCGAGGCCACTTCTGGTGTTGTCCCAGCTGACTGATCCATAAGCATGTTTTCATGTGACGTTTTCTGTGTCACAACTTCCGAGTATTGGACACGTCGTTGTTGTGTAGGAGTTATACCGAGGGGAATCATTTTCTTTGGGCAGTTGATACGTAGATGTGTGTTAGCATTGCAAATTAAACTGGTCTGTTTCTGTCCATTATACGATATATAGCCAGAATGGCCACCAAAAGTCTCAGTGGAGGGGATATCTTGTTTGATTAATTTCATAGTGACTGCACGTATTCCATTATACACCGGGAACTGATAAGCAGAAGACCATTGTTCTTTCCTGACGTCACTCACAGTGCCATATTTCGACAGGACGGATTTGAAAATTTCAGGGGGAACTTCGAGTGGGACATTAAATATACGCACTGTGGTAAAATTGGAATCCGCTGTGGAGAGCTTAACATTAGTCATTTCGCCTGAGTCATACTGAAATTTAATAGGATCTGCAAAAGTATTTAGCAATTTCTGATAAGTAGATATGCTGATTACCTTGATGTACATGGTTTTTTCTTGCGCATTTAACTGGATGGCTTCTACTTGGTCGACAGTCAACCGGAGAGTATCGCTAATCCAGCGGTGAATTTCTCCTGGTGTGGGGCGAGAACTCTGCCTGTCCCATTGACAGCGTACGGTGTTTTTCCTCTGGTATCCGGACATGATTTTCAGCGGGGTTTATTGGGTTTCTGGTTTTGTTGTCCTATCTGGAACACTACTTGAAAAAGTATAGTCCGAATGACACACGGAAGGTCAGTACACCCGTGGAACTATCGGAAGCACCGGTATTAGGAAACGTACACTCTTCCAATGCGGTCACACAGCGCGCACACACGTACCTCACTCGGCCACGACTAGTGACCAACTGCACTGAGCTAGTTCGCCAGACGGGTAGTATTGCTCTACGGCTGGTGAAACATTAGAAAATGTCGCACTTTCTCAGCGTGGTGTTACCGATTTGCCACGTTAAAAGTTTAACGATGCACACATTTTCAACGGTTCGTTTCCGGCCATAAATATCCTATCTCAAGTTGCTTCAGATAAGGGCCGGAACCTCTGGTTTCCTTGTCGACGTAATTTTGCGACACCTGTATTCTTACACAAATCCTAAAAAATGTACACGTATCACTTATACAATAATAATCTTTGTTTGTGTGCTTTGCATCTAAAGTTGCTTCTGATAAGGGCCGAAAACTCTGGTTTCAGTTTGTCGACATAATTTTGCGACACCGTGCCTGTATATATATTACCCCTGCCTAATTACAATATACAGTATTGGGAAAAAAGCGTGTTCACCATCTGAAAAGTAAAGATTGGTTTTTTCTCTACGATTATTTTCAGCTCTTAAAATACTGTAGCGGATTTTTTAAAAACCCGGACATTTACTCTACTAAAGAAATTCCTTCCTGACATTCTTTTCGTTGTCTAATTAAAAGAGGACCTGCCGGAGAGAAAAGGGCGTATGGTAACCCAGTTGATGGAAAAAGTTAAACGCATGACCGTATAGTCACTAAAGTAACATTGATCTTCTGGCGTCCAACACGTGGTGTAGTGGCTAGCATCATTGACTGTAACCGCGGACGTCTGGGTGTGATTCCCACCACAGAAATCCTTCAAATGGCTTACCACTTCTACTTCAGCAATAATACCGGGAAGGGTTGGTCACGTCCAACGCAACTCTTAGCTCGGGTGTGCAATATAGACACTGGTGATATAGGTTCCACACACAAACACAAGTACACGAGGTTATATAACCAACACCATATAATGAATGGCGAGTGGTGCGTCTTTGTGGAGCATAGCTTGGGGTGAAATCCGTGCTCAGCTAATCTGGTCGTAATGTGTCTTAATTCGTAGTTGGCTTCTTTACACTTGTCGGAGGTTGTCGCGTTTGTGCTGCAAAAGTCCAGTCAAATTTCTGTTTTCTTTCTGTGATGTTCTAGAAAAAGATAAGTAATGTTCAATTCAATTGCATATTTTGTGCTCTAATAAATTTATTATAATGAATGAACAATAGACCCACAGGCGGGTTTCGCTCCCGCGGCAAGCATATACTGTATAGCTTCACCAGCCGGCATCAAAGGGAGTGGAAGGCTTCGATCGTTTATACCCATACATTGTCACCTGCCGCCTTGTTATTCCACCGCTCACTTATTGCTGGTATGTTGCGTTACTGTTTCTGTATGGCAAGCGAGTTCAAAGTAACACCTCAATTTACAGGAAGGAAGGAAGGGAGGAGGGAAGGAAGGGAAGGAGAAAGGGAGGAAGGAAGGGAGGAAGGAAGGGATGGAGGGAGGAAGGAAGGGAGGAAGGAATGGAGGAAGGAAGGAAGGGAGATTGGAAGGAAGGAAGGGAGGAAGGAATGGAGGAAGGAAGGAAGGAAGGGAGGGAGGAAGGCAGGAGGGAAGGAAGGAAGGGAGGAAGGAATGGAGGAAGGGAGGAAGGAAGGGAGGAAGGGAGGAAGGAAGGCAGGGAGGAAGGAATGGAGGAAGGAAGGAAGGGAGAAAGGAAGGAAGGAACGGAGGAATGGAGGAAGGAAGGGAGGAAGGAAGGAAGGAAGGAAGGGAGGATGGAAGGGAGGAAGGAATGGAGGAAGGAAGGAAGGAAGGAACGGAGGAAGGGAAGAAGGAAGGGAGGAAGGAAGGAAGGAAGGGAGGACGGAAGGGAGGAAGGAAGGAAGGGAGGAAGGGAGGAAGGGAGGAAGGAAGGGAGGGGGGAAGGAAGGAAGGTAGGGAGGAAGGAAGGAAGGGAGGAAGGAATGGAGGAAGGAAGGAAGGAAGGGAGGAAGGAAGGAAGGAACGGAGGAATGGAGGAAGGAAGGGAGGAAGGAAGGGAGGAAGGAAGGAGGGAAGGAAGGAATGGAGGAAGGAAGGAAGGAAGGGAGGAAGGAAGGAAGGAATGGAGGAAGGACGGAAGGGAGGAAGGAAGGAAGGAAGGAACGGAGGAAGGAAGGGAGGAAGGAAGGAAGGAAGGAAGGAAGGAATGAAGGAAGGAAGGAAGGAAGGAAGGGAGGGTGGAGGGAAGGAAGGAAGGGAGGGAGGAGGGAAGGAAGGAAGGGAGGAAGGAATGGAGGAAGGAAGGAAGGAAGGAAGGAAGGAAGGAAGGAAGGAAGGAAGGAAAATATGTGAGATTCATTTGATTTTGGCAAATATTACAACAACGCAGTAAGTTAGAGATGGTTTTTGAGAATGCCAAGCTATCGTGAGTGGTTATGTTTGATACCCAAGCTAATTTAGTAACCCTAACCGTTATGATGTCATGGCGTGCCTCACTCGGAAGAGATGGGCTCCATCTCGGCAACGCTGTACAGCTTTCCTGGTATCGGCTACGTTATTTGGAGCGTTTGTTGATGCGATATAGATTCCACATAGCCACATGGCCGACAGTACATCGAGTGTTTACATTAAATAAAAATACAGCAAAAGTATGAAGATTTAATAAATCGTAATTGTTTTCAGCAAATATGATATAATGAATATTTTCACACCAAAGAACGACAACTTGAAGATGATTTATTGTAGGAATATCTTAAATGGGGTCTCCAAATCTTGAACTAAACTTTATGCGATATACATTCCCCATAGCCACATGGCCTACAGAACGTCGTTGTACCGATCTCCGCTACCACGCGCGCTCATTGTTTCCGTCCTATCTACTTCCGTCCCTTTACCAAAATCACTCCCCCAAAAATGTCCAGCTACCGAATGCCACAAAAATATCCAGATATCGAGTGGAAAGATGTTACACATCAATAACAGATCCTTGTACACTTTGACTTTGCAGTTATGTGTGTGTGTGTGTGCAAGGAATTAACTTCCTGTAGCATACAATTATTTCTTACATAAGAACTCTGGCCATTTGTTTCCATACTGATAGGTCACAGAGTAATGATTTGATGCGTTTATGGAAACTGGCATTCTTTTAAAAGTAAATCAAGCGAATCCAATCTATAACAGCCATACTGATAGCGACATCAAAGGCCAGTTTTCCATCATGACATTATGAAGCCCTCATGTGTGTTCAGCCTTTTTGATCTCTCTGTTGTGCACCGTGGGGTGAGTGGGAAATTGATGACCGATAAGTCATTTCCATTAGTGAATTAGCAATAAAACGACATTGTTTGTGTTTTATAGATAGTTCATTAGTGCATGACATCTAATAGACATTTTAATTATTACAACTAGACCCGTTTGAAAACACAGATTGAAGCATATATCCAGGCTAATATGTCACGATATGGTAGACTAGGTCTTGGATCCAGATGTTTAACATCTTACAGTTAGATCCAACAGTCCGTTCAGAAATCAGCTCTACCCAACCAGACGATATTGTTTAGGAGAAATAAATCATCTACGAGTCAACAATTAAGGAAAAGTATGAGCTTGATGAAATTGAGATTGTCGAGCAGATGATCGGGGACCACTGAACGATCACTTCCTATTTCATAAATATGTGAAAACAGTGATCACAAACATTGCCACATCCTCTATCAAGCAATCTGTAGCCATCGTGTGGAACCACCTCTACAGCCTACACTTAGCTTTTTCACACTTCAAGTATTTAAATTATGATAGGTTTTTGTATTTAATACATTGCTTACTGCACAGTTATTTTCTATTCAAATTCATTTTTACAATACATATTAAGTAAGGAAAACGTATTATGGTTTGCCATACTGGCAGCCTTTGAAGGAAGCATCTCTACTTAGTATAATACGAAGTCCCCGATTCTTGGATGTCACGGGTAATCTCGAGAACCACTCGATGGATTTTGATGCGGTTTTCACTATTCTGTAAAGGATATCTCGAGGAAGGTTTTTGTAGAAAATAATTTATTTATGCTCAAAGGAAGCCAAGCAGTAATGATTTCAGTGAAAAAGTCAAAAAAACTAGCGCCCGTGCGCTTTTTAAGCTTACGCTGGGCAAACCGTTAAAAATATCAATATACTATGAGTGTAAAGATTGTTCAACATGAAAAGTTCTACAAAAACGTCCGCGAGAGCAAATCTCTATCTTCAATACATCGCCCACTATAAGTGTTTTTAGCCTACTTTCGATTTTTGCAAAAAATGAAAGTAGACTTATGAGATCAACACAGGGCGAAAAAAGTGTGTCTGTCTGTGTGTGTGTATGTGTGTGTGTGAGTCTGTGTGTGTGTGTGTGTGTGTGTGTGTGTATGTGTGTGTGAGTCTGTGTGTGTGTGTGTGTGTGTCTGTGTGTGTGAGTGTGTGTACTCTGAATGTCTGTCCCCCCCTATCAATTCGAACACGGTGAAACCGAATTGGACGAAATTTGGTACAGAGGTAGCACTAGCAAAGGGCACCTCAGTGTCATACTTTATATCGCCGCCATCTTTACCAAAACAGAATGGCGGCCACTCAAACGTTCAAAACGTAAAATCAAATTACGGCTAAACTAATCATCCGATCTCTACCAAATTTGGTGACAACATACCTTTATATAGGACGCGTCTTTCACCCAACATTCAAGGTCATCGGCCGTGCCATTTCAGGATGGCGGCCGTGTGAATTATGCAACCATTTTAATAAATAGCTTAAGACCCACCAATTCCGATTATCGAGCCTAGGGGGGTTTAAGCTATCCTGAAGGTCGTGATCCGTTATTTATTATAATTTAATATTATAATATTATACAGTATGAGTGGCTTAAAAGAGCTGAGCCGTTTGTGTCACACGACAAGATGGCAGCTGTCCTCATGTGCCTGTCTTATATTTCAGTAGTTTTAGTATGTTGTATGTGATATACCGTACTGATACAATAATATAAACTTTGTATGAAATGATCTTTAATGAAGATGTACTGCAGTGAAGAAATCGTTTATTTAAAGTCATTATTTGCCAACAGTTTGTATCTAATATGTCCGTTAAGAACACCTGACGTCATGGATACGGTTAGCTCTGGACTAGCATGTTAGTCTGACACGCAGTTGACTGGGGATCGAATACTGCTACAATTAGGTTTTTTTTTCTTGAATTCTTTTACAAATGATGTGCACGAGCTTTTCCCACAGATACTGAATAAAATGTCATTTAGCTCAAAGGAGAGGATAAAGTATACACTCGTATATTAATAAAATCACAGTCCCAGCATCGCACATAAACAGAAGACATTAGAAAAAGTCCTCTCGGCACGCCGGAAGGCGGAGGTAGATTTCACCGGACAAACTTGGGGATAGGCGAAAATAGGCAGAATATGCAGATTTCCGTAGAAGGATCAGACCTCATTTACTGCGAGAAGGTAACTTAATTAACTTTGTTTTTCGTCATTTTATGCTTATTTTAAACATTTTATTGTCTTATAGGAACGGTAACCTTCTTGTCATTTGGGGTCCATTTTTATACTTGTGGTCACACTATCCTTATGCAAAGTTTCGACACTGATGTGCAACTATGTAACGGTCTGTTACTTCTTCACGCAAAATTATATCTACCGCAGAGATTTTGGTTGGTTCCTCAGTTTAGGGGCTGCGACAACGCGGTCATGTAACCCCATGTACCTTGGGATGGCTGTATTAGTCTGGAATTCAGGTAAGGACTGCAGACGGTCAATTTCAAGCAGTAGTTACTAATGTTGCTACCAGGTACTACCGTCAACGACACCTAGCTGTGAACTTGGCTACTAGATGCCACCGCAACCAGCAACTCGCAACGAACGTTGGAACTTCCCCTCCAAAGGAAAGCATACTGAGGGATTTTTAGCGCTCTTAGGAAATCCGACGACTTCGGCCGGCTTTGAACTCGCGATCTTGGGCATAGACATTCAGCATGCTACCAGTTACGTCACCGAAGCCGCTTCACACTTAGATGGAAATCTGAATCTGATCTCGTGCAAGTGCGTTATCATGGCAACGTCTGATGGCTCATCCCTCATCAATTTAGTAGTGTTGCCATGCAACCACTGATAGGTCTTGGCATTTTCTTATAATTCCGAAATTATTTTTCTCATCCCTTGGCATAATGGTGGGTTATATCAAAAATTCTTTCAGGCAAAAGTTTTAGGTAATTATTATGGGAATATTGTCCATTTTGTACGGTTTTGATATTGTGCCTATTAAGAGAGATATGATTAATGTTTCCCGAAAAACCCACTTTTTCCCACCCCTTTGGTCAATGGTTGGTGCTATAAAAAAAACTCTTCAAACATACATTTTTTGGCTTTATCCGACACATAGTGTGAATGTTGAACGGATTCGATATTTCACATATTAAGAGAGTTATAGCAATATTTCACTTTTTCGAAAAAAAAAAGCCCCCCCATTTTCACCCCCTTCGACCGATTTAGCCCAGTAACGAACTCGACCGAGATTTTATAGGTATACGTATTCGGTAAAAAATTCAAAGTGATTGGTACAAAATTACGGCAGTTATCGTGTCCACAATAAACTGATATACATATACATACATAAATTAGATATAACTTTTGAACTGACGGTGGTTTTGGGGTCTGGGGGATGTGAAACGCGAAGATATGTCGAAATTTTCCGGAAGTCGAAACATGGTACCCATTGCAATAGTTAGCTTTCTAATGAAATCTACCTCTGGCTGGTTCCTCAGTTTAGGGGCTGCGACAACGCGGTCATCTAACCCCGTGTACTTTGGGTGAGTGTAGAATCTGTCTGATACACGGTGTGAATTGTAATGGCTGTATTAGTCTTAATTCATGTAAGTACTGCAGACGGTCAATTTCAAGCAGTAGTTCCTAATGTTGGTTCCAGGTACTACCGTCAACGACACCTAGCTGTGAACTTGGCTACTAGATGCCACCCCAACCATCAACTCGCAACGAACGTTGGAACTTCCCCCCCAAAGGAAAGCATACTGAGGGATTCTAGTGCTCTTAGGAAATTCGACGACTTCGGCCGGCTTTGAAACCTCGACATTTGGCATATACATTCAGTATGCTACCAGTTACGTCACCGAAGCCGCTTCCCACTTTGTCAGGCGGCTTCGGTGGCGTAGTCGGTAACATGCTGAGCTTCTATGCCCAAGATACCGAGTTCAAACCCGGCCGAAGCCGTCGGATATTTTAAGAGCGTTAAATATCCCTCAGTATGCCTTGCTTCGGAGGGGAAGTAAAGCCGGCGGTCCCATGTCATAGATTTATGGCATGTTAAAGATCCTTCCACTAATTGCACCTGTGTGAAGCTAAATTGGATAGGTTAAGAATGTATACAACGCTCTTAGGTTTCTATGTTCGTTGCCAAGAGCCGACTGCGGCGGCGTCTAGTAGCTCAGTTCTGAACTTGGCCTCGTAGTCGTTGACAGTGGCGCTTGGCGACAAAAGTAGGAACTATCTGAAAAATTGTTAGTTGCAGTACTTAAATTAACAAACAGATAACACACACTAATACAGTCATCACAATTAACACCGGTTATCAGACAGATTCTACACACACCCAAAGTACACGGGGCTACATGACCGCGTTGTAGCAGCCCCTAAACTTAAGAACCAACCAACCAACCACTTAATCAGATGGAAATACTGAATCTAATCTCGTGCAAGTGCGTTGTCATGGCAACGTCTGATGGCCCATGCCTCATCAATTTAGTAGTGTTGCCATGGCAACCACTGATAGCTCTTGGCATTTTCTTATAATTCCGAAATCATTTTTCTCGTCCCTTGGCGTAATGGTGGGTCATATCAAAAATTCTTTCAGACAAAAGTTTTAGGTAATTATTAGGGGAATATTGTCCATTTTGTACGGTTTTGATATTGTGCCTATTAAGAGAGATATGATTAATGTTTCCCGAAAAACCCGCTTTTTTCCACCCCTTTGGTCAATGGTTGGTGCTATCAAAAAACGTATTTGACATAAATTTTTGGCACTTATCCGACACATATTATGAACTTTGAATAGATTCGATATTGCACGTATTAAGAGAGTTATAGCGAAATTTCACTTTTTCGAAAAAAGCCCCCCATTTTCACCCCCTTCGACCGATTTAGCCCAGTAACGAACTCGACCGAGATTTTATAGATATACATCTTCGGTAAAAAATTCGAAGTAATTGGTGCAAAATTACGGCAGTTATCGTGTCCACAAGAAACTGATATACATATATATATACATATATATACATAAATTATATATAAACTTTTGAACTGACGGTGGTTTTGGGGTCTGGGGGATGTGAAACGCGAAGATATGTCGAAATTTTCCGGAAGTCGAAACATGGGACCCATTGCAATAGTTAGCTTTCTAATGAAATCTACCTAAAAAGGAGAATAGAAGAACTAGATACACGTTGTCATTAACCACAGCCTTCTTAATGCCTCTGTACGATGCTGTGTTCTTGTGGGTTATGTGGGTAATATTGTTCCAAACATAACGCTGTGTAAATGCCTGAGCTGGCCTCCTGAAGTATGGCAATTTTGTAATACTGGTAGTTCAACTATTAGCCACGATCGCGCTCCGAATACCTTTAAACACTGCCAGCTGGATCGCCTCCCTCTTGGCTACTTTAAACTGCCTACTCATTCAACACCCATAGAATACTGCCATCGTAGTACATTACGATGGCAGTGCATAGGCGTACAAGATAAAGATTAATTCACTGATAGGTCGCAGCACCACCTACTGTGATTGGGGCGGAAGATGATTGGGGCGGAAGATTCTTAATTTTGCAGGCTGGCTTAATATAGAGATTAACGGACGTGAATGCATTACAATAAGTTAGTAGTTTTGTTATTCAATCATCATAAAGTATATAATATTGATCTTGACACTTACTGGCTTATTATCAATATAAAAGAAAACAAACAATACATTGTGGTTGGGGTGATTGTTTTAGGGATGAGGACAAAGAGTCATAAAGATACCCATACATTTAGGAGAAAGTAGGCTATATGTTCTTTGCTGAACATCTTGTTACGTTTTAATTTCTTCCAACAATCTCCATTCAATTACTGAGGCGACAATTTACGAGCTAGCTAGGGGCGAGTCTATCACCCCAGTTACAGCCTAGCTAGCGGGCGAGCCTATTACCCCTGATACAGCCAGCAGAAAATTGTCGAGTCGTGTTGAGTTAAGACTTCACAGAAGAGTAATTGTGTTTGGAGTTTCCCTGGAAGTGCATCTAGGCTTTTCTTCATTTCGCCTGTGAACTTTTCGTTCCGCAAAATACGCAGTCAAGATTGGACGGAAGGGGGATTTGTGTTTCATGCACCTTGCCATTCTTAAATTATGTCTGACAAGAATTCGTTGCACATGCATCTCCATGATAATATAATTAATAGTCCAGTCAGTGGTTTTAACCTATCATGCTGAGTTGTAAAACGGATATAGGTCGTAGTTTATTGACATCGGAAAAAGAGCGCATATCGGAAAATGCATTCATAACTATTCCCGGGCGAAGCCGGGGCGGGTTACTAGTTAATAATAAAATAATAAATATTGGACAAATATATTGAAATAACTTATTCACTAAAGAAAATTATGTAGTATAATTTTTTTAAAACGTAATTTGGCTTAGGGACTCTCTATGTTAGTGATATGCTGTAAATGTATGTAATATTCATTGAAGCATTCATAAAAATATTGAAGATAAAGCGGTTACTAGGGTCATATTTAATTACATTATTAATCGATGTGAATATTTTGCCTAAATGAACAAATAGTTGTCTAAAGAAGTAAAATCCAAGGCTTCTTTACTTTCAATATTACGAAGCAACATTCTGCAAACTGCTAATACCTGTAGTGCCTGCAATATTATGTGGATTAATGCACGACATCGCTTCCGTCGGCCTTGGTTAATTGCAATATAATTACTGACGAATGTAGGTAGACCTTCATCTGAGGCATTGATGTATTGTTACAGAATAATTAAGATCGCAACTAAGAGCTCTTTGCAATACCTACTCAACACCTTGACTATCTCTTACACCGTGCTGACATCCTGAGGGAATACACAGCCCATCATATCGTCCTTGAGCTTCTTGTCCATGAATGTACTTAAGTTTTCGAAATTTTTGCTACGCAGATATGCGTAAATAAGGAATTAAATTTAAAATTTTCATAATGTTGTAGATTTTTAATGAGGGGCTGAGGGATCGTGGTCATTTCCTCTCCGTGTGCTTGGGTGTGTGTTGAATTTGTATGATAACATGTGTTATTGTGGTGTCAATAGTAGTGTGTGTGTATTTGTAATTCAGGTGAAGATTATACCCCAGGCATGACTGCCATTATACCACTAGGTGCTGAGCATAACAATGCTCCCTTATTACAAGATTTTTTCTGGGTAGAAGTTATCCTTCGATATTTTTGCCAAGAATTTCGCCATGACAAGTGCTTATTACGAAAGTGTTATCTGATCTACAACGTCAACCAACCTATTTTAATTCATTGCTGTATTTTATGAGAGCATGACTCTATTCCTGGGCCAATCCATCTCCTGGTGTAGCGGTTAGCACTCTTGGCCGTCGCCCCGGATGTCCGGGTTCATTTCCCGGCTCTGGAAATAAATTTAATTTTGGTCTGAGAGTTGAAACGGGGCAAACTCAACCATGTGAGGCAAGAAAGATGAGGTGGGATCGATTTATACCTCAGCCACCCTGGAAGTAGTTTTCCGTGTTTTCCCACTTCTACTCCAGGAAAATACCAGCAAGGCCACGGACACTTCCT
Organism: Meconema thalassinum; assembly: GCA_946902985.2. Taxonomy (NCBI): domain Eukaryota; kingdom Metazoa; phylum Arthropoda; class Insecta; order Orthoptera; family Tettigoniidae; genus Meconema; species Meconema thalassinum. The sequence continues at coordinate 276,167,996 of OX336390.1, forward strand.
AATTCTCACCTGAATTGCAATACACACACTACCGTACTACATACACCATAATAACAAACACATTCTACACTCATCCAAGTACGCGGGGGGTAAATGACTACAATCTCCAAATCAACAACAACAACAACAACAACTTTGCCTGGGGTGTATTTTCTTGGAGGCCAGCAATATTGAGAAACATGAAAAGCAATGGGCGTCACTCAACAGTGGAGTGGAAGCATATGATACAATACGTGTAACGGTAGTCGCCTCCATAGGTGAAGCTGAAATAGCCAGTTGAACAGTTGAAGAGCCCTCGACTCGAGTCAACATCAGACTAATCTCCTAATGGAAGCACTCACCAACAAGTGGCTTATACTGCTATACTAATTACCGCTCGCAGGTTTTGATGTCGATATCAATCACTTTTAATGATGAGAGATCTTCCCCTTTATATGTCAAGAGTTTAAAACAAGCAGATCATTTCATTTCATATTTATTTGTCAGTGCGTTACGCTATGTTTACAGTACATTGAAGAGGGTCTCTAAAAAGAGCAAAGCTGCACTTCGCATTTGAGAAGCATCAGAGCCTCCACTATATACGAGGGTTGACCCAAAAGAAACCGGACTGACAGAGAGTTCTCTCGCTAGATGGCGTTAATAGAGACCTTCACGAAACAACTTTCAAAACGGCGTCAGTATGTATCTGATCGTTTGATCGTAATGTTGTTTTTCTCTTAATGTTCTTGTGTTCCGTCTGTGAAGTCCCTCGAGATGACTTAATGTGCTCTCAGATTATAAACCAACTTCTTTTAGAATCAGAAATGTTGTTGTTGTTGTTGTTGTTTCATTTGAGGGGCTTGGGGAACGTGGTCATTTAGTCCGTGTGGGTGCGTGTAGAGTTTGTCTAATAACCTGTGGCATTGTGGTGTCTGTGATTTTGTAATGCAGGCGAGGATTGGGAAGGGGGTGGACTTAAGTTAGGAACCAATCTGGAATTTGCCAGGAGTGGAAGCGGGAAACCATGGTACGCCACTTCTAGATTGGCTGAGATGAAAAGCAAACCCACCTCTCCTCAGGCCAGAATTACAAAATATTTCTTGGTAGAGCCGTGGATTGAACCCTTACCTCCGGGACGACAGTCAAGAACGCTAAATAATAAGAATATGAATACACGTAATTATTAAATTTATTTCAACGGTCCAAATTACACGACATGCATTTATTTCATCTCATTCAAATAATATGAAAATTCTTTGAAATTGATGAATGAGAGTAAGTTAGAACGTAGCACGATGTACTTTTGAAAGCAGATTTAATACACAGCAAACTTCCTAATGGTCGTATGAGCTTACAAAGACTATGAGTGGTTAGCTTATTTCCCTCTTTCCCCTCAACGTTGAGGTCCAAGATCAACACAGTTTGCCTGGAGAAAGGGACCCTCAACTGTCTTGCTGACCTTGCCTGAGACAGGTGGTGGCCAAAGCTGCAATTATCAACATCAATAATAGCAGTCCAAATTACGCGGACTTCCCATGTCATCAACGGCAACACAACAATCAATACGAAATACCTGTTATTCCCCTAACATATTGTTCAGTTGAGATCAAATAAATTATTTAATGATAATTGCTCAAAAGATTAAAAGAGGCATGATATTTATTTTTATGGCATTTTTATGTCACTTGACAATATTGATATGAGAAGTACGAGTGTGTTCACTCTTTGGCTACCAAATGGGGGATGCAACAGCGACAGACAGAGTTCTGACTTCTGACTTGAAGGATCGTTAAGTATACTCTGGTTTAAGGCCAAAACATTAACCATTTTGGATAATGCTTGGTTCTACGTATTAACTTCGATTATCTAATTAAATTGATACCTGTTACTATTCAATATGTTTTCTTTACTGAAACATGTTTTGGTCCAAATTAAAATTACCATATCTTTATTCCAGGATTATAAAATAAGCGACTTCAAATTTAATATGACTTCCATATTAACAGTTCCAAAATACATTACACGTGAGCACCGCCAGACCCGTTAGGAATCAAGTCGATCAATTTATTTATATAGGGTGCGCCATAAAGGACGTAATTTCAAATTTAGCGCCACCTTGAGTTTGTTTTGGTTGGGCGTTCGTATGGTTGCAAGAGTAGATGTATGCAACCCACATATCGGTAATGTGAGGCGGCACTGGCTGCAAAATGGACACACGGCGCTCCCAGGCGAGACACTGTAAGGCAATAAACGTACAGAGAAAGAATCGACGGGAATGGAACTGACAGTAAGGTCTTTGAAATCTAGAACTTTAGTAAATATTTACTAATTTCAAACGTCACTATTTACAAAACTGTGCGTCGTTGGTCATGCAATTTTATTGGGCCTAGTACATGAAGGTGGACATGTTGCTGAAATTTATTAATTTATTTATTAAATTCAGGGTTTGCTGTCCTACACCTTCTATAGCATTTACAAAATGGCGTCAAATCCAGTGTACTCAGTCAGCTTTTGCAGTATGAGGTAAGCACCGTTTTCCTAGCAGTGAGTATACCATTCTCGTAGCCTGCAACTCCGTGAACTGAACCTCACATGCTTCGTCTCGACAAGATCTATTAGAAATAGGAGTATAAATGATATAATTATAAGATCATATGTATGCAGTCTAAAAAAAGTTACCGAAAGTTGAAAACGTATGAGCAGAAATCAATCTAACGGTCAAAATCGATTATATCGTGTCGTGAAAACTTCTCGGGTGGGATAAAACAGATCGCGCTCAATTTAGAAAACGATAGTAGCCATACTGGACTAAAGCAAGGAAGTGTGTTGTCACCCTTATTGTTCTTAATGGTGAGGGATGACATCATGAAGGCAGCAATAAAAGACTATAGTAGGGCAAATATGAAGGTAATGTTGTTTGCGACTATGTTGTGATCTGGGGCGAGGATGAGATGGAGGTACAAGAACAGTTAGACGTAATAAATGAAAAGAATGAGCATTGGGCATTCAAGATAAATGTGGAGAAGAGTAAAACAGTGGTGATGAGTAGAGGTAATAAAGAAGGAAAAGGAGTAATCAAAGTCGGAGATAAGGAATTGGAAATACTTCAAATACTTGGGAAGTAAACTGACTGAAGATGGAAGACTAGATTTGGAAATTAGCAGAAGAATACAACTCGGGAGTGCTTTCTACCAACAGGTACGGGGAAGAGTATGGAACAATGATGTTCCAATTAAGGCTAAATAAGTTATGTACAAAGCATATTATGTTCCGATAATGACATATGCAGCAGAAACTTGGACAATGACTAAGAGGGATGAGAGCAGAATATAGGCAGCTGAGATGTGATTCCTGAGTAATATGGTCCAGAAAACGAGGAGAGACAGAGTGGGAAATGATCCGTGGCTTAGGCGGCAGCACGCCGGCCTCTCACCGCTGGGTCCGTGGTTCAAATCCCGGTCACTCCATGTGAGATCTGTGCTGGACAAAACGGAGGCAGACAGGTTTTTCTCCGGGTACTCCGGTTTTCCCTGTCAACATTTCATTCCAGCAACACTCTCCACTCTCATTTCATTACATCTGTCATTCATTTAATCATTGCCTCAGAGGAGTGCGTCAGGCCTCGGCAGCCAGCACAGTTCATATCCTCGCCGCTAGATGGGGGCTTCATTCATTCCATTCCTGACCCGGTAGGAGACTGGAAGCAGGCTGTGGATTTTCATTTCATGACAAACGTTGAACGACTAAAGGGCCCTCAAAGATTTCAAATTGTGAGTCTTAGAGAACTCTATCAAACTAAAACACTAAATTTCGGAAATCACTTCCAGCCTTAATGCAGTTCCTGAAAAACTGCCTAAAATCGCTTGTTTCTTACTCGTTTTCTTTTTTATTCAAATCGTAGACAAATTAACTTATTTACATAATTCTTTCTTTATTGTGTTTCTTGGTTCAATACCCTCAGGCATATTTAGATTTTTTGAAGAATCTTCTCACCGGAAGTAGTTATAAGGGATTAAGTGAAACTCTGCATTGACTCATACTAGCGCTGATAGTGGTAGAAAAGGCAAACTGCTAATCGACCGGATATGGTTGAGTTTCCGGTGAGAAATGCCTAAATACACATTCAATGATTAAGGAAAGGATTGTAATTTTTAGAAATAAATAAAGGATGCATTCTCATATTTTATTTAGGGGCCAAGAACCCAGATGTTAGGCCGCTTAAAACAACAATTATCATCATCATGATCATCATATTTTATTATATTATGTTTTATTTACCAAACATTCCTAGCTCATATCCCTAGAGGTTGATGGTACGTACACTACTAAGTCTATATCTCCTAAAGGTATGTTATTGTTTGAGTCTTCAGTCTTTTGACTGGTTTGATGCAGCTCTCCATGCTTCCCTATCCTCAGCTAATCGTTTCATCTCTACATAGCCACCACACCCTACATCTGAGGCAATCTGTTTAACATATTCTAATCTTGGTCTACCCCTACAGCTCTTATCCTCGACCCTTTCTTCCATAACTAGGTTTGCTATTGCTGGGTGTCTTAGTAAGTGTCCTACCAACCTATCTTTTCTCTTCAATAGCAGTCGCTACAAACATCTCTCCTCTCCCAGTCATCTTAATACCTCTTCATTAGTAACCTAAAGTTCTAATGTACAGTACGTAAATTCCCAAGCCCATATCACCTAAAATTGACCACCTCGTGGCGCAGTGGCTAGTATCGTTGGCTGTCACCTCCAAGGTACCGGGTTCGATCCCCGACACGGCCAAGAATTTAAAAGTCTTGGTGTGGTCTGGTACGGGGTCTCCCAGCCTCGTGATGCAAAATGGGAACCTGCCAGAATCTATGGCAGGAGGATGAGTGCAAAGGAACTGCCCACCCTACGACATGCAAACTCCGGCTCGGTATGCCTGGTTAGTGATCCCTTGACGAAGCGAAGGGCTCTGATTCAGGTCGCCTACGTCCCTTGAGGGGATATGGCACTCTAATTTATTTTTATACCCCTTGCTGTAAAGGAATAATGTTATGGAAAGTCAAATCTATGACATTAATAGTACATTATGCAACGAGCCTATAATGGCAATAATTAAGACACGAGTATGTTTATAAAACGAGCGAATCTAGTGTCTTAATTGCTATTATAGACGAGTTGCATACGACTGTTCATGTCGACGATAATTATAACTATTTTATGTTCGAACATAGATATTCATAAATATCTGTCTAGATTTCACCAGTTTTACGTACTGAACAGAGCGCATGGGACGCAGAGAATACCATGGCATCCTGGAATTCCCCACTATGACACTAGAAGCCACGCAGTGAAGTTTAAAATAGAAGGCCGTGGAAGTCAGCGCAGGTGCCATGCTATCCTTACCTAATTGGTCCCACAACTGTTTCTTGAGCTCTGATTGGTGGGAGAAACTGTTTCATAATGAAAAAATAGTGTTATATTGACCCTCATTATGATACAGTTTTCTGATATATAATATTTACATTTCGACATCGTCGAACATAAAGGATGGTTTCAACATGGAGCTGTTTGTCTGATGGGATAGTACTGTGTATTTTTCTGTGATTGGTGGTTTTTACAATCAGATGCCCTTCCTGATATCAATATAATCGGACAAGTTAATTATGGGAGCGTTGATCTCACAACCCTGAGCCATGGGACCTTCTTTATGCGTGGAACCATTGGACGTGTCATTTCACCTCGAAAATTAACTGATATTGAGACAGGTGAGAAGTAAGACTGCACCTTGACGTTCCTCTAGTATCGTTCCCAATCATAGTACATACGTTCACCACTGGGTGGCAGTGACATCTGGTAGCGAAAGTTGGAACTATTTGAAATTGAACAGAACTTGTAGCTCACCCTATGGGTGTCCGCTTGAAGCAGCTACAGACTCTGGCGAGCTGAACATGTCCTCTGACACTCCCTGCACTAAAAGCCATACGATAAATAATCATCACACTAATATATAAAAATGAGATGGTGTGTGTCTGTCTGTCTGTCTGTTACTCAATAACTCAAGAACCACTGGTCCGATTTAAATGAAATTTTGCATGGATGTAGCTGATTTACCAGGTTTACATATAGGATACTTTTGATTTTGAAATTTTGCACTATTAAAAAATGGCGACCATTTTAGTGACGTCATTAGACCCTTTGGTTTCAAAATTTCATATTTCCATATCAAATAAAAATAGAACGGTAGGTAATAGCAAACTTTTGATGGCACTCACGAGCTTTGAAATTTAATTTCCAGTCCGAAAGGTCCTTATCACTTTTCGTGTATCTCCAACAGTTAGCGAGTAAAACCGACATGTGTGACGTCACTACACCCTTTGGTTTCAAAATTTCATATTTCCTTTTCAAATAAAAATAGAACGCTAAGAAATAGCAAACTTTAGATGGTATACATGACCTTTAACATTTAATTTTCTATCCGAAAGGTCCTTATCACTTTTCGTATATCTCCAACGGTTAGCGAGTAAAACCAGAATCTGTGCAATAAAACACGGTCAACACCGAGCGGTGCAGTATATCTCTCTATATATAAAAATGAAAATTTGTGTGTTTATCTCTGAATTTCTACGGAAATTTGAGATGTTTACACGTTTCAGACTGTTTTATGATGGATGCGGCGAAAATAATATTTTTGTTTTTCTGTCTGTTTGTTTGTTTGTTTGTTTGTTTGTCTGTGGACAAATTTGTTCCCTTATAACTCGAGAACGGCTGGGTGTATCAACGTAAAATTTGGTACAGATATCCATCAGAGGCACGACACTAATCATTGATGTAACTCTTCTCCGTACCTCTCATAAAAGGGGGCCTACCCCCTTAAAATACATGCTGAAATAGGCGTAGAAGGACGAGACAAAACTCATTTTCAGCCCCTCAATGTGAGAGACAAAACTCGGGTCCCCGAAAACCACATTTTAAGGACCGAAGACTAACCGTTTTTTAGATATTCCCAGAAAACTAATTTAATTTAATAAACTAATGAACGAATGCAAGCCAGTAACCATGCCAACGGATTCTCAGAGGTCCATCTATTGCTGTAAGACGCAATGCAATTCCATTAATTACATTAGTGTGAAAGTTTGCAAACGGCTAGAAGGTTATCACGGAACCAAATTAAGCCGTAAAATTCATCAATACGTTAAACGCGCTTAAGGGGATCAAGGAGTACTCTAGATTTTTTTCACGCGATTTACACCTGCGGGTGTGGTACGGCAGGTCTATTATATTCCTATACCCATATTATTCATTCATTCATTTCGTATAGGCCATATATGGACCGCGTCATTCCAACCGTCTCCTACTGGCTTTGATGTTTGCCCTGTACGCCCGCATTCGTTCTCGGTGGACTTCCTTCCGTTCCTGGGTCCAAATCTTTCCTGTTTCAGCTTCGGTTTTTCTTGGAAACCTTTACAAGCTTGAAGTTTCCCTTCGAGTGGGGCACGCTCCTGAATGTCTGTTGGTGTAATCCCCACTTCTTTCAGATCTTTATCCAGTTCAATGAACCAGGCCCATTTTGTTTTCCTCTCCTCAAAGTAAGTTATGTTGCGATTGGTCAGTCTCGCTGGGCTCATTCGATTCACATGCCCAAAAAATGGTAACCTTCTCTTCCGGATGACGTTGCTTATCTTCTCCATATGAGTATATAGGTCATGGTTATGCCATCTTCTGTATTCCCCACTGTCTTTGATGGAACCCAATATCTTTCTCAAAATTTTCCTTTCTTTGGCCGACAGTTTCTCGACCAAGCCTTTTTTTTCATCGTGAGGCATTCAGAAGCATGCAAGACCTCCGGATGGATGACACTGGAGTAATGTTTTAGTTTTGCGTTGAAGGATATTGACCTTTTCTTATAGATGCCCTTAGTTACATGGTAGGCCATTTCCATTTTGCTCATGTGTGATGTGAATGCTTCTTTCTCTGATAATATCCCTTCCCTGACCTGTCCTGAAAAGATAAGTACCTGGCCATTGGCTGAATTAAAAATAAAAATAAAATAGGTGTTATAATTTCTCCCTATATTATATTATTATTAGTATTATATTATGGTGTACAATGACGAGACAAATCCCCTCGGTGCCAGCAACAAAACTTGGGGGCCCTAAAGTGTCCTCGAAAACTACATTATAAGGCTCTAAATCCAACAGTTTCTGAAATATTCCCAGAAAACTAATTTAATTTAATTTAACAAACTAATGAAGGAATGCAAATCGGTAACCATGAGAACATTATCTCAAGGGGTGGCATACAACTTTCCATCTATTTCTGTAAGAAGCAATGTCACTCCATTTATTACATTGCTGTGAAAGTTTGCAAATGGCTATAAGGTTATCACGGAACTAACGTAGACCGTATAATTCATCAATGCAATTAAGGGGGTGAAGGGTAACCTAGAATTTTTTCATGCAATTTTCACGTTCGACATATAGTACAGAAGGTCTATTATATCTCCAAACAGCAACATTATTTTCAAAAATTCCTGAATTGAACCAGCATTTTTTGCGGCTTTTAGGAATTTGGGCAATTTCAGGCTAAAGAACCTGAATTTTCATGCAGCACAAGCCTTTATAATTTATGAAAGGGGTCTTCCTGTGTATGGGCACCTAGCACAACGTAGAGGGTTAGATTTTATGTGACGTGTATTGCGTTTCGTCTACGTCAGGAAGTACACGTTAGGTGAATTTAGTCTGAGAGCACATTTTAACTTTTTTTTTTGTCGACGTACGGGTTCATCGTAAGGATGATTTTATTTGATACTGTGTGGTAGATATACCCATATTTGGATATCTGGGTAATATGTTGTAGGCAATAGAATTGTCTGTCTGTCTTTCTGTGTATCTTTATGTACGCCTATACCTCGTGTTCGGATGCTTGGTGCATCGTAAAATTAGGTATGGTAACCATGAGAGTCAATACACCAATCATTTTAAAACTCTTCACCGCACTTTTCATACAGTAGGAGGGTGGATAGAGAGAAACACTTCTCAATATATGCTGAAATAGGCGATATATAAAAATTATCCTAGAAGGACGACCAAAGCATATGTTGCGCTTCTCAATGTGAGACACACAATTCGGGAATCTATTAAGGGTCTCCGAAAACTACATTTTAAGGCCCTTAAATTAACAGTGTATGTGATATTCCCAGTAAACTAACTTCGTTCTGATAAACTTGAAGGAATGACAAACCGCTAACCATTGCAACAGTAGCTCAATTGATAATGTCTGGTGTTAACAACGAACACCGTTCGAAGAACTGGTACTTCTGCTAGTAAATAATAATCGTTGTCACTGAAGGCCGATTTGATCAATTAAGTGTTTTGATTGAAGTAACTGTTGTTAGAACGTTTTAGATTGACATTTTCAAAGCCATATTCTATTCGTGTCCATACTTCTTCGTCTCAGCGCTTGAGTTGTATTCATTTGTCCGTGAGAAATATTGAAATAAATCCGTTTTGATTTCTTCAAGATGGAGTGATGATACAATAACGGTATGCTGTAGCTTACGAAAGAGTTATTGCACTTCTCAAGATCCTTTTAGTGTTTTATCATGGGGAGTTCTCATTCTTATTCATGCGAAAGTCGTTTCGTTGTATTGACCTATAACAAGTCAAGTCACCTGAGAGTATCTATATTGGAAAAGAGAGCTCTTGTTCGAAGACAGAGAAACTTCTCGTACGTGATCCGAATGTAATGGCAGTCCAATAGTACAAATCAAGACAAGGAGTGTTTCCTGTCAACTATTGAGTTACATCCTCAGGGAGGGAAGACAAAGAACTTGCTACGTCGATTCCCAAACTAGTTAAATCATGTTATGTTGTTCTTCCTCAAAATGGGTAAAGTTATATTCAATACGCTATATAGGCCACAGTAGCGAACCATAGTGAGGGCATGTTACTTGGTACCAAACCTACTAGGTCAGATATATGTCTAGAAATTCATTTCTAATGTGAAAGTTGGAACAGTGAACACTACCCAATAAACTGAGAGCAATCAGGGGAACTACTCGCGTGTGGTGGAACTCTTTCCGGTCACAGAGGGAGTCCGTCATTTTGTGTAGGCTAAGGATAGGTCATACAAGATCCACCCACTAGTACCTAATGAGAAGGGAAGACCCCCCCCCCCCCCACTTTGTATCTTTGGAGCCGTTTTCACCGTGACCCACATTTTAACCATGTGTAAGGCCTGTTTGCCATCTCTTGATGAATACAGTACATTTGCATTTGTCAGTTGGCACAGGCTAGAGTAAAAGGTGGCTTTTCACCGATGTCTCAGTCTCACTCATGGCTGTGATTATATGGAAGCTACTGAGGTATGAGTGGTGCTTAGTAATGGCATTCAGGCCACAGTCAGCGCCTGTGGATGCTGTGAAAGGTTCTACTCATAGGGTTAGGACTACTGTTCTGACTCAGTGAGGAAAGCAATGGCAAACTACCTCACTCCTCTTCTTGCCTAGAATGCCTCAATATAGCGCTGCCTTGGGCTTTTGTGGGTATCTACTCACATAACGTAACGGCGGTGCTTTTTGAGGATCCAACCAGCCTTCGGGCTGACTACCTAACAGACAGACAGTGGATCTTACTGACTTACGAAGAAGCCTTGGTTTGCAGATGACACTCAAACTTATATTAGCCGAAGACGCGGTGGCTGCTGATCGCGTTATCCGCTTTATAAGTGAGAGTGGATTAGGGCCAGCAATCTAAATTTTCCAGTGTGCATTGACTCAACGACTTGTTCGTTTTTCAATGCAGAATTTTTGTATTTTGCGTAATTTATGCATATATTATAATTATTCGTTTTTTAATGTTTTATTATATTTTGGTCTTTTCAAATTTAGGTGACCACCTCTAAATATTAAATTACATTCCAAATTTGTATACTTAAATCCGTGTTAAGAGAGGCAGATGACCTTTTAGTTCCTCCCTTAAAGCAACAATAACTAACTACCTAGGTTGGATCTGTAGATAACTTAGAAGACATTTTTCATTGTTGCTTTTATTAACAATTAATATTGTAACTTTCAGTCGGTTAACACAAAAATCATTCCAAGCATTTTCCAATCACCTGAAATAAATTGCACGTGATTAAGATTTATATTATATTGTTACGTACTATTGAAGAAGAAATAGAAGAAGAAGAAGAAGACGAAAACTAAGGGATGACATGTTTCGCTCGTCAATCGAACATTATACAGTAACAACCAAATATGCAAGACAAATAGCGCTACAAAACAATACCAAACCCACAGTGACACCCACACAGTCTCCGCCCTCCAAAAACAAAATACAAGAAAACCCGTCAGAAAACTTAAGTGTGGTAATTATTACTGATACATATTAAAGCATTCAGCACCAAAAAGAAACTATTTGTTTTTAAATTGAAAAACTTAGAAATGACTATCCCAACACAAAAGGAGTAGTTCCGTGAAGAACTATACAGCCTATTTCCATATATCATACTCATGTTAATTGCCTCTATCAACATACAAAGTTTCAGTTTGATTGTTGTAATAGATTCGTAGATATTGAGAACCGTCTAAATATTTCAAATAGTCGCCATGTTGTATTTTTAATTATGTACTATTATATGAAGATTATTGTGTATGTCTGGTTTTCAAACTTCAATCGCAAATTTAGGACACAAAAAGGAAAAATGAGATATTAAAATTTCGCACAGCTGCCATCTTGTGGTTTTGAAAACAATTGAAATAAATTAGATGCCAGTGAATTAACATTTGTATAAGCATTTACCGTACAAAATTTCACTGCATTCGGATGGTTAAATCGCGAGAAAGGTCCATTTAAATATTTATATTTTGCTTCGCTGCCATGTTGTATTTGTGCTCACCAGGTTACTCAAAGTCCTATAGGTGAACTTATGTTCATAGCCTCTATGAACACAAACAAAATTCAGATTGACTGCTGTAAAAGTTTCGTAGATATTGAGAATCGTCTAAATATTTCGGATAGTCGCCATTTTGTATTGTTATATGACATATAACAAAATACAAGAATACTCTATGGCCTATAGACTACATTGTAGTCTATAGGCCATAGAATTATGCACCAATAAAGGAAAATTATTGCGTAGCTTCATTATACAAACTTTCACTTCGATCGCATGATTACATCAAAGGAAATAAAAACTTAATTTTAAAATTTTGCACAGCCGCCATCTGGAGGTCATGTAAACAATTGAACTAAATTAGATGCCAGTGCATTACAATATGTATAACCATTTACTGTACCACATTTCACTGCGCTCAGATGCTTAAATCGCGAGAAAAATCTAATAAAATGTTTCAACTTCGCTTGGCCGCCATGATCGTTTTGTACTTTATAGGGGTTGTAAAGTTACATAGATATAGTTTTAGTAGTTGCCTTTATTACCGTTCAAAATTACAGGGTGATATCAGTAATAGTTTCGGAGATAAAGAATGCCAGTGAAATATTTCGCACAGCCGCCATCTTGAGGTTATGTCAACAATTGAACTAAATGCATTACAATTTGTATAAACATTTTCTGTACCAAGTTTCATTACGGTTGAATGGTTAAATCGCGAGAGCAGTCTATATAAACGTCTCAACTTCGCTTGGCCGCTATGTTGGTTTTGTAATTACCAGGTTTTTGAAAGTCTCATAGGTAAACTTTTAGCAGTGCCCTTTATCACCGTACAAACTTTCAGGGTGATATCGGTAATAGTTTCGGAGACATTGAATGCTGGTGAAATATTTCTCACAGTCGCCATGTTGGATTGGTGAGACGTAATAAAAATTCAAAGGCACGGTCAGGAACACTCAAAATGATGTTATGACCCTACTGAGTTTCATTGAAATCCCTCCAGCCGTTTAGAATTTATCAGGGACACACACACACACACCGCACACACACTCATATGCACACACACTCATATGCACACACGGACAAAGGTGATCTCATAAGCCTATTTTTTTTCACAAAATGAAAATAGGCTAAAACAACATATTATGCTTGTTGTTAAGTATTAATAGCCTACTTTCGATTTTTGCAAAAAATGAAAGTAGACTTATGAGATCACTACAGGGCCAAAAATGGTGTGTCTGTCTGTGTGTGTGTATGTGTGTGTGTGTGAGTCTGTGTGTGTGTGTGTGTGTGTGTAGTCTGAATTTCTGCCCCCCCCCCTATCAATTCGAACACGGTGAAACCGAATTGAACGAAATCTTGTACAGAGGTAGAACAAGCAAAGGGCACCTCAGTGTCATGTTTTATATCGCCGCCATATTTACCAAAACTGAATGGCGGCCACTCAAACGTTCAAAACGTAAAATCAAATAGCGACTAACTAAATAATCCGATCTCTACCAAATTTGGTAACAATATACCTTAATATAGGACGCGTCTTGTGACCAAACTACAAGGTCAACCGCCGTACCATTTAAGGATGGCGGCCGTGCGAATTATGCAAACTTTATAATCCATATCATGGGACCCACCAGTTCCGATTATCGAGCCGAGAATCGATTCAACTGTTCTAAAGGAAGAGGCACGTTCGAAATTAAAAGTTTATTTTGTAATACTATAGTGCAGAAGTGATTTTAAAAAGCTGAGCCGTCTCGGTAAGAAGACAAGATGGCAGCGGATATCTTGTGCCTGACTTATATTTCACTAATTTGAGTATTGCATGCAATATAGCGTACTGATACAAAATAAATAAACTTTGTATGAAATGCTTTAGTCTATAAATAAATAATATACTCCACTGATGAAATCGTTTAGTCTAAATCATTATTTGCTAACAAGTTATATGTAAGTCATTTTATATAGAGCAATGTTCGTTGGCACAAATGGCTCCGTGGTAAAGCGATGGCCTATCACTCATATGCCTATGGATCAAACCCCATCAGTTATTTTTTTTTTGCTTGAATTTTACATATTTGTTGCTTTGTAATGATTCAGACGTTTTAAAATTAAGCGTTATATTGTGCATATTACGGTGGAAAATACATATTTAATTAAAACATAATTCACCAGCAGATTTGCTCGAGACATCTAGCAGGCATAAAGGTAACTGCACGCCGGCCTACTTATTAACTTCAAGATTTTATTGAAAAGTTTCTTCTTATGGCCACTAGAATGCACTCGCCCTGTTAGGGTTATATTGTTCGATACTTCTCCACTAGATGTCTCGACTGGTCTACGTGGGACACCATTGGTTTGTACCGTATACCATTGGCATTCTATGCGCATCGAACTTGAAGAATGGCAAGATGATACTACGAGAAATTTTTACTTCTTATTTTAAAGGGTTTGTAACAGCCTATTGTGCGTTATTTGAAAATGTTATTTGAAGTAAAGAACAAAACGATTTCACATAGTAAATGAATTCTAGCCGTTGGTGCTAGTTCAGGTTATTAATTAATACTTTTATTTCAGGCAAATAGCAATCGAAAATATCCACATAGTTTGTATACACACGTCTCTGTAGGGTCATGGAAAGATTTGTTAATTCAATTAGAGTTGTGAAAGCCATGCACAACCAGACGTGTAAAGACATGCCTCAACTCAAAGTTGGATGTTGCCCACGGCAGGTCGATTATGTAATAATAACAATAATAATAATGTTATTTGTTTTACGTCCCTTTTAACTACTGCTGCTTTTAGATACGCCGGGGTGCCGAAATTTTGGCCCGAAGGGTATCTTTAACGAGCCAGTAAATCTACTGACACGGTTCCCTTGCATTTGTGCACCCTCATATGCCAGCTGACTGCGCCAGGATACGAACCTGCAACCTAGGGCCCAGCAAGCGAGAACGTTACCGCTGAGCCACGCAGCCAGTCCGGTCGAATATGTCTCCAGATCCATAAGATTCTTGAGATACTTCTTATCTATCTTTCTTCAATGATGGTAGTAGTTTTTTTCTAGGTTGTGGCGTTTGGTAGAGGTAAATAGTTTCTAAGGTCTTCAACCAAGAAATGATTCTATTATACTTTTTGATAATAACAACGAGTTATAACTATACTCATACATTTAGGAGAAAGTAGGCTATATGTTCTTTACTGAACATCTTGTTTATTCTTAGGATATTTTGTTCAATCAAAATACCATACAGTAAAATCAAAATATCTGAGGATAACTTCATCTTTGAAAATACTATGTACACAAATCGAAGTTACTGGTGCCCTGAAAAGGAAATAAGTTGATAAAAATTTCGTATTTCTTGAAAGAACAAGAGAACTTTTCAACAATAATTAAGAACCTTACCGATACGTCACGTCTCTCAACCACCACATTTGCAAAGTGAATTGAAAGGAAGACATGCTGTTGCACAACCGCACCGAGTTGTAATGCAGGATTCCCGCAATGACTTAATCATCGAAGAAACGACAGCTTGTCTCGGTTAAAGAAGACCGTGGCCTATTTTCAAGACCGTACATAGCATGTCAGACTCGTCAGGGCAATCTAGAAGTCTTTTTCAGCCGCGAAAATCACACATACACATCAGCACTCTCTGAAAATGGTGAAATTTGATTTGGAAAGAAAGCAGACCTCTTGCCATGCTTGGTATATGACGAAGAAAATCCAGGGCAGCAGTGCCTCGACTTCGACATGGAGGTGTTTAATGGTGGCGCCGCAGTCAATTACATCCTTTCAGATCCTGGAAGCACCTTCGCCGATTATGGGAGGAAGTTCCTTTCTTACATGAACAGTCCTCCGTATTTGAAAGCGCGAAGGATTGATGTAGTGTTCGACGAATGCGTCAGTACATCATAGAAGGCTGCTTTACGAATGAAACGAAGACAGGATGTTGGCCAAAAAATAGAGCCAACAAAACAAGTTCCGAAAAAATAGTCAGACTTTTTGACATGCGATGCGAATAAACAAGAGTTGTTCGCGTATCTTGCTAATTACATCAGGACGACAGCATTTTCCCGAAAAGTTGTCGCCACGCTTTAAGAAAGAGTTCTTTGCAATGTCCAAAGCGATTTATCAGGATTGATGCCTTGCAATCACGAAGAAGCTGACAGCAGAATGCTTCTACATGCCGCAGACGGCGCAGTAGAATCTTGATCAGGACAGTACACACCGATGTCGTCGTGTTGGCTACTTCCTTGCTGGATAATCTCTATGGATTTGAACAGCTGTGCGTTGGATTAGGCACGATTGCTGGACATCCGTGCTATTGCACATCACATAGGACCGAAGAAGTGTGCTGGGCTGCTGGCGTTTCTCGCCTTCACAGGTTGCGATACGAAGTCGTCCTTCAGGAGCAAGGGAAGGCGATCTTCCTGAGCAGCCTGGAAAGTTTTTCCTGAAGCCGACAACATTTTCAAATCTATGTCCCAACCCCTCATTCCAGCAGAAGTACAGAAAATTGTACCTGCACTGGAGAAGTACTTCGTGATCCTTTACCAGTAACTTCGATTTGTGTACATAGTATTTTCTAAGAAGAAGTTCTCGTCAGAAATTTTGATTTTACTGTAAGGTATTTTGATTAAACAAGTTATCCAAAGAATAAATAATACTTAACAACACTACTGTCAAGCATAATATTTTTGCAACAGCATCCTTTAAACCACCACTCTTGATCACCTAAATACAAAATGACCTCGCAAATGAATTCTACACCCCTACAAACTTTGGAAATGAGTCGTTATAAGCAGATGTTTGTTGTCATTGTCGGCACCGCCCCCGTAATTCCTCCCCGGGGATTCACTGGCACCACCCCATACCTCCTATAACAAAACCAAACCCAGAAATGAATTCTGCGCCCCAAAATACCTTGAAAATGATTTGAATTAACCAAGTTTTACGGTTTTTGATCCCCCGCCCCCGTAGCACTGCTCCCAATATCGACGGCCCCCAACCCTACCCCATAGAACAAAAAACTACCCCAGAAATGATTTTTACACCCCCGAAAACCTTGGAAATGAATCGTTATAAGCACCAGTTTGCTATCATTGTGTGCACCGCCCCCGTAGTTCCACCCCCAAATATTCACTGCCCCAACCCCTTAACCCCTAGAACAAAAAAAAATAACCCAGAAATGAATTCTACGCACCAAAATACCTTGAAAATGATATGCATCAACCAAGTTTTACGCGTTTTGACACCCGCCCCCTGTAATGCCGCCCCTGCCCCTGAAAAGGAAAATGACCCCAAAAATGAATTCGTTGCCATCAAAAACATCGGAAATGATACTAATTTTATTAATTTTGCCCACAAAGAAATAATTAGGAATTGTTAACCCATAACATAAGGGTACGCGCCCCATCACATGTTTGGGGGGCTGTAAAAAATTAACCACGGGGTGTACTGAATGCCTCCATGGATGAAAACATTCCTTATGGACCCCTCAACGTAACTAAAAATAAAATCGCTTTTTCCTCGATTTGCACAATTGGTTGAATATATGGGGTTAAGCCACCGGACTATATGACATGGGACCGCCCCGCCGGCTTTACTTTACTCGTATGGAAATTATAAAACTCGCATACGCTCGTTTTATAAAAATACTCGTGTCTTAATTATAGCCATTATAGGCGAGTTGCATACGACTGTTTATGTTCGACGATAATTATAACTTTATTATATGTTTTAACATAAATATTCATAAATTACTGTTCAGTCACTACAGTAGAATGCTGTGATCGGGTGCTGCGGTGGGTAGTATATCTCTCTTGTCCAAGCTCTCTGCACAACAGACGCATGCGCTCTGTGTGCTTCAATACCATATGTTCAGATTGAGCACCAGTTTTCAGTAAAACTGTCACTGAAGTCGTGTCAAAACCACGCACTGTGTAGAAATTGGTTTTGGGGATATTAAGGTACCGGTACAGTGCTATTTCTTGTCTCATATTCGCCAGTTTATTTACGCGAACATATGGACGGTGCGTATTTCATGTCGGTAATTTATTATAGTTCGATGTTGTGTTTATGTCCGACATGTTGGATTTTGAGTGCATGCGCGAAGGTATCGTTACCTAATTGGTCAATGAACGAGCTCTGATTGGCAGGAGAAACTGTATCATAATGAAAAACGGTGTTATAATGACCATCATTATGATATAGTTTTCTAACACATAATAGTGAGGGTCGAACATAAAGATCTAATGTTGATACTTATCTGAAGTGGTGGAATATTTGTAGGCTGCTCAGATACCAGCTATGGCCCATGCCTTAATAAAATGTTTAATAATACTCTGAGTTCTTTTGAATTTGAGTAGCTTAGATAAAAGCATGCATGTCTTGAAAAGTTTCCAGAATGGCAGTCGCTAGATTGTACCCAACACCCACCAGCAGGTTTTGATCTGCCACGTAAAACGTGAGTTGCCCTTAACAGGGTAGAACCAAAAATGAGGGGTATAAGTGGGGCATGATAACAGTGACTGTGGTATGCCAAGACAAACCATCCGTTACAGAGTGTTGTAACAGGACCTACTTGGGACCAGCTCTGTGCAAGCCTCCACAAGGGCTGTAGAGTGACTGGACAATTTAGATTTAAAACTTTAAATTTATCAGGTGCCCAGTTGTTTGATATTTAGACGTGTATTATTTGGTATTACGTTATATATATTGTGCACTTTGCCATAAGCGTAATTAGTAAATATCCTCAAATCAGCAACAGATAGAAATGTTTTCCATGGTTCTTAGCTTCCAATCCTGGCAAATGCTTGGATGATATCCAGAAGTTTTGCTTGTTTCATTTCCAATGTTACCCCCTACTATCCCACTGACACACGCATTACACCCCTACCCCTGAAAACACAGACGCACACACACGCTCTACTACGCACACGAGTAACATATTTTAACATGCAGTTTCCAGACACACAACCACAGGTAGCTGAACATGACGATATCCCATGGCTCTGTATGGAACAACTACAGACATCAATGAAATGCTCCCAGATTTGCCAACACACACGCTGTAGCCGCAGTAATGCGATAAACCTTGTTAGCTGGGATATAGAGTTGAACCTGCAATATTATGAACACAGAGCGCTTCGGCTCGTGACGCTGCACTGGCCACATTGAAAGGTCAGCAAATCCCTGCGGCTCTAAAGTCTTTCAGCTTCAGTCATATCAAACTAACTTGACCTACTTATGGATTGTGATGTTGTTTTGAAATTAGATTACTGGAAGAAATATGAAAGTTTCCTTGACCCATAGCTGCCAATCATTATTCGAATCAAATTTAAAAGTAAATCCAGACAATACGCAGTTAAAACACGTTAATCACTGAAAACTGATAAATGGAGAATTGGTTATATCCATTAACAGAATGTTCCATAAAAAGGGTTTGGTAAATTTTTGAATTATATTATGGCTCATTTCTTACCTGCTAGCCCCGTGGTGTTGGTAATGCACACCTGCCTCGCACCCGGAGGCCCCGGGTTCGATTCCCAGCTCCGTCAGGGATTTTAGAAACTGACGTGGGGACAATTGAGGAGCTGTCTGACACTGATGTCACGAAGACCGAGATTAATGGTGGAGGGGACCCAACGCGCTGTCCACGCGTCAACCCATAATCTGCAGACCAATTGGCTGGGAAGCGGTTGCTTAGTAGGCCTAGGCCCTTCATGGGCTGAAGCGCCACGGGGTTTGGTTTGGTTCGGTTCATTTCTTACCACAAGCACAATTAATTCCTATAACCATGGACTAACAATAATAAACTTCAAGTGAGTTATAAACAATGATTGCATGTATGTAATAGGAACCATTCAAAATAGTTGTCAACAAATATCGATTATTTCTACTTGACGTAAAATGAGAACCATCCACCTACCTGTACTTATCAATTTGTGTCAGGTTTCTACTTCATTTAAATACAACGAGACATCTTATCCAGGAACTGTTCTATTTGGTCAAACCATCAAATTGACAATCGTCCTCTGGATACCTTTAGCTTTACTATCCCCGAATAGCAAACGTCTTATTATTGGTTCAGTAATCTGGTTTTCAATACAACAGTTTTGAAAATCTAGCATTTGCCAATCATTTAGCCAATCCCATATACTGAACATGTTCACAATAGACGCACTTGCTCTTTATATGATCCCAAAATGTCAACATCACATTTCGAAAACATCAAAGCGAATTTTATCTGATACCTTCTTTCGTCATAAATCAATACCATACAGAAACGTAGAAAGTACCAAGGCTTTCATAAGACCATCTTGAATCAAACTTTGGAGGGAATTTCGTCGGTGATTTACAGTTTTAAGGTGGCTGCTCGTACGATGATCGTACTGGAAGTCAAAGTGTTAAATATTAGTGTCTTTCTGTACTTAGAGTTGGCTTACTTGACTTATACTAAACAAATACAGCTAACCAGAGTTAAAACCAAGGTAGCTGATGGATGCGAATGAAGACCATTTAGTCGTAATATGTACTAGAAAACCTACTTTCCTACTTTTCACATGTGGTTCACCTAGCCCAAACAATACATTACCTCGAGGTGAAAGTTCCTGCTGATCGTCTTAGAGGATGGGTCTTCAGTGAAACATTTCCACCTGGTCCTATATTTGCCAACCTCCTCACTTCATTCCCAATATTTCCCATTCCTATGCACTTCTGTTTTTAAACTTGGCGGGCATTTGGATAACCTCTTCACGTCATTCACAATATTTTCCATTCCTATGCACTTCTCTTTTTAAATTGGCATGGCTCAAAAGAACCACCAACTGGCATTTGGTCAACCTCTTCACATCATTCCCAGTATTTTCCATTCCTATACACTTCTATTTTTAAATTGGGTTTGCTAAATGAAACTACCATCCTCCCTACGAACCATCCCCCCTTTAATAAGTCTGAAATCACCTTTACCTTTGGTATCCTTTGCCATACGTAATTCTTCAGATCGTTTGTTATATTGTTAAGGTTGTCATCCCCTCGGGTAGGTTAGTGATGTAAAGGGGTAGTAGCTGTACAAGGGGTTGACGCGCCTAGCGGGGTGTGATAGTGAGGGAAGTGTGTGAATGTTGTGGATCTAGGGAGGAGTGAGTGTAAAGGGGTTTGAAGTAACTTCTGGATGGGCACTTACCCTGGGGCTAGCACACTTGTCATCTGCTGATGCAGAAAGTGGGAGAAAGTGTAGTTAAAGGGCAGAGATGGAATAAAAGGATAGCCGACACACTTACCGTAGGGCGTCTGGCAGTCTAGAAGTCGTCCATGCTAAGGCGGCGTTGGGCCGCCGAAGGGCGCAGCCCTCCGGGGTTCGTTGCACTCCTCTCCTGGCACCGTCTCACTCTTAGAATAAATGTCCCTATGTTCCCCGGCGCGAAGGTGTCTTGAGTATTCGAGGGCTTAATTAGGTTATTCCTCGTCAGCGGAATTTAGCTTGTACACTTACTATTGTTATTGTTATGTAATACTGCAAGCTTGTGGTTACAGTGTTGTGGACTTGGGGCAATGGTTGTTACTTCATCTGTCTGTCCATCTATCCGTAGTCCCTTCCTTGTATTAATTATTAATTATGGGTTTCAGTAGTCACCACCCCTGTATTAGGGTTGGGGCTATAACAATATATTTACACGACTAGAAGTTATATCTATTCAGGGAGGTTAGAGCATCTGGATGGAGCCTAAATTACATTTTGACAACCAATTACTGAAGTTTTGATTGATGGGTCATCAGATGTATGGAATCCAATATTGAAGTGTTGACATTGGTGATTGAAAGCACTGATCAAAGCCCTCCTCGTCATTAGAGGCATGAACTAAATCTTAGAAACATCTGGGGCAGTAAATATGGAAGGAACTTCGAGAATAACATCACAGATCAATTTGTATTTTAAGATGTACGACTCTCACATTCTATGTAAGGTGTGGAACTAGCAGTCAAATATGCCATTTATGGCCAAGAATGCGTAGCCTTGATTTTAAAGTGTGCTATGTCTGTTATTAGGATGACTCGGGTGGAAAATTATCAGAGGCATTGGCGATCATGATTCAATGAAATAAATGTCCCAAACAATTACTATATGATCATTTTTCGCACGTGTATTTAGAGCAATATTATTGACGTTGGTAGTACTAACCAGAAATATTAACAGCCTAATACAATCTCTATTACTTTTGGAACCATTATCAATTAAACTGAATGTTTTACAAAGCTAGTTGTGGCATGTTTACTAGTCAGCAGACGTTACGCACTACTCCTGTGGTGGGCTTTATCCAGGCTTATGGCAAGCCAAGCGCTGAACACGTGCACCGTGATGGTTACTGCTCGAGGTTCGGCAGGAAATTTCAACAACGAACCAGCAGTCAGACAATTCTAAAGGAAAAAGGCACAACTCAACAAAGAAATTATAGGCATATTCTAGAAAATGAAGTGGAGGGGGTATATTATGTGTTAACTACAAGAAAGCTAACCGCACAAACCAAACGGAAAATAGCTAACAAGCATGACTTGGTATTGTACCCAATTGTCATCATGTGGAACATGTGTTCGTATCCCAGCTAACTCACGGTCTTTCGAGGTATGGGACGTCCATGCCCACCATACGACCACATGCTCAGGATTTGAGTCTACCAGGTAACTACTCTACATGAAAGAAACAACATATTCCTAAATAAAACATTTACTGATATAAAGTCATGGCTATACAACAAAATACAAACAAAGGATAATTTACATTTAATTCCCACAATGAAATCAAGGTTATTTTGTGAGTCTCTTCTTAATTAGTGCTACACTGCACTCAAATCTATTTCTAGCATCCTATCATTGATACTTTCAGACATCTACGAGTCTCCATAGTGTTCATCAAGTGACTCAGTTTAACAAACTGGAGTGTCACAACACAAAGTCACATATCACTTTAAATGACATCAATTCTGTAATAATTAAACATTAATCCGTTTCTGACGGGCATTTACTTTCATTAACATAAATTCATTATCTTATGCCTTAATTAACAAATGTTGTTGTGTCGTGTGAATCATCTTCCTCCTTCCCATCAATATGAAACGCTAAAAGTGGTACGTTTTCCCTTCCAAAATACACATGGACAGAAATGTTTATAGTTTCACCATAAACGATTTTCTGGGTCTGGTCGAAATTATTATCATTACAAACTTGTCATGTTCTTAGAAATCATCTACCCGCCTGCATAAATTAGTGTGAACTGGACAAAAATGCACTTTAAAAAGATGCCTACATTTATTTGGTTCAGCGTTCCTCCTCAGAGAATAACTGGGCCAAATATTATCCGATCACAACGATCAAACAATGAATGTGTGTTGAAACACATCATTTAAATCAATTGGCATCATCATAACACTCATATCTTAATTACATTTCGAAATATCGAGATTCTTCAGTGTCCCACTCTGCTTCTAAAATAAAGGGACTGGGTCTCCAAACCTCCCCTTCCAAGCAGGCAATAAAATTAGTTCCAGCTGGCCGAGCAAGATGGCTGCCGTCCTTCGTGGCATACATACCACCCCCCCCCCCCTCTTGCTGCTAGCAAGGTCATCTTTGTTTACAATTGCAGTACAATGGAGTTACGTTGAGAGTTGTCCAAGTAATTGAGTCTTTCTGATTATTTACCACCTATATTTATAGTGTAATGGGCTCAACTCGGCTCCTTAATTAACATTCATGGCTGGGGATGGATCCTGTAATAGCCTTACCGTTCTGTGGCGAATACAAGTGGCCTTGGGCGCGCATCATAATGAGAATACAAAATTCTTCATCAGCAGCTACCTATAATATAATAAGGAAATCTGCGTTTCCTATACGACGAACATGATTCTCCTCTCAGGGCAGATCATTTAATACATGTGCTCACGGGGTCTCGAAGAACATCCCTCGTGGCAATTATTCCTGCAAGCGATGGATACAGACACGGTCCGTTCCAATCCGCTGCGAATAATAAAAGTATGCACTACGGCGATACTAACTCGTAGATTAGCCAACTTTTCACCTAACGTGCAAGCTATGTTAGATTGGTCCCCGCAACTTTATTGACGTAAATCACTGGATTCTACGTTACTTCGCTCGCTCTATATGCGGCTCAAACAATACTTCTCATAGATGACTCAATTATTGAGGTACTCACGTCCTCTCTGCAATTACTCAAGCCAAAGCTTCAAATAGCTCCTAAACAAGTATAAATTTACTGGCTTACATTACTTTAATGGTTCTCAAATACAATCCTAAGAATTGACCATATCTATTCATTCAACACTTCACTGACACTGAAAAATTCTCGTATCTCGCTATATTTCACGTTACTTTCTTACTGTTTACCAAATACAGTATCTTTATATTAGACATGACACACTTTGAACGTTATTTAGGTCAGAAATGCCTATTACTTTACTTTACTGTTACCGACCTCAGATATTATTATTATTATCATTTAACGTTACCGTTACATTCATCACTATCTTAGGCCTGAATGGCCCTAAACAAATCACCTTCCAAGCCATATTCTACCAAATACGAGTGGTGAAAGCTCGTACATAAGTGACTGTTACATCTTAGTCTTAAAGTGATGTTTCGTTGTATGGTGAACTATCTAGTTAGAATTACATTGTAAATTTGTACTCACTTTTCATTTTCGCTGGATTATTCCAGCACACCAGCCACGGACCTACCATGACGCTTGATTTAAGCCATCATGCTATATCTCACATACCACACGGTATCACATTTTTCACACACGATAATCATACTTTTATCAGTGGCTTTTCTCACTTTAACACGATACATATTATTCACAATACACATAAACACTTTTGAAATCACTATAATAAAACTTATATACACTTTTTTGCACTATTTCAGATGTGGATCCTTAATCGGACTCATCCTAACGCCTGACCTCAGAGATGCGATGAAGCTACGACAACCGCTGGTCTCCGTGAAAGTCTATCTGCGTATACGTGCGTTCGATCCTCGTCACCTTCAATACTGTTCATTTCACCGTCATGATTACTTGTGATGCCTCTCGGGCTTCCATAACTGTAATGATCCTGACGATACTGCCTCATTTATAAGTATGACAATACCTCCTGGTATTCAGTGTCCAAAACCATCCTAAATTATTGCTACGCTGTAGCGAACTACACTTGCGTATAATAATGGATAAATATCTGCTGTAGATTAAATCTTACGCGATTCTTGATTACTATTAAGAAGCTATATGATGCGCTTCCATCGTTCTTCATATATATTCGAGCGTCGATACTCTAACATTTCGCGCACTACTGGCAGCGTTTTAGTTTACGTGTAGACTGCAGATGAACTGAAGAGCAAATAAAGACGAACGAAAGACGAACTGGCTTGGTCTGTGCTGCTTCCCCTATAAAAAGGTTTCTCGTAAAATGTAGTCCACAGGGCACACGAGAGCGACTCCCTTCTTGAAATAATGCATTTCCATTCAAAATGACGTATACACTGTGCCCGTTTCCCCGACGTCACGTTGGCCCGGCGATTTCAACGAGAAACCGAAGAAGGGACACAGGCGATACAAAAAATTAAGTCCTGGAAATATTTGTCCAATAAAAAAAATCAAAACAACTAGCTCGGGCAGGCAAGAGATCGAATATCTCGGGTCGATTAAAGGGAGAGGCATGCAAGGTTCAACAGGACAAATACTTCACAAACAGGAAAAAGAAAAAAGTATCACTGACTCGGGAGAAGTTCCAAACTACAAGAATAACCAGAACTTGAAAAATCGAGATCCTAAATTTATTTTTGATCAGACGGACATAAAAAAATGAACACTCCTATTACTCAATGAATATTATTAGTTTGGGATCATAAAAATCCATAATGTCCATCAATGTCATTGAGCTACCCTGTTTGACTTAATCAGGGAAGTACTCGCAAAAGAAATTATTAGAGTTCAAGTGTTCGATGATTAGCTGAATAATAATGATTAAAAAACACTTCACTTTCACTTTCAGCTTCTAAAAGAAGAAAAATTAGAATAAAATTCACTATACATTTTTCCTTCCCATGAATGTTAACTGAATTAATAATTTACACATAAATTATTCACACATTTCTAATATTTACAGACTTACGATTGTCAATGATGACTGTCAATCATTTAATTTGACTAAATGAACTTGTGGAATGAAATTATTATTATTAATTTTTATCAACATAATTTAAAGTTTCCTTATGGAAATTACATCAGCTATAAATAACAATAACTTGTTATAGCCGCACAATAACTGGCTTCAAATGACATCCTAATCCCTCATATCATTTTCAAATCATTAGCTGAGTTTATCATATCCTTATGGGATCAATTTAATTATTCAGATTGCGATATTATAACTTTTAGCATATATTAAATTAAGATACAAATGATTCACCTGTGATCTGCAGGAATTATTAATTTTAAATTGACCAGCACATGTAACTCTGATAACATTGCATTTATTATGACGATTAATTGAACAGTAATGCAGTAACTGCCATTGCACTGTTTTCCACCGTTGGAATTACTTAATATAATTACAAATATAAAGCACATTCTAAGTCCATTGAACCTAGGACTGCATAAGCCCCTATACATCCTGGCATGATCATAATCATTTACTATATCCTCGAAGAAATTTATTAATTGATTTATTAATCGTATTAATAAGTTGGAATGGTATTTCTCATGTCCAACAGTTGCCACCATAACACCACTATAAAGTGTCTACAACTCATAATCCATTGTGCTTATAATCAAAGTGCAGTTCCAAATCCATTTGACATAATGACAAATAATCCTCAAATTATTATAAACTCTCGTAATCTGCATTCCTAAATCTGATCATAAATTTCCCTAATGTGACTCAGCATCATAGGCTTTGTATTCTTGTGCAATCTGAATTAAATTACTGTAAAGTCTAGGATCATAGATCATGAACCATAATTATAATCTCAATGCCATAAATTCATGAATATGCTACAATCATTACCGCTGCAAAAAGTCAAACGTTCCGTTCGCAATCGCCTTCATGGTAAAAATCGCCACGAGGAAAAAAAATCCTAAGTTTAGAATTATTAAATATTATAAAACAAAATAATTATTAAATATCGGAATTTATGTGTGTGAAAGATCTCAATATCTTGAAAATAATTTGCTCTCCAAGTTTGGAAATTCATTCGAAATATATTTTAGCCACCTGGAAGAAAGAACATAATTAAATCATGAAGTTGGTTTGCCCTAAATGTTCAGAAGGGTGTGGTGTGAATATATGCCCAAGTTGACGATGAATGTGTTTCCCATATTTTCCCACGACGAATTAATCTTGATTCTGTTCTTTCATTTGCAAGATCGGCGTTTAAGAAAATTGTTTAACGTCAACATCATCGTGATGCCTGGTCTACAGTGTATTCAGCCTCTCCGAATCCCGGATTCGTCCTCACCATCAAGTTTCCCTATTAAATGCTTAAGCCATTATCTTGAAGTATATGAAAAGTTCCATAAATGTTCCCATATTCTTATTCTTGAGTGAAAGTATCATAGTGGATGACATCAGACACCCCCTAAAAAGAATTAGGTGTACGCCACTGCTGAAGAAATGTTCCATGTATTTCACTGATATGGAATGGACGGTGTTGTTTCGATACTGTTAATAATTTATTAATGCTCTTGCTGGCAATCCGGTTATTTGTTGAATGTATTATGTTGAATAAGATGCAATTACTATTGTAGAAATGTTCAACATTGACTGACTATATGCCGGGTTTCGTAGCACGACAAGGTCTGCTATTATATCGTGTGCTTTAACATGTTGCATATTAATGTCTCCGTATTCTGGCGTTCCACGGTGAATTTGACAAGTCCGATTTGTAGCTGTGTTAATGTGTTCACTTGATAAAAATACAGTTTCTACTTACATCAGCCTCTTGGAGAAATCACTAATTTTAATTTTACGTCACTCGTAAATAAGTTATAACAAGTACCGGTATTTCACAAGCAAATTGTAATGCTAATATCATAGTGTGGACACACGTTTCCCGAAGGTAGAATGATCGTCTCCGCGCACATGTGTTTTAAATCAGCAATAGAACAGACTAGAATGGAATGACCTCTCCGCACGTGTTACACATAGCACACCGGTTGCCCTGGTCACCTGATCCGTAGGAGTGTGGGGAATTTCCACCCCTCATCTATTGCGTCATGACTTGTCAAAGCCGATAGGAGTTGAAGATGTTCGGCACTCGCTTGTGCTAAATTTTAGCTCAATGCCATAGGGATGGGTCCATTTAGCAGCTAGAATAATTATGAAGAATGTTTCTTTAGCTCTAGGTCTGCTACAAACACATGCTGGAATACATTACAATATGTTACATTCATCAACCACTTCCAAGGTTGCTTTACGAATCTCGGCAATTAAAGATCACCAACATGGTGGATTTCGGTCACAACACCTTGTTTAACTAGATGTGGAAGTCCCATAATCTCTCGCGTGCAAGCGATCGCTTCGGCCAATTAATTACAATTAATTGCCTTATTCCATAGCGTCATGACGCCACCATGGTGAATCCCCTCTTGCTGGTCACCAAATCACTCCTCACGAGCGTAAGCTCGGTGTTAACAGGCTTATTTAGAGATATAGGCTTTAATTTAGGTGTGAGACCACTCCTAAATTATCTCTCATAGAATATATTCACCTGGGTGTACATTTTATTCCATTTCGATGCTCCAATTGGCTGCAATCAATTAATTTCCGTGGACAATCATCCCCACTCCGGTCTGAAGTGTTGTCCATTGGGGAATCCCAGGGTCATCAATTTCGACCTGTCCCAGCGGTCCAGACGAAATGAGTCCCTTCGGCACCATGAATCTACTCCCATCCGCTGGCTGCGATTAGTCAAATGTCAAGCTGGCTTGCCTTCTTGCTACTATGCTTCGAAAACGTACATATGACTGCATTTTCTAACAATTATTCCCTTAAACAGCTATGATATTCACATTCTAGCCGTGAATCATGCTACATTATTATATGTCATTATACAACTCATTGCTCTTCGGGTTCCCTGTAGCTGTTCCCCCTCCGAGATCAATGGTTCGACTCTAGGCATAATCATGGGCCTGGTCTTCTCTGATAAGACCCAAGTTCGATGCCAGCCTGCCGTGTCCGATTGGGCACAGTATAACATCCCCAAAGCCTTCAATTTCATCAACGTTCAAGGAGTCCAAACGTAAAACAGGATAACCTCAAAATATCGAATGTTAGATTTTAGCACCATTTTGTAGGCCTCTTGCAGTAACACAATATTACCAATACCGAAATAGAAGAACACGTCGAACTAAAAAGGTACAGCGCTACACTGCAAGCAAAGTATGAAGTTATACTTCTGTCCACGTATTTCATGAATTCATAACGAAGTGCATTATTGTGCTGGTGAAACCGATGATGTTATGTTTTAAAATTTACAACTGCTCTCTTGAAAAGTTACATGCTATCGGATTAGCTGCCTTTGGGCTATTTATTCACGTTTAAAAATATATTTTGCCAATAAGGAGATTCTGATACACTTTATGTGAGAATATCTTTGTCTCATTAGTAATTTACAGTAGTAACTTAACATAGACACAACATTTATTAGCAAGTTCACTTTATATTAACCTCTAAGATTATTAGTTTAGTATACTTAGCCTCAATGACCTTCGCTTAAAACACCTGTGGATTCGTGAATTGCCTGTTGTTGTTGTTGTTGTTGTTGTTGTTGTTGTTTCAATTGAGGTTCTTGGATATCGTGGTCATTCAGCCACCTATACTTGGATGTGTATGTATGTAATATTGTCTGATAATCTGTGTTATTGTGATAGCTGTATTAGAATGTGTGAATTTTCTACTAGAGTAGTTATGTATAACAGACTATAGATCCCTGTAATATTAAAGAATGGAAACCTCTATAGGAAGAAGAAAAGCTTGGTTCCCACAGAATCGTAGCAGAGTGGTGTGTTAAAAATAAGGGACATATTGCAATTTGTGCTACCCCAGTGGTGGTTTGGGCAGTGAGAACCCAGAGCCGCTGATGAGCCTGACTTGGTGCTTCTAGACAAAACCTAGTAACAGACACGGCCCAATAACCTAAAATGATTGCTGGAATATAATGGCATTCTAGTGTACTTTCAGCTCACTTCCAGCAGAAACGTTTAGAAGACACATTTGTCATAAAAAGTATAGACTATATAATTTTTGTTTTGTTATCACCTTTTCTATGAGACAGGAATATACTGTGTTTACACAAGTCTCCCTTGTTTTAGCCATGGAACACGCTGCGCCGGAGAAGTGTCTGCGGCCCGGGACAACGGCATTTGTGGCGTTGGCGTCGCCTATGATTCCAAAGTCGCAGGTAGGCACATCGTTGATTAATGTTTATGACTGCCAGTATATTATGATGTATTCCAAAATTTAGCTGTAACAATCAGCGATGGCCACAATTCGGCTCATTGAACTCTCCGGCCACTGATTGCTGAATGATCGATGAGAAAGAAGGTTATCCCTAACACACGCTACCTTGTATTGTTGCTTGTTACTTTCATTTTACGCCTTTCCAGGGAATATATGTGATGCGGTTACTGTGAACTACTTAAACACTGAAAAAATCTGTTTTATGCTATTTATCCGTTAACTTATTACCCAACCCTATCACTTAAAATGTCTCTCACCCACCTCGCTGCGAAGGGGTTAGCATTCTTGGTTGTAACCATGGAGGCCCGGGTTCGATTCCCAGCTATGCCAAGAAATTTAATTCTGCTCTAAGGCTATAACGGGGCACATTCAGCCTCGAGAGGCAAACCTTGTAGAGTTGGTTTCGATTCCTATCTCAGCTGACCTGGAAGTGGTTGTCCGTGGTTTCCCACTTCTTCTCCAAGCAAATACCGGGATAATTCGTAACTTAAGGCTACGGTCGCTTCTTACCTAAATCCTACTTCAATTACAAATGCACACACTAGTACAGACTTCACACTATGTCACAAAACCCCTAAAAGAATCAACAACAACAAAAATGTCTCTGAATTTAAAAGGAATTATTTTATACGATCACCTGGTAATCACAAGAAGCAAGGCATTAGCTAACTGATCCCGGGACTATCTTGTTTGAGAAACTGCATTCATCATTGTATGACTATATAAGAGATTATATTCTTCGTCATTGTGGTCATTATCTCCGTGTAGATGGAAATGTGTGAGTGAATCTGCTTGATGATCTGTTTTAATGTGGTGACTATACCTAAGTACGGCTAGGATTGAGGTTATTATGGCCTTAAGTGAGGTACTATTCTAGCGTTTTCCTGGAGATGAAAAGAGAAATAATGGAAAATTAATTCTAGGAAAGCTGAAGAGGCAATCCAACGCACCTGTTCTCAGTTATCTCCACAAGGCTAAGTGGACTTTCGATCCAACCGTCATAGCAGAGAATCAGGAATATAACTCAGGACCTCTGGAGCACGGCCCTCAATACAGTAACCATAGACACTAATATTCCAATTGAAATTTGATACAAAAATTCTAGTAAGTAGTTAAAATGTTTGTGGTAGCATTACGGCCATTGAGACAAAATTCATCACCAGTATTCCATAGTTAGGCGTAGTCGGTAGCATGCTGAACTGCTATGCCCAAGATAGCGGGTTCAAACCCGGCCGAAGTCGTCGGATTTTTTAAGAGCGTTAAAAATCCTTCAGTATGCCTTCCTTCGGAGGGGAAGTAAAGCCGGCGGTCCCATGTCATAGATTTATGGCATGTTAAAGATCCTTTCACAGACTAAACTTGTGTAAAGCAAAATTTGTTAGGTTAGATTTCGTCAGAACGCTCTATCAAAGTTCCAACGTTCACCACTAGGTATCATTGATATCTGGTGGCGAAAGTTGGAACTACTTGAAATTGAACGGAACTTGTAGCTCGCCCTTTAGGGTGTCCGCTGGAAGCAGCTACAGACTCAGGCGAGCCGAACATGTCCTCGGACACTCCCGGCACTAAAAGCCATACGATAAATAAATAAAATCCACCTCACGACTCAAACCGATCATTTCTCCTGTTCTGTAAACATACTATGATGCTGTGACCCACTCTTAACGCAGCCGTCTTCTGAGGTCGAGGGGCAGTGTTGCCAACTTCAGAGAGAACATGTTATGCAAGGGACTTGTCAGGGTGTTGACTTAAACAAATCACTCAATATATATTTAAAACATCCTAAATTAGTTATATATTAGTTAAATAAATCACTAGATCCAGAGACTTATTACCTAAGTTGGTAACACTTCGCGTAAACTGCAGTAGTTCGCTACGTTAGGGGTGGGTCACAACATAATAGAAAGCTTACAGAACAAGAGAAATGATCAGTTTGAACCGTGCGGTGTACGGACTAAACTTTGAAGAGCTGGTGATGATTGCTTTTTGAAAGGGCGTAATATCTAGGTCATGTGTCCCTAATGCTAAAGATGATAATGAAGATGAATACTACTAAAACAAATAAGAATAAAGAAATAAGAAATAGACTAAAATAGAGCAAAGACAGGGAAAAGGAATGTCAACAGCACTAAAAGCACGAGTGCGTGTAGACTCACTCTTCGGTCCTCACAAACTGAATGTGAATATCTCGTGACTTGGAAAGACGTAGAGCCATGAAAGGTAGATCGGAAAGGAAAAGAAGAAGAAAGTTCTCTCCAAAGGCAATGGAAGAAGGGGATAAAACGGATCCAGCTCAGGAATACTTCAGGCTCGCAAACTCCCTAGCTCTCATGCCGTGAGTTTTTGAGGGTGTAGTGCTACCCAGGGTACACACAGCCTGTCTTTTTACGGCCTTCAACAATCGACAGGAGATACTTTGAAAATAAAAAGAAGAGGAATGACCCCCTCGGAAATCAGGGTATCAGGAAAATAAATGACAAGGACTGATGAAACCAAGCGACCACTGCCCAGCCATTTGGTTTACAGATTGTGGAGTGACGCGTGGTCAGTGCCTCAAGTCCCCTTTGCTGTTAATCTTGGTCTACGTGACCACTGTCTGACAGCTACTCAATTGTCCTCACGAGACTGAGTGCACCCCGTTCCAGCCCTTACGTTACTTTCTAAAATCCCCGATGGAGCTAGGAATCAAACCTGGGGCCTCCGGGTGAGAGACAGACCAGCTACTCTAACAACACGGGGTGGCAGGGACCAATTACGGCATGAATAATTGGTATTCTAAGCTGAGATACGCTGATACCATCGGTGTTGGGAGAGCTGACCAACAGAGTTCATCAGGAAATATGAAAGCTGGGGTCCGGTTATCGCCGACCCAATTTGGGAGCCCCTGAGAGAGATTGAGAGATTAAAGATTTTTTTTTGAAGCGAAGGCGTACAGGATAGAATATTCTACATGTATATGGCTTACGAGTTATTTTGACTAAACGCTTACGACATTCAGAGCAGTTGAATCCCATCGAGACAGTCCCTTTGAAGCTTAGTTACCTCATCAAATGAGTTACGTTAAAAGCACTTCTGTCCTCATGCTACAGAACGAAGAGCTATTCAGTTTAAACCGAGGAATGGTAAAATATGCATATACGGGAGCATGGGACGTTATAGATTTGTTCATTCAACTCGAGACTTCTAAAAAGTCTCCATTATGACGATACAATTTCCATTACTTGCATAAATAAAATAAAAGGTACAGACAGGGTTCATAAATGAAGGTCCGGAAGAAATGTATCGGCTATACGGGTAGATGTGTTATACACGGTTATTCATTAAGTCGTTTATGCTTTCCCGAAGCTCCTGTTGCAATGGGCAACCCAACGTACTGAGCTCTAGCCTATTTATGTGCTACACCCTGTACGGCATCGTCGTATGAATCCCTTGTACCGTAAATATATAGGTTGGTTTTTTAGTTTTGGCACCTTAGTTATAACTGGATTAATAACTCACTTATATGGTTCCAAGTTTCACAGGCCCTCGATGTAGTCCGCACCGTTGCGTACAACGTGTTCCCAGCGATGTGGAAGTCACTGGATCCCGTTGGCACTGCCCAATCTATTGACGGTATGAAGAGAGCGCTCGGCAGCCTGCTTAACGTCATTGTCATCTTCATTTTCGGGATGAGATCATAGTCGCAGGGACTGATGTCGGGAGAATATAGGGGGTGATAGAGGACCTCCCTGCCCCAGCGATCCAACAATGCCGACACAACGCCTGCTGTGTGTGCCCTAGCATTGTCATGCAGAACGAAGGGCGGTGTAACCATGTGGTGGCGCCGTTCCCTTCTCAGAGCTCCTCGGAGATGGTCTTGCAGAAACGAACAATAGTGCGCCGCATTAACGGTTTGCCCTCGGGGAACAGTATGGCAGCGCTTCCGTACCACTGAAGACGTTAAGCAGGCTGCCGAGCGCTCTCTTCGTACCATCAATAGATTGGGCAGTGCCAACGGGATCCAACGACTTCCGCATCGCTGGGAACACGTTGTGCGCAACGGTGGGGACTACATCGAGGGCCTGTGAAACTTGGAACCATCTAAGTGAGTTATTAATCCAGTTATAACTAAGGTGCCAAAACTAAAAAACCAACCCATGTACCGTATATAATTTTTGGTAAGTATATTCACTATTGAATACCTGGACCCAACTATTAACGCCGTATAAATTGCTGGGAGAAAAGGGAAATTAGGGTCTAGAAAGAAAATGGAATACTACAATTACTTTGGTTTAGTTAGCACATTCCATAAATACTGAGAAGGGGGTGTTTGGGGGATGAAGCCCACTACCAAGTAGAGCGAGTTAGTATTCTAATAAAAATTGATGAATGCATTGTTATGGAAGTGGAGGATGAAAATATTATATTTTAAAAGTATGAGTTTCTTCGACACATCTACAGCAGTATCAATACGAGTTTTTTTTACTCATTCTTGTGTGTTTTGGTTTGGAGGTCGAGAACTACCGTAAACATGAAATAATGAATGAAAGAAAGAAGAAGAACGACGGAAAGAAAGAAGAAAGAATGAAATAAATAAAAAGGAATGCAAGAAAGAAGGAAAGAAATAAACAAAGAAAGAAAGGAGGAAATAAGGAATGAAAGCAGGAAGCAAAGAAAGGAGGATAGAAACAAGTAGAGGAGTAAAGAAGGAAAGATAGATGGAAGGTAGGAAAGAAAGAAAGGAGGACAGAAACAAGTAGAGGAGTAAAGAAGGAAAGATAGATGGAAGGTAGGAAAGAAAGAAAGAAAGAAAGAAGGGAACAAGAACAAAAGGAAAGAAAGAACGAAAGAAGGGAACAAAAACAGAAGGAAAGAAAGAAAGAAAGAAAGAAAGAAAGAAACCAAAACAGAATGAAAGAATGAATGGAAGAAACAAAGAAAGAAGGAAAGGGAAAGTAGGAGGGAAAGAAGGAAACAAAAACAAAAGGAAAGAAAGAAGTTAACAAAGAAAGAAGGGAAGAAATAATGAAAGAAGAAAAGAAAGAAAGAAAGAAAGAAAGAAATAAAGAAAGAAACAAACAAACAAACAAACAAGGATAGAAAGAAGTAAAGGAGTAAAGAAGGAAAGAAAGAAAGAAAGAAAGAATGAAAGATGGAAACAAAGATAGAAAGAAAGAAAGAAAGAAGGAAAGTACGAATGAAAGAAGGAAAGTAGGAAAGAATCAAAGAAAGAATGAAAGAAACAAACAAACAAACAAACAAACAAAATAACTAAACAAAGAACGTGTGTTACCAACACTACTGTCATTCTTGATACGATCGCCTGTGCCTCTGGCTATCATAAAATCCACGAGTTGCCACCATTATGGAGGAAACATTTACTGCCCGCAGATAGGTATGTGAAATATTTTAAGGGTAGTTTATTCACTGCATATTTCTGTGAAGAGATTTCTCTGCTGTGCACGAGGCATGTGTAGGTTATTCTTCACTAGAAAATATGATGCCCCTACAAAGAGAAAGGCGCACAAAGAAAGCTTGACAGCATTCCTTCCCTAGAATGGGTGGCGGACAACACACTCCAATATGTGTCTCGCCTTGTTCTCTTCAAAAGGGGGTCACGAGCGTCCCTAGCTTGACTTAAAACATATCTATTATTCAGCAAGAAAGTACCCATAATATAACAAGTTTTGTATTAGCGTTGCCACAGGTGACATCTTGGCAATAGAACAGTACGTAGATATAACAAATGTTGGTGGTAGCATAATACTAACAAACGTTTGATGCTTTTCAGTCAGTCAACACGATTGTACCCAAATGAGATGTGTTATTCCCTAATCCTAAAACAAATTACATGAGATTAATAAATACACTTGGATGTACAGTGGAACGTGTCTAATTCGAACTTCTATAATTCGAAATCTTCTTTAATTCGATTTTTTCTCTTGGTCCCTAGCATTTAATATATAATCAATGCAAAAAAATCGTGGTTAATTCGAATTAGATTTTGGATAATTCGAAGTTTTTAAGTGTAAAAAGCCAATCGGAAGCCGAACAGTAGGGTCAGAAATTCCTGAAAAACGACGTATCATTGGCATGCGGCCCCTAGTCGATGGTTTTGCCTACATGACTAACAACACGCCTGCGACGCTCCTTCCAAGGTCAATGCCTAACCCCTCCCCATCCCATTGTTTTGCAACGCTCCACATCTCACAACTCATAACAGTGTCATCCCTTACACCTGTCTGGTAGTGCGTGCTGAGTGGTCTGATTAGACTTGTGGTTGTTGTTTAGAAGTTTGGTTTTGCCTGTGTTTTAAAGTGAGCGTACAGAACTAAGATGTCGTCATCAAAGCCTCGGGTTCCATACAAAACTTTGACTTTGGCGGAGAAAATAGCGGAGATTAAAGAAGTGGGAATGAAGAAAAAAATCTGAAATTGCAAAGGCTTTCCGGATTCTTCCAAACACGTTGTCAACATAGGCCTACCTAAAAAATAAAGACAACATTCTAGGTTATGAAAATGAGAGTGGCAAAGGCCGATAAAGGTTGAGGGAACAGAAAAATTTGAATTTGAATATTTTCTCTACCCTTTTCAAAGAACTTTCATAATTCGAATTTTTGGATACGGTAATTCGAATTTTTTTACTGGTCCCTTGAGGTTCGAATTATCCAAGTTTCACTGTATGTGTATTTATTAATCTCATGTAGAGTATTTTTAGCCTACTTTTCTCATTTTGCAAAAATGAGGAAAAAGTAGACTTATGAGATCGATCCGGGAAAATGTGTGTCTGTCTGTCTATCTGTCCTTCTGTCTGTCTGTCTGGCTGTGTGTGTGCCCCCCCCCCCCCCTATCAACTCCTAAACGGCTGCAGCAATCAAAACCAAATTTAGTATGAGTAAAGATGTGCACCGGAATATCTCACGTCCATGTTTGAAAATGATGTCAGTTCTACCAACTGCTGAAAAAACGCACTAGAAATTTGAGCTCCATGTTGGATATCTCGCAAGGTATGCATGGGAGCTATTCCAAAATTGGTACACATGCAGATAATACTATTTCAGTTTAATTTCCAGGAGGCCAACAATGACAGTGTTGCCAAAATAATTTTAAGCCTTCTGATAGGTAGAATGTTTAAATGCATATAACTTCTACACTATCAATTGGATTTCAACCAAATTTTGTATGTAATATCTGTACATAAACAGATATGATTGAGCGTATTCTTAAGAGCCACCAGGGCTGCCAACTGTTAATAATTGCTCTCTCTATTCTTTTATCCAAGTACCAATATATCAGAAAGTATGCAAGCCAACAGCTTTAAACTATGCACACGTATATTCTGACATTTTACATTAATTTGGAGTAACTTATATACGTCAGTTCTACCAACATGATTATAAGCCTGCTGATAGTACCAATTTTTAAATACATGTAACTTCTATACTATCAGTTGGATTTCACCCAAATTTCGTATGTGCTATGTGTACCTTAACAGATATGACTGTAAGTATTGTTAAGATTAATCAGGGCTGCCAACTGTTAATAAATGCTGTCCATATTTTTTTTACCCTACTATCAATATATCAGGAAGTATGCAAGCCAACAGTTCTTTACTTTGCACACGTCTGGCACCTGACATTGTAGATTAATTTGGAGTAATTAATACAAGGCAGTGCTGCCAACATGATTCTATGCCTGCTGATATGTCCAATTTTAAAATACATGTAACTTCTATACTAACAAATGGATTTCATCCAAAATTGGCACAACAAGATATCGTAATATTTCAGATTATTTCTGACCAGCACACGCATGGTATTGTTGGCAACATGCTTTTACGCGTGCTGATAGATCCAGTGTCTAACTGCATGTAACGTCCATTGGACTTCAACCAAATTTTGTATTCAGTACCTTAAGAGGTGGAACTAAGAATATATTCAGTCACCAGGGCTGCCAACTGTAGTGCTCTATTAGGCTACATTATACCAGGTATATTTTGAACTAATTTGATATTTCGATATTACCAACTTAATTTTGTCATTATTCTAGATAGGTTCATATACTGTGAAATAATCATTGGCATGAAAAGTAGGCTGGATAGTTCTTCACGGAACTCCTTGTTTTTTTTTTCATGATTATGGAATAACTCATCTCATTTGGGTACACTCGTGTTGACCGACTGAAAAATGACTTCAAACACCATAATAATGTTAACATATGACAAGCTGTCTTGGTTTTAGTTTATTATGCATTTGCACCAGAAATATAGATGTTGTTGTGTTGATTCCTTCAGGGGCTTTGCAACATCGTGGTCATGTAGCCCCGTGTGCTTGGGTGTTTATAGAATTTGTCTGACAACCTGTGTCATTGGTCTGTACTAGCGTATTTTTAATTGAGGTAAGATTTGGGTAAGAAGCGGCCGTGGCTCCAAGTTAGGTACCATCGCGGAATTTGCCTGGAGTAGATGTGGGAAACCACGGAAAACCACTTCCAGGATGGCTGAGGTAAGAATAGAACCGACCTCTTCTTAGTTATTCCTCTCAAGGCTGAGTGTACCCCTTTCCATCCCTCAGACCAGAATTAAATTTCTTGGCAGGGCCGAGAATCAAACCCTGACCCCCGCGGTGACAGCCAAGAATGCTACCCACAACACCAAGTGGCGGACAGCGGTACTGATGCACGACACTCAGAGTCGATGTTGGCTTGTAAAAGATCTCTTGTATTACGTTTGGTGACTACAAGACAAAATTATTTAAAACGCAGCCACAGGTCATCCAGTCGAGTTATTGTTCTCATTGACAGATGACATTGTTAAACAGGGTTCCGGAATTGGAGAGTAGATTGCCTCAATGGCGCAAACTCAAAATATCTAGCCACGGTGTCTGAGACAATATGATAATAATTAAGTTCTTACTGTAATGTGTTTAGTGAGGCCACCTCAAGGCGCAATGGTTATCAACGTTGCTTGTCATCCCTGAGGCCCAGGATCGATTCCCGCCTTTGCCAATAAATTTAATTCTGGTCTGAAAGTTGGAACGGGGTGAGGCAAAACTCAGCTGCAGGATACAAAATGTAGCAATGTTGGTGCTAATGTTCTCTTAACGTAGACTATTGTTTATTTTTGGCGGCTTCGGTGGCATGCTGAGCGTCTATGCCCAAGGTTGCGGGTTCAAACCCCGCAGAAGGCGTCGATTTTTGATGTGTAACATCTTTCCGCTCGGTTGCTGGATAGTTTTGTGGGAGTGATTTTGAAAATTGGGGACGGAACGATCGAGCTGGCAGTGGTGGATCGGACGGAAGTATGCACTGCCCGCTCGATCGATAGAACGAAAGTGTACTAGCTGGCAGTGATGGAAAACGGAAGTATGCACTGCCCGCTCGATCGATCGAACGGAAGTGTGCCCTAGCTGGCAGAGGTGGATCGAACGGAAGTATAAGACGCACTGCCAACTCGATCGATCGATCGATCCAGGTGGCACTGGTAAGAGAAACAATCAGCGCGCGGTGTCGGAAATCGATACCATGACGCACTCTCTGCCAAGTGGAATGTATATGACATACTGAACGGAAAACGCTCATGCGAACTCTGGTGTCAAGTGATTGAAACAAATGACATATTACATGTTCGAAGTCTTCGTATCACTATTTAAATGGTAAAATTCCTTAATATCAAACATTGTAAGTAGTCGGCATTGCCGGTATTATATTTCTGCACAATGGCTATTCAAATATTAACCCACATAACGGTAATGCAGTCATCAATCTAATATATAAAAGTGAAAGTCTGTATGTATGTATGTATGTATGTATATATGTTGGTTCCGTATACAAATCTACACCGTTCCACCAATCTCAACCATATTTTGCATACACATAGTTTAGGACCCAGAAGGAACCGCTGGCTACATGAATTTTCGATAGTCTTTCTCATTCTTCTGATTTCGGCCCTTTTTCACTCAAAAACAGACCAATCAAATCATAAAATATACTCATGAAGGAATGGCAAGGCATATAGTTTCCATGGCAACATAGCTCAAGTCGAGACACGGCCGACTTGATGCCAATTGCGCTCAGCACTACCGGTATAGAAAATGAGGATCTTTACTTGAAATCCCGTTAGTTACTCAATTGCTCACACAGCACTGTCAACCGAGTTTAGCATAACAAAGACTTGACACTATCTT
Organism: Meconema thalassinum; assembly: GCA_946902985.2. Lineage (NCBI taxonomy): Eukaryota > Metazoa > Arthropoda > Insecta > Orthoptera > Tettigoniidae > Meconema > Meconema thalassinum. The sequence goes on from OX336390.1 coordinate 276,208,540, forward strand.
CTTTCTACTATATATTTGCCAAATACCACTCACTCACTCACTCATTCATTTATTCATCACGAAATCTCAGAAACCACCGAACGGATTGCAATGAAATCTGTATGCAGCTTCCTCAAGGGCCGCAAATGCCCCCTAAGAGAGAAATTTTGGCTATTCAGGTTCTAAAGGGGTGTTAAGGGGGTAGACCTGCATTTAATTGAATAGCAATATCTCCCGATTGGTTTCATGGGGGGATGTGATACTCGGCATATAAACTCATCATTAAAAATAAGAAGACATGTGTTTGAGGGTTTTTCGATGTGGTGTATATTATGAGGTGAAAGGGGTGAAAAGTGGGGATTAAAAGATTCTTAACGGAGCGTGTGTCTCTTAAACGACATAGGCGAGGAGTTTGAAACACAGCGAAAAAAAATCAACATAAAAAAGAAGTAAATATGTGTTTGACAGTTTTTTTCATAAATCCAATTTAAGGGGCCCATGGGGAGAGATGAAATTCTGGGGGGGGGAACAGGAAAGAAAGTGTCCTAACTGATTGACTGACTGGAAAAAACTTCTTTAAATTAAGTAAATAGCTGTTCGACAGTTTTTTTTTTCATAATCAAATTTAAGGAGTTCATGGGGAGGGGTGAAATTCTGAAAAAAGAAAATTGAAAGAAAATGTCCAGACTCACTCACTTACTCACTCACTCATCATCGCCTAGCCAAAATTATTGAAGTTAGAAACATGACAGTTTGGGGATATGTTCATTGTATGTCAAAACCGTCTACTAAGGGAGGATTTTCGGATATTCAGGTTCTAAAGGGGTCTTAAGGGGGTTAAACCTGCATTTCATTGAATAACAATATCTCCCGATTGGTTTCATTGGGGGATGTGATACACGGCATATAAACTTATCATTAAAAAGTAAGACACGTGTCTGAGGGTTTTTCGATGTGTTTATGAGGTTAAAGGGGTGAAAAGTGGGGATTGAAAGATTCCCAACGGAGCGTGTATCTCTTAAACGACATATGCGAGTAGTTTGAAACTCAGCGGAAAAAAAATCAGCATAAAAATAAGTAAATATGTGTTTGACCGCTTTTCCATAAATTCAATTTAAGGGGCCCATGGGGAGGGGTAAAATTCTGGGAGGGGGGGAAGAAAAGAGAGTGTCCTAACTGATTGACTGACTGACTCACTCATCAAACTCAGGGGAAAAAAACTGCTTTAAAGTAAGTAAATAGCTTTTCGACAGTTTGTTTTTCAACAAATTGAAGGGGTTCATCGGGAGGGGTGAAATTCTGAAGAAAAAAAATTGAAAGGAAATGTCCTGACTCATTCACTCACTAATCATCGCCCAGCCAAAAATATTGAAGTTGGAAACTTGACATTTCGGGGATATGTTCGTTGTATGTCAAAACCGTACACTAAGGGAGGTTTTTTGGATATTCGGGTTCTAAAGGGGTCTTAAGGGGGTTAAACCTGCATTTCATTGAATATCAATATCTCACGAGTGGTTTCATTTGTGGATGTGATACTCGCCATATAAACTAATCATTAAAAACAAGATGTTCAGTAAAGAACATATAGCCTACTTTCTTCTAAATGCATGGGCATTGTTATAACTCTTTGTCCTTTTCAAGGAGTATGATTGAATGTTGGTTGTAGGAGCTTGTTGAAATACAACGTGCTATAGGGATATTAAACATGAATATGAGGTGCCCTTTGCTAGTGCTACCTCTGTACCAAATTTCATTCAATTCGGTTTCACCGTGTTTGAATTGATAGGGGGAATCGATTTGCACACATACTTGGCCACCATTTGCAAACTATTGGGCTGATGTTCTTGCAGTTTGGTCAGAATATGTTTCCCACATAAAGATATGGTGTTGCAAAATTAGGTAGAGACTAGATTATTAGGTTGGTCGTAATTACATTTTAGCTTTTAACATTTGGGTGGCCGCGATTACGTTTCCATCAAGATAGCGGTGATATAAAACATGACACTGAGGTGCCCTTTGCTAGTGCTACCTCTGTACCAAATTTCGTTCATTCGGTTCCACCGTGTTCGAAATAATAGGGGGAATCAATTTTGACATAAAGATGGCCGCCATCCGCAAACTATTTGGCTAATGACCTATTAGATTGGTCAAAGGATGCTCCCTCCATAAAGGTATGTTGTTGCAAAGTTTGGTAGAGTTCGGATGGTTATGTTAGTCGTAATTTGATTTAAGCTTTAAACATTCGTGTGGCCGCCATTACGTTTCTGTCAATATGGTGGCGATATTAATCATGACACTGAGATGCCCTTTGCTAGTGCTATCTCTGTACCTAATTTCGTTCCATTCGGTTTCAGCGTGTTTGAATTAATAGGGGGAATCGATTCTGACACAAAGATGGCCGCCATCCGCAAACTATTATGCGAATGACCTATTAGATTGTTCAAAGGATGCTCCCTCCATAAAGGTATGTAGTTGCAAAATTTGGTAGAGATCGGATGATTAGGTTAATCGTAATTTGATTTAAGCTTTGTACATTCGTGTGGCCGCCATTACGTTTCAGTCAAGATGGCGGCGATATAAAACATGACACTGAGGTGCCCTTTGCTAGTATTACCTCTGTACCAAATTTCGTTCCATTCGGTTCCACCGTGTTCGAATTAATAGGGGGAATCAATTTTGACATAAAGATGGCCTCCATCCGCAAACTATTAGGTGAATGACCTATTAGATTGGTCAAAGGATGCTCCCTCCATAAAGGTATGTAGTTGCAAACTTTTGGTAGAGATCGGATGATTAGGTTAATCGTAATTTGATTTAAGCTATGAACATTCGTGTGGCCGCCATTACGTTTCAGTCAAGATGGCGGCGATATAAAACATGACACTGAGGTGCCCTTTGCTAGTGCTACCTCTGTACCAAATTTCGTTCCATTCGGTTCCACCGTGTTCGAATTAATAGGGGGAATCAATTTTGACATAAAGATGGCCGCCATCCGCAAACTATCAGGTGAATGACCTATTAGATTGGTCAAAGGATGCTCCCTCCATAAAGGTATGTAGTTGCAAAATTTGGTAGAGATCGGATGATTAGGTTAATCGTAATTTGATTTAAGCTTTGAACATTTGTGTGGCCGCCATTACGTTTCCGTTAAGATGGCGGCGATATAAAACATGACACTGAGGTGCCTTTTGTTAGTACTACCTCTGTACCAAATTTCGTTCCATTCGGTTGCACCGTGTTCGAATTAATAGGTGGAATCGATTTTCACACAAAGATGGCCGCCATCCGCAAACTATTACGCTGATGACCTACTGGTTTGGTCGAAGGATGCTCCCCTCATAAAGGTATGTCGTTGCAAAATTTGGTAGAGATCGGATGATTAGGTTAGTCGTAATTTGATTTAAACTTTGAACATTTGTGTGGCCGCCATTACATTTCCGTCAAGATGGCGGCGATATAAAACATGACACTGAGGTGTCCTTTGCTAGTGCTACCTTTGTACCAAATTTCGTTCAATTCGCATTCACCGTGTTCGAATTGATAGGGGGGGACAGACATTCAGAGTACACACACTCACACACACACAGACACACAGACACACACACACACAGACTCACACACACACAGACTCACACACACACATACACACACACACAGACAGACACACTTTTTTTTCTCCCTGTGTTGATCTCATAAGTCTACTTTCATTTTTTGAAAAAATCGAAAGTAGGCTAAATACGCAGACACGTGTCTAAGCGTTTTTCGATGTGGTGTATTATTATGAGGTGAAAGGGCTGAAAAGTGGGGGTTGAAGGATTCCTAATGGAGCGTGTAGGCCTATCTCTTAAACGACATAGGCGAGAAATTTGAAACTCAGCGAAAAAAAAATCTGCTTAAAAAGTAAGTAAATCGGTTTTCGACTGTTTTTTCATAAATTAATTTAAGGGTCCAATGGGGTGGGGAGAAATTCTGGGGAAAAAGAGGAGAGAAAGAGTCCTAACCGACTGACTCAGGGGAAAAAGACAGCTTAAGAAATAAGTTAATAGGTGTTCAAGCGATTTTTAATCAATCCAATTTAAGGGGCCCATGGGGAGGGGTGAAATTCTGGTAAAATAAATGAAAGAAAATGTCCTGTCTGACTCACTCACTCATCACGCCCAGCGAAAACTATTAAAGTTGGAAACATGAAATTTTGGGAATATGTTCGCTGTATGTCGAAAACGTTAACTAAGGAATGATTTTTGTTTATTCGGGTCTTAGAGACGTGTCAAGGGGGTAAACGTGCATTTCATTGAATAACGATATCTCATGAGTTGTTTGTTTGGGGATGTGATATTCGGTATATAAACTAATCATTAAAAATAATCAGACATATGTCTAAGGGTTTATCGATATGGTGTATATTATGAGGTAAAAGGGGTGAAAATTGGGGGTTGAGGGATTCTTGACGGAGCGTGTATCTCTGAAACGACTTAGTAGTGAAGTTTGAAATTCGGTGGGAAAAAACAGCTTAAAATACAAGTAAATAGGTGTTCGAACGTTTTTTCATAAATCCAATTTAAGGGGCCCTTGGAGAGGGGTGAAATTATGGGGGAAAAAACAAGAAAGAAAGTGTCCTAACTGATTGACTCACTTACTCACTCATCAAACTCAGGGGGAAAACAGATTTAAATAAGTAAATAGGTGTTTGACCGTTTGTTTCATAAATCCAATTTAAGGGGTTCATGGGGACGGGTGAAATTATCAAAAATAAATGAAAGAAAATGTCCTGACTGACTCACTCACTCATCATCGCCCAGCCAAAATTATTGACGTTAGAAACATGAAATTTTGGGGATATGTTTGTTGTATGTCGAAAACGTCCACTAAGGAAAGAGTTTTGGATATTCAGGTTCTAAAGAGGTGTTAAGGGGGTAAACTTGCTTTCCATTGAATAACAATATCTCACGAGTGGTTTCATTTGGGGATGTGATACTTGGCACATATACTAATCATTAAAAATAAGTTGACACATGTCTAATGGTTTTTCGATGTAGTGTATATTATGAGGTGAAAGGGATGAAAAGTGGGGGTTGAAAGATTCCTAACTGAGCGTGTATCTCTTAAACGACATAGGGAGGAGTCTGAAATTCGGAGGAAATCTATCAGCTTAAAAATAAATATATAAATAAATGAATAAATAAATAAAATAAATAGGTGTTCGACCGTGTTTTCATAAATGCAATTTAAGGGGCATATGGGGAGGGGTGAACTTCTGGAAGACAAACGTCCACTAAGGAAGGATTTTTGGATGTTTGCTCTCATCGACCAACCAAAACTATTAAAGTTAGAAGAATGATATTTTGGGGATATGTTTGTCGTGTGTCGAAAACGTCTACTAAGGAGGGATTTTTGGGTATTCAGGTTCTAAAGGGGTGTTAACGGGGTTAAACCTGCATTTCATTGAATAACAATATGACACGACTATGACGTGAGCGAAGCGAGGCTAAAATTGAGATGGTGTGTGTCTGTGTATTACTCAATCTCGCAAGTACCACTGGTCCGATTTACGTGAATTTTACATGGAAGTAGCTGATTTTCCTGGTTAACATATAGGTTACTTTTGATTTCAATACTTTGCACTATTTAAAATGGCGACCATTTTAGTGACGTCACTACACCCTTTGGTATCAAACTTTCATATTTCCATTTCAAATAAAAAGAGAACGCTAAGAAATAGCAAACTTTTGATGACATATGCAAGGTTTAAAACTACATTTCCTATCCGAAAGGTATCTGCAACTGTTAGCGAGTAAAACCTAAATTTGTGCTATAAAACACGGTCAACGCCGAGCGGTGTAGTTGGACAAAATGTTCCATCCTTAATCTCCCTCTGCGCAGCACCTCGCCTATCCCCTGTTTTAACTGTCACCTTCACATTTTAATTTATTTATGACGCGTAGCGAAGCACGGGTACTTCAGCTAGTATAATATAATCGTTGAGGTTATGCGAGAATTGAGCAAGCCTTCATGAACTATTACTCAATACATTCTCTTGACTCACGAGAGGGCCTATTCATAAGGCATTTTAAACTCAATTTCACGCAGGAACATTATCGAAACAAGCAAAATATAAATGAAACTTAATTCCGTAATGGAGTATTATTGGAACGTGGAAATAAGTCACCATCTTAGTGCGTATGACTGTGAATCTAGAGATCTTGGGTTCGAATCCTGGGCGGGGTAGATATTTTTGCTACCAGATTATCATTTAAACGATATTTATCATATCAATATGACTCATTTTAACAGAATCCATATGAAATTACGTGTTGGTCTGTGAATGAAGAGGACCTGTTTATAAGGAATTTAAGGTTATGAGCGGTGTCGCGTCTATTAATCTAGTTGATCCATATCGTATTCTTTATTTAGGCTAGTGCTGGTGGAAGCTACAAATCATCTAATAAAATGAGTTCCGTATTATAAACTACAATATCTGTAAAACACTCCCTTTTACAATAGATTAATATTTGTGCCAATAATACCATAAAATACCGGTGTATCAACAATTTCACGTGAGGTTTCTTCTATGTCAGATGTTACAGATCATATGCGACTACTGTAAGGATCGTATTTTTTTTAAGAGCGTTAAACATCCCTCAGTATGCTTTCCTCCGGAGGGGAAGTAAAGCCGGTGGGCCCATGTCATAGAGTTATGCCATGTAAAAGAACCTTCAATAACTTCAATTGTGTGAAGCAAACTTTGTAGGTTAGATTTGATTAAAGCTCTTTACTTCCAACGTCCGTCGCCAAGTGCTGATTGCGATGGCATCTAGTAACCAACTTCACAGCTAGGTGTAGTGGACGGTAGCATTTGGTGGCAAAAGTAGGAACTGCAGTCCTTACTTGAATTAAAAATAGATAACACACACTAATACAGTCATCACAATTAACACCGGTTATCAGACAGATTCTACATACACCCGAAGTACACGGGGCTACATGACCGCGTTGTCGCAGCCCCTAAACTAAGGAACCAACCAACCAACCATTGTTTATTTGTCAAATGAAATCATAGAAATAATGAAGTGCTTTTCCGTGGGTTTCCTCACTTCTACTCCAAGCAAATACCAGGTTGTGTTTAGTGAATATGTATGATTTTCTTTGATAAATAAACAATAGTATATGTTACAAAACCATTAGCAACAACATTACACTCCCAGTCCTGTAACGAGTGATCTTTAATCTGGCATCAGTTAAAAGCACATTCGCCGCTTCCTCCTCAATGTGGAGGAATTCTATCATGGAATGCTTTTCAGTCTGTCAACACAATTGTCCCTAATTATATTAGGCTACAGTGAGAGTTGATGGTAATTCTACGATTTATGAGTTGTTAATTCATTTGAGGGGCTCGGGACATCCCGGTCATCAGCTCCGTGTTGTTTGATGTGTGTTGAATTTTTATTTTAACTTGTATTTATGTGATGACTGTAGTAGTGTCTGTAGCTGTATAAGGGACAGGGATGTGGTTGGTGGCCCAGGACTTGAAATGCGGTACTAACTCGGTATCTGCCACAAGGGAGTGTGGAAAACCCCGGGGAATACCCACACTCAGGATAGCTGTTGTCAGTGCTGGGATTCAAACCTACGATCTCTTGACTTGCTGCAGTACGATATACCGAGCACGGCTACGCCGCGGTGTATGACTTGTCAAGTTACCTTCGTAATATTTGCACTTGATAACGAAGAGCCCTGTATATTCACCTGTGGTTGGGTTGTCAAGTTTTGTAGGGCAGACCACTGTACTTGATTAAGTTTTACAGACTCGCCATCAATGTTTTTGTGCTACCTATGCATCATTGTAATATTATCTGCTTCCCGCGGGGATACACGTGTATATATGAATAACCAAGCAGAGCTGGGACCACACAAGCCAGATTCGTTTGTGCATGGTAAAGTCTGCCACGCAAGATAATAAAATAGCGTGGTCAGAGCGATGCCGACATAATAAAAATGGTAATAGTGCGATGGAGCAAGTAGCGCTGTGTGCACACGAGAGCATTGCAAACCAGGGAACAAAATACCACCATGCATAACAAACATAGGCATAGAAATTATTTGGTCACACTTAACAATCAAGAATCTATCCATCCTGGAAAGTGTGAATACAAGATATATAAAGAAAGCGTTAGGAGTGTCAAAAATAACGCACTCAAGACACGAATACCTGCTGGCGAAGGAAACCTTCTTCGTTGAGGACCTCAGGACAAGCATGCTCCTACCAAACACCTGCGCCTCACAGAACCTGCTAGCAACACTGAATAGGAAAAGATAAGAAATTCAACCAGAATTCTACAGCCATGGTAGACCGTGCGTGAAAAAAGGAAAATTTCGATAGCAGACACGTCATCACTGGGTTGGCAGTCCATGCATTCCACCACCAGATATGCATGAACACAAACTTCCACGAACCAAATATAGACTGCAAAAGCCTGCGAAAAGGCATGTGACCGTTAACACATTGAACTATGCACAGAAAGGACAAAGACAATGGGCTATGTGATTATGCAAATACGTAAAATTTCAATTTCAATATTGGCTAATTGGCTGCAATTATTATAACAAACATTTCTCTATTAAGGTGTTAAGTTAAAATTGAACTCGGTCCGTGAGGATGATATGAGGATGTCTACTCAGAAGAGAGCGAGCAAGAGATGACAGCACTAACCAGTTAGTATTCTTGGACAAAGGGAAGAATGTTTTACACTATTTGGCATATGGCCAAGTGTACCCAAAATAGAACTGACGTTTTCTCACGTGTATTTCTTTCAATATATGCCATAATTTGGGAAAATGAAATGAAATAAGATCTTAGCTTCATTTGTAAACTGAAATATAGGCAAAGAAAGCAGAAATGTAGGAAATCAGAATGATGCATATTAACAAGTAGTTACGTGAAGAAATATGCAGCATATTTTCATATGAGCTACTTATGTTAATTGCCTCTGTCAACATGCAAAATTTCAGTTTGATTGCTGTAATAGTGTTACGGCTGTGAGTTTGTGTCATCGCTCGCCGCATGAGTCAAAACTGCCCCAGGGCTGGACTGCTCTCCCTCGGTGTATTGCATGCGCGTTACGCAACGGACTGCGAAGTGAAAGGGATAGTCCAGAACATTCGTGACTGGACCAGCGCTGGAAACCTCGAGAAGCCGTGGACTCTGGATGGATCTAGAAGCATTTATTGAGTCACCGGCCGGCTATATAAGAGTGACCCGTGAAGCAGTTGTTGTTGTTGTGTTTTACGAGCTAGTGCGAGCGATTATCTTGTGCGACAGAAGTGTGGTGACGAAGTGCTGTGCGAGTTACGAAATCCTGTGACATTGTTTCTCCCGGCTTGTGAACAGCGTACATCAAGTGCTCGTAAGTAACTGTATTTGTTGTACCTGAGGAAGAGGGGCAGGTAGCTTCTGCCAAGGCCACCGGACTCATTAGGACGGATTAACTTCTGTGGTCTGTTGCAAGTGAAAGGGGCCAAGAGCGCATAAGGAAGAGACTTGAGGAAACTGGAGAAGGCTCCTAATTGCTTGTATTTGCTGATTAGTGTAATTTTCTGGCCACAATAAAGTTAATTATTTCTTTAAGCAGTAATTGGTGTTGTGCTTTGTACCCCCACCGTAATCCAGTTAACAAAAGTGCCACTAGGGGGTGGCACGTAACAACTGGTGTCAGAAGCCGGATTACGAACTCAAGCACAACACCTGACGGTCCTGGTTTCAAAACCCGAGCAGGTCATTTTCTCTAATTTTCCTGTGAGTGCATGCCCTTTACAAGACAAACAACTAAAATGGAGGAGAATTTGGCAGCATTGCTAGAAAAGTTAACTGGCATGGAAGACGGCCAGAAGAAATTAGCCAAGGACCTGAAGGATGACCTGAAGAAGATGGAAGACGGCCAGAAGAAGATGGAAGACGGCCAGAAGAAATTAGCCAAGGACCTGAAGGATGACCTGAAGAAGATGGAAGACGGCCAGAAGAAGATGGAGGACGGCCAGAAGAAGTTATCAGAGGACCTGAAGGACGGCCAGAATAAGTTAGCAGAGGACCTAACCGCCAAATTTCTGGATTGCCAGAAAAATCTGGAAGAGTGTCTGCTGACGAAATTAGAGGAGAGCCAAAGGAAATTAGAACAGGGCCTACGTGAGGAAGTCGCAGCAGTGGAGGAGAAGTTCAACACCTTGCAAGTGGAAGTTGCCGAGCTGCGCCAACGCCCGCTGATGGGGGTGGAGGAGAAATTCAACGCCTTGCAAGTGGAAGTTGCCGAGCTGTGCCAACGACCGCTGATGGGGGTGGAAGAGAGATTCAACGCTCTACAAAAGGAATTTGCTGAGCTGCGCTGACTCCCGCCGACAGTGATGGAAGATAGATTCAAAGCCCTACAAGAGGAAGTCGCCGAGCTGCGCCGACGCCCGTCGACCGGGGTGGATGAGAGAGTCAAAGCCCTACAAGAGGAAGTTGCCGAACTGCGCCAACGCCCACTCACGGGGGTGGAAGAGAAATTCAACGCTCTTCAAGAGGAAGTTGCCGAGCTGCGCCGACGCCCGCCCACAGGTACACCGGGGACATCAGGAACGGGACAGAGCAGAGTGACGCCCCCAACCGGAAAGGTCCCGTGGAGCACCTACTTACGTCAGTTCGAGGCGGCCTGTTCCATAAATAACTGGAACAACACAGAAAAGGCTACAGCTCTCATTGTAGCGCTGAGAGGTGACGCCCTTAACGTCCTTCAGGCCATCCCGACTGGATCCCAGGACTACGCTTCCCTGATCGCCCATATGGAGTCCCGATATGGAGATAGCCATCTTCAGCAGGCCTATCAGATGCAGCTCCGGACCCGGGTACAGAAGAACGCGGAAACCCTGCAGGAGTTCGAGATGGACATCGCACGCCTCGTAAGTCTCGCCTACCCAACAGCGCCGGCCGACTTTCTGGAGCAGATAGCGACGCAGACTTTCACCGACGGGCTACGGGACTCGGACACTCAACAGGCGCTGCGTCTCGCGCGCAATACGACCCTGGCAGATGCGCTGAGCCACGCACTTGAGTTCGAGACGGCAAAACAGGCATCCAGAATGCACGCGCGGGTGCGTCAAGTAGACGTCGACGAACCAGTAAAAACCAACGAGACCAAGCCCCTGGCCGACGAATTAATGGAGGCGCTAAGCCGTTTCTTCGATAGTCGCGGCACCACCAGCAACGACACAGCCGGAAGGCAACCGGAGAGGCGGCCCGGAAGAGGACTACCGACCTGCTGGACCTGCGGTAAGAAAGGGCACCTGAGCAAGGACTGCGGTGATCGCCGCCGCCGAGGGTATCCGACGGGAAATCAGTCGTCTGAAAACCGCGCGACCCAGGGAAACGAGTATTAGCCAGCCTTGGGGGGCAAAGGTTGGCTTGTGACAGTCGTCAAGCCCCGGCAGACCAAGTTCGTGTGACGCAGTTACGGAGGGATAATAGCAGCCTGATGGTCGACGGAGTCGTCAACGGAGAGAGCTGGCCCATACTAATCGACACGGGAGCACCGAGGACCATCGTCAGTCCCACCGTGATCCCGAAGTGGAGAGTGCAACCCACACAAAGTAACCTCCAGCTAATAACCGCGACCGGAGAGACCGCACCAGTACATGGCGAAGCATCACTGGAGTTCGTCATTGGTCGACGGGCGATAAAGCATCCAGTGCTTGTGGCTGACGTGTCAAATGAAGTGATCATCGGACTGGACTTCCTGGACCAGAACAACATCATCTTGGATCTGAGTACCAACACTCTGCACTTCGAAGGTGAGGAACTTGCTTTGCAACCTGCGCACGAGTCCATCACCGCACGGCGAGTAAGGCTGAGAGAAGACGTCATCGTTCCCGCCAGGACGGAGGTCAGCGCTGCCGTAATTGTCGACGGAGCTGCTGAGGGAGTGGCGGCTGTCATCGAGCCAAAATATGAGGACATCCAGACAAAAGGATTGCTAGTTGCCAAGACTCTCATCAACACGACGTCTCGGCCGTACGTCCGCCTGTCCAACCTGAACGACTACGACATTACGGTTCATCGGGACACCAACCTAGGAGTCTGCGAGCCCGTTACCTGGATTGCCCGCATCACAGATACGACAGACGGACACCTGCAGACGGACAACCGAAGAAGACGCACACTGCCAGAAGAACTACAGAAGCTGTACCAAGGATCCCAGGACCATTTAGACGAGGAACAATCACGCAAACTTCGGGACCTGCTACACGAATTCCAGGATGTCTTCTCCGTGGGAAGCAAAGACTTCGGCAGGACAAGCTTGGTCCAGCACAGAATCGACGTTGGGGACAGCGCACCGATTAGGGCCCCATTCCGACGTGTCCCGCTCGCCAAGCAAGCCGAAGTCGACCGGATGGTTGAAGAGATGAAGGATCAAGGGGTGATCGAGCCATCACATAGTCCTTGGAGTTCTCCGGTCGTGCTTGTGAAGAAGAAGGACGGTTCCACCAGGTTCTGCGTGGACTACAGGCGGGTGAACGACGTCACAAAGAAGGACAGCTACTCTCTATCCCGGATCGACGACACGCTGGACACCATATCAGGGTCAAGATGGTTCTCCACCTTGGATTTGAAGAGTGGCTACTGGCAGGTGGAGGTCTACCCTAAGGACCGCGAGAAAACGGCGTTCTCTGTGGGCAGCGGGCTCTGGCAGTTCACCGTCATGCCATTCGGTCTGTGCAACACCCCTGCGACCTTCGAAAGGCTAATGGAGTCCATTCTGAGGGGGCTACACTGGAAGACCTGCCTGGTCTACCTAGACGACGTCATCGTTCTGGGGAGAAGCTTCGAGGAGCACTACAGCAACCTGAAGGAGATCTTGTTGAAGCTACGGGCTGCCCAGCTGAAGTTGAGCCCCAAGAAGTGTCAGCTCTTCCAGAAGCGGGTCCAGTACCTTGGGCATATCGTCTCCGAGGAAGGGGTGCGCACCGACCCAGAGAAGACCGCAGCTGTGAGGGAGTGGTCAGTTCCGAAGGACAAGTCCCAACTACGAAGCTTCCTGGGACTCTGCACTTATTACCGTCGCTTCGTGAGAGGATTCGCCGACATCGCCAAACCTTTACATGGACTGACTGAGAAGGACCAACTCTTCACGTGGACAGCAGAATGCCACAGTGCCTTCGAGCAACTCAAGCAGGCTCTGTGTACCGCGCCTATTCTGGCCTACCCCAGACCTGGAACAAGGTTCATCGTCGATACCGATGCCAGCGACTTTGGCATAGGGGGGATCGTGTCGCAAGTAGTGGACGGCGAGGAGAGAGTAGTGACCTACTTCAGCAAGGCCTTGTCAAAGCCAGAAAGGAACTACTGCGTCACCAGGAAGGAGCGGCTCGCCATCGTGAAGACCATTGAACACTTCCACAAGTACCTGTACGGGCAAGAATTTCTCATCAGGACCGACCATGCATCCCTGCGGTGGCTCCTGAACTTTAAGCAGCCCGAGGGTCAACTCGCGCGGTGGTTAGAGAGGCTTCAGCAGTACAACTTTGAGATTCAGCACAGGAAAGGCCAACTGCATTCTAACGCCGACGCCCTGTCACGAAGACCGTGCCCCGAAGACTGCACCTTCTGTACTAGGAGGGAGGAGAACACCGGGATACAGTGCCGGAGGACTACTGTGGAACTTCAAGGGAACTGGAGCCGCGAATCTTTCACGCGGGCACAAGCAGAAGATGATGACCTGGGACTGATAGCCGAATGGAAGAGGGCCTGTGTCCCCAGACCCGGGTGGAACATTGTGAGTGACTGCAGCCCAAAGTTTAAGTCCTACTGGGCGCAGTGGGACTCGCTGATTGTAAGGGATGGCCTCATCTGCCGCGCCTGGGAGAGCACCGACGGGAAGACATCTCGGGAACAAGTCGTCGTTCCAAAGGCTATGACGGAGGAAGTCCTGAAGGAAGTCCATGGAGGATCATCTGGTGGACACCTAGGGATAAAGAAGACCCTGGAGAAGCTGAGAGAGCGGTTCTACTGGATCGGATGCCGAACCGACGTGGAGAACCACTGCGCGAGGTGCCACGATTGCGCAGCCAGCAAGGGCCCAGGACGAAGACGGCGGGGTCCACTGAAAACCTACAACGTCGGCGGCCCCATGGAGAGAGTGGCCATCGATGTTGCTGGGCCATTCCCATTAAGCGAGGCAGGGAACCGCTACATATTAGTCGTCAGCGACTACTTTACCAAATGGCCGGAGGCGTATGCGCTCCCTAACCAAGAAGCCGCGACGATCGCAGAGACCCTGGTGAAGGAATTCGTCAGCTGGTACGGAGTACCCCTGGAGCTGCACTCCGACCAAGGGAGGAACTTCGAGTCGCAGGTGTTCCAGAACCTATGCCAGCTGCTGGGGATCCGGAAGACAAGGACAACGCCGCTACACCCTCAGTCCGACGGGATGGTAGAGCGATTCAATCGCACCGTCGAGAACCATCTCCGAATAGTCGTCAGCGAGCATCAGAGGGATTGGGACAAGCATCTTCCACTATTTCTCCTGGCCTACCGCGCCGCTGTGCATGAAGCCACCGGGTGCACACCAGCCCGGGCCATGTTTGGGAGGGAGCTCCGTCTACCTGTCGATCTTGCCTTCGGCCGACCTGGGAATGATCCGATCCCGGTAAGCCAGTATTGTCAAGAACTGGTCGACCAATTGGAGGACGTGCACGCTTTCGCGAGGAGGAAACTGCGGATCGAGACCGACCGAATGAAGACCCGATACGACCAGCAGACGGATGCCGGCGGATTCCACGAGAACGACCTGGTCTGGCTCTTCAACCCATTACGGAAGAAAGGCCTGTCACCCAAACTGCAGAAGTCCTGGGAGGGCCCGTACCGAGTCGTGAAACGAATCAACGATGTCGTCTACAGGATCCAGCGGAGCCCGAGGGCGAAGATGAAGATCGTGCATCGAGATCGCCTGGCAGCCTACGGAGGGACACAGACGGACCAATGATTGATGTTATGACTTATGTTAATTGCCTCTGTCAACATGCAAAATTTCAGTTTGATTGCTGTAATAGTGTTACGGCTGTGAGTTTGTGTCATCGCTCGCCGCATGAGTCAAAACTGCCCCAGGGCTGGACTGCTCTCCCTCGGTGTATTGCATGCGCGTTACGCAACGGACTGCGAAGTGAAAGGGATAGTCCAGAACATTCGTGACTGGACCAGCGCTGGAAACCTCGAGAAGCCGTGGACTCTGGATGGATCTAGAAGCATTTATTGAGTCACCGGCCGGCTATATAAGAGTGACCCGTGAAGCAGTTGTTGTTGTTGTGTTTTACGAGCTAGTGCGAGCGATTATCTTGTGCGACAGAAGTGTGGTGACGAAGTGCTGTGCGAGTTACGAAATCCTGTGACATTGTTTCTCCCAGCTTGTGAACAGCGTACATCAAGTGCTCGTAAGTAACTGTATTTGTTGTACCTGAGGAAGAGGGGCAGGTAGCTTCTGCCAAGGCCACCGGACTCATTAGGGCGGATTAACTTCTGTGGTCTGTTGCAAGTGAAAGGGGCCAAGAGCGCATAAGGAAGAGACTTGAGGAAACTGGAGAAGGCTCCTAATTGCTTGTATTTGCTGATTAGTGTAATTTTCTGGCCACAATAAAGTTAATTATTTCTTTAAGCAGTAATTGGTTTTGTGCTTTGTACCCCCACCGTAATCCAGTTAACAAAAGTGCCACTAGGGGGTGGCACGTAACAATAGGTTCGCAGACATTGAGAACCGTCTAAATATTTCCGATGGTTACCATGTTGCATTTTCATATATTGTTACGGCTGTGAGTTTGTTTCGTCGCCTCGCCGCGTGAGTCACAGCTGCCCCGGGCTATACTCTGCCTCTGTGTATTACCTGCGCCTTACACAACGGGCTGCGAGGAAAAAGGGATGGTCCAGAATATTCGTGACCCAGCCAGTGATGGAAAACTAGAGAAGCCGTGAATCCTGGACGATTCTAGAAGCATTCATTGAGTCACCAGCCTGCTATATAAGAGTGACCTGGCCAGCGATTTGGACTGTGTTTTTGAGCTAGTGAGTGCTTTTGAGCGAGTGCGACAACAGTTGGTGACGTGACTTGCGAAACCCTAGTGAAGCTGATTCTCTTGACAGCGAAGAGGTGTAAAGCCTACGGAGGGACCCTATTTGAAGAGTGTGTGTTTTCCAGTGCGACAGAGGTCATTGTGGTGAATTGTGAAACAGTGTGTAGTACGGTGACAGGTTGAGTGCAGTTATTTCCAGCCAGCGCATGGGCCACCTCATTAGGAAGGATTAACTTCTGTGGCTTATTGACAAGTGAAATGGAAGTGTTCCCTACAAGAGGAAACTAGAGTGAGATACTAATTGCTTGTATTTGCTATTGTGAGGTGTACCTTTCTGGCCCGCAATAAAGCTAATACGTTTCTTTAAATGAACAATTTGTGTTGTGCTTCTACCCACCGTAATCCAGTTAACGGAAGTGCCCCTAGGGGGTGGCACGTAACAATATGTAGGCCATAGTGTTATGTACTATTATATGAAGATTATTGCGCACGTGTATTATTCAAACTTCAATTGCATGATTAGGATACCAAAAATAGAATCGAGATTTGAAAATTTTGCACAGCCCTCATCTTGAGGTTACGTTAACAATTGAACTAAACTATATAATTATCAGTGCATTACAATGTGTATAAACATGCTGTAGCATGTTTCACTGAGTTCGGATGGTTTAATCGCGAGAAAAGTCAACTTAAATTATTCAAATTCGCTGGGCCACCATGTTCGTTTTATACTTAACAGGTTTTTAAATGTCAGATAGGTGAATTTTTGTAGTATGCTTTATCACCGTACAAAATTTCAGAGTGATATCATTAATAGTTTCGGAGATATAAAATGCCGGTGAAATATTTCACACAGCCGCCATGTTGAACTGGCGAGCCTTAATAAAGTTTGAAGGACACGGTCGGGGTCGGAAAAATAGTTCTATGACCTTACTGAGTTTCATTGAAATCGCTCCAGCCGTTTAGATTTTATTAGGTTGGGGGGGGGGGGGAGACGGACACACACATACGCACACGCACACGTACACACACACACATACGGACAAAAGGTGAATCTCATAAGCCTATTTTTTCATAAATGAAAATACCCTAAAATGTTTAACTCCACCTCCCCGCAGATAAAATTTCTTGCTGTATGGCAGCAAAATAAGTTATTAATAAAACATACTTTGAATACTGTATTTGTTTCTACGAAAGCTACAAAACCTGTGCTGCTATAAAACACTCAAAACATATTGCAGAGAAATTCATAGCTACCTATGACCCATTTGGTTTAAATAACAGCAACGATATTGAGTTCTAAAAATGTATGTCAGTTTTGCAATACCGGTATATCTCAAAATGTGCCCTCTTGCAAGAAATTCTTTCTTTTATTTTTTACTAGCAGAAGTACCCGTTCTTCGAACGGTGTTATATATTAACACCAGACATTATCAATTGAGCTACTGTTGCAATGGTTAGCGGTTTGTCATTCCTTCATAAGTTTATCAGAACGAAGTTAGTTTTCTGGGAATATCACACACACTGTTAATTTAAGGGCCTTAAAATGTGGTTTTCGGAGACCCTTTCTAGACTCGCGAATTTTGTGTCTCACAATGAGAAGCGCAACATATGCTTTGATCGTCCTTCTAGGATAAATTTTATATTTCGCCTATTTTAGCATGTATTTTGAGAAGTTTTTCCCTATATCCACCCTTCTACTGTATGAAAAGTACGGTGAGGAGTTTTATAAATGATTGGTGTATTGACTCATGTTTACCATACCTAATTTTACGATGCACCAAGCATCCGAACACGATTTATTGGCGTACATAAAGATACACAGAAAGACAGACAGACAATTCTATTGTCTACAACATATCACCCAGATATCCAAATATCGGTATATCTACCTTACAGTATCAAACAAAATCATCCTTACGATGAACCCGTATGTCGACAAAAAAAAAAAAAAAAGATTAGTTAAAATGTGCTCTCAAACTAAATTCACCTAACGTGTACTTCCTGACGTGAAATAGATTTGAAAGCCTTGTAGACGAAACGCAATACACCTCACATAAAAAATGACCCTCTACGTTGTGTTAGGTCCCCATACAAAGGAAGACCTCTCTAGTAAATTATAAAGGCTTGTGGTGCATGAAAATTCAGGTTATTTAGCCTCAAATGGCCCAAATTCCTAAAAGCCGCAAACAATGCTGATTCAATTCAGGAATTTTTGAAAATATTGCTGTTTGGAGATATAATAGACTTTCTGTACTATATGTCGCACGTGAAATTGCATGAAAAAATTCTAGGTTACCCCTTGACCCCCTTAATTGCATTGACGAATTATACAGTCTACGTTGGTTCCGTGATAACCTTATAGCCATTTGCAAACTTTTACAGAAATGTAATAAATGGAGTAGCCTAATAATTATAATATCGTATGGCCTCGGGTGTCGGGTGCAAGCTTCGTAATTAGACACCCAGAGTGTAGCTTACATGTCGAAATTTCCTTGTTCCTTGAATCACCATGAAAGTCAAGGAGGGTAGATATCTAAGCTCCTAGAACACTATAGCGCTTTCTAGTAGAGAAATGAGGAACTTTGTGTTGGCGGAAACTCCTGAGATTAATTTTGCCATTATGAACACGGCCAACTGAATTCAAATGGGTTATTTGACATGCCAACATCGTATGACATGCGAGTCGTATTTTTGCCGCCTTTCAAAAATCACTTACCACGGCCAGGAGTGAACCTGCAATCTTGGGGTTTGTAGACCGACACGCTACCCACTCTACCACCGTGGCAAGGTATAAATGGAGTGACATTGCTTCTTACAGAAATAGATGGAAAGTTTGATGCCACCCCTTGAGATAATGTTGTCATGGTTACCGATTTCCATTTCTTCATTAGTTTGTTAAATTAAATTAAATTAGTTTTCTGGGAATATTTCAGATACTGTTGGTTTTAGATCCTTATAATGTAGTTTCTGAGGCCCCCCAGTTTTGTTTCTGGCACCGAGGGGCTTTGTCTCCTCGTTGTACGCCATAATATTGTACCCGTTCGTCCTGGGGATGTGATGACCCATCTGCTATTACATCGCATTCCTGGAGTTCCAGGACAGAGCGGAGTTAAATGAACCTCTAGTCAAATAAGGAATGTGTCGGAAATTCAGCTGAGTTATCGAAAAAGCAATGGGTAACACGAGACAAAGTATCTCTAGGGTCGTTACGGGCTTAAGTTTAATAAAAAAAATATAAATATAAATGGGTGCCATCAACTGAATTCCTAGCAAACCACATCCTTTCCGGTTAAGCCTTAATCAAGACAAGGAAAGAAAAAGGAAAATCACATCATCATCAGATCACAACTAAGATAAAAACAAATTTATTTCACTTTGATAGTCAGACAGACATTTTAAATATTCATCCTACCTGAGAGTATGGTCGAATGCCAACGTTAAATTGTCATTGTCCAAAAATCGAACTATCTCTTTTCTAATCAAAAGTATTTCATCCACCTAAAACGTGAAAAATCTCTAAAGTTCTTTTGGGTTCTCAGGATCACTGTAGCACTATGTCTTTCGTCACTGACATTTGTGATACCGGAGACCTAATTTCTCTTTAATTTAACATCATGAATGTGGATTTGAAAAAAATATTAATCTGGCTAAACATACACATTATAATCACATATTTTAAAATATCACGTAATTTATGGCTTGCATGGCATAATTCAAATGTTAAATACGTTAGTAAAATGCTCCTAAACATCGAATAATTAATTTACACTATTTACATTGTCATTAATAATTACTTGTTCGTGAATTACAGAAAATCCATTGCTCATTGGTCATCATCATCATCATCATCAAAGTTAAATATTTCTCACATTAATTCTTATCTCAAAATTCAACATATTCCTGTCAGAATCATTAACTCATCACCATTAAATCATTTAAATGAAAATTATTATCATCACTTCATTATACTTTCTAATTATTCACACATTCTTATTTTATCATCTATTTCAGATTAAATCATCTTAAATCATCAATACAAATTGTTTAATTCATCAACTCAAGTTGCAATTCCTCAAACTATATCTCAATTAAATTTATTTTAATCCATATAAATTCGTTAATCATCAGCTTCTTTAATTAATTATCACCTTCTAATTCAGTTATTCATCATCTATCCAATCATCTATTAATTTATTTAAATCAGTTTATTTATCCAATATTTAATTCATCCATTTATTTAATTCGTTGATTTATTCCAAAATTTAATTTATCAATTTATTTAAATTTTATTCTTCTGGTTATTTAGATTTTTATTATTTCATCTAGTCATTCTGATTTTTATTTCATTAGGTCAGATCATTAATATGCTTAAATTTCAGATTATTATTTCATTAATTATTATTATCAGAAAATCTTGTATTATCAACTTTATTTATTTGTTTAATTTCCTAACAAATTGTTTAATATGGGTTATAGAACGTTGTCTTACAGTTTTATCACTTCCAAGTTATATTTCGTATTTAATTATCATGCCAAAAAATATTATTGCCTTCACGACATCACGTTGGATCTGACTATCCACAACTACATTATATATCCTCAATTCTTCAAATATCACATTTGAATACAACAATTATTCCACAAAACTCCATAAATATTCAGCATACACAGCATGAATCTCAACAATTACGCTAGACTGGGTTCGACAACCTCATGTCTGCCTCAAAATACATTAGCAATATTGCAACTATCACTTGGCAACTTCCACAAAATGCCTATCACAAACTTCACTTAACCATGTTGCATGATCTACAAAAAGTATATAACTGGCTTCAAATTATCAACGCACACAATCTCCAATAACTGTAATTACTCTGATCACATCTAGACAACTTCTTAAACAATTGGAAAAAATATTACCTTAGTAATTCAAGATTTGCTTTCAAATAGCATAAATTCTCTTACAATTCTCATAATTCACATCACAGAAAAACACCAATGTGCTATAATCTCTCATATCAAAATCTGCAATACTGATCTGCCTTAAAATAAATCTGACCATTAATGATTCATCTTACAAGATTCAATTACTTTAAATCCTTCTCAAAGGTATCAAACACAATTATAAAAATCATCAAAAGCATCATCTGTACCAGCTGTTAAACTGAAAGTACTCTCAAAAGAGTATAGCAACAAAATATTGGATTGGCAAACAAGAATTACTAAATGTAACCCTGCTGACATTTATCTGTACTTTATTTAACAAAATTTCGACTGATATGTGACTAGTAGTTCCTTGTTTGATTCTCTTACAATCTCATGTACACTCGGATGATAAAAATGAGTCCCTCAATGGCAAGTAAGATGAGTAACCACCGTACAATCGTATAAATACGAAAGACCTCGCCCCGTCGACTAACATGATAGTGCCCTGAACGATGGGTAAGATGAGTAACCACCATACAATCGTATAAATACGAAAGACCCCATCTCGACGACTAAATGAGTGAATGTACCAGATAGGAATCAACAAGTCTCTAGTTGTCATATAAAAGCGATATTCATTCACTAAAGTGAATAACATC
This sequence comes from Meconema thalassinum, assembly GCA_946902985.2. Lineage (NCBI taxonomy): Eukaryota > Metazoa > Arthropoda > Insecta > Orthoptera > Tettigoniidae > Meconema > Meconema thalassinum. The sequence continues at coordinate 276,230,193 of OX336390.1, forward strand.
TTAATATCTCCAAACAATCCAATGGAAAAAAATCCCTACTGATGAATAATACACACTCGCTAGTATGCAATGAACTGACGAAGTAATTTAGATAATCAATTGCAGATCACGAGTTCGAAATACTCGTCACACAAAAAAAACTATTCATGAAAACTATCCTTGCTGAAAAAATGTCTAAAAGACCTAACATCTGCTTAATAAAGCCAAACAATGGTGAGAATTTCGTATAATGATGCCTGCCATATCATATGGTCACGCCATATTCTAGCAAAATTCGAAGCATATAAAGTCAAAGCCATGTCTAAATAATCGTATCACTCCTATTAGAAAAAATATACATGTGTGCCCAGTATTCATGAAAATAATCGTATCAGGAAGTTATAACTCTTACAGTACCTTCTCATAATCAGCTGTTATTAAATTTCAAAGATCGTCGATTTTCCTTATGTAATGAATTTCTCGAAAGGTCGGCGTGAATATCATTCCATCCATGCAATGACGATTGCCTTCAAAATCCCAAGTGGATCAGCTGGTGGACCTCCTCCTCGTCAGGAATCGAATCCATCGCTCTGTGGTGCCATCGCGTCTCTGTCTGCGTTTACTCCGACATGATGAACTTCTGGTTATCCATAGCGGATACTGTCCAAATCTTCACGAAAAAGTTCATAGAAACAGCGGACCCCTTATTCCTCTTCTACGTTACGCCACTGTTCCATACAATGTTCAGTTTGAGTGTTGAAAGTTCAATCTCCAATAACTGCTAAGTCTCACTTTCGTAAAATAAAATTTTATGTGAGAGTGTCTAAGTTTATGAAGCACCCTGTAGCTGTGTTCATACTCGGTAATTTATAACACTGCATAAGAAAGAATTGCATTAATGCACGAGCTAATGTTCTTAGGTGCATATGCTTATAACATTTCATTTGCCTATAATCGTTAATGTTACTTGGAATGCGTTATGAAATGCATAGTCGTAATGTCATTAAGAAAAACTATGTTCAGTTGAAGTTCACAGTTGCAGTATCTCGTAACCATCTGCCTGTACAATTCAAATGCTGAATAAACGTTCCAACTCAATGTTGTAATGAAGTTCAGCTTCTGTCATAATGCTATAATAATCTCCGCCTAAAGCTGGCCTCGCCATGTCGCTCTACTATGCTGTTCTGCGTTGAAATGCAGCTTGGAATAAAGTTCTCCAACTACTCGCAATGCTGTTCTAAAACCCCGGCCTTCTCATGCTTGCTTGGCTCGTACAGCTGGTTCTATAACCGGTCTTCATGCTGCCTACTGCGGATGTCCGCCCGGCTCACTGACCTACTTTTCGTTCGCTGCTCGGTGAAGTTAAAACTGTCGCTTTCACATTCCGTGACAAAACTTGTTCGCTGCGCGACCTTTACCATACGCTTGGCATGTCCTACTCAGCTCGCTGTCTGACCTCGACTGCGTTGCTCGCTGTACTGGACTCTCTTGCTAACAGATCTCGACTGCTAGGCTCACTGAGCTCGACTGACTGTCTCTGGACTGCCTTGACCCTTACCTGCCTGGCGCAGTCACGTGACGTCCTCCCCACCTCCGTGGTCTTGCGTCACAAATATAATCTCGAACCCCCATCATCTCGGCTATTAAGTTATAAAATAACTTAAGGGTTATCTGACTTCCTTCAAATTATTTCCATGTATAATGCATGTTATATCTTCTCTTCTGAGATGTTTAAATACCATGTTCCATATAGATCTTAATAAAGCTTCATATTTCCATCCATAATTCCATCTGCCTGACTGATGTCAGTGCCTTCTTGATCCTAGACCTTCTACGTCATCTTGACATTTCTCTTGACTCGATCTGAGCGCTATCTTTTCATAACTCTTCCCAACATCTCAACTACGGCTTAATGTCTGCTGGCGTAGCCGATAGCCTCAACTTGGTATCGGGTACAATATAATACTCATAATAATAATATAATATAGGGATAGGAATATAATAGACCTGCCGTACCACACCCGTAGGTGTAAATCGCGTGAAAAAATTCTAGTGTACCCCTTGACCCCTTTAAGCGCATTATACGTATTGATGAATTTTGCAGCTTAATTTGGTTCCGTGATAACCTTCTAGCCGTTTGCAAACTTTCACACCAATGGAATTAATGGAATTGCATTGCGTCATACAGCAATAGATGGACCTCTGAGAATCTGTTGCCATGGTTACCGGCTTGTATTCGTTCATTAGTTTATTAAATAAAATTAGTTTTCTGGGAATATCTCAAAAACGGTTGGTTTTAGGGCCTTAAAATGTGGATTTCGGGAACCCTGTAGGGCCCCCGAGTTTTGTCTCTCACATTGAGGGGATGAAAATGATCTTTGTCTCGTCCTTCTACTCCTATTTCAGCATGTATTTTAAGGGGTAGGCCCTTTTTATGAGAGATACGGAGAGGGGTTACATCAATGATTAGTGTCGTGCCTCTTATGGATATCTGTTCCAAATTTTACGTTGATACACCCAGCCGTTCTCGAGTTATAAGGGAACAAAGTTGTCCACAGACAGACAAAAAAAAGACAGACAGACCAAAAAATTCTTTTCGCGCGCATTCATAATAAAACAGTCTAAAACGCGTAAATAACTCAAATTTCCGTAGAAATTGCGTAAAAAACATACAAACTTTAATATTTATGAATGTAGAGATATACTGCACCGCTCGGTGTTGACCGTGTTTTATTTCACTAATTTAGGTTTTACTCGCTTACCGTTGGAGATACACGAAAAGTGATAAGGTTCTTTTGGATAGAAAATTAAATGTTAAATCTCGTGTATGCATCAAAGGTTTGCTATTTCATAGCGTTCTCTTTTTATTTGAAATGAAAATATGAAATTTTGAAACCAAAGGGTGTAGTGACCTCACATATGTGGGTTTTACTCGCTAACCGTTGGAGATACACGAAAAGTGATGATGACCTCTCGGATATGAATTTAAATTTTGAAGCTCGTACGTGCCATCAAAAGTTTGCTATTTCTTAGCGTTCTCTTTTTATTTGATATGGAAATATGAAATTTTGAAACCAAATGGTGTAGTTACGTCACTAAAATGGTCGCCATTTTTTAATAGTGCACAATATTGAAATTAAAAGTATCCTATATGTAAACATGGTAAATATGCTACATCCATGCAAAATTTCATTTAAATCGGACCAGTGGTTCTTGCGTTATTGAGTAACACACAGACAGACAGACACACACTATCTCATTTTTATATATTAGTATGATTGCCATAAATCCATTATTTTGTATCCTTAGAATCTGTGATATAATTTTAAATGCAATAGGATGACTTGTAATGAAATTTAATCACCAACATCGAAAAATATATTAACCTATGCAATGGACCAAAATACTGTGCGAAGAATTTATTAACAATCTTGGAATAACACCCGTGTCGAGGTGCTCTAGTTTCTTGCTTAATATATACTTTCAGAATATAAGACATACAGTACATGCAAATGTTCAAATTGCACTTTGATAGGAAGGTTAATAGTAATATTTTAATTTTTGTTCCTTTATCGGTATATAAATGATAAAAACGAGCCTTACATAAGTCGCATATGATGTGTAACATCCGACATGTTATCCTAGTATGAAATTGAGTAGAAATATATATGAATTCAATTCTTTTCGGCTGTACTCTTCCAGTTTATAATTTTTCTCACGTTTCTTTTGTCAAAAATTTCGCATATAATCTGCTCTGGATTTGCCCATCTCTGTAAATCACAAAATCATGAAACAAAATGGGGCGTCCTAGTCCTACAACACCTCATACATGTCCCTAGATTTATTGGTTCGCGAAACATTAAAAATCCGATGACTCTTTAGTTTTTGGTCCTTTGGTAAAATAAGAGGGGGATAGAAAAACTGGGGGAGTTACCCCGACTCTTAGGACACCATATACAAGTCCCTAGCATTATTGGTTCGTGAGATATTAAATAGCCGATGACCTATTAGTTTTGGGTCCTTTGGTTAAATTAAGGGCACTATAGGAAAACAGGGGGCGTCACCCCGAGTTCTAGGACACCTCATACAAGTCCCTAGCATTATTGGTTCGTAAGATATTAAAAAAGCGATGACCTATTAGTTGTGGGTCCTTTGGTTAAATTAACGGGGCTACAGGCAAAGAGGGGGCGTCACCTCACGCAAAATGGGTTGGCACCATCTCACAGCCATTTCTCCGCCACCGCGCGAGCTCATTGGTCAAATCAAATAGCGCGCGCTTCCCCGGTTTCCTGTTACACATTTCCGTCTCTTTATCAAAATCACTACCACAAAAAATATCCATCAACTGAGAGGCAACACTATGTTGGCCGACAGTACGTCGTGGTACCAATCTCCGCCACCACGCGCGCTCATTGTTTCCTGTTACACATTTCCGCCCCGTTTCAAAAATCACTCCCACACAAATATATCTAGCAACCGAGAGGAAAGATGTTACACATCAAAAATTCATTTTTTTAGGCTTAGGACCAAGAGGTTCAGATCCCGCGGTGCTTCAAAGCTCCAGTAATCCTAATTTAAAAACAAGATGTTCAGCAAAGAACATATAGCCTACTTTCTCCTAAATGTATGGGGATAGTTATGACTCTTTGTCCTCATCCCTAACACAATCACATCTACCACCATGTATTGTTTGTTTTCTTTTATATTGATAATTAGCCAGTAAGTATCAAAAACAATATTGTATACTTTATGATGATTGAATAACAAAACTACTAACTTATTGTAATGCATTCACGTCCGTTAATCTCTATATTAAGTCAGCCTGCAAAGTTAAGAATCTTCCGTTTTGGGTATCTTCCCCTTTAAAAATCCGCGCCGATCACAGTAGGTTGGTGCTGCAACCTATCAATGAATTAATCTTTATGTTGTACGCCTATGCACTGCCACCGTAATGTACTACGATGGCAGTGGCCTAAGGGTGTTAAATGAGTAGACAGTTTAAAGTAGCCAAGAGGGAGGCGATCCAGCTGGCAGTGTTTAAAGGTAATCGGAGCGCGATCGTGGCTAATAGTTGAACTACCAGTATTACAAAATTGCCATACTTCAGGAGGCCAGGTATTTACAAAGCGGTAAGTTTGGAACAATATTACCCACATAACCCACAAGAGGACAGCACCGTACAGAGGCATTAAGAAGGCTGTGGTTAATGACAACGTGTATCTAGTTCTTCTATTCTCCTTTTCCTAATGTCTTCTGTTTATGTGCGATGCTGGGGTTGTGATTTTATTAATAAACGAGTGTATACATTAGCCTCTCCTTTGAGCTAAATGACATCTTATTCAGTATCTGTGGAAAGAGCTCGTGCACATCATTTGTAAAAGAATTCAAGAAAAAATAAGTTAACTGTAGCAGTACTCGATCCCCAGCCAACTGCGTGACAGACTAACACGCTAGCCCAGAGCTAATCCTATCCTTAACATCATGGTGTTCTTAACTGACATATTAGATACAACCTGTTGGCAAATAGGCCTAATGACTTTAAATAAACGATTTCTTCACAGCAGTACATCTTCTTTAAAGATAATTTCATACAAAGTTTATATTATTGTATCAGTAGGGTATATCACATACAACATACTAAAACTATTGAAATATAAGACAGGCACATGAGGACAGCTGCCATCTTGTCGTGTGACACAGTCAGCTCAGCTCTTTTAAGCCACTCATACAGTATAATATTATAATATTAAATTATAATAAATAACGGATCACGACCTTCAGGATAGCTTAAACCACCCTAGGCTCGATAATCGGAATTGGTGGGTCTTAAGCTATTGATTAAAATGGTTGAATAATTCACACGGCCGCCATCCTGAAATGGCACGGCCGATGACCTTGAATGTTGGGCGAAAGACGCGTCCTATATAAAGGTATGTTGTCACCAAATTTGGTAGAGATCGGATGATTAGTTTAGCCGTAATTTGATTTTACGTTTTGAACGTTTGAGTGGCCGCCATTCTGTTTTGGTAAAGATGGCGGCGATATAAAGTATGACACTGAGGTGCCCTTTGCTAGTGCTACCTCTGTACCAAATTTCGTCCAATTCGGTTTCACCGTGTTCGAATTGATAGGGGGGGGGGGGACAGACATTCAGAGTACACACACTCACACACACACACACAAACACAGACTCACACACACACATACACACACACAGACAGACACACAATTTTTCGCCCTGTGTTGATCTCATAAGTCTACTTTCATTTTTTGCAAAAATCGAAAGTAGGCTAATAAAGCTCTGCAACACACCATATATTTTTTCAATATATGTGACACCGTTGAAAACTGACGAGCATAAGTATGGTATTGTATTACATTTTCAGTCATCACTGTAGAGACGAAATATGTGCTAATGACAGGTGGTTCTCTAATTAGGCCGTACTGTCCACTGTGCCGCGGGCGGTTCAGATGAGCTCAGACTAGGAGAGACAAGGAGCGTCGGGCCTGGCCCTATAATACGCTTTGATTTTAATTGGTATTATGAAGCGCTAATACCTTTGTGTTGTCAGTAAGTTTGTTAGGGCCCTGATTGTCACATGGTGATAACTTCGTCATTAGCCGCGTAATTAGCGCTTTCAGCCTGGCAGTCACGACACGCACAATGGCGTCACTGCACAATATGACTGACCTAGAAACTGGTAGAAAGGGAGACCAGGTATCGGAAACAGTAATAAGAGTTAATTCATTAGCTTCAATCCACAACATACTATATGTATCTTTGTATTACTGCCCCTTATTATTCTGGTATCTACGGGATCAGGGAAGAAGTAAGTCTTATGTGGTGAATTCTTTCAACGGTTGGATGCCCTTTCTGTAGCCAACCTCATCACAGCCCCTAATGAATGAACTCAGTGTCATTGAAGATACTGTGTACTCTTGAGCATATTTGTGGTAAAGTCATGCCTATGATTCTTGTGACGTGCAAAATGTAACTTATTGTGAACTGGATTATTGGTTACAATATCTAGAAAATTAATGCATATTGTAACAAAAGAAAATTCAGGCAAGAAGTAACATTGGTTTATTCAAGACCACTTATCTGAGTTGTTTTCCAACTAAATGCTCTCTAAGGTTTTTCGTATAGGCTAGTCAGTGTAGCTAATTTCGGAATGTTAAACCATTTAGTTTATACTGTATTAGAATAAAATCCTAGAAAAATATCCCAACAAACTTACTCATTTTTTAGCCTATTTTCATAAAAAAAAGGATTATGAGATCACCTTTCGTCCGTGTGTCTGTGTGTGCGCGTGTGTGTGATTCCCCCGCTAATAACTTCTAAACGGCTGGAGCGATTTCAATGAAACTCGGTAAGATCATAGCAACGTTGTGGCCGACCCCGACCGTGCCCTTCAAATTTTATTTTGTCTCACCCATCCAACATGGCGGCTGTGTGAAATATTTCACCAGCATTCATTATCTCCGAAACTATTACAGATATCACCCTGGAATTTTGTACAGTGATAAAGGGCACAACTTGAAGTTCACCTATTAGACTTTCAAAAACCTGGTAACTAAAAAACCAACATGGCTGCCAAGCGAATTTGAGACTTTTAAATAGACTGTTCTCGCGATGTAACCATCCAAACGTAATGAAGCTTGGTACAGCAAATGTTTATACATATTGTAATGCACTGGCGTCTAATTTTGTTCAATTGTTTACATAACCTCAAGATGGCGGCTGTGCGAAATATTTCACTGGCATTCTATATCTCCGAAACTATTACAGATATCACCATGAAATTGTGTACGGTGATAAAGGGTACTGCTAAAAGTTTATCTATGAAACTTTCGAACACCTGTAAAGTACAAAACGAACCTGGCGGCCATGCGAAGTTGAAACATTTTAATAGAATTTTCTCGTGATTTAACCATCTGAGCGCAGTGAAATGTGGTACAGTAAATGATTCATCATCATCATCTTGTACAGTTTCCATCCCCAGGCTGGGTCTGTTTGGAACATAAGCCTCGCCACTTAGTCCTTTCTTCCCACCACCTCTCCGCTGTCACTCTGGTCCAGTCCTCGCCTCTCTTCTTGACACATTCCTCCACGCTTTTCAGCCATCTATCTCTTGGTCTTCCCCTTGGTCGTTTCGTCTGCATCTGCATCTCATGTATCCTCTTGGGAATCTTCTTCTCATCCAATCTCTTTAAGTGTCCATACCACCTCAGTCTTGATGTCTCAATCCTACCTTGCAAGGGCTCCTCTTCACCATTTCCCTGACCTTTTCATTCCTCAACCTGTCTCTTCTTGTTACTCCGATCCTACTTCGCAGGAACTTCATTTCACCTGCCTGTATTCTGCTTATGTCTCCTTTCTTCATTGTCCACGTTTCTGAAGCATAGGTCAGTATCGGGATATAGTAGCTTCTGTATAACACTTCCTTGCTTTTTTTGTGGGACATCATTATTCCACACTAAGCTCCTAATGCTTCTCAGAAATGATTCTGCCTGTCTGCCTCGTTCCGTAATCTCTTTGTCATTTCTCCCATTTTCCTCCACTCTACATCCCAAGTACTTGAGACTTTCCACCTTCTTCAGCTGTCCACCTCCACCTGTCCTTTTTCCTGGTCGTTAACAGGATCTCACATTTACTGATGTTGAACTTCCATCCGTACTCTCCCACTGTTATAATGCATTGGTATCTAATTTTGTTCAATTGTTTACATAACCTCAAGATGGAGGCTGTGCGAATTTTTAAAATTAAATGTTTATTTCTTGTGTCGTATTCATGCGATCGAAGTGAAAGTTTGAATAATGAAGCTACGCAATAATTTTCCTTTCATGGTACATAAATCTATGGCCTATACACATAACAATCCAAAATGGCGTGCATCCGAATTATTTTGATGGTTCTCAATATCTACGAATCTTTTACAGCAATCAAACTCATATGTTTTATGTTCATAATGGCTATGAACATAAGGTCCTCTATAGGACCTTCAGTAACCTGGTGAGCACAAATACAACATGGCGGCGACGCGAAATATAAATATTTAAATGGACGTTTCTCGCGATTTAACCATCCGAGTGTAGTGAAACTTTGCACGTTAAATGCTTATACAAATGTTAATCCACTGTAATCTAATTTATTTCAATTGTTTTCCTAATCAGAAGATGGCAGCTATGCGAAATTTAAAATCTCGTTTTTACTTCTTGTGCCCTAATCATGCGATTGAAGTTTGAATACCACACGTACACAATATTCTTCATGTAATAGTACATAAATAAAAAATCCAGCCTGGCGACCATCTGAAATATTTAGACGTTTCTCAATATCTACGAATCTATCACAACGATCAAACTGAAATTTTGTATGTTGATATAGGCAAGTAACATGAGTAGGATATATGAAAATGGGCTGTATAGCTCTTCATGGAACTACTTGTTAAATTATTGTTTCACAATTTGAAGTTTGCTATTCTCAGAATGTGAAAAAAGTAAAACGTAGTTTGTTAAAAACAATTGAGATAAGAGTTTCTGAATAAACCATCAAATGACCTGAATACAGTCGCAATCCAACAATGACTTAAATGATAAAACAAAACAAAAACAAATTTATTGTACAAGTAATGGGCACGGTTACTCTTATAATATGCAACGCCAAAAGGCGAAGCACTCTATGAGTTACCATTTCCCAACATCCTCTCCAACCAATGTTACTATTTTTCTGAATCTTCATTTGATATAATTTCAGATTTTCTTACTTCAAAATATCACCATAAACGGTTCTCATCCAGTTCAAAATAAGTTACATTTCTGACATGAGAAGAATCCTTGCCATGGCCTTACAAGGGTAGTATCAGGTAAGACAGGTTGAAACCTATCTTGAAACTTTGTGAACACTATCGCTGTACTGTAAGAGGACAAAGTGTAGACAATCAGCCTGCAGATTGAACTGCAGGGCTCCAAAATCATGTGGCGATTCTCGCATATAAATTAATGGGATGTAGAGAGTACTATACATGTTGGAAGGAACAGCCCTGACGGCCCAGGCACTCGAGGCTCTAGTCAGCTGCACTGTGTCCAGCAATAACAAGCAACAGCAATAACGAGTGTCACAGAGATTTCCAGCTCCACCAGCCATCATGCCTGCGTACCAGGATGTCAAGAACGATTTCCGGGTCTTGCAGTTCAATCTGGAGGCTGATTTTCCGCACGTTGTTCTCTTATAGTACAACGATGGGGTCCACAAATTCTCAAGATAAGTTTCGACCAGTCTTACCTGATAATTCCCTACTTGTGAGTGTAATGATGCCTAATAATTTACACAAATCGCATGCTCAAGAATATTCTTAATACACGGAAGTATTTCAAAGTTAAGTATACGGGGCTAAATGACCACGATGACCAAGTCTTCAAATGAAACAAAGAGAACAACTTAATAGCTGATTTATAGATATAGCAAGAAGTTCCGTGACGAACTGAAGAGCCTACTTTTCTTAAAATTAAGATTCATGCCAATGATAAATCTACAGTTTTTGAACATATCTAGAATAATGACGAAGTTAAGTTGGTAATATCGAAATGTCTAATTAATTCGAAATATACCTGGTATAATGTAGCCTAATCGAGCACTACAGTTGGCAGCTCTGGTGACTGAATGTATTTTTAGTTCCATCTCTTAAGGTACAAAGAATAATAATGGTTGAAATCCAATGGACGTTACATGCAATTAGACATTGGAACTATCTGCACGCGTAAAAGCATGCTGGCAACAATGTCATGCGTGTGCTGATCAGAAATAATCTGAAATATATATTATGATATCTTGTTGTGCCAATTTTGAATGAAATCCATTTGTTAGTATAGAAGTTACATGTATTTTAAAATTGGACCTATCAGCAGGCATAGAATCATGTTGGCAGCACTGACTTATATTAATGACTCCCAATTAATCTAGAATATCAGGTGCTATACATGTGCAATGTATAGAGCTGTTGGCTTGCATACATGTACTTTCTGATATATTGATATTAGGGTAAACAAATATAGACAGCATTTATTAACAGTTGGCAGCCCTGATTGCTCTTAAGAATATTTATAGTCTTATCCGTTATGTTACACATAGCACATACGAAATTTGGTTGAAATCCAAATGATAGTATATAAGTTACAAGTATTTAAAAATTAGTCCGATCAGCAGGCTTAGAATCAGGTTGGTAGAACTGACGTTTATAAGTTACTCCAAATTAATCAAAATGTTAGGTACTATACGTGTGCATAGTTTAAAGATGTCGTTTTGCATACTTTCTGATATATTGGTATTTGGATAAATAAAATTGAGAGAGCAATTATTAACAGTTGACAGCCCTGATGGCTCTTAAGAATACGCTCAGTCATATCTGTTTATTTACACATATTACATACAAAATTTGGTTGAAATCCAATTGATAGTGTAGAAGTTATATGCATTTAACAATTGGACCTATCAGAAGGCTTACAATTATTTTGGCTACACTGTCATGTATGACCTCCAGGAAATTTGACTGAAATATTATTATATACATGTGTGCCTATTTTGGAATAGCTCCTATGCATACCTTCCAAGATATCCAACATGGAGCTCAAATTTCTAGTACGTTTTTTCAGCAGTTGGTATCACTGACGTCATGATTTTCAAATATGGGCTTGAGATATTCCGGTATACATCTTTACTCATACTAAATTTGGTTTCGATTGGTGCAGCCGTTTAGGAGTTGATAGGGGGGGGGGGGGAACACACATCCAACCAGCCAGCCAGACAGACAGACAGACAGAAGGACAGAAGGACAGACAGACAGACACACACACATGGATGATGAATGAATAAATGAATGAATAAATGATGAATGAATGAATGACTGAATATGTGAATTAATGAATGAATGAATGATGAATGAATAAATGAATGAATAAATGAATGAATGAATAATTGATGAATGAATGAATGACTGAATAGATGAATTAATGAATGAATGAATGAATAAACGATGAATGAATGAATGAATAGATGAATTAATGAATGAATGAATGAATAAATGAACGAATGAATGAATAAGTAAATGAATGAATAATGAATTAATGAATGAATGAATGAATAAATTAATGAATAGATGAATTAATGAATTAATGAATAAATGAATGAATGAATAAATGAATGAATAATGAATGAATGAATGAATGAATAAGTAAATGACTGAATAGATGAATTAATGAATGATGAATGAATAAATGAATGAATAAATGAATGAATGATCGAATGAATGAATAAGTAAATGACTCAATAGATGAATTAATGAATGAATGAATGAATGAATGATGAATGAATAAATGAATGAATAAATGAATGATGAATGAATGAATGACTGAATATATGAATTAATGAATGATGAATGAATAAATCAATGAATAAATGAATGAATGAATGAATGAATAAATGATGAATGAATGAATGACTGAATAGATGAATTAATGAATGAATGAATGAATGATGAATGAATAAACGAATGAATAAATGATGAATTAATGCATGAATAGATGAATTAATGAATGAATGAATAAATGAACGATTGAATTAATGAATGAATAAGTAAATGAATGAATAATGAAAGAATAAATGAATGAATGAATAAATGAATGAATATATGAATGAATGAATGAATGAATGAATGAATGATGACTGAATAAATGAATGAATGAATGAATAAATGAATGAATAAGTAAATGATTGAATAATGATTTAATGAATGAATGAATGAATGAATAAGTAAATGGCTGAATAGATGAATTAATGAATGAATGATGAATGAATAAATGAATGAATGAATAAATAAATGAACGAATGAATAAATGAATGAATATGTGAATGACTGAATAGATGAATGAATGAATGAATGATGAATGAATAAATGAACTAATAAATGAATGAATAAATGATGAAAGAATGAATAGATGAATTAATAAATGAATGAATAAATGAACGAATGAATAAATGAATGAATAAGTAAATGAATGAATAATGAATGAATGAATAAATGAATGAATGAATAGATGAATTAATGAATGAATGAATGAATAAATGAATGAATAATGAATGAATAAGTAAATGACTGAATAGATGAATGAATGAATGAATGAATGAATGAATGAATGAATGATGAATGAATAAATGAATGAATAAATGAATGAATGAATAAATGAACGAATGAATAAATGAATGAATAAGTAAATGACTGAATAGATGAATTAATGAATGAATGAATGAATGATGAATGCATAAATGAATGAATAAATGAATGAATGAATAAATGATGAATGAATGAATGAATGAATGAATAGATGAATTAATGAATGAATGAATGAATGAATGATGAATGAATGAATAAATGAATGAATAAATGAATGAATGAAGAATGAATTAATGAATGAATAGATGAATGAATGAATGAATGAATGATGAATGAATAAATGAATGAATGAATAAATGTTGAATGAATGAATGCATAGATGAATTAATGAATGAATGAAATAATGAATTAATGAATAATTGAATGAGTAAATGAATGAATGAATGAATAAATAAATGAATGAATGAATCGGATAAATAAATGAATAAATGAGTAAATAAATAAAGAATGTTGTTTGTAATACGTCCTTTTTAACTACTGCGGCTCTTAGAGACGCCGGGGTGCCGGAATTTTCTCCGAAGGGGATCTTTAACATGCCAGTAAATCTACTGACACGGTTTCGTCAATTTTGCGCACCTATAAATGCCAGCCGAATGCGCTAAGATTCGATTCTGCAACCTTGGGCATAGCAGGCGAAAAGGGTATTGCTGAGCCACGCTGTCAGCCCATAAAGTAATAACAAGTGATGCTTGATTTGAATAATATTTACTTATAAGTTTCTATCAGGCTGAATGGAGGAGGTGTTAACCCCCAATGGATCCTTTGATTCGCCGCTGCTTCGATCAACTCGTCCACAGGACTTTTATTTACTTAAACAAAATGCTGTAATTTTTGGTTTCGACTTATTTTATTAATCGACTACCGTATTCGAATGATTCGAACAAACTAAGTATTCCATCCGCATTTTTTCGAACATTCGATAATTTGAATACCTTGAACATGTGGATAATTTATTCGAATTGGCGAATATTGGAATGATATGTACAACCCTGAATTAAACACGCCCTAGAGACCTAAAAATGGCATCAACATTCAGATGATGGTCTTCTTACACTTAGGAGTCTGGGTTACTTTATACAGTGTATGTTTGTATGTGTGTCTACCCCTTATTAGGCTATTTCCGTTTTCAACGGGACCAGGCATGAGATGCTTTGCCCTACCTTACGCCTACCTCATGAGAGAAGTTAATGAGATATGAAAATGAATGAAACTTGACAAGGATGTGGAAAGAGGCGGCTGTGACCTATCAGAAGGGACGATACCGCCATTTGCCTGGGTTGAAAATGCAAAACCACGGAAAATATTTTCGAAGACTGACGTTGGTGGGGTTTGAACCCATGTCTACCAAATCAGTAGATAACTAGTGCCGTGTCTTAGCGAGTGCAGATAAGGTGTCGGTGGCTATTTTACTTCGTCAAAACAAAACAAGAAATTAAATTTTAGATGATATTTGAAACATTTAGCCCTACGTAACCTTAACCAGGGAATCTCGAGGCCAAGTTAAAGATCCACCACTATTTCTATTTTGATGATCACCAGACTGTGCATCAATATCCAATCTGTTGACTTCAACTCGACCGCATCCGCAGTAGTCTGAATAAATAAGCTATAACGAATCCCCTTTCACAGCATTATATAGACAGTTGAAGCGAGGCAATCGGCAGCACTGGAATTGAAGTCTGTTTTATTGGTGTAACTTGGGTGTGAGAGCCTCATTCACAACTCGGGATTATGTCTTCGTCCTCCACATCGGAGCGTAAAGCTCCACTTGGCTTTATAGGCCAGAGCACTGAGCATTCTATATCTTAGATATAAAAGTGCAAGTCTGTATGTATGTGGGTGGGTGGGTGGGTGGGTTTGTCTGTTCCGTATACAAATCTACACCGTTCCACCAATCTCAACCAAATTTTACATACACATAATTTAGGACCCAGAAGGAACCGCTGGCTACATGAATTTTCGATAGTCTTTCTCATTCTTCTGATTTCGGCCCTTTTGCACTCAAGCACAGGCTAATCAAATCATAAAATATACTCATGAAGGAATGGCAAGGCAGATCATTTCCATGGCAACATAGCTCAAGTCGAGACACGGCCGACTGGATTCGAGTTGCGCTCTGCACTACCGGTATAGAAAATGAGGATCTTTACTTGAAATCCCGTTAGTTACTCAACTGCTCACACAGCACTGTCAACCGAGTTTAGCATAACAAAGACTTGACACTATCTACTATATATTTGTCAAATACCACTCACTCACTCACTCACTCACTCATTCATTCATCACGAAATCTCAGAAACCACCGAACGGATTGGAATGAAATTTGGTATGCAGCTTCCTCAAGGGCCGCAAATGCCCACTAAGAGAGGATTTATGGATATTCGATTTCTAAAGGGGTATTAAGGGGGTAGACCTGCATTTCATTGAATAGCAATATCTCCCGATTGGTTTCATTGGGGGATGTGATAATCGGCATATAAACTCATCATTTAAAATAAGAAGACACGTGTCTGAGGGTTTTTCGATGTGTTGTATATTATGAGGTAAAAGGGGTTAAAAGTGGGGATTGAAAGATTCCTAACGGAGCGTGTATCTCTTAAACGACATAGGCGAGGAGTTTGAAACTCAGCGGGAAAAAAATCAACATAGGCTAAAAAGAAGTAAATATGTGTTTGACCGTTTTTTCATAAATCCAATTTAAGGGGCTCATGGGGAGGGGTGAAATTCTGGGGGGGGGGGGGGGGAAGAAACAGGAAAGAAAGTGTCCTAACTGATTGACTGACTGACTCACTCATCAAACTCAGGGGGAAAAACTGCTTTAAAGTAAGTAAATAGCTTATCGACAGGTTTTTTTTTATCAATCAAATTGAAGGGGTTCATTGGGAGGGGTGAAATTCTGAAGAAAAAAAATCAAAGAAAATGTCCTGACTCATTCACTCACTCATCATCGCCCAGCCAAAAATATTGAAGTTGGAAACATGGCATTTCGGGGATATGTTCGTTGTATGTCAAAACCGTACACTAAGGGAGGATTTTTGGATATTCAGATTATAAAGGGGTCTTAAGGGGGTTAAACCTACATTTCATTGAATAACAATATCTCACGAGTGGTTTCATTTGTGGATGTGATACTCGACATATAAACTAATCATTAAAAATAAGCAGACATGTGTCTAAGGGTTTTTCGTTGTGGTGTATTATTATGAGGTGAAAGGGGTGGAAAGTGGGGGGTTGAAGGCTTTCTAACGGAGCGTGTAGGCCTATCTCTTAAACGACATAGGCGAGAAATTGGAAACTCAAAAAAAAAATCAGTTTAAAAAGTAAGCAAATCGGTGTTCGACCGTTTTTTCATAAATTAATTTAAGGGGCCAATGGGGGTGGGGTGAAATTCAGGGGGGAAAAGGGTGAGAAAGTGTCCTAACTGACTGACTAACTCACTCACTCATCAAACTCAGGGGAAAAAGACAGCTTAAAAATAAGTTAATAGGTGTTCATGCTTTTTTTCATCAATCCAATTTAAGGGGCCCATGGGGAAGGGTGAAATTCTGGTAAAAATAATTGAAAGAAAATGTACTGTCTGACTCACTCACTCATCACGCCCAGCGAAAACTATTAAAGTTGGAAACATGAAATTTTGGGAATATGTTCGCTGTATGTCGAAAACGTCAACTAAGGAATGATTTTTGTTTTTCCGGGTTTTAAAGAGGTGTTAAGGGGGTAAACGTGCATTTAATTGAATAACGATGTCTCATGATTTGTTTCTTTGGGGATGTGATATTCGTTATATAAACTAATCATTAAAAATAATCAGACATATGTCTAAGGGTTTATCGATGTGGTGTATATTATGAGGTGAAAGGGGTGAAAATTGGGGGTTGAGGGATTCTTAACGGAGCGTGTATCTCTGAAACTACATACGCGAGAAGTTTGAAATTCGGCGGGAAAAACAGCATAAAATACAAGTAAATAGGTGTTCGACCGTTTTTTCATAAATCCAATTTAAGGGACCCTTGGAGAGGGGTGAAATTCTGAAGAAAAAAAAACAGGAAAGAAAGTGTCCTAACTGATTGACTTACTTACTCATCAAACTCAGGGGGAAAACAGCTTTAAATAAGTAAATAGGTGTTCGACCCTTTGTTTGATAAATCCAATTTAAGGGGTTCATGGAGAGGGGTGAAATTATTAAAAATAAATGAAAGGAAATGTCCTGACTGACTCACTCACTCATCATCGCCCAGCCAAAATTATTGAAGTTAGAAACATGAAATTTTGGGGATTTTTTCGTTGAATGTCGAAAACGTCTACTAAGGAAAGAGTTTTGGATATTCAGGTTCTAAAGAGGTGTTAAGGGGGTAAACGTGCATTTCATTGAATAATAATATCTCACGAGTGGTTTCATTTGGGGATGTGATACTTGGCATATATAGTAATCATTAAAAATAAGCTGACACATGTCTAATGGTTTTTCGATGTAGTGTATACGAGGCACGTCCAGAAAGAAAGTTCCGTTTGGTAATAAAATTAAATTGTGTACAGGTACAGAAACATTATTTATTCCACAACATTCTACACCTCTTAAAATACTTTTCCACATAACTGCCGAACTTTTGCAGGCATTTGTCATAGCGTTGCACAAGTTTTTGGATACCTTCTTCATAGAAGTTTGCCGCCAACCGTATACGAGAGTGAAGACTCCCCTGTAAGATAGCCTACCGTTTGGCCACCACTGTTAGGCAAATTGCGTATGTGGTCAGGAGAACTCCTAAACATACGCAGTTCTCCTGGTAAGCACGCAATTTGCCTAAATAGTTCTTTTTCGGATGCTCAATGCTTTAATATTTATCAGTAACAGTTGTGAAACACTCTAAGTTCTCTGACAGGTTTGTTGTTTTGGAGAGCAGAGACTGTCTGTTTATGACACTGTAGGTTTGTTAGTGTTTTGTAGAGCTATTATGTCCCGCATATAAGAATCCAAAGATTCTCACTTGACGAGCGAATCATGTCTTCCCTTTTCAATAGTCCCAAACAAATATATCTTGATCACATGTAATTATTTTCACTGGTAATTGGAATTATATTAAGTTGACTGACTGAAAGTTACAATAAAAATTATAATA
This sequence comes from Meconema thalassinum, assembly GCA_946902985.2. Taxonomy (NCBI): domain Eukaryota; kingdom Metazoa; phylum Arthropoda; class Insecta; order Orthoptera; family Tettigoniidae; genus Meconema; species Meconema thalassinum. The sequence goes on from OX336390.1 coordinate 276,248,518, forward strand.
ATCTCTACAATTTAATCTATAAAATATTGTTTCAACATTTGGAATGCAAATCTCAACACATAAAACCAAAGTAATGGCATTCTTGGGCAATGAACCAATTCAGAGTAAAATCTATGTAAAACACATCATCATTGAACGGGTCAACTCTTTTAACTATCTTGGTTACAATTTATCATTCCTGGATGAAAAAGAAATGGCAGTCTAAATCTCAAAATTTATTAAAATTAGAGGAGTAATCAAGTTATCAAGCCATCTCAGGTACAACGACACTCTAGACTGAAAGTATATCAAACTCCTGCTAGACCAGTTATTGCATATGGAAGTGAGACCTGGACCATAAGGAAGGCAGATAATAATAGTAATATAATAATATCGTATGGCCTCGGATGCTGGGTGCAAGCTTTGAAATTTGACACCCAGAGGGTAGCTTGCATGTTGAATTTCGTTGTTCCTTGAATCGCTATGAAAGTCAAGGAGGTTAGATATCTAAGCTCCTTGAATATTATAGTGCTTTCTAGTAGAGAAATGAGGAACTTTGTGTTGGAGGAAACTCCCGAGATTAATTTTGCCATTATGAACACGGCCTACTGAATTCAAATTGGTTCTTTGACATGCCAACATCGTATGACATGCCTGTCATATTTTTGCTGCCTTTCAAAAATCTCTTACCACGGCCAGGAGCGAACCTGCAATCTTGGGTTAGTAGACCGACACGCTATCCACTCACCCACCGTGGCAAGCTAGGAAGGCAGATGAAAACGACTAACGGCAGCAGAAATGAGATTCATGTGACGAACTTCTGGTTACTCCTTACTCCATTATCGGAGAAATAGCTTGCCACGGTGGGTGAGTGGATAGCGTGTCGGTCTACTAACCCCAAGATTGCAGGTTCGCCCCTGACCGTGGTAAGTGATTTTTGAAAGGCGGCAAAAATACGATACGCATGTCATACGATGTTGGCATGTCAAAGAACCCATTTGAATTCAGTAGGCCGAGTTCATAATGGCAAAATTAATCTCGGGAGTTTCCGCCAGCACAAAGTTCCTCATTTCTCTACTAGAAAGCGCTATTGTGTTCAAGGAGATTAGATATCTAACATCTAACCTCCTTGACTTTCATAGTCAAGGAACTACGAAATTCGACATGCAAGCTACCCTCTGGGTGTCAAATAGCAAAGCTTGCACCAGGCACCCGAGGCCATACGATATTATTATATTTTATCGGAGAAATGAAGACATCCCGCAAGAACGAAAAATTACCCCAGTTTTACAGCATATACAACAGCCTAGGGAAAGGATGAGTTCTAGCCGAGTCCCTAAACGTACGCTCCTAGTGGTCAAAAGAAATGCTGACAAGAGACCGTAACAGGCCACACGCTCTAATACGTGAAAGTTAATGATGATGATGACTAATCTTTATAAATAAGATAAGTTTTCTGCCTGAACATTTAGACTTTTCAGCTAAAATTTTATATTAATACTGGATGAGATGTATACTGAATAGATCTAAATGAGTCATATGAGTGATAATGTACCAAGGATTATCCTTAACTCGGTGTAAAATCATTTCTTAATGACGCATTTGCACATCATCAGTTTCTTCCGTGCAGGGTCAGCCAATAGCCTACGTCATCCACGTTTCCTGGCGTTCCTTGTCATTATTTTCGTACAATGAATTCGGTATCGCAGAATCACATAACTGCTTGCACCCGGAAATAGTGTGGCTTGCGTAAGGCTTCAATTTCATAGCCTACCTATCAGCAGAAAGCATAGTTTTCCCAAATGAATATAGATAGGCCTAATGCAGAATTATATTAAGCATTTTGGTCAATTTGACTCATTAACTATAGGCCTATGTGTTATTCTTTGATTGGCGTCGGTACCAGACATCTTAAAGGAATAAAACAAGAAGTTCCGTAACGAACAAAAGAGCCTACTTTTCTTAAAATTTAAAATTCATGCCAATGATTAATCTATCTGGATCTATCTTGAATAATGACGAAATTAAATTGGTAATATAGAAATTTCAAATTAATTCGAAATATTGCATACCTGGCATAATGTAGCCTAATGTAGCCTAATAGAGCACTACAGTTGTCAGCCTTGGTGACTGAATATATTCTTAGTTCCATCTCTTAAGGTACAGAATACAAAATTTGGTTGAAATCCAATGGATAGCGTGGACGTTACATGCAGTTAAACATTGGATCTAACAGCGCACGTAAAATCATGTTGGCAACAATGGCATGCATGTATTGGTCAGAAATAATCTGAATTAATACGATCTATTGTTGTGCCAATTTTTACTGAAATCCATTAGTTAGTATAGAAGTTACATGCATTTTAAAATTGGACCTATCAGCAGGCTTAGAATTATGTTGGCAGCACTGACGTATATAAATTACTCCAAATTAATTTACAATGCCAGGTAATATACGTGTGCGAAGTTAAGAGCTATTAGCTTGCATTCTTTCTGATATATTGATATTAGGGTAACAAAAATAGACACAGTATTTATTAACAGTTGGCAGCCCTGGTTGCTCTTAAGAATACGCATAGTCGTATCTGTTATGGTACACATAGCACATACGAAATTTGGCTGAAATCCAAATGATAGTATAGAAGTTATGTGTATTTAAAGTTGGACCTCTCGGCAAGCTTAGAATCAGGTTGCTAGCACTGACGTATATAAGTTACTGCAAATTAATATAGAATGACAGTTGCTATACGTGTGCATAGTTTAAAGCTGTCGGCTTGCATACTTTCTGATATATTGGTATTTTGATAAAATAAATTGAGAGCATTTATTAACAGTTGGCAGCCTTGGTGGATCTCAAAAATACGCTCAGTCATATCTGTTTATGTACACATAGCATATACTAAATTTGGTTGAATTCCAATTGATAGTGTAGAAGTTATATGCATTTAAAAGTTGGACCTATCAGCAGGCTGATAATCATTTTGGTAACACTGCCATGTATGGCCTCCTGGAAATCAAACTAAAATATTATTATCTATACATGTGCCAATTTTGAAATAGCTCCCATTGATACCTTCCAAGATATCCAACATGGAGCTCAAATTTCAATTGCGATTTTTCAGCATTTGGTAGCACTGACATCATTTTCAAATACGGCAGTGAGATATTCAGGTATAGATCTTTACTCCTACCAAATTTTGTTTCGATAGCTGCATCCGTTTAGGAGTTGGTAGGGGGGCGGGGGGGGGGGTGGACACACACACACAGCCGGATCGATCTCATAAGTCTACTTTTTCCTCATTTTTGCAAAATGTGAAAAGTAGGCAAAAAATATGTGCATAATTAGGTCTACTAAAACTCAGCAATTTTTCTAGATTTATGCGTGTCTTTGTGTAGGTTTTCGCCTAGGAATACCAAGCTGGCTCAGCAGCGGCTTTTAGCTCTCGCAGTAACGAGGCGCAGGTGCGCTTCATAAGAAGGGAGGTAGCGCGCAGTTTGCTACTCCTGTGGGGGTCCGGGCATGGACACCAAGAGCCCGCTGATGAGCCAGCTTGGTGTTCCTAGGCGAAACCCCACACAAGACACGGCTTAAACCTAGAAAAATTGCTGAGTTTTAATTCACTGGCCGTGAAAGCCAATATACGATCGTTTTTTATAATTACTGTTCATGGTGAACAAATATACCAGATATTTTTGACCTGGTACAAACAAATAATAGTGGAATCAGCCTTGAGTCGACCCATTTAGAGTACAAAGGTTAAGTACCCATGAAATATAATTTGAGGATGACCACCTAAAGGCATCATGTTAATAACTCCAACTCGCATGTTTGATAAGATAGACACTCTTTCATTAGGCTTTAAGGTGACCAGCTTTGTATATCGCCTCTCACTCAACACATTGTAATCGGGCATTGACATCACTGGCAAGGCGCCTTCATTCTCTCCGCCAAGTGCTGCGGCGTGGGTAGTAAGAAAGCACCTAAATATCTCTTATCTGAACCAGCCTTGACAACAACAACCTCAATAAGCGAGAGGATTCTATTCTGAACCCACGTGTGTAGCAATCATTGATTTATTCTTCCCACCTCCCTTCCTTCCCACCATTCATTCATTCTCTCCCTGTTCCACATATTAATAATAATACAGATAACGCACACAGTGCAGATTTCATACATTAACATCGGCAGAAGTTAGTTAGGGAGGTTTATCTTTTGTCACAGTAAAGGACGTGGTATCTATCACAAAGTTTGTAACACAGATTACAAATGCACTGGTCTTCTGGTTGGTAGTATGCTTAAGGAAAATTTATTTTCAGTACGGAAACATAGACGAGACACGCTGGGAATATGCTCGAGATGGACAACCAATAATATGCAATTATAGGTTTGAATAATCACCGCTCTGTTAGACGCTGGTTGACGAAGAAATAGACATTACTATTACTCATAAGTTAGATGATCGGATTTGGACGAAACCATCTATTATTTCCCATAGAACCAGATAATCTAGAGGCTTCTGTTACGACTTATTCATACCAGAAAGGCCTATAAGTAAACAAGCAAGAACTGATAGATACCCTGTGTGAGATGTTGACATACGATTTGCTCTGCTCTGCGTGATTACGGTGATATTTGATACATAACAGGCACATTCGGGCAACACTGCAATGCTTAGTGGTCACGGAATACAAAGTTAATAATCCTGAACCTTCTTCTTCATCTTCTTCTTCTTAGTAATAATAATAATAATAATGTTATTAGTGATACGTCCCTCTTAACTACTCTGGCTTTTAGAGACGCTGAGGTACCGGAGCTTTGCCCCAAAGGGGATCCTTCACTTACTTCACTTATTACCTTTCGCTCCGTGCGGAGCATAGGGTATTCAAGAATGATTTCCATCGGGCTCTGTTTGTTGCCAAGTTCTTCACTTCCCTCCAAGTCTTTCCCGCTTTTCTGGCCTCCTCTTCAATGGTGTGTTCCTTGGTCTTCCCTGTCTCCGAGCCCCTTGAGGATTCCAGTCCAGAGCTCCCCTTTATACTGCATCATTCTGTTTCCGCAGAGTATGCCCAATCGATCCCCATTTCCTCCGTTTAATTTGGACTTCTATAGGTTGTTGGTTAGCCCTTTGCCACTGCTCTTCGTTTGGGATTATATCTGGCCTTTGTATACCCAGAATTCGACGCAGACAACGATTGATGAATACTTGAAGTTGGTGGCTGATAGGATTGGTAACTTTCCATGTTCCACATGCATACAATAGGACAGCTTTCACAATGGTATTAAAAAGTCTGATTTTCGTCTTCCTGGATATGTTACGGTTTCTGAAGGGGATCCTTAACGTGCCAGTAAATCTACTGACATGGCTCTCTCACATTTGCGCACCCTCTTCTTCGTCATCTACTTCTTCTTCTTGTTCTTCTTCTTTCGGTGCCTATCTGGTTCGGATGTTGGCGATCATGATGGCTATTCTTATCTTGTTGGGGGAAAAGGAGAATAAGCTAATTCAGTTGAAGGCATAGTGAACCAGCATCTAAGATTGTCGAACCAAGATATTCTTCTTCTCCAGGACCTCTTTTGCTGTTGATCTTCCCTTGGAGTATTTTTTTTTTGTAACAAATCGTATCTATTTGTATTACGCATGATATGACCTAGATATTGCAATTTTCGACATTTTATTCTGAGCCACCTTACATAAAATATGCAAGTATGGTTGCCAAGCAATACTCAACAAGATGTTCAATATAGCCTACTTTCTCCTAAATGTAGAGGTACAGTATAGTTATAACTCTGTGTCATTATCACCTCCTATCTTCTCCCTATTCGAAATGCAAATTGGCCCACTGTATTTGTAGCAGCGGCGTTCAAACCATAGTTTATAATTTACCCCAGTATTTTGCAATTTCATCAGCAAACACTCCAAACAACGTAGGAATTCAGTATATTAACACCAACTACTAACAATAATTGAAACTTCGTTGGTCTAAACGTATTACTGGAAGAAACACATTTCATATACCAACTGCACACCTAATTTTTAATCGCGCCTATACTTGGCACTGCGCTCTATCGGCAAAAACAGGCCCTTTTTAATAACACTGCAGGCATGGGTTCACTAACTGGCCGGTATAGAGCGCAGCTCGCATCTAATAGGCAGTGGATAGCTCCCGCTTACCGTAGTTCAACTAGTGCTGGTAGATGTCACTCATGCAGATCCATTGGAATACTTTCTTTTAATTAAATATAAATTTTACATTGCAAAAAGCACAATATAATGCTCAATGTTATAACGCCTCAGTACTGAAAAACAATAAATATAAAAAATCAAGCAAAAAATTACAACTCTGTTAGGATTAGTACCCCGGCCGGCCAGGTGAGAGACCAACGCTGTAACCACAGACCTAATTATGTCCTCCCAAGGGCAATGTTATCAATCGATTAAGATACAGCGTCTTAGCAAATAATGACTTTGACTAAACGATTTCTTCAGTGGAGTATATTAGGTAGATTTCATTAGAAAGCTAACTATTGCAATGGGTACCATGTTTCGACTTCCGGAAAATTTCGACATATCTTCGCGTTTCACATCCCCCAGACCCCAAAACCACCGTCAGTTCAAAAGTTTATATATAATTTATGTATGTATATATGTATATATGTACATATATGTGTATATCAGTTTCTTGTGGACACGATAACTGCCGTAATTTTGCACCAATCACTTTGAATTTTTTACCGAATATGTATACCTATAAAATCTCGGTCGAGTTCGTTACTGGGCTAAATCGGTCGAAGGGGGTGATAATGGGGGGCTTTTTTTTCGAAAACGTGAAATATTGCTATAACTCTCTTAATATGTGAAATATCGAATCCGTTCAAAGTTCATACTATGTGTCGGATAAAGCCCAAAAATTTATGTTTGAAGAGTTTCTTTATAGCACCAACCATTGACCAAAGGGGTGGGAAAAAGTGGGTTTTTCGGGAAACATTAATCATATCTCTCTTAATAGGCACAATATCAAAACCGTACAAAATGGACAATATTCCCCTAATAATTACCTAAAACTTTTGTCTGAAAGAATTTTTGATATGACCCACCATTACGCCAAGGGATGAGAAAAATGATTTCGGAATTATAAGAAAATGCCAAGAGCTATCAGTGGTTGCCATGGCAACACTACTAAATTGATGAGGGATGAGCCATCAGACGTAGCCATGACAACGCACTTGCACGAGATCAGATTCAGATTTCCATCTGACTAAGTGTGAAGCGGCTTCGGTGACGAAACTGGTAGCATGCTGAACTTCTATGCCCAAGGACGCGGGTTCAAAGCCGGCCAAAGTCGTCGGATTTTCTAAGAGCGCTAAAAATGCCTCAGTATGGTTTCCTTTTGGAGGGGAAGTTCCAACCTTCGTTGTGAGTTGCTGGTTGTGGTGGCATCTAGTAGCCAAGTTCACAGCTAGGTGTCGTTGACGGTAGTATTGGGTAGCAACATTAGGAACTACTGCTTGAAATTGACCGTCAGCAGTCCTTACCTGAATTACAGCCTGATACAGCCATCACAATTCACACCGTTTATCAGACAGATTCTACACTCACCCAAAGTACACGGGGTTACATGACCGCGTTGTCGCAGCCCCTAAACTGAGGAACCAACCAAAATCTCTGCGAGAGATATAATTTTGCGTGGAGAAGTAACAGACCGTTACATAGTTACACATCAGTGTCGAAACCTTGCATAAGGACAGTGTGACCACAAGTATAAAAATGGACTCCAAATGACAAGAAGGTTACCGTCATCATAAGACAATAAAATGTTTAAAATATGCATAAAATGACGAAAAACAAAGTTAATTAATCTCCAATTATAAAATACTTTTTCGCAATAAATGAGGTTTGATCCTTCTACGAAAACCTGCATATTCTGCCTATTTTCGCCTATCCCCAAGTTTGTCCGGTGAAATCTACCTCCGCCTTCCGGCGTGCCGAGAGGACTTTTTTTATATATAAAGCATTTCATACAAAGTTTATATTATTTCTATCAATAGGCTATAGTGCATGCAATACTCAAACTAGTGAAACATAGGTCAGGCATACGATATCAGCTGCCATCTTGTCTTGTAACTGAGACGTGTCAGCTTTTTAAAGCCTCTTCTGCACTAAAATATTACAACATAAACTTTTAATTTCGAACGGGCACGTCCTTTAGAACAGTTGAAATGATTATCGGTTCTATAATCGGAACTGGTGGGTCCCATGTTATGAATTATAAAATTTAAATAAATCACACGGCCGCCATCTCGAAACGGTACGGCTGATGACCTTGTAGTTTGGCCACAATACGCTACCCATATGAAGGTATGTTGTTACCAAATTTGGTAAAGATCCGATGATTAGTTTGGTCGTAATTTAATTTAAGTTTTGACCATTTCAGTGGCCGTTATTACGTTTTGGTAAAGATGGCGGCAATATAAAACATGACACTGAGGTGCCCTTTGCTAGTACACATATGCTTATAGCCTCTATAGATACACATACAAAATTTCAGTCTGATTGCTGTAGTAAATTAATAGATATTGAGAACCGTCTAAATATTTCGGATGGTCGCCATGTTAGATTTTAATATATGTAGGCCATAGAGTTATGTACTATTAGATGATGATTATTGTGTACGTTCATTACGCAAATGTTGATTTCGAACGCATGATTACAACACAAGAAATAAAAACATAATTTTCGAAGTTCGCACAGCCGCCATCTTGAGGTTATATAAACAATTGAACTAAATTAGATACCAGAGCATTTCAATGTGCAGAAACATTTGCTGTGCCAAGTTTCATTGCGTTTGGAACATTGAATCGCGAGAACAGTCTATTTAAAACTTTCAACTTCGCTTGGCCGCCATGTTCATTTTGTAGTTAACCGGTTTTTGAAAGTCTCATAGATGAAGTTCCAGTAGTGCCCTTTATCTCCGTACAAAATTTCATGGTGATACTGGTAATAGTTTCAGAGATATAAAATGCCTGTGAAATATTTCGCACAGCCGCCATCTTGAGGTTATGTAAACAATTGAACGAAGTTAGATGTCGGTGCATTACAATGTGTATAAACATATACTGTACCAAATTTCATTGTGTTTGGTTGGTTAATGCGCGAGAAACGTCTATTTAAAAGTCGCAACTTCGCTTGGCCGCCATGTTGTTTTTGTAGTCACCAGGTTTTCAAAAGTCACATAGGTGAACTTCTAGTAGTTCCCTTTATCACCGTAAAATATTCCAGTGTGATATCGGTAATAGTTTCGGAGATATTGAATGCTGGTGAAATATTTGGCACAGCCGCCATGTTGGATTGGTGAGACGTAACAAAATTTGAAGGGCACGGTCGGAGTCGCCCGCAATAGTGCTATGAACTTACCGAGGTTCATTAAAATCGCTCCAGCCGTTTAGAAGTTATTAGGGGGGACACACAAAATTCCATCACACACACACACCCACACACAGACAGACACACGGACAAAAGGTGTTCTCATAAGTCTATTTTTTCATAAATGAAAATAGGCTAAAACTATGAAACCGACTGGTGTGTAAGGACACATGTATAACTCGTTACGTGAACCGTTCTGAAGTAGCCTACTCTATAACAGTAATAAAGACCGCAAAACTAAACATTAACAACAGTGATAAGAAGACTCTTTTCTGAAATATTTGTCCAATATAGAATGCGCAGTACGAAGGAGTATATTATTATTATTGAATATCCAGAAAACAATACAGGAACCCTATTTTACCAGAGGTACATTAGGGTTATAGATTAAAAACAAAGCAAATACAAATATTACTGACATAGTTTACAAAAAAAATTATTGATGAATGTGAGAAATTGTCCTAAACAGCACTGCCTCTTGAAAATATGGTACAGCGGTTTTGAAAGTTCCAGGTTACAGCTATAAAGGGGGCATTGTAAATTGTATCTTTCCTTTAAAAAAACAGGACACTCAAATACAAGGTGACACACCGATTGAGGCAATCCACATAAACATGAATAGTCGTCTGTTGCTATTTTAAAACGTTCAAAATAAGACTTGAATTTTCCATGACCAGTTAAAAATTGTGTGAGGACAAAGTTTGGCACTAACAATTTTCATAACAGTCGATTTTGTACTTCCGGGAAGAATATTTCTCTTGTTACTGACGAAGGAGTATAGCTATACTATTTTTGAGTTCTGCAGGGAAAGATCACTTAGGCACTTCTTAGAGGTGGTTTCGGCTCTCAACTAGTTCTCGAATTATTTTGGCTCCCTGATGAGTACAATTTGAAGCATCGTGTAGAACGTGTGCTTCAAGCTCATACCTGGCAGGGAGCTTATACTGTACTAGCAGTAGTGCCCGGCTTCGCCCGGTGGATTTATTTGTTTTATGAATGATAATTAATACTACTACAGAACTGGCACATGATACTTAAACTAACAGAAAATAAATATTTTTAAATACGTAACTTTTTGTGGTGGTGGGGGTGACTGTAGTGGGGGGATAAGTAGTACAGTATAATGGACGTAACATTCATGTCATTTTCCCGTTATGATAATAATGAGTAGGGAAATGGCTATTTACTAACTACAGCACTGACACATGTAAATTACAAACAAATTTTAAAATATGTTTAGAAAGAGGAGTAAGTGAAATAAGACACTGCCTAGGGCTTATATCTCATTGGCTGTTAGAAATGTAGAGACCAATAGTGTCGTCTTTTGACGCATAGCGCTGTAGGAAAATAATCAGAACACTTTGGAAAACTGCGGCTGTCCCGAGCTCCTGAGGTAGAATAGTATCATTTACAGCCACATAGCACTCAACGATAAGTTTCGGAATAAATGAAGGTAAATTTGAAAGCACCAACGCTCATTGCAGCTGATAACCTCAATGTACTGCACTAACACCATTGCACTTATACAGAGGCATAATATGTTCATGATGATAACTGTTTTAAGGGGCCTAAGAAATCTTTTTGCACTAATCCCCGTGACCGCAATTTATAAGCAGCGCAAGATTTAACTATTTTCGCAATTCTACACCAGAACACTGGTAGGGGCGATGTGATGCAGCCCGAATTGCCAGTCAGCAATGGACTTATTAAAATACTCTTATAGTTACACTACTACGGACATGAATGGTTCAAGGGCCTTAATACGTGGTTTTCAAGTTCAGTTTGTTTGTTATTCTAAATGAAGGGAATGGAGAGCGATGTCCAAAATATCAAGTGGACAGTGTTACCAGCAGGGTTTCAAAGTGTAAGTGAAATTTGGCGCAATTAGGAGGAACGGTGTGGATTTGTGATAAAGGGCCTAAATGCAGGGAATGGAGTGGTCTGTCCGAAATTTATAGTAGACAGTGTCACCCGCAGGGTTCCAAAGGGTAAGTATACAAAATGTCGCCTCCGTAGCGTAGCGGTCAGCATGGTTAGCTGCCGCCCCGGAGGTCCTGGGTTCGATTCCCGGCTCTGCCACGAAATTTGAAAACTGGTATGAGGACTGGAACGGGGTCTATTCAGCCTCAGGTGGCCCAAATGAGTAGAGGGGGTTCGATTCCCACCTCAGCCATCCTCGAAGTGGTTTTCCGTGGTTTCCCATCTCGTCTTCGGGCAAATACCGAGATGGGTCCTACTGTCAGGCCACGGCCGCTTCCTTCCCAATTCCTTGCCTATCCCTCCCTTCCCTCAAGAGGCCCCTGTTCACTTTACAGGTGAGGCACCTGGGCGCGGTGCTGGTAACACCTCCCTAGGTGTATCCACTCCGATCAGATGTTCCCAGCTCTAGGACACTGCCCGTAGAGGCGGTAGAGGCGAGTTCCCCAGCTGAGTCCGTGGGAGCCACCAACCTGGCGGGTAAATTCGATAAAAATTTTAAAAAAGTATACAAAATGTGGTTCAGATCGGTGAAACGGTGTAGATTTATGCCAAAGGACCCAAATGCAGGGAATGGAGTGGTCTGTCCGAAATTTCATGCAGACAGTGTTACTCGGAGGGTTCCAAAGTGTTAGTATACAAATTTTGGTTCAGATCGGTGAAACGGTGTAGATTTGTGCCTAAGGGCATAAATGCAGGGAATGGAGTGGTCTGTCCGAAATTGCATACAAACAGTGTTACTCGCAAGGTTTCAAAGGGTAAGTATACAACTTTTGGTTCAGATTAGTGAAACGGTGTAGATTTGTGCCAAAGGGCCTAAATGCAGGGAATGGACTGGTCTGTCATAAATTTCATGCAGACAGTGTTACTCGTAGGGTTCCAAAGGTTTAGTATTCACATTTTGGCTCAGATCGGTGAAACGGTGTAGATTTGTGCCAAAGGGCCAAAATCAGGGAATGGAGTGGTCTGTCCGAAATTGCATGTAAACAGTGTTACTCGCAGGGTTTCAAAGGGTAATCATACAAATTTTGGTTCAGATTAGTGAAACGGTGTGGATTTGTGCCAAAGGGCATAAATGCAGGGAATGGACTGGTCTGTCATAAATTTCATGCAGACAATGTTTCTCACAGGGTTCCAAATGGTAAGTATACAAATTTTGGTTCAGATTAGTGAAACGGTGTGGATTTGTGCCAAAGGGCCTAAATGCAGGAAATGGACTGGTCTGTCATAAATTTAACATAGCCTAAACTATTCCTCTTGAATCTGGCTATCATATACAAAAATAATTTTTCGAATCCGACTGGTAGTTCCAGAGATTAGCGCGTTTAAAGACACAAACACACAGACAAATTCTTCAGCTTTATTATATTAGTATAGATTTAGCAAACAGCGACAACCTTCAGGACTAAGTGAACTCCAGTCCTTCAAACAATTATTGTGTTTCATACTTTCGCCCTTCGACACAAGATTTTTGTAGTTCCTATAGCAAGATAGCTAAAATGTTTCAAAATAAATTTAATTGTTATTTTGAATATAATAAGCACTAATATAGTAAGTTGGGTCCCGAAGTTTTGTATCCTGGCGTAATCAGTTGACATTTGAAGATGCACAAATGTGAGGAAGTGGCATCTGTAGATTTGCTAAAACGTTAATGATCCCCCTTCGGGACAAAATTCCGGCGCCCCGATGTCTCCAAAAGCTGCAGTAGTTAAAAGGGACGTGAAGCCAATAACATTATTATTTATTAGCATAGTCTATTGTTTCCTCGTGTTCCTTCGATCGTGTTCCTCATGAGTTGATTTGGTATGCACTCCGCAACCATGGTGTGCCAGAGTCATTTGTAAATGTGGTCAAGATGTTATACACGAACACCAGCAGTAGAGTACGTTGTGCTGTTGACACCTCGGAAAACTTTCCTGTAAATGTCGGCGTCCACCAAGGCTCAGCACTATCACCGTCCCGTTTGGTTCTTGTGATGGACACCATCACTCGTGACCTGCAACGGAATGTTCCTTGGACCCTTCTGTATGCAGATGATATAATGGTTGCAGATGACACCCGAGAAAAACTCCAATGCCAAGTTGAAGACTGGAATAACCACCTCTCCCAGTATGGCCTATGCCCGAATGTGAAAAAGACGGAGTATCTGGAGTTAAACCCAAGCGACGGTACCATTCAAGTCGCTGGATAAAATCTAGTCAAGACAGGATGCTTCAGGTACCTTGGATCTCGTCTTCAGAGTGATGGCAACTTCAATGATGAAGTAAGAGCCAGGGTAAACGCAACCTGGTTGCGGTGGAAAGCGGTCACGGGTGTGCTTTGCGACAAGAAAATGTCACTTCGTCTCAAATCGAAGATATATCGGACAGTGGTACGGACAGTTGCGCTGTATGGCGTTGAATGTCGACCATCCGACAAAATTGCAGAACGTCGCCTGCACGCCATGGAAATGAGAATGCTTCGTTGGACAATGGGCATCTCCCTTATTGACCATGTCAGAAACGACACAATTCGGGAGCAAATGGGTGTCGCCCCAATTGTGGGCAAAATGAGAGAGGAACGGCTCCGATGGTATGGCCATGCCATGCGTGCAGCGCCTAATACTATTACTAACTCTGTCTTTCATTTTGAGGTTGAAGGCCTACGCCCCAGAGGACGACCGAAGCAGCGTTGGCAAGACACTATAAATGGTGACTTAAAAATTACCGGTCTAAATCCAGCTGACGCACGAAATCGGACAAAATGGAGGTCAATGACCAAAAAAGCGGACCCTGCACCATCGGGACAACGCTAGGAAGAAGCAGAAGAAGAAGATATTGTTTTATCGTTATGTCGGGGACGATAACCTAGATGTTAGGCCCCTTAAAACAACATTTATCTTCATCATCTCTTTAAGTTTCGATGATTCCCCTCCCGTCGCTTATTCATTTGTCAAATCATGTACAGTTGTATAATTATCCAGTTCTGATAGGATGATCATATTTACCTGAATACTCGTATCATAGTGATATGATAAGCTACTGAACGTGACTTAAAACAAAATTATAGTTATTATGTTAAAGATTGTACTGAGAGGAGGACATCGTGAATGCAATCCTCTCGATCTTACTGGCAATTTATTGAGGCGTATGAATGCAAAATCCAATATTTCTAATTTTGTTAATTTTTCATAAAATAGGAAAAAAAATCAATCTTTGCTAATAATCTTTCGTCAGATACTTCATAGGTATTCATTCCTTCGTATAATTTCATTGTCCAGGCCAATAATGTTGTTTACTGCTTTAGAAATATGTCATGGAATATTTTGAAATGTCCGAGTTGGCTTTTAAACAGCATGCGAGTTATTATGCTTGACAAGTCAAAAATCATATCTGCTTTTCGCATACTGCAAATTTATATACCGTGAAGATAATTTTGAGATATATAGACAAATTATACCTCATCTACAAAATATCCCAAAGTTCAGACGCAACGGTGATAATTAGATCCAATAATGTGGTAACACCACGCCCTATTTCTGTGGGCACGTTATTATCACAGCACTAAGATATCAGGACCATATTTAAACTCTTAACTCATTACAGTCGATAAAATGTTGACATTTGAATTTTAACCTTGCCTTGCATATAGTAAAAAATAAGAACATTTTGCGGTCTAAAGGAAGATTCCATCACTTAGATCGTGTTAGTGTGTGCGTAACTTCAGAGAAAAGTGGAAGTATCGTGGTTTGCATTTATACGACTCTTTGTGCATACCAGGCTTCGGGGAAAACATGTGTGTTGATATTTCATCCCCAATTTCACATTGACGAAATGTAAGTGCCTTAGTAAGGAGGAGAAGCTTGCAGCAGTCCAGGTTGGTTTTGTTCAGCGAGTTCTTCGTGACTTAGGCGGATGGACATGGAACTTCCACCGTCGTGTTCTCAATTTACATTGCAGTCGATGCAATTAAATATTTGTTCTGGACAAAGCCGAAGAGGGACAGGATTTCTCTGAGTTCTTTGCTTGTTGTTGGCAATTGCATTCAATTATGTGTAAAATTGATCTTCAGACTGTCAACACGCATAACTGAGCCATTTATCTTGCACGGGTGTTGGTAAACCTGTATATCCTGCACGTATATCTAACATAAAGTATGCATTTACAAATTGAACTTAATAATTTAGTAAATTGGCATGTTTCGTGACGCCATGCGGTCATCTTCAGACCATATTCATAAATTAGTGGAGGCAGTGCTTCAAAAATTAGTGGAGACAGTGCTCCAACAGAAGTACTCCTTACCCAGTTTTAAGTTTATGTATTGTAACATCTTTGGCCAGTCCCGCAGTGCTTGGGTAGCGTGTCAGCCACACATCTAAAGGCACCGGGTTCGATTCCCGGCTCCTCAGGGATTTTAGAAACTGGTGTGAGGGCGGAGCGCACTTAGCTACGTGAGGACAATTGAGTAGCTGTCTGACAGTGAGGCAGCGCCCCGGCCAGGAAAACTATGATTAATAGCCGAGGGGACCCGACGCGCTGAACACACGTCTCCCCACAATCTGTAGGGCAAATGGCTGGGCTGTGGCCGACCAAGCCTCTTCACGGGCTGTGGTGCCACGGGAAGAAATTGCATCATTTTAGCATAGTGCTCGTAAACAATTTCTGATTTAATCTTTTCACGTAGTCTATTGGAAACTCTTGTAACTATTACAGTTGAAAAATGTTAACGGAAGACCAGGACTGATTGCGGATACTATTTTAAATAATGAACACTGACGAGTAAATAAAACACTCATCATCTTGGATAAAATTAAACAATATATGTGAGATTTTCAAAGTGAAATGTTATGTCCTGTGGTTTAGATTCCTCGTAGAATGGAGGTCCGTGGCTCAAGATCGCGAGATTAACGGTTATGTAAAACTACACGCTTCCTTAAACTAAACTAGGTAACGAACCTGGCTCCGACGATTGTTTTCAAGAGGTCTGAAAACACCTTGTCCGTGTACTGTATATCAGCCCTATACCCATATTACTAACACATAACTTACGCCTATGCATATGTAACCAAGCATGAACCAGCCCAAATCAATCGTTAAGTAAAGAGTGTTTTCTTTAAATCGAAAGAAACTGAGTTAATATTGATAACTTATTTAGTTTCAGCGTTCCGCTCCAGATGGTGCCCTTTTCCTCGGGTATTATACGCCACATTAACAGGATATAATGGAAGAAGAAAATATCGCATCGCTTGCACACTGGTGGGAAAGTGCACGTGCGCTATCAAGCGAACAAATACTGTAGCAATGGAGCGAGAAGACTACATTAACACACTCAATAAATATAGACCTTCCTCGTGTAATAATGTTGCCAACGAAACTAAAATATCCGAAGACGGTAAGGAGGATTTATAACTTACAACAGCTCGTAGTACGAACGAATGTATGGTCTGTAGTTCTTGAAGTTTGGTAAATCTATATATATATATAAATGAATTTCTGTTCGTTAGTCTCGCTAAAACTCGAGAACGGCTGGACCGATTTGGCTAATTTTAGTCTTGAATTATTTGTGGAAGTCCAGAGAAGGTTTAAAAGGTGAATAAATATGAAAGTTGTAGCGCACGAGTAGATCCAACAAATGAGTGACGGCACGCGAATCGCTTAAACAAAGTCCCGTATGCGTTGATATACCATTCATCCGATTGCTATGAAACTTTGGTTGTATTGTTGTGCACACTCCAGGAGAGGTTTCTGACATAGTAAATCCACTTAACAATAGGTAGCGCACGAGTAGATTCAACAAATGAGCGACGACGGGCGAAGCATTTCAAAAAAGTCCTGTATGCGTTCACATATCATTCGTCCGAGAGCGATGAAACTTGGGTGAGAGGTTGTGTACACTTCAGGCAAGGTTTCTGGCTTAGTAAATCCACTTTACGATAGGTAGGGCATGAGTAGATTCAACAAATGAGTGACGACGCGCGAAGCGTTTCAACAAAGTCCCGTATGCGTTCATATACTATTCGTCTGATAGCGATGAAACGTGGATGAGTTGTTGTGTACACTTCAGGGAAGTTTTCTGGCTTAGTACGTCCACTTTAGAATAGGTATGGCACAAGTAGATTTAACAAATGATCAACGGCACGCGAATCGCTTAAACAAAGTCCCGTAGCGGTCAAATACCATTCATACGATTGCTATGAATCTTTGGTGGAATTGTTGTGCACACTCCAGGAAAGGTTTCTGACTTAGTAAATCCTTTTTACAATAGGTAGCGCACGAGTAGATTCAACAAATGAGTAACGGCGCGCGTATCGTTATAAAAAATTGTATGCGTTCATATACCATTCATGCGATTGCAATGAAATTTAGAGAAATGTTGTTTCCACTCCCGCAAAGATTTTTGATTTAGTAAATCCATTTTACAATTGGTAGCGCACGAGTAGATTCAACTAATGAGCGACAGCGCGTGAATCGTTTCAACCAAGTCCCGTATGCGTTCATATACCATTCATCCGATTGTGATAAAACTTTGGTGAGTTGAGTACAGTCCTGCGAAGGTGTATGAATTAGTAAATCCGTTTTTTCAATGGGTGGCGCACAAGAAGATTCAACAAATGAGTGAAGGTGCGTGAATCGTTTAAACAAAATCCCGTATGCGTTCATATGCCATTCATCCGATTGCGATGAAACGTTCATGAGTTGTTGTGTACACGCCAGAGAAGGTTTTCGAATGAGTAAATCCATTTTACAATAGGTAGCGTACGAGTATATTCAACAAATGGATGACGGCACTCGAATCGTTTCAACAAAGTCCCGTATGCATTCAAATACCATTCATTGCATTGCGATGAAACTTTGGTGAGTTGTTGAGCACGCTCCCATGATTTTTTTTGGAGATAGTAAATCAATTTTACAATAGTTTAGAGGTGGTTAACGGAAAATAAATAAATATTGGGAATCCAAAAGCACTTCAACAAACAAGTTACAACGCCAACACTTTCTTTGATTGGCATTGCAACGAATGCCGGGTACGGCTAGTTAATTTATAATTATTAATTTATATATACTATAGATATAATAAACCCGAATTGTTTACGTTCTTACGTATTGATGACTGTTTGATGATGAAACTTGCAATGATACATTATTCTTTTTAAGTCGGATGGAGGGCAATCGTGAATTTTGATATCTGTATCCTCACAGGCATGATTCTTCGCCCTACCACTAATTAAAGGGGGCTCTTTCTAAGCTAACATTTCTTTCTGTCATACAAATACCAACGCGAGTAGCGAAACCAGATGTTCGAAAGATCCCGAAAGCTAGGTATTAACACTATTTTATTTATTTTGCGTACGGCATTTAGTGCCGGGAGTGTCCGAGGACATGTTCGTCTCGCCCAAGTTTGTAGCTGCTTCTATGCGGATACGCATGGGGTGAGCGACAAGTACCGTCGCGTGTGGATGAGATGAAATGAGTGAAGATGAATGAAACTGGACAAGTTCAATTTCAAGTAGTTCCCACTTTGGCTACCAGACGCCACTTACACTCAGCGGCGAACGTTGGAATTCGATACAGGGTTTCTAGCCAAATACCTACAAATTTATCTACACACTACCAATTGTAGTGGTAGGTTCTTTTTCGTGCCATAAATCTATGACTTGGGCCCGTCGGCTTAACTTCTCCTCCGAAGGAAGGCATACTGAAGGATTTTAACGCTCTTAAAAATCCGACAACTCCGGCCGGGTTTGAACCCACGATCTTGGGCATAGCAGTTCAGCAAGCTACCCACTACGCCACCGAAGACTTATGATAATTTAGACACACAACCCGCTCCTTGGTATGCCACATACTGGCAGCATGCGCTGCGAGGCGAACATGGTGGTAAGCGGAACCAAAGATACTGTTTGTTATGAGAGTCTACTATTGCATTGCTGTCATCTAGTGGGTAACGCTTAATATTTGGTATAATTTCTTCCAGTATCCATGGGGATGATCTTGCCCGGTGAAAAGGAAAAGTAAATGTATACTGCAGGCTTGACAACACACATTCGAGGGATTACTTTCCATTTGGCATTTAAGTATGGCGTAGCAGAGAGATAGTGTCACGAGCAGGGACTCAGAGGGGGCTGGTACGATTTATAGTGTAATGATAAATGTGCACAATTTTCCATTCTACCTAGTTATGAAAAAATGTTGTCATAAAGGTTGGAAAAAAATAGCTTAGTATTTTAAAGTTTCCTTTTGGTTTGTTGAGTCTTTGTGTTTTCTCTACGCATGTTGTTGTTTGAGTCTTCAGTCTTTTGACTGGTTTGATGCAGCTCTCCATGCCTCCCTGTTCTGAGGTAACCGTTTCATCTCTACATAGCTACCACACCCTACATCCGAGGCAATCTGTTTAACATATTCCAACCTTGGTCTACCCCTACAGTTCTTGTACTCGACCCTTCCTTCCATAACTAAGCATGCTATTCCTGGGTGTCTTAATATGTGTCCTACTAACCTACTGTATCTCTTCTCTTTATTAGCAGTCGCCAGAAACATCTCTCCTCTCCCACTCGTCTTAATACCTCTTCGTTTCTAACCCTATCTACCCATCTGATCTTTATCATTCTCCTGTAACACCACATTTCATATGCTTCAATTCTCCTCTTTTCTGCTGCACCAATAGTCCAAGTTTCACTTCCATAGAGTGCCACGCTCCAGACAAAGGCTTTCAGAAATGACTTCCTAATACCTAAATCTATGTTCGATGTCAACAGATTCCTCTACACATAACATTGATAAATTCTCAAATATTTCCCTTTAGCACAAGTTAATAATATGCATAATAATAATAATAATATCGTATGGCCTCGGGTGCCTGGTGCAAGCTTTGTTAATTGACACCCAGAGGGTAGCTTGCATGTCGAATTTCGTAGTTCCTTTGAACGCTATGAAAGTCAAGGAGGTTAGATATCTAAACTCCTTGACACTACAGCGCTTTCAAGTAGAGAATGGAGGAACTTTGTGTCGGCGGAAAATCCCGAGATTAATTTTGCCATTGAACACGGCCTACTGAATTCAAATGGGTTCTATAACATGGCAACAACGTATGACATGAGTATCGTGATTTTTGTCGCCTTCAAAAATCACTTACCATGGCCAGGGGTGAACCTGCAATCTTGGGGTTGGTAGTCCGACACTATAACCTCTCACCCACCGTGGCAAGCATAATATGCATGACTACATACTTAATGCAAACAGCACAGTGTGAAGAAGAGGAATACCCTTCACAGTTACCTTCGCTGGTAATAGGAACAAATCAATACACATACAATTTTCTCTTATAGTCCAGGGATTGAAGTGAGATGGGCTTGAAAATAATGAGGTCATAATTATTCGTCAGCCACTCTGCAGTTTACTCACAAGGTATCTCACTGAATCGTTGCATAGATGGTGATCAGATCAAAAGGAGTACATATCTGATGGTATTTTTTTATATTTCGCAGGACACCCACCGGCGTCAAATAGCACCTCCCCGGAGGCCAAATGTAGGCCTAATTATCATTACCCCAAAATTTACTCTATTCATCTCTAGAAAGGGTAAAATTGTATGCGTTTAAATACACATGCGAGACTTCGCTCTTCCCAAGGAGCAGTCGTTACGGTGAGATGGCCTGCGGTACATTCTGGGAAAGTGCTTGTAGCAATGTGATTGGTTTTAAGAGATATGAGAATTCAGAGCTCCCATTCACCGGAAATGCCCTAATTCTTTCGTGCATTTGCATATTGGATGAATGTCATTCTCTGTAGGAATTGATTACGTAAATTTTGGGACAAAGCACCATTACAGACTAATAGTTGAGCCAAGTTTAGGCAGGACATGCAAATTTATGTTCGCGATGTTACCTTGTTATTCATATTTTTCATATTCATTCATTTATTTGCAATGGGGGGGGGGGGTGTCCCCCGGTGGCAAATTGTATATACATAACAAATAAATAATTATACATAACAATTCAATAACAATTATACAACTTTTAAACTGGAGTATTTAAACAAACAGTCAGTCTTTTTTTAAACACACCTATATGTTTGGGAAAAGGCTCTAAGACTGAGGCAGGTAGAGAGTTCCAGTTATCAATGGCACGGTTTACAAAAGAATATTTACCATAATTTGTTCGCTGTGGTCGGCCCTTAACTTTGAAAGGATGATCGCTCCTACCCATGTAAGTGGGCTTTCCCAATCGTTTGCTAAGCTCACCCCATGCTGGTTGATTTGTATACGTGTTGTACATAGCGCAGAGTCTAGATTTCATCCTCCTAGCCTCCAGTGATTCCCACCCAAGTTTCTTTAACATACGGCTCACACTGCTCCTGGGATTAAAGTCACTGAGCACAAATCTAGCGGCCTTTCTTAGTACCATTTCCAACTCATTGATGAGCCCTACTTGATATGGATCCCAAACCGCCGAGGCATATTCCAGAATAGGTCTTACAAGTGACAAATAGCCTAATTCTTTAGCAGAGGTACTACTTCCTTTTAATACCCTCATTACAAAGTGCAGGGATTTGTAAGCTTTTGAAACTACACATCCTACATGACTACTCCATTTCATATCATTTCTTACGTGAACGCCCAAATATTTGCAAGAATCTTCTTCTACAAGTATTTCCGAGCCAATGTTATATTGAAAATCCTGCCTTCGCACTTTCCCTATTTTTAGGCCTGTTTGCCATCCCTTGATGAATGCAGTACATTTGCATTTGTCTGTTGGCACAGGCTAGAGTAAAAGGTGGCTTTTCACCGATGTCTCAGTCTCACTCATGGCTGTGATTATATGGAAGCTACTGAGGTATGGGTGGTGCTTAGTAATGGCATTCGGGGCACAGTCAGTGCCTGTGAATGCTGTGAAAGGTTTTACTCATAGGGTTAGGACTACTGTTCTGACTCAGTGAGGAAAGCAATGGCAAACTACCTCACTCCTCTTCTTGCCTAGAACACCTCAAAATAGCACTGCCTTGGGTTTTTGTGGGTATCTACTCACATAACGTAACGGCGGTACTTTTTGAGGATCCAACCAGCCTTCGGGCTGACTACCTAACAGACAGAGACTACATTTTATTGTGTTTATTTTCATTTTATTTAGAATCGCCCACTTATAGACCAGGTTCAGGTCCTCTTGAAGCACTGCATTGTCTTGTGAGTCATGTATCTTTCGATATATTACACAATCATCCGCAAACAATCGACAGTCACTGCGAATCCCATTTGGTAAGTCATTTATAAACGCCAAAAATAACAAAGTTCCGATTACGCTGCCCTGAGGGATACCCGACGTTACGGTAATTTCATCCGAGAATATGCCTTCGACTTTCACTTTCTGGGAACGACCCGTCAAAAATTCTTGGATCCATAAAATTACTCTTCTATCAATCTTCGTCGAAGCTAATTTATGGAGTAGCATGTCATGCGGAACGACATCAAATGCCTTCGCAAAATCTATAACCACGGCGTCGACTGAAACTCCATGGTCTAACGATTCGCTAATGTCTTGAAAAAGTGATAGCATCTGACTCTCGCATGAGTAACCTTTCCGAAATCCATGTTGCCTATCATTAAACCATGATAATGTTTCCCACTGTTCCCTCAAGTAGTCGCAAATGAGAAGCTCCATCTGTTTACAAACGACGGACGTAAGGCTAACCGGCCTGTAGTTGCCCAATTCAAGTCTGCTCCCTCCCTTAAATATTGGGACTACCGTAGCTCTTTTCCAGTCATCTGGGATTTGCGCATTATGGACACATTAAACATCACCTCCAAGTATCGTGCCATGGCTCTACCTCCTAGTTTAAGTACTTCACTAACAATATTATCAGGACCCTTTGATACATTGAAACGTAGTTTTTGTATTAGCTTTACAATTGCTGACTGGTTTATTTGGAACAGGGGAGCCCCTGATTCGTCGTTAAGGTCCAACACACAGCTATTGGATTTATTGAACACACTACCGTAAAAGACATTTAATTCATCAGCAATGGCCTGTTTCTCAGTAATTAATTTACCGTCACCGGACATTATCATCGACAAATTATTTGAATTTCCCTTTCTTCTCCTAACATAATTGTATTTTTTTTCCACCCATCACCTCCCGAACCAAGTAAACCTTGCATATAATTGTCATGAGCAGCCCTCTTTTTTAAGACGAGCTCTCTTGATAAGGACTTAAATTTCAACATATACTTGTCACTATCATATCTTTTATTGTATAATTTCCTAATTTTCCGTTTTAGACTCCTAATTTCTCGTGTGTAATACTCAGGATCTGGGTTTTGTTTCAGCAATTTGAATGGGACAAATTTATCAACAGCGCTATTTAAAATTTTCAAAAAGTTAGTCCACAGGATATTAATGTGATTTCCTTCCGATGCCCATCCCACAAATAGCTCATTCAAATACCCCCTGAAACTTGTCCTGATCCGCCCTGCGATACTGGAATATGATCTTTTTTGCTACATCAGAGTCTAATTTTGTAATGTCACCATATCTAATATTTAATTCAACCCCAGAATGGTCACTAATTCCTGGTACTTTCAGACAGGTAATATACAGCTCTACAGGCCTTACGAGATAAACATCTAAGGTATTATTGTCTCTAGTTGGGAAGTCAACTACTTGGGAAAATCCCCCCTCCCTTAAGAATTTATTTGCAGAGCTCTGAGCCTGACCACAGCTAGTTGACTCACCAGACCAGTCTACTTTGGGGAGGTTTAAATCTCCAGCAATTATTATGCTCTTTTTCATAGCATTACCCGTACAAGTTTTATCATACAGTGTTTCGAGGAGAGAAAGGTTATCTTTCGGTGCTCTGTACGCCCCTATCACCTGAAGAGGGAATTTATTTCCTTTATCCGAAATTTGTACACATAACATTTCATGATCCATATCAGCCCACTTTAAGAAACTAGCTATATTTTTGCGCACACAAATAAATAGCCCACCACCTCGCTTCCCCCGATCCCTTCTGTACATCTCGTAGGTCCCTTGAATTATTTCGCTACTATTTATGTCCTCATATAACCAAGATTCAGTTGCAATGGCAATGTCCGGAGAATACGTCTCTACAAGATTCCAAAATTCAATTAATTTATTTCCTAAACTCTGACAATTAACCTGCAGTAATCTTAGAGTCTTACCTCCGCAGCAAATATCTCGAAATAGCTCCTTCTGTTCCCATCGGCTGGCAACCTCTGGACCTGCTCCTCCTCACAAAAGCCGGCACGAACCGATGACCCTGTCATGTAGGCTCCCTAGATTGAAAGCGCCCCGTCGATTTAGATGCAGCCCGTCTCGGGCGAAGTCACGGCCACCAATCCAGCAGTCAGCTTCTACGTACACTAATCCCAGTTGTGCACATACCCAGTCCATGCGGTCATTTACAGTCTTAACTCGCCTCAACGGAACATCTCCCCGCCGAACAATGCCACTCATTATAATTTTTGCATTTCTAAACTTGCTTTTAGCTTTTCTGCCTAGTTCGTAGAGCTCCCCCATGATGTAATCAGCTGTAGCCCTCTTCTTCAAATCGTTCGTCCCAACATGGAGCAACAACACTTTAACTTTGTCACATTCCTCTACATTTGCTTCTTCCACTTGTTGGGCAAGCTGGTCAATCTTAATCCCCGGGTAACACCGCACTTTCGCACCTGATTTCCTCGAGATATTCGCTCTCCATCGTATCATAGAATCACCCATTATGATAACGTCATCCTCAGTTTGCTCCTGCACGCCCTCTTCCTCACTGATCCCAGTAGAAAGCCGTTCAGTCACATCCTTCACCGTTTCTTCTGATTCACGAAGCTTTGCTCTAAGTTCCTGTATTATTTGATCCCTTGCTTTGATTTGCATCCTCAAACTGTCCGGCGTATCACATACTTTACAAAACCAATTTCCGACATCACAATCCTCCTTCTTGACCTTAATACAGCCGAAGTGAAACCATTTCTCACATAGTCCACACTCGACACCATTCTTCAATGTTTTACTGCACGTCGAACACTTTAAAGATGCCACTGGATCATTTGCCTGATTCACATTTGGAGTAACAGGTCCTGGATTCACTTCCACTCCACCAATAACTAACAACGCAGCTATCACTAGGGCTATAAACCACAAGTTACTAGGTCCCGTACGCACACACAAACACCGGAAATCCCGACTACCCTTCGCATACCACAGCCCGATCCTCGCCCGATAACACTCCAGAGAACAACCCATTCCAGCACACCTGAGAGCTCGGGAAAAACACGACCTTTCACTTTGACTGCCAACTGCCAACATGTATTGTATGGAGTGACAAAAAATGTCATGTTAAACAATGTGACTCCTTCACCTCGGAATTCTGTACGGTTCGCCCATATGCTTTAGCTGTTGATTTTACACGTTTTTTCACAAACATATTGCTTCGTCACCCTGCTGTTCCACACTACTTCATTCAAGGCGTGTGCCGTGTTTTATCCCAAACGCACTGATTGTCTGATTCCTAGAGAATGAAGAATTATAACAGTATAATGTGGTGATGTCGGCTTTAAACATGAATGTGTTTTCTATCTTGCAGGTATTCGGATGTTGGACCAGCCGTACATGACGGATCTTATCGAGGCCAACTCTATGGGTCACGAGCCCAACATGATTGATATCTACAGCGCTTCGTGGGGACCAACAGACGACGGGAAGACAGTGGACGGACCCAGGAATGCCACAATGAGAGCCATCGTGAGAGGTGTCAATGAGGTACATAAACCTTCAATTCTCGGATAGTTATTTATTTTCCTCTGTACTCTTCATTCCTACACTCCTGTCCCTTGACTTGTTCATATATCAAGAGCAGCAAGAAATAATAGCTATTGCGTAATTATGAAACACTTCCGTGACGATCTGAAGGCCTGAAGTTCAGTCCACATTCTGGTGAATCCCAATGGTTATCATTATTCTTAGTAGGTTCACCCATATTATACACACTGAATTATATATTTTACCCTGTTTTTAACACACACAATTTATTTTATTTTGTGTTTTACTGTGCATTTTAAACATAGTCTCAACTATTTAAGGTCAGATCGTTTGTGTTTGTGTGCAGAATGATGTCGGAAAATAATGAACCAATTAGGAAACGTCCTTCACTGCAAGCCATTCTGTTTCTTTATGGATGCCCTAGGCAACTTGAATGAACATTGCGTCGCTATTACATTGTGTCTGTTGCTAGGTAATATATCATGATATTATTTTTCCCAGCATGTCGTCAATACACAGCGGGTTCAAACCCGGCCGAAGCCGTCGGATTTTTTAAGAGCGTTAAAAATCCCTCAGTATGCCTTCCTTCGGAGGAGAAGTAAAGCCGGCGGTCCCATGTCATAGATTTATGGCACGTTAAAGAACCTTCCACTAATTGCACCTGTGTGAAGCTAAATTGGATAGGTTATTGTAAACAACGCTCTTAGGTTTCTAAGTTCGTTGCCAAGAGCCGACTGCGGTGGCGTCTAGCAGCTGAGTTGTGAACTTAGCCTAGTAGTCGTTGACAGTGGCGCTTGGCTGCAAAAGTAGGAACTATTTGAAAAATTCTAAGTTGCAGTACTTAAATTAAAATAACAGATAACACACACTAATACAGTCATCACAATTAACACCGGTTATCAGACAGATTCTACACACACCCAAAGTACACGGGGCTACATGACCGCGTTGTCGCAGCCCCTAAACTTAAGAACCAACCAACCAACCGTCAATACACACTGCTGTGTGTGTACCTCCTAATTGAGACGGGTGAGCAAGGTGATGTGTCATTGTTTACGCGAGGAATTAATAATTTAGGACATGGCTGCAAAATTGGGAGAGATGGTAAAGTCATTGTAAAATGTTGTGACCACAGCGATATTTTATATGAACTTGTGGTAGCGTAAAGCTGACAATGAATAAAATGTAGCGAAAGAAAATGTTGCGTAGAGACCTCTTAATACGAATGTTCTGACAATGATGTCCACCCGCGGGAATTGAACTTCAAATCTTCCTGTTATTGGGCGGATGTATACAGTAGCTCAAGAGGGCTTCAATATAAACACGGTTATTATTGATACGTGTTGCCTCTAGTGGCAAGTTCGTTAACTGGATTACGGTGGGTAGAAGCACAACACAATGGTCCTTTTAAAGAACTAGTAGTTTTATTGTAGGTCTTAGAAAGTTACAGTTCACCACACAATAAACAGATACAAGCAATAAGCTGCCTCTATGGAGCTCGACTCACCCTTTCACTCAGTTATGCAGTTAATCCTACCGTAATGAGGTCCGTGTCCTCGGCTAGAAGTAACGGCACTCTCCCTCCAGTAAACAAGCCACACTCACTTGTTCTGAATGTACACTGTCTCGCCGTCTGCAGGCTAGGAAAACAGTCCACTGCGTTTCGGAATCCACACAGGCTGGTGACTCAATTAATGCCTCTAGAATCGTCCAGGATTCATGGCTTCTCGAGATTTCCATCACTAGCTGGGTCACGAATATTCTGGTCCATCCCTTTTGTCCTCGCAGCCCTGTTGCGTAAGGCGCAGGTAACACACAGAGGCAGAGCATAGCCCGGGGTGGCTGTGACTCACGTGGCGAGGCGACAAAAGAAACTCACAGCCGTAACATTATGTTTAGAAGAGAGGCTGAGATATTATTACCCCCTTGATTACACCAGTGCGCTCTGCCTGCCTAATACAGTACAAAATTCTAATATAACACATTTCCTTCAGATACTGATGTTAAAATTGAGGTTTACAATAATATCAGCACAGCGCGAAAAATGGTAGGGACCAGGACAATCTTCAGGATGGTTGCTTTCATGTGATGGAGAGCAAGTTGCGTCCCCACGTAATAATAATAATAATAATTATTATTATTATTATTATTATTATTATTATTATTATTATTATTATAATTTAGAAACCTCTTGCGTCACCTAAGGCAACCCGGTTCGATTGTTATTAATGCATATATTTATTTTCTTAAATAAAATGTTCTGTTTCAATAGATTAAATTTCGTGTTAAATGGGGAGGTCCAATGAATTATAATTGAATTTCTATTAATACGTTGAGCGATGATGATGATGATGATGACGAGTGTTGTTGTTATAAGGGGAATAACATCTAGTTTATTGCCTTCAACGGTGGATCAGTAGTAGTGTGTCCGTCTCATGGTCCTAATATTGCGGGTTCGATATCCGGATGAGGAAGTAAAATATTTAATGGGTGGAAAAAGATCCATGGCACTCCGAACTGCACGAGATTGCACGATCACAAGACGTGAGCTTATTTTCAAAGTGTCTAAAATCCATGAAATGACAAACTCCAGAACTTATGTTTCTTTTAAACTTTCAGATAAACGATTCACTATTTTATAATGTGGTTAATATGAAGGCAATTCAGTGTGACATTCAGACGAAGAGTCATATACTTGTTCATTGTTTGCACTTGCTAACAATACATTCTTCCTTATTGCATTGCAGGATTCAGCTCAATAATGTCCAAACTTATTTAATAGTGACGATCTCTCCTAATATCATTTTATTCTCTTACTGGATAGCGTACATTCACAATCATTTTAACAGGCGATAGCCTATAAGACGTTTAAGAGAACAATTCGGTGTGAGATCAGAGCAGAATGCATACCATATATTGTCATGTACAAATATTGTGAATCAACAGTTTTGGATTTAAGACAATAAATAGACTGATAAATTAGTGAGTAAGCAACCTAAATGGTGCCAGGTCATATGAATCCTTATGATGATAATTATGCTTATTATTATCATTAGGGCCCGGATGTTGATGCCGAAAAAAAGTTCAAAAAATGCACATAAAATTTTCAAAAATGACTGTAATAAATCTCTTAAAAATTTGAAAAGTGCTCTATAACATGGAGAAAATGATCATATAATAATAAAATCACCAATATTTCATAAAATCAAAAAATGCACTACAACATGGAGAAAATTATCTTATGATAATAAAGTCACCAATATTTCAAAAATTACATCTGTCTCAAACTGAAAAGTCAAGCAAAATAGATTTCTAGCACTTAACAAAAGGTTTATGTTCACTTTAGTCTGAGTTTTACTGCACTACGCATGTCATTCCGATGTTGTCAAATGTAAATTATCTGCGATTATCAGCCAACGAGTTTTTATATCTCGAAAAGCTGCGTTCATCATCAACTGATGTGATCGGAGCGTACTTGAAGTGAGGAAGGTCGTTTGCTGCTAAATCCTCCTCAATCCCATCCGTGCAGAAGTTTTCACCAGAAATAATGCCTGACATTTTGCATATTTTATACCCGGTGTTTTTGTCCGGTAATTTTTTCAGTTTTGATGCAATACCCACACCAATTTCGCCACGATTTTTGCTAAGACTAGTTTCACCCGGTCGATCAAGGAAATGGAGTCAATATTTCAGTATTTTAAATTATCTTGTATCAGCTACTAGCCTCTTCTTAACTCTGAGAAACGTAACTCCCTCATATAAAGCTTTGACTTGACTAAATTCGAAAAAAATGACCTCAATAGGCCGATTTCTCTAAAATAAGACCAAAAAAGTCTACCCAACTTAAAAATGCTCTTAAAATGGAAAAATTGCAAAAAAAAAAATGCAAAAAGATGCAAAATAAAAATGACATATTTGGAGACAGGGTCGCCCGTCCGGAGTTTCTTTGTACTTCAGCATTGTTTTAGACAGCTCAGTAAAAAGATGACATGTCATCAACATCCGGGCCCTAATTATCATTATTATTTAATCTATCTTGGCCTTCTATGGACCATGAAACTAGCACCTCATGACTTCATATTTCTTTGGCGCCAATATTCCTTCATTCTCTTGCGGACAACTTCTTTCTATTTATCTGTCCATTTATTTATCTTCTTGATCACTGTTTATGGCTCCTAGAACCCATCATATGTGTGTAGCTTGTGTCAGTCCTGGATGTATTGATTAGTTCTTGCATATCCTTCTTGGTATTAACAAACCATTTCTCATATAACCTGACTTTTTTGTTGGATTTGTTAAAATGGTTTATTCATTGTAGTGAGCCTGACGTCACTCATTCTTGAGATTTGTCCGTAGAATTTAATTCTTCGTTTTCGTATGACGTCTGATATCCTTCCACATTCTTCATAGAGGTCCTGGTTGGCGCGCAATCGATAAATATCAGTATACTTTCTAGGGCCGAGGATATATTTAAAGATTTTTCTTTCTTCTCGATTTCTTCGATGTATTTTCTGGTTGTTAATCCTAGGTATTCTGAAGCTGGGGAAGATGACCTCGCAACAACAACTAACTAAATAACTAGGGGCAGATAACCTCGCTGTTCCGCCTCTTAAAACCACAATAATCAATACCTAACTAACTAAATTCTGAAGCACACAGGCCCTCTAGTTGGATCATTGTCTCTTGACTGACTGAGCTTACACTCAATTGAGACTGCTTTCTTGCTGTATTATTATTATTAATAATAATATTGTTATTGGTAGAAATAACTGACAGTCGTATACATTATAGTGGACATATTTTGTACTGGAAGAGTATAAGTACCAAAGAGAAACATTAGATCTCCACGCTCCAAAACCTGGTTTTGTTTGAAAATAACTTCATGAATATGTATTGTATTTTAATGCGATTTGCGACTTGGCTCAGGTCCCTTCTTAGTCCTTTATCATTGCTGGTATGTAATCTATATAATCTATGTGAAGTACGAGGCACGTCCAGAAAGTAAGTTCCGTTTGGTAATAAAATTAAATTGTGTACAGATACAGAACATTTATTTATTGCACAACATTCTACACCTCTTAAACTACTTTTCCACATAACTGCCGAACTTTTGCAGGCTTTGTCATAGCGTGGCACAAGTTTTTGGATACCTTCTTCATAGAAGTTTGCCGCCTGTGTCTTCAACCAGTTGGAAACATCTTCTTTCAGCTCGTCGTCATTGTTGAAGTGTTGACCGCCAAGGAATGACTTGAGATGTGTGAACAGATGAAAGTCGCTAGGAGCGAGGTCAGGGCTGTACGGAGGGTGGTCAAACACGTCCCAGCCAAATCCCTGTAGGAGGTTTTTCGTCACATTTGTAGTGTGTGGTCGTGCGTTGTCGTGAAGAAAAACAACACCTTTTGACAGCAACCCTCGGCGCTTATTCTGTATTGCGTGGCGCAATTTCCTAAGTGTCTCGCAGTAAGCATCTGCGTTGATTGTTTGACCACGCGGTAAGAAATCAATGAGTAAGGTGCCTTTCCAGTCCCAGAACACTGTGGACATCATTTTCCGAGGTGTCAAGATTTGTTTCGGCTTAACCTTTGCTGGGGATGAAGTGTGCCTCCATTCCATTGATTGCCGCTTACTTTCAGGGGTGTCGTAAGAAACACAAGTTTCATCTCCTGTGACTATCTGTGTCAGAAATTCTTCGCCGCCTTCATTGTAACGGGTCAAAAACTGAAATGCACTACCCATCCGTTTTGTTTTGTGTTGCTCCGTGAGAATCTTTGGTACCCAACGTCGGCAAAGTTTACGAAAGTTCAGTTTTTCGGGAACAATTTCATGAATTAGTGATCATGAGATTTGGGGAAATTCCATAGCGAGAGCGCTAATTGTAAACCTGCGGTTTTCCCGGATCTTGTCATCAATCGCGTGAACCAGTTCGTCTGTAACCAAAGAAGGACGTCCACTTCGTTCTTCATCGTGCACTTCACTACGTCCTTCATTGAACTGTCGGACCCATCTTCTCACCATTGAATCACTCATCGCATTTTGTCCATACACTTCGCAAATTTGCCGATAAATTTCAATTGGTTTCACTTTCCTAGCATTCAGAAAACGTACCTCGTATATATTATTTCGGTATGGTGGCGGGTAATATTTTAATTTGGTTGCGCACGTTTTCATGTTTTCAACAAGAAACTGATGTATATACGCGTGGACAAATTGATGCCTGTACATTTAGACGTGCTGCTATTATACAATATCTATTCTGATAACTTATGCTTAAGGAAATTCTATGCTGTCCATGTTAATTTTCAGCTTTTTATTTACCATTTTATTATATACTATTAATAGGAGCCTGCCTCTCGCCCGGAGGCCCCGGGTTCGATCCCCGGCTCCGTCAGGGATTTTAAAACTGACGTGAGGGTTGGAACGGGGTGCACTCAGCCTCGTGAGGACAATTGAGTAGCTGTCTGACAGTGAGACAGCGCCCCGATCACGAATACCAAGCTTAACGGCCGAGGGGACCCGACGCGCTGATCACGCGTCACCCCAATATCTGCAGGCCAAATGGCTGGGCAGCGGTCGCTTGGTCGGCCTTAGCCCGTCATGGGCTGGATAGTGCCAGGGGTTGTTTTTTTTGTTGACTATTAATAGGAACAACCGGGTGAGTTAGCCGTGGTCGTTACGGCATGACAGCTGGCAGTCACTCACATCCGGGAGGCGAGGAGGTTCGAATCCCCCCGCCGGCAACCTTGAAGATGGTCTTCTGTGGTTTCCCATCTTCCTTCCAGGCAAATGCCGGGGTTGGTCCCTAACTATAGGCCACAGCCGCTACCTTCCAACTCCTCGTCCTTACATACAGTACATCCAAACTTTCCTCCCCAACAGTACTTGTAGCTCACCCATTGGGTGTCCGTCTCGAAGCAGCTACAAAACTGGCGAGCCGAACATGTCCTCGGACACTCCCGGCACTAAAAGTCATACGCTAAAAAAAAAGGAACAGATTGTATTTCTCCAGGGATGTTCCTTAATAGTCGCGCCTTACTTTAACATGGGTTTATAAAATAAGAATTTTTTTAATATTCATGGATTTTTTTAAATGACGTAATTTTAACAGAATTTTCATTAATATTTTTATCAGGCAAAATGAAATATAGGCCTAAGTACATTTTGAAAAAGGGCTGTGTTAAGCATAACACAACATAAAGAGAAATTACTTCTAAATTTTTCAGCTTTGAG
Organism: Meconema thalassinum; assembly: GCA_946902985.2. Taxonomy (NCBI): domain Eukaryota; kingdom Metazoa; phylum Arthropoda; class Insecta; order Orthoptera; family Tettigoniidae; genus Meconema; species Meconema thalassinum. The sequence continues at coordinate 276,281,871 of OX336390.1, forward strand.
TGTTGAAAAAGTTGCGGAAGAAGTTCACTTTTTATTATTATTATTTTCGTTTATTTCCCCTTAAGGAGAGCGTTACAACACAATCAATTTTGATGTTTTTTTCTGTCCTGTTCTTCATTCTTCCCAAAAACCTCTCATATATTCAAAATACTTCCTCTTTCTCTCTGCTGTCCACTTCTTTCGTGTTTTTTTTTAAATCTCTTTGGGCGTTTGCTCAAAATTTTGTTTTCTGATTGTTTTCTCTGTATATTTTTATGCACTTTTTATGTTAAGAAATGTATTTTAGCACGAAACTGAAATAAAAGATTTTTCTGCTAGCTGAGGTAACGGCGACAGTTTTGGTTTGAAGACGAGTTATGCTCTGACACCGCAACACCCGTATTGCTTTCTTAAAAATGTTCTTTTTATGCCAATTTTATTATCTCTTAGAGAGAAAACTAAGAATGAAGAGAGAAATCTAGTGAAAAATAGAGGGAAAAAATAAACAATTGATTGTTTACTAATAGGAGGGTAAGTATTCTTAAGAATGAGCCTTGAAGACCATAAATGTGCCGTTAGAAAGCATAGGGTCTGTAGCTTAATATGACGCGAAATGACATTTTGAAAAGTTTGAAGATTTTCAGCATTCCAGATCCCATTATGAAATCGTTCGTTAAAAATACTCCGTAACCTCATGAAAATTTCACCTCGAAAATCTCACATGTATTGACCGGAAATTGGACCCTGTTCCACTTTAGTGAGAAGGAAGCAATTTAGTTCAAAAAACAACTTAAATAAAAAAATACATTCAAACTCTTCACACACGCCCTACGTGAAAACACACCAAAGTAAAGTGGTCTGAAACGTCAACAAGTGTTTTGTTAACCACACTAAAACATGGGCTGTCCAAATTTCCAAGGAAATTACACCAAATATCAGAAAACACACCAAAAATTCGGTATGTTACGAGATTATTGATTTTTAAAAATGTCGTTCTTTTAATGGAGTAGCAAATCAAATTAAACACTAGAACATATGGGCAGTACTCTCTCTCTCTGTCTCAAATGGCCAGTCAGGTGAGATTGCGAGGAAAAGGTGCAGTGTAGAGAGCATTCAGCTCCCACGGCACGTTCCCACACTGCTGACTCGACTTCAACAGCATTTTGGTGTTCTGTGTGGAGGTGGTTTCAGTGCCGTGTACGTGAGAAGACATTCAACACACATCTGTCACCGTCACCATGTTACACCTCTCCATCAAGGCGCTCTCAATAGGCCAGTCATCGCTCATGACAATTGCGTTTTCAGGCATGGATTCGAAACTCTTGAGGCAATACGTCCGTGTGCGAGACGTATTTTTATATCTATACTAATATGTAAAAGTCTAGTCGTCCTGTTACTCTTTTACGCAAATCCTACTCACCAGATTAAGTTGATATTTTGCATGGACATAATTATTATTTTTATACCTGAAGAAGAATTATTTTCGTTTTGAAGTATAATATACTTTTCTAACTTCGGCCCTTTGACACTTCGGCATAGGCTAAAATGGGAAAATTATCCCAGATGTAGAAGGAGGACCAGGCACAGCTCATTCTACGCCCCATAACGCGATAAATAGTACTTGGGGCTACAAAAACCACAATTTAAGGCCCGAAAAACAAACGCTTCCCAGATGTTTACAAAAACAATCTGGTCAAGGAATGGTTAGCCGTAACCATAGCTACACCAGCTTCAGAGTCCACCTAGCTCTGTAAGACGCAAAACCCAGCTCCATTGATCGTCTAAAATACCATGCAGACGTTGTGATTCAAACATTTTACCTCTTGAAAGATAACGATATTCAAGGAAATGAAATAAATGGTGAGTGAAATATTATATAAAATCCTTTATCAGTGCTCAGATGTAAGTAAAATTATGTCACGAGTGAAAATAAGACATACTGTAAACTGAAGTTCTGTGTTGTAAACTCAGGGAACACTCACAGTGTAATAATACTCAATATGTATCTTCCTATAGCACATTAAGACGTCACATCAGGTACAAAAGCTAGAATAACGATAAAATCGCTATAACACTGCTTCCATCCAATTTTAGAAAATAACACCACTTTTTTTTATATCACTCTGCAAGACATACTGTACTCATGGCGAAAATAATATTCTCGTCCCCAAACACTGTAAGTAGCCTACTAAAAATTCGAACGATAACACACTATTCTTCTTCATATCTGATGTTAGACTATAGTTACCCCACAGTGTAGCAGTGCGTGCCAAGTCACACACCACGACTACAACAGGGAGCTGGAAGGCTGGAGATCAAAGTGTGACTACCGGTACTGACAGCTTCCATCCTGGGTGTGAGTTAACTACCAGTTTATTCCAATATTCTTTCATAAAAATGTCAGGATAGTACTTTTTTGTATGTACCTGGATTTAATATATATATATCCCAAACATAGACCTTCATACAGTTACAGTTACACACACTATTATAGTCACCACAGAAACACAGGTTATCAGACGAATTCAACATACTTAAGTTGACCAAGAAGTTCCGAGCCCTTAAAATGAATTAGCAAGAATACCAACACATTATTGTTTTCCAGCGTGACAATCAAGTAGTGTCAACGAGCAAGCTGTCACGGTCCTACACACTGAAGTTTTACCAACGTTGTAACCCATTCACTTTGTCGTCCACATTATAGCGTAATGGGTAGCGTTTTTGGGTTTTACCACGGAGGTCCGGGTGAGATATCCAGTTATGCCAAGAAATTTAATTCTGGTCTCAGAGCTGGAGTGGGGTTCATTCAGCCTCGTGAGGCAAAACATAGAACAGGTGGTTTTGATTCCTACTTCAGTCATCCTAGAAGTGGCTTTATGTAATTTCCCACTTCTATTTCGGGGGGCGTGGTGGCTCAGCGGTCTGGCTGTATGCCTCTCACCAAGACGGCCCGGGTTCGATTCCCGGTCAATGCATGTAAGATTTTCGAGTTGAAATGCCATGTCCTGTGGTTCGTATTCCACGTAAAAAGGAGGTCCCGTGGCTCATGATCTCAAGATTAACGGTCACGTTAAACTACAAGCTTCCTTCCTTTTTTTCCACTTCTATTTCAGGTAAATGCTGGGATGATGTCTAAATTAGGCCACCACCGCCTCCTACCCTAATCCTAGTCACAATTGGAGATCAACACCCTGATATAGCCGTCACAATGGCACACTTAATCAGAGAGATTCTACACATGCACAAGTAGCCTACATGGGGCACATAACCATCATGTCACAAAGTCCCTAATGGAATCAACACCGACAACAACATCGATTGTTCTTCATACTCGGCACACGCAAAATTTAAAATCCACATAAAATAGTCTTGAACTCTTCAAAGAGATTTGAACCTGGAACATTATGCGAAGTAAAATCAGGTTATAATCCTGGCTTTACATGATTACAATGCATTATTCCATTGATGTCATTAAAACTTGTAATTAACCAACATGAAATGAAATTGATCCATGCTTATTACAATGGCGCTAAAGCAACTCGATAGGTATCTTTTGTAAGCGGATATATTAACAAGGCAACACTTTCAACTCGCGTTGATGAAAGATTAAACGCATTAACATCAAATAGCACGTTATAAATTATTTGAGTTTTGAAGTAATAATTATGCAAATGTAAGCCCATTTCAAGAGGGTAATATGACAATGGTAATGATAGTGACGCTCGTATAATTCGCGTAGAGTGCACTCGCTTTTAATAACCCACATTTAGCACGCCTTTTACAAGCAGAGGTATTGAATTAAAGGGTTGGCGTATACAGCCCACGCGTTGTATACCGACATTTGAGTTCTTTCGACAGCAGCCAAAGCTCGAAAAGTAACTTCTCCCCGCCTTAGCCCATTACACACTGGAACGAGAAATGCGTGCCGGAAATTGTGTGAGACAGCCCAATCACATTAGAACTTAGTTCGCACTATCTCTTAAATTTCAACTCACATGATCACTTCAGACAATATCTCAAAAAATGCCGTTTATTCCGTGATCTTGGAGTTGTTGTAAATTGTACTGTATTGTTTAACAGACTACAAAATTAAGTTGTATATTGTTGTTTTAAGGAGTGTATAAGCGAGATCATCTGCTCCTAAGAGCCCAAATAGCTCAAAACTATACCGTGGACTTTTTGGTCACAAAGAGTGAATTTTATGTGTCTAAACTATGCTCTCTCAGTATCTCACTTAGGCTATATAAAACCTAAAATGTAAGATGTAAGCCAGTAAACATAATATTGAAAGAACGCCATATTATTATAGCTCTAGGACACCAAAAGTTAATAATTTATTTCGAAATTTCAAGATGGGCGATATGGTTTACATTCAGTGTTATATTCGTCTGACTAACGCATATAAGAGCTCTAAGATGATGCTCCCTTCTTGGCAAAAGTCATCTTAATTACCCAACGTCATTCGGAATTGTCAATTTTAATGTTCTAATAGTTCACACAACTGCCATCTTGAATGCATAAAGAGTCTGTTGTTTTGGGTTGGTCGTACAAGACCACATACACGGTCCTACCTTGTCACTAAATTCCTTACAGTAGCTCGTAAGTGTTGAGAGTTATTTATTTTTATATTTTGGAATTTCAAGATGGCTGCTCCGCGGAACGTACAGTCTCAGGTTGTCATCACGTTGACAAAAAAGGGTCCTTATATAATACTATCTAATGCTAAATACTGTGAACATTGATTCAATGGATAATAAGTTATGGATAATATAGCTTGCAAGATTCACACGGCCTCCATTTTGAAAATATTTTGCTGATGACGTTGTAGTTTGAGCACCAGACGCTTCCCACATGAAGGTATACTTTTCCAAACATTGGTAGAGATCTGATGAGTAGTTTAGTCGTAATTTGATTTAAGATTTGAACATTTGGATTGCCGCCGTTTCGTTTTGATTAAGATGGCAGCGATATAAGACATGGCTTTGAGATGTCCTTTGCTAGTGCTACCTTTGTGCAGAATTTAGATCAATTCGGCTACGTCATTTTTGCATTGATAGGGGGTGGGGGATGGAAATGATATATACAGTACACAGAACACACGGATATTTGGGCCCTGTAGATCTCATAAGTCTCTAATTTTTTGTAAAAATTGAAAGTAGGCTAATAATAGGAACTAGCATTACCCGTCGTGGCTTCGCCCGTGAATATTCTAGTTGTAAAGAGTACACTTAGCAAAATCTCAATAATGAATGCTATGACTGATTTATCCTTGGTATGAATAATCAGACTTTATCAATTCAGCTACTGGTGCAGTGGTTAGGGGTTTGTCATTCCTTCATAGGTATATCAGAGCAAAGTTAGTTTTCTGGGAATATCACAGCCACTGATAATTTAAGGGCCTTTAAATGTGGTTTTCGGAGACACTTTATAGTCGGGTGAAAAGACCTTTCGTACCACACTCATACGTGAAAATTGCGTGAAAAATTTCTAGAGTGCCCCTTGACCCCCTTAAGGGCATTATACTCTATGTATTGATGAATTTTACAGCTTAATTTGGTTCAGTGATAAACTTATAATCGTCTGGAAACTTTCACAGTAATGTAATAATTGGAATTGCATTGCGTCTTACAGAAATAGATTCTGTTACCATGGTTACCGTGTTGCATTCTTTCATTATTTCATTGTAAATATACAAGTTTTAAGGTATTTATTTAATTGTGAGGCATTTAAAGAGTAAGTGAGTGTGTTTCGCTTACGCATTGGGTTATGCTGAACCTGTAGGTACCCCATATGTGTAGGTTGGTGTTAATGGGACCTTATTTTCGGTACAAAACTGGAATGGGAGCTTAGCAGAATAATATAGGGAGGGATTAGGTAAATATATAACGGACTAGGAAAAGCCTTCAACCCTCGATAAATGAGGATTGTGAGACTTTGAAGGAAGGAATTACAGCCATGAGAGACCGAAAGGAAAGGAAAAATGAGAAATTCCACCCCAAAGTCACTATAAAAGTGAAAAAATGAAAAAAAATATTCATTCATTCATTCCCTTTCAACATACGCAGACACTTGAATACTGTTCCTTCGTTCGCACTCTGTTGTTCGATTGAGTTTATGCTAATCTACGATATGTACGTAGTGAAATGAACTTAAGTTGTTTGTTGTTTCATTGATGGGTTGGACATCCAGGTCATTTAGCTCCGTATACTTTGGTGAGTGGAAATTTGTCTGATAACCTGTATTATAGTGATGGCTGTATTAGTGTGTGTATTAGTAATTCAGATCAGGATTAGGAAGGAGGCGGCCGTATCATTATGTTAGGAACCATCCCGGGATTGACCTGGAGTAGAAGTGGGAAACCACGGAAACTCACTTCCAGGATGGCTGAGGTGGGAATCGAGCCCACCTCTTCTTAGTTTTGCCTCAATAGACTGAGTGGACCCTGTCCCAGCCCACATACCAGAATTATATTTCTTGGCAGATCTGGGAATGGAACCTGGACCTCCGGGGTGACACTCAAGAACGCTAGCCACTATACCAGGAAGTGATATGAACTTAATCATATCTAATATCTTTCCTTATTGACGATTTGATCTGAATGAATTGCAATGGACATTTCTTCTTCTTCTTCTTTCGATTCGGCCATCTAGGGACTACGTCATTTCAACTGTTTCTTGTTGCATCGAGCTTTAACATCCTCCCAGTACTTTCGCATTAGTTCTCGATGCTGTTGTTTCCTTTCTGCAGTCCACTTCTTGCCAGTTGGAAGCTTTGGCTTTTCTTGGAAACATCGAATTTGGCCAACTATGGACCACAAAGAACTTAAGACTTTTTGGCTTATCATTTTTTTCTCCTCCCAGAAACTCGACATGCGTTCGGTTCTTTTCTATCTCTCCTCATCGGAAATGATCCGTTTGGGCCTCCTCATTGTTGGTTTCTCCTGAAATGCTTTTTTACTGTCTGATCTTCTGTTTTGGACCATCTGTACTGTGATTCCAACTTCTGCCGAATCCCTTTTCACCTCATCTACCCATTTAGATGTGGTCTTTAACCCCATGATGTAGTTGAAGATCCTTTTGGTCAGTCTGCATTCATCCATTCTTAGTAGGTGTCCGTGGAACTTCAACTTCCGCTTCCTCGTGTCCGTGATCTTCTCAATGTATTTGTAGGGTTCTTCATTTTTCTCATCCTACAAGTCCCATCAGCAGTTTTCTATGGTCCGAGTATTTTCCGCAGAATCCTCCTTTCTTTCTTTTCTAGTTCTTGAATATCCCCCTTTTTATTTAAAATAAGACACTCTGAAGCGCACAATCCTTCAGGTTGTACTACCGATCTATACCGATCAGATTTTGACCTTGTAAGTTAATGCCCGTTTGTTGTACTTGTTCTGCGTTAGCTTGTAGGCCAGGTCTAGTTTTCTGGCTCGTCCTTTATTACCCTCCTTATCTAGTCCGTTATTTTTAAATTTAATACAGCTTAGTCAATAACAATTAAATTAATATACATTAATTAATAAAATGTACCAATTTCGGCCATATTATGAACTTCTTCGGTGATGTCGTAATAAGGAAACTCAAGTAATTACGAGCAAACCTTCGTTGTTAATGTTTCACTTGCGTTCTCTATGAAAAATCTATTAAAAACAGATCTGTAACAAATATGGGATCTAATTTGATTCTAATACGAATAATTTTGCAAAAAATAGATATGTATAAATGTAGGCGGTATTGAATATTCCTCTACATTAGTCTACATTTATTATGTCTTTAAGAATACTTTGGAGCTCATCATGTCAAACCTTTTATTTTTATGTCCATATGCAATAGGCCTACTATCTTGAGATGGTTAACAGGGCTCTGCATGAGGACATAAAAATAAAATTTTTGACAAGATGAATTCCAATTATTATTCCGGTTCGTGCAAGATAATTTGAATTGGAGAATGTATGTCAGGGGAGCTTGTGCTCACGAGCACGTTTTCGCTCGTATGATGAGAGCTCCAATTTTCAAAGAGCACCGAGGTGCTCGCGAGTAGCAGGTTGAGAACGCCCGCTCTACTGGCTAGCCAAATAGGCAAGTGTAATTAATAAAGCTGCGTTTACACTAGCGAAATAATGTCGCGAGGGAATAGAACTAGTGTAAACGTGCCCCCACCCGTGAGTAATTGCGGGGTGAGGGCCCTCGCTGCGAGCCGGTGCTCAGTCGGTTTTTGTCCGCGCATCAAAGGGTTTCGCACGACGAGTTTCGCTTAGGGTAAACGTGGTCGCCGTAGTTGCGCTAGGGATGAATCAAAAACAGTGCTTGCAGCTCATCGAGCTCTACAACAATAGAGTTTTTATGTGGAATCCAAAACACAAAGGCAATTTCAATCGCAATAAAAGAGAAGATGCGTAGAAGGAAAATGGTTCTGAAGTATACGTTCCTATTTCTGCAGTGAAAGGGAAGATGAAAGCACTACTGGGATCATACCGAAGCGAACCTCATGAGGTTGTTTCCATAATGGTTTCTTCCAAGGAATAATTGTTTGCTCCACCATCGTCGAGGGCGGCGATTTTTAGCCTATTTTCATTTTATGAAAAAAAAAAAAAAGGCTTATGAGATCACCTTTTATCCCTGTGTCTGTCTGTGTGTGCGTGTGTGTGTGATTAGAGTGTGTGTCGCCCTAATAAAATCTGAAAGTTTGGAGCGATTTCAATGAAACTCGGTAAGATCATAGCACCATTCAGGCCGACCTCGACCGTGCCCTTTAAATTTTATTCTGTCGCACTAATCCAACATGGCGGCTGTGCGAAATATTTCACCAGCATTCAGTATTTCCGAAACTATTACCGATATCACCCTGAAATTTTCTACGGTGATAAAAGGCACTACTAAAAGTTCACCTATGAGACGATCGAAAACTTGGTAAATACACAAAGAACATGGCGGCCAAGCGAAGTTAAGACTTTCAAATAGGCTTTTCTCGCGATTTAACCATCCAAACGTAATGAAACTTGGTACAGCAAATGTTCATACACATTGTAATGTACCGGTGACCAATTTAGTTCAATTGTTTACACAACCTAAAAATGTCGGCTGTGCAAAATATTTCACTGGCATTCAATATTGTTTTAGATCCCTTATTTGGGGGTGGATCTAAAAGGGAGAGTTGTTGTACTAATTTATAAAGTGGTGCCTAAAAGGGTAGCTTCCCTTGTCAGGGTAAGCTGACCAGTGTAGAGTGTTGTGGTGTGCTAGGAACTAGGGGGCGTTCCTATGAATAATGTAATAGTGCTTGGAGGGATGGGACCCCCTGCAAAGGGTCGTTGTGCTGGTCGCTCAGCTCAGCTGACTGCTTGTTATGTAACTGACACTGTTCGTATCAGCCGAGTGGCACGCGCTGCTTGCTTGCAGCCGAGCCGGCTCGAGAGACACAAAGGTACCTGAGTTAGCGCTAATGGCTTACCGTCTGTCACGTCTTTACGTGACGGGAATAAGGAAGGGCGTTGGGATGTAAAGAGGCGTATGACAGTAATGCTAGTGTAGAGTGTGGACCAAGTGTTTTATTGGTCTGTGATTCTTTGTGTGAGTCCCTTGTAGGGAATGAAATTATGTTTATAATGTGATACAATTTGTGGGTTGCAGGTTACATAAGTAGGAACTCTGAACACGATTGACTGACTCACCTCGGTTGACACCAGCGTAGCCTCCGGCTGTCTCGATGAAGCACTGACACTGGAGAGATCCTTTGACCTCATTAGGACGCCTTCTTATACCTTTTGACGTCCTGCTGTCAGCATTGTGTTGGCATGCTGCCCCAGTTAGTACTATGTCGCTGAGTGTAATGATTACGTAAGGCTTGAGCTGCTTTATGGAGTAGCAAGCTGTCCTTACAGTATTAATGGATGTTGCCCCGGCTTTCCAAGGGTTGCCATTTTAGGGGATTTAGCCAGATGCTGGGGGGATGGTCTCCAAGGGGTGCATACCCCTGGGATGCTGTACAAGAGTCTTCCTTCATTTGTTCGCGTCCTCGCGAACGGGAACGGAACTGGAGGTTGGGGCGTTGACGTAGTGGTCCTTGAAATCCCCTCGTATCTCCTGGTGGCGTCGTATCGAAGTGTGGGTGTGAGGTGAGCCCGTGTTCAGAGGGGAGGGTTATGGGATTTACATATATATGTATACATTGACATTGTGAAAAAACAAACAAAAAAAAATTGACATTTGCGAAAGATTTGATTAACATTGGGAAAAAATTGACATTTTGAGAAAAATTGAACAATAAAATAAATTCGACATGTAAAAAAAATTGCCCTTGCATTTGCTGGCATATTGCTAGTTTAAAAAAAAAACATGGTTTCTGATGGTGATGTGTTACATATTTGTGCAGGGAGGAAAAACCCAGGGCCGAACGGATGATTGCGTCGTCCGCCCCATCTTAGGGAAAAAGTGCTCCCTGCAATAAGAAAGATAGAAGAAAATAGAAAAATGGGTGTTCCAGGGTATAATTTAAGGGAAATATTCAAAAGACGTTTATTGGTTTGGGAAAAAAAAACGGAACACCCTGACAAATGGGGAAGTTAGAAGAAGGAAAGATGAAAGAAAACAAATCATACACATTATGTACATTGGCATCTTGGTGAACAAACCAAAATATATATAGTGTATAATTGTATAAAGTTTATCCTGAAAAATTATAAATTACAATGACCTTATGTCTAGTGGAAAAATTGTATAAAGTTTATCCTGAAAAATTATAAATTACAATGACCTTATGTCTAGTGGAATAATGGTATACAGTTTATCCTGAAAAATTATAATTTACAATGACCTTATGTCTACTTAATCGCGCTAATCCCTTATAATTATAGTTTTTGTGAGGTACCTCGCGTGCACGCTACCCGTATGTACGTACTCTTGCCGTCTCACAGCTGATTCTGTACGGCCACTTCTTGGTACGGTATAGTGGTCGTACCGCTTGCATGTATGCTTAATACCTAACCTGTGAAGCATCCTCTGTGGGTGAATGCTTTCACACTTGACAATGAGAGTCACTGCCACAAATCGGTTGCGCCCTCATTGTCGTAATCTGCGTCGCATTTTGACGCTTTATGTGTTTATATTTTAGTTGATCTGCCAGTAAGCCTGGTACCCCACAGGCACCAGTCCTGCTGTGCAGATTTATTTTAGAGCGTGTAGCTGAAAAAGAAAAATGTGGTGAGTGTTTGCGAGTGTGTCGGGATTAGTGCAAGTTGAAAAATAAAAAAAAAATAGTACACATCATGGCATGCTGTAAATAATATGCCACTGCTATATGGCAGTGAAATTCCCGTCACCAGTTTCCTGTATCTGGTGACGATGCCTGTGAAAAAATGGCGAGGTTTAGAAAAAAACATATTAGTACTGGTTGAAGCTCTTCTTCCACTGAAAAAAAAAATAGCATGATTAATGTTACTTAGCTGCGAGGCCGGGCTTACCCTATACGGTGCCGTAATGCCGTAAATAATATATAGTTGGTCTTACCCCGGTAGCGGAATTGTGGTTACCGGGTGCCGACATATTCCACTTTGATTATGCCTATTTTAACCTAGTTTATCCTAAGTATTGTCGGGCTTACCTCGGTAACGGATTTAAAGTCACCGAGTGCCGATATATTCTACGGTGATCTATATATATAAAAAAAAAATGCCTTACATGTAGGTTTATGTTACCTTATATCTTACCTTACTTATTTAACTTATCGATAAAATTACTTAACTGTAAAACTATTCTGTATTTACATGCCGAGTGGACCTTATTCTAAAGCCGAAATGTGCTGTGCTATTATTAGCAACAGCTGTTAGTAAATTTGCTTACATCTAAGTGACCTTAACATGGCACTATGACTTAAGTACTAAAATTTAGATGGAAGCTGGCCGCTTGATTTCTCTCGCGGGGGCGCCCTTGTAGTACATTGTCGGGACCGGAACCCAACAATGCCTCGTAGTCCCCTCCGTTTTAATACTATTGTCGACATCTATTCTAGGTCTTAATACTAGTACTAACCTATTCGCAGGCGCCTTACGGTGCCACTAAGCTAACCGTTTCGCCCGCTGTAACTTCCGTGTTCATAACCGTGTGCTGTTCCTATTTAACGTAGTTGAGCCGCCCACTTGGCTCCTGTGAGGGGCGCGCAATGCCCCTCTCTTAATGCCCTCTGGTTGCCCGTTGCGTCGCCATTTATGTGGGCATTGGACAGTGTGGTCCAATGGCATAATATTGTCTTCGCCTTAATCGGCCGTCGCAATCTGCTTTTCGCAGTGATATTTGCCTCTATGGGCCGCCGTAGTATGCATTTTCGCATTGATATATAAATTTGCCTCTATGGGCCGCCGTAGTATGCTTTTTCGCATTGATATATGAATTTGCCTCTATGGGCCGCAGTGTGTTTTACTCCAACGCACAGGAGTTTTGCTTCCCGCTATGGAAGCCGTGCCTACCTAAATTTAAACTTAACTAGAAGTCTAGTCATAATGGGGTCGTCTCTAGGGATAGCTCCCGAGGCCGGCGGTGAGTGAGCTATTTCTCCCGCCATTCTCAGAAAGTCTCCCTGCAGGTCTTGGCTTCGATGACCGTGACACATAGTGGGTGTAACCTTCTCCGACAAGGGGGATAAGCGACATGCACCCCTAGATCTCGATGTTTGCCCGTGTCCGGTCCCGAATGCTTTGACCTTACGTAGTTCGTCTGTTTGGTGTAGTCGTCAGTTAAGTGAGGTCGCTGCGCTGTCGAGCCAACTGGGGAAGGGTCCACATCGCCTTCCCCAGCTCTGCTCCCGTGTGGTCCCTCCTGCCTTCGGCTTACACCGTTGTCAACCATCAGTTCGTATCAGATTCCTTTGTAAGAGAGAAAAAAAAAAATGTGTCGTAACCTGTGTGAATGGTTCAATCTCCGTGTAAAATGTAAAATATTTCCAGTGTAGCGGGGTTGTAGATCTTCTAAGTACATAGGCTACTTCTGGTCTACCATCGCTATGTCAGCTTCCCAGCAATAGTGCTTTCTTTACCTTAATGGAGGTGTTAGTAGGGTCTGTAAGGTCAGGTACCCTGTTATTAGGATTTGGGGGTAATTATTTGTTGAGTGGGCTTAAAGTATGGTAGGAAGGGTTTGCGCACCTTTGGGTTCCACGTTAGTGGTGGCCTAGAACCGGTGGTGGCACTGGGATGCTTCTATAGTGAGTGGAGTGGGGAGGTAATTCCCGGGATTGCAAAAATACGAAATTTCATGCAGGTTTGATATTAAAATCCCTGGTAATTGGATGGGCTACTCATGCATGTGTCTGGATATGAAGTTTCTGCCTTCATGTACGGATAGGTGTAGGATGGGGCATAATACCATATGTTCCTTTCATGCGGGAGAGCTTAAGTACTAAAGCATGGTTAATATGTATCTATGGCCTCCTCTCTCATTTGGAGAGGCGCATTATGCTTCTTTAATGTTTGCTGAGCCACCCCTAATACTCAGGCGGTGCAACGGGGCTCAAGGCGTAGCATGCCTGCTTTTTAGACGCATGAAGTCCATCAACCCCTGTGTGTATTTTGTAATGTAGTGTAGCTGTTTTTGGTCGTGTAGATGTGGCTGCGTTGTTTATGTTGGGCGTGAGAAGGTTATGGGAAGGGAGTAAGGTGGTACGCTGGTAGCCTGTTCTCCTGTCATCCTCCCTTGGTCCATGTTGGCTTTCTATCCGCGCCTTGGGATAGTAGAGCTGCATGACCTAATCTGGTCGGCCATTTGCAGTGTAGATGTGGCCAGTGGTCGTAGTACGATAGGCCATGTCCTAGTCGCCTGGAATGATGTATTTCGGGAATAGAATCGCGAAAAGAAGTTATTAAGGGGAGGTCCTGTTTCCTCAAAGTCCCTATGTTCGCTCCTAATTGGTGAGTGCGAGTGCGTGTGTGTGCCTGTGTACCGCTACACCACGCGGCCGGTTGGTCTGTTATAAGGCTAAGTCCTACTGTGTATGTTGTGTATGGGCGGGAAGCGCCCGTGGCCTTGCAACGTCTTTGCGAACGTGCCCTTATAGGCCCAAGATAAGTTCCGCTGTGCCACGTCTTGTCCATTGCCAAATGTTTTTGCAGTGTGAAAAGAAAAAAAAAATGTATGGCGTTATAATTGTCATGTGTGTGTAATTTCACGGTCACGGGCGATACGCAATAGTGTCTCGTCACCGCAGTATTGCAGTGTGAATAGTCTGCAGTCAGCAATAGGTATGTGTAATACCAGACTGGGAAGTTACTGTTTGTCATCCGCTGGTATGTGCCTTTTTGCACGAATGCAAGTGTGGTCATTGTTTTGGATTCCTAGCGGCTTAATGTAGCAATTCGCCCTAGTTAGGTAATGACGTCGTGTGGCCATTGTTCCCTAAGACCTGTGTCTTGCGAAATTTACCTACCTGTGTTTGTGAAATGTATTCCTCTATGCCTGGTGTAATGCGAAATTTTATGTCTGGTTTTTGGTGGGAGGAAATGTAGTATTCCCTGTTCATGCACCTGTATGGGCCATTTTCAGTATGATTGGACGCCTGAATAGCTGTTCTCCTTTGTGTCTAAATTTTTACTGGAACTCAGACCCGTGACCTTATGTCATTCTCTGTGTTTTATGTTTGCGTTGTGTGACAGGGCTTGGGGCTTTCCCAGTGTGGGTTTTGCTTGTGTTCCGTGTACCAAAAATACCATTGGATAGTTAGTTTTTGGTACGCGTGTGGTGTGTGGTCATGGGTTCGAATCCGGTTGTCTGTAAAGACTTGGTGTGATCATTTTCGTGCCGCATTTAAAATGGCATGTTCCCGTGGATGTGCAATGCGCATATGAAAGCATGCATACCTGTGTAGAGTTTGTATGTTTTTGATTTCCCCTTGTAGTGTAATGTTGGAAGATATAGGGTCTCTAAATCGGGCGTGAATGATGCCGTGCGCTCTGCTCTGAGAGCTGTTGTCTGTAAGCGTACAGATTATCACTGAGGCCTGCGTTCTTGCTGAGTATGGCGGTATCGGATTGCAATGTCCTGCGCGCACGCTCGTTACTTGTCTTGATAATGCTGTATGTCCGGCACATGTGTTTTTTAATCGCTTACTCTCTGTGACTGTGATGAGGGCTTTTCGCATTGTGACAGAAAAGAGGGGAATTTGTGGTTTAACGTGACCGTATCTGGAGATCATGAGCCACGGGATTTCCGTTTTACTTGGAATCCAAACCACAGGCCATGGCATTTCACTTCGGAAATCTCATATGCGTTGGCCGTACTTGTAAAAGAACCTTCCATTGACTACATGTGTGTCCCCAGATTTTGTGTTAACTGTATCGTTGTTCAAGTATGTTCTTTATCCCTGGAGAAAATGTCGTTGTACGCGAGTGTGTCTGGTCCGCTAGTCGCGTGTTTGGTGACCAGATGCCAGAGGCGATTGTATTGTTTTTCGTTTATGACCCGCTGTTAGTGGGACTGTCCCAATTTGTCTTAGCTTTCCCATTATCCTTATTCTAGGACTGGATATTTACTCAACCTTATATTCCTGGTATTCAGAAGGTTGCGGGTTTGGAGACCGCCTTTTACCCAGAGTAATTGTTTCCGGCACCATGAAGGTTGTGTCTCCGGGACAGTTCTGGTGAGTGTTAGGATCGTATCCCGGTTCGGTCAGTGGGCTATTTCTTGGCTTTCTTCCCACGTCTGCCAACGGGACCGTTTCCTTTTCTCTTAGCTGTGTGCCCGCCTTTACGTGTAGGTGTGTGAGCTTTACGTGTGTGTCTAAAAATTATGTCGTGAACACCATAAAAAATGTTAAAAGAAAATGTGCTTGGGACCTGAGTGTAGTATTTACAATTTTGGTAACGTGAGTACTACCGTAAACTGGTTACGTCTCAGGGGAATCTACCGACACTGTCTAGTACACATTAGGAAGGCCATTGCAAGACATAATTGACACACTTGTATCCGCGTCAGGAGCAAAGCCAGTGCACTATGGGAGTCAAACCTGCCCTTCAAAGTAATTGTAACTCACCACAATGACAGTGTCTCGTCCCGGTGTGCAATTGGGCTTTTCAGTTGGTTAAAGCACACCTCACCAAATTTTTGAAGTTAGTTTGAGATTCTTAATTCCTGCCACACTTACGGCTTTCGCCCGCAACAGGAGAATCTATCAAACTGTGGAACCCTAACATAGAACGTTTAGTCATTTCTACTTAGAAAGACTCACTTAAGCTTTATGCTGTGATTTTATGCTTAAGTTGTGTTCAAAATATCTCTTTTTCGGCCTGAAACCTGCTTGGCTTCCACTTGGCTTAGCATATTAGAGACTTTACGTTATGGCGTTAATCACTTCGCCCAATAACCATTGATGGCCTGAGAGAAAAATGCCATGGTTCCGAAAAAAAACTGGAAGGATTTAGAATTGTTCCTTCTAATTTGGCTATGCTGCACTGTATATACATAAAATAAGAACGAAAAATATGCAATTTTATGTTTATTATGTGCTTGTTGGACCATTTTCTTATCGCCCCCGTGTGAAAGAACTTATGTGGCCTATAATGTTGGTGTTAGCGATGTTAGTTTATTTCTGTGGCCCTGGTGGAAGTCGTTATCCTCTTTCGAGCTTCAGTGCTCAGAAAGGTGAAGGGTTTTGCCCTGTTATTAGATTATAGGCCTCGGAAATCCACTGGGGTGTTCCTTTGCTACCTTCCGGCGGAATTTCTAGCAAAGTAAGCTTTGGCCTACTTCCACCGTGGCGCGTGTCTATAGGTTTGAATGTACCTGTATTCGAGGGCCTAATTGTGCTTGACGCTGCCCTAGTAGATTTTACGGGAGTGTGGATATATTTGACTGCGTGGTTTTGTGGGGTAGGTGAGAACACCTTTCCTAATCCCCGTGTACTGTGTGGTAATGCCCGGTCAAAATGTTCGTGCGTATATCGTGCATCCTGAGGGACTAATACCGGTGTTCGCCTTCGTTCTGGCAAATTTGCCCTTTGAACTGGCGGTAAAGGTCGCTTAATGGCTTGTGTCTGGCCTAGCAATGTAGTGGCGTGTAGTCTGACCGCTTTTCGGCCTGTGGCCACGGCCGACTCCTGCCAATGTGTTAACCTATCTGTGTACGTGTATGTAGGCTTTATATACTGTAGGGTGGGCCCTATGTCGTCAGCCCATGACGTGGTTATGTCCCTTTGTTTCTCTGTTATGCTATGTGCATTTGAGAGTCCTGGCTTCAACTCCCTCTCGTCCCTTTGTTCCGAGGGGATTGTTCTAGGCTCTGCCCCTCGGTTTGGCAAAATTGCCTTCCGATCCGGAGCTGAAGGACGTGTGTTTGTGTTAGGTTTATTTTGTAGTAAGTTGGAGCCTAACCTGGCCGTCTTCTTGACTGTGGCCACGGCGAACTCCTTCCATTCTGTTACAGTACGTGGCGAGAGGGACATCCTCGCAAATTGTCGAGTCAGTGTATCCACGCTTATGTCCTCTCTCGGGTGGGCTGATGGCCCTACCATGAACTCAAAAATGGCCTTATTGGCTTGTAGCTCACGGTATTTGCCCCAAATTTGGGTGTACTGCCTATTGAGGCATATGGCCTGTTCAGCGACTTTTGTGTCCTGAGTCCCTATCCGTCTGTGTTCCGTGATGAGTGTTTCCCATTGTTGGAACATAAACTCGTGTCGACAGTGTAGTTGCCAGTGTGCTTTTATGATTTGTGTGCGGAGGGTGGGGATTTTCGCCCGAATCTTGCGATTCTTAGCACTGCGAAGTGGCCGGACAAGGGCTCTTATGATCCGCATGTACTGGGCGTGCAGGAGCTGCTGAAACCTTCTGAGGTAGTCCTGCCTAGTTTCAAAAACTCTGTGCCAGGCAATTAATTCCTGGTACTCCCCAATGCTCCTTAGCACAGCTTAGGCGGTATAGGGGGGCCATGTTGAATGGAGTGTGTGTGGGAAAAAAAAATCTGTGCGTGCGTGACAGTGTATTCTTATATTTCTCTGATTCTGTATGGGGCTAGGGGGTTGGTTTATTAAGAATTTCCCCTGTGTAGCTAGTTTGGAGCACACACAAAAAAATGGTGCTTTTTGTCTGGGGGAAAAAATTTTCTCACTAATTTGCTTGGCTTTTTTGCGGTACGGAAGGGGTCGTTTTACCTACGAGGGCTCGTTGGTTGAGTCCCTTTTCTATGCGTAGGACCGCGCCTCCACCAGTGTTTTAGATCCCTTATTTGGGGGTGGATCTAAAAGGGAGAGTTGTTGTACTAATTTATAAAGTGGTGCCTAAAAGGGTAGCTTCCCTTGTCAGGGTAAGCTGACCAGTGTAGAGTGTTGTGGTGTGCTAGGAACTAGGGGGCGTTCCTATGAATAATGTAATAGTGCTTGGAGGGATGGGACCCCCTGCAAAGGGTCGTTGTGCTGGTCGCTCAGCTCAGCTGACTGCTTGTTATGTAACTGACACTGTTCGTATCAGCCGAGTGGCACGCGCTGCTTGCTTGCAGCCGAGCCGGCTCGAGAGACACAAAGGTACCTGAGTTAGCGCTAATGGCTTACCGTCTGTCACGTCTTTACGTGACGGGAATAAGGAAGGGCGTTGGGATGTAAAGAGGCGTATGACAGTAATGCTAGTGTAGAGTGTGGACCAAGTGTTTTATTGGTCTGTGATTCTTTGTGTGAGTCCCTTGTAGGGAATGAAATTATGTTTATAATGTGATACAATTTGTGGGTTGCAGGTTACATAAGTAGGAACTCTGAACACGATTGACTGACTCACCTCGGTTGACACCAGCGTAGCCTCCGGCTGTCTCGATGAAGCACTGACACTGGAGAGATCCTTTGACCTCATTAGGACGCCTTCTTATACCTTTTGACGTCCTGCTGTCAGCATTGTGTTGGCATGCTGCCCCAGTTAGTACTATGTCGCTGAGTGTAATGATTACGTAAGGCTTGAGCTGCTTTATGGAGTAGCAAGCTGTCCTTACAGTATTAATGGATGTTGCCCCGGCTTTCCAAGGGTTGCCATTTTAGGGGATTTAGCCAGATGCTGGGGGGATGGTCTCCAAGGGGTGCATACCCCTGGGATGCTGTACAATATCTCCGAAACCATTACAGATATAACCCTGAAATTTTGTACGGTGATAAAGGGCACTGCTACCAGTATATATATGTAACGTTTAAAAACCTGTAAAGTACAAAACGAACATGGCGGCCAAGCGAAATTGAAACATTTTAATAGACTTTTCTCTTGATTTAACCATCTGAGCGCAGTGAAATGTGGTACAATAAATAATTATAGATATTGTAATCCAATGGCACCTAATTTAGTTCTATTGTTTACATAACCATAAGATGGCGGCTGTGCGAAATTTTAAAATTAAGTTTTTATTTCTTGTGTCGAAATCATGCGATCGAAGTGAAAGTTTGAATAATGAAGCTACGCAATAATTTTCCTTTACTGCTACATAACTCTATGGCCTATACATAAAACAATCCAAAATGGCGAGCACCCGAAATATTTCGGCGGTTCTCAATATCTACGAATCCTTTACAGCAATCAAACTGTTTTTTTTAAATCTTCATAGAGGCTATGCACGTAAGTTCACCTATAAGTCTTTCAGTAACCTGGTGAGCACAAATCCAACATGGCGGCGACGCGAAGTATAAATACTTAAATGGACGTTTCTCCTGATTTAACCATCCGAATGCAGTGAAACTTTGCTCGTTAAATGCTTATACAAATATTAATCCACTGGCATCTAACTTATTTCAATTATTTTGATAACGTAGCCTCCGTGGCTTAGGCGGCAGCACGCCGGCCTCTCACCGCTGGGTCCGTGGTTCAAATCCCGGTCACTCCATGTGAGATCTGTGCTGGCCAAAACGGAGGCAGACAGGTTTTTCTCCGGATACTCCGGTTTTCCCTGTCAAAATTTAATTCCAGCAACACTCTCCACTATCATTTCATTTCATCTGTCATTCATTTAATCATTGCCCCAGAGGAGTGCGTCAGGCCTCGGCAGCCGGCACAGTTCATATCCTCGCCGCTAGATGGGGGCTTCATTCATTCCCTTCCTGACCCGGTCGGAGACTGGAAGCAGGCTGTGGATTTTTTCATTATTTTGATAACCTCAAGATGGCAGCTGTGCGTAATTTTAAAATCTCGTTTTTACTTCTTGTGTCCTAATCATGCGATTGAAGTTTGAATACCACACGTTCACAATAATCTTCATGTAATAGTACATAAATAAGAATCCAACCTGTCGATCATCTGAAATATTAAGACGGTTCTCAATATGTACGAATCTATCACAACAATCAAACTGAAACTTTGTATGTTGATAGAGGCAATTGACATGAGTAGGATATGAAAATAGGCTGTATAGTTCTTCACGGAACTACTTGTTCTTCTTCCCTTTCTTGATAAAAAAAAAGCCATTGACACCACGGAAAACGCGGCTGCAGCTGCTGCAGGGACCAAACAAGTTACCATTTTGGCCGCGAAATCAGAATTGAAGGCGGCTCGTCCCACTCGTGCAATTTTTAGCCTATTTTCATTTATGAACAAAAAAAATAGCCTTATGAGATCACCTTTTGTCCGTGTGTCTGTCTGTGTGTGTGCGCGAGTGTGTGTGATTTCCCCCCTAATAAAATCTAAACGGCTGGAGCGATTTCAATGAAACTCGTTAAGTTCATAGCATTATTCCGGGCGACCCCGACCGTGCCCTTCAAATTCTATTACGTCTCACCAATCCAACATGGCGGATGTGCGAAATATTTCACCAGCATTCAATATCTCCAAAACTATCACCGATATCACCCTGGAATTTTCTATGGTGATAAAGGGAACTAGTAGAAGTTCACTTATGTGACTTTTGAAAACCTGGTAACTACAAAACCAACATGGCGGGCAAGCGAACTTGCGACTTTTAAATAGACGTTTCTCACGATTTAACCAACCAAACGCAATGAAACTTGGTAGGCCTACAGTATATGTTTATATACATTGTAATGCGCCGATATCTAACTTTGTTCAATTGTTTACATAACCTCAATATCGCGGCTGTGCGAAATATTTCTACGGCATTCTATATCTCTGAAACTATTACCGGTATCACCCTGAAATTTTGTACGGAGATAAAGGGCACTACTGGGAGTTCATCTATGAGACTATAAAAAACGGTTAACTACAAAATGAACATGGTGGCCGAGCGAATTTGAAAGTTTTAAATAGACTTTTCTCGTGATATAATGATCCAAACGCAATGAAACTTGGTACAGCAAATATTTATACTCATTGTAATGCACTGGTATGTAATTTTGTTCAATTGTTTGCATAACCTAAGGATGGCGGCTGTGTGAATTTTTAAATTAAGTTTTTGTTTCTTGTGTCGTAATCATGCGTTCGAAGTGAAAGTTTGAATGATGAACCTACGCAATCATTTTCCTTTAAAGGTACATGGCTCTATGGCCTATAAATGTAACAATCCAACATTGCGACCATCCGGAATATTTAGACGGATCTCAATATCTACGAATCTATTACAGCAATCAAACTGCATTTTTTAATGTTCATAGGGGCTATGAACATAAGTTCACCTATAGGACTTTCAATAACCTGGTGATCACAAATCCAACATGGCGGTGACGCGAATTATAAATATTCACATGGACATTTCTCGCAATTTAACCATCCGCGTGCAGTGAAACTTGCTACAGTAAATCCTTATACGAATGTTAATCCACTGGCATCTAATTTATTTCAAATGTTCCATAACCACATGATGCAGCTGTGCGAAATTTTAAAATCTCGTTTTTACTTCTTGTGTCCTAATCATGTGATTGAAGTTTGAGTACTACACGTACACAATAATCTTCATGTAACAGTACATAACTCTAAGCCCTACATATATAAAAGTCCAACATGGCGACCATCCGAAATATTTAGACGGTTCTCAATATCGACGAATCTATTAGAGCAATCAAACTGAAATTTAGTATGTTAATAGAGGCAATTAACATTGGTAGGATATATGAAAATAGGCTGTATAGTTCTTCACGGAACTACTTGTTAGGTCTGAAATGCGCTCTGTTTTGTGTAGTGCGAAATTTCACTCGAAGCGAGTAACTTTCGCCCGAGTGACTTTCGCGGGGGGGTTTTCGCTAGTGTAAACGCAGCTAAGCTTGGAAAATCCTACGACTGTGAGTGAGCAATGCTTGTTTCCCTTGTCCACAGGGTCGGAATGGGCTAGGTAACATCTACGTGTGGGCGAGCGGTGACGGAGGCGAGGATGATGACTGTAACTGTGATGGCTACGCTGCCAGCATGTGGACAGTGTCAATCAACAGCGCCATCAACGACGGTCAGAACGCGCACTATGACGAGAGTTGCTCATCAACACTCGCCTCCACGTTCAGCAACGGTGCTAAGGATCCCAACACCGGAGTGGTGAGTATTATCCTTGACTTGTTTATAGTGCAGGACACAGCACTGCAGGCCTCAAGGTCATGCGTAGTTGGTGCGGTGTTATCATGTACTTCTCGCAATCAGCACGCGACTGATGGTACGGTGCAATAGCATGGCAACACCGCCGGGCGTGGGCAGGAGAATGGAGCGGAGGTCCGGTTGACTTTCAGGCCTGCAATGCTGTGTCGCGCACTATACCTATAGTAAAATGAACAGCACCATACGTTGTTTGAGGCTGAGAGAAATTCTTACACGGTGGGGGGGGGGGGGGGGGGGGGGAGAGATTTACTTTCCCTTAGGATAATTCTTACAGAGCAGGCTTGTTTATTTCTGATAAAGAGGAGGAATGAGGCTCGACTATAGACTGACCTTGCATCTTCTACTCGGTGGGATGTAGATTTGTTAATAGCTTTCCTGAAATGCAAGGATCTGAGACCATGGTAACGAGAAATATTAATTAATTAATAGGAATGAAATGTGGTATATTATTAGTACAGTAGTGCCGGCCTCGTTGTGTCGGGATAGCGCACCTGCCTCTCACCTGGAGGCCCCGGGTTCGATTTCCGGCTCCGTCAGGGATTTTAGAAACTGACGTGAGGGCTGGAACGGGGTGCACTCAGCCTCGTGAGGAAAGTTGAGTAGATGTCTGAAAGTGAGGCAGCGCCCCGGTCACGAAAACCAAGATTAACGGCCGAGGGGACCCGATGCGCTGACCACGCATCACCTCATTATCTGCAATGGCTGGGCAGCGGTCGCTTGGTAGGCCTAGGCCCTTCACGGGCTCTAGTGCCAGGGGTAATTAGTACAGTAGTAGGAATATCAAGCGCTTGGTGGTATGATTGGAAATTCCCAAATGAATCATATTGACCAATTTTTCTGCTATGAAAATGTAATCGCAAGCAAGAATATGCATCGAGGCATAAACGATCTTTCTCAGTAAAATGAATTATTGGCTGATGATAATTTGGAACCAAAGACAAAGAAAGCACTTTCAAATGTTTGTCTGGAGTGAGGACACAACTTGGGTTATAAACAACAGACAAAGCCGTAGACACAGATTTGTAAATTTGGGTGGATGGCTATGAAAATACATTATAAGCATTATTGATTGATTAGTACATCTCAGAAAATTAAAGTAAAAGCTTTAACTATGACAAAAGAAATAGCAAATTTACTACATAATATTTTATGGCGAAATTATTGGTAAAAAGTAACAAGACAAGAGGGAAATCTCGAGTACTTGAAAGACTTCATTAGTAGTTTGGAAACTAGAAAGATATAAAGAGAACAATTCTTGATACAGAAACCTGATTTAAGTGATAACGTATACCCTAAATCAGAGATAACCAATCCAAGAGGCTATCAAAATTACTTAAAATGAACCGAACTGTTCAAAGATCTACCATCGTAACCATTTCGTTTGATTTAATCCATGTGTTGGAAAGAAAAGAGGGATTAGTTTCTAAGTAGGTTTAGCGGTATTTAAAGTTACGACATAATGTGGCATTAAAATAACGCCTCTTAGTACCGCCTTATGACAGGCAAGGTGTAACGTGGGTGTAATCGATCCCTATCCACCAAGGGAAGGAGAATAGCAGTGACGGAGAATAACAGGAAGGACATTTCAAGGATTAAGGTGGAAATACGATCAACCCAATGAACATCACTGAGATCATAAAAGAACAAGAGTTGAACAAGACTCATTTGAGGCCCCGAGGTTGTTGTGCAACAACCTACTAGTTGTTACCACTTTAGAAGTTGGAATATTAGGTGGTGTTGTATTGCCCAGGGGACGCCCGTGTGTTATAACTGCAAATTCTTTGTATGTCCGCTTGTATAAAATAAGACTCAGTTAAAGCTTGAAATGATAAATATTCTATTCATTGAACCTAATAGCACGTATTCAGTTTTCGTCATTACCTAGACAAGTTAAAGGCAAATGAAGTTTTGTGGTAATACATTCTTATTGTGAGACCATAATAATTCAATTTGTGCAGAAGTCCGTTGCCGAGATAAGTGCATTAACCAACAACAATGGAGTGGGAACACGAAGTGCTTTGAAATGTAAATCAATAGATTGCGACCAGTGAATGCATCAACGTGGTGAATGTGTGCGTTTGATATAAGCTGCTTGTCTTGCAATCATCAAGGCAAAATACGTAGTAATGCTGGCTTTTGTCTAGCGGATTAAGGACGAGTAATACCACATTCAAACCAACACTGTACTCCGATAGAGGAACAATGTTTCACACAAGATAGCGAGCTTCAATGATGGCAAAGTTCCTGTTTTAAGAGATTTACCATGTAGGTTGTTATAAAAATAATCACTGCTACTAAGAATAAATAAATAAATAAATAAATAAATAAACAAAAGAAAATAAAGATAATAAATAAATAATTTCAACGACTACTGGGAAAAGATTAAAGTTCAAAGACGGGAAAAGTTGAAGTAACGTAGTCCATAGCAGGCCGAAACGAAGAAGAAATAATTTCAACAGTAGGGATGATGGAACGTTCTCGGTCACAACTAGGGTACCCAGGAATGGAAATCCCTCGCCACTATAAGTGTTGCAATCAGGCCTTTGGATTCTGGAGAGCTTGAAATATCATAAAAGGAAGAGCATCCTGGAAGCCTATCATATTGAATGAAACCAAACAAGAAACACCTCCTCGGAATATTAAATATTAACACATTACTTCAAACAGGAAAACTAAAGGAATTGACTAAATTACTAATGGTTAATACTGAGGAATTTTTAATGATCTTAAAATTGAATTTAATAAAGCGTTCTTGACAACGTAGGCTGTCTCTAAAATTGGTAATATCCCATTTGATATAGTGTGCCCATTTGGGTGGCACAAGACTCAAATCCATGATCTTTTAGGAAAATAAAGGAAGATCTTCTTTTCCTCTTCAGTAATGGTAAGCTTTCCTCTTGGCGATTGCATCCTCAAACGCAAGCAGCTCTACTCACGTAGGTGATCTCATATACGGCTGGTGGCAGTAACTGAGATAACGTCATATCTTCCCTGAGTCACACGTGAATGATCTCACTAACTATCTAGCTGGCACCAAACTGTATCGAAATCTTTTTTCTTGGCCAAAGTACAACACTTTGCCAAAGTCCAAATACTGGTTATAACTGTTTGCAGCACGACTATACGTTCCTCCCAACGTGGATTACGAAGAATGAACGTTCGGTGATACAGCCTTACCCCTCACGGTCTGATGAAGACTGCATGATTAATAACGTTGCGAAGCAGTGCGTCCCGCTGAATGATACTTGATGCAGCAACTCCTCTCAGGGAGTAACTGTAGACTGCATGATGGTGAAACAGCGTCACGTCCTTCTAGGACTGACTGAGACTGAATGAATTCCCTTGCGCTAGCTGGGTATTTATTCGATGCTATTAAAAATAGATTAGTTTCGCTCCTTCTCAAAACTAATTTCTAAAATAGACTCGTACATTTTTGAAAAAAATACCTCCTTGTTCCTCACGATCTAAACGTCTCAATGATACTAAAATTTCCAATATCAATCATCCTGGAAATTAGAATTTTTTGGGAGTTATAAATTTTTATAATAATTGAATAGTATAGAAACGCAGTGTAAGCACTACGTAATGGGGGATTCACCTAGCCAGCAGCCCAGAGAGAGGGAAAAAGTATGTACGCCCACATACTGCAGGAGCGCATTTTAATTTTTATAAGAACTTTCCCACGATCGTTGGTGGAATGACCAGTGTGACATTTTTCTCGAAGAGAGATTTGAAGCTTGGCAAAGATGGAAAGATGATCGTACCAACCCAACGGAAACTATAATGCCTTTCTTCAACAACAAAGAAAACTTACTTGCAAAATAATCCGGGGTGAAAAGAGATAAGAGTTGTGTGGAACAGTTTGAAGAGAACTTCAAAAAACATAATACAAGGGAATTTTATAGAACTTTCAAGGAGGAATTACAATCATATCAGTCTCCTAGCCTCTGTATTAAAAGAAAGGATGGTACTTTAGCATTCAGTGACGAAGAAAACTGTCAGCTTCTGGCTACTATTTCGAGGATCTTTTGAACTGCGAGGAACCAGAAGAAAAATTGACTTTTGAAAACCCTTCAACAATATACCAGCAGCCGGAGCCACCTACTTTCCTTGAAATACATCAGGTCATTCAAGAACTAAAATCAAATAAATCGCCGGGTTAAGATACAACAACAGATGAAATGTGGAAACATTGAGGGTATCAAATTGTAGAGAACTTACATCGTTTACTTTGTAATATTGGGGAAAGGGAATATATTCCCACTGACTGGAAATGCACCCTGATACATCCTTTACATAAGAAGGGTGATCGTACCAACCCTAACAGATGCCAGGGATTTTCTCTTTTATCTGTCTCTTATAAAACAGCATCAAGGTGAATAAAGGGACGATCTTGTGTTGATCAAATATTCAATCTAAAAAGTATTCTTAGACTGAAACCTATAAGAGGTAAAGCAAGGTAGTTGTCTTCGTTGATTTCAGAAAGGCAGGTGAATCAATTGACCGCCACTCATTTACAAGTTTTGGAGGAATTTGGAGAAAAATGAGGTCACTGGTACAACAGACTGTCTCAGGCACTGTGTCTAAGTTTAAATTTCGTGGAGAAATATCTGCCCTCTTTGTGATCCGGACAGGAGTCGGACAAGGTGATGGTCTATCACCAATTTTATTTAACATCGTCCTGGAGAAAATAATGAGGACTTGGACAAAAACTATAAAAGAGAAAGGGGTAGAAGGAATCTATCTAGGCACTAATAATCACAGTTTGGGTGTGGAGTGCTTAGCATTTGCTGATGATCTGGCTGTGTTAGCGGAAGATATTGATGATGCAAAAACTATGATTGAGAAATTGCATGAAATTGCGGCAAAATCAGGCATCCCGATCTCTTATGAGAAAACTGAATACATTGAATCCAAACATGGCAATGATAAATATTTGGAAACAAGGTTTGGAAAACACAAAAGGACAGAAAAATTAAAATATCTTGGTGAATGGATTCAACCTAATGGCCTTGATAAGAAAGCCAATAAGGTCAGAGCTCGCAAGATGGAAACTGCATATCGATTTACGCAGAATAGGAATAACAAGAAAGCCATATCCTTCATAGGAAAGTTACGACATTATGCCGCGGTGATTAAGTCGTAAAATCTTCATATGTAGTCCTGAATGCCTCATTGTAAACAAAAAGGAGAAATAGAGGAGTTAGAAAACAAAGAACGATGAATCCTAAGGAAAATCTTGGGGCCAGTACAGAGAGCAGATGGTTTATGGAGGAGACTGAGGAATAGTGAATTGTACAACCAGGCGGATAAACTTACGGACGCGATATGTAAGAGATGGATTACATTTTATGGCCACCTCACACGAATGAGCAGCAATAGGTTAACCAAAAGGATATTCACCTACATTAGCAATTTAAAGTCCACCACAAAATGGGCTGAGGAAACACGAACAGATCTCAGAAAAGTTGGCATCACTCATGAAGATATTCTCAACAAATCATTGTTTCGAAGGAAGGTTGTAAAATTGAAAGGGTTTCAGGAAAAACGTAGCTCAAAAACCAAGGTCATCAGGTCTGAAGAAAGAAGGAGGAGACTCAGCGAACGCATGAAGGGATTCTGGAAGGAGAAGAAGAGATTGGCAAGTTGGCCGATTGTTCACCACGGTCAACAGTAAGCCAAAATCGACAGAATAAGAAATAAATAATCCTGTTGGAAGCCATTTATCAGTGTTCCATAAGTAATCGAAATTAAATGTTTTTCAGTCTGTCAACAGGGTTGCACCCTATTGTAATGGGTGGTACCCTAATCCTGAAAATATTTACATGACTTTTTTAACGTGTGATTAATAAATTAATCTCATGTAAATTGTTTTGAGGATTAGGGTACAATCGTGTTCACCGACTGAAAAGACATTAAATTTCGATAAATATATAAATAAATAAACAAATAAAAATATACAAAATTAAATAAATGAACAAATATAAACAAATTCATTTATAAGATTTCCCCTATAACCCTCATTACATTTTGATAGTCCCATAAATATTGCTTTTCCTGATTTGAGAGAAGCGTGATAGACTTAGCGGACATGCTACCATTAATAATAATTATTATTGTTATTATTATTATTATTATTATTATTGACTTCTGACTTTGATGTCCATGATCGTTACACATTTTGTGATATGGTTAACTCTTGGTCCCACCACCCAAAGTGTCGGAAACCCCTCTCACAGGAGAGGAGGGGAAATTATCAGCTGAGCTGAAGAGATATTGAGAACGAAAGAGAACAACTAGTCATAAGTGCTCCTTAATGGGTTTAAATCATTATTATTATTATTATTATTATTATTATTAAAATTGAAACGGTCCCTTGGGATATGGGTTCTTCGTTACAAGATAATAAATAAATCAATCGAGTTCTTGGCTTATACAGAATCTGTTATACAAACTAAGTAACTAGACTTTTACTACAGAATAAAAACTAACTAAGTAACTAGACTTTTACTACAGAATAAAATCAAACAATGTATGCACGATCTAGTTAGTTTGACGTGAGGTAAAGAGAAAATATCCTACTGTATTATGAGGAATGAAGAAAAGATATGGTCGTAACATTCACACCACATTACATCTTAATACTGTAATTGCAAACAGCAACCAGAGCGCATACAATTCATAATACATCAACACATTACAGCATAAGTGATTTGTGATTCAATGTGACGTGTTCTTAATAGACGTGGTCTGAGTTGTATTACACAGTTCTATAAATTTCTGAATTAATGCTTAATTATGATGAATGTACGGAACGTTGGTTACAATGAGCTGACATTGCAATTACCGTTCACAGTTTGTGTCACGTCCTTCACCATAAATTAAGTTTTACAGATGACAAAGCCAGTGAAAGGAAAATATACGTGAGAGTGCGAGGAAAAATGCCTTTACTTTTTGGAATAACGTGCAGAATATTTCACACACCTAATAGTCTTAAATATCATCTCAATAGCATCCATTAGCATGTTAAGATATGTTAGCATGTTCTTTTAGGCTTATCAGAATTGAACGGAGAATTCTGAGATGGAAAGGATGAGTATAATATATGATAGGGCCTCTCAGGGTGTATGCACCGGTGCATTGCGTAGCACAAGGAGCAAATATACGACTGCGGTAAATTGATAACAGTGCAATGTCCCACTCCTCGATTTTGAGCAATAGCTCTGACTCTCACGTTCCCTACACTTGTCTCACTCGCTCCACCTGTCTCCCCCTTTCCCAATGTTTCTTCATCAAAGTACTGGTACAAACCTCTTTTGTGGATACAGAATGGTATTTTTTCGCGATTTTCAATTTATTCTCACTCTCTGGCGTCCGAGATGAATTCTCCATATACAGTGCGTCAGAGAATTTTCTCCGCAGTGCCTAGGCACTGCTACGTTAGGTGAGACCCGGAGTTAAGTAGGCAGCGCGGTGTCAGACCTTTCGCTCACTCGCCGAGCTTGTTTTCTCCAAGATCGACAGGATATCAGAACACACATGTGAGCTGTGCTGTGCTGTGCTGACAACTAAACTCCGGGTCTCACCTAACGTAGCAGTGCCTAGGCACTGCGGAGAACATTCCCTGACCCCCTATATTTTCCTTAATGTACTCTGTTGTAGTGTCATTCAATGGACATTTTTCTATGTCTACGCACTAATTGCACCTGTGTGAAGCTCAATTGGATAGGTTAAGAATGTAAACAACGCTCTTAGGTGTCTACGTTCGTTGCCAAGAGCCGACTGTGGTGGCGTCTAGTAGCTAAGTTCTGAACTTGGCCTAGTAGTCGTTGACGGTGGCGCTTGGCGGCATAAGTAGGAACTATTTGAAAAATTCTAAGTTGCAGTACTTAAATTAAAAAACAGATAACACACGCTAATACAGTCATCACAATTAACACCGGTTATCAGACAGATTCTACACACACCCAAAGTACACGGGGCTACATGACCACGTTGTCGCAGCCCCTAAACTTAAGAAGCAACCAACCAACCTATGTCCAGGCAAATGGCGGATGGTTCCTAACTTAAGGCCACGGTCGTCTCCTTCCCAATCCCCACTTAGCTTACAAATACACACACTAAATCAGCCATCAGCAGATTTTTAGACAAATCCCACACACTCTAAGTACACGGGGATAAATAAACCAAAAGCAACAACTAATAATTGTACCTCAGACTTGGCATTTGGCTTTATCGTCAGAACTGTCAAATATAATAAGAAAGCTCGCACTTCGATTTAAATGGACTTTACGGAGTCATTGCCTTCTTTGGACCAAGTTGCCTCACTATTGCGCAGTTGTCTTACGCTTATCTATTTCACTGGTAAACACACGCTCTTCGCTCTACAGCGCGCTACACCATCCGTGCCGAGTTGTGCCGAGCTTAGCCGATTCGTCCTGAGCCAAAACTCTGGTCCGATGCAAGGTGCACAGAACCTCTGAGCCAAGGTTTGCACCCGAGAGACTCTGGTATATGAAAATAGGCATCGTTATTTCTTTTCAAACTATAGTTTACAATTAGGACTCCAATTTGTTTTACACCTTTACACACAATTTCTTTTGTTTCTGTCTGCTTTTTTTTTAGTCACGGAAGATGAGAGAAATGAATGAAGTCAGTGACCTGAAGAATGGTTATGCTGAAATATGTGTGAGTTTAAGAGATGTTTTTATTGTTATTGCAGGCCACCACGGACCTGTATGGGAAGTGCACCACCACCCACTCAGGTACATCAGCTGCCGCCCCTGAAGCTGCGGGTGTGTTCGCCCTCGCGCTCGAAGCAAAGTAAGTATAAAATACAATATTCTTCATGCACATACTGACATTCCTCGAGGGGCGAGTCCTTAACAGCTGCTCGTTATGTCTTGTAATATAACTTCATTAGGCTATTTTAATAAGACTTATACTTCTACTGGCTCTAAACAAGGTGTTTCAAAAAAGCGTTACTATCTTTTATAGAAAAAAAAATGTATGTCTAGATATGAAATTACGAGATTTAGTCCGGTGTCGCTGTGCAGATAATTGTAATATTTTATACAGCCGTCTCTGGAAGAATGAGATTGTCTTTTGTAGAACTGAAGAAGCTATCTTACAGTAGTTCAAGATACATTAGCTGCCAAATATTGCCGTCTTTCGTCACTAAACAGCATATTCTATTTATTGTATAGTATATTTGTATCATATTAAGGCATCCAATGGTCATCTTTTAGCCTGCTTTCGATTTTTGCAAAAAATGAAAGTAGACTTATGAGATCACTACAGGGCCAAAAATTGTGTGTCTGTCTGTGTGTGTGTGTGTGTGTGAGTGTGTGTACTCTGAATGTCTGTCTCCCCCCCTATCAATTCGAACACGGTGAAACCGAATTGAACGAAATTTGGTACAGAGGTAGAACAAGCAAAGGGCACCTCGGTGTCATGTTTTATATTGCCGCCATCTTTACCAAAACTGAATGGCGGCCACTCAAATGTTCAAAACGTAAAATCAGATAGCGACTAACCAAATTATCCGATCTCTAACAAATTTGGTAATAACATACCTTCATATAGGACGCGTCTTGTGACCAAACTACAAGGTCATCCGCCGTACCATTTCAGGATGGCGGCCGTGCGAATTATGCAAACTTTATAATCCATATCATGGGACCCACCAGTTCCGATTATCGAGCCGAGAATCAATTTAACTGTTCTAAAGGAAGAGGCACGTTCGAAATTAAAAGTTTAGTTTGTAATACTATAGTGCAGAAGTGATTTTAAAAAGCTGAGCCGTCTCGGTAAGAAGACAAGATGGCAGCGGATATCTTGTGCCTGACTTATATTTCACTAATTTGAGTATTGCATGCAATATAGCGTACTGATACAAAATAAATAAACTTTGTATGAAATGCTTTATAAATAAATGATGAAATCGTTTAGTCTAAATCATTATTTGCTAACAAGTTATATATAAGTCATTTTATATAGAACGACGTTTGTCGGCACAAATGGCTCCGTGGTAAAGCGTTGGCCTATCACTCACATGCCTATGGTTCAAACCCCATCAGAGTTTTTTTTTTTTTTTTGCTTGAAATTTTATATATTTATTGTTTTGTAATGATTCAGACGTTTTAAAATTAAGCGTTATATTTTGCATATTACGGTGGAAAATATATATTTAATTAAAACATAATTCACCAGCAGATTTGCTCGAGACATCTAGCAGCCAAAAAGGTAACTGCACGCCGGCCTACTTATTAACTTCAAGATTGTATTGAAAAGTTTCTTCTTATGGCCACTAGAATGCACTCGCCCTGTTAGGGTTATATTGTTCGATACTTCTCCACTAGACTGGTCTACGTGGGACTCCATTGGTTAGTACCGTATACCATTGGCATTCTATGCACATCGAACTTGAAGAATGGCAAGATGATACTACGATACATTTTTACTTTTTATTTTAAAGGGTTTGTAACAGCCTATTGTGCGTTATTTGAAAATGTTATTTGAAGTAAAGAACAAAACGATTTCACATAGTAACTGAATTCTAGCCGTTGGTGCTAGTTCAGGTTATTAATTAATACTTTTATTTCAGGCAAATAGCAATCGAAAATATCCACATAGTTTGTATACACACGTCTCTGTAGGGTCATGGAAATATTTGTTAATTCAATTAGGGTTGTGAAAGCTATGCACAACCAGACGTGTAAAGACATGCCTCAACTCAAAGTTGGATGTTGCCCACGGCAGGTCGATTATGTAATAATAACAATAATAATAATGTTATTTGTTTTACGTCCCATTTAACTACTGCTGCTTTTAGATACGCCGGGGTGCCGGAATTTTGGCCCGAAGGGGATCTTTAACGTGCCAGTAAATCTACTGACACGGCTCCCTCGCATTTGTGCACCCTCAAATGACAGCTGACTGCGCCAGGATACGAACCTGCAACCTAGGGCCCAGCAAGCGAGAACGTTACCGCTGAGCCACACAGTCAGTCCGGTCGATTATGTCTCCAGATCCATAACATTCTTGAGATACTTCTTATCTCTCTTTCTTCAATGATGGTAGTAGTTTTTTTTTCTAGGTTGTGGCGTTTGGTAGAGGTAAATAGTTTCTAAGGTCTTCAACCAAGAAATGATTCTATTATACTCTTTGATAATAACAACGAGTTATAACTATACTCATACATTTAGGAGAAAGTAGGCTATATGTTCTTTACTGAACATCTTGTTTATTTTCAGGACTAGTCAGGGAAAGGATTTTGGAAGGAAATCATATAGTATACGTTACGCAAGTTAACGTGACAAACGATAGCTGAGCAGATTCTTTTTAGCGTATGGCTTTTAGTGCCGGGAGTGTCCGAGGACATGTTCGGCTCGCCAATTTTTTTGTAGCTGCTTCGAGACGGACACCCAATGGGTGAGCTACAAGTACCGTTGGGGAGGAAAGTTGGATTGGAAGGTCGAGGAGTTGGAAGGTAGCGGCTGTGGCCAACCCCGGCATTTGCCTGGAAGGAAGATGGAAAACCACAGAAGACCATCTTCAAGGTTGCCGGCAGGGGGATTCGAACCTCCTCGCCTCCCGGATGTGAGCGACTGCCAACAGTCATACCGTAACGACCACGGCTAACTCACCCGGTAGCTGAGCAGATAAATTGCCACGTATACCCAGAATGACTAACTGAATGCATCCGTACGTCACTGTTACTGACCGTGTAGCACATATAATGATTTGCGTTGACCTTGTTAAGCACAATACAGGGTGTCGGAAAATAAGAGGTAGAAAATCAAACCATGCATGCGGGTGGGTATGGGGAGCATTATGAGTTAAGATACATGAAGGCGCAATCCAACCTTTAAGGCCCTGTGAGCATTTGTAATTACGAGGGAACTTGGCAACGTCGCGCAATGAGCAGCATCGAATGTGGCGTCCACACTCTTGTGTGTTTCGATCTGAGCATCCAACCTGTGGTTCTCGTAGCTCAGTGGGCAAGGTGCTGGCGCCGTTCAGTGTACTCCCATTTGCTTCGGGTTCGAATTCGGAAAAACGTTTTTTCCCCGATTTCATTTTTTTCTTTTGCATGACAGATCTTATTGCGCATTAATCACATTAACCTGGTTAATTCTGGGTCTCATTTTCAATTTTAAAATTAAATAAGCTCTTTATTCTTTGTTTATTCGCACGCCGCAATAAATTCTACTTTGTTTTGTATTCATGTTGTCGTTATTATGAAGTAATTTTATTTAAATCGGTTTTCAAGTGGGTCGTTTCTTATCCAATTATTTAATTTCTAATTAATTGCGTCATTAAAAAGAGCTGCCATTACCGAAACAGATGGGAGCACACTGAACGGTGCCAGCGAATCTCATATAATTCAATGGGAGGTAGCGAGTACCGTACTTGTTGGAAGGGACAGCCCTGATGGCCCAGGCACTCAAGACCGGTGGGAAGCAGCCACACGCTCCAGTCAGCATACACGCCCTGCCACGCGACTACTCCGAGTGCCGCAGGGATGTCCAGCTCCGCCAGTCGTCATGCCTGCGTACCATGATGTCAGGTACGATTTCGGAGACTTGCAGTTCAATCTGGAGGCTGATATTCCACACGTTGTCCTCTTATAGAACAACGATTGTGCCCACAACGTTGCAATATTGGTTTCGACCTGTCTTACCTGATATTTCCCATGTAAGGATAGTTTCCCGATTGTCTGAATGTCATTCACGCTTCTAATAGCTGCTATTATTCTCTCTTCAAGATGTAAACAGTGCTATGTATGACCCCATTCCCAAACCTATAACATTTCCAGAGACAGAACTCTGATTGCAGAAACTTGAAACATGCTTTCTTATTGAAGTAACTCAACACAAAAACAACTTTGACGAGGTGAGCTCTGCTGAAGGAAAGACTCGCTCCATTATAATTCGAGATCCTTATCAAGAATAATAATGATCGACTCAACTCAACTTCAACTTTCACGAATGGGGACCGAGAATAACATCCTGCTGATAAAGCGAGAAATGAGAGCGTGCTGCCATTTCCTTGTCTTGTCCTCCTTTGTTAATGCTCCAGATTGTATCTTCAACGATATTCCAAAGAAAAAGCTTGGAGAAAGCAAAACATTGAAAAGGCTTGGATAAAGATCGTCATATCATAGCGAATTGGTGTTTCATTTCAATACATAGACTGTATATAATATATATATATATATATATATTATTTGGTCCTTGTATTTTGTTACTTGATAACCTCATTTTTTGAGAGGCACACCTCTGTATATTCTACCTATTGTATAAGGCCCTAAATAAGACAGGGTGTATGTAGTCCAACCATACATGTGCTACACCCTGAATGGCTCACGGCTAGTGAGCTAGGGAGGTGACGACCCTGAGGGGATTTCTGAGCTGGGCCCGTTTCTCCCCTTTTTCTGTGCCATTGGTACTGACCCTCTCTTCCTTTCCTTCCCTATCTGCTTCCTTCCACGTCCCTCAATTCGTGTCTTGTTTCTACCCTACGTCTATTCCTCCCTATTTTCCGTTTCTTGTCTATTTCTACTGATGTGTAGGTTGAATGTTGGTAGATCCATGTAATCAGGGGCAGATGACCTAGATGTTTTGCACCTTAAGACAACAATCATTACCATTAGCTGATCAAGCTGCAAAAGAGGCGATATCACAACCACCTCGACCAATAGAGGTACCCGCTAGAGATATTCGCTCTCAGTTACGCCTACAAGTTCTGGCTTTTTGGGAGAGTCAGTGTCTAGCTGACCCACTGCCCAGTAAACTGAGAGCGTTTGCCGGAGCTCCTTCCGGGCCCGGAGAGAGTCCGTCATTTTGTGTAGGCTAAGGATAGGTCATACAAGATCCACTCACTCGTACCTAATGAGAAGGGAAGACCTGTGGAGCCGTTTTCACCGTGGCCCACATTTTCACCGAGTGTATGGATCTTGCAGACTTACGAAGAAACCTTGGTTTGCAGATGACACTCAAACTTATATTAGCCGATGACGCGGTGGCTGCTGATCGCGTTATCCGCTTTATAAGAGAGAGTGGGTTAGGGCCAGCAATCTAAATTTCCAGTGAACATTGACTCAAAGACTTGTTCGTTTTTGAATGATAATGTTTTGTTTTTCCGTAAATTTTGTTTATTTTTATAATTTTTAGTTTTATTTATTTTTTTGTTTTTGTTTTATTAATTTTTGGTCTTTTTAAATTTAGATGTCTACTTCAAAATTTTAAATTCAATTCAAAATTTGTATTCTTTAATCTGTGTTAAGAGGGGCAGATGACCTCGTAGTTCCGCCCCTTAAAACAACAATAACAATAACTAACTAACTAAAGAAATCTTGTTTTCCTTATCAACCGGGATTGATAAGCGTTACGCGTAACTTCATGGGGGCAGGCTATCCCCAAGCTAGGAAGACGAGTGGGTGACTGAAATTTTCCCCCATGAATTTCCATTTTCAACTTCTAGTAATTGTTAGAACCCGGGGCAGTACCTTCACATAGGCCATGGGCGTCTCCTTCCAACTGATTGTCCTCTTTAATTTATTTTCTTTCTCATGAACATCTCCGACCGTAGAAACCATAGCAACACAGACACTCATCACACCTCATTACTGACCCCGTACAAAAGAGAACATTAAAGTGGGGTAGAAGGTACCCATGTCCGTAATTTGGGCACCATCCTGGCATTCGCTTGAAGTAGAAGTAAACATGAGAAACCACCTCTAGAATGGCTGAGGTAGGAATCGAACCCACCTCTTCTCAGTTCTACCTCATGAGGCTGGATAAACCAGAATTAAATTTCCTGGCAGTGGCGGGTAACGAACCCTAACATCCGGGGTGACAGCCGAGAATGCTAGTCGCTACACCTTGAGTTGAACCATAAAGATGTTGATTAATAAGTTGGAAGAGGTAGGGGACTTCGATGCTTCAAATAGACTTTCCCCTTCTTCGTCATTCCTCTTTCATGCTGGAATATTGCGGTGTTGTCAACGAATGTGAATGCATTTTTTGTACAAAAAACCTGGCCTTAATGAAAACAAGGCATTGTCACCAAGTGGCAGCGCGGAACGTACTGAAGGATGACGGTTTGAAAGAGGCGGAGGGGTTGATCAGGGCGGATATTGTGTGGGAAGCCAATCAAGTATTGTACGTTGGCCCAGCTCGAAGTTGTTTAAGATTGGTAGAACTTCTGAAGTTGAGTTCTTAAGAGCTACAATTATGGAACCAATTGAGTTAAACGCGGTTGAATAGAGTCGTTAATTGAACGTCGTGTGAGGTTGTAAAGCTTTTAGAACTTCCATTTCGTCGATTTCTTTCTGAATGGAAGCTAGGACGTGATGAAATAAGTAGACTCTGTGTTGATAGAATGAAATTCAAGGGCTGGTTATTGAAATCGATCTATGTCGTACTTTCGTTGGTATTGTTGTTCACTTTATACACTGTAAACAACGTAGTTATTAGGAACGTACATTTAGCGTGGATTAGCTAGTAGGCTACTAACGTGCTGTCTTTGGGTCGGTTGTCTCTAGGCTTCAAACCTAGGTATAAGGCACCATCTCCAGCACACATAAATAATGATTCTATGTTATGTAATGAATAGCTTTTGGAACACGACCTACATTGTGATAAAGTATAAAGCAACAATTTTGAAATAAGAACGTAATATCAATAAGTTGTAATAATTTCAGAAAAATAGAAATATAAAGAAATATATTAAGAAAGAAAATGTTCTTACTATGGTACTAGTGCATGGCCTGCCTTTAATGTGAAAATTGTTAGCGTAGGGTGAATCACTCAGGTCACTTCATCAGTGGATAAATAGCAGCCAGTCCGCTTAATGATTCCCAGAGCACCGGTTTGATTCCCGGCAGAGATAATCGGGGTTTTGAAGAGCAGCCCAAATCCAGGGCACTTCTAAGTCGTACGATATTGGTTCGAAAAGGATCTCTTGTATGATATTTGCTGATTATGAGACGATGTTAATAAAATCTCAACCATAGATCGCCTATTAGGTTTCATGTTTAGCTACCAAAATGGCAGTGGTAAACCCAACGTCAAATCTGGAGAGTAGATCACCTAAATGGCTACACTTCAAAGATCTACACTAGGTAGGTGAGATCACACGATTATTATTATTTATTATTATTATTATTTATCTAGCCTCTTAATGATGCAAATAGCGATTTACTATGAGATACAAAATTTAAAAAAATATAAATGTAAAATTTGGAGAACAGGATCGCAGCCTAATCCATTACATCCACAACAGTGGCTTCGTGGCGTAGTTGGTAGCATACTGAGCTTCGATGCCCGGCCGAATCCATCGGATTTTTAAGAGCGTTAAAAATCTCTCAGTATGCCTTCCTTCGGGGCGGAAGTAAAGCCGGTGGTCCCATGTCATAGATTTATGGCATGTTAATGAACCTTCCACTAATTACACCTGTGTGAATCTAAATTGTATAGGTTCAGAATGTAAACAACGCTCTTAGGTTTCTACGTTCGTTGCCAAGAGCCGATTGCGGTGGCGTCTAGTAGTTAAGTTCTGAGCTAGGCCTAGTAGTCGTTGACGGTGGCGTTTGGCGGCAAAAGTAGGAACTATTTGAAAAATCAAAGTTGCAGTCTTTACTTGAATTAAAAAACAGATACACACACTAATACAGCCATCATAATTAACACCGGTTATCAGACAGATTCTACACACACCCAAAGTACATGGGGCTACATGACCGCGTTGTCGCAGCCCCTAAACTGAGGAACCAACCAACCAACTACATCCACAACATAACAAATAAGATTAGGAATTAAGGCACCCATTTAGAAAATCAAGAAAACAACGAATACATAAACTGGAATTTTCTCGGCCAAGTATATAATTAACTCTGTTGTTGGGTTTGGCCTAGGTGTACAGACAAGGGAAATTCATGGAGGTTATGCTGAAGTCTAGTGAGCGAACTATTACACATCACAAAGGGAGTATATTGTAATACCCGTACAAGTTTAGGTGTAGAAAAATCCTGGAGGAGAGAGAAACTTCAAACTTCGCTGATACGAGAGGAATTGATGAATGTTTATATTTCAATGCTCCATTATGAAATTAAAGAAGTGATGAAATGTTGGTGATGAAATGAGTACGTGAAATAAGAAGGAATAGAAGAAGACTATTTACAATATCTCGTTTCGTTAAAATAAAAGGTTTAAATTAATAATGGCTCTTTTTTCTAATGATCAATTTCTTACCAGCGATAAACCTTACTTTGCAGAGAGAAATACAGAGACAATCGCTGCCATCGCACTGGGTATCATTCGAGTATAGCATTTCTCAAACTTTCTAACCTCAAAAAATCGAACGGAAACGAGGACTACTACTCTTTCTGACAAGCTAGAGCACGAATCTTAAACAACTTCAATAAATCTGATTTTTAAAACTATTCCTACGCCATAAACCTAAAATATGACACGATTTTTGGGCAATAAAAGTCTCAATTTCCTATTGTAAGGGAAATAAATTCTCCATTAAATTTGTCAGTGGAAATATGTTTATTCAGATGAGCCGGGTCAGTAACTGGTTGTAAGGAAGAGCATACAAGGGGATAATAGGGGAATGTGTTGTGTGTACTTTGTAATATGTTAGCTGTAAATAAGGATTTATGGGAGAACGCCGTATAGCATAGAGCACGTGAATCTCCCAGCTACAAGCGCTTAGCTTCATTAATCGTTATTGTGGAGATTTACTCTGTCACATAAACCTGTGCAAAATTCCAACCACTCCCGCAATAAACCCTTCGTACTGGTTCATTTTAATGTGTGTGCTTGAAGTAGGAATAACTGTCTGTGAGTGTATATCAAATGGAGATATAACGAATACCAGAGTATTTCAAAGAGCGTGTTGCGCCTGGACTTGAACACACTCCTACCCGTTTGCGTGGACCACCTCGTTGCGTGGTGGCTAGCATTCGGTACCTCTCATCCCTGAGGTTCCTGGCCTGATTCCCGGCTCTGAGTAAGACAGAACTGATGTGAGTTGAGCTCGATTCGCACGTCAGCCATCCTAGAGGTGGTTTTCTCTGGTTTCCCACATCTACTCCAGGCAAATGCCGAGATGGTTTTTAGTTGAAGGCCACTGTTGGCTCCTTCTCAATCCCGGTCTTAAGTCACAAATACACTCACACTAGTACAGACACCACAATAACACAGGTTATCAGACACATCCTTACACGCACACCCGTATACTGGGGCTGAATGATTACGATGTCACATGCCCTTAAATGAATTAACAACAGCATGTTTGCATGATAGTGGACACACTGTGCACAGCAGCCTGTGTATCTCATATGGCTTAGCTAGCAGATTATGTTCTACCCGTCGCTGATGGGCACAGTCACCCAGCAGGAGAAGGCATATCTCAGTCTAGAATCCACCATCTGATCACTCCAGCACTGCTGCATCGTGTAAGGTGTCATTTTCGATTAAATGTATGCCTTTGCTTAAAACAGGATAGCTTTTCGAGTTGACGGACTCGTTGTTACCTTCAAGTGATTTATGATCCATAGGCTACGTCTGTACTAATGTACTATAAAGATGCTATTAACATTAGTGAACAGGAAGTTAATGAAGTAACTAATAATTCTGTAAAAAATATCAACTGCCATAGCCTAAGCCACCAAGAGCAAAGGTTAATTTAATTCTAAGGATACATATTCTGTTTTTGAATTAACTTAGGGGAAATATTAAGTTAATTGTACTAAAATAGAAAACCAAGCTTTTGTACATTTTCTGATGTTCAGAAAGAAAAGAGAAGGGATTATCGCTTGTTGTAAACTAACTGGTAAATTTGAGAGCTGACTTGAGTGACCGCTGAGAACGCAGCGTCCCATAGTCTGACTAGGGCTTAACAAAATCTGTCATCCCTAAAACATGGCTACAGTTTATTTCTGACAAAATATAACCAAACGGTGAGTGTTAATAACGACTTAATAAAGAAAATAGAAGTGCTGGTACGAACCAATAAATCCATTCGAACCATATCTTCTGAGTGTCTGTGGAGTGGTCGAATATTTTTCACTACTTTGTTAGTAGTAAGGACGTTGCCATGGTAACCGCAGTAAGGCTGCGTGTAGGGAATACCCTTCCCCCTCCGCTCTCCGCTTCTCTCTGCACGCTCAAACAAGTTTTCTCCCAACATTACTAAATCCTCATTGAAGTAAAGTTATGCTTATCTTGGGAGCACACCTTGACAAACGAAATATCAGTGGCTATAGTTTTAGGTAGATAAGTTAGAGTAAAACTGTATTCTAAATTACACCTGCTCTTGTTTAAAGTTGAGTGCAAGAATCTATAAAACTCATTAGTTTATTTTCTCTAGCCCACAGCTGAGCTGGAGGGATATCCAACATCTGACCGTGCTCACCTCCAAGAGGAACTCTCTTTTTGACGCCAAAGGACGCTTCCACTGGACAATGAACGGCGTTGGTCTGGAATTCAACCACCTGTTCGGTTTTGGAGTGCTGGATGCTGGGGCGATGGTGGCACTGGCCAAGCAGTGGAAGACGGTGCCGGCGAGATACCATTGTGAGGGCGGGACAGTCATCGAGACACAGTAAGAAACTCAACAGCTCTGACATAGTTGCTCATATTTGATCAAAATGTCCAAATATCATGTTTGCAGGTGCGGACATAGAGTGAGGGAGGGCTTGGATGGAACAAATAGTCTCTTTCACATTAGCCTTCTCAAAATTTTAGATTAAATATAAACTAATTACTGAACATCAAAAATTTAATGCATCGTGAATGTTTTGCTGCCCAAAAATTTAACCTTTTAGCTGCTGAGTTATTCCCTTCAGAGTAGAAACTGTTAACTTATCAGGGAAGTAATAAGCTTAGTGTATTGGTTTCGGGGCCCTTTTAACCGAAATGCAAAATCGAAATCCTACGTTTATATTTATTTCTATTTTTAGATAAATCAAAACTAAAATTTTTGTGCCCACGCTTGCATTATCTCCATACCAGGCAAAGGACCGAAAAGAATATTATTTCCTAAAATCAATAGTTAAATAATAGCCTACTTGTTGTTCCTTACTAGGACAGAAATATATATTCTTGGATCCAAAATCACAACGCAACCAGAAGAATGTGTTTATTGTTCCTCCATGCGTGTTCACATCACTGATGAATTCCATCTGTTATCTACTTCTGGAAGAAAAAACTAAAAATATCTAAACTCAAGTAGTGAAAATAACGCCCAACGGATGGCAGAATATGTGAGAGATTGACTCGGCACTTGAGAGCGAACGGAAACTAAGTAAAAGTGTATGTTCTTGTGCACCGTCTATAAACGGGCGTAGCAATCAAAGGGTTAAACATAATATTTAACATAAAAATTAAATATATACATATTTAATTAAACATCAGGTAACTACCTCATTCTATTCCGTCTGTTGGGTCTCAAAATGATTATAATATTACACACACAACTATTGTGTTACGCGGGAAGTTCATATTTTGAGGTTGTATAACATATCCGGTTTTCCTCTTCATGACTGTGGAAACATTCTTCAGTTTGCTTATACGAGTATATTATAACTAGCAACCCGCCCCGGCTTCGCCCGGGAACAGTCATGAATGCATTACGTGCTTTCTCGTAAATTGTCGCCTCAGTAATTGAAGGAAGGAAGCTTGTACAGTGAGTCTCTCTCACGACTCGGCCGACCGGGCGCGCCCAACTTATCTCTCTCCCGTTGACTCATCACTAGGGTTCGGAAGTTTAAGACCTAAAGATGTACAAAATATGCAAGCAAATATGCCCTAAAAATATGCCTAAGAACAAGAGTTTAGTGCTGAAAAGCACTAAACTCTTGTTTACTAAGGTAACACTGAAAATATGGCTTCAAACACCACAATGCCTAAGAACTATAAAATATGACCTAAAAACTATGAAATATGACGTGAATTTTTGGGATAGGTAGAGTATCACTACCATACAGTAAATGCTAAATGACGTCCGTAGAGGAGCGTCTTCTTGGAATCAGGTCTTCTAAACCTGCTATCTGCCTGTTCCGGGAAAAGAAAGAAAAATATATCCACTACACCAACGGTGCCCAACCTCTTTTTTAACTAAGGGCCACATTGTAAATAGTTGGGGGACATTGCGGGCCAATAACACTCTTGGGGATTTGGGGGTCATGGAATTAAAAAATATATATGTGCAATATGGTGAGATTTGTGGCTGTCTGACCTTAGTTTTCTGAGTATTGT
Organism: Meconema thalassinum; assembly: GCA_946902985.2. Classification (NCBI taxonomy): domain Eukaryota; kingdom Metazoa; phylum Arthropoda; class Insecta; order Orthoptera; family Tettigoniidae; genus Meconema; species Meconema thalassinum. Next base: position 276,325,590 of record OX336390.1, read on the forward strand.
TGCATTTTTCTATAATATGTATTTGTTGTGGATAAAAAAATAAAAATGTACATATTTTAATAAATCCCTTTAAAATAGAAGTAGGATGATATTCAATACACATACAGCATGAATGACAAAAGAGTGAGTATTTATGTTCATTTGACACAATTTATTATTATCAAATTATGAAATAAAGTGCATGATAAATTAGTATAGTGTAACTACTGGAACTGCTTTGGGTAGGTCCAGTTGGCTTTAGTTGCTTCAAAGTTTTGGGGACACAGCGCGGGTGCGGAGTGGTGGGCCGGAGAAAATAGTCTCACGGGCCGTCTCCGTCCCGCGAACCGTAGTTTGGGCAGTCCTGCACTACACCATTCGGACGCAGATAACACGTACCTTGTTAACGACACCTCAATTTAAACAACAATGCTGTAATTATAACCAAATATGACCTTATATCACTAACATATGGCCAAATATTACCAAAACAATAAAAATGGCCGAAATGTGCATTTATAGGCAACATCAAATTGCTTTAAACGTGGTCAAGGATCCGTCATTCAAACTTATTTTTCAGATTTCGGGTAAAATGAGCTTGTGAAAAAAATATGACTTTTCCTTAACATCCGAACCTTACTCATCACTCATCACTCCCCGCTCGGCACTTCGCTAACGTTATCCGTGCATGACATGAGCTATCAATTAAAATTAATAAAATAAGTTGCTACTACCTTATGACCGGAGATGTTCTAAATGTCTCCTAAGACGTTGCCGGAAATGTGTGGATGTATGCGGAGAAAATTTCCAACATCTCCTATCATAAGGTACGACCTTAGTTTATTAATTGTTATTTTCTTAATTTTAATTGTTATCTCATGTCATGCACGGATAACGTGAGCGAAGTGCTATGTTATGCCGAGCGGGGAGTGATGAGTCAACGGGAGACAGATAACCTGGGGCGCCGACCAGCCGAGTCGTGAGAGAGACTCACTGTAGTTTAACGTGACCGTTAATCTCGCGATCATGAGCCACGGGACCTACTTTTTACGTGGAATCCGAACCACAGGACATGGCATTTCACTTCGAAAATCTCACATGCATTAACCGGGAATCGAACCCGGTCCGCCTTGGTGAGAGGCAGACAGATTGATAGCCTCAGTAATTGAATGGAGATTGTTGGAAGAAATGAAAACCTAAAAACACTTAGTAGAACACTGTCTTGTAGAATTTTTCATGCTGAACAATTCTCACACTCATAGTAGCCTATATTGATATTTTTAACGGTTTGCCCAGCGTAAGCTTAACAAGCGTAGGGATGCCAGGTTTATTTTTTCGACGTTTTCAGTGAAATCGTTACTGCTTGGCGTCCTTTGATCATAAATAATTTTCTACAGACACCTTCCTCGAGATATCCTTTACAGAATGGTTAAAACCACATAAAAATCCATCCAGTGGTTCTTGAGATTACCCGCGACATCCAAGAATCGGGGACTTAGTTTTATACTAGTAGAGATTTCATTATGGGAGAAGAAAACTAATGTCCCATGGGACAAGGTTAGAAATGGATTTGGATATGCCTTCGAGAAAGGGGGGGATTATACATGAGACGAGCTCATAGTAGAATTTATAAATTTTTTGAATTTGTAACATTAAACTCCCTCTGAACTTGAACCAAAGACCGTGGAGTTGCTAGTCAGATTCACTGCCATTAACTCATTCGTATTTGCCCTAGCTATTGTCCCATTTCATTCGTGGTTTTCTCTGCTAGTTTGAATGTGCAAGTTTCTCCGGTCCCGGTTCCTGCCTGGGCTTCAGTCCAATGTTCGTGGAGTTCTTCCTAGATGTATTGGCTCCGTTCAGATTTCCAATACCTTCCTAGTCATGTGGACCTTCATGACATCACCATACCACATGATTCTGCTCTGAGACAGTTTATTAGCAGGCCTATATTTGTAACAAAAGTGTATCAAAGCTGAGACATACATGAAGACGTAATTACATCGACACCGGAATGGAGTTTGTGAGACTTAATTATCTTCGAACATGGTATTAAATGTTAGTTTTTGTCGATGCGAGATATTGTGTTCTGATTTGCATTTCTATGCATAGAACTGGATTGTGGCGGTCGACGAGATGAGCAATGGCTTTGACTAGCTGCATTTATGAAAACATAAAATGAGATCCCGGCTTGTAATAGTCTATGTAATGATGAAATGGCCAGGATACAGACAGGCACGCTGAGGACGGACCGTATGTGTTTGCATTAATGACATTGGTGGCTTGAAAATAGTCAACTTTGACATATAACAAAGAAGGGTTGTAAGCCATAGATTAAAGCAGCACACAAAGCGAGATGTCCAAGAAAGGAAATAGCCGCGCTGTTACACTGATACGAGTATACCAAAGGGATTGGCAAATATGATTATTTTATATAATTGTATGAGGATTATCACTCACTGTCCTTTCTATTTATTAATATAAACTACTTCGTGTTTGACAACCTTCGGTATATTAGTAAGTAGACGACTGCTCCAACGTACTGTAGAACCTCTCTCATATAATTCACGTATACCATCTAAGAGATTCTTATACGATCATCTTAATCTATAAAGACGACTAGGACTCATAGTAAATATAACTTTGAAGTCATTTCTCAGTGTTGCCATCTTGACAATTGATGTTATAATTTTCAGTCGGTCAACACAAAATAATTCCAATTACTGGAATATGCGAAAAAATAACCTGAAATAAATTACATGGTTGTTGGTTCCTCAGTTTAGGGGCTGTAACAACGCGGTCATGTAGCCCCGTGTACTTTGGGTGTGTGTAGAATCTGTCTGATAACCAGTGGTAATTGTGATGACTGTATTAGTGTGTGTATCTGTTTTTTAATTCAATTAAGAACTGCAACTTTGAATTTATCAAATAGTTCCTACTTTTGCCGCCAAACGCCACCGTCAACGACTACTAGGCCTAGTTCAGAACTTAGCTACTAGACGCCACCGCAGTCAGCTCTTGGCAACGAACGTAGGGACCTAAGAGCGTTGTTTACATTCTTAACCTATAAAATTTAGCTTCACACAGGTGTAATTAGTGGAAGGTTTTTATTTAACATCCCATAAATCTATGACATGGGACCGCCGGCTTTACTTCCCCTCCGAAGGAAGGCATACTGAGTTTTTTTAACGCTCTTTAAAAATCCGACGTCTTCGGCCTGGTTTCAACCCGCTATCTTGGGCATAGAAGCTCAGCATGCTACCAACTACGCCACCGAAGCCGCTAAATTACATGTGATTAAGACGTTATGAACTATTGGAGAAGGAGAAAACTAAGGGATGACGTATTTCGCTCATCAAGCGAGCATCATCAGATCCTAATCTACAACACCAATAGTTCTACAACTCATTACCAAACATACAGTGACACCCACAGACAGTCTCTGTCCTACAAAATCAAAAAACAAAAATACCGTCCGAAAATTTAGTTAGTGTTGTTACTATTACTGATAAATACTCATATTAAGGCATTAAGCATACATTTTTATGTTGTAAAACTTAGAAATGACTATCCCATCAGCAAAACAGTCTTCTTCCCCCAACTAATCTATGAAGGGGTAGCTACTATTTCTGTGATACAGTTTAGGGCTTTTTGCTCCTGCTCTCGTGTTGATGATGAACATAACGTGGTTTCAAACATGTTCACGATTCAATTAAGGTTTTGGGGATAGTAACTGTATTGATATGCGTTTAATGTCAATGTTTAAGGTATTCAGGAATTGTACTGTATGTTATATCTAGTACTACCCGACGAGCGAATTGTTACCGGTGGCGGGAATCGGAACTAATGCGCTCCGCCCAGCCACACGCCTGCGATGGAAGTTATTTGTGAGCCTGATTCATGCTAGGCCGTGCGCTGTGCGGTGTGTTCTCATTGTAGCCTTTGACTCTACATGAGTCACCCCCTTGCCCCGCAAGCCGCTCGCTCCAGCCATAACGAGGCGAGATGACGTAATGTAGCCTATACACAACAGCTGCGCTCTCCTTCTAGCGGTAACAATTCCCTGGTAGGGTAGTACGTGCTTATTCTCCTTCCTTATACCGTCTACATCACTTAGCCCAAAGTGTTCCCTCAGGCATTTACGTCTTTGCCATCCAGAGAGGTCTGCGGTTGCTGAACATGCCATAACAGATTGACCATCAAATTCTTTTTGATGAAACTTCTGTCATCTGTATGGATAAACATTTCACAACTCGTATGATTCGGGAAGCGATTGAAATAAGTAAACAACCACAGAAATTTAATAGAGGTGATGTTGTACCTTGAGTAAATCATGGCTGTCCTCTTAGTTTCATTACCAACATCCTCTTGGTCTCAGGAGGTCAAGGGAGTAACTATTCGTTTCGACATGGCTTCCTATCTTACACCATTTATCTGTGGAGGCTATATGCCATTGTTTACTCATTCCTTCTTTCTCCACAAACCTTGATAAAGGGACAAGTAGTTGTCTCAAATTCTTTCTTTCTATCTTTCTTTCTTTCTTTCTTTCCTTCTTTCTTTCTTTCTTTCTTTCTTTCTTTCTTTCTTCACAAACCTTGATAAAGGGACAAGTAGTCGTCTCGAATTCTTTCTTTGTTTCTTTCTTTCTTTCTTTCTTTCTTTCTTTCTTTCTTTCTTTCTTTCTTCACAAACCTTGATAAAGGGACAAGTAGTCGTCTCAAATTCTTTCTTTCTTTCTTTCTTTCATTCTTTCTTTCTTTCTTTCTCCACAAACCTTGATAAAGGGACAAGTAGTTGTCTCGAATTCTTTCTTTGTTTCTTTCTTTCTTTCTTTCTTTCTTTCTTTCTTTCTCCACAAACCTTGATAAAGGGACAAGTAGTTGTCTCAAATTCTTTCTTTCTTTCTTTCTTTCTTTCTTTCTTTCATTCTTTCTTTCTTTCTTTCTTTCTTTCTTTCTTTCTTCACAAACCATGATAAAGGGACAAGTAGTTGTCTCAAATTCTTTCTTTCTTTCTTTCTTTCTTTCTTTCTTTCTTTCTTTCTTCTCAAACCTTGATAAAGGGACATGTAGTCTCAAATTCTTTCTTTCTTTCTTTCATTCTTTCTTTCTTTCTTTCTTTCTTTCTTTCTTCTCAAACCTTGATAAAGGGACAAGTAGTCTCAAATTCTTTCTTTCCTTCTTTCTTTCTTTCTTTCTTTCTTTCTTTCTTTCTTCACAAACCATGATAAAGGGACAAGTAGTCGTCTCGAATTCTTTCTTTCTATCTTTCTTTCTTTCTTTCTTTCTTTCTTCTCAAACCTTGATAAAGGGACAAGTAGTTGTCTCAAATTCTTTCTTTCTTTCTTTCTTTCTTCTTTCTTTCTTTCTTTCTTTCTTTCTTCACAAACCATGATAAAGGGACAAGTAGTTGTCTCAAATTCTTTCTTTCTTTCTTTCTTTCTTCTCAAACCTTGATAAAGGGACAAGTAGTCTCAAATTCTTTCTTTCTTTCTTTCTTTCTTTCATTCTTTATTTCTTTCTTTCTTTCTTCTCAAACCTTGATAAAGGGACAAGTAGTCTCAAATTCTTTCTTTCTTTCTTTCTTTCTTTCTTTCTTTCTTTCTTTCTTTCTTCTCAAACCTTGATAAAGGGACAAGTAGTCTCAAATTCTTTCTTTCTTTCTTTCATTCTTTCTTCACAAACCATGATAAAGGGACAAGTAGTTGTCTCAAATTCTTTCTTTCTTTCTTTCTTTCTTTCTTTCTTTCTTTCTTTCTTTCTTTCTTTCATTCTTTCTTTCTTTCTTTCTTCACAAACCTTGATAAAGGGACAAGTAGTTGTCTCAAATTCTTTCTTTCTTTCTTTCTTTCTTTCTTTCATTCTTTCTTTCTTTCTTTCTTTCTTTCTTTCTTCACAAAACTTGATAAAGGGACAAGTAGTTGTCTCAAATTCTTTCTTTCTTTCTTTCTTTCTTTCTTTCTTTCTTCACAAACCATGATAAAGGGGCAAGTAGTCGTCTCGAATTATTTCTTTCTTTCTTTCTTTCTTTCTTTCTTTCTTTCTTTCTTCACAAACCATGATAAAGGGACAAGTAGTCGTCTCGAATTCTTTCTTTCTTTCTTTCTTTCTTTCTTTCTTTCTTTCTTTCTTCACAAATCATGATAAAGGGACAAGTAGTCGTCTCGAATTCTTTCTTTCTTTCTTTCTTTCTTTCTTTCTTTCTTTCTTTCTTTCTTCACAAACCTTGATAAAGGGACAAGTAGTTGTCTCAAATTCTTTCTTTCTTTCTTTCTTTCTTTCTTTCTTCACAAACCTTGATAAAGGGATAAGTAGTTGTCTCAAAACGTCGGTTTTTACAGTTTCACTCATTTTAATAGCCCAAATGCTATATTATTGGTTGAGAAAGTTTGCGCAACAGTATGCCTATTTGTAATTGAAGATAGGATTGGGAAATAGTGGCTGTGGCTATAACTTCGAAATTATCCCAGGATTTGACTGGAAAGGAAGTAAGAAAAAACGTAAAGAATGTTTGAGCTGGAAATTAAACCCTTTTCCTCTCAGTTTTGCCAGACAAGGCTGAGTATCTCTCCTTCCAACCATTAGGTGAGAATTGAATTGCTGCACAGATTTGTAAATCCAACCCGGACCTCAGGGATAACAGCCACCAATGCTAGCCACTAAACCACCATACCAAATCGATAAGAAAAACAGTTGATAGATTTGTTTTCTACCTGTTACTTGAGGTTGAGAGCCTTAATATTTAGGTAACCAGCTCTGAATATGAAACTCTCTTCCCAATTCTCAAATTGTATCACCTTGGTAGTTGCAAGCCCTTTCAAACACTGGAAATTTGATCAATGTAATGGTAAACTTTAGGGTAGAGTTTACGGCTCCTGCATTATTTCACACTTGTGGTCAAAGTTTCTCAATGAATTGTTAACAGCGAGGGCACGACGGGAAGCACTAGGAAGTGACCATCACAAACTTGTAAACTAATTTAACTTATCGGCTACGTTAAGGTTTTAAACGACCTAGTTTTAACATAAAGTGTTTCGCAACAACATTTCATTACTTTTGAGGTGACGACTTACACAACTGTACTTACCAGTTATAGCTCTATCAATAAGGTCCCGCGGCTTTGCCGTGTTCGTTAAATTGTGCACCACGACCCACTGCAGCAAGTCCGGAGAATATAAATTCGAATCTCGGCTCTAACAGCGGCTAATATGAGTGTGGTCTCTCCCCCCCCCCCCCCCAGTTATTACTCACTCCCTCCAGGAAAATGCCAGGATAGTGCCTTATTTCAAGCACCGAGGCTCTTACCCCTTACCCCCTCACTGTCCCTAATACAACGATACACACTACTACAGTCATCTCATAAATACAGGCTGTCAGACAAATTAAACACAAACCCAACTACAGGGTCATTATATATGTGCGTCCCGATAAACACGGCAAGCTAAGCCAGCTGTGACAGGCGCAGATCGCGGCCGAGCGTACGTGGTTTAGCCGGTGGTTGGCGTGCACTTTCTCACTTTTACCAAACGTGTTCAGTAATGTGTAATAACAGTGCTCATAGGCGAGGCTGAAAATGTCTTCCCTCTCTTGTAACACACACCTGACATCTTCTGATGAAAGAATGTCTGTCAACTCTTTTATTATTTACGGAACCTGTTTCCTTGAATAGTTTAGCGAGCCTCCTTTATTGTACAGACGTTAGGCACAGGTCTTCCCGGAAACTTGATTCAAAATTTTCGTCTCGTTTCAGAACAAGGTTTTCTGCTTCTCGTATACGAATTATGGATATACACAAGTTCGCGCAATGTGAATTGGTGTCTTGGCATGACCAACAATCACAGTCACTATACTCACTAAACGTGTAAGACTAACGTCTAAGCTTTGCAGATACACGTCCATATAAATGACAAAACACGTGTGAGCTAATGATAAGAGTCCATGGAGCGCGCCAACGACCGGCTGAGCCGCGTACGCGCGCCCGCGATTTGCGCCAGTCACCGCCGTCTTAGCTTGCCGTGTTTTTCAGGGAGCACATAGATAATGGCTCTGTACATGGGCTGATGGCCAAGGAGTCCCAAGTCCCTAAAATTAATTAACAACAACAATCTACTTGTAGAATCATTCCATAGTAATACGCTAAGCTGTTTCATAAGACACCTTCTATTTCATCTACGATCTATTTAAACACTACTTCTTTCAAACCTAGGTTACGGAACTAACCACACTTAACATAATTCAAGATATTCAAACACGTTTACAGAATATGCTCGCTCAGGTGAACCACTAGGCCATGGAACACAGTTATCTCTTGACTTGGTAGACACGTTGGTCTGATACCCACCGTTACCCGTCAATACTGACAGCAGTGGCTACGCTGGCTAAAGTGCAGCGTTGGGTCATAGGGCCAAGCTCTCTGCTGACTCGGTAGACGCGTGTGTTCGAGCCCCACCGTCAGCCGTCCTTCAAATGGTTTTCCGTGGTTTCCCATTTTCACCACCAGGCAAATGCTGGGACGGTACCTTCTCATAGGCCACGGCCGCTTCCTTCCACATCCTTGCCCAATTTCATTCTTCTTCATCCATTTCGTCTCTCATCTCGACGCGCAGGTCGCCCACGGGCGTCGACTAGAAAGACCTGCACTGGCCTATCAGGAAGCCACACGACAACAACAACAACAACAAAAACGTCAATGAACTAGTTTTCCGTGGTTTATCATCTTCAACTTGAGACAAATACTGACACAGTGCTTTCTAATACGCCACGGTTGCTTCCTTCCAACTATTTACCCCGTTTCATTCAGCTTCAATCATTTCACCTATCAGTAACTCCTCACGTACGGCTGAATTCTAGAAAGGAACCCGGAGGATATTCAACTCAGACGCATAGAAATTCATTGCATCGCGTCTTCGATCCCGTTAAAACAGGAGTTTTATATTAATTGTTTAATCCATGTTTCACCTATTAAAACCCTACGTCATAATTAGTTCCTGACCACCTTACTGGAAGGAAAAGTTCTGGGGAAGAATGGAAGAGGAAGACTCATCTGGATTCTGTGATGCATGGACTTCAATGTAAACAGTATGCTGACTTAAAACGTTCAGCAAATGAGAGACAAATATGGTAGCAGTGACGAGGTATAGCCTGATGATGATGGTGATGATGATCATTCACCTGCTATTGAGTTTCCACTTGTGATTTGTGAGATGAAAGAAAGACCCGTGGCTTACAACTGCGAAGTTAATGGTCACGTAAATCTACAATATTCCTTCCTGTACTCTCTAATGAGACACCCGTCGCTGAGATTTAATTCATTTTGTATTTAAATACGAGAGGTCTTTAAAAGGCAGACATCCTAGTAGAGTACCGGCCAGCAGTCCTGGCTGTGTCCTAGAGGTCCGGGTTAGATCCCCGGCACTGCCAAGAAATTTAATTCTGGTCTGATGGCTGGTAAGGGGTGCACTCAACCTAGCGAGGCAAAACTAGTTAGTTACGATGTCATCTGCCCCAAGATGCAAAACTAAGAAGAGGTGAGTTCCATTCCCCCCTCAGCCAGGCTGGAAGTGGTTTTCAGTGGTTTCCCACTTCTACTCCAGGCGAATACCGAGATGGTTCGTAACTTAGAACCACGGCCATCTCCTCCCCCATCCTCACCTAAATTAAAAATACACACACTACTCCAATAACTACAAGAACACAGGTTATCAAATTTTACACCCACCCAAGTTCATGGGGCTAAATGACCACGATGCACATTCCCCTTAAAAGAAACAATAACAACAAAGAACAGACCGTATGACTCGAAGAGTAGTCAAATTTTCCCACCCTTCAGAAATACGTCTTTCTCAGCCGGGAATTGAACCCATGATCTTGGAATTATGAAGCGGACACTTTATTACTAAAAACCGAGCAGATTTCAAGGAACTGTACAAAAGACTAGTCTCTTATCCTTGAGATATGTCCCCAATTGGGTTCTAAAATCTGATAGATTTAGGAATACTTGCCCCCAGGTCCTCCAGTGACACGGAAGGAGAGGTTATTGTGACAGTGTGCCAGAAGTGCCCCATCTTAATGGTGATTGATGGCAGCTGAGCCAATAGAACTACCGATATGTCACTTCCGCTGACAAGGTAGGGCCTCATTACGCCCTACAACGCTTTCACGGCTCTTGTAATTGGATTAACTCCAATCTACATCAGCAGAAGTTCAACCAACATTCATCAGATTTCAAGGCACGATTCTGTCGTCCCTCCATCTTTGTGCGAACCAGAAAGAAGTTAAAATAATTGACAGCAGGTAAGAGGAAATATGTATGTCTCTGTGCCTTGATTTCGCCTTCGACACAATTGGATTTTTTTCATACAACTAGTATTTGTTATTATTATCATTATTATTATTAGTACAAACTAACGGACGCATGCGTGAACTCTCACATGTGTATAAACCACCACCCCCTCCTCCCGACTCTATTGGTATGTGAGCTCGATGTAACACAGCTCTGGCAGGAGCTATCTTCTTGTTTATTTGATTAAACGTACTTTTTAAACAAATAAATATATTTTCGTTGATTTTTCAAGAAATGCAACTTGCTTCCGGTACTATTGAGACTGTTTGGAAGATTTTGTAACAAACCACACCTTCTAACTCCCTCTGGTTTAAGAGCTTGAGTGTTGTGAAACATACACCTTAGCGTTTTACATATAAATACGACGATACATTTTTAGAGACAAATGGCCCCTTAAAACAACATCATATATTATTATTATTATTATTATCATTATTATTATTATTATTATTCATAGCTGAGGGGGAAATCGAACCCACCTCTTTTCTGATTTGCCACACTAGGCTGAGTGTAATCCTTTCCAGCCCTTAATATTATTATTCATAATAATATTAATAATAATAATATGGGTTCAAAGTACCTTTAATGTTGAGATATCAGAGATTCCTACTTGCCGGATTTTTCCCTGGGAATGGATCTTTAACGGACGCTACCAATAAAATGAAATGGCTCGGGTCCTTCGCATTTAGCTACCTTTAATCGTCAACCAACTGTCTAGGGGTTAGAACCCGCAACCGTGGGCATAGTACTTTAGCACGTAGTCGGCCAGATTTATTTCAACGGTAATGAATATGGCAAAATGTTATAACAATGAAACAAAATATTGACTAATTGTCACTACATAGAATCGCAAACAATTACAAAATATTTTCTGGCAGGACAGGATAGTGAGAAAAGAGAATAATAGACTCATACAATTGTGATACATAGTTATTAGTCCAATTCACAACAGAGAAGACTGCGAACATCACTCATTACGTCTGTGAAGGTAGCGATTTCTACGTATTATTCGCTTACAAAAACCTTACACCCACTTCTAAAATGTATCCCATTGTGTATACATTTAATGAGTGAGTGAATGACGCCCACCAACGAGTGTTTCAGGAGTATTGCGAATGAAAGTAGAGACATGTTGTTCAAATTAAAATATCCATACAGGCAAGCAATATAATTTAGTATACAATACACCGAACAATCCCTTTGTCCTGCTTCTCACAAAATAAGAATCCTGGCTTACCTGGCGGAAATATCTGGAATACCTATCATTCATATAACTAAAGTAAATTAACACCCTGAAAACCTGTATAGCTAACATTATGATATATACTATCCTCACACGTACAGTATGTATATTAACCAATTACGTTTCATATGTGTTCGAAATTATCCAACTGAATAATTCCCCAGAATAAAATTGCATAATACTTTTAGCTACTTCATAAGGAGCAATACAGTATACATATCATTCAGAAAAAGAATGGTTGTTTAATTAATACTGGATCGGTAACATAGCAAGATAACAGTTCACATTATGTATCTATATTTCCGATCAAAATGATAATGTTGTATATCCAAATCATGTGCTTCAAGTGTAGTCAAATATTAGTAGGCTACTACTGAATCTTACCAACATAAGACTCTGTGTAATTAATATTAGAAAAAACACAAGTTGACCCGAAGGAAGCTTTCGCACTTTGCCGCAAGGCAATGAAACATGAGCGGAAAACTCATTAAAAGAAGAGGCAAGTTGTTATTGGAAAGTTAACTAATTAGAAACTGATCACAAGGGGAAAAAGAATCAGTTCACTGGACGACAAAACATTCTAGCACACATAAGGAGTTGTGGGAAATACATGAAACCCGGTTATGGATGATTCCAACGGTCATGCACGTATGGTATTAGAATATCAGAGCAAAATAACAGGGACACTGACCACCTGTTGGTTCGCCTCTAGCTTGGATACATGCTGCAATACGGACAAGCGTGGAGGTATACGGAGTTTGCATGGTATCCTGAAACATAATTGTCCATATTTGCTGCAACTTGGTCGTGAGATCTTATACACTACCCAAGTTCCACAGTTGACATCCCAGAGGATTGGGCAGCCCACAGTAGTGTGCCAAAGTTGCGAGGGCAGTCCTTGTTGTGTTCGGTCGAGCGTTATCCTGCTGGAGTAGAGCGCCTAGACGCCCTGCCATGATTGGCCGAAGGATATCGTCCACATGTCACTGCACCAATAGTTTCCCTAGTAGCGTTACTAGGGGTGACCGAATGGCATATTTGGTGGTTCCCCAGACAAACAGTTTTGGTGTAGGCTGGCTTTAGTAAAATGTTTAAATAATAATCAGTGTTCTTTGAGTTTGAGTAACTTCCATTAAAGCATGTATGTCTTGAAAGGTTTCCAGCCTAAATCAAAACTGTTTGTCTGAGCAGCCTGTAGACACTCCATAGCTTCTGATAAGTATCAACAGTAGTTCTTTGTACACATTAGTAGTAAACAAACATCCTTGTGTGTTGTAGTTATATCATCACAACAGAGCACTGTGGTTCATTTCCACATATTAGTTAATAACTCTATTGGAGTTTTAGGCCTTACTGCTTAAGTGTTTTTGTTGGCGTTATCGGTGGCGTAGTTGGTAGCGTGCTGAGCTTCTATGCCCAAGATCGCCTCTTCGAACCCGGCCGAACTCGTTAGATTTCTTAATGAGCGTTAAAAATCCCTCAGTATGCCTTCCTTCGGAGGGGAAGTAAAGCCGGCGGTCCCATGTCATAGATTTATAGCATGAAAAAGAACTTTCTACTAACTACACTTGTGGTTGCTAAAATGTGTAGGTTAGTTTGATAACTATATATTAGTTCCAACGTTCGCCGCAAGGTGCTGACTGCAATGGCATCCGCAGCTAGGTATCGTGGACGGTAGCATTTGGTAGCAAAAGTAGGAACTACTTGAAAAAATGTATCGTCTGCAGTCCTTCTACTTGAATCACAGATACACACACTAAAACTGCCTTCACAATTAACACCGGTTATCAGCCAAATTCTACACACACCCAAAGTACACGGGGCTACATTACCGCGTTGTCGCAGCTACTAAACTAAGGAACCAACCAAACAGCTGTTTTTGTCGATGGAATAATAATTTGTAAGTTTTGCTACATTAAAATAAATAATTCTCTTTTTAGTGCTTATTGCTCTAATATTTATCAGTAATAATTACGGAACCACACTCACTGAGTTTTCTCAATATTTTATTTTGTATTTTGTTTGTGGAGGGGTGTCACTGTGGATTAGGTAGTGTTTTGCAGAGCTATTTGTCTTGCGTATTTGGATCTGATGATACTTGCTTGACGAGCGAAACATGTCATCCCTTAGTTACCTTCTTCTTGTTCAATAGTTCGTAACAATATAAAATCTTAATCATTTGTAATTTATTTCAGGATAAAACTCAACAATTCTTCTAGATTTGTGCCGTGTTTTGTGTGGGGTTTCGCCTAGGACACCAAGCTGGCTCATCAGCGGGCTCTTGATGTCCCCGCCCGGACCCCCACAGGAGTAGCGAACTGCATGCTATCTCCCTTTATATGAAGCGCACCTGCGCCTCTTTACTGCGAGAACCGAAAGGTCAAGCAGCACAAAATTAGGAGAACTGCCGAGTTTTAATTCACTGGCCGTGAAAGCCAATATACCATCTTTTTATTTCAGGTTATTTTTAGCCTATTTTCAATTTTGAAAAAATAGGCTTATGAGATCACCTTTTGTCCGTGTGTGTGTGCGTGTGTGTGTGTGTGTGTGTGATTCGTGTGTGTGTCCCCCCCCTAATAAAATCTAAACGGCTGGAGCGATTTCAATGAAACTCGGTATGTTTATAGCACTATTCCCGGCGACCTCGACCGTGCACTTTAAATTTTGTTACGTCTCACCAATGCAAAATGGCGGCTGTGCGAAATATTTCACTAGCATTCAATATCTCCAAAACAATTACCGACATCGCCCTGAAATTGTGTACGGTGATAAAGGGTACTACTTGAAGTTCATCTATGAGACTTTCAAAAACCTGGTGACTACAAAACCAACATGGCGGTCAAGCGAAGTTGAGACTTTTAAATAGACTTTTCTCGCGATTTAACTATCCACACGCAATGAAACTTGGTACAGCAAATGTTTATACACATTGCAATGCACTGGAGTCTAATTTAGTTCAATTGTTTACATAACTTCAAAATGGCGGCTGTGCGAAATATTTCACTGACATTCTATATCTCCGAAACTATTTCAGATATCACCCTGCAATTTTGTACGGTGATAAAGGGTACTGATACAAGTTTACCTATGTATATTTCATAAACTTGTAAAGTAGAAAACGAACATGGCGACCAAGCGAAGTTGAGACTTTTAAATAGACTTTTCTCACGATTTAACCATCCAAACGTAATGAAACTAGGTACAGCAAGTGTTTATACACATAGTAATGCACTGGAGTCTAATTTAGTTCAATTGTTTACATAACCTCAAAATGGCGGCTGTGCGAAATATTTCACTGACATTCTATATCTCCGAAACTATTACAGATATTACCCTGAAATTTTGTACGGTGATAAAGGGTTTTGGTACAAGTTTATCTATGTATATTTCATAAACTTGTAAAGCAAAAAACGAACATGGCGACCAAGCGAATTTGAAATATTTTAATAGACTTTTCTCGTGATTTAACTCTCTGAGCGCAGTGAAATGAGGTACAGTAAATGATTTTGCAGATTGTAATGCACTGCCATCTAATTTAAATCAATTGTTTACATAACCTCAAGATGGCGGCTGTGCGAAATTTTAAAATTAAGTTTTTATTTCTTGTGTCGTAATCATGCGATCAAAGTGAAAGTTTTAATAATGAACCTAGGCAATAATTGTCCTTGAATGGTACATAATTCTATGGCCTATACATATAACAATCCTAAATGGCGAGCTTCCGAAATATTTAAACGGTTCTCAATATCTATGAATCTTTTACAGCAACCAAACTGAATTTTTGTATGTTCATAGAGACTATGAACATATGTTCACCTATAGGACTTTCATTAACCTGGTGAGCACAAATCCAACATGGCGGCGACGCGAAGTATAAATATTTAAATGGAAGATTCTCGCGAATTAACTATCCGAGTGCTGTTAAATGTTGCACGTTAAATGCTTATACAAATGTTGATCCACTGGCATCTAATTTATTTCAATTGTTTGCATAATCACAAGATGGCTGCTGTGCGTAATTTTAAAATCTCGCTTTTCCTTCTTGTGTTCTAATCATGCGATTGAAGTTTGAATACCACACGTACACAATAATCTTAATGTAATAGTACAAAAATAAAAAACCAACCTGGCGACAATCTGAAATATTTAGACGGTTCTCAATATCTACGAATCTGTTACAGCAATTAAACTGAAATTTTGTATGTTGTTAGAAGAAATTAACATGAGCAGGATATATGAAAATAGGCTGTATAGTTCTTTACGGAACTACTTGTTCACATATTCCAGCAATTGTAATGATTTTGTGTTGACCGACTGAAAGTTATAATATTAATTGTTAATAAGTCAACACTGTCAAATGGCTTCAAAGTTGTCTCTAAGACAAGAGGTACAAGAATACGTGGTAGGTCTAATCGCTATACAAGACAATAACACTTTAGAGGCACGTTCCCGAAGCGAAAGAAAGTTGGCTCCGACGACGCGACGGTCTCATTTTCAAACTCCTACTCGACTAAACATGTCCATAATCAAAAATCAATCCTATAGTGCCAGGGAAAAGTGGCATAAGTCAATATGCCTTCTTTATGTTTTATTATTTCCTTTGTTTGTATTGTGGATCTGTATAATATTGGAAAAGTAGGCACAAGTCATTTTGAAAATTACTGTATGAAACTGAAGTTTAAACAATATCAATTATTTATTGTTAGGATGGTTTCTTCATTCAGCAGTAAAATTTAGGTTTCGACTTGGTTCACTTTTCCCCACATCACAGAATTATTGAACTGATGTACTTACCTATGAAGAATAGGACAGACATTTGAAAGCATCTACAATATTGTAGAACTGTAGTGTTTAAAGCCATTTTCAGTATTGCCTTAGCTATCGAAATCGGATGTTCTTCAGTCGGTCAACACGATTGTGATGGGTTATTCCCTAATCCACAAAAATATGTATACGAAATTAATAAATACACTTGGATGACCAGTTTCGATTGTCAAGCGATCATCATCAGATCCATACAACTTAGGCTATTACATCTATGTCTAAAAGTATGGGTGACTAGTTGCATAATTTCAAGTACTGTTGCAAATAATACTGAAAATACTTTGGTTGGTTGGTTGGTTCCTTAGTTTAAGGGCTGCGACAACGTGGTCATGTAGCCCCATGTACTTTGGGTGTGTGCAAAATCTGTCTGATAACCGGTGTCAATGGTGATGGCTGTATTAGTGTGTGTTATCTGTTTTAATTTAAATAAGGACTGCAGACAATAATTTCCAGTAGTTCCTACTTTTGCTACCAAATGCTACCATCCACGACACTTAGCTTGCGGACTTGGCTACTAGATGGCATCGCAGTCAGCACTTGGCGGCGAACGTTGGAACTAATAGAGCGATATCAATTCTAACCTGCAATTGTTGGCTTCGCACAAGTGTAGTTAGTAGAAGGTTCTTTTTCATGCCATAAATCTATGACATGGGACCACCAGATTTACTTCCACTCCGAAGGAAGGCATACTGAGGGATTTTAACGCTCTTAAAAACATCCGATGACTCCGGCCGGATTTGAACCTACGACCTTGGGCATAGAAACTCAGCATCTACCAACTACGCCACCGAAGCCACCTGTGAATACTTTCACCAATACGTTTAGACATAGATTTAATAGCCTAAGCGTAATGGATCTGATGATGATCCCTTGACAATCGAAACTGGTCATCCAAGTGTATTTATTCATTTCATGTAAATATTTTTCTGGATTAGGGTATAACCCATCACAATTGGATACAATCGTGTTGACTGACAGAAAATCATTAAATTTTCGATATTGCAGAATATTTTTCTCAGGAGACAGAGTCTGATATAGAACAGTAGAATGGAGGTAATGAGATAACAGAACTAAAATACCAACTTCAAGGTACTGATACTTATGGAACTTATTTCGACGGTGTTGAAGCTCGAATGCTCTCTTTGCTTTATCAGCAGCAAGTTCTCATGTTGACTTAGTGAAATATTGCAGCATGTGAATATAAATCCCTTCACAAAGAATGGGAGAACGACTCGCTTCCTATCTGGGAGGATTTAGAAGAGACGCTTTATTCATGAATGTGGAGGTAACAGTGGAGCAGCGCGCGGACAAAACTCTAACTTTACTCAAGAGTTAAATGCTTCTATATTAAATGAGAATGAACCAATGCCAGATGATTCTATTTTAATATATTAGCCTACTTTAATGCATAGTTGGCGTTTTAATATGTACGAGTTCAAGTTTATCACTTAGTGTGATCTATCTATTTATGAAGATGACATATTAGTTTACAAGGCCAAGGGATTAAACTCAGCAACTTGCCTAGGTATTTGCTGAGTCTTTTACGGGATTTTATCTTGGAACACCAAGTCAGATTCACCAGCGGGCTCTTGGGGACCGTGCCCAGACCACCGCACGGGTAGTTAACCATGCCCTACGTCTCATTATATAAAGCGCATCTGCGCTTCTTGGCTGCGAGAGATGAGAGCTCTTACAGCTCTTCCAAAGAGATGACATATTGTCCTCCACGGCACAGTAACTTTAAGTATCAAGTTCTTATCATATTTTAGGTGGTAAACATTCCCACAGATGGGAGGTTGAATGAGATCTGGTGTTGCCATGGGAACATCTGCCTATCTTTTGAGATTTTCCTGAACGGGAATGATATTGGTTGGCTCTAGAGCCTTAAATCGTGGTAATTGAGGTCCCACCGGGACCTACCAGGTTTTGTTACCCGCGTCGTGGGGATTAAAATGAGCTTTGTTTGCTCCGTCTACGACAAATCCCACATTTCGTCTTATGTGCTAAAGGACCTAAATCCAGAGAATGCACATGGTTCTACAAGTAGACAATGTTACCCGTAGAGTCCTTAAAGGTGGTTTAGTAATAGTTATTTTGTTACTTGCCGCATTTCGGCATACAAATGTAATTGCGTTTACCTGGAGTACTGTAGACAAAGCACAATAAAACTTTATACCGGATGGTCGCCATCTGGTTCAATGTCATTTGAACACCGAAATAAAGAAAACGCACTCACTTACCATATTTACCTCGGCTACGAACACTCTTCTTAAATCAGCCCGTAGGGAAATTAAATTTCCAAACAGTATAGTAATTGCGATGAGAGGATAGGATCGTCTTATAGCTAGTTCCAACTACAAGGAGGATACATGGAGAATGAATTCAAAGAAGTCATTTTAATAATATGAAAAAGCACAATTAAGGAAGATATAATAAAAAAAAGAATTAATGAATTTACAACTAACGTGGTGGCCAAACACAAGCGAATACGAATGCATGGAGTGAAGTTAAATTATTACAGAAGATATTGAATTTACATTTACTGAGCCCAAACAAAGTTACTAATTTAAAAAAAGAGAATATGTGTTGTTGCCAGTTAGCTCACCGATGATGTCTTCTTGAGATAGGTTTTGCTCGTCCCCAACCAAATCAGTTGTCTGCTGCCGAATTTCGTCGTCATTTTGATGTTGTGATTGATTGATGTTTAAAATTACTAAGTTCTGTGTGATGAAGTCCTAGCTTCATAAATCACATTTATGATGATAGCCAAATTTCACAACTATCACTATGAATATGTATGGGCGAAATATGTCCCAACATATTTTCAATTAGAACTGCCGCAGATAGCTGAGAGAATCAGAATAACTTTCAGAATAAAATCAAGAGTCAATCAGTTAATAATCGCTCTTGAGATCCGGGTAACGTCCTTTATAACTTTTTACAACCCTCTCCCCAGTGTACTACAACCATGATCGCTGACCAATCACCAGTCGTGTTTCATTGAAGCCGTCCCTTCTCGTTCCGATATGTACTGGCGTCCCTCTTCTGATTCGTTGTCACATGGCGTGGTATAAATTCTGAGAATCACAGTCTGTAGCTAAAATAAGATATTCCGGTCCCTGCAAGAGGCTAGATTCCCTTGTTCTTGAGAATATGATCCCTGGTGAACTGCCTTCTGAGAAACGCGAGGCTTGGTAGCGTGGTCCGTTGTCCCCTCGGCTTCTAAGAAAATCTCCCGTGGTGCGTCCGGCCAAGTTTAACTCAAGTTGCAACATACTCTCTATTGCTACCTGACAGAAAAGCATTCGTGTCCGCTTGATTCGCCCTCACGTTAAAATTATTAGATATATGAATTCAAAATCTTCCATTAAATTAATTATATACATATGGTAACACTTCTTCTCCTTCCTTATTAAATTGATCCGAATAAAATAATTACAATTATAAATTAAAGGAAAGTATGTGGATGGCAATAATATTTCCTACTGTTATGTCAGCTGATTAATAATAATAATGATAATAAGACCCAATTATGTAGATATCACATTTTGTTAGTTAATGTTGTTTTAAGGGCCGAAACAGCGAGGTCATCTTCCCCTAACTTAAAGGTCAAAATTGCGATTGGTAAAGCCATATGGGTTAGTATAAGGAACAAACAAACAAACAAACAAACCAACAGACTTTCGGCTTTATACAACAGAAAAGATTCTTTCACGATTTATTTAACATACTGAAACGGGTCACCGCTAGCCGGACTGGCAGCTCTCCGGGGGAGGGGTCAGTGCGGCAATCTACCAACGGGAGAGACAGTTCGCAGACACGCACCCCTCTTTGCCCCTCCCACGGTCATCCCAATGACAATGGCCTACGAGTCAGGTAGGCCATTGGCGCAAAGGTTACCAGACTGTTCTGTCTCTTGAACCAACTGGAAGAGGAAAGGCGATCCGGAACATCGCTGGGAAGGACTAGAGAGCTCTGGAAACCACCACTAGAACCTACTCGCTGTTGCAAGAGGTGGCCTGATCGGGAACAGCCAACTAGAAAGGACTGAGCGGTGCTAGGAGAGAATCCACGAGAACGGACTAGATGCTACTGGAGGTAGCGACATCGGGAACTTTCTAAACCAGGAGCCGGATTGGATAAATGCCTGCGAGTGCGGCGGGCGAGGCAGTTCTGAGTCAGACTGAGTGGAGTTGAGGCAGTTTGCCGTGCATTGCACGATGAGTGAAAATGTGAAGTACTGCAAATGGTGAAGACAGTGGTGTGAAAATAAATGTGAATATAAATAACGTAGACAGTAAATGTGGAAATAAATAGTGACTGCAAGAGATTCTGACTTGCAGAGATCAGTGCAAATAAATAGTGACTGTAGGAGGTATTTTCTTGCAGAGAACATTGTAAATAAATAGTGACTAGTGTAGTATAAAGTGAGACTCTGTGTGTGCGATTAAGTAGACCAATTTGTTTTATTGTTAATTAGTGTACATAATAATAGTGTAAATAAAGATTTAGTGCATTATAGCCTGTCCAGTATTTTTACGAACCCTAAAAACGTTGCAATGCATTAATGAGGATTAATCAGTAGGATAGTATATATACAGTGCTCAAAAAGATGTTGCATATTGCGATTTAGTGACTTGTTTATATTTCTATGTGCATGTCATCACATTATAGGCTACACAATATAGGGTACATACAAAGAAAAACAACACACTATCTGCTGTGCAAAAGAGACAGAAACACAAAAGGAATAACAAAAGTGATAATGTGAGACTTGGTACGTCCTTTTCATGCTGGGGCATATCAATACCTTGTACGGCCACCACGATTCTGAGGCATGCTTGCAGACGACGAGGCATACTGAGCACCGACGGATCCTACCTGGTTTGGGCAGATTATTCCACTCTTTGATATCAGCTTGAATCAGTTGCTGAATGTTTGTTGGGAGACTGGGATGGTGCGAAATTGTCCTCGTAAGATCTTTCCATGCATGTTCAATGCAGTTCATGTCTACAGAATATGCAGGCCACTCCATTCTCTGTATGCCATGGATCTAAAGAAACTGATTGACCAACCTAGCTTGATGAGACGAGCTTTATCGTCCACTAGTGTAAAGCCTTCACGCACTGTGGCAGCAAAACCTGTAACAACAGGTTGAGGTTCCTCAGTTTAGGGGTTGTGACAACGCGGTCTTGTAGCCCCGTGTACTTTGGGTGTGTGTAGAATGTGTCAGATAACTGGTTTTAATTGTGATAGCTGTAATGCAGGTAAGAACTGCAGAGATCAATTTCAAGTACCGTAGCTCCTACATTTGCTATCAAATGCTTCCGGCAACGACAATTTCTGTGAACTTGGCTGCTATATGACACCACAACCGGCATCTGGGGGCGAACGTTGGAACTTAATAGAGCATTAATCAAATCTGACCTACAAATTTAGCTTCACTCAATTATTGTAGTTAGCGGAAGGTTCTTTTACATGCCATAAATCTATGGCATGGGCCCACTGGCCTTACTTCCTCTCCGAAGGAAGACATACTGAGATTTTTTAACCTTCGTTAAAAATCCTTTACTTCAGCCAGTTTTGAACCCGCAATCTTGGGCATACGATCTCAGCATGCTACCAACTATGCCACCGAAGCCACCCAACAGGTTTGACGATGTTGCCTCTGTACAACAGACCTGTCATCTTACCGTGGATAGGAATGCGAGGCGTACGTCGACCAAACATGATCCCACCCTAAAACTTGACTGAACCCCCTTGCTGTTAGTGGGATTCCTGGATGAAGCATTGGTTTGCACCCATACAATAGGAGCATTCAAGTGTGGCGACGAGTATGTGAGAGATTTCACGAGCCCTTCATCCAGGAACGCCACCGACAGCATGTCAGTTGCTATTTGAGAGTGCGCAAATGTGAGGGAGCAGTGTCATTAGATTTACTGGCAGGTTAAAGATCCCCTTCGGGGCAATATTTCAGCAACACAGCGTCTCTAAAAGCCGTAGTAGTCAAAAGGGACGTAAAAGCAGTAACATTATTATTAACGCTCTGCGGTACGCTTATAGAAGCCGAATTTAGATACTTGGACAACGTGGTCGTCAGCCCAGTTTAATTGAGTTTGTATAAAATTAGTCTATTCATTTTATTTTTAAAAATTGTAAAATATACACCCGCATATTTATTTTCTTTTAATGGCATTCTAAGTCTGCAGACCATGAGCTTTCATCAAAGTGCTTTATCAAGTCTATCTGTTCACCCGTTCTCTCAAACGAAAGGAAACAAAAACCAGCTTAATGCTTTAATTATTCCAAAGATAACGGTTTCGACAGCCTTTTGGAAGCTAATCGTGACTCCGCACAGCGAAACTGAAGATAAAGCCACTCTAAACAGCTATTGGGAATGAAGATTTTTGTTCTTCTTTCACCATTACAGCCAATAAATATAACCATGTGCAATCCTCGGTTAATGCATCTGGGATTTTTGAGGTGAGATTTGACATCCCGTGATTCGGATTCAAGTAAAAAGGATATTGCGTGGCCTATGATCATGAAATTAACGGCCATATAAAACTACAAGCTTGCTTGCTACCTCTACTTAAACAACAGTCAATTGGGTGCTCAACCGCAAAGGGATGTAAATAATATTTTATTTAACTTGGAAAGCCACCCTTTCGGGTCATGTTTCGACGTTTCTCAGCTACCCCTTGGCCCATTTGCTTCCAAATGCCTCAATTGAAAATGAATTTAGAAGCAGCGGAGAATAGCTTCATTATTATTATTATTATTATTATTATTATTATTGGGGAGCGTGATGGCACAGTGGCTTAGCTGCTTGTCTTTCACCCGGACGACCGGGGTTCGAATCCCGGTGACAGCGGGGTGGAATTTTCACCTGAAAAATCACGTGGCGTCAGGATGGGCATCCGGCCTTAAATTCCCGGCCAAAACCAAACTGAGCCTGGTTGGCTCCGGCGACTCCAATTAATTGGGAAAAGCCGAAGAAATAGAATAGAATTGTTATTACTATTATTAGTAAGAATCCCACACCTTTGTAGAGTTCGGACTCCCACAAGCGTCTCAGACAAGATTTTCCTCATTTCATAAAAATAAAATAAAAACATTGTCGTTGATAATCACTTAAAGGGCAAAGGCCTCCAGAGTATTGTGCCTGCCTACTATTAAGTAATATACCTGGTATGTATTTCTAACCTTTAATATTCCCATCTTTGCTTTAAAAGAAAATTATTTTAGATTTGCTGGTAAATGCATTAAATAGAACTTCATAATGCCCTCAAGGAGCTGTGGCACAAAAGCTGGACCATACTGACCCTTGACAATATAATATGCGACGTATAATGAGTGAGACCTTTATACGATATTATCTACAGTTGTCAAACGAATGTTGGAATTTAATTTCTTCTTTACTTCAAACGTTCCACTTGTATTATGAGATTCCAAGCATCAACCCATACGATCGCTCACTGTCCTCTGTAATATGATACGTGGTATGCACAGAAACAGTTCCAACGTTAATAAAATGCTCTCGATATGGAAATTCTACATCTCCATGTCTAATTTCCCTGGGCTTGCCAGCGGCAATTCCCATGTACGTATTCATTTCCGATTGCATTCATGTACAGGCACAGCAATTTACTCCTGATAAAATACTATCTGAATTAAGACTTTAATGGTTTCATAAAGTGGTGTCTGTGTCCGGAAATTTGAATCATGGGATTAGAACTGGAGCGTATAGTAACGTTTCAAATTACAACATTTCGTTACAATGTAACGGCATGTGGCCTCTACAGAGGTGGTAACGCCAGTCAGTGCGTTGTGATCAGAGTGAAATAACTGATGAAGACATCAAAAATATACCTATACGAAGTTAAAATCTCATAGGCCAATCGAGAATCAAACCTGAGACTGTTCGGACCAAAGTCTAGCGAACTGACTTATTAGTCACGTGACTGTGTTTTGTCTCTCCGAACGAGATCAACTTGTTTTGAATACGCACGTTCCAAACACTTTTATACCCAATTGTAATGACTATTTAGGACATGAGCAATTCTTGATTTTGTCCATTAGGGGCATTGTTCTTAATAAGTCATAAATACATTGAAGTACCGGTATAAGAGTTAATTATTGAGACCACCGTTGATACACGAATCCGATTCCTCTGCATTGTGGACAATTTCCCCAGTCCCAATACTGCACTGTTTCAATGAGTCGCCAGTCAGCATTGTGTATAAACTAAACGGTCTTCCTATCTGTTAAATTTGGATTTTCTGCTAATATTTTGTATCTCTCTCTCCGACGGAGGTTCTATGTTTTCTACAAGGAAGATGGGAAAGAGTCCACCCAAAAATTACTGCAAAACGAACGAACTCAGACCAGGGGTCACCAACTCTCGAACTCATTAGCCGAGTGTCCTTGCAGGTCTAGTGCTATCCAGGGTGTACTACACATGGTAAGGCAACACACACAACCTGCCCCTTTAGGATCTTTCCTTTCATATTTGCCTTTAATGCCCCTATGTTTTCTCCAAGTCCCCCAGTTCTTATTCTTCGAGGGTTGAGGAAGTTTCTCTTTTTTTTTAATGCCCTTATTTCTTCTGGTGTGTTTTGGATGTGGGTCAGTGGTTGATTGTGGTAGTGGCATTCATTTTTAACATCATCCATATCAATGGAATCAGATGACTTAGATTTTTCTCCCCTTAATCATCTTAACTTCTAGGAAAATATTCTTCTGTTCCCAAAATGTAAATCGGTAATTTTCAATGATATATAGCAATTCTAGAAGAATTTATAATTATATGGCAGTATATCATTGTACTACTGATCACCTCGTGCTGTCGCCCCAGAGATCCAAGTTCGATTCCTAACTTTACCAAGGAATTCTGGTCTGAGGGCTGGGACAGGGTACACTATGCCTCACGAGGCACAACTGAGAAGAGGTGGGTTTGATTCCCACCTCAGCCTTCCTGGAAGTGCTATTCCGTGGTTTCTCACTTCTACCTCAGATAAATGCCGGTATGGTTCCTAACTTACGGCCACGGCCATCATCATGCCAATCCTCATCAGAAGTACAAATACCTTGGAATAGAAATCTGTGTGAAATAATCCAAAAAATAGACGATTTCTTTCTTGTAAGAGAAAGTACGAACAGATAAAGAATCGTACCACACTCGGACTCTACTCTAGATTTCATTGAATGCGTGTACCAACCATCTATCATACGGACGATTCTTATTATCAAAGGTTGTGAAGGTATTGTTAGTATTGTTATAACGCACTTTCCTCAATAGTTCTGTTAATATTTCTGTAATTATATACAGTACTAGATTTATAAAAAGGAAAATTAAAATGTGAAAATAAATTATAATTATGGAAATTGAAATAGAAGAAATTAAACATAAATACGCGGTCCAATGTCATAGGTTTATGGCATGTTAAAGAACCTTCCACTAATTACACCAGTGTGAAGCTAATTTGTGTAGGTTAAGAATGTAAAACAACGCTCTTAGGTTCCTACGTTTGTTGCCATGAGCCGACTATGGTGACGTTTGGTAGCTAAGTTCTGAACTAGTAGTCGTTGACGGTGGCGTTTGGTGGCAAATGTAGGAACTACTTGAAAATTGATCGTCTGCAGTCCTTACTTGAATTAAAAACAGATACACACACTAATACAGTCATCACAATTAACACCGGTTATCAGACAGTTTCTACACACACCCAAAGTACACGGTGCTATATGACCGCGTTGTCGCAGCCGCTAAACTTAAGAACCAACCAAACAAACATAAATACACATATTAAAATATAAAAATAAATGTAAATATTATAATTAAAATTATATAATTAAAATTATCAAAAATAAATTAAACTATTTTAATTAATACTAATAGACTATTTAAAATTAAATAATTAAAATTGAAAGCTTATAAATACGAGTACCAATGATATAAAATATTTGAAATACATTATATAACCTTCCTCTGCTACATTGAGATGCATGGACTGCTAAACAGTTTGATGGGAACCTTGGAAGCAAGCAAATCTTCAAATTAAATTTTAATTGTCTTCCCGGCCATGAAAGCTTTAATCACGTAATGTATATACGATATTGTTCATACTATGCTGTAATGTAGCTTGTGTTGATGAATGAACGATAGCAAACACAAAGCCAGTGCTGATTCGTGAACCAATGTTTCCTCAGGTACAGTGTGTACACACTCGATCGACTGATGGCTGTCAGTCTGTTGGCCAGGATGCACAGCGAGCGTGGCAAATTGGCCCGGGCCTACTTCCCCCGTTATTAATAAATTATCCATGAGTGAACATGTTAATGACCCCAGTTTGGTAATGTCAACTACTCTCACTCGATAATTTAGTGTAGGTCAGGGACATTACACATGGGTAGGTCACTGCATGGACCACCACACAAGTAAGAGAACCACGATACCAACCTAGTACTCTACTAGGACATTATGCAACTAGCCTATAATGGCTGTAATTAAGACACGAGTATTTTTATAAAACGAGCGTATGCGAGTTTTATAATTTCCATACGAGTGTCTTAATTACCATTATAGGCGAGTTGCATACGACTGTTTATGTTCGACGATAATTATAACTTTCTTCTTCTTCTTTCCGATGAGGCCTGCTAGGGACCACGTGCCAATTTCAATTCTTCACACTTTGTTGTTTTCTCTTCCGTTCCCTCCTGTACTCCTTCATCCGTTCACTATGCTGGTTCTTTCTGTCCTCGGACCACTTCGCACCAGGTTTCTTTGGCAATCTTCCTTGGAATCCTTTCATACTTAATACCCTTTTTCTAAAGACCTCTCTGTTCACCGTTTCTTCTTCACTTATATTATTTCTTTCTAAATCTTTCTTTACTTCTTGAATCCAGCTAGTTGTTGCCCTTTTCTCCCAAAGGTACTTGAATATCCTTTTTGTTAATCTGGAATCATCCATTCTGTAAATATGTCCAAAAAATTGCAATCTCCTTTTTCTTGTCGTTTCTGTTATATTTTCTATGTTCCTGTATATTTCATCATTAGATCTTAATTTCCATACTTCTGCTGTTTTCACTGGGCCTAAAATTTTCCTCATGATTCACCTTTCTAGTACTTCAAGTTTATCTAATCTATAGTTTAGTACCAGACATTCACTTGCGTATAGGCATTCCGGTTTCACCACTGTAGTGTAGTGCCTTATTTTAAGATTTTTAGATAAGCACTTTTTGTTATAAAAATTCTTAGTAATACCATATGCTCTTTCCATCTTGTGTACCCTTTCTTCCACCGAAGATTTTTCTAAACTATTTTCTTGAATTATTTCTCCCAGATATTTGAATTTCTTTACTTTTTCCACTGGGCCGATATCTGTTGCCAAATATTTTGAAGCGTTCTTGATGTTTGTAATAAATTTAGTTTTTTCTACGGATATTCTCAAACCTGTTTTGTTGGCTATTTCTTCCAAGAGATTGATTTGTGTTGTTGCACTTGTTAGGTTTTCTGACAATATAGCAAAATCGTCTGCAAATGCTAGGCAACTTATTTCAATGCCTTTGTTTCTTCTCCCCAAAGTTACTGGCGAAATGTTATGTTCTTTTAGCTTTAAATTCCAAATTCTTACAATTTTCTCTAAAACACAGTTGAACAGAAGGGGTGATAAATCATCACCCTGCCGTACACCTGTATTTATCTTAATAGATTTTGATATCTCACCCATAAATTTTACTTTTGAAATCGTGTCAGTAAGGGTTTCACGTATTAGGTTTGCCAATTTAGTTTTCACTCCAAATTCACGAATTGTTTTATCTATGGTTTCTCTATCAACTGAGTCAAAGGCCTTTTTAAAATCTACAAAAGTCACAACTATGTCCTTTGAATTCAGTATCCTATGGCGAATTATGGATTTTAAGTTAAATATTTGTTCTGAACAAGATCTACCTTTTCGAAATCCAGCTTGATACTCGCCCAGTTGCTTGTCAAGTGATGTTTCTACTCTATTCAGCAATATTTTTGAAAATACCTTGTATGCAATTTGAAGAAGAGAGATGCCTCTATAGTTATCAACGTTTTCTTGTCCCCTTTTTTATGCAATGGGTGTATTAGAGCCACTTTCCATTCCTCTGGAATCCTCTCTGTTCTCCAAATATCTTCAAAGATTAACTGCAGCTCTTCAATGATTTTTGATTGAGACCATTTCAAAAGTTCAGCTGTAATAGAGTCCTCTCCGCTAGCTTTATTATTTTTTAGATTGTTAATTGCTTCTTTAATTTCTTCAGCATTGGGTGGTATATCTTCTTCCAGATTTTCTGTTGCTTGTGAGAAGTCCAACTTATGATCTGGTTCAGGGCAGTTTAAAAGTTGATCAAAGTGCTTCGCAAGTATTTCACAGTTCTCAACATTGCTTAGGCCAAGTCTACCATTTTCATCTTTAAAGCATATGCTAGGCGCTTGATACCCCTTTAATTGACTCTTAAAAGTCTGATAGAAGTTTCGAGAGTTATTTTTAACAAAGCTGTCTTGCAGGTCAGTAAGTTGTGATTTTT
The DNA here is from genome assembly GCA_946902985.2 of Meconema thalassinum. NCBI lineage: Eukaryota > Metazoa > Arthropoda > Insecta > Orthoptera > Tettigoniidae > Meconema > Meconema thalassinum. The sequence continues at coordinate 276,354,535 of OX336390.1, forward strand.
CGAATGATCTTTTAACTCCCCTTATTATTCTAGGAGTGTATTTCCTTTGCTGTTTGAATTGGTCATAATGTTCCGACTTTCCAGAGCATTTCCACTTTTTCCATTGATTTGTTCTCTCTTGTAACGTATCCTCACATATTTGATTCCACCAAGGTTTCTTCTTAGGTTTGGCTAGCCCAAACGTCTTCTGAGCTGCGTTGGATATTTCTTTAGATAAATCTTGCCACTTTCCATGATGAGTTACTTTTATTTCTTCCTGAAATTTTTCCAATGATTCTTGTGTAATTTGAAGTCTATTTGTGTTATATTTATTTACTCTTTCCCCTCTTCTGTGGATTCTGTTGGGTAAGAATTTGAGTTTAATTTTAGACAAATAGTGATCAGAGTCAAATTTTCTGCTTCTTATAAGCTTGACATTCATAATTTCTTTCATGTTTCTTTTGGATATAGATACATGATCCAGTTGAAATTCACCTAGTATTGGATTTGGAGAAATCCATGTTTTAGATTTTCTTGGTAATTTCTTGAAGAAAGTTGACATTAACTTAAGTTGAAAGTTTTTACAAAAATAATTAATCTCATCCCATTTCTGTTTGTTCTTTGGTGTGCAGCATATTCTCCCACTATTGGTCTATGAATCCTCTCTCTTCCTATTTGGGCATTGAAATCTCCAAGTAATATCACCACATTTGATTTTGGAATTTTAGATATTTCATCATCTAGGAGGTCCCAGAATTCCTCTACTTTATTTGGGTTCTTCTTGTTGTCTTCGTTTATTGGCGCATGACAATTAACAAAAGTATATATTTTATTTTTGCATTTCATTGTCAAAAGACACATCCTTTCTGAGCGTGATTTGAATTCAGTTACATTGGCTAATAGACGTTTATGGACATAAAAGGCTGTTCCCAAGAGTGGCATTCCTTTCATAATTTTAATCGCAGATTTACCTTTAAAGATTCTATAATCTTTCGTTTCTGTCACATTCTCATCCAAATATCTTGTCTCTTGTACTGCTAAAATTTGAATTTCGTTTCTATCTAAAAGCAGTTCTAATTCCTTCTGTTTACCCACTTTCAGTAAAGAATTTACATTCAAAGTACCTGCAAAAAACTTATGTTTAAACTTAAGTCTGGAAGGATTCCAAGGATGCTCCGACTCATCCCTATTGCAGATGTTGGGACTCCCCAGAACCCTAGGTCCCGATGCATTGCATAACGCAATGGTGGATTTCTCTTCCGAGCTGCCACCTGGGGTAGTGCTTTCTTTCAGCGGCTTTTCCATTCTGCAATTGAAATTGTGTGTTTCAAGGGTAGGAATAATATTCCAAAGTAAGATCAGATTGTTAGTCTGAAATGATTTGCTTTCGTGGTTGACTCCACTAGGTTCTTCCGCCCTCTCAGCCGTTGAGAAATGAAATTCTTCTTCCGCCTTTGAGACCGTTGACCGTTTTTCTTAGAGCCCCCAGCACTGATCGGCTCACCGACCCAGCTTCCCGCTGGGATTGGTTACCCAACCTTCCACTGGGTTGCTCGGCTTAACAGGGGCACCTCTTGTAGGTTACGTGCTGGAGTTGGAGTGAAAGAGGCTAGTTGGATTCTCTTGCTGAATCCAATATGTTATGGTTGCAGATGACAGGCAACGACGCATTTCACTCCCATTTGCCCAGAGCCACAAGGACTCCTCCCAGGTTAATTCCTGGGACCATTTATAACTTTATAATATATTTTAACATAAATATTCATAAATATCTGTTGAGAGTCAGCCACTTGAATTTTGTGATCGGAGAGAGAGCGCTGAGTATGATATCTCTGTCTTTCAAGATCTCTGAACGAACAACGCATGCGCTCTGTGTGCTTGCAATGCCATATAATGCAGGCCATATGTTTACATCTGCCGTCCCTCAGTAATATTGTCACCGGAGTCGTTCGAAGGCAATGCGCTGTGTAGAAATTAAAGTTGGTGATATTAAGGTACAGTGCTATTTCTTGTCTCATATTCGCCAGTTTATTTACGCGAACATATGGACGGTGCGTATTCCATGTCAGTAATTTATTATAGTTCGATGTTGTGTTTATGTCCGACATGTTGGATTTTGAGCGCATGCGCGAAGGTATCGTTACCTAATTGGTCAATGAACGAGCTCTGATTGGCTGGAGAAACTGTATCGTAATGAAAAACAGTGTTATAATGACCTTCATTATGATACAGTTTTCTGACACATAATAGTGAGGGTCGAACATAATAGTACATTTTGCAACGAGCCTATAATGGCTATAATTAAGACACGAGTATGTTTATAAAACGAGGTTTAGCGAGTTTTATAATTTCCATACGAGTGTCTTAATTACCATTATAGGCGAGTTGCATACGACTGTTTATGTCCGACGATAATTACAACTTTATTACATGTTTTAACATATATATTCATAAATATATGTTCAGTAACTAGAATTTTGTGATCGGGTGGTGCGCTAGGTAGCATATCTCCGTGTTCCAAGCTCTCTGGCCGACCAACGCAAGCGCTCTGTGTGCTTCAATGCCATATGTGCAGATCGTGAACCAGTATTCAGTAGAACTGTCACCGTAGTCGTTTGAAATCAACGCGCTGTGTAGAAATTGGATTTGGGTATATTAAGGTACAGTGCTATTTCTTGTCTCATATTCACCAGTTTATTTACGCGAACAAATGGACGGTGCACTTTCGGTAATTTATATAGACATGTTGGATTTTGAGCGCATGCGCGAAGGTATCCTTATCTAATTGGTCAAACAACTGTTTCTTGAGTTGTGATTGGTGGGAGAAACTGTTTCATAATGAAAAATAGTGTTATAATGACCATCATTATGATACAGTTTTCAGACACATAATAGTCAGGGTCGAACATAATAGTACATTATGCAACGAACCTATAATGGCTATAATTAAGACACAAGTATCTTTATAAAACGAGCGTATGCGAGTTTTATAATTTCCATACGAGTGTCTTAATTACCATTATAGGCGAGTTGCACACGACTGTTTATGTTCGACGATATTTATAACTTTATTATATGTTTTAACATAAATATTCTTAAATATCTGTTGAGATTGTCACTAGAATTTTGTGATCGGGTGCTGCGCTGAGTATAGGATATCTCTGATTTCCAAGCTCTCTGGTCGACCGACGCATGCGCTCTGTGTGCTTCAATGCCATATGTGCAGATTGAGCGCCAGTATTCAGTAAAAATGTCACCGAATGCGTTTGAAAACAACGCGCTGTGTAGAAATTGGATTTGGAGATATTAAGGTACAGTGCTATTTCTTGTCTTATATTCACCACTTTATTTACGCGAACACTTTCGGTAATTTATACAGACATGTTGGATTTGAGCGCATGCGCGAAGGTATCCTTATCTAATTGGTCAAACAACTGTTTCTTGAGCTGTGATTGGTGGGAGAAACTGTATCATAATGAAAAATAGTGTTATAATGACCATCATTATGATACAGTTTTCAGACATATAACAGTCAGGGTCGAACATAATAGTACATTATGCAACGCGCCTATAAAAGCTATAATTAAGACACGACTATTTTTATAAAACGAGCGTATTTCCATACGAGTGTCTTAATTACCATTATAGGTGAGTTGCATACGAATGTTTATGTTCGACGATAATTATAACTTTATTATATGTTTTAACATAAATATTCATAAATATCTGTTCAGTCTCTAGAATGTTGTGATCGGGTGCTGCGGTGAGTAGTATATCTCTTTTTTCCAAGCTCTCTGGACAACCGACGCACGCGCTCTGTGTGCTTCAATGCCATATGTTCAGATTGAGCATCAGTATTCAGTAAAACTGTCACCGAAGTCGTTTCAATACAACGCGCTGTGGAGAAATTGGATTTGAGGATATTAAGGTACAGTGCTATCTCTTGTTTCATATTCACAAGTTTATTTACGCGAACATATGGACGGTGCACTTTCGGTAATTTATATAGACATGTTGGATTTTGAGCGCATGCGCGAAGGTATCCTTATGTAATTGGTCACACAACTGTTTCTTGAGCTCTGATTGGTGGGAGAAACTGTTTCATAATGAAAAATAGTGTTATAATGAGCCTCATTATGATACAGTTTTCTGACACATAATAGTTAGGGTCGAACATAAAATACATTTTAGCACTACGCATCAACATTTTTTAACTCCATAAACAACAACTGCAACATGGATGCTATGGCCGTCAATTTAAGAACGGAAACTGGAGAACGTCCTCGCATCTGTGTGTCTTGGATTCATGGTTACACAGGGCTTGATGGAAATGAAAGTGGATATTCTTTAGTAAAACTAGCTGTTACAAAGGAGACACCCAGATTATATTTGATAAATCTCCATTGTGCTACATTAAGAGAGAAATCAAGAAACATATCATGTTTTTTTTTTAGCGTATGGCTTATAGTGCCGGGAGTGTCCGAGGACATGTTCGGCTCGCCAGTTTTGTAGCTGCTTCGAGACGGACACCCAATGGGTGAGCTACAAGTACCGTTGGGGAGGAAAGTTGGAAGGGAGGGTCGAGGAGTTGGAAGGTAGCGGCTGTGGCCTATAGTTAGGGACCAACCCCGGCATTTGCCTGGAAGGAAGATGGGAAACCACAGAAGACCATCTTCAAGGTTGCCGGCGGGGGGATTCGAACCTCCTCGTCTCCCGGATGTGAGCGACTGCCAACAGTCATGCCGCAACGACCTCGGCTAACTCACCCGGTATATCATGGGTAATGTTGCAACATGGCCTACCTCATTTTCCCTAACTTTACAGGAGAGAGAAAAGAACATTCTGTATCCATAATTCAGTGTTCATACATTTCTACCAGCTACTGGAATCAAAATTAAACTTACCTTGGAAACTAAGAACGGCAACAGAAGTCACGCGATGGGAATGTAGATAAATCCACAACAACTGAGATTGGCAATGTTGCAGTGCCATTCCGAGATAGGTAATTTTGATTCTCCAGGCTCTACTACCGCTGTCAGTGGCTGTAACTTGAAAAGAGGCCCACAGATCGATTGCGACGGAAATTATGAATTCGATACCAATATGTCGATATGGCCAAAAAGTGAGTTAGGTCATGTTGCAACTTTACCCTCGATATACTGCATCAATGGAACAATATCTGGACCTCACGTTTAAAATGATGTGTTACAGGAGAAATCAAGTGATCGAATTACATGATTGTATAATGAGCCATCATCATAATAATAATAATCTACTGCCACATAACTCTATGACTCTTCAAAATCAATCCAACAAGGTAGGCTAGCGAAATATTTCACCAGAAATCTACATAACTATTGCATGAAACACACTGAAATTTTGTAAGGTGCTAGAGGAATATTAAGTAAGTACACATACGTGACTTTCAAAATTCTCATTAACACTCGAAAAACATGGTGGCAATGCAAATGTCAAATGTCTAAAATGACTCTCCTGGCGATCTAATTATTCGAGTGTAATAAACTTTGACACAGCGAATCTCTCTTTACTATTTAATATATTGGCAACTAATGTTGTTCAAGTCTTTAATATATATAGGGTTATAAATTCACGCATACGAAATATTAAATAAGGGTTATATAGACAAAATAGCGACACAACTCAGCATACGGTCGCTCGTTGAAGGTAATATTCGTTTGAGAGAAGAGGTTGTCTTCTTTAAGCCCCTTATGAGACAGTTGCCAATAGTTGGCATTCCTCAGCTCGTGCCGTACACAAAGGACTGCTTCCACCTCGAGGGACAATTAGAGTGCGCTGTCCAGCCCGCATGCCGGGAGTAGGAACTCTCCCTCTAGTACATGCCTTGTATGAGTTGTGTTTGCAGAGGAGGCTGCAGTCTTGCAGATGAGCAAGGATCTTCCTTTTCTGGTTTTAATGTAATTCATTATTTTTCTTTGCATTCGAACATTATTAAGATATTTGTGCACGATTAGCTTCAAATGGACGGAAATTATAATCGTGAGGTTTCGCAAATTTTGGCTATATCCGCAATGGTTGAAGATTGCGTGACTCTTCACAAAATTGACTAGAAAGTTTTTAAATGCAAAGTGATTTATCCTGACAATACATTTTGTAAGATTCAGTTCAAACTTTTGGTCTACAGCACCAGTAACTAGGTTGTACTAATGCATCGAAAGCTTCGTGAACTGAATTCAAAAGCTACTAATCGCAGGGACCATATGAGACAAAGTTATACACTATTCCTACATACATGCCTCTCTTCGGAGTGATATTTTCGTACCTTGAATCACACAGGTAATGCATATTGAAAGAACAAGTTTTTACGAACAATTTTAAATTGTGATTCATGTGATTGTGAATCTGTTTCTAGTCTATGAAGGGATTGAGTTAAAATTGTTATCGGATCTTTGTGAAGCAATACATTCTTGAAATTTTTGTAGTAGTTTCTCATTTGAGAATAATTTCAACAGCTGCTGAATTCTATTGAATAAACTATCATTAAGTAGTTTTCAGATTTTCGATTATTACACCTTTCCGGGATTTTTCTGATAGTTGTAAAAGACTTGTCGCGATGTTTTTTTTTTTACGGTTTGTTTCAATTTAGATTTCCATAGAACAAAATCTCTACAGACAGTCTCTTACAGGAAACAAGGAAACTCTTGAAAGTGATGCATTCCGACTTTGTTCAAATTCTGCAGGCTACGAAACACCACATTAATAAAAGAAAATTATAGTGGACTAAGTTATTAATTATTGCCGGTTATTTTTCAACGTTGAACTTGTGCGTAAAGGCGTGTCATAGAGAGTAGCCAAAGCTGTGAAGGGAGGATGAACTTTCCGACTGGTCAAGTTAATATCGAGATGTACAGTAAATGTAGCGATAGAGAAACTACTTTAACGAAACACCTAGTGGCACATTAAAACAGGGCTTCCCAGCCAGTATGCCGCGAAATCTTTAAATTGTACCTTGGAATCTCACCATCTCGACAAAACACACATAAAATAGCAGGCATTCTTGACACTGAACAATATAAAATCATTCGATCGAAGTCAACGTTTGAATAATGAACCTACTCAATAATCGTCATCTAATAGCACATAACTCTATGGCCTACATATATTAAAATCCAACATGGCGACCATCCGAAATATTTAGACGGTTCTCAGTATCTACGAATCTAATGCAGCAATCAAACTGAAATTTTGTATGTTGATAGAGGCTATTAATATATGTAGGATAGCCTATATGAAAATAGGCTATTTAGTTCTTCACGGAACTACTTGTTCAGTGTTGCCTTAGTAATCAAAATTAGGCTAATGCTTTTCAGTCGGTCAACACGATTGTTCCCAATTGTAACCGGTGGTTTCATAAACATTAAAAAAACATGATAATTGTGACACAGGAGGAGGCTGGATGGTTGGGCCTACTTACCTTATTTCAGAGGTCCGCATCGCTAACTGCAAAATCACCGCCAGAAGACATACCCCAACAGAAGAACACCTATAGGTGGAAGAAGGTGGAGAAGAGGGAAACGCACAGGCTCGTCTACAGACACAGTCCGATAACCCACAGGACTGCCACCAACGAAATGATGCCACAAGAGTTGCTTAATATTTTAAAAGAACATTTAATCACCAAAAAGGGGCAAGAAAATATAAATTAATAAAATCCTCCAGCTAAGACAACATTTAAAAACAATTATTGCCACAAAAAAAAATCTCTGATGATGGACATTGGCTTAAGGCCAAAACAAGTCAATTACCTATGAAAACTAGAGAAGGCTTTACATGCTACTTTGCTGAGCACAAACGAAAACATTTAATTTAAAAAAATATATAATAAAGCCCAAAAGAAAGAAGTCAGCAGACAGGAAACACCAAATGAGAACGGGCTTCATAAACCACTAAGGTACGCAAAACTGACTCGACATGCAGGCATCAAAACCACGATGAAAAGAAAAGTTAACAAAAAAAATTAATAAAATAGGATCAATTTACAAATCCAAAACTTTCATGACGGTGGTATACTCAGGAACACTCACAAAAAAAAAACACAAAGGAAAATTAACAAGATTAACAAAAAAATCTAATCTCCCACCACAACACGTTTGAGTGTCCCGCTCGACGCCAAGAGAATTACACTCACAGGACCACAATGCACTCTGCCCAAACAAAAAAGAAACATGGCCACGAAACAGATGCTTGCATGTCCAGCCGAATCACGGCAAACAATTGCCTTTTTAAAATGAAACGTCACCAGAGAGAAAAGAAAGGGAGGAAATAATTACATCTTAACACAATTAACACGCGACAATTTAGGATGCTACGGATCGTAAAGCAAATAAATAATAGGCGAATCCCTAAGATTACTAAAAGAAAAGAACCAACTAACCACAATGAGAATTCCCATAAAGAAAATAAACTAAATAAATAATAATTTACAACGTAAGATAAACTTGAAACGTGTCTCCGGAAGGTGCGAAAGAAAACAACAAAATTTACATATCGGGTAACATTAACAAAACAGAAAATTTTGGCCTACAATGCGAAACAAAATACATTATTAAAACATCCATATAAGGCCAATATTGGAGCTCCCATAACAACATATATATATATATATATATATATATATATATATACAGGGTGTCCGCAGCAAGCCCTACTTTGTGCTGTAACTCATTTGTTTTTCAAGATATTTTAATTTTGACACTTGCTTTAGAAAGTACTTGTCACGCTCTAAAACTTTCGTTTAGTTGGTTTTTGTGTGAAATTTGCGCCTAACGCGCAAATCAATCTTTTGTGGCACGGTTTTGGCACTTTTTTGCTCAAATCTATTTTTTTTACATCATCCATCGAAAGAGCGACATCGAATTAGTAGAATAAGCCACCAAAATATCAGTTTTTGCCCAAAACAAACTCGCAAAATGCGAGTTTGTGTTTAGATTTGCGTTCGCTTATAGCATGCGACCTGCCTCTGCCCGGCCCGAGACGATCAACTCCAACGGCCAGCGGCAACGCTGGGGAAAGAGGGAGGGTAATGGGCGGCACAACTTCTGCCGCCGTGAACCTATCCGGGCGGGCACAAGCAGGCTGAATTTGCTACGCTGTGCGGCATTGCTTGGTGCGGTTTGCTGAGCGCGCAACGCCGCTCGGCGTATTTATTTTACTTTTGATTGTTCGGAAATCTAAATTAAAAGTTACCTTGTGGCTACCGTTACAAAGCAGACGTTTGGATGTTCCTACAAGATTACGGGTACTGGTTTTGTTTCGTTTAAATTACAAAACAACTTACTAATGAAGATGAACTTACATACACTTACTCTATAATCAGCCGTCAAAACGCCCAAAACAAATTAAGTTCTAATGTGTATTCATTTAATACCGGTAAAAATGATATTTTTTTACTCTAAGTTCTTCTGCTCAAGTAAACATTGTTATGGCGTTGGTAAAGAAAACAAGGCATTGTAATTACGCCAAAAAGTTTTGATTTTTATTCTTGAAATTCTTTTTGGCGCTTCTTTTAAAAGAAATTAGTGGTCTGAACAATAAAGCGATGAGCCGTGTGAACACTCGGAAATCAATTTAGATCTAAATTTTAATAATTGCATTTATTGCAGCCAGTTGGCCATATTACATGTTACAGATATGTACACTTACTAGATACTATGGTTCGCTTCTAGTCCTTACTGTAAGCCACTATTGAAAAAGTTCTGTTGGGGAATGTCGTGATATGGTACCTGCCGCATTCGTTCCTACACAGCTCACATATACACCTCTCATCCGGGTCATGAAATGTCTTTCGTGAGCAGACCTTATGGTGGATCCCATGAACTGCGAGTCTCGTCACGACGTGTCTCATTTCGGATATGGGTTGCATCCATCTTTTGTCCACCATGGCATCAGTCGCGTAGAGTTCCTTCGGAATGTCAAGCCTTTTGCTTTGCAGATCCTGGAGTAATTTTCTGAAGCTTTCTGTGGAAGGCAACAGTAAAAGTGACCGAAGGTTCTCTATTAGGAACGTTTCTCTCGCCAGTTCATATACCAGCCGAGATTTGGCTGACTTGGAGACTCCGAGGGCTCTTTTGAGGAACCTAGATTTCACCTTTTCGAGTTCCTCCAGCTGTTTGTAGTTGAGAAACTCCCATGTAAGCTCCAGACCGTATGTTAGTACGGGTATGACCTTGGCTCGGAAGAGCATCATTGCTGTTTCCAGCGATATTTGGGTAATATGGCTTATGTCGTTTATGGCCTTCACTGCTGCGGCCGCTTTCGCTCTTGTATGTATTCTGAAGCTTCGGCCTGTTACCTGGAGCGTGAGGCCGAGGTATTTGAAATTGTTCACTTTCTTCAGTTCCTTGCCGTTGCATAGCACTTAGTCTGATTCCGCTGACCTGCCCCCGTTCCGGAAGACTGACGACCCAAAGGAATAGAAAAGGAATAGATCTAAATTTAGGCAACGGCTAAATTGTAGTTGCATGTAGTCACGCTGAAAATGAAAATCCACAGTCTGCTTCCAGTCTCCGACCGGGTCAGGAATGGAATGAATGAAGCCCCCATCTAGCGGCGAGGATATGGACTGTGCCGGCTGCCGAGGCCTGACGCACTCCTCTGGGGCAATGATTAAATGAATGACAGATGAAAAGAAATGATAGTGGAGAGTGTTGCCGGAATGAAATTTTGACAAGGAAAACCGGAGTACCCGGAGAAAAACCTGTCTGCCTCCATTTTGTCCAGCATAGATCTCACATGGAGTGACCGGGATTTGAACCACGGACCCAGCGGTGAGAGGCCGGCGTGCTGCCGCCAAAGCCACGGAGGCTTTCAGGTAAAAATGTTTTTTTTTTCTTTCTTGATCTCCAGTATCTTTGAATGATATTTTTAAAAGCAAACTTGATTCGGGCGTGGGCAAAGAAAAAATAAATTCTAACACACCAAAAAAATGATTTTTATTCTTCTAATCGGTTTTTGACACTTGTTTTTAATGTAAAAAAATAAAAAAAACATCGAATGAACTATAACGATAACAAACACATTTGCGCCAATAAGAAGGCTTAGGAATACGCGGAGGTAAGTTCTTAAAAGTCAGAAGAGGTAGGCGAAGAAATAAAAATGGCACTGAACACACACACCAAAAAAGTGAGAATCTTATCCGCTTTATCGTATATTTGTCACGTATTTAAAATATAGTAGCAATAAACAACGAATAAACTAAATCAATAACTAAAAATCACTTATTTATCGAGCAGGTGCTCGAAGATACCACCTCCTTGCTGGTGGCAAAACTCTAGCCGCCGGAACATTCCCGCCGAAGCATTTCGTAACTCTTGACATCTGTCTAGTCTCCTAAACGCACCAACGATCATGTCGCACATTTCGTCGCGATCGTCGTAGGAGGTTTCATACACTAGATCTTTCACTCTTCCCCACACACACAAAAATCCATAATGTTAATGTCTTTGCTTCGTGCTGGCCATGGTCTGGCCATTAGTCTGCCTCGTACAATCGTTTTGCCGTCGAATAGGACGTTTGCTGCATTTTGGGCAGCAAATGTTGAGTGGGGAGGTGCGCCGTCGTGCATAAACCACAGGTTTTGCAGAATTTCTTCACCCAGGTCCGCTGTTGCAATTAGAACAGGGAGGTCATTTTCTAGGAACTGAGTGTAACCTTGACCGTTTCAAGTCCCTTGAAAAAAGTGTGGGCCAATAATACGGTCATCTACCACCCCACCCCAACAATTGATGGACCATCGGTGTTGGTGGTCTACCTCCCTCAACCAATGCGGGTTTTCTGCCGACCAAAAATGAGGTGTGGTGTGGTTCGGTGCCCCTACGTTTCTGAAAAACGATTCGTCAGTCTGGAGTACGCTGAACGGTCTAGCCTGTTCGAGCATCCATTCACAACGTTCGATGCGCGCTAGATAGTCATCTTCCATCAGCAGCTAATGTTTGTGTAGGCTGCATATTTTCGTCTTTCCATATCTTGTGGACCACACTCTTGGAAACGTTGTACAACCTGGCAATGGTCCTCGTACTGGTTCGCGGATTACGACGAACTACTTCCTCTGTAAGGCACGTACACTGGTCGATCATAAAAAAGCTGTGGTGGTCGTAAGTTTCCCGTGGGACGCGCCCTCGTCTCGAAATCCCGAATCGTTTGTGGCACAGGGTGTCTGCCTTGCCGGTCGGGAAACCGGAGATAATTCTCCCGCGAAGCTTCAGCAGCATTTCCATGACATTGTCCTAGAAAAGAACCGAAATTATTTAACAATAGAAACGCAGGTAAACTTAACAGATCTAAAGCACAGTCACGACATAAATCAAAGACAAACTACAGGCGAATAGATTGCGTGTCGGATTTTATTTCGTAAGGGGGTTCAATGACGATTACGATTAGAATAATTAGCCGTATCGAGTTTTAAGAACTACGGTATTTACACGTCTAAATCGACATAAAAATACCTGAATGACAGCCACTATTTGTTTCGCGATGGGGGAAAAATGTAAACACCTGTACTGACGACTGACGCACGTTGTAATGTAGCCTAAACAACAACAATAGCCACGCAGTTGCAAGAGAATATTTTCATTTAACTCTTACACCAGTGTTTAACAACAAAGTAGTGAGATAGAAGTAAATCATACCATGATAAATTTAAAGCTAGTCGAGCCATTTGGCTCATCGCATAACAGTCAAAAGGGCCAATGAAAACGAAGCAGTCGATCAGATACATTGACAAAAAAAAAAAAAAAAAAAAAAAAAAAACTCAACGCGTACCAAACAAAGCAATTGACAAGCAAAATTAAAGAACTGAATGACGGGCCCACGACTCGCTAACTTTAAAAAAAGGAAACAGTAAAATTAGATTATGTTTCCTTCCGTATACCTGTATTATGAGATGCAGGGAAAATTGCATTATTCGATCCGAGGGTACAAACAAATAAACAGCCAGAGATAATTACTTACCTAGGTGGGTGAGTGGTTAGCGTGTCAGTCTACTAACCCCAAGTTCCGCCCCTTAAGACACCAATTACTAACTAACTAACTAACTAACTAACTAACCCAAGCTTGCAGGTTCACTCTTGGTCGTGGTAAGTGATTTTTGAAAGGCGGCAAAAATACGACATGCATGTCATATGATGTTGGCATGTCAAAGAACCCATTTGAATTCAGTATGCCGTGTTCATAATGGCAAAATTAATATCGGGAGTTTCCGCCAACACAAAGTTCCTCGTTTCTCAACTAGAAAGCGATATTGTGTTCAAGGAGCTTAGATATCTAACCTCCTTGACTTTCATAGTGCTTCAAGGAACAACGAAATTCAACATGCAAGCTACCCTCTGGGTGTCAATTACAAAGCTTGCACCTGGCACTCGAGGCCATACGATATTATTATTATTTTTACCTACAATAAAAATGGCTTCGAGCACCTCGTCCGGCGTGTACCGCTGCATGTTTGCACTGCTTAGAGGAGAACACTTCAAAATGACAACAAAAGTGTGACCGACTCTGCGGTGGTGCAGCCGGCCGGTAGGATCGCTGCGAGCCTGCTTCAACCGAGCCGTGGGCCTGTGTCGCGCAGGTGCCCGGAGAGGGCGCGAAGGCCCGCTTGGTGTTCTCACGGCTGATTGCTTTATTGTTCAGACCACTAATTTCTTTTAAAAGAAGCGCCAAAAAGAATTTCTAGAATAAAAATCAAAACTTTTTGGCGTAATTACAATGCCTTGTTTTCTTTACCAACGCCATAACCAAGTTCACTTGAGCAGAAGATCTTAGAGTAAAAAAAGGATATTAAATGAATACACATTAGAACTTAATTTGTTTTGGGCGTTTTGACGGCTGATTACAGAGTAAGTGTATTTAAGTTCATCTTCATTATTAAGATGTTTTGTAATTTAAACGAGACAAAACCAGTACCGGTAATGTTGTAGGAACATCCAAACGTCTGCTTTGAAACAGTAGTCACAAGGTAACTTTTAATTTAGATTTCCGAACAATCAAAAGTAAAATAAATACGCCGAGCGGCGTTGCGCGCTCAGCAAACCGCACCAAGCAATGCCGCACAGCGTAGCAAATTCAGCCTTCTTGTGCCCGCCCGGATAGGTTCACGGCGGCAGAAGTTGTGCCGCCCATTACCCTCCCTCTTTCCCCAGCGTTGCCGCTGCCCGTTGGAGTTGATCGGCTCGGGCCAGGCAGAGGCAGGTCGCATGTTATAAGCGGACGAAAATCTAAACACAAACTCGCATTTTGCGAGTTTGATTTGGGCAAAAACTGATATTTTGGTGGCTTATTCAACTAATTCGATGTCGCTCTTTCGATAGGTGATGTCATAAAACCGTTTTGAGCAAAAAAGTGACAAAACCGTGCCACAAAAGATTGATTTGCACGTTGGGCGCAAACTTCACACAAAAACCAACTAAACGAAAGTTTTAGAGCTTGACAAGTAATTTCTAAAGCAAGTGTCAAAATTTAAATATCTTGAAGAACAAACGAGTTACAGCACAAAGTAGGGCTTGCTGCGGACACCCTGTATATACCTTCGCGACACAGGCCCACGGCTCGGTTGAAGCAGGGTCGCAGCGATCCTACCGGCCGGCTACACAGGTGCAGCGGCACCACCGCAAAGTCGGTCACATTTTTGTTAGCCTACTTTTCACATTTTGCAAAAATGAGGAAAAAGTAGACTTAAGAGATCGATCCGGGAAAATGTGTGTCTGTCTGTCTGGCTGTGTGTGTGTCCCCCCTATCAACTCCTAAACGGCTGCAGCAATCAAAACCAAATTTAGTATGAGTAAAATGTGCACCGGAATATCTCACGTCCATATTTGAAAATGATGTCAGTGCTACCAACTGCTGAAAAAACACACTAGAAATTTGAGCTCCATGTTGGATATCTTGCAAGGTATGCATGGGAGCTATTCCAAAATTGGCACACATGTAGATAATACTATTTCAGTTCAATTTCCTGGAGGCCAACCATGACAGTGTTGCCAAAATAATTTTAAGCCTTCTTATAGGTCCAATGTTTAAATGCATATAACTTCTACACTATCAATTGGATTTCAACCAAATTTTGTATGTAATATCTGTACATAAACAGATATGATTGAGCGTATTCTTAAGAGCCACCAGGGTTGCCAACTGTTAATAATTGCTCTCTTTATTTTTTTATCCAAATACCAATATATCAGAAAGTATGCAAGCCAACAGCTTTAAACTATGCACACGTATATTCTGACATTTTAGATTAATTTCGAGTAACTTATATACGTCAGTTCTACCAACATGATTATACGCCTGCTGATGCGACCAATTTTTAAATACATGTAACTTCTATAGGCTATTATCAGTTGGATTTCAACCAAAATTCGCATGTGCTATGTGTACCATAACAGATATGACTATAAGTATTTTTAAGAGCAATCATGGCTGCCAACTGTTAATAAATGCTGTCTATATTTATTTTACACTAATATCAATATACCAGAAAGTATGCAAGCCAACAGCTATATATACTTTGCACACGTATAGCACCTGACATTATAGATTAATTTGGAGTAATTAATACAAGGCAGTGCTGCCAACATGATTCTATGCCTGCTGATATGTCCAATTTTAAAATACATGTAACTTCTATACTAACAAATGGATTTCATCCAAAATTGGCACAATAAGATATAATATTTCAGATTATTTCTGACCAGGACCCGCATGGTATTGTTGGCAACATGCCTTTACGCGTGCTGATAGATCCAGTGTCTAACTGCATGTAATGTCCATTGGACTTCAACCAAATTTTGTATTCTGTACCTTAAGAGATTGAACTAAGAATATATTCAGTCGCCAGGGCTGCCAACTGTAGTGCTCTATTAGGCTACATTATACCAGGTATATTTTGAACTAATTAGATATTTCGATATTACCAACTTAATTTCGTCATTATTCTAGAAAGGTTCATATACTGTAGAATAATCGTTGGCATGAAAAGTAGGCTGTATAGTTCTTCACGGAACTTCTTGTTGTCATTTTGAAATGCTCTCCTCCAAGCAGTGCAAACATACAGCGGTACACACCGGACGAGGTGCTCGATGCCATTTTAATCGTACGTAAAAATAATAATAATATCGTATGGCCTCGAGTGCCGGGAGCAAGCTTTGTAATTTGACACCCAGAGGATAGCTTGCATGTCGAATTTCGTTGTTCCATGAAGCACTATGGAAGTCAAGGAGGTTAGATATCTAACCTCCTTGAACACAATATCGCTTTCTAGTAGAGAAACGAGGAACTTTGTGTTGGCGGAAACTCCCGATATTAATTTTGCCATTATGAACACTGCCTACTGAATTCAAATGGGTTCTTTGACATGCCAACATCGTATGACATGCATGTCGTATTTTTACCGTAATTCAAAAATCACTTACCACGACCAGGAGTGAACCTGCAAGCTTGGGTTAGTTAGTTAGTTAGTTATTGGTGTTTTAAGGGGTGGAACATGGGGTTAGTAGACCGACACGCTAACCACTCACCCACCTAGGTAAGTAATTATCTCTGGCTGTTTATTTGTTTGTACCCTCGGATCGATTAATGCAAGTTTCCCTGCATCTCATAATACCGGTATACGGAAGGAAACATAATCTAATTTTACTGTTATTTTTTTTTAAAGTTAGCGAGTCGTGGGCCTGTTATTCATTTCTTTAATTTTGCTTGTCAATTGCTTTGTTTGGTACGCGTTGAGTTTTTTTTTTGTCAATGTATCTGATCGACTGCTTCGTTTTCATTGGCCCGTTTGACTGTTATGCGATGAACTCCGGTATCGGCCAACTTTGCGTAAGCCAAATGGCTCGACTAGCTTTAAATTTATCATGGTAAGATTTACTTCTATCTCACTACTTTGTTGTTAAACACTGGTGTAAGAGTTAAATGAAAATATTCTCTTGCAACTGCGTGGCTATTGTTGTTGTTTAGGCTACATTACAACGTGCGTCAGTCGTCAGTACAGGTGTTTACTTTTTTCCCCCATCGCGAAAAAATAGTGGCTGTTATTCAGGTATTTTTATGTCGATTTAGACGTGTAAATACCATAGTTCTTAAAACTCGATACGGCTAATTATTCTAATCGTAATCGTCATTGAACCCCCTTACGAAATAAAATCCGACACGCAATCTGTTCGCCTGTAGTTTGTCTTTGATTTATGTCGTGACTGTGCTTTAGATCTGTTAAGTTTACCTGCGTTTCTATTGTTAAATAATTTCGATTCTTTTCTAGGACAATGTCATGGAAATACTGCTGAAGCTTCGCGGGAGAATTCTCTCCGGTTTCCCGACCGGCAAGGCAGACACCCTGTGCCACAAACGATTCGGGATTTCGAGACGAGGGCGCGTCTCACGGGAAACTTACGGCCACCACAGTCTTTTTATGATCGACCAGTGCACGTGCCTTACAGAGGAAGAATTACTGACGAAGTCCGTCGTAATCCGCGAACCAGTACGAGGACCATTGCCAGGTTGTACAACGTTTCCAAGAGTGTGGTCCACAAGATATGGAAAGACGAAAATCTGCAGCCTACACAAACATTAGCTGCTGATGGAAGATGACTATCTAGCGCGCATCGAACGTTGGGAATGGATGCTAAACAGGCTAGACCGTTCAGCGTACTCCAGACTGACGAATAGTTTTTCAGAAACGTAGGGGCATCGAACCACACCACAACTCATTTTCGGTCGGCAGAAAACCCGCATTGGTTGAGGGAGGTAGACCACCAACACCCATGGTCCATCAATTGTTGGGGTGGGGTGGTAGATGACCGTATTATTGGCCCACACTTTTTTCAAGGGACTTGAAACGGTCAAGGTTACACTCAGTTCCTAGAAAATGACCTCCCTGTTCTAATTGCAACAGCGGACCTGGGAGAAGAAATTCTGCAAAACCTGTGGTTTATGCACGACGGCGCACCTCCCCACTCAACACTTGCTGCCCAAATGCAGCAAACGTCCTATTCGACGGCAAAACGATTGGACGAGGCAGACTAATGGCCAGACAATGGCAAGCACAAAGCATGGACATTAACATTATGGATTTTTTTTTGTGGGGAAGAGTGAAAGATCTAGTGTATGAAACCTCCTACGACGATCGCGACGAAATGTGCGACATGATCGTTGGTGCGTTTAGGAGACTAGACAGATGTCAAGAGTTACGAAATGCTTCGGCGGGAATGTTCCGGCGGCTAGAGTTTTGCCACCAGCAAGGAGGTGGTATCTTCGAGCACCTGCTCGATAAATAAGTGATTTTTAGTTATTGATTTAGTTTATTCGTTGTTTATTGTTACTATTTTTTAAATACGTGACAAAGATACGATAAGGCGGATATGATTCACTTTTTTTTTGTGTGTGTTCAGTGCCATTTTTATTTCTTCACCTACCTCTTCTGACCTTTAAGAAGTTACCCCCGCGTATTCCTAAGCCTTCTTATTGGCCCAAATGTGTTTGTTATTGTTTTAGTTTATTCGTTGCTTTTTATTTTTATTTTTTACATAAAAACAAGTGTCAAAAACCGATTAGAAGAATACAAATCTTTTTTTTTTTGGTGTGTTAGAATGTATTTTTTTCTTTGCCCACGCCCGAATCAAGTTTGCTCTTAAAAATATCATTCAAAGATACTGGAGATCATGAAAGAAAAAAAAACCATTTTTACCGTGACCACATGCAACTACAATTTAGCCGTTGCCAAACATTAGATCTAAATTGATTTCCGAGTGTTCACACGGCTCATTCCTTTATTGTTCAGACCACTAATTTCTTTTAAAAGAAGCGCCAAAAAAGAATTTCAAGAATAAAAATCAAGCCTTTTTGGCGTAATTACAATGCTTTTTTTTTCTTTACCAACGCCATAACCAAGTTTACTTGAGCAGAAGATCTTTGAGTAAAAAAATATCATTTTTATCGGTATTAAATGAATAAACATTAGAACTTAATTTGTTTTGGGCGTTTTTACGGCTGATTACAGAGTAAGTGTATTTAAGTTCATCTTAAAATAGTTGTTTTGTAATTTAAACGAGACAAAACCAGTACCCGTAATGTAAAAACATCCAAACGTCTGCTTTGTAACGGTAGTCACAAGGTAACTTTTAATTTAGATTTCCGAACAATCAAAAGTAAAATAAATACGCCGAGCGGCGTTGCGCGCTCAGCAAACCGCACCAAGCAATGCCGCACAGCGTAGCAAATTCAGCCTTCTTGTGCCCGCCCGGATAGGTTCACGGCGGCAGAAGTTGTGCCGTCCATTACCCTCCCTCTTTCCCCTGCGTTGCCGCTACCCGTTGGAGTTGATCACCTCGGGCCGGGCAGAGGCAGGTCGCATACTGTAAGCGGTCGAAAATCTAAACACAAACTCGCATTTTGCGAGTTTGATTTGGGCAAAAACTGATATTTTGATGGCTTATTCTACTAATTGGATGTCGCTCTTTCGATAGGTGATGTCAAAAAACCAATTTGAGCAAACAAGTGCCAAAACCGTGGCACAAAAGATTGATTTGCGCGTTAAGCGCAAACTTCACACAAAAACCAACTAAACGAAAGTTTTAGAGCTTGACAAGTACTTTCTAAAGCAAGTGTCAAAATTAAAATATCTTGGAAAACAAACGAGTTACAGCACAAAGTAGGGCTTGCTGCGGACACCCTATATATATATATATATTATATAATAAAACGTACCATAAAATCCTTCCTCAGTGGAGACACAAAGTATCAAAAAAAAAAAACTAACACATTTAAATAATTTTAAAAGACAGAAACTGCCATCAACATGGCTAACCCAGCACATGCGCCGTTTTGGTTACAAGCACTTTTGTTTGCAACAAGTTGCGATAATTATGCCACACTTCTTCTTCATGATGAAATGACGAAATTATAGCCTTAGGAGCACAGGCATTTCCTTTTTTTTTAGAATACATCCATATTTCGTGGAGGCCAGGGGGCAAGCCCCCAGGCAACGGAGACACCTTTCACGACCAGCTATCTTCTTGCTTTCTAGACGACAGACGGAGAAGATGCCAACATGGCGGAGATCCAAAAGTCAAAAAACCGCAGTGCATTAATGTTAATTGTAATTGTCCAATCACAGATTGACACATCAAGTAACAATGTGCGTATTATATAATTATTTTGGCGGCATGATGCATATATAGTCTTTTGTTTAATGACGTAGAAAACTATATTTTTTAAAAATATGTCTTGATTAGACGAGACCAGAAGACACCACTCACACACTCTAGCGGTAGAAGATACAACCCCCGGCTAGAGGTGCCGACAGATGCTGCTATCTCGAGTTCACTAGCCACACCAAGCCATCTAGGCGGGCGCTTTAAACGTAGGGAATACAAATATGTAGAGGAGATGCATAAATAAAAACGCTGGGACGTGCTTTGCAGGTAACAATAATCATACTAATATATAACAAGAAGCTCCGTGACGAACTCAAGAGTCTACTTTTCTTAAAATTAAGTTTCATGCCAATGATTAATCTACAGTATTTGAACCTATCTAGAATAATGACGAAATGAAGTTGGTAATATCGTAATGTCTAATTAGTTCGAAATATACCTGGTATAATGTAGCCTAATAGATCATTACAGTTGGCAGCCCTGGTGACTGAAAATATTCGTAGTTCCATCTTT
This sequence comes from Meconema thalassinum, assembly GCA_946902985.2. Classification (NCBI taxonomy): domain Eukaryota; kingdom Metazoa; phylum Arthropoda; class Insecta; order Orthoptera; family Tettigoniidae; genus Meconema; species Meconema thalassinum. The sequence goes on from OX336390.1 coordinate 276,375,207, forward strand.
GAAGGCACAGAATAAAAAAAATGGTTGAAGTCCAATGGATGTTACACGCAGTTAGACAATGGATCTATCAGCACGCGTAAACGCATGTTGGCAACAATGTCATGCGTGTGCTCGTCAGAAATAGCCTAATCTGAAATATTATGATATCTTGTGCTAATTTTGGACGAAATCCATTTGTTAGTATAGAAGTTACATGTATTTTAAAATTGGACCTATCAGCAGGCATAAACTCATGTTGGCAGCACTGACTTATATTAATTATTCCAAATTAATCTAGAATGTCAGGTGCTGTACGTGTGCAAAGTATAGGAAAGGTGGCTTGCATACTTCCTGATATATTGATATAGGTTAAAAATATAGACAGCATTTATTAACAGTTGGCAGCCCTGATTGCTCTTAAGAATACTTATAGTCATATAAGTTATGTTACAAATAGCACATACGAAATTTGGTTGAAATCCAACTGATAGTATAGAAGTTACATGTATTTAAAAATTAGCCCTATCAGCAGGCTTAAAATCATGTTGGTAAAACTGAAGTATATAAGTTACTCCGAAATTAATCTAAAATGTCAGGTACTATACGTGTACATAGTTTAAAGCTGTCAGCTTTCATACTTTCTGATATATTGGTATTTGGATAAAAGAATAGAGAAAGCAATTATTAACAGTTGGCAGCCCTGGTGGCTCTTAAGAATACGCTCAGTCAAAGAACGGTAGGAAATAGCAAACTTTTGATGGCACATGCGGGCTTTGAAACTTAATTTTCTATCCAAAAGGTCCGTATCACTTTTGGTGTATCTCCAACGGTTAGCGAGTAAAACCGACATTTGTGACGTCACTACACCCTTTGGTTTCATAATTTCATAATTCCGTTTCAAATAAAAAGAGAACGCTAAGAAACAGCAAACTTTTGATGGCCTACATGAGCTTTAACATTTAATTTTCTATCCAAAAGGTCCTATCACTTTTCGTATATCTCCAACGGTTATCGAGTGAAACCTAAATTTGTGCAATAAAACACGGTCAACACCGACCGGTGCAGTATATCTCTCTATATATAAAAATGAAAGTTTGTCTTTTTTTCTCTGAATTTCTACGGAAGATTGAGTTATTTACGCGTTTCAGACTGTATTTGATGGATGCGCTCGAAATCTTTTTTTTATCGTCTGTCTGTTTGTTTGTTTGTTTGTTCGTCTGTGGACAAATTTGTTCCCTTATAACTCGAGAACGGCTGGGTGTATCATCGTAAAATTTGGTACAGATATCCATCAGAGGCACGACACTTATCATTGATATAACTCTTCTCCGTACCCCTCATAAAAGGGGGCCTACCCCCTTAAAATACATGCTGAAAAAGGCGTAGAAGGACGAGACAAAGCTCATTTTCAGCGCCTCAATGTGAGAGACAAAACTCGGGTACCCGAAAACCACTTTTTAAGGCCCTAAGACCAACCGTTTTTGAGATATTCCCAGAAAACTAATTTCATTTAATAAACTAATGAACAAATGCAAGCCAGTAACCATGGCAACGGATTCTCAGAGGTCCATCTATTGCTGTAAGACGCAATAAAATTCCATTAATTACATCAGTCTGAAAGTTTGCAAACCGCTAGAAGGTTATCACGGAACCAAATTAAGGCGTAAAATTCATCAATACGTTTAACGCGCTTAAGGGGATCAAGGGGTACTCTAGAATTTTTTTCACGCGATTTACACCTGCGGGTGTGGTACGGCAGGTCTATTATATTCCTATCCCCATATTATTCATTCATTCATTCATTTCGTATAGGTCATCTATGGACCGCGTCATTCCCACTGTCTCCTACTGGCTTTGATGTTCGCCCAGTACGCCCGCATTCATTCTCGGTGGACATCCTTCCGTTCCTGGGTCCAAATCTTTCCCGTTATCAGCTTCGGTTTTTCTAGGAAACCTTTGCAAGCTTGAAATTTCCTTTTGAGTGGGGCGCGCTCCTGAATGTCTATTGGTGTAATCCCCACTTCTTTCAGATCTTTATCCAGTTCTATGAACCAGGCCCATTTTGTTTTCCTCTCCTGAAAGTAAGTTATGTTGCGGTTGGTCAGTCTCGCTGGGCTCATTCGTTTTACATGCCCAAAAAATGGTATCCTTCTCTTCAGGATGACGTTACTTATCTTCTCCACATGAGTATATAGTTCATGGTTATGCCGTCTTCTGTATTCCCCATTGTCTTTGATGGAACCCAATATCTCAACATTTTCCTTTCTTTGGCCTCCAGCTTCTCGACCAAGCCTTTTTTGTTCATCGTGAGGCATTCAGAAGCATGCAAGACCTCCGGACGGATGACACTGCAGTAATGTTTTAGTTTTGCGTTTAAGGATATTGACCTTTTCTTATAGATGTCCTTAGTTAAATGGTAGGCCATTTCCATTTTGCTCATGCGTGATTGAATGCTTCTTTCTCTGATAATATCCCCTCCCTGACTCGTCCTGAAAAGAAAAGTACATGGGCATTGGCTGCATTAATAATTTTAAAAAATAGGTGTTATAATTTCTCCCTATATTATATTATTATTAGTATTATATTATGGCGTACAACGACGAGACAAATCCCCTCGGTGCCAGAAACAAAACTCGGGGGCCCTAAAGGGTCCTCGAAAACTACATTATAAGGCTCTAAATCCAACAGTTTCTGAAATATTCCCAGAAAACTAATTTAATTTAATTTAACAAACTAATGAACGAATGCAAATCGGTAACCATGAGAACATTATATCAAGGGGTGGCTTACAACTTTCCTTCTATTTCTGTAAGAAGCAATGTCACTCCATTTATTACATTTCTGTGAAAGTTTGCAAATGGCTATAAGGTTATCACGGAACTAACGTAGACTGTACAATTCATCAATGCAATTAAAGGGGTGAAGGGGTAACCTAGATTTTTTCATGCAATTTTCACGTTCGACATATAGTATAGAAGGTCTATTATATCTCCAAACAGCAACATTATTTTCAAAAATTCTTGAATTGAACCAGAATTTTTTTTGCGGCTTTTAGGAATTTGGGCAATTTGAGGCTAAAGAACCTGAATTTTCATACACCACAAGCCTTTATAATTTATGAAAGGGGTCTTCCTGTGTATGGGCACCTAGCACAACGTAGAGGGTCAGTTTTTATGTGACGTGTATTGCGTTTCGTCTACAAGGCTTTCAATTCTATTTCACGTCAGGAAGTACACATTGGGTGAATTTAGTCTGAGAGCACATTTTAACTAATTTTTGTTGTTGTCGACAAACGGGTTCACCGTAAGGATGAATTTGTTTGATACTGTGTGGTAGATATACCCATATTTGGATATCTCGGTAATATGTTGTAGACAATAGAATTGTCTGTCTGTCTTTCTTTGTATCTTTATGTAGCCTACGCCTATAACTCGTGTTCGGATGCTTGGAGCATCGTAAAATTAGGTAAGGTAACCATGAGAGTCAATACACCAATCATTTATAAAACTCTTCACCGCACTTTTCAAACAGTAGAAGGGTGGATATAGAGAAAAACTTCTCAATACATGCTAAAATAGGCGAAATATAAAAATTATCCTAGAAGGACGACCGAAGCATATGTTGCGCTTCTCAATGTGAGACACAAAATTCGGGAATCTATAAAGGGTCTCCGAAAACTACATTTTAAGGGCCTTAAATTAACCGTGTGTGTGATATTCCCAGAAAACTAACTTCTTTCTGATAAACTTGAAGGAATGACAAACCGCTAACCATTGCAACAGTAGCTCAAGTGATAATGTCTGGTGTTAACAACGAACACCGTTCGAAGAACGGGTACTTCTGCTAGTCATAAATAAATTCATTTGGATGACCAGTTTCGATCGACAAGTGATCTTCATCAAATCCTTTATAATTAGGCTATTAAATCTGTGTCTACAAGTATATGGGTGATGGTATTTACAATATGTTACTTAGGAAGCAAAATAACCAGTGATGGACGAAGCAAAGGGGATAAAAAAGTAGATTGGCTCAGGCAAAAAAGGAATCTGTTGACATCGAATATAGATTTAGGTATTAGCAAGTCATTTTTGAAAGCCTTTGTCTGGAGTGTTTCACTCTATGGTAGTGAAACTTGGACTGTTGGTGCAGCAGAAAAAAGGAGAATCGAAGTGTTTGATATGTGGTGTTACAAGAGAATGATGAAGATTAGATATTTTTTTTGTCGTGTGGCCTCCTGAGAGACAGAGTGCAGGTCTTTCTAGTCGACGCCCGTAGGCGACCTGCGTGTCGGGATGGATGACGATGAATGAAACTGGGCGAGGATGTGGAGGGAATCGCCCGTGGCTTATCAGAAGGTACCGTCCCAGAATTTGCCTGGTGTTGAAAATGGGAAACCACGGAAAACCGTTTCAAGGACGGCCGACGGTGGGGCTCGAAACCCCGCGTCTACCGAGTCAGCAGAGAGCTTGGCCCCATGACCCAACGCTGCGCTTTAGCCAGCGTAGCTACTGCTGTCGGTATGAAGATTAGATGGGTAGATAGGGTTACAAACGAAGAGGTATTAAGACGAGTGGGAGATGAGAGATGCTTCTGGCGACTGCTAATGAAGAGAAGAGATAGATTGGTAGGGCTCATACTAAGACACCCAGGAATAGCAAGATTATTTATGGAAGGAAGAGTCGAGGACAAGAACTGTAGGGGTAGACCAAGTTAGAATATGTTAAACAGATTGCCTCGGATGTAGGGTGTGGTAGCTATGTAGAGATGAAACGATTAGCCCAGGACAGGGAAGCATGGAGAGCTCCATCAAACCAGTCAAAAGACTGAAGACTCAAACAACAACAACATTTGGCCAGTACGGTGTAACCAATGGTAGCGTTAGCAGTTGCACGAGAGCTGAGCCCACATCGCTCAAACACTCAGCTAAGGTCATATTATATTACAAACTAACCATTCACTAACAACCACACTAAACAAGCAAACTTGAAGCTCAATAACCACCAACGATATGTTAACAAAACATTGCATATAACTAAGCAAACTTGAAGAGTAGCGCAAGTTTATAATAACGGCTGTAACTACAGGGTCATTATCTATGTGTGCCCTGATAAACACGGCAAGCCAAGCCGGCTGTGACTGGCGCAGATCACGGGCGAACGTACCCGGTTCTACCGGTGGTGGCACGCACTTTCACACTTTTACCAAACATGTTGTTTGCCACGGTGGGTGTGTGCTAAACGGGTCGGTCTACTAACCCCAAGCTTGCAGGTTCGCTCCTGGCCGTAGTAAGTGATTTTTTGAAAGGTGGCAAAAATTACGACACCATGTCATACGATGTTGGCATGTCAAAGAATCCATTTGAATCCAGTAGGCCGTGTTCATAATAGCAAAATTAATCTCGGTAGTTTCCGCCAACACAAAGTTCCTCATTTCTCTACTAGAATGCGCTATAGTGTTCAAGGAGCTTACTTATCTAACCTCCTTGACTTCCATAGTGCTTCAAGGAATAACGAAATTTGACATGCAAGCTACCCTTTGGGTGTCAAATAACACAGCTTACAACCGGCACCCGAGGCCATACGATATTATTATTATTACCAAACATGTTCAATAATGTGTACTTACAGTGCTCATAGGCGATGCTGAAAATGTCCTCCCTCTCTTGTAAAACACATCTGACATCTTCTGAAGAAAGAACGTCTGTCAACTCTTTTATTATTTACGGAGCTTATTTCCTTGAATCGTTTAGCGTGCCTCCTAATTGTACTGGCATTAGGGACAGGTCTTCCTGGAAACTTGATTCGAAATTTTCGTCTCGTTTCAGAACAAGATTTTCTGCTTTTCATATACGAATTATGGATATACACACGTTCGCGCAATGTGAATTGGTGTCTAGGCATGACCAACAATCACAGTAATACAATACTCACTGAACGTGCAACACTGCTTGCAGATACACGTCCATATGAATGACAAAACACGCGTGAACTAACGATAATAGTCAGCGAAGCGCGCCACCACCAGCTGAACCATGTACGCGCGCCCGTGATCTGCGCCAGTCACAGCCGGCTTAGCTTGCCGTGTTTATCGGGGCGCACATAGATACTGACCCTGTATATAATTGCACATATTGTAAATACCATCACCCATACTTGTAGATTTAATAATAATAATAATAATAATAATAATAATAATAATAATAATAATCATAATAGGGTGGAACAACAAATCGATCCACAACTGGGGGAATACCAAGGGGGTTTCAGAAAGGGACGATCATGTGCTGAGCAGTTTATGAATCTGAAGTCCATCCTTTCATATCTGAAACTCAGGAACAGGGAATTCATGATGACTTTTGTTGATTTTAGGAAAGCCTACGACTCAACCACCCTATTGCAAATCCTTGAAGAGTTTGGCTTAGATAACAAGACACAATCAATTATCCAGCGAACCCTGACCAACACCACCTCCAAAGTGAAGTTCAGAGGAGAGATGTCTGATGCCTTTGAAATCAGGACAGGAGTGAGGCAAGGAGACGGGCTATCACCGCTTCTCTTCAATTGTGTTTTGGAAAAGGTCATCTGTGAATGGCGGAAGGAAATGAAAAATTCCAGGGTAGAAAATGGCGTAAGGCTAGGGTACAAGTATATGAATCTTAAAATCGACTGTCTAGCCTTTGCAGATGATCTAGTGATCTTTTCAGATTCCATTGATATGGCAGAAGAACAACTTAACAAGCTGAAAAATCAAGCACTGAAGGCTGGGCTTCAAATCTCCTTTGAGAAGACACAATTCATGACAAACATAAAGTCAGCGCCCAGGGAACTAGAGGTCGGACTAGGAAAAGTTCAGAAGGCAGAAAAGTTTAAATACCTCGGTGAATGGATCGAGCCTAACCTATCAGAGAAGGAAGCCTTCATGTCACGCATTAATAAAATGGAAATGGCATACAACCTGACCAAAGACATCTACAATAAGAGATCGATATCCTTAACGCCAAAATTAGACATTACTGCACTGTTATTCGACCAGAGGCTCTGTATGCGGCTGAGACTCTAATAATGAATAAGAGAGGTCTGATGGAAAAACTAGAGGCTAAAGAAAGAAGATTTTGAGGAAAATCCTGGGTCCCATCAAAGAAAACAGCGAGTACAGAAGGCGTCACAACCACGAATTGTACAAGCACGTGGAGAAGATCAGTGGCACGATTCGAAAAAGAAGGATTGCCTTTTATAGCCACGTGACACGAATGAGCCCAGGCAGGATATCAAAACGGATATTGACGTACTTCCAAGATAAGAAAACCAAAGGGGCATGGTTTACGGAAGTTGAGGAAGATCTACGTGAAATGGAAATTTCCCCTAAAGATATCCAGGAGCGTGTTCCACTTCAGGAAAAACTACGTACGCACAAAGGTTTCCAGGAAAAGCCGAAGCTGAAGAGAGGGAAGGTGTGGTCCCAGGAGAGAAAAGAAGACGAATGCGGTAGTTAGAGCTCGGAAGAAGAGACAGTTGAACTGACGTGGTCCCTAGTTGGCCGAATCGAAGAAAGAATAATAATAATAATAATAATAATAATAATAATAATAATAATGTTAATGGTTTTACGTTCCTTTTAACTTACTGCGGCTTTTAGAGACACCGGGTTGCCAGAAATTTGTTCCAAAGGGGATCTTTGACGTGCCAGTAAATCTACTGACACGGCTCCCTCGTATTTGCTCACACTCAAATGCCAACTGACTGCGCCAGGATTCGATCCCACTATCTTGGGATCAGCAGGCGAGAACGTAACCGCTGGGCCACGCAGTCAGCCATAGACTTAATAGCCTAAGGGTATCGGATCTGATGATGGTCGCTTGAGGATCGAAAATGGTTATCCAAGTGAATTCATTTATTAATCTGATATAATTTTATTTCATGTTCAGGGAAACACCCATTAGAAATGTTACAATCGTGTTGACCGACTGAAAAGCATTGATTTCGATAGTTGTTAGTTTTGTAACGATTTTATATATTTGAAGGCCACGCCTGAGGTGTTCGAAGATGGAACTAAATCTCTGCTAAGTTTCATTAAAATCGGACCAGTCGATTAAAAGTTATTTGGTGACATCGAATACACACACAAAGAAAAGCCGATCTTATTAGCCAATATATATTTCATAATAAAATAGGGCTAATAGATCATAAAATCCTGAATCGTTGATATGACTAGTTCGATATCATTTCTAGACCACTAACAGATTATTCTGGCAGCGGAACCTTTTTGAAGGGAGTGTGTTCATTTCATTTAAAATTCAATATGTACTCAGCACAAACACGTCACCAGTCATAAAAAGTTGCGTTGCTATGGTGACAGCAGATGAAGTATGGATGACGTCACAGTCAAATCCATCCCTTTGATATATATGGATGTATATTTTATCTTTCATGGCCATCGTGAATTATTTATTGCTGTAACAATAACCAATATCAGTAAATGTATCACAGTTTTCAATGAACCTACTGTACATGCAGAGCGGAGAAGAGATATAAAGCGATACCATATATTAAAGGTTTTAGTGCATTGACACGTTGATTGGATGGTGCTTTCTAAAGTCTTTTGTTCACTGTTTATGACTAAAAGAATTATGATTCACTATTGGAATTTGTAGAGTGGAAAACTAAATGAGTCGAGTGCCAGAAAATGATTTTTGTGGATGTAGGAGATCTCTGTGGTGTAGAGGCAGTGCACCTGCTTCTTAACAAGAAGGTCCGGGTTTTGATTCTCGGTTCTATCAGGAAGTTTCGAGGTTCCGTGAGGACTGGAATTTGATGCACTCAGACTCGAGAGTACAACTGCGCAGTTGTCTGATCCGAGATGCAGCGGTCCTGGTGAAAAAAGCCAAGAACAACGACAGAGAAAGCATGCCACGTTAACCTCGTGTCATCTCGCAATCTGAAAGGCATAGGCCTATTGCTGAACAGTGATTGCTTTGTAGGCCAAATTCCTCAATGGGATATAGAATCACAGGGCTTTCTCTATAGAAGACAGATCGAAAGCGTAATTCTGAAGACCAATAAAGGAAAATCTATATACAATTAAAAACCCACAATAGGTACCGGTACGCACAGTTACCGGCAGTAAACCCAGCACTTCCCCATCCTACTCCCCCGGTATACTACTGCAGCGTAAAACATTTGCCACGCTGAACGTGTCTGTATCTGATTGTGAGAACCTACTGTGACGCGCGGCAATGTTCTCAGGTAGGGAAGTATTCGGCTTGGTCCCCGCACCGCTCTACACCCCGCTCCTACCGCTCAGCTTTCAATGTCAAGTGCACACCTGAACGTTGGTTTCTGTAGGAGCCACAGACTGTTTATCAAATAGTGCGATGAGTATGATGATCAAGAGAATTACCATTGTTCATAGAAAAGACTGAGGAGGATTAGTCTTAAAGTGAACTTGAACAAAAATTAGCACCGTCAGAGCTTGATCTCCTGCAACGTGGGAAGACATGCATGCTACGAATGGTTCACGCCCAACCACAGACCAATTCAATGGATGATCCTAGAGCTCGATTTTTTGGGGGGTTATATTCAAAGAGATTGTTCTAGAGAAATCGTCCTATCAAAAGCAATTGCATCTTGAGGTTAAAATTTATGAATTGATATTTCAGGTGACCTATTCATTTGAGTGCACTAAATCTCGACGTAATACAACTACAGCATATTTAGAGGTTAATATATTGTGTTTCAATGTAATTTAATTAATTTCAAAAATGCGTGAAGGCAGCTGTGCGAAATTTTAAAGTCCTGTTTTTATTTCGTAATTATAGTATCGTATTCAAGCAACTGAAGTGAAATTGTGTTTAATGATCTACAATTAGGCCTACAATTTTTTTCTTCTGGAGAATTAATTCATGGCGTGTAGATAGCGCACATTTAGATTCCGTAGGGACGTATTCTTCTAACTCGTAACGGAATGATCCGGTCCATGTAAAATTGGTATAATGGTCCACTACCGCAGTCTAAACCTACAGGTACAGAAATAATGAAATGAAAATGAAAATCCACAGCCTGCTTCCAGTCTCCGACCGGGTCAGGAATGGAATGAATGAAGCCCCCATCTAGCGGCGAGGATATGAACTGTGCCGGCTGCCGAGGCCTGACGCACTCCTCTGGGGCAATGATTAAATGAATGACAGATGAAATGAAATGATAGTGGAGAGTGTTGCTGGAATGAAATTTTGACAGGGAAAACCGGAGTACCCGGAGAAAAACCTGTCTGCCTCCGTTTTGTCCAGCACAGATCTCACATGGAGTGACCGGGATTTGAACCACGGACCCAGCGGTGAGAGGCCGGCGTGCTGCCGCCTAAGCCACGGAGGCTTGCACAGGTACAGAAATAATATTTTTCATAAATTATAAATAGATTACTCAGGAATTAATTTCTCCAACTCATCAAGGAATGATCCATTGTCTATAAAAAGTAGTATAGTGGACCGCACTGTGATATAAAATAACAAGTAGACTACGTAAACCTATATCTTACTTTTTAGAAAATCAAAGATGGTGCGCAGATCAGCTCCTCACACGTCACTTCACTGATTAATTTGAGCCACTGCTATAAGCCAAACATAAAGGCAAATATATATATTGTTTCTTTTCCACTATTTAATAATAGCGCGCATGCCAATTTCTGAACTAAAATTTATTCTAACTCGTCAAGGAATCATCCGAACTATTTAAAGCCACTACTATGATTCAAACCTACCCGTGCATGAACTTATAGCTTAGTATTCATAAATTCGAGCTGGTACACTCGTGTCGAATCCTCTAACTCACCATGGAATGATTCTATCCTTGCAAAACTTCTTATAATAGTTATACTATTGGTATATGTGAAGCATTCTGGCATATCATTTTTGAATGCAGTTTTGCTCAATTATAATTGGCGGTCCTGTTATCCTCTAAACGTAACGCCTGATGCTTAGTATTTATTGGTTCTGTGCCAGGAAACCTTCATTAAATGAACTAGTGCAATCAACAAACAACATTCTGGTATGAGGTTTAAATGGCTGTCTTCATTAATTAAAGACGTCGTGGGTGCCTATTTTTATATTTCGTGCATTATTGACAGAATTCTAGAAAATACATGTCTGAAAATACTTCAGTAATGTTAATCTTCCGAATTATTTCGTGTACTCCTGTAAGTCGTGACCTCTACAGGAGTGGTAATAACCAACTTATTCTAAGATATAGATATTCTACATAACGCTTCAGTATACTGTAGTGGTGATCATTGTTTATAGGGGTACAACGTCGAGGTCATTTGTCTAATATTTTAGTATAGTTATCGTTAATGCACGATACTTACGTCAATTTAGAGCTTTATTTATTTATTTATTTATTTATTTATTTATTTATCGTATGGCTTTTAGTGCCGGGAGTGTCCGAGGACATGTTCGGCTCGCCTGAGTCTATAGCTGTTTCCAGCGGTCACCCTTCGGGTGAGCTACAAGTTCCGTTCAATTTCAAGTAATACCAGCTTTCGCTACCAGATATCAATGATACCTAGTGGTGAACGCTGGAACTTTGATTAAGCGTTCCGATGAAATCTAACCTAACAATTTAGCTTCACACAAGTTTAGTTTGTGAAATGATCTTTTACTTGCCATAAATCTATGTCATGGAACCGCCGGCTTTACTTCCCCTCCGAAGGAAGGCATACTGAAGGATTTTTAACGCTCGTAAAAAATCCGACGATTTTGGCCGGGTTTGAATCCGCTATCTTGGGCACAGCAGTTTAGCATGCTACCAACTACGCCACCGAAGCCGCTTTAGAGCTTGAAATTGTTGTCTTTTTATCACGATGTGCAGTAGATGTGAAACCAAGAGCAGTTTTGTCCATCACATGAAAAATCTTTCTGACGGAAGATGGAAAAGGTAGAAGGGAATACGTGCCAGTAGGCTATAATATTGTTTCACGCAAATACTCGTTGCCAATTAGGAGAATAGTAACAGTATCCGTAACAGACTATTGGATCATGTGGGCGTTATGGAAGTGCGAGAAAATTCTTCTAGACGTTTGATGTTGCGTAATTTAAACTTTAATCGAGAGAGATATGTTTCTAGTCAACTTGAACAAGACATTAGGTTGTCATCATTAACTTCAGCTCGTTGAGACACATACTTTATTTGTTGTTGTTTTCATAGTCGACACAGGTTATGTGGACTTTCATTTACAGATCAGTGAGGCCTGTTTGATCGCTCAGTTTGTCACGGAATCCTCGTAGGAGGAACGAATCCTGTCAAAGATGGTTTTAAGTTTACAAAAGCGTAGCTTTATCAAATTAATTAGGTCAGATAGCGGTGCACAAACATGACTTACTTAGATACAACGGTTTATGGTTCTAATAATGAAATGGAAGACTATTTAATCAACCTCATTTATTTATTAATTAATTAATTTATTTATTTATTTATTTGTTTATTTATTTTGCGTATGGCATTTTGTACCGGGAGTGTCCGAGGACATGTTCGGCTCGCCAGAGGCTGTAGCTGCTTCACCCATGGGGTGAGCTACAAGTCCCGTTCAATTTCAAGTAGTTCCTACTTTCGCTACCAGATATCACTGACACGTAGTGGTGAACGTTGGAAATTTGATAGAGCGTTTAAACGAAATATGACCTAGAAATTTAGCTTCACACAAGTTTAGTTAGTGGAAGGTTCTTTTACATGCCATAAATCTATGCCATGGGACCGCCAGCTTTACTTCCCCTCAGAAGGAAGGCATACTGAAGGATTTTAACGCTCTTAAAAATCCGACGACTTCGGCCGGGTTTGAACCCACTATCTTGGGAACAGCAGTTCAGCATGCTACCAACTACGCCACCGAATCCACAACCAGGAAATGATCGACTGAACCATTTGCAAACAGAAACTTTGTGTGTGTTCACGGAAATTAGTTTGCGACAGCCTTCTGTTGGAGCCGTAGCAAATTCTCTCGATATACGAGGCACGTCCAGAAAGTAAGTTCCGTTTGGTAATAAAATTAAATTGTGTACAGATACAGAAAAGTTATTTATTGCACATCATTCTACTCCTCTTAAACTAGACTACTTTTCCACATAACTGCTGAATTTTGCAGGCATTTGTCATAGCGTGGCACAAGTTTTTGGATACCATCTTCATAGAAGTTTGCCGCCGACCGTAAACGAGAGTGAAGACTCCCCTGTAAGATATCCTACCCTTTGGCCACCACTGTTAAGCAAATTGCGTATGTGGTCAGGAGAACTCCTAAACATACGCAGTTCTCCTGGCAAGCAAGCAATTTGCCTAACAGTGGTTGCCAAACGGTAGGATATCTTACAGGGGAGTCTTCACACTCGTTTACGGTCGGCGGCAAACTTCTATGGAGAAGGTTTCCAAAAACTTGTGCCACGCTATGACAAATGCCTGCAAAGGTTCGGCAGTTATGTGGAAAAGTAGTTTCAGAGGTGCAGAATGTTGTGCAATAAATAATTTTTCTGTATCTGTACACAATTTAATTTTATTATCAAACGGAACTTACTTTCAGGACTTGCCTCGTATAACCAGCAAGTATATCTGATCGAAGTTTTAGTGACTTGGAAATTATTACAAGAAAATATGTGTAGACAACGACGGCGAAAGCTCATTATCAAATTACTGACATGCGTGAGTGAAGTGATATCAGTTTTCATGAAACCACACCAATCGAATAAACATCTACTGTCGACCAAAGTATTATGTGTACTCGAGTTTGAAGGTTGTTTGTGACGTAACCAATAGACATACATAAAATCCAATAACATCTTTATTTTCGTCGTTCTATTTTACGTGAGTCCACGTAGGTTTGGAATTTTTAGTTTATATTTTAATATTTTTTATCGCAGTTGGAACACAAAAAGTGCCCGTTTTTAAGCGTGTTTCAACCATGCGTCACATTTAAGAATTATTATCTCACAAACCCTTCATTGTATCGAATCCAAATTTTAACACAATATACATTGGAATGTTGTATAACTGGTTTATTAATTTCAAAATTTTTCGTGTCCAAGAAACAATGTTGTTATCTATTGTCTAAGGTAACGTTTTCTCGGCTTGGGGGGGTTGAAATATGTAGTTCTTGGTCGCGTTATATTCCTTATACATCAAAAAGTTATGTTGAATGACTTTAAAATACGTAAATTAATTCACTTATTTTATATCGGTTTATATTTGAACGGGGAAATATGACCTCGCCTCGCTCGGCAGTGATGGGCTCCATCTCAGCAACGCTGTACAGCCTACCCCGGAGCGGCTGGCAGGTGAATCATGCCTTATTTCCACGAACAAATACAAACCGATATAAAATAAGTGAATTAATTTACGTATTTCACAGTCATACAGCATAACTTCTTGATGTATAAGGATTACAATGCGACCAAGAGCTATATTTTCCAACCACCCCGAACCGAGAAAAAGTTACCTTACAAAAATGATAACAACTTTGTTTCTTGGACACACAAAATTTTGAAATTAATAAACCAGTTATACAACATTCCAATGTATATTGTGTTAAAATTTGCATTTGATCTGATGACGGGTTTTTGAGATAATAATTCTTAAATGTGACGCATGGTTGAAACACGCTTAAAAATGGGCACATTTTGTGTTCCAACTGCGATAAAAAATATTAAAATATAAATTAAAAATTCCAAACCTACATGAACTAACGTAAAATAGAACGGCGAAAATGATGATGGTATTGGATTTTATGTAGGTCTATTGGTTACTTCACAAACACCCTTCAAACTCGAGTGCACATAATACTTTGGTCGACAGTAGTCGGAAGTCTGGATAAAGTGGGACGATAGCATTGTGGTTGCGTCCGTTTATCTTCATTGTGCTTTACTTCAATATGCTACCAATATTAGCACACAAATTTCCCTAGTGAATCATTGGAATTTGGTGTAATGCCAAACGATAAATTTTATTAAATAAAAAACCATCTGTACACCCTGGTTTTTGGCGTGAAACAGTGTCTCTGTATGATGCAGCTATATTGTTTCTCAAGATCTCTCGGTAATTGTAAGATACAATGTGTATGGAGAATTTTGCGTTTTACAACAGGTTTCATTATGGGGCTTTGCAACATCGTGATAATAATAATAATAATAATAATAATAATATCGTATAGGTGCCGGGTGCAAGCTTTTTTATTTGATACCCAGAGGGTAGCTTGCATGTCGAATTTCGTTGATCCTTGAAGCACTATGAAAGTAAAGGAGGTTAGATATCTGATCACCTTGAACACTATACCGCTTTCTAGTAGAGAAATAAGGAACTTCGTGTTGGCGGAAACTCCCGAGATTGATTTTGCCATTATAAACACAGCCTACTGAATTCAGATTGGTTCTTTCACATGCCAACATCGTATGACATGCGTGTCGTAAATTTTTTCTGCCTTTCAAAAAAACACTTGCCACGGCCAGGAGCGAACCTGCAAGTTTGGGGTTAGTAGACCGACACGTTAACCACTTTTTTATTTTATTTTTATTTTTTTATTAGCTCTCTACAGAATTACAGAATTTTCAGATATGATAAATACCATACCATTACATCACAAGGAAATCCAGATGGTGTCCATATTTATCGTACAATTGTCCACTTTCACTAAGCTTACAACGCTCTTTCTGCAGGTGAAACCTGAGATCCAGGAACGAGAAATGTTGCTCATTGTCCATCACGAAGTGTACATATTGGCCCATTATCCACACAATGGCAGTCTGTTTAATTTGGGGGAAGGCGGTCACCGACAAACGAATCAACTTCCTGTCATCAAGGTCATCCGTGGGCACATTTAATAGTTGACATACTTTTCCCTTACACCACAGCCACGTGGAGGCAACTCGCGTGCATGATGTGAAGCGGTGTATCGCCGTATCAGTTTGACCACATATAGTACACCATGGGTAAGCTTCAAGACGGATGGTATATCGCCGTAGAGCCGTTGGGATGAGATCGTTGAGGAAGATAAAAACCTGGGAGTGTACAGCAGAAGAAATGGTCATAGCCCCAAAATTTTTCCAAACAGTGGGCCAATGGACGTAGAGGGTGGTGGCCTCGATTCGCGGTTTGGAGTGTACCACTTGCCGCAACATGTTATAAATACTTTTCGTCGTTGGAACAGTCCCTGAAGGCATTTGGCGAACAGTTTCCAGAAGGTGCTGTTGATGGTCCCTAAATAACTTATCTTCGGCAAAGCTCTATCACAACCACGGGCTGTGTTTCGAATATCTTTGTATAGCGCTTTCGTCAAAGTGCCCTGTTGGGAAAGAATGGTGATATCGTTCTTGCAGAGGAGTGCACGGCATTTCATGCCATGAGCTGTTAGCCCTAGCCCGCCTTGCCGGGATGGGAGATACAACTGTTCCCGTTGTACTCGAAACAGAAATCCTTGCCATATAAACCAACCAGTATATTTTGACAATTGGCTCTCAAACATTTTGGGAAGTGGGAAAAGTTGTGCGACATACCATATTTTAGAGAGCGCAAACACGTTGAGGACCATGACCCGTTGCACTATATTGAGGTTTCTTTGACCAAATTGGATCAGCACTCCCCTAACTTTGGCAATGACCTTAGTCCAGTTTGCTTGCACTGTGTCCAGAAGCGATTGCTTCCAGGTAATGCCAAGAATTTTCACCTCATTTACTATCCGGAACCAGGGCTGTTGGGTAATCACTGAGTTAGTATTGAGCGGAAGCAAAGCAGTTTTCTGGGGGTTCGATTGTGCTCCAGAGGCGATATGGTAGAGCTGAAGGACGCTATCGATGTGGGAGATGTCTTCATTATTGCGGATCAATATGGATACGCCATCAGCATAGACGCACATGCCAAAAACATGTGTGGACAGTTTGTAACCCTGTAGCTTCACCTGGGTAGTCCGAATGAACGGATCAAGGCCAATGACAAAAAGTAGCATGGAAAGGGGACATCCTTTCCTAACTGATCGTTGTATTGGAATCAGAGGGGAAAGAAAACCGTTGACGAACACTCGAGACGTAGCGTTACAATTTATCTTACGAATGTAGTCAATAAGGATTGCAGGAATTTCAAAGTGCTGCAAGACCATGTACAAGTATTCATGACTGATGCGGTCGGAAGCTTTATCAAGATCTAAGGTGAGAAAACTAATTGGCTCAGTGGGGAGCATTTCGGCTTTTAGGTGTAGGTCCCGTAGTATCGCTAAGTTTGTTAACAGAGTTCTTCCAGGAATACTGCAACATTGTTCATCACCAATGATATCATGTAGAACAGTCTTCAATCGGCATGCAAGTACTTTGGTAAGGACTATATAATCACTGCAGAGCAGAGTAACTGGTCGGAAGTCACCAACAGCCATGTGAGAGGATGTTCTTGGTATGAGGACTATGGTACCCTCGTGATGTGATTGACAAAGAGCACGACGTTGGAGAATGGTACGCAAGACGTGACAAAATTCTTTGCCAATGAGAGGCCAGAAGTGTTTATACAGTTCATATGGCAGTCCATCAATGCCAGGTGAGCGGTTATTTGGGTGGTGCTTAACCAAAGAGTCAATCTCTTCATCCGTAATATCCGCGCTGAGCAGAGTTTTGTTGTCCGGAGATAGTTGGGTACTGCAAGATGAAAGCAATAGGGTCACCTGCTGTGGATCAATTGGAGCCTTAGCGTAGAACCGTTGATAAAATAATGATATTTCACTACGTATAGCGTCAGGGGAGGTGACGACACTTCCAGTACTGGTGCGGAGGCGGTGGATATATTTACGTTGCCGCTCACGTTGTCCTTTGGCGATATGGTATACACTTGCACTTTTGTCCGGGAGCACTGTACGATCTTTTAAAGCCACGTTTATATGAGCGAGCGTTCGTTGCTGTAGAGACAGGAGCTTGGTTTTAACTTCCCGAATCTGGTCATACATACGCTCCCCAGCATCAGATCTTTGCTGGAGCTGGCGAAGAACTCGATAGTAAAATTCAACTGTATCCCGTCTTTCCCGACCTCGTTGGTAGGATATGTTCTTAAAGACGCGGCGGATCCCTAGTTTAACTAAAATATCCCACCAGTCTGCACAGTCGCGAAAGTTGCATTTTTGTTGGACCCATCGAGTCCAGTGTTGTCTGAAAATATCTTGGCATTCCTCCTCCAGTAACAGCGAGCAATTCAGTTTCCAATAACCTCTTCCTATGTGAAATATGGGATGGGGGTAAGAGATTGTACATACGACTGCATGATGGTTAGTGAAACTGGCAGGTAGCACTTCATATCGTCTAGGCTGGATAAGTTCCTGGGAAGAGTAGATGCGGTCAATTCGTGATGAGGAGTTGTGACTTATACAGGTGTAATGGGGCAGGGGCACCCTTAAACTATCCACAGCATCAATGAGGTGTAGGGAGGTAAGGAGGGTCCTGAGAGCCGGGTTGACACCTTGGTATGGACTAGTGGAATCCTCTTGGCGTTGAATACAATTGAAATCCCCTGCAAGAATAAGATTTTCCTTAACGTCGTGCAGATGAGGCAGTATACTCTGTTGAAAGAACATTTTTCGTTCCACACGTTTACTGGACCCGGATGGGGCATATACATTTATCAGGGTGGTATTGTTTATGTGTCCAGATATTATGCGTCCTGATGGATGACAAAGCACACCTTTGAGTGGGATATCATGTCTTATGAGGAATCCGTTCCCTCTATTCGTAGAACCGGTATTGATGTATTGTTTGTAGAAGGCAGATATGGGCAGACAGGGTATAGCAACTTCTTGAATGAAAGCAATGTCAATGTCTGCATCTCGAAGGAATCTCTCCAACAGTTGAAATTTCAGAGGGCATTCTATTACATTGATATTCACAGTGGCCACAGTGAGAAATTGCGCCATTAAGAGAAGTATAAAAGCTGTGCTAGACATACTGGAATGTGGACTCGAGAAAAAAAAACACGGGTGAGAAATATACTGGTGCACTATGTCAAATTAGGTTGAGATAGTTCCTTATGACTGCCATTCATAGGCCGGTTGTCAGCGTTTGAGAGCGTTCGTGGGTCCCTAGATGACGTAGAATGAAGATTTTGTTTCTTTTTCACAGCTGCGGGAACGTATGTAGAACCAGTTTGATTCTTCGGGACTGGTACGGCAATCGAGGCATTTGTTTTAATCTTCTTAGATACGTTCTCAGATCCCCAATCAACCTGCTTATGTGAGTCGGTAGGTACCAGAAAAGGTGGGGTCAGTGAAGGCAAAATTTCTGTGGCAGCCTGTAGTGACGGCAGAGTTGGTTCTAAGGCTGCTATACAGGTTGCCGATAGCACAGGGGCACTCTGTGGCTCGCTGATCTGGTCCGTGCAAGGTACCAGTTCTGCGTCATGTGTGTCCGAGGCCACTTTTGCTGGTGTCCCAGCTGACTGATCCATAAGCATGTTTTCATGTGACGTTTGCTGTGACACAACATCCGAGTATTGGACACGTCGTTGTTGTGTAGGAGTTATACCGAGGGGAATCATTTTCTTTGGGCAGTTGATACGTAGATGTGTGTTAGCATTGCAAATTAAACAGGTCTGTTTCTGTCCATTATACGATATATAGCCAGAATGGCCACCAAAAGTCTCAGTGGAGGGGATATCTTGTTTGATTTCCATAGTGACTGCACGTATTCCATTATACACCGGAAACTGATAAGCAGAAGACCATTGTTCTTTCCTGACGTCACTCACAGTGCCATATTTCGACAGGACGGATTTGAAAATTTCAGGGGGAACTTCGAGTGGGACATTAAATATACGCACTGTGGTAAAATTTGAATCCGCTGCGGAGAGCTTAACATTAGTCATTTCGCCTGAGTCATACTGAAATTTAAAGGAAGGAAGCTTGTAGTTTAACGTGACCGTTAATCTCGAGATCATGAGCCACGGGACCTCCTTTTTACGTGGAATCCGAACCACAGGACATGGCATTTCACATCGAAAATCTCACATGCATTGACCGGGAATCGAACCCGGACCGCCTTGGTGAGAGGCATTCAGCTAGACCGCTGAGCCACCACGCCCCCCTACTGAAATTTAATAGGAGCTGCAAAAGTATTTAGCAATTTCTGATAAGTAGATATGCTGATTACCTTGATGTACATGGTTCTTTCTTGCGCATTTAACTGGATGGCTTCTACTTGGTCGACAGTCAACCGGAGGGTATCGCTAATCCAGCGGTGAATTTCTCCTGGTGTGGGGCGAGAACTCTGCCTGTCCCATTGACAGCGTACGGTGTTTTTCCTCTGGTATCCGGACATGATTTTCAGCGGGGTTTTCTGGGTTTCTGGTTTTGTTGTCCTATCTGGAACACTACTTGAAAAAGTATTGTCAGAATGACACACGGAAGGTCAGTACACCCGTGGAACTATCGGAAGCACCGGTATTAGGAAACGTACACTCTTCCAATGCGGTCACACAGCGCGCACACACGCACCTCACTCGGCCACGACTAGTGACCAACTTGCCACTCACCCACCTTGACAAGCAACATCGTGACCATGATTGTAAGCTCATGTACTTGGACTTACCGGTATGTGAAATCTGTTTGATAACCTGTATCGTTATGATAGTCGTATGATTTGGAAGGAGGTAGTTGTGGCCTTATGTTGGGAGCCATAGCGGCTCCTGGCTGGAGTAGAAGAGGGAAAGCATTTAGTATGACTGAGATGGGAATCGAATTCGTCTCTCCTCAGTATTGCCTCACGAGGCTGGGTGTAGCCCATTCCAACCCTCAATCAGAATTTTAAATCTTACCATTGCCGGTAATCAAACCCAGGACTTATGGATTCGTACCGCGAGACCACAGAAGGCAGTGGCAGAAACGTTGTTTGAATGAGTGATTATGGTTAAAGATGTGTGACGCTATTCTATGTAATAAACTTCGACAAAAATAGTGTTTCTTGAATTATGATATATGGAATATTTCCATTTCTACTGCATTATTATAACGGCTTCGGCGACGCAGTCAGTAGCATGCTGAACTGCTATGCTCAAACCCGCCCGAAGTCGTCGGATTTTAAAGAGCGTTAAAACCTTCAGTATGCCTTCCTTCGGAAGGGGAGTAAAGCTGGCGGGCCCATGTCATAGATTTATGGAATGTAAAAGAACCTACTACTACAATTGGTAGTGTGTAGCTAAATTTGTAAGTTATTTGGTTAGAAACGCTCTATCAAGTTACAACTTTCTCCGCTAGGTGTCAGTGGCATCTCTGGTAGCCAAAGTTGGAACTACTTTGAATTGAACTTGATGGGGAGCCTATGGGCGTTCAATTAAAATATCCGCTATGGCCATTGGCTGCAATTCAAATATAATAATTATAACCTTTCTCCTTTATCTTTAACAGGTTGTATGTTGTTGTGACACCAAGAAGTACTAAGGGAATATAAAATGTCACAGACCATCCATCATTTGTTTCTAACTAGAACCTTTCTTCTTCTCATTAAAAGACAGGGCTTTTAAACAGGAGAAGTGTGCTTTGCTTCGCAGAGTAATCAGGCCGTTCTTTTTAAGCAGTAAATCTTCACTAATTGGTCTCATTAATTGAGTGATTTAAGAAGACTCAAGTTTGTGTGTTCGTACACACAAATGAAGTGCTTTCTTACTTGATCGCAGATAACAAAAGAGTATCATCATTAAAATATTGTTTGAAATATAATACATATTGCACTCAAACACAACGACTTGATTTACGTTCTATAATACCCCGAGACAGCCGATATATACTGATAATTCTGGAGAAATTTACAATATCAAACAAGTGACATAGCGACTTTGGAACATGACTGGTGGCACTGAATGCAATCCCGATAGAAAGGTGCAGTAATTCGGCATGTTTGTAGTGATGGACAATTAGGATTTCATCCTTACTAACTTATGACGAGGACTACACAATTCATATGTTTAGGAATCATAGATATATTCTCACATGACTCTGACTGTATTAGCCAGACCATTCTACACAATACCTATCCTCCCCTTTCCCTCCAGTTGTGACAACAAGGTGATGCGTCAAACATTTAGGTTCGAGAGTACTAGCCCATGCCTAAAATCATTTGCACAACATTGGCAGGTTTAGTACCTTTCTCCTCTCAAGCTTATTTGAGTTTCCTGACAATTCTAAAAGTAAATACTAAAAGAGTTCAGGAGTTGGCTTCGCTCAACTTTTGCATTTGTGAGAGGGGCATTTCATGAGTTTGATCAATAATCCAGCTGTGACGGCAGAGAAAAGAAGAGGCAACCAGACTGCAGTTCGTGACGCTGGATTTGAACAATGGAAGCACCGAGCGCAATATAGAACGTGGAACATTGGCAAGTATACGCGCAATATTTCTGCGACATGTTGGAGAGAGGACATCTTACACACAATGGTTCGCGATTACTTCTCTATAAGACGCATATGACATAAATATCTTTCAGATGTAGAGCAGACGACAAATATTTAAAATAATTCTATAGCCCTTAATATTTACTAAAAAAATTACAGTCAGTCTGAAAGACTAGACGTTATATCATTTCAAATGACGCATGTTACAAATGCTACACTTGTTAGAAAGGCTCAGGACTCTTTAAACAGACTCCATTACCCATTAACTTAGGCTTCCCGCGCAGGCACCTGTTTGAGGGTCACCCTGTATTTGAGTCTGACATCTTTTACAACTCATTAAGGGTCACCCATTATTTGAATCTGATATCTTGCAACCTCTTTAAGGGTCGCCCTGTATTTGATTGAATCTAACATACTGTACACCTCGTTATATCCTGCACACCTCTTTAGGAGGCACCCTGTATTCTTATCTGGCATCTTGTTTGTAGTTTTCACGACCCTCTGTCTAACTGATTTGCAAGGCAATTAATGGTTACATCCATAGTCTTTGATCCTTTTATTGAAATAATTTATTAATCTCATGTATTTCTTTTCAGGATTAGGGAATAACTCATCACATTTGGGTACAATCGTGTTGACCGACTGAAAAGCATCAAACTTATCTTTATTATCTTTTTATTGAAATAAATTCTTTGCAAATATTGTTTTCCAGAATTTCCATTAAAGGAATCAACCTTGCTTATTCAACGTGTTACAGCAGTCACTTCTGTGATCTTGCTCTATATTTTGTGTGCGTTTAGAGAAAAACAACTTTCTTTTTTGAAGGCTATTCTTAAGCTAGTGAAACATTCATGGGCCATCAGTTTATTAAGACGCCTGATTTAGGGAGTCCCTCCAAACTCATTGATCATTAGAGTAAAATCTACCAAGCTCAGATATCCTTCGCAATACCCGATTTCTGGAATAGCCAGACGAGATAAGCCATACGTTAGAAAAAATAACCGAGTAATAATGGTTGTAACTACTGAGTCAATAAAGGGATTTTGGCAGAGATTGTGACTTCATTGATTTCTCTGTTGTGTGCACACCTCTGTATTAATTCTGATGTATTTTTGTAACGCATACAGAGAACGGAATGATCATGAATTTGAAACAAATGTGAGGTTTAGAAGGATTAAATTAGGTGTACTTTGACTTTCCATAGGAGGGGTGTCAAAGGATGATGGTACCCTGGTACGTTGAATCGCACACAGCGATGAGTATCTGCAGCAAGTCAAGATATCAGTGGTTTGAATACCGGCGCTGATAGGGGCCATCCTGCTGTAGCTTTCCCCAGGTTTATTTAACACTCCCTACAAGGAAATGATGGAATGATTCCTCATTTATTGAAATTTCTACAACTGTAAAATTCTTCTCCGTCCAACTTCCCTCTTAACTTCCACTTTGCTTACAACTTAAAGTTGCAAGAGTCAATACCATTTCGAAAGATGTGACGGTAATATGCCGATTGTCTGCGTTGAACACTACCTAAGAGTTCACGTTTTATCCCAGCCCGATCTACAACATTTCCATTTGTGACAGGATCTATCCGTGTACATTTAGACATTCTCCCATAGATCCACATTCCGAATACTTTCAGCCTTTCATTGACCATCTTTTATTCCATACAGAAGGTTGGTCACAGAGTTCGGAATCAGATATCAACACTGTACACAGAATGCTCTAGTTTCGGAAACACTACCAATGTCAATACCAAATCATATCTTTACTTCAAGATCATGATACGAAATTATTTTAGCCAGCATTCAAGTTATTTAACGTTGTTGTTGATAATAAATAATAATATCGTATGGCCTTGGGTGCCGGGTGCAAGCTTTGTTATTTGACACCCAAAGGGTAGCTTGCATGTCGAATTTCGTTGTTCCTTGAAGCACTATGAAAGTCATGGAGGTTAGATATCTAAGCTCCTTGAACACTATAGCGCTTTCTAGTAGAGAAATGAGGAACTTTGTGTTGGCGAAAAATCCCGAGATTAATTATGCCATTATGAACACGGCCTACTGAATTCAAATGGGTTCTTTGACATACCAACATCGTATGACATGGTGTCGTAATTTTTGTCGCCTTTCAAAAAAAAAACACTTACCACGGCCAGGAGCGAACCTGCAAGCTTGGGGTTTGTAGACCGACACGTTGACCACTCACCCTCCGTTGCAACGTTGTTGTTGATTCAATTGGGGACTTAGCGACATTGTAGTCATGAATCTCGTGTGGAACCTGTCTGTTAACCGCTGCTGTTGTAATGGCTGCAGTAGTGCATGGTGTAACTACACCATGCAGTAGTGCACATATTTGCAACTGAGACTAGGATTTGGGTATGAAGTAGACTTGAGCTAAAGTTAGGAACTGTTATTTTCTTCTTGTAGATGAGGAAAACCACCTCTGGTATGACTGAGGTGTAACTCGAACCCTCCTCTTCTCAGTTTTTCCTCACGAGGCTGAGTGAGCCCCATTCCAGCTCTCAGACTAGAATTACATTTCTTGTCAGAGCTGGACCTCTCGCCGATAGCACAATGGCTACTAAGTGTTCATAATTTAGTGTGACAATATGGTGGATCAGTAGTAGGGTGTCCACCTTCTCTGATCCCATGAGCGCGGGTTCCATTACCGAGCGAAGAAGTAAGATCTTTTAAGGATGACAAAGAAACATGGCTTTCTGAGTCAAACGATATCGGCTCGCAATATACCTCTCGCATCATACATTCAGTGGTCTAGTCGAAATTATTTGAACCTCAGCCAGAGGTCACAACTAGATGGCAGTGCAAATGGAATGTCAAAATTGGAGAGAAGATTTCCTAAATGGTCTGACACTCAAATGGTCCATTCCAAGTAGCTGAGTACATCGGCCAAAAGCGAAAGCTTTCAAAGTTAATCGCCACTTAAGTGGGAAAAGCAGCGCATCAATGCTGTTCTCATCAGCAGGAACAAGTATTTCCGTGATGAAATATGCAGCCTATTTTGCCTCTATTAACATACAAAATTTCAGTTTGATTGCTGCAATAGGTTCGTAGATATTGAGAACCGTCTAAATATTTCGGTTGGTCGCCATGTTGGATTTTATATATGTAGGCCATAGAGATAGATGACGATATTTGCGTAGGTTCATTATTCAAACCGTTCACTTCGAACGCATGATTAATACACAATAGATAATAACTTAATTTTAAAATTACGCACAGCCGTCATTTTGAGGTTATGTGAACAATTGAACTAAATTAGATGCTAGTGCATTGCAATGTGTACAAACATTTACTGTACCATGTTTCACTGTGCTCGGATGGTTAAATCGCGAGAAAAGTATAAAATTTCAACTTCGCTTGACCGCGATGTTCGTTTTGTTTTTTACAGGTTTTTGGAAGTATCATAGCTGAACTTCAACTTTATCACCATACAAAATTTCAGGGTGATAATAGTAATAATTTCGGAGATATAGAAAGCCAGTGAAATATATCGCACAGCCGCCATCTTGAGGCTATGTAGACAATTGAACTAAATTAGATACCAGTGCATTACAATTTTCTGTACCAAGTTGCATTGCAATTGGATGGTTACATCGCGAAAAAAGTCATTTGAAAGTTTCAACTTCGCTTGACCGCCATGTTCGTTCTGTAGGTAACAGGTTTTTGAAAGTCTCATAGGTAAACTTTTAGTAGTGTCCTTTATCACCGTACAAAATTCCAGGGTGATATGATTAATAGCTTCGGAGATATAGAATGCCGGCGAAATATTTCGCTCAACCGCCATGTTTGATTGGTGAGACGCAATAAAATTTGAAGGGCACGGTCAGGGTCGGCCGTAATAGTACTATGACCTTACAGAGTTTCATTGAGATCGCTCTTGCCGTTTAGAAGTTATTAGAGGGGTACACACACATACGCATACACACACACGGACGAAGGGTGAGCTCGTAAGCCTATTTTTTTCATAAAATGAAAATAGGCTAAAAATTAATAATTCTTGTGAATTTTCTTTCAAAAATATAACTATCAGCTCCTTTGCAGTGACTCACTTCCAGCAAGTTGATTGTACACCATTTATTTATTTATTTATTTATTTTTGTTGTGAACATTAGGGCCTACAGGAAGCCCCAATTACATTGCTCACTACTAGAATCATATAATATACAACAATATATAAATAGAAAAACAAAAGATACATAAAGATAAAATATAGATAGAGAAACACGTTATAAATAATAAGGAGAAGAAGGAGAAGAGGAAGGAGAAGAAGAAGAAGAAGAAGAAGAAAAGGAAGGTTGGGTATGAGAAGGAAATGGGCTGAATACAGTACAATATATTGTGCCCGTTTAGACCGGAGTCCGCACGACCACATATGCATTTTACCAATAATCAGTCAGCACGAGAGTCAAAATATCCCGGAGCGCCAGATGGGTTAAAGCAAATCGCAAAAACGACATCAAATTAAAAAAATGCTTTGCTGATTTTTGGCTCAATGCAACAATAAGGATAGAAGGAGATTTAATTGGGAGTAACACATCCTGTAAAATTATCTCAGTTTATTTTGAAGTTAAAATCTGACTGCAAGGATGCTCAAAGCAGCATCATCCACGTGTGGCGATCCACACTCTTATTTACACACAATATACAGAAATTTTCCAAACACATTTGACAATCTTTTTGGAAACACAAGTCCGATTAATAGTCCTGTAGACTGTGTTCCAAAATTATTAATATTAATTCCAGTTCAAAGTTAATTGTCTATACTGGAAATATCGTAGATCACTGTTTGAATATTTACATGATATTAACACTCGTAGAATAAATGTTCATAGAATTCTAAACTTTCACTTCCTTTTTTCCAGTTTCAAAAATATATCGTCGAAAATATTATTATCATCGAAGCAACACAAATTATTTACACATATTAATAACATCTGAAAAGTATTTGACCTTGAGCATAGCATCGAAGAACTGTGCGAAGCACAACAACAATTAATTGTTCTTCTGACATTAAACATTCGAGAAGTGACTCGATTATGAACTTCAAGTTCCAAACAAAATACATGATTTCTGAATCATCAACTTGATCAATAAACGGTTGAACCATTCAGCTATTCAATTATCCACTTGGAATCAATATTATAAAAATATTTATATTCATGGCCATTTTTACCAACTTTCACAACTTGCAATTCTTCGACAGAATGCGGAAATTAGAATTGTAGTTTTATAATGAATTCATTTAGTTCATGGCACTAGGATTGAAAATATCCTTCAAATTATTCGTGGTTAAAGAATTATTTTTAATTGGCAGTGGCCCATTCTATTATTTGTGTAAGAACACAATATTACAACAACAACGGCAAAGGTCTTCCTCTGAAGAAGAATAAACTACTATCATGACAAATCCGGGTTCTAGCAAAATCAAAGTCTAAATGGAATTCGTAAACAAGGTTGAAATAAGAACTGATGGTTTCAAGAAATAACCTTCGGGTCATTCATCCGACGAAATGTGTAGTTCCAATACTCCTACTATAAACATGAGCCATCGAACCTGCTATTTGATTGATGCTCGAAACAACCTCCTCATTCCTGCGACTTAAACATGCGCACCTGGGAATGGCATTTCAACTACTCCACACACATAAATTTTCTTCCCAAAATGTATACAATAAATCAAGCCTCTGCTTGTTATCAACACTGGAAGATTTATAAACTTACAAGTTTATTTTATTTTACCATTCAGTTCAACCCGTGAATTTACCATACTTATGAAAATCTTTATTTCACTTTCGAGTGTATTTACGTCATGATTTTATATAAATACAACAATATCCTATTTGATACAAATATCATTTGCTTCCCGTTTCATGCCTCTCCGTGTTATCTGAAAAATATACTTTGCTCAATGCAAATATCAACTGTTCAACCAGAACTGACATGTTGGTTGAATGCGGGCTTGCGCTAACCACTCTCCTTCGGAAAATCTCCTGTTCCAAACTAGAAATGTTTAAACTACTTCATAGGCTCTTTCTCAATACATATGATTATTAGAAAATATAATATCCAAGAATTATTTAGAAAAATTATAAAAATTATTATTATTATTACTAGTGGATTATTATTATTATTATTATTTGTATTATTTCAAATATGTTTAATTATCATCTCATTATGTGAGAATCCACATGTTCGAACCTTCGAATATGGAAAAAATATCCATTCCTCAACAAAAATAAATTTAACTTTTACAGTTACATCGGTTGATTACCGTGATTTCCCAAAAAATATGAAATATTCAAATAAATGCTCGAAATGCTCGGTCATCGATCCTAAACTGTTCTGAGTGCTGAAAATACTCAGAATAACTCTAACAAGTCTTGCGTAAATCATTGCAAGCTTTAAATACGACGAAAAATAAAATGTGTTGGTCATCTGCAGAAAAATAGTTTGTTCCAATTAGCTAGGCATAATATAATTCAAATGAGGCTTACATTTCTTGATGGTCTTGAAGTGTAGTAAACCTGGTCTGTACCAGATTTATCCATAGACATGCCCTATCGGACAAGCACGTATAATCCTTGTATCGGCCACCATTGTAGACCCACAATTCGTCTAGTCAGACATAGTGGTAGTATCTTTTGACGTTTGAATAAACTGTGGTTCCATTTTAATATGAGCTTCTATCAAAGCCATAACAGTTTGTTTAAATAGGGTCAGATCTAAGTGATCTCTTCTTAGATATGTCAGTTGTAACATAACTCACGGTAATCTTATCAGTACAAGAAAAACACTGACAGTCTAAGCAATTAACGGCTGTTCTGAAGATCGTTCCCTGGGCATGGTTTATTAATATCACCATCTACCATGCGCTAGGCAACTTGTAGTTTCCCTTGCGTAGACTAATGAACGCCACCGTTATAGACTAGTCTTCAGTGTACTGACAGATCGAAGTGGTTAACTAGTTACAAATAATGAAAACTGACTGAAATGGATTTAAACATCCAAGTATGTTACTACTGGACTGTGACAAAGTACTATTTTCTAGACAAAGTCTAGCATATGTCCTTGTAGAAATATAAATATTTCCACCAATGTCTGTAGAAAAATCAATCACCTCAGTGATTCTCCTCGCCGTAAACTTACTAAGTTCCAACTCGTAACGCAGCACTTTTCGTGACTATCACGACTTTAAAAAGAACTTCTGCGTAGATCCGGCAACCATGTGCCTTGGCTCAGCGTAGATGCAACTTGCTCGCCAAGTGCTTGTGTTAGAATGAGCTGAAGTTGCTTCGGCCAGCTGGCTTTTATTCAAAACTGTCAGGGTCACGCGTCATCACCTGATATCTAGAAATCCTCATATCTCTTGAATCCCTGGTCCGATTTACTTGATACTAATTGCATTCTCTTTCTTTTGGCCGTGCCAGTAATCTGATCCAAGTCTCAAGTCTCTACTCCATGGTTAACTATTTAATCAATAAATAGCCTCCACCTCTGCTATTACTCGCTACGTCACTTGACATCCAACTATCGGTAAATTATTTCCAAATGCTTCGAGAAGCAATGTAGCGCGATATTCAAATATCTCAACTTTCAAAAGCGGCTACAGCCTTTCCCTTGATATCTAGGTGTCTGAATCTTGGAATACCCATTCCTAGAGTTGGGCACAATATTACAAGACATCTTGCAGTTTATCACAGGACGCTGCAAACTGGTTTTCTGACATACTGAAAATATCTAAGTCAAGATGATGAACTTTATTATAGTGGGATAAAATTATGTTAATCGGCGAGTTTTTATGGTTGTCTGTGTGAACTCTCGGAATAAAGAAAATGTTTCGGAATCTACTAGGTTTCACAGCTGGTATATACGAGTATAACGTAATTCTCTCTCGAATTTTAGCGTCGTCAATTTTATTGTTTACTATTTTATAGAGAAAAAGCAAGCCCTGACAATTTCGCCTGAGAGATAGTTTTCTGACGTTGAAGGACTGTAATATAAATGTGTACGATTCGTAAGAGGGATAATATCCAAATATTTTATAATATACATATTTTAAGAATTTCTTTTGGATGTTCTCTATAAGCTTATTATGTTTCAATGTGTATGGATTCCATATAACTGAAGCATATTCTTGTTGTGATCTGATGAAGGCATTAAAGAGCAATATTAAAATCCCATAGGAGAAATTAAATGAATTTCTTATTACAAATCCCATACATTTATGTGCTTTAGAGACAATTTTCTCTAAATGTCTTTGAAAATTCAGATCATTGGTAAATACAATTCCCAGATCCTGAACTTCATGAATTTTTAGTAAGCATTCCCCGTCAATGTCATAGTTAAACTTTATGTATTTTTTTCGCCTAGTAAATTAATTTGCTTGCATTTACTGATGTTAAATGGCAGTTTATTTTCTTTCGTCCATATGTTTAGTTCATTTAAATCATTTTGAAGTTTGATACAATCGTAATAGTCACGTATTGATTTATATAATTTTATATCGTCTGCGAATAAAAAAAAATCCGAGTGTTGATGTCGTTTAAAAATAATAAGAATAGCAATGGTCCTAAGTTAGATACCTGAGGAACTCCTGAGTTGGTGGGAAATATTTTCGATAGTTGCGTTTTATATTTCACAACTTATGTTCTGTTCTTCAGGTATGAAATCAGCAGACGAAACAGTGGTTCAAAAAAATTATACGTTGATAGTTTAGTGATGAGTACGTCATGATCCACTTTGTCAAATGCCCTTTGAAAGTCGGTATATATATTACATCTACTTGGCCTTTGTGATCTATCTCCGTGGATACAAATTGCGTAAAATTAATAAGGTTAGTCACGGTTGACCTGTTTGGTATAAATCCATGCTGATTTGGGGAAATGATCACTTTAACATGTTGAAAGATATGACTATACAAAATACTCTCAAATATCTTAACCGGAGATGACGATACAGCTGCAGGTCTGTAATTCTTAATCTGAACTGAGTTTCCGGATTTTAGAATTGGTGTTACTTTTGTATGTTTCCATTTATCTGGAAATGTGCTGGTCTTCAGTATGAGATTGTATATTATAGTCAGTGGTTTAGTAATATATTCCTTACAGCCTTTAAAGAGGTATGGTGGTAACCCATCAGGCCCCGCTGACTTTTTTGGTTTTAGTTTCTTAATGGCGAATTCAACCATATCCTCGGTGACTTCAGATATAACCATAACATCTAACCTGACTCCAATTGTATTGAATATTCTACTCATAAGGCAATCTAGTTCTGGACCAATAACGTGTTAGAAATTGGTTAAAACCAGTCAATTATTGTACTCTATTTTGACAACAACGCTCAATGCCTTATCGCTGAGCTCTCTTCACTTCAAGCAATGCTTTGAATCATGCAGAAAATTTCAAGAGTACGTTGCATTACCAATGCAACTTTTATTTTTGGAAGCACTCGATTGTGTGCAGTCATGAGGTCCTATTTACAACTTTTTGGCGTGTGGTAAAACGTCAAGCGATGTCCTGCAGAATCGTAGTTCTCGTAAATTAGGGATGGCAAGCATCTCACTTCACAGATATGGACATATTTGACCACAATGAACAAATACGAAGAGTTAAATAAATTTGTGTGGAATTTTATACTAAAGTTGTGTTACAGTATAGATAGAGAGTATGCTAATATGCTATAAATGAACATCTGAAGTAAACTCATCGCATCGAAACCTAATAATATGAACCAGTGCGTAGAGCTATATATTCTGGTACAAAATCCCTTAACCTCACTTTCATGAATTTATTAAAGGTGGTAAATGTGATTCTTTTTTAAGAAAAAGATATCTAGTAGCCTATATCCCAAATCCTGTTTAAAGGATCACATTGAAACGTTATACAATTAAATGCCATCTTATTCTAAACCTATTGGCTCAGAATTATTTAGAATAGTTAAAAGAAAAGCTTCTTTATAGTTCATTAAATAGCGTTACAAATCCATAACCACGAACATGCTTACTTCTGTATGATAATGGGCCGTTGTGTCTTGTTCCAAGCAGAACAGAAAGATAAAGGGGGGAATAACTCTTCACGGATCTTCTTGTCCGTATTTAGAACTTGTGCCGTCATTTAGGCATCTGTGAATATCGGTGTGTTACTGTTCTATGTTGTAGTTATGATCATGAATTGCTGTTTCAGTGAGGTGACCACGACCAACTCCGTGCTGCTCAAGATCAAGACGAACGCGTGTCAGGGCTCGGAGACACAGGTCAACTACTTGGAGCACGTTCAAGCCGTGATTACACTAAACGCTACTAGACGTGGAGAAGTGGAGCTGTTCCTCACCTCTCCCATGGGCACTCGGTAAGTGTTCCTTTTTCCACGTTTCTCACACCAGTAAGTGTTCCTGCTCAATGTTGCTCATGTCATTTCACAGGAACTTGAGTTCCAAGGTAACTAAACACATTGTAACAAAAGGCGAACATTTGGCTATTTCTCCACATAGTCTCCACTGACATTGATACATTCATTCAGTTGTGGTCAGTTGAAGTAAACGGACGTGTCTTCCTGTTGCTGATAATGGACTGCTCCATGGAGTCTTCTCCGGATCGTGGAATGCCAGGATGGTTAAGTAGAACAGCCTTTAAAGAGGTGCATGTGTGTAACATATGGTCCGAGTAACTTGTTGTGCATCGCCCTAGTAATAGCGGCGTTATTAGTATTGGTGAAGTAGAAGTAAATCCAGGTCCTGCTACTTCTGGTGTTGCCCAGGTGTGGGATAAAGTGTCGATAAAGTGTTTTTC
The DNA here is from genome assembly GCA_946902985.2 of Meconema thalassinum. Classification (NCBI taxonomy): domain Eukaryota; kingdom Metazoa; phylum Arthropoda; class Insecta; order Orthoptera; family Tettigoniidae; genus Meconema; species Meconema thalassinum. The sequence goes on from OX336390.1 coordinate 276,408,363, forward strand.
GTGTAGCAAAAAATTTGAAAACCGGCGTTATGTGCGGATTGTGCGAGACATGGGGCCACTTTGGCTGTGTTAGGCTGAAGAAGGACGAATGTGATGCAGGTGACTAGTTCTGTAAAAACTGTGACACTCCGGAACTTTTGAGACAGGAAATTATGTCCAGGGATCTTATTATACAGAATTTAAAGGTAAAGCTTAATGAATCGGAGGAGACGTTAAAGGATATGATGGAGCGTAATCCCGGGGATGAAGCTACAAACCAGTATGTGGGAATTGAGGATGACGTTGTCAATAATGGGTGACTATGATACTGTAGAGTAGGATTATCTCGAGGAATCAGGTACGAAAGTGTGGTGTTATCCGGGGATTAAAATTGACCAGCTTGCCCAACAAGTGGAAGAAGCAAATTTAGAGGACTGTGAAAACGTTAGAGTTGTTGCTCCATGTTGGGACGAATAATTTAAAGAAGAGGGTTACAGTTAATTAAAATATTGGGGGGCTCTACGAACTAGGCAGAAATGCTAAAAGCAAGTTAAGGAATGAAAAATTATGAGTGGCGGTGTGCGTTGGGGGGCGGCGACTTTGCGCGAGACATGCTGCTATTAATCGACTGGGCGCTTTCAACCTAGGAAACCTACATGACATGGTCATCGGTTCGTGCTAGTTTTCGTGAGGAGGAACAGGTTCAGAGGTTGACAGCCGACGGGAAGAGAAGGAGCTATTTTCAGGACTTTTGCTGCGGAGTAAGACACTAGGATTACTGCAGGAAATAAATTAATTGAATTTTGAAATCTAGTAGAGACGTATTCTCCGCACATTGTCAATGCTACTGAATCTTGGTTATATGAGGATATCAAAAGTATCGAAATAATTCAAGGGACCTACGAAATGTACAGAAGGGATCGGAGGAAGGGAGGTGACGAGCTATTTATTTTTCTACGCAAAAATATAGCTAGTTCCTTAAAGTAGGCTGATTCGAATTATGAAATGTTAAGTGTACAAATCTAGTATCAAGGAAATAAATTCTCCCTTCAGGTGATAGGGGTGTTTTGGGCACCGAAAGATAACTTTTTGCTCCTCGGCACCCGGTATGATAAAACTTGTACTAGTAATGCTATGAAAATGCGCATACTAATTGCCGGAGATTTAAACCTCCTCAAAGTAGACTGGTCTGATGAGTCAACTAGCTGTGGTCAAGCTCATAGCTCTGCAAACAAATTATTTTTCCCTACTAGAAACAATAATATCTTAGATGTTTATCTTGTAAGGCCTGTAGAGCTGCATATTAACTGTCTAAAAGTACCGGGAATTAGTGACCATTCAGGGGTTGAATTAAATGTTAGATACGTTGACATTACAAAACTGGACTCTGATATACTAATAGAAGCAGAAAAAAAATCCAATATCTCATGGTGGATCAGGGCAAATATTAGGGGCATTTGAATGAGCTATTTGTGGAATGGGCATCGGAAGGAAATCACGTTGACATCCTGTGGACAAACTTTTAGAAAATTTTAAATAGGCATATTGATAAATTTGTCCCGTTTAAATTATTATAAACAAAACCCAGATGCTGTGTATTACACAAGACATCAGCAGAGTTAAATGGAAATGTAGGAAAATATGCAATACAAGATTTGATAGTTATAAGTATATGTTGAAATTTAAGTCCATGTCATGAGAGCTCGTCTTAAACAAGTAGTTCCTTGAAGAAATAAACAGCCTATTTTCATGTATCCTACTTATGTTAATTGTCTCTATCAACATACATAATTTCAGTTTGATTGCTGTATTAGATTCGTAGATATTGAGAACGGTCTAAATATTTCGGATGGTCGCCATGTTGAATTTTTATATATGTAGGACATAGAGTTAAGTACTATTAGATGAGGATTATTGCGTAGATTTAATATTCAAACTTCAATCTCATGACTAGGACAAAGAAATCAAAACCAGATTTTAAAATTTTGCACAGCCGAGCCGTCATCTTCACGTTATGAAAACAATTGAACTAAATTAGATATCAGTGGATTAAAATTTGTATAAGCATTTACCGCACCAAGTTTCACTGCGCTCGGATGGTTAAATCACGAGAAACGTCCATTTCAATATTTAAATTTCGCGTCGCTGCCATGTTGGATTTGTACCCACCAGGTTATTGAAAGTTCCATAGGTGAAATTATGTTAATAACCTTTATCAATATACAAAATTTCAGTTTGATTGCTGTCATAGATTAGTAGATACGGAGAACCGTCTAAATATTTCGGATGGTCGCCATGTTGGATTTTATATATATATAGGCCATAGAGTTATGTACTATTAGATGACGATTATTGCGAAGGTTCATTATTCAAAAGTTGACTTTGATCGCATGATTAGGACACAAGGAATAAAAACGTAATTTTACAATTTCGCACAGCCGCCATCTTGAGGTTATGTAAACAATTGAACTAAATTAGATGTCAGTGTATTACAGTGTGTATAAACATTTGCTGTACCTGTTTTCACTGTGCTCGGATGGCTAAATCGCGGGAAAAGTCTATTTCAATGGTTCAACTATACTTGGCCTCCATGTTCTTTTTGTACTTAATAGGTTTTTAAAAGTCACATAGATAAACGTTTAGTAGTGCCCTTTATCACCGTACAAAATTTCATGGTCATATCAGTAATAGTTTCGGAGATATAGAATGCCGGTGAAATATTTCACACAGGTGTCGTGTTGGATTAATGGAACGTAATAAAATTTGAAAGGCACGGTCGGGGTCGGACAATACAGTACTATGTCCTTACCGAGTTTCTTTGAAATCGCTCCAGCCGTTTGGATTGTATTATGGGAACACACGCACGCACAGACACACACACACACGGATGAAAGGTGATCTCATGAGCCTGTTTTTTTTTATATATATATATAAATATATATATATAAAGAAAAATAGGATCAAAAGAGGGCTACTCATGACTAATACAGGTTTACTTGGTTCGGGAGATGATGGGAGGAAAAAGTTCTACAGTTATCTTAGGAGAAGAAAGAGAAATTCAATTAATTTGTCGATGATAATGTCCGGTGACAGTAAATTAATCACTGAGAAATCGGCCATTGCTAATGAATTAAATGTCATTTACCGTAGTGTGCTCGATAAATCCAATAGTTGTTTGTTGAAACCTAATGAAGAATCAAGGCGTTTCCCTTTGCCAAATAAACCAGTTCGTAACTGTAAATCAATAATAAAAAACAAAGAACATTTAGCTTACTTTCTCCTAAATGTATGGGTATACTTATAGTTCCTTTTCCTTACCAAGGAGTAGACTAAAATCAAAAACATCTCATTCTTCAGGGGATGGAGCCATTTCTTTTCCCTGTCTTTTATTTCCCTTATTCTTTTCTTCTCAACTCTTCTAGTATATTATTAAATGTAAGTCAGTTGTATTTTCATTATCATTCCTATCATTACGGGCAAAATAGCTAGACATTTTGCCCCTAAAACAATCATCTCCACCACCATGTATTTATTGTTATCTTTTATATTGATTAACCCGTAATTATTTGTCTAAATTAATATTTTATATTTTATGATGATTGAATAACAAAACTGCTAACTTATTGTGATGCTTTCACGTCCGTTAATCTCGTTAATAAGCCTTCAAACTTTAAGATCCTTCGTTTCAGGTATTTTCCCCTTTAAAAATCAGTCACAGTCAATCACAGTAGGTTGGTGCTGAAAACTAGTAGTGAATTAATATATATTTTGTATGCGTCTGAGTGTTGAATGGGCAGGCAATTTAAAGCAACCAGGAAGGATGCGATCCAGCTGGCAGTGCTTAAAGGAAATCGGAGCGCAGTCATGGCTAGAAGTTAAACTATTACAAAATTGTATTACTTCAGGAGGCCAGGGATTTGCAAAACGGAATGTTTGGAACAATTACCCACCTAACCCGCAAGATGACAGGAACATACAGAGACGTTGAGAAGGCTGTGGATGACATTGGGTATCTTCTTTTTCTATTCTCCTTTTTCTTTTGTCTTCTGTTTATGTGCGATGCTGGGGCTTTGATTACTAATAAACGAGTGTATTCATTAGCCTCTTCTTTGTTCTAAATAGCATTTCATTTTAGTATCTCTGGAGAGAGTTCGTCCACATCATTTGTAAAAGAATTCAAGTAAATAAGAAAGCTAACTCTAGTAGGTTTCGAACCCAGCCGACAGCGTGAGAGACTAACGCTCAAGCACAGACCCGAACATGTCCATAACATCTCTGTGATATTAACTGACTTATATACTACGTGTTAGCAAATAATGTCTTGAAATAAACGATTTCTTCACTTCAGTAGGTACATCTTCATTATAATATATCACTTCCTACAAAGTTTATATTATTTCTATCGGTAGGCTATATCGCCTGCAACATACTCAAACTACTAAAATATAGGACAGGTAAAAGAGGTTAGCTGCCATCTTGTCATGTGCCAGCGATGGCTCAGCTCTTTTAAGTCACTGATTTAGTGTAATATTATAATGTAAAATTATAATAAACAACGAGTCACGTCCTTAAGGATAGCTGAAACCACCATCGGCTCGATGATCGGAATTGGTGGGTCGTAAGTTATGGATTATAATGTTTGCATAATTCAAAGGGCCACCAGCTTTAAATGGTACTGCTGATGAACTTGTAGTTTAGGCACAAGACGCGTTCCATACGAAGGTATGTTTTTACCAAATTTGGTAATTAGCCAATGTTTAGTTTGGTAGTAATTTAATTTTAAGTTTTGACCATTTGAGTGGCCGCTATTACGTTCTGGTAAAGATGGCGGCAATATAAAGCATGACCCTTAGGTGCCCTTTGCTATTGCTACCTCTGTACGAAATTTTGTTCACTTCGGTTTCGTCGTGTTTCAAATGATAGGAGGGACAGACATACACAGACACACAGACATACACACGATATTTGGCCCTGTGTAGATCTCATAAGTCTACTTTCATTTTGTGCCAAAATTGAAAGTAAGCTATTTAATTACGTTACAATATATCAAAGGGTTCTTATAATATTGTTAGTGACGTTTTTAAACTAGGAGTTAGGGTCGTGGCATGATACTTGGAGGCGATGTTTAATGTGTCCATAAACAATGCGCAAATCACAGATGACTGGAAAAAAGCTACGGTAGTTCCAATATTTAAGGGAGGGAGCAGACTTGAATTGGGCAACTACAGACCGGTTAGCCTTACGTCCATTGTCTTTTAAACAGATGGAGCATCTCATTTGCAACTACTTGCGGGAACAGTGGGAAACTTTTTCATGGTTTAAAGATAGGTAACATGAATTTCGATTTTTCAAGCACTTTGGTGTTACGAGTGTTCATAGTCAGACCAATAGGTTCGTACGGATCCCTAAAGAAGATAATTTAATGTTACATCTCTATAGGAGTGTGGGCTGTAGAAGTATAGATTGCCTTTGCACATCTGTAATTTGACACAAATACATCGGAGACAAAGAGTACACAATCGAGTCCTGCATTACTGGTTAACTGTGCACTCTGATAGATTATTGAACTTTGCCACTAATAACAGCATTGCCAGCTGGCATGGTCATCAATGTTCACATGAAAAAGTAATGTTTTCACTTCATGTAGACAGATTTACAAAGAAAAATTAACACTTTTTAAGTTGAAAATCAAACGTATAATTGTATAGGAAGAATGCTCGCTCTCAAATTTGTATTTAAAATAAAGTATTCCATTGATTAAGAATTGTTGTTTTTAATTGAACGTTGCACGAACACATGGTAACTGTGAGAATAAATTCCCTTCTTCAGTCCCAGCTAGGAAATGTTTATCTGCCAGTTAACGTCCATACAGCTAAAACTAGATTCATCATGCTATCATCATAATTATAACTCTCACTGTCAATGATAATAGTGTGGACTGATACTTGCTAATTCATGAATCTTTTTCTCTAAGGGGCGGAACAGTATGGTCATCTGTCCCTAAAAGTGTGGACTAATAACTTCTTAATTTCTGCAAATGCTTAGATATAGCTTTATTGGGAGTCAGAGGGTACTGATTTTAATTAAATGCCGACTCTTGTTTCTCCTCGTCCTCATGATCATGTTTTTGTCTCTGCAGGTCAATGATCCTGAGTCGAAGAGTGAACGATGACGATCACCGGGACGGCTTCACCAAGTGGCCCTTCATGACCACCCACACGTGGGGAGAGTATCCGCAGGGCACGTGGTCTCTCGAGGTGAGGACACTGTACATAGGCCAGCGATAACCTATCAGTCATGTGGATAATTATATTAAAGATACATAAGCAGTACTGTCACGTCAAAATGTGAAAGATTACTAGATTTCATTAGAATTCACTAAACTCTTTCCACCAGATTGTTGCCAGAATTTGTGTAATTTTCCTTGCGTGTACAAATATGTTCATTAATCCTCTATTATACTTGTACTTGAGAGTTAAGTAGGCGTTTCCTAGGGACGGAGAATTCCGTTACCCCTAAATATTGACAAATGGTAGATATATTAGCTGATTGATTTTTCAAAGGCACGTGCAGTAAAAGTCATAGGCAACGCAGGACCATCTGCGTCAATAACATTTCTGCTTTTCTCCAACATAGCCTAAATAAACCAGTTCACACTTGACCTGGACTGAGTATAGACTGCAGTATTGCTGTATTCCAACAGAATATAATGAACGAAATTCAGTGATTTAAAATAAGCTACATGTGAAATTAAAATTAACATCTTGAAATATTACATGTAAGATGACTATATTAATATTTACTATCCACGTGTGTTAAAGCGTCTTGAAAATCGTACTTTTCATGAACTTAAATCAGTACCTCGTTCATTTAGTAATCTTCTACTACACTTATAACCAATGCATAATTTTAAGATGTTTTCCGTGCATTCAGAACACTTCCCTGGGTTTCATGGATAATGTAGTTTTACTTGCATCAATCTGGTTCAAAATGGTGAGGACCTCTCTTAGGAGAAAAGCTTGCCTTGGCTTAACGATCGCTGATAAAGGTCGACTCATTATGGAGATCAACTCACGCATTAACGCTGTCCGGATGCAGCTTCTATGATCACTTAATTAAAGATCAGAAATCCAAAATTTACGGCACTGTTGTCCGTCTTGTTGAACTCATATGGTACCGAATATTTACAGACTAGGAAGGAGGCAGAACGTCAATTAATTATTATGGAGACAAAGATGATAACATTAGGATTAGGATGGATCGGGTTTCTAACAAAAACCTAAGAAACCGACATGACATTGGGCTGTTCTAGCTCCAGAGCCAACAGCGTTAGTTTGGATATTATCTACGTTCCGATATCGAAACAAGGGCAAGGATAGGCTATTGAGACCGTTTAGTTGATGTCAACAACCACGATGACTCAACTAACGACACATAAATCGAATAAAAAGTACCGTGGGGATCAGGTGACCTTCCAAAAAGGCTAAAGCGGCACGAGAGTCCGTAGTCCACAGGGATCGTGGTACATGGTGACGATGGTCATAGACCGCCTAAGGAAAGGTTCACCTTAAAACTAGACTGAGAAAATAAACATCCAGACTCATGTAAAACACCGTGAAAATTTATTAAAATTCACAAGCCCCTAGCCTAGTTCGGAGGGTTATAATCGGCTAGTCCGCAAATTAATAAATAAACTAAGATAAAAAACAGGTCCCCTACCTGAGAAGTTACTGAAAACCCTCGCGAAAGATCTAACTCACAATGATAAAGCAACAACAGCAACGCTAGGAATATGGCACGACGCAAGTCCCTAGTTCAAGTTACAAGATCAAGCTAATATCTGAATTTACATTTAACAGGGTAGCAAAACAAATCTAGGTTAGGATGGTACCATTTCGACATTTAAATTTAACATTAATTCAACTAGCTAAGTCCTATCAATTAACAAAATTTACGGCGATGACGTCCGTAAAAGAAAACAATTACATCCAAAAGCTAAGTGTACAGCCATGAAAAACAAACAATTTAATTATGCTTAATAACTATGTGCTAACAGCACACAATAAAGTAACATGTAGGGTTTAATACACTTGACATCATAAATTAATAACGAAATAGACACAGTAGTTTTATTAAAAATTCCTGCCTACACCTTGGTTTACTCTTTGTAAACCATAGTCATCTAATGTGTATAGTTACGGTGACGAATGCGCAGTTGAGACCACGTCTGACATCGCATGGCCTGAGCTCCACAAGCTACGAACTCTAGGTTCGCACATGCTTCAGGTCGCTACAAAAATGTCAACTGTCCTAGTCATTTCCTCACAAGGAAATTATCTTCAACTGCACGGCTATGTCAACAGTTCCAGAATGCAAAGAACAAAGTTAGATAGAAAGAATCGTTAGTTAGGCTTGTTTTACAACAATTATGCATTTTATTATTAGAATGTCGGTTTATAGGTTTATCGTAGGTTTATGGCGAATAACATTGACAATAGCCTGGGCACGGAGTGTCTCCAACTGAGATCATTCTCCATCAAAAAGCCTCGACTCAACAGTCGGAATATAATCATCGAGTATAACAACTCGGACACACAATAACACGGGTTACCAGCGGCGCTAAGCTCGCGTTCAATAACTCTGGAATAGGCCTGTACAACAGTTACCTTCCAGTAACATCTGGTCTACGGGATCATCCCCGGACAAAGCATACAATAACATCCTGCTATAACAGGGTAGACTTCACCATCCTATAGAAAACCTTACATAACTGTACCTGTTATACGACAATACACGCAACAGAGCGTTAAACTAACAGAAACCGATCCATAAAACAAGTGATCAAATACAAGAGTGGAAACTGATTTCCATAAGCAAAATAGCAATGAAAGGAAAAGCGAATACAAATTGTACTCTGTCCTCGTCTATAGTAGTTTTGTCTCACAATGAAGCAGGCGTGCTCTAGGTCACTGGGTTACATAACCAGTTTATTCAAGGCCGGCGATTTAATCAATGCAGTCAATTAATAACCAAGGCATCTGATTGCCATAACTACAGTCAGCAAAGACTTGAAAATTACCCCAAGTAGGGTTGAACAAAATAGCCTCAAAATGACTACGATCAGGTTCAGCAAAAAGGTAGGCATTGACGTTCCACGACGTTTACCAAGCTGCACCAGGGCTGACCAAAATGTCTGACCCCAAGGGTGTCTCACTCTAAACTGAAATAAATGACATCTAACTAATCTAGTTACATCCCTACCTAGAAAAATGGCTGACACTGAGTGTGGTTGATTCACAAACTACATTAAAACTACTATACCACCAGAAACTAGAACAAAGAAGGGGTGTGACAAAAACTCACGAAATGGAGGAGCTCTCACTCAGCTCTCTATTCCACAACAAGGGTTGTACATAAATCTCTCTGGCTCTCTGGATCGGTATCCTCCTCATCAGGATTCCCATCTGGACTCCCCCAAAGACCAGGGTTCGATTTGTCCCTGTCGACATCTTCGTGGATATGCCTGGAAATGGCATTTTGGCTCCTTCCCTCTCGTTCATCGTTCTGGAAGTTCCACCATCATGCTGGTTCCTGTAGAAACGTCACCCCCCCATACTGGGATGGTATTAGCCCATGGTGACTGCTTCAACCATGGTGAAGAAAAGTCCAATCACGTGGGTAGCGAAATAAATTGCGTGATTATTCATCCTCTCACTTCCAAAATTATAATGTCCGTCGTGACTATTATAGGCTTCAATTATAAAATACGACACAGCCTTAATCTTGCAGATGTGGATTAGCATGTGAGCTAACACTATTTTATAATGCTGCACGTGCTAGTGACGCTACTTTTGTATCACGCAGCATCCGTGAATTATACGACGTTTCAAAGATGAAATTTCCACTTTGGCAATTTAAATATCTCATACAATTATAATCACACTTATTCAGGATAATTGTAACACTATTACCTGTATATTTCCACTAGGCATCTGCCCTCCACATACGCGTGGGTAATATGTGATGTCACAGCAATGTTGTGCAATACACTATACTTGCCAATAATTATTTCCCAAGCTTCTTATTTAATTCACTGGACTTCATCGACAGTGAATATTAGTATTTGCTTGCTCGATGGCACCTTATAATCACTTTTAACGCTAAACAGCGGATATTCTTCTACGTCTCGTAGGACAAATGTAATTCCACGCCTACACAAGGCGGATTCTCAAGACGCAGTGCTCCGGTACTGGGTGTCTCTAGAAAGTAGGTCGTCAAAACGAAAACGTTGAGCGACTACTTACGTTCCTTTTTGCGTATCTGCAAGGGTATTACCTTACCTAAAGTAAAAATAAACATTCTCCAAAATGTTTTAATAATGCAGCATGACGAAATGGAATATTCTGAGTCTCGTAGGAAAGATAAAAATAATTAATAAGACCTCAGATAATAATTAGCAGTTTACACCAAAGTCAAAAGTGCGATTCACCGCTACTTCAAAGTATCGCGTGATCTCTCAGCTTCACGTGGCTTCCTGGGTGTGTTCAAAAGTACAACATCCCCTCATAAATGCTCTGTCATAAAAAAATATCACATGAACCATAGCTCAGCGGGTTCATCTGCCTCTCTGTCGTTTCAAATAAAATGTTGGGATAACATTTTTATTTGCTTTGAAATTCATTCAAGAGTGATATTTTTTTAGATTGGCTGCATTAAAGGTTCCAATGCGTTCTCCTGTCCTAATGTCTTCTATCACATAACTTCCATTGTTTAAAGGCTGTCGGATACGACTAGGGCCATAATACAAGGATATAAATTTCCCATATATGCGGTCTATAGGACTAGAAATTCCGGGTCTCCTTATAAGGATAAGGTCTCCTTCTACTAGTGGTTCTCTAAACCTCTGGCGTCTAGTTCTTCTCAAGCGCTTGGCAGCTTGTCTGTCCATAGTCTCTCTTGCAGCTAAAAGTCTGCTGGCATGTGATGGTTGTAAACAAGGTGGATTTACAATCACACGATCCCATATTCTCAGCGGCATCTGGTTCAAATGCAAGACCATAGGTATTTGACCAGTGCTTTCATGTACTGTTGAATTAATACATTTTGCCATAATAACAAGGACTTCAGTCCATCGCCAGTGTTCTTCTTGACAATATAATCGACAGAATTTTGCGATAATAGACATCACGCATTCTGCTGGGTGTACTGTGATCCGTGATCAGTCAACAAGAATTGTGGCTTTCCTGCCTCCGGTATCACTTGACGTCTAATCCTCTGAATAATCTGATGTGCAGTAGCTTTTTGAATCGGATGAAGCATCGTATATTTCGTGAACACATCCACCGTTACAACGATGTATCGATTCCCACGACGAGCCTTAGGTATTGGGCCATACAGGTCCTGTGCATACAACTCTCTAGGTTGAGTTGGTAGTATTGGTCTAGGTTGTTCCTTCAGCAAGTGTGACGTGTATTTGTTCCGCTGGCATGCGTCGCAAGCACGTAAACACTGTCTAACGGTGGCTCCTAACCCTTTCCATGTGAAAGACTCCTTGATAGTTGCAATGGTTTTGTCTGTTCCACCATGTCCAATGGATAAATGTACCATAAGAATAACAGATTCTTGGTATCTCCTAGGAATAACTGCACGCAGTTGAGTGTGGTCCTCGTCTACAAACTTGTATAAGACACGATGATAAATCAAATAATCATCTGCAACAGCAGCAATCCCTGCATAATGATCATCCTGTGGATCCATTCTTCGTTCTAGGAAACGGATAATATGTCTGAGTTCCTCCTCACGTCGCTGTCCTTCAGGTAAATGACGAAATCGGCGAAGGTGTTCCTCGCATTCTCCCTCGATGTCTATGGCATTAACAGTAGCTTCAGGATTCCGGCTAAGGATGTCGGCCAACACATTCTCTCTGCCTGGTCGATAAACTATTTCCAAATCGAACTGTAGGAGAAACAGCGTCCAACGTGAGATCCTGTCGCTTGCCAGTCTTGTTCTCAAGATGAAAGTCAACGCATGATGATCGGTTCTCACAATAATCCTCTGACCTAACAGAAGTTTCTGCCAGTATTCAAGTGCGTAAACAATCGCAAGTGCTTCTATCTCGGTCGTGAAGTAGTGAGATTCATGTGCTCTTAAACGTCGGCTTAAGAAAGCGATGTAATGACGTTTCTTCTCATCATCTTCCTGCAGTAAAATGGCTCCTATACCAATGGCAGATGCATCAGTTTCTAGAATAAAGTTCCGAGAGTAATCTGGATATTCTAACTGAATTGAGTCCACAAGCATCTGTTTAGCTCTCCTGAAAGCTATCTCGCATTCATCATTCCAGTTCCACCTGCAGTTCTTTTTCAATAATCCTTGCAGTGGTGCAACAGTTTCGGAATACTTCTCACAATGAGCAGCAAAGAATTGGAGAATTCCTAAGAATTGTCTCACGTGTTTCACACGGGTTGGTGTTGGAAATGCAGCAACAGTTCTAATCTTTGCCGGATTCGGTCTATATCCTTCTCCATTGATTATGTGTCTTACGAATTTCACTTCTTCCTGAAAAAATCGACACTTGTCAAACTTGACCTTAAAATTTGCCTGTCGGAGATTCTCAAAAACAAGGCACAATGTCTTTAAATGCTCTTCTTCTGTTCCCGAAGCTATGATTATGTCATCTACATAACATATTACTTTCTGCTTCACTTCATGAGTCAGCTTGGCATCAAGTGCTCTGATTAATGCGGCTCCGGCATTTTTCAATCCAAATGGTAGTTTTTGGAATACATAAGTAGTCTGATCAAACAAGAATCCAGTATATTTCTGAGTATGCTCAGATAATCTGATATGGTAATAAGACTGAACCAAGTCTAATGATGAAAATATCCTTTTTCCTTTGAACTTCCTGAGAATGTCCCTAATCTTGGGCGGTCTGTCGTGCTCAGGAGCTAGGCGTTCATTCAAGGCTCTGGCATCAAGACAAAGTCTCAAGCTTCCATCTACCTTAACCACAGGTATTATGGGATTCAAGAAAGAAGTAGGTGATTTCTTGATTGTACCTGCTGCTTCCATCTCATGGATCTTCTTAGCAGCTTCTTCGAGATGTTTCTCGGCAATCGGATAGATCCTTTTCTGGAATGGGGAATCGTCCAGTAATACAAGATCATACTCGTAGTCTAATATCTCACCAGGTGTGGTGTCGAATATATCTCGGTATTCGTTCAGTATTGCCTCAAGATCCTCATGTGTGGGTGCTGATAACGATTCTGCCTCTTCGTCGGCATCTAGTATCGCCTCAATTTCCTTGCCCTTTAATGCTTCGACTACGTCTACTTCGGATAGGAATTCCGGTTCTTCTTCAATTAGGCTCATCTGAATGGGTTCGTTCGGCTTAAACTCTACCGTATTCCGTCCCATGTCAATGATTCCATCATATTTTCTAATGAAGTCTGCGCCTAAAATGGCATCATGATGCAGGCCCTTCATTACGAGAAATTCGTGCAAGTACACGTGGCTCGAAATCTTCACAGTACACAAAATCTGGATTTTGCACGTTACAACGCGGTCAGGTATGACACCTCTGACTCTTATAGCTGAAATGGGCAACTCCGTCACCTCAGAGTTTGCTCTAAGTCTGGCATGGCAATCGGCGGAAATTACACTAATCATCGCTCCAGTATCGATGAGTATGACTACACTGACTTCATTCAAGGTGGCTACAATCTTGGGTAGACGTGTTAATTCATAATTGTGGTTCGTCGTTCGTCGTTCGTCCAACAAGTCTTCTTGGATTGGCTCCCAGAGTAATATAGAGGCAGTTACTCGGTGCTCAACCAAACAAGAATCTATTGATTTTTCGGAGTTTTTTTTTCTGTCATGGCGAGAAGTACTGGGCTGGTTCTGCTCCGTCTCCTGCGCCGAATGTCTATTTTCCCTCGAAGTAGGGTTCCGTTCTCCCTCTTCTTGGATCTGCAATTCTCTCAATTGTTGGAGGTACTCACGGCTCTCCCGCGCTCTTCCTTTCCAATCCCTGTCTGGCTGGTATCTAGGGTCTCGATTTCTGTCGTAACCCCCACTATATCGATAGTCTCTACGGATACGTCCGTGTTTCTGATTTCTTCCTTCATTCCCTCGGCGGTTGTTTTCATGACGTCGGTTGTCGTCCGTCCTTCGGTCGAATCGCCGGTCCCAATGACTTCGCCGGTCATCATGTTGATTTCGAGTATACGGAGTGTTGTTCCATTCTCTCCTGTTATAACTGTAATTGTTATCACGTCGCCCAGAATCCTCTGTGGTTTGTGTTTGTTGTGGCGTCTGGCTCACTTTATCAACAGTCGTCAGATTCATATGTCTATCCTCGCGCCTATCAGCCTTCTGCTGACGGTGTGTAGGAAACTGTTCTGTGTTAGCGTCCAACCTTCGCAGTATCTGGTCACACTGCTGGAAAGTGGATGCCCCTGCAGCGATTAACACACGTTGTACATCCGCAGGGTACTGCCAAACAATTGTGTTCACCAAATCTTGTTCGGACAATGGAGGCTGAAGACAACGGAGCTTCGCGAGCTGTATTGCGAAGTAATTCGCATAACGAGTAGGTGTATTGGAACTGTACCTTCGAGTGTACATCTCAGCTCGGATGCTCTGCTGGATGTCGCTCGACCAATATGTTCTTAATAACGCTTCCTTAAAGTCTTGGTAGCCTGTGAATGAGTATCGGAATGCTCTAAACCAGGTACCGGCTTGTCCCTCAAGCAGTCGCTCTATAACTCTTAGTTCCCTCTCTGGAGTTACCATAGTATCACGTAAGTAGCTTTCGACATTTGCTAGGAATTCCACTGGAGTAACACCGCTCCCAGTTCCCGAGAAGCGAGCTGGTTGCTCCTCTCTTGAACGAATTATGGTGACATTTCCCTGCGTATTCGCGGGTCTGAAAGTATTTTGCATGTAACTCTGCGTAGGAGTGTGAGTCTCATGACTAATTCGATTAGATGCTGGTTGAAACGGGTGAGCGTTAAAGTTCAAGGTCTGACCTTGCGCTAAATTAGTGAATTGTGACGGTTGCGGTTCCATAGGCGCGCTGGGTTGGAAATGGGTAGGCATCATTCCTCCTGATTGAGATATAGGCGTTTCCTGAGATTCTCCCATCTGTGGGTGTACGTGTCTCTCTCTTGGAGTCGTCTCGAGTCTGTCCAGGCGTCTTTCTATTACTTCAAGACCTGGGATGGTTCTGGCTGCGACTTTGTTGCCTAAGTCGTTCAATTGCAGCTCGATCCTGTCAACCTTTCCCTTGAGGTTTGTGTCTACCTCGCGTATGGCCGTCCTAAGGTTATAACTGAGGTCTAACCTCTCGGTCACCGCGACTTCCTCAAATCTCTTTTGTAAGGAATCGATATCTCCTTCAACTCTGGACATATTTTCTTGGATTTTACCCACATCGTCTCTAACCTCGGCTACCTTAGCCTCGACTGTAGCTTCGTGTTCGTTGAGGTCACCTCTCAATAACATGAGGTCAATTTTGTGTTCCTCATGATGAACATCAACTGTCTCACGTAGACTGGCTACGGTTTCCGTCAATTCAGAAATGTTTCTCCTGTTGGTGTTAAGTTCCTCTTTAATCTCCATCATGCCATCAACGATAGTCTTCACGTTGTTATTAACGGCATTGGCAGCTCCTCTCATCAAGATTAAACCAACGTTCATGGTTGCCATGTCCTTCTTCACATTTCCGATAAATCCCTCGACGTGATCTAGTCGAGTTCCGAATTCTTCCCTGGTATGTTCCAGATCTGCTCTCATGTCTATCTGGACTTTATTCAAGGTTGTCTGAATTTGAGCTGTGTGCTCCTCCAATCGGTTTTGCACCTCCTCCCTAGCTCTATTCATCTGGTCGGTTAAGCAATCTACGCGCTGGTTAGCCTCCTGATGGTGTCGTATGACATCAACCCTAACAGCTGCTAAACCTGTCGTCAGATCATTTCTCGCTTCGATCCTATATGTGTCCATGTCTGCCCTGACTTGAGTTAAATCAGCCCTAACATTATTTATAGACTGAGTGTTAATCTCTAAGTCCTGTCTTACATTGTTCATAGACTGAGTGTTAATCTCTAAGTCCTGTCTAACCTTGTTCATATGACCACTGACATTGTTGACTTCCTGTCTAACCTGGTCCACATGACCACTGACATTGTTGACTTCCTGTCTAACCTGGTCCACATGACCACTGACAGTATTTACAGCCTGAGTATTCTGACCTAAGTCAGCAGTAATCTGTTGAAGATTGGCATTCACACCTGCCATCATCTCTCCAAACACACGACGAATAGTTTCCTCATCCATAGATAAGAAATATATGAGAAAGTGAGGGATCAATTTCTACTGGAACTTACAGCTATGATTAGTTACTTGGTGGTATAAAGCTTGCTTCATTTATATAAATATCACGAGTACAGCTGGAGTATGCAAACTAAGTGCTTCTACATTTACAAAGACAACGGTGAGCAAAGCAAAGTATTACATTTACTTAGGATGAGGCATCATCAAAGAAAATCCTATCCTTCATTTATCCAACACTAAAGCCTCACCCCATGGACTTCTATCAAACATGAATGCCATGCGGTCAATTGATCTGCAGTACGACTTTCTAAGTTCGTCCCAGTCCTGTCAATTTACCATTAATCAACATTAGGATCCTCAAAAAAAATAACATGGTACTGAGGGTCACCACGTTAACGTCGGCACATGAGTTGGGCGCCATTTTATGACGTCCAAGTCAAGCCCACAACGTTGTGCGCCATTTTATGAGACCGTTTAGTTGATGTCAACAACCACGATGACTCAACTAACGACACATAAATCGAATAAAAAGTACCGTGGGGATCAGGTGACCTTCCAAAAAGGCTAAAGCGGCACGAGAGTCCGTAGTCCACAGGGATCGTGGTACATGGTGACGATGGTCATAGACCGCCTAAGGAAAGGTTCACCTTAAAACTAGACTGAGAAAATAAACATCCAGACTCATGTAAAACACCGTGAAAATTTATTAAAATTCACAAGCCCCTAGCCTAGTTCGGAGGGTTATAATCGGCTAGTCCGCAAATTAATAAATAAACTAAGATAAAAAACAGGTCCCCTACCTGAGAAGTTACTGAAAACCCTCGCGAAAGATCTAACTCACAATGATAAAGCAACAACAGCAACGCTAGGAATATGGCACGACGCAAGTCCCTAGTTCAAGTTACAAGATCAAGCTAATATCTGAATTTACATTTAACAGGGTAGCAAAACAAATCTAGGTTAGGATGGTACCATTTCGACATTTAAATTTAACATTAATTCAACTAGCTAAGTCCTATCAATTAACAAAATTTACGGCGATGACGTCCGTAAAAGAAAACAATTACATCCAAAAGCTAAGTGTACAGCCATGAAAAACAAACAATTTAATTATGCTTAATAACTATGTGCTAACAGCACACAATAAAGTAACATGTAGGGTTTAATACACTTGACATCATAAATTAATAACGAAATAGACACAGTAGTTTTATTAAAAATTCCTGCCTACACCTTGGTTTACTCTTTGTAAACCATAGTCATCTAATGTGTATAGTTACGGTGACGAATGCGCAGTTGAGACCACGTCTGTCATCGCATGGCCTGAGCTCCACAAGCTACGAACTCTAGGTTCGCACATGCTTCAGGTCGCTACAAAAATGTCAACTGTCCTAGTCATTTCCTCAAAAGGAAATTATCTTCAACTGCACGGCTATGTCAACAGTTCCAGAATGCAAAGAACAAAGTTAGATAGAAAGAATCGTTAGTTAGGCTTGTTTTACAACAATTATGCATTTTATTATTAGAATGTCGGTTTATAGGTTTATCGTAGGTTTATGGCGAATAACATTGACAATAGCCTGGGCACGGAGTGTCTCCAACTGAGATCATTCTCCACCAAAAAGCCTCGACTCAACAGTCGGAATATAATCATCGAGTATAACAACTCGGACACACAATAACACGGGTTACCAGCGGCGCTAAGCTCGCGTTCAATAACTCTGGGATAGGCCTGTACAACAGTTACCTTCCAGTAACATCTGGTCTACGGGATCATCCCCGGACAAAGCATACAATAACATCCTGCTATAACAGGGTAGACTTCACCATCCTATAGAAAACCTTACATAACTGTACCTGTTATACGACAATACACGCAACAGAGCGTTAAACTAACAAAAACCGATCCATAAAACAAGTGATCAAATACAAGAGTGGAAACTGATTTCCATAAGCAAAATAGCAATGAAAGGAAAAGCGAATACAAATTGTACTCTGTCCTCGTCTATAGTAGTTTTGTCTCACAATGAAGCAGGCGTGCTCTAGGTCACTGGGTTACATAACCAGTTTATTCAAGGCCGGCGATTTAATCAATACAAAACCTGCACTTGGCCGGTTCATAAAAAAAACTTTATCATAGGTTACGGATCTCTACAGAGTCCGTGTATCAAACGCACGCTATAAATCTGAGTATAGTAATACACTTCCGTCTTTCTACCAAAGACGTCTAAATGAAAGTAAACTTACAATAACTGAAGCTCTTTGCTTTAAAAATGCAACTCAGTAGTTGCTAGAACATCAAATAAAAACGTGTCTCACACGACACAAGAAAAATATGATAAATGTGGCACAAATTCACACACTAGATCTGCTTAATGATACGTTGGGAACCGCGTTCGATGCTAGGCAACGAAACATTCCTTCTAGTTGTTAGGTTCAAACATGACCAAGAATAGCTTCTGAGCTTATTCAAAATGAAATATAATGCATTTACAAACTGGTAGTTACTGTCGACTACCTAAATGATACGACCGTTCTAACGACAGTCAGGGGTGTAACAAAGGATGGCTGCGAAGAATGCAGTCAATTAATAACCAAGGCATCTGATTGCCATAACTACAGTCAGCAAAGACTTGAAAATTACCCCAAGTAGGGTTGAACAAAATAGCCTCAAAATGACTACGATCAGGTTCAGCAAAAAGGTAGGCATTGACGTTCCACGACGTTTACCAAGCTGCACCAGGGCTGACCAAAATGTCTGACCCCAAGGGTGTCTCACTCTAAACTGAAATAAATGACATCTAACTAATCTAGTTACATCCCTACCTAGAAAAATGGCTGACACTGAGTGTGGTTGATTCACAAACTACATTAAAACTACTATACCACCAGAAACTAGAACAAAGAAGGGGTGTGACAAAAACTCACGAAATGGAGGAGCTCTCACTCAGCTCTCTATTCCACAACAAGGGTTGTACATAAACCTCTCTGGCTCTCTGGATCGGTATCCTCCTCATCAGGATTCCCATCTGGACTCCCCCAAAGACCAGGGTTCGATTTGTCCCTGTCGACATCTTCGTGGATATGCCTGGAAATGGCATTTTGGCTCCTTCCCTCTCGTTCATCGTTCTGGAAGTTCCACCATCATGCTGGTTCCTGTAGAAACGTCACCCCCCCATACTGGGATGGTATTAGCCCATGGTGACTGCTTCAACCATGGTGAAGAAAAGTCCAATCACGTGGGTAGCGAAATAAATTGCGTGATTATTCATCCTCTCACTTCCAAAATTATAATGTCCGTCGTGACTATTATAGGCTTCAATTATAAAATACGACACAGCCTTAATCTTGCAGATGTGGATTAGCATGTGAGCTAACACTATTTTATAATGCTGCACGTGCTAGTGACGCTACTTTTGTATCACGCAGCATCCGTGAATTATACGACGTTTCAAAGATGAAATTTCCACTTTGGCAATTTAAATATCTCATACAATTATAATCACACTTATTCAGGATAATTGTAACACTATTACCTGTATATTTCCACTAGGCATCTGCCCTCCACATACGCGTGGTAATATGTGATGTCACAGCAATGTTGTGCAATACACTATACTTGCCAATAATTATTTCCCAAGCTTCTTATTTAATTCACTGGACTTCATCGACAGTGAATATTAGTATTTGCTTGCTCGATGGCACCTTATAATCACTTTTAACGCTAAACAGCGGATATTCTTCTACGTCTCGTAGGACAAATGTAATTCCACGCCTACACAAGGCGGATTCTCAAGACGCAGTGCTCCGGTACTGGGTGTCTCTAGAAAGTAGGTCGTCAAAACGAAAACGTTGAGCGACTACTTACGTTCCTTTTTGCGTATCTGCAAGGGTATTACCTTACCTAAAGTAAAAATAAACATTCTCCAAAATGTTTTAATAATGCAGCATGACGAAATGGAATATTCTGAGTCTCGTAGGAAAGATAAAAATAATTAATAAGACCTCAGATAATAATTAGCAGTTTACACCAAAGTCAAAAGTGCGATTCACCGCTACTTCAAAGTATCGCGTGATCTCTCAGCTTCACGTGGCTTCCTGGGTGTGTTCAAAAGTACAACATCCCCTCATAAATGCTCTGTCATAAAAAAATATCACATGAACCATAGCTCAGCGGGTTCACTATGAAATGTAAGTAATTGGAAGTAGACGAAAAGGACAACCTATATGCCAGACAACAATATGAAGGGCGTAAACCCACAACCTGACATATGCCACGACAACACCAAACGGATAAAATAGATCCACACAAATGGGCTCCGCCATTATTCAAGACAACACTGAAGAACAATAAGAATCTGGTGGCTATAGAGGTTTATATGTTTAATAAGAATGTGGTGGGTATATATGCTATGTGTTTAATGATAATTCGGTTAATATACAGTCAAAACAGGCACCATTCATGAGCAAACTAACAAATTACAAAAAAGTGTTACTTTAGTAGATCAGTCCATTTCTCTTAGTATTACATCTGTTGACTCAAGTATAGCATTAGGAATTCAAATAAAGAATATTTTAGTATTACAATAGGTATAAAACTATGATTTTCATCATAAATATCTGAACTTTGACCGTAATTCAGGCCAGAACGATTTATAAAGAAATTGTTTGATTTAGACTTTTGCTCCTATAGTTGGGACAGGTCATGAATGTAAAACGTCTGCAGTAGTAATTAATAATCGAATTTCAGTATTTAGAGGTAATTCTACATTCAATTAGCAAGTAATAATCGGAATCCGTTCGTTGATATCTCGTTCCATAGAATTACATATCAATCAAATTGTGGGGCGTAACTAAGTCTGCACATTCCTAAATTCAAGATCAGTTTTACTGCAATAATAAGGTCTGTATATTCATCATGCAGATGCAGTATTCGCAGAGTTGGTAAATCATTCTAATTTCTGGTGATAGTGTATTTTTCAAATTGATTCAATTCTTTGCCTTTCTACCAAATATCGATGGGTATATACTGTACAGTGTAATAAGTGTTAGAGCGATATTTCAGTGTTTCCTTATTAATCGAAATGTAATGTTCTTCAGACGGTCAACACGATTGTACCCAAGTAATAGGAGGTTCCCTAATCCAGAAAAAAATGTAAATACAATTAACAAATACACATGGAAGACCAGTTTCGATCGTCAAGCGATAATCATCAGATCCATTCTCTCTTTATTCGTTGAGTCGATTCCGACTCTCCGTGACCCCATGTACTAAACTACGCCAATTTCTTCTGTCCTGCACTGCTTCCCGAAGATTTTCCAAGCTGGAATTTAGTGCTTCTGTGATGCCATCCATCCATCTCATTCTTTGCCTCCCTCTTCTCCTTGTGCCTTCTATATTCCCATGCATTAAGGTCTTCTCTAATGAATTATGCCTTCTCATGATGTGTCCAAAGTAGCTCAATTTTTGTTTCAGGATTAATCCCTCCAAGGAACATTGTGGTTTAATTTGCTGTAAAACTGACTTATTTTGTTCTCTTCGCAGTCATTGGAACTCTAATAACTTTTCTCTAACACCTTAATTCGAAGAAATCTAATCTACAGCGTTCAGCTTTTCTTATGGTCCTGGTCTCACATCCATACATCACAACTGGAAAAACCATAGCCCTTACCATACGGATCTTTGTTGTTAATGTTATGTCTCTACTCCTTAGGATATTGTCCAGATTTGATAATACCTGTCTACCAATTAGCAATCGTCTTTTGATTTCATGGCTGCAGTCACCATCAGCAAAAATATGTGAACCAATATAGTTAAAAACAGAGACCATCTCCATTTTTTTCTCCTCCTACACGCCATGAATTGATAGTTGTAGTTGTTATCACATCCATTACATTTACACTATTAAATCTATGTCTACAAGTATGTGGTTTGAAGGTCAACCACCACTTTCAGTATCTTACCAAGAAATCACATATAACTAACAATGACTGGTTGTGTTAGTTTAACTACTTCTGCAACTAAGTGTACACATTGTAAATACCATCAAGTATGACATAGATTTAATAACCGAAGTGTAATGGATCTGATGATGATCGCTTGACGATCGAAACTGTTCATCCAAGTGTATTTATTAATCTCATGTACATTTTTTTTTCAGAATTAGGGAAAGTCGCATTTCAATTGGGTACAACCGTGTTGACCGACTGAAAAACATTAAATTTCGATTAGAAAACAGAGTTGTTATAATATAAGCTACAAATAATGTTTTTATTAATAAATCACTTAAGTTAATCACTTTTGTACAAAAAGTGTGATAATTAAGGATACATAATTCATGTAATATTTTCTTTCAGGTTAGGATGTTTAAATATTTCTACTCCCCACCTAATATACTGTAATTTGGCACAATGATGTTAACCGACTAATAATAATAATATCGTATGGCCTCGGTGCCAGCTACGTTATTTGACACCCAGAGGGTAGCTTGCATGTCGAATTTCGTTGTTCCTTGAAGAACTATGAAAGTCAAGGGGTTTAGGTATCTAAGCTCCTTGAACACTATAGCGCTTTCTAGTAGAGAAATTAGGAACGTTGTGTTGGCGGAAACTCCTGAGATTAATTTTGCCATTATGCACACGGCCTACTGAATTCAAATGGGTTCTTTGACATGCCAACATCGTATGACATGCGTGTCGTATTTTTGCCGCCTTTCAAAAATCACTTAGGCTACCACGGCCAGGAGCGAACGTGCAGCTTGGAGTTAGTAGACCGACACCTTAACCACTCACCCACCGTGGCAAGCTGTTAACCGACTGAAAAGTATTCTATGATAGGTTACTAGGCAACACTGAAAAATGGCTTCTAATACTTCAAATTTTCCAGATCAATCTAGAACGTACATCTCAGATTGTTTTATGAATTTTATTACCTTCCTGGACACATAACAGGTGTCATGTTCTTTCTATGCCAAAGAAACTCAAGGACAGTGCTAAGTGTTGGTGGAATCAATACCTTAATAGGCCAGTGGCGTACGCATGATTTCTTTCTCTGGGGTGGGCACAATGATGTTAACCGACTATTAATGCAATAATTAAATATACATTCTCCTTGCATGAAAACTATTTGAATTATATTTCCCAGCAGAATAAATAAATTGGAAAAGTTCCAAATTTAAAAAATTAGGAAAACAGTCACTAAAAGCTAAAACTGAAATGATCCAGTGGCATCAACAAACGTGACTGCTTATAATATTGATAGTATGTATGAGAGAAATAAAGTTCTGCTCTCAATATTTTTACTGCCATTACTAGACTAATGAGTCTGAAAATCTGCCAATCTTGATGGCTTTATCCGCATGATTGATAGGAATAAATATTCAGCTTCGGTGGCGTAGTCGGTAGCATGCTGAACTGCTATGCCCAAGATACCGGGTTTGAACCCGGCCTAAGTCATCGGATTTTTAAGAGCGTTAAAATGCCTTCCATTGGAGGGGAAGTAAAGCCGGTGGGTCCATGTCATAGATTTGTGGCATGAAAAAGAACCTACCACTACAATTGGTAGTGTTTAGCTAAATTTGTAAGTTATACTTCGTTAGAAACGCTCTATCAAGTTCCAACGTTCGCCGCTAGGTGTCAGTGGCATCTGGTAGCCAAAGTTGGAACTATTATAAATTGAACTTGCTCATTCATCTTCATTCATTTCATCTCATCCACACGCGACGGTAATTGTAGCTCACCCTATGAGTGTCCGCATCGAAGCCGATACAAACTCGGGAGAGGCGAACATGTCATCGGACACCCCGGCATGAAAAGCCATACGCTAAATAAATAGGAATAAATTGCCGAAACTCCTTCTTTACCAAATTATCTTTAACGAAACAAACATTGACAGATAAACATATTTATGTTCGAAGATGTCGAAATGTAAACATTATGTGTCAGAAAACAGTATCATAATGAGGCTCATTATAACACTGTTTTTCATTATGAAACAGTTTCTCCCACCAATCAGAGCTCAAGAAACAGTTGTGTGACCAATTAAATAAGGATAACATCGCGCATGCTCTCAAAATCCAACATATTTCTGTGTTGTCAAGCAAAGTGAATGGTCTCTGCTTACGGAGTGCCTTGACCACGCATGCGCTCTGTTCAGTCAGCAAAGCCAGCGCGCCTTATAACTGAATTAACTGAATCCCACGGATATTTATGAATATTTATGTTAAAACATATAATAAAGTTATAATTATCGTCGAACATAAACAGTCGTATGCAACTCGCCTATAATGGTAATTAAGACACTCGTATGGAAATTATAAAACTCGCATACGCTCTTTTTATAAAGATACTCGTGTCTTAATTATAGCCATTATAGACTCGTTGCATAATGTACCATTATATGTCTGGAAACTGTATCATAATGATGGCCATTATAACACTATTACCCTACTTTCGATTTTTGCAAAAAATGAAAGTAGACTTATGAGATCACTACAGGGCCAAAAATTGTGTGTCTGTCTGTGTGTGTGTATGTGTGTGTGTGTGTGAGTCTGTGTGTGTGTGCGTGTGTGTGCTCTGAATGTCTGCCCCCCCCCCCCCTATCAATTCGAACACGGTGAAACCGAATTGAACGAAATTTGGTACAGAGGTAGAACAAGCAAAGGGCACCTCAGTGTCATGGTTTATATCGCCGCCATATTTACCAAAACTGAATGGCGGCCACTCAAACGTTCAAAACGTAAAATCAAATAGCGACTAATCAAATTATCCGATCTCTACCAACTTTGGCAATAACATACCTTCATATAGGACGCGTATTGTGACCAAACTACAAGGTCATCCGCCGTACCATTTCAGGATGGCGGCCGTGCGAATTATGCAAACTTTATAATCCATATCATGGGACCCACCAGTTCCAATTATCGAGCCGAGAATCGATTTAACTGTTCTAAAGGAAGAGGCACGTTCGAAATTAAAAGTTTAGTTTGTAATACTATAGTGCAGAAGTGATTTTAAAAAGCTGAGCCGTCTCGGTAAGAAGACAAGATGGCAGCGGATATCTTTTGCCTGACTTATATTTCACTAATTTGAGTATTGCATGCAATATAGCGTACTGATACAAAATAAATAAACTTTGTATGAAATGCTTTATAAATAAATAATATACTCCACTGATTAAATCGTTTAGTCTAAATCATTATTTGCTAACAAGTTATATGTAAGTCATTTTATATTGAACGATGTTCGTTGGCACAAATGGCTCCGTGGTAAAGCGTCGGCCTATCACTCATATACCTATGGTTCAAACCTCATCAGAGTTTTTTCGCTTGAAATTTTATATATTTATTGTTTTGTAATGATTTAGAGGTTTTAAAATTAAGCGTTATATTTTGCATATTACGGTGGAAAATATATATTTAATTAAAACATAATTCACCAGCAGATTTGCTCGAGACATCTAGCAGCCAAAAAGGTAACTGCACGCCGGCCTACTTATTAACTTCAAGATTTTATTGAAAAGTTTCTTCTTATGGCCACTAGAATGCACTCGCCCTGTTAGGGTTATATTGTTCAATACTTCTCCACTAGATGTCACGACTGATCTACGTGGGACTCCATTGGTTAGTACCATATACCATTGGCATTCTATGCGCATCGAACTTGAAGAATGGCAAGATGATACTACGAGAAATTTTTACTTTTTATTTTAAAGGGTTTGTAACAGCCTATTGTGCGTTATTTGAAAGTGTTATTTGAAGTAAGGAACAAAACGATTTCACATAGTAACTGAATTC
Source organism: Meconema thalassinum (assembly GCA_946902985.2). Classification (NCBI taxonomy): domain Eukaryota; kingdom Metazoa; phylum Arthropoda; class Insecta; order Orthoptera; family Tettigoniidae; genus Meconema; species Meconema thalassinum. Next base: position 276,434,468 of record OX336390.1, read on the forward strand.
TAGCCGTTGGTGCTAGTTCAGGTTATTAATTAATACTCTTATTTCAGGCAAATAGCAATCGAAAATATCCACATAGTTTGTATACACATGTCTCTGTAGGGTCATGGAAAGATTTGTTAATTCAATTAGGGTTGTGAAAGCCATGCACTACCAGACGTGTAAAGACATGCCTCAACACAAAGTTGGATGTTGCCCACGGCAGGTCGATTATGTAATAATAACAATAATAATAATGTTATTTGTTTTACGTCCCTTTTAACTACTGCTGCTTTTAGATACGCCGGGGTGCCGGAATTTTGGCCCGAAGGGGACCTTTAACGTGCCAGTAAATCTACTGACACGGCTCCCTCGCATTTGTGCACCCTCAAATGCCAGCTGACTGCGCCAGGATACGAACCAGCAACCTAGGGCCCAGCAAGCGAGAACGTTACCGCTGAGCCACGCAGTCAGTCCGGTCGATTATGTCTCCAGATCCATAACATTCTTGAGATACTTCTTATCTATCTTTCTTCAATGATGGTAGTAGTTTTTTTTTCTAGGTTGTGGCGTTTGGTAGAGGTAAATAGTTTCTAAGGTCTTCACCCAAGAAATGATTCTATTATACTCTTTGATAATAACAACGAGTTATAACTATACTCATACATTTAGGAGAAAGTAGGCTATATGTTCTTTACTGAACATCTTGTTTTCCATTATGAAACAGTTTCTCCCACTAATCACAGCTCAAGAAACAGTTGTTTGACCAATTAGATAAGGACACCTTCGCGCATGCGCTCAAAATCCAACATGTCTATATAAATGACCGAAAGTGCACCGTCCATATGTTCGCGTAAATAAACTGGTGAATATGAGACAAGAAATAGCACTGTACCTTAATATCCTCAAATCCAATTTCTACACAGCGGGTTGTTTTCAATCGACTTCGGTGACAGTTTTACTGAATACTGGTGCACAATATGAACATATGGCATTGAAGCACACAGAGCGCATGCGTCGGTCGATCAGAGAGCTTGGAAAACCGAGATATACTACCCAGCGCAGAACCCGATCACAAAATTTTAGTGACTGAACAGATATTTATGAATATTTATGTTAAAACATATAATAAAGTTATAATTATCGTCGAACATAAACAGTCGTACGCAACTCGCCTATAATGGTAATTAAGTCACTCGTATGGAAATTATAAAACTTGCATACGCTCGTTTTATAAACATACTTGTGTCTTAATTATAGCCATTATAGGCTCGTACCATAATGTGCTATTATAACAGCCCGAAACGACGTGAAGAACGTTACCGATCGCACACACAGCAGAAAAACCGTTCCATGACGCTACAAAGCCGGAGGAGAAATCTCGCTACGAGTGGAGTGTAGGCAATTTACCAAGTGAAGCTGAACGTGATCACATTTAACATACATATCAGAGTAAAGAAGAAGCCTCCGTGGCTTAGGCGGCAGCATGGCGGCCTCTCACCGCTGGATCCGAGGTTTAAATCCCGGTCACTCCATGTGAGATCTGTGCTGGACAAAACGGAGGCAGACAGGTTTTTCTCCGGGTACTCCTGTTTTCCCTGTCAAAATTTTCATTACAGCAACACTCTCCACTATCATTTCATTTCATCTGTCATTCATTTAATAATTGCCCCAGAGGAGTGCGTCAGGCCTCGGCAGCCGGCACAGTCCATATCCTCGCCGCTAGTTGGGGGCTACATTCATTCCATTCCTGACCCAGTCGGAGACTGGAAGTAGGCTGTGGATTTTCATCAGAGTAAAGAAGCTTCACTGGCGGTAACGTAAAACATTTACCATGTATTAGATGGGTCGCTATGAGGATTCAAGCAAACAAATGTCATTGGGGTTGGGATTAAACGTTTTTACTGCTAATAGGGTATATATATGAGTATTACTGGCAAAGAAAGACATGCAATTTGTTTACTAGGGTTGGATTCATTAATAATGTAGTGTTTGACAATTGAAGTTGTTGGTGCAATATGGGTGTATTTTTATGTTCCAGGTGAAGTTTAACTCCCAGCAGCCGCAGTCAGGATTCATCAAGGAGTGGACACTGATGTTACACGGTACTCGAGACGCTCCATACAGCGACCTACCAGTATCAGACCCTCACTCAAAGTTGGCTATTGTAAAGAAGGCACATGAAGAACGGGACAAAATGTAAACAGCATCACTTCTACCTTCCCTCCCATCCTTCACTCTAACTTATTCTTCCAACCCTCTATAAATGTGTAACACTTTCCGATTTTGAGTTCAGCAGTTCCGTTTTGGCGAAATAAAATTACTACTAGAGCAATTTGAAGTTACCATGTAGACCCAATTCATTGCACTAACATGCTTACTTCAGGAATTTTGGGGGAACACATACATAAGCATTTACATAATAATAATAATGATAATTATAATAATTGAAATTGTGCTATTTCCACACAGTGATGAATAAAGAAGTGTTGTAATTAGGGAAAGCCTAAATTCCAATTGATCGTGTCTCTTGTACAAAGGTTTCAGTAGAAGTTTGGAACTATCCAAAATCAAATACTTTTGCATCCTGTTTTAGAGTTGATCACTTGGAAAAGGACTGTTGGACCACATCTTCCTGTTGAGGTCTACAATGTCATTTTAAAGCTTTATAATTACAGTCAGGAGGAATTTTAACTGCCGAGCATAGAAGCACAAAGGTGATGGAAATACATATCTGAGGATGGGAAGAACAGTAAAGGGAATGGCTATACATATCGCTAACCTCTCTGGACAAGAGGTGATGCTAAGGTATCGTATCACTCCACCTGCTCTGTTACACTGGACCCTTAGTTTGGTCAAGAGGAAACTGTTTGTACCTAACGATGCAGCACTATCCATCTTCTACGAACGACGATCCAAGGGACCATTCAGGTAGAAGTGAGGAATTCTGCTTGTCAATGATAAAACGTTTGTGTCTATAGGAACTTGTGTTCATATTTTTACAAGTAGTTTGTAAACAACTAATGTTATTCTACTCTAAGTAAAACATGATTAGAAAAGGACATTCAGATATATAAAATTTCAGTTTTCGTAGAAATGCAATGCACTGTCGAGGGTGCTATTTTTCTGCAGGGATTGGAACCAACAAAAAACATCATAAACTGTTTCAGGAGATATAGCGGAACAAGTAAGTGCAAAGTGAAGGTAGGAGTTTTAAATGTCATGTTATGGATTCAATTTTACCACCTAGGGAGGTTTGTCTTCAAAGCTGGGAAAAAAATTCGCCAGAAAATACTACATGGGATACAGGTGATAATGTTGAGTTTGAAGATAATTACGTATTTTGTCCGTGGATATGCTTTCTTGTACTGTTGCATGAAAGTAATACCAAATTTTGCCGTTTGGTTATGACGGTACGAATAAAAGTGTGCACAATTTCAAATTAAATGTAAAACGCTCTATCTTAATTCGCTTTGACAGAACTGCTGAATCTACAAGTCAACACTGCATGAGGAATACACATTCTGTTGCTTATAACAGCCCCTATACCACTTGTTCAAGTACCGCTCACTGATCGATCCTGCATTAATGGATGGCCTCAGTCTGATATCAGACATGATAAACTATAGATTAGTTTGAATCTCGTAAGTACCGTATAGTGCAATTGTCCTGAGAATGTATGGCACGTATTACTCAGTACAAACAATATTTGCATACGCCATTGTAGTGTATAGATCGGAAGAAGAATAACATATTTTTATCAGTATCGAGACTTAATGAAGTATATTTTAGCAACATTTGGAATGTTTATGAATACGGTCTTTTATTGTGACTGATATATTGGTATGTTTCTTGTGTTTGTGTCTATCATAAGATAATGTTTTTCAGACTGCACTGAATGGAGTACAGCTTTCGATAAAAGTGCATTCACAGAAATATTCAAGAACACTAGATGCATTGAAAAATGGGTATATATATAGATGGTTATCGTAAAATTAAAGTAGCTTTACATCAGTTTTAAATTCAGCATGTCTCATAAAATACTCTGAGAAACGTGAAATATAACACAAATTATAACAAGGTAGTGAAAATAATATGCAGACTTGGTCGTATAATCAACACAAATCATTGCACGATAAGACTGGAAATTCTCCTCAAAATAAGTTATATGTTAAGTTGTGAGAAGAACTCCAAATATAAATTATTCATTCACAATTTCGAATAATTCTGAATTGAAGTAAACAATAGTATTAATGAATTTTCTAGTAAATGTTTTACCTTAGTACATGCTCTTAAATCCACTTCTCATCGTTATTTCTAAATTTCCATTTATACTCACAGAAAAAAATGTATTAATCAAAACCCAAATACTCGAGTATAGTACACAGAATTTATTGTAAAGAGATCTCATGAATACCAACTGAAGTGCATGCACAAATTTTGTGTATATTAAGAGGTAGGAGCATCGATTTATAATGAACGTCATGTTTCCAGTTTAGAGACATAAGGAGATTTCAGAATGTTTAGAGATTGTTTAACTACATTCTCTGACGAAGCATATGTAACTAAATTGCAAATTTCTCTCTTAACTGCGCAGTAAGCATAAAGGTTGGTTATACTAATTAATACTAACACGGTCATATTCAAACACTTCTATTAAGAGATTTGTTAAGAAAATATCAGTAAATTTAAATCATGCCGCGTGCGAATGATAAAATTATGAATTTACAAATACTGCATTTGCCACCAATATATTATATGCTAGGGTGGGTGCACATTGTGTAGATGCTTATATTTAAATGACAGACAAGAGAAAGTTATTATTATTATTATTATTATTAATATTATTATTATTATCTGGTCTGCGTCCTTCCATCAAAAGATTGTATTCGCCAACTGAAAAACACCCACAAAATCATGCTTACAAGTGTTAAGAATGGAAAGTTCTCCGTAAAGCAATTTAAGTGTGAATGCACTTTAAATCGTGATCGTAACAGGGTATATAATATATGGAGTGACTGAGAGCTGAAAATACGTTCCTTTTAGATTATTACGCACTCATACACCATCCGACAGAAGATCTTTCTTCCCATGTTTGGTATTCTTTATAAACATTACAAAAACAAGTAAATTATTAACTCTGAAGGACTCGTGTCTGAATGAGACTGAAGGCAGATCTGAGGCAGTACGAGTAATCGACCAATGGGCAAACCTTCTTCCTTCCCATTCTTCTCTCCTTCTGCCTTCCAAATGATAAGCTTGACAAAAATAGAACTATCAAAGAACCAAATAAACAGATATTACTATTCCCGTAATTATCCCGCCACGAAGTTCAAATAGTGAAAATATTACCAACAGTCTTGGTAAGGAAAATATATAATAATGTTTTATTTATTTAATAAAGGAAATAAACTTATAGCCTATCTCCTGTTTTCATGGTGACTACACCTATATTATGAAACACAAGAGTGCGAATTGGCAAAATTGATTGTTTCTATCATTCAAAATTATGGACGAACGGTGTCCTCAAATGCTTTCTTAATGTGATGTAAATTGTAATTATATTGTTGAAGCCCGTAAATAAAGGTCAAACTATCGATTAAATCACTGAATCAGTTTCGCCATTCACGATCTTGTGACCATTAAACTTCATTGGAACTCAAAGAGAAAACTAATGAATTTCGCCTGAAGTATGTCAATCTTGTTTCTTACAGTTTCGGTTTAGTTATTTAAGAAAGCTATATGGATTGTTGCAAGACACACTTATAAATGAAACTTGAAACAATTCATTAAAACTGACAAAATGAATTTACGAAACTTCCCTTAACATAAATGTTTTGGTTGGATTTTACTTAGACTGTGCTATCCATAATCCCTATGTATGTACACGTCATTTTAATATCAGTGAGGAACTTGGTTTAACTTACACGGGGAAGGATCAAAACAAGGATTCATTTTGAAATGAACATACTTTCCTTGGAAAAATACTTGAGTTCGCACCCTGGTGAAACATAACTGCAGTATTGTTATGTGTTATACTGAACCTGCAAATAACTAACATTTCGAGAGGAACATTTAAGATAAAACTGTGTATCCGTTGACATGATGTTATGTTTAAAGTGCTTGTAAGATGAAACAATACTGTTTAGTAAGGAAACATTCTGAAGTGCAGCTTGAATATTCTCATAACTAAGTCGATAAACTTTTCATATGGCTTCCAAAACTTACGATGCCAATGACTCATCACCTAATTCTGACTATTTAACATATTTTAAATTGAACTGTTCATTATTGTAGTAACTATGGGTTATATAGTACATAATTCGAGGTCTATCTCGAACAATGTATAGAGGCCTGTACAAAAACAAAATAGTTTCGAATTTTAATTATGGATGCAAGGTAGGAAATGTAATAGTATTAGACATTATATGCCGCCAAGAGAAACTGATACTCATGTGTAAGAAGTAAACTGGTAAACCAGCGGTTGCAATTCATAAATCGTAATTGTTTCATCTTGCAAGGACGCAATGCTATCCGATGGGGTACTTAGGCACTCATTTGTTCTGTACAAGCTATGTTAATTTTAGTTAATACTGCGGATCTATTCCAGTGAGACACATTCCTTCGAATGAGAACCCGGATGAATTGGAATCAGCTGTAAGAACTAATTGAAATAAAAGGTTTTTGAACCAAGGAACACACACATAATTAATTTTACAGTTATTGAATGTTGACGAAGATGACAAATAAACTGGAAGTTATTTTAAAATATGATTCTGAGTAAGAGCTGTCTTAACTATTTCCTTCATTTGAATTTGCTTCCCATAAACAGAGAGAGTTGTCCCTTGATTAATATTTATTTCACAGGTGAATAATTGGAATAGTGTTATCTTACACTAAACGTTTAGCAGTAACATAACACTTCAAGTTTCTGATTTTAGCTGGTGTTACAGCATCGCAACACATCTCAAGTGAAGCCCATGGTAGATAATTTGGTTTCTATACAGTTAATGACTTATGGTTTGCTATCTTCAAAGTATTTTAGATTCAGCACCTCATGGAAAGTATTCCTGTGATCATAAATAACGGAAAATTTTAATTCCATAGAATAATAATTTATACAGAGTATAATTCTGCCACATAATGACGTCAGAATGAGTTATATTACAACCATCAGTCTCAGGAACAGTTCACATTGGAATATTTTCGAAAACGAATAAAATACTTCACTATTTAACAACCAAATAACTATTTCTTCCTTCCAAATGAGCAATCAAATAATGATATACAGTACATTCGATTGGCCCTTCTATAGGAAAATTCAAGTATATAGAAGTTTCGATCATCACGTATGGTTATTATCAGATGGAAATCTTACACAGAAAAGCACTGGAAAATATAAATGTCATAAACCAATTTAATCAACGTTGAATTACAATTGCTTATGTGTCATTATTTACACTTAATGTCTTGAATATGGTCAATATTTATTTTGGTAACCTTCAAAATAGTGAATTTGAAATATGAACTACATATCTATTTCATATATTGAGAGAATGGTTTGGAAACGTGGCTACACAATTAATTAATCAAACATATGACAGGAAAATATTCATATTTACGGACATAGCTTTTATCACCTTCTATTTCGTATGACCTATTTTGATTGAATTAATGTAGGCATATGGTTACAAGTTGCTGCCGGTTTTGTACAGTAAATTATCGTTTATTTTAGAAGGACGTTTAACAGACGACAGAAGAAAAATAATAACACAGAATATAAGGCGCTATGATTTAAGTCCATTGTAAAATGGTGTATATTGATGACAGTGGTTTGAAGGTGGCAGGAAACAAAATAAACTCTGAATATGGAATGTACCAATTTATTAGTCCAATAACTCATTGGGACAATAAAGTATTCAAGAATTGATTAGTTAATATTTATAAAATTGAAGGACTTTGAGGGACACATGAGGATCCTCTATAACAAGGATAGCATAACATTTTCCTTAGTTCCCGTCAAAATAGATAGGTCCCTTGAAGTTATATTGTTCAAAATTTGCTATTTCAACCCACGTATCCTCATCTTGTATTTTTTTGTTAAATACAACAATGATCCTTAATTAATTTTTACTTGGTATAATGAGAAAGTATGATACTGTTCTAATGTTATACAAAATAAGTTAGAAACATATATTTACAAAGAAAGCTATCTTGAGTTTGATTAGTACTCTGCTTTGTTAAAAAGTAGGTAGAATTGATTTTATGACAAGTACTGCGTTTAGAAACCTATCCCGAAGAGAATGTGTGAGCACATTTTCAAAAATATTTGTATATAATGAAGATTTTTGAACAAAATTTGGAATACAATTTTGAACATAATTTTGAAGATCTCATTGACTGTTTGTTTAGCCACTTAAGTATTTGTTATGAATGAACTTTTTATCATAGACATAGGATCTATGTTATATAAATAACATTCATAATTATATTTGTTTAAAGTGCAACCTGTAGCAAATATATATAACTATACATACAATTAAAGTTATTTTTAAACGTATTTCGTAATTTTTCTTCAAACGGCAACGTGTGTCTGTTCCCTGTGTCACCCAAAGAGGAAAATATGAATATAACTATACAGCTTCATTGTAGCAATGTTATTAAAATATATGGTAGTTATTTGTGTAATTAGTTTCAAGAAACTAGCTCATTCTCTCCTGAAATTTAACCTACATATTATTTTAATAATAATAATACGTTTATTGCAGCCAAACTGGCCATTTAGTGTTGAAGTACACGGATTACAAGTCTTATTCACTTTCTTTTAATATCTATAAAGATTACGATCTATGTTCATAGTTATTATTTAGAACAATTAGAGCATGTTAAAAATTAATTGAATACCCAATAAAATTTGTAAAGAAAATGGTATTGTTGTAGAATGCCTACCGATCAAATCGATACATTTTAAAATGTATGACACATCCCAACATACACACACACACTCCCACAAACTTTGTGTGTGTTTATACTGAACCTTTTATGGTATAAAGTCTTGTATATTGATGAATAATAATTGGAACTTTTCTTTTTCAAAATATTTCTTATCAGGAGAAGGAAAAATATTGTTTATGAATGTACTCTCCTTACTAAGGTTTTATGGTACGTGTTTTCTTGCTCTCTTCAATCTTCATACAATAGTAAACAAATGAAGGACTATTTTCGGTATGGAGACTTCACCAGAAATAATCTAGGAAACGTTTATCTCGTATAAGTTAACCTTCATTTAAGTTTCTGGAGTGGAAAAGGCACGCTCTGCTAATTCACTGTAACCAATACTTCAGTTGATTAGATGATTACGTCACCAACAATGAAGCCATAGAATATAAAATATCAATTACTTCACATTGTTAGAATTTCAAAAACTATCACGTTCAATCCATCATTAATAATATTATTGATCGCAATACCACACTCGCTAGCCAATAACGTTACAACAGATATGGTGGTCATTACACACATTTACAGTGAAGATAACCCTATTTTGAGTCATATGTCCACTCCACTGGCTAAAGTTGCATTTGAACCACTTTTTATTTTATAATGTTCCATTGTTTGACTTCTTATATGCCAGTGTTTGTGTAGTTAAACATTCATTTTTTCAATTTGTTAGCAAATGGGTGTCAAAACTTTCAAATAAGAGCATTGGTATATTTGTGAAATTATTTGACGTTGAAGGAATCGTTTAATATTTAAAATCAAGTATTTTCTTTACAAAATTGAACTGTCATGTAACAATCATTGAACTTTTAACGAATGCTATGTAATAAAGACATACTAATTGCTCCAGTTTAACTCCAAAGTTCATTATGTTCATTAAAGGCAGTGAATAAATATTTCAACTTATTTCTTGGATAACCAAGTTGCGAAATTTTTAATGTCAGTGACAAAAAAACAGAAGATATACATTATTCATATATTTCTAATATATTTCACAACGCATTAAGGGTTATTTGGTAGTTATTATTCACATATTTACTTTATGTTTCTCCACCTGAGTTAATCTCTCTTTTTACACAAGAATGTATTCTACTTATCTGCGATAAACATTCGATTATTGATTTTCTGATAGAACATACTGAGCCCTTTTAAGTTGAGGATCTACATAAATAATTGTATTAGTAGCATTAATCAACAGATTGCCACCAGGCAACGTTGCAGCACAACATTCATTTTAGAGATAAGTTGAGTTTCCAATATTATAGTTTGAATTTCAAAATACATTATAATTATTATATTTTATAAATATACAACCATTTAAATCAATTTCCATAGGCAAGTATTTATACTTATTTCATATCACAGTCTATGTATAGCAGGGAAATGTGTATCGAACATAGTTACAATTAGAATCGATATAATTTTCCCTTTATCATTTAGAAAACTACATGATGCGCGGAAGAAACGTACGCTACAAAAACCTACATTTTCATAAATGCACGAGAAGTTTATTTCATAATTTATTTAGGAAGAATGTCATTGTTCTTCTCATTTTACTTTCAGTATTATTTGAGCTCCATACCACGTCTTATGCCGATATGTATACATGGACGAAATACCAGGACTATAGTCAACTTTGAAAAACAATCATGCGTTTCAAGTAATAAAAGGGGAATTTAAAATTAATTCCTAGTTAGATATCATGAGGTGCTCTAAAGCTTTAGTTACCGATTCCACAAAAAAGTAATTGAAATTATGTGTAGTTATGCGGATAGTTATTTAGATAATAGGACAGTATTAATCGATCAACAATTCATTGCAATATCAGATGCTGTTTTATAATCAAAAGAACTTCATTACATGGTTGTCATTTCCATTCTAACGTAGAGTATGAGATTACAATTATGTTAATTTGACAAATGGATATCATACCCCAGTATGTACCAATTGAATCTGATTCAATTCTAGTAACTAAATTGAATTCATGATCAGACTACTGAATGAAATGAGCGTTTTAGTCTGAAGAATTAAACCAGAAAATATGAATTTAATGGAGTTTTTCACCCCAGACCACGAACTGCGTTGTAGACGTTAACAGTCCCTGCGCAAACCTCTGCAATATTTCCTTGAGTACAGAATTGAACTATTTCTAGTGAACTGTCCAGAAGTTCTCAATAGAGCAGAAATAAAATATTATCCTAGCTTAATGCTACTGGACTTCTTTATATTTATCTCTTACGTATTCACATTCTTAATTATCATAACCTGTTACATTTCACATCAAGGCTTTTGAAAACAGAAAATTGTTTGGTTTGCTACATAAATGAAATCAGTAATGCTAAAGAGAATAGCCATTGATAAATCGTTTGAAAGGTTTGACATGTTTTTGGAGTATTACTTTAAATAGTAAACGTTATTTTTGGAGAGAGAGCATTGTAGTTCCAATAAAAGTAAATTATCATTGTTAAGCGTATGAACTTAGAGTAGAATGGAGTATCACTGAGGCATGTAAAGTAACCACATCGTACAAGTAATAGATCAAGTCAATAAACAGCCAAGTGTTTGTCTGATCGGTTGGATATCTTAATCGCCATTGAGTGAGCAACGTGTGAGGAATTAAGATGCATACTATAATGCGTATTATTTGGAAGATAGTTACATTGGTATTGTTGTTTAAGTGGCGGAACAGCGAGGACATCTGCCCCTTACTATTCGTTAGAGTTTGCGATGTTCAACATTTGCGGAACTTCTCCAACTCTCATCTCTTCATATATCTTCATGTCCTGTGCCCCTAAGAATGGACGTTAGTTGCATTTAATTAGCAAAAAAAAAGATTCGTTCAATGAGAAATGAAGGTGATATTCTTGTTTTTATGCACATGAATCAAATGTTGAACAAAATACAGGTGTATGCCTACGCAAGAACGATACGAAATCCCGAAATACTTACGGTATTCGTTAGGTAATGTTAGCTTTATTTTGGGTGGACTATTTTTGGAATATTCCAATGGAAGGGATTTATTTCACGGCCAATGACTACAATGCAATATTTTACTAAACTGAATGTTTTGATGTTACATTTGGATATTTTTATACTGTAAGTTAGATTCATCGTCTTACATTTGTATATATTTTGTAAATATATAAATTCTATAAAATTGAATTATTTTATTTTAGTCCCAATTGTAACATATAATATTGTACAAAACCCTCATTTATAATCATAGTTACTACAAAACGCTAAACATAGAATGCAAATTGTAAAATTGTGTGTTTTTTCAATTGCTAAAAACTACACACTTTACTAATCGGTATGACAAAGCAATTAAAATTATCCTTGAGTTTATAACTTACTGTAACATGCCACTCTATCATTTCTTCTCCTCAAATTTGCGTTTACTTCAAAAATAAGTAATAGTCCAGTAAAAGTGAACCCATACATTGAACTGTATCTTTCTATGCAAGGGGCAAATAACCTCTTAGTCCCGCCCCTTAAAACAACAATAACTAACTAACTTTCTTTGCTAAATTAGTTACTTGTAAAAGGAAATTACTAAACGTCTGTACTTTTCTAACAGTCGCAATTAAGATATCTAGTTTGTACCAGTTTATTAGAAGTTGTAAGTACTGATGTAACTATCCGAAGTAAATAACACAATACTTGTTAGTAGAGAGAAAATCCCAAAGAAAGGACAAACCCCACGGTGGAAGGAACTACATGAGTATTTGCAAAATATCTTTCAACATTTTAACAAACTAACAGTGGATATGACCTTATCACTTGAATACTTATTGACTTGCGTTGATTTAAATTAAGCAATTAGACTTCTTTGGACAACTTCGGTATTTTTTGTGGTAGCTAGTTGTTACTACATCTTTGTTTGCGAACAAGCAGTAGGTGCTGAACTCATAGCATAGAATTTAAATTACGAACAAATAATCCGACACACAAAGAGCCAATTCCATTAATATAATCTGTGTCTCTTAAGATTTTTCAGGGAAAACGTTAAATATTTATTTAGCGGATAGCATAGTTGGTTGGTTAGTTAGTTGTTGTTGATTCAAGTGGCGGAACATAAGGTCACGTGGAGATGGTTTTAAGGCGATGAGCACCAGAGAACAACTCTTCCAATTTTCGCTCCATAATCTGTGAATGTAGTCATTGCAAGAAGGTATCCTTATGACGTTCAGCGTCAATTGCATCGTATTGCGTTTGTGATTATCATGCAGGTCGATTCTATTTTAATAAAGGTAAAGATGATTGTCGGCAATAAATATTATTATTATTGTTATTATTATTATTATTATTATTATTGTAGTTCAACTGCCCTTTGAACACTTGTCGTTTAAAAGAAACCAGGGTATCGAAAATTTCCTCTGGATGGTGATTTAATCGTGGCAGAAAACCAACTGACATGGGACTCTCACATTTAAGCACCCTCCAGACGGCAACTAACTGAGCGGATTTCAATCCCACAACCTTGGTCATATTAGACAAGAAACTGAATGTGCCAATCAGTCGGTTCATATAATTTCTTGTGTATTCATCATTTTGTGTTCACCTATAATTTGACTATTTTGACCGTACCTCAGAAGTAGTAAGAAGTTGTAGAAACTTTCTCTAATGAATATCCTCTTGCAGCTTACAATTTTTTATCACCTCATTATTATCGTTTACAAGAATAGTTCGATACCAAAGAGTATAAAATAGATAACATACATCTTACTCTTCGAAGGACGATGATGTTCAGGTAAGAAATAAATTGAACACTGAGAGATTAGATGAGCGTTGTTCACTTGATAATGATCGTCATAATGATTTAGTATGCTATTCGAGCAGAAGATATCATATCGAAGCCAAGAAATAGTATGACCTTTAATGCAAACCGTCGAGTTTATAACACTGTAAATATAGATTTAATGGACACCCAGGTTTTGACTTTTACACCAAGAAAATATTCATGAATAGTTTCAGTTGAATTACAGGAAAGATTGATTTCTTATAGTTTTAGAGTACCCATTTTAAAACTATGTAGCTGGGAAGGATCTGCCCCACTCTTATTAGTGACCGGTAAAATGTTAAAATATCTTAACAGACTGTACTTTAAAGCTAAGATTATGAAAAATGAGAATTTATATAAGGGGGCCAACAGAAGTGAAATGATTAATTTTCCAATATTTTATAACGCATTATTCAGTACAGTATAGTGTTTTATTATTATTATTATTATTATTTGTTTTACTAGCAACTTGAACACTTAGGATCACGCTACCTCCATTTCCTTTCCTCGTGTTCAGTTTCCTCTGTGTCCTGTACTCCATTATGCGTTAGCTGACTTCCGTTGTTCTTCTGCCCAGACTTTCCCGATCTTCTGGGTTCTTTCTGCGGCTCGAACCTCTTCCATTTTTTTCACTATGTGCCTAAATATATTTCTGTTTAGCAATTGGACCTATAAGATGTTGAACCTTTCCATCTCCTTCTTTGTTCCCTTATTCCATTCTGCATTCTGTAGTGGTCTTTTTTCTCCATTATTATTATTATTATTATTATTATTATTATTATTATTATTATTATTATTACAGTATTAATATATTTCAATATTAAAACATGAATGTTAATTTCCATTGTTTATAGCCTAGAGTTGTATATAACGTCATACTTTACCATTGGCACTTGGTGCACGATTTCATATTTAAGCAATAGGTTAAATTCCATGACAAAGACAAATGTACAATATATTGTAAAGTTGAGATGGCATGAATTTACTTATTTGGTAAGAGCTTATTATAATATTATGAATGATATCCGGGATGTGTACAGTACAATAAGGAAAGAGGTAATAAAGTCCAGTATTCTGTTAAACTCATTCTATATTTCACCCCTTATTTCACATTTTAGAGAATTCTTTCCCATGCTTAAGCAATATCCTTTTGTCCAAGTAACTCACATGCATCATGACGCATATACTCTTTTGTGTCTTAATATCTCTCCAGTAACGAGATGAATCGATATCTGCCGACAAGAGCTCTTCAAGAAAGAGTTGAACGTAATATTATAGTAAAACACAGCTATGTTTTTTTTATTCAACGTTGGAACTACGTTTCCCTCCATAGGCATGGCGATCCAAATAATTCTGATTACACTGTGCCCATCTTGAGGCGCAGTGACTAGTATGTGGCACACAGGTGGACAACTGAAAAGAGGTGGATTTGAATTTCACTTGAACCATCCTACAAGACTTGTTCCCTGCTCTAACTTGAGTGGAAAAGTAGTATGGTACCTAATAAATAATAATAATAATAATATCGTATGGCCTCGGGTGCCGGGTGCAAGCTTTGTTATTTGACACCCAGAAGGTAGCTTGAATGTCGAATTTCGTTGCACCTTGAAGCACTCTGAAAGTCAAGGAGATTATATATCTAAGCTGCTTGAACACTATAGCGTTTTGTAGTAGAGAAATGAGGAACTTTGTGTTGGCGGAAACACCCGAGATTAATTTTGCCATTATGAACACGGCCTACTGAATTCAAACGGGTTCTTTGACATGCCAACATCGTATGACATGCGTGTCGTAAATTATTGCCGCCTTTCAAAAACCACTTACCACAGCCAGGAGCGAACCTACAAGCTTAGCGTTAGTAGACCGACACGTTAACCACTCACCGTGGCAAGATATGGTACCTAATAAGCAGGGCACAAAACTGAGACAGTACCATACAGTGATTCGTCCGGAAGTCATATATGCAGCTGAATGTTTTTGTCTGACAAAGAAAGGAACGATCAAAAATTTGGAGCTAATAGAGAGAAAGATTCTTAGGAAGATACTTGTACCTAAAAGAACGGAAAATGAGTCGTATAGAAACAAAGGGAACCAATAATTATACCTCGGATTGGATAAAGTCTCAGACACCATCCGCAAAAGAAGGGCCCATGTTCTTTGGACATACACTGAAGAAAATGGAAATTGTAACACCATGAAGACACTGGTTGTTTGTGTTGATTTTCAAGATATGGAACGATGCCATGTAGGTATGTAAACGATCAAAGTTTCAGACCCATTGGATTGTTGCTGCAGGTCTCCCCACGTGATTGGTCGCGGAGGAATCAACTCCAGTATACGGACTCTGGTGTAGCGTAGTTGACTTGCAGTCCGTGCAGTGAAATGTTCCACATCAAACACGCCTCGACGACAGAGAAGTGCACGCTATCAACAACTGTCGCCATTTGAGAGGGCTCGGATTATTGGGCTGTGTGAGGCTGGATTATTTCTAAGGACTGTCGCTGCACGTGTTGGCCGACATGCATCTACGGTACAACGTGTATGGCAGCAGTGGTCAAATGAAGGTACCCACACTCGTAGACCTGGCACAGGCCCAGCGCGACAGACAACTGCGGGAGAGGATCGCCGCATCATTCGGATGGCCCGAATGGAACCCCATGCAATAGCAGGGCAAATTCGAGCAGCTGTGGCACCCCACGTTACACAACAAACAGTTGGTAATCGCCTGCGTGCAGCTGGCTTACGATCTCGTGTTCCTGCAGAAGGTGTTCCATTGATCCCACAACAGCGACGTGTAAGGCTGGCCTGGTGTCGAGAACGATCGACGTGGGTCGACGAATGGCGTAGGGTCATCTTTAGTGATGAATCGCGCTTCTGTCTTGCCCGCAGTGATCCCCGGAATCGTGTGCGCCGACGTATCGGGGAGAGGGGCCGCCCAGACCTTATTGTTGAGAGGCACACAGGGCCAACACCAAGCATTATGGTCTGGGGAGCTATTGGCTTTAATGTGAAATCACAATTAGTGCTTGTTGAGGGCACTATGACTGCTCGACAGTACGTTGATAGGGTACTCAATCCAGTGGTTGTCCCTATGATGGCGAACATTGCTAATGGGATGTTTCAGCAGGGCAATGCCCGGGTTCACACTGCACGCATCTCCAGAGAAGCTCTCCACGACATCACCACCTTAGAATGGCCCACCAGATCCCTGGACCTCAGTCCTATTGAGCACGTGTGGGACATTATGGGTCGACAACTGGCCAACCGTCCTCAGCCACCCACAACTCTGGAACAACTGACCAGTGCACTGCAGCGAGCATGGGCCACAATTCCTCAGGAAGCGATCCAGGGCCTTATTGACTCCATGCCTCGACGAATTCATCAATGTATTGTAGCTCGTGGTGGGCACATCCTGTATTGATTGTTGTCCAAACTTGCGGTCAGAGGGACCTGAAAGTCTAATCATCGAATCACAACCGAACACTCGTCCTGCGTGTTCAATTGCAGCAATGTAGCACCACTCGTTCAGGGTGTTGCAATTTCCATTTTCTTCTGTGTATATACAGAATGGACCTAGGTAGATTAATTAACCACATAATGAAATTCTTTGCGACCAGGAGAGCCACAGCTCGCTGGTATCAGGAGGTGAAGAAGGACCTAAATGAAATGGCAACATCTGAAGCTGAAATCAGCAACAGTGAAACATAAAAAAAGACTAAATTAAGAATTTCACGGGTTTTAAAGAGTCATCCTACATTCCTGATCCAGGCACCATGGACTGAAGAAAGGAGGAGAATGCAGAGCGATATAATGAAGAAATACTGGGCAAAAATAAAGATCAAGAAACTGAAATCAAAATATTGTGTTCCAAAGTCAGCCTAAACGACAGAAGAAGAAGAAGCAGGTCACAACCACCTCTGTCTCAAATCAATTTGGTGAATTTGGTGCAGAAAGTTTATTCATCGTGCTAGTCTTAGCCAAATGCAAAACAAATGGTGGAGTTCACTCGGAGAAAACACGGGGAGTTTCAGGAATACTGAGTTGAAGAAATGTTGTAGCTATTGCTCCATTAGTTTGTTAGGAACGCCACGGGGTGCTCTTCAACGGTATACATCGGCCTATTGTTATGTTATTGAAGCTAGGATTTACAAGACTAGCATAGGTGCAAAAATGCCTGAATATCAGTGTTGGCAGCATTAGGCTGTTCCTTATAGGTTTTGATATTTCGTCACATTGACCAGCGACCTTCAAGTGAGCTGTTCCTTCTCAAACCACTTACGTGCGAGCGTATGTAGTGTGTAGATGATAAGCTGGTTTACAATGCCTGCTGTTATTTGTAGAGTGTAATTTCTAATTGGATACAGCCCGTTGCTAGCATTCTTCACTGTCACCACGGAGGTCCCGGATCTTCCTAGGCATTTAATCCTGATATGTTGTTGTTGTTGATTCTTTTAGGGACTTTGAGACGTCGTGGTCATCCAGTCCCGTGTACTTGGGTGTGTATTGAATTTGTCTGATAGTCTGTGTCACTGTGATGTCTGTACTAGTGTGTGTGTTTGTAATTGAGGTAGGAAGCGGCCGTGGCCTGAAGTCAGGTACCATCCCGGCATTTGCCTGTAGTAGACGTGGTAAACCACGAAAAAGCACTTCCAGAATGGCAGTGGTGGATATCAAACACACGTAAATTTTATTTCACGAAGCTGAATGTATCCCCTGTTCCCGTCCTCAGACCAGAATTTCATTTCCTGGCAGAGCCGACAATTGAACCCAGATATCCGGCCTGGAGCAGGATCCACTCAGCATCCAGGAAGTAACGTGGTTATCCACTTCAACTCCAGGCAAATGCCGTGTTGGTTTCTAACGTAAGGCCACGACCGCCTACTTTCCAATCCTGACCTTAATTACAAATACACACAGGTTATCAGACCAAAATTCTTCAAACACTCTCAAATACACACTCGGAATGATGACGATCTCCAAGCCCAATGAATTGAGCTGTAAGCAGAGCCTTGAAGCCAGTATCTGTTCTCCACGCCTCGCCCCAAAGATCTCCACTTCTCTCGTCTCTGCTCCGTGAACAGCTTATCAGGGAGCAGTTGGACAAACCATTTATCACGCCGTAAAGCCTTTGATCCCAGCACACAAGGACCGTACATTATTCCACTTGGCTTCCCACTCGACTTCAGATAAATCAACGTTCACGACGTGATCGATAAAAACCAAGTCTTTGTGGCTCTGATTAGCACAGTCCTACAGTGCCAGCGCAAACTGGTGTCGCCGCTGTAGGCTCTCGTTTACCAACAAGCAGCAGACCATCCTTGTGGAACTCCGAACCCAATGTAACTTCAGGATATATTTTCTGGTTGTTTTAGGGTTTGTGGACTTGGACATCGTGGTTGAGGGCGCGTATAATTCATATTGACAGTGGGCATGAAAGACCTCCTAAGACACCACAGGCCTTCTTCCATTCTCTTCCTTATATCTGGTACATAATTCCTAGCCATATGTGGATATACACTCCCGTTATACTTAATATTAATGGTTCAATGTCCTGTGCTCTTGGCCATAGGACTGGCTGCGTGGCTCCGTGGAAACGTTCTAACCTGCTGATCCCAAGTTGGTAGGATCGAATTCTGGCGCAGTCAGCTGGCATTTGAGGATGCGCAAATGTGAGGGAGCCGTGTCAGTATATTAACTGACACGTTAAAGAAACCCATCGGGGCAAATTCTGACACCCCGGCGTCTCTAAAAGCCACAGAAGTTAAAAGGACGTAAAACCAATAGCATGATTATTGTTATTCTTGGCCTTAGAAAACTCAACTTTAAATACATTGTTTGGAGGTAATGTATATCCTCGTACATCTAAGCGTTCGTGTCTTACCACAAGGAAGTGATTTACGAGGCTTCGCATGCCCAAGGTCGATATTTTAATTTGTGTAATTGCTATTACTGTATTTTTTTTCAGTGTGTGCAACTGTACTTATAGCTTGCCACGGTTGATAGCGTGTCGGTCTACTAACCCCAAGATTGCAGGTTCGCTCTTGGCCGTGGCAAGGGATTTTTGAATGGCGGCAAAAATACGACACGGATGTCATACGATGTTGGCATGTCAAAGAACCCATTTGAATTCAGTAGGCAGTGTTCATAATGGAAAAAATAATCTCGGGAGTTTCCGCCAACACAAAGTTCCTCATGTCTCTACTAGAAAGCGCTATAGTGTTCAAGGAGCTTAGATTTCTTACCTCCTTGACTTTCATAGTGATTCAAGGAACAACGAAATTCGACATGCAAGCTACCCTCTGGGTGTCAAATTACAAAGCTTGCATCCGGCACCGAGGCCATACGATATTTAAAAAAAAACTGTACTTATTAGGGAATATGATTGGGAATGTTCTCCCGGGACGTAAAACAACATCCCATTTTGACATCTTGCTGAAGTGAGTGGGGAAGAACGCTGTACTGTAGTCACTCTTAGAGCTGAGATATGAAACTCAGATCTCCAAATGGAAATTATCCAGTCCAGTCGTGAACAATGCCTTAAGTTACTGCCACTCGAGAAATATTATCTCCTCGAATCTGGGACAAGTTATTCGTGTCCTGGAGTTCATGCAGCAGTATAGACTATAACGCTAGATTCTTGGTGGAGAAAGCAGTTTCAAGGTCGTGTCACCACGGACGAATGCGTCACGGTCCATGGTCTAGCAGTATTTTTCACTAGAACCGTTTGGAAACACGGATTTCTAAAGATTGTGGAGAGAGTTATTTGTCATTTGGTTCATGTAATTCTTAATTCTTAAATAACTTTCTACAAAAGAATATGCTACGAAAGTGTTTCGAAAGAATATGAAAACAAACAAAAATCTACAACAGTAGATTAGAACTGTTTAAAAGGGAAACAAACAAACAAACATAGCTTCAAATAACTTGATTGTAACTTAATGCCTTAATCAGTTAGAAACTACAGTGGATAACACCATTTGGTACATTGATATTTAGATATGTATTAGGGAAAAAATTAAAAAATGGATATTATTGTTACGTGCCACCCCTAGTGACACTTTTGTTAACTGGATTACGGTGGGTTGAAGCACAACACAGATTGTTCCTTTAAAGAAATAATTAACTTTATTGCGGCCAGAAAGATACACTACTCATCAGCAAATACAAGCAATTAGAAACTTACTCCAGCTTCCTCAAGTCTCTTCCTTATGGAGAGCTCTTGCCCCCTTTCACTTGTTAACAAACCACAGAAGTTAATCCGTCCTAATGAGTCCGGTGGCCTTGACAGAAACTACCTGCACCTCTTCCTTATGTACACAAACTACAGTTACTTACGATAATCTGCTACACGCTGCTTCGCAGTCCGCGAGCTGGGAAACAATGTCACTGGATTTCGTAACTCGCACGGCACTTCGCCACAATACCTCTGTCGCTCAGTGAAATCACACTCGCTCCAAACACAGGCAGTCCCCTGTATGCTTCTCACTCCCTCGCTGTCAAGAGAATCGGCTTCACTAGGGGTTTCGCAAGTCACCACACTTCTGTCGTTCAGGATAAACGCTCGCACTAGCTCGTAAAACACACACACCCTGCTTGACAGGTCGCTCTTATATAGCAGGCCGGTGACTCAATAAATGCTTCTAGACCCATCCAGGGTTCACGGCTTCTCGAGGTTTCCATCACTGGCTGAGTCACGAATATTCTGGACCATCCCTTTGTCCTAGTAGTCCTGTTGCATAAGGCGTACGCAATACACTGAGGCAGAGCACAGCCCAGCCCGGGGGCAGTTGTGACTCATGCGGCGAGCGATGAAACAAACTCGCAGCCGTAACATTATGTATGTTATATCTTGTTATAATTGGTACAGAAGGGCTATCCTTCTTTAGAATAGAATACCCTCTGTTCCAAATCTCGGATACTCAGAGTATTATTTATAGCAACCATCACCTGATAGGTTACACGTGATTATAAGTTACAGTGATTCCCAAATAGTCTAATACAAAACTCATTCTCAGTAAGATCAATAAATCAAATAAAATAAATTTTAAAAGTAAGTCACAGAACCTTCAAACAATTTACATGCTATTAAATGTTAGAAACAATTATCAAAACACCAATAATGGCTATTAATTATGTACTATCTCAATGATATTCTAATTGATACAGAGAGGCCATCCTAGACTTAAACAAATTTATATAATTTAGGACACCGTGTCCTGTACCCTTATTTTGTTTCACAAGCATCTGTTGTGTTTCTTATCCGTCGCTTTTCTATCCTATATTCCCCTGATAATATTAAAAAGTTCCGCTAATTTACCTGACTTCCTCCATTCCCTGTTTAGTAATTCTATTAAAGTGTGATATTCATTATCGCCTTCTATTCTGTTTATACCTCCCTTATCTACTAACTTTACTCCCCTGATCAGGTGTGCAGCACCCATATCCTTCCCACAAAAAAGGGTTTGATACCCGGCCATGTTAAGGATATAAATTCTGGACGGAACGCGATATACTCAGCCTCATGACGATCATCTCACCTATATCAGAATCGATTTTTCGTTTTTGTTCCCACTTTAATCTCATGCAAATGCAACTATAGCCTATATACACACACAGTACCAATAAAGGTTATTGGACATATTCCACGCACCCAAGTACAAGGAAGGAGAAGGAGACTGGGGCCATGATTTACAATGCTTGAATGAAACAATTTGTTTTATCAATTATCCTCCACGCTCGACTTCATCCACGGACTCTGCGAGGGATCATTCCTCTACCGTCGCAAAGACAATGTCTGGGATCTGTAAACACTTTGTCAGCAGATACAACTGGAGATGGTGACAGGTCGCTAACTTGGGTCTAATTATGGAAGGGCCAGGGAAAAGTTTTTGAAGGAAGTCCGCTGTGGACCCCGTTGAAAGGTACCGCCCCGGCATTTGTCTGGTGGTGAAAATGGGAAACCACGAAAACCTTTTTCAGGACGGTCAATATGGATCGGCTAACTGGTGAACCATGTCTTAATTCCCCGTACAAATACAAACTGATATAAAATAAGTGAATTAATTTACTTATTTCACAATCATACAGCATACCTTTTTGATGTATAAGGATTACAACGCGACCAAGAACTACATTTTCAAACCACCCCGAGCCGAGAAAATGTTACCTTACAAAAATGATAACAACTTTGTTTCTTGGACACACAAAATTTTAAAATTAATAAACCAGTTATACAGCATTCCAATGTATATTGTGTTAAAATATGGATTCGATCTGATGACGGGTTTGTGAGATAATAATTCTTAAATATGACGCATGGTTGAAACACGCTTAAAAACGGGCACTTTTTTGTGTTCCAACTGCGATAAAAAATATTAAAATATAAATTAAAATTCCAAACCTACATGAACTAACGTAAAATAGAACGACGAAAATGATGATGTAATTGGATTTTATGTAGGTATATTGGTTACTTCACAAACAACCTTTAAACTCGAGTACACATATTATTTTGGTCGACAGTAGGTGTGTGTGGAATTTGATTGATAACCAGTACAGTATTCGTGTGGTGATTGTATGAGTGCCTGTAAATGTTGTATTAGGGATAGGGATAAAGTACGTTCCTCGGGACTTTAAAAAGAAGTACGTTACTGCCCCGGCATTTACTTGGAGAGAGTGTGGAAAACCCGGGGAAAACCACGCTCAGGATATCTGCTGTCTGCGCCGGGATTCAAACCTGCGATATCCGGACTTACTGCAGCTGCCCTCACAGCCGTGGTGCAATATTTAAGAAAATGGCTAAGCCGCGGGACTGAATATGTAGATGTTTAGAATGTATACCAAGTTGTATTTTACTCTCAAGAATACCTGGACATGGGATAGGAGGAAGGAAGGAAGGAAGATTATAGTTTTACATGACTGTTAATCTTGTGAGCCATGGGACCTCCTTTTTACGTGGAATCCGAACCACAGGACATGGCATTTCATTTCGAAAATCTCACATGAATTGACCGGGAATCGAATCCGGTCCACCTTGGTGATGGGCGAATAGCTTGACCGCTGTGCCACCATGCTCTTGGGATACGAGGGATAATGTATTTGTTCATGTGCTGTATTGGAAGTACCTACCACTTGATTGATTTTTGTAACATTTCGACAATGACTACATATGCTCAGGGCATGCGCTGCATTATGTTTTACACCTGAGTATTGCAAGGCGTGGACAGTTATTATCGATTGAGTTACACTACCGTACAGTGCAGAATATCAGAGCTGAGTTGAGAACGATAATTGAGAGCAGAAATAGCGTATATATCAAAATATAATATGTTTTGTGTAATCCACCTTGTCAATACTATGAAATGATGTTTAATAATATATTTTATGTTCGACTATTATATGTCTGAAAACTGTATCATAATGATGGTCATTATAACACTATTTATCATTATGAAACAGTTTCTCCCACCAATCACAGCTCAAGAAACAGTTGTTTGACCAATTAGATAAGGATACCTTCGCGCATGCGCTCAAAATCCAACATGTCTATTATAAATTACCGAAAGTGCACCGTCCATATGTTCGCGTAAATAAACTGGTGAATATGAGACAAGAAATAGCACTGTACCTTAATATCCCCAAATCCAATTTCTACACAGCGCGTTGTTTTCAAACGACTACGGTGACATTTTTACTGAATACTGGTGCTCAATCTGCACTTAATATGGCATTGAAGCACACAGAGCGCATGCTTCGGTCGGTCAGAGAGCTTGGAAATCAGAGATATCCTACTCAGCGCAGCATCCGATCACAAAATTCTAGTGACAATCTCAACAGATATTTATGAATATTTATGTTAAAACATATAATTAAGTTATAATTATCGTCGAACATAAACAGTCGTATGCAACTCGCCTATAATGGTAATTAAGACACTCGTATGAAAATTATAAAACTCGCATACGCTCGTTTTATAAACATACTCGTGTCTTAATTATAGCCATTATAGGCTCGTTGCATAATGTACTATTAAACGTTCATGTTTTGGTATAACTTTGATATCTTCATCAGCGTTGATATTTCAATAGTCCAACATAATAATTTAAAGTGAAATGGAATTCCTTACAAAATGTTATCCAAAACAAAATGGAAAGTTCCCATAAAAAATAAACTTTACACACTAGAAAGAAGTTGTTACTAAAAATGGATTTGAAAATAATTCTGGTGAAATGTGAAAACAATATGCAAATTTAGAAATCTACCTTGCCAAGCTGCCCAAGCCACCCACCTCTTATTTGGCGTATTTCCGTAGTAGTGTAACTGTTCATATTCGGGATGTGGTTGTTTAATACACAATGAGGGATACTTTTATAAAATATTATTTTCCATTTATTCTATTCATTCAACAATCAACCCATAAGCCAAGAATCACTTCTAATCCTTCCACACAAAATCAAGTCCAAGAATGAAAAAAAAACCACCATCGTAAAAAGAACATAGAGAATAAGCCTCACTGGCAAGGCCCCCTTCTCCTTTACTGATGAACTATTGCAAGGAATCTCTATCTCAAACGCTAAGGCCAGAAATACCTGTACAATAGCTCACCAGCAAAGCGTAGTCATTTTCATAACCTAACATTATGTAACCACATGTTACAATTCGCCCCCTAATATATATGTTATTCTCGCGTGAGAAGCACGTGAGAATCACATCTATATTTAAAAAATCTATACAAATGAAAATGATACTTATCACACATAGACTACACAAAATTAACAAACACACTACCTAAAATTATACCTAAATATTATGTTCACATTAATCGGATGTTACTATTAAGTCTCTTAGATCATTCAACAACACATTGATATTGCAAAGATGGAATGTCACTGTTTTCTCTAAGCCTGTTTAAGTACATGCCATAATATCTCTTCTCTGGACTTCTGAATTGGGCTTAGTTTGAGATACCCACTCTTTTGACATTATCGAGACCAAAATGCCGTAACCCACTGTTCTCAAATCTCTAAATAAGTTGAAACACGTCATCTGCAGTAACCTTCACTCGAATAGTCGTATTTGTCAACACTTATACCGGAACAAATACCTCCAGCAAACATACCGCTATCATCTTCTGTTTACTTTTAAGTTCTACATTGGACCTCTCATATCCATCTTCATTCTCAGCAAAACTATATTCTTCCTCATTCTTCCATTTTTCGTTCTTCCTATTCATCTGTTTCTCCTTCTTCTCCATTCTTCTTTCTTCCTCTACCTGACATCTCATCTTATTCCTACTGCTCTTTGCTTTCCAACTCATACTGTTATCTATCCTCCTGGTCCTCTTTGTCTTCATTCTCAACCACTTCTCTCTTCTTCCTTTCCACATTTCCCTCCTCTTTCTCGTCTGTCTCATCTTACTCAACAGTTCTTTCCTCTTCTTCCACTTTGTTCTCCACTGTTTCATCTGTTTATCCTTATCTTCTTCATGATTCACTCCTGCACTTTCAGCCTTATCTTTGACCTCTTTTTCTTGACTGCTACTGTTCTTCTCATGACCAAACTCATCTGCTTCTCCTTTCTCTTCTTCATTTTCTTCCATCTCACCTACTTTCTTCCATTTCACCTTCTCCGTTATCCGTTCTTCCTTTCTCTTCTACCTTGGCCTCTATCTCATCTTCTTGCTTGTCCTCAGTTTTATTCTCCTCCTCCATTTGACGTCCTCCTTCACATTCTTCTCTCTCTTGTCCATTTTCTTCCTTACGCCCCCTACCATCACGTACTTCACACATCTCCTCATCAATATCTAGTCCATCTTTCATTTCTTCTTCCTCTCCATTACCATCGTCTACACGCCGCCCAGCATCACGTACTATCTCACTACAATACATGTGATCTCCACTCTGTGCTCTTACAGCTTCCCTTTCTCCTCCACCTTCTTCTCTTTCTCCTTCTTCTGCTCCTTCTCTTTCTTTCTCCTCCTCCACAGCCACATTCCACTCCTTCCTTAAATACTCCTTCAAAGGATCTCCATACTTCTTAATTTCTGCATCGAATTCATTACTTAGCCTTTGAAACAAACTGGGGTTCTTTCCGCTCAGTAGCATGTCGATCAAACTATACTCCATTTTCTCCATTCGTGCACTGTACTCACTTTATTAAAGTTTGATTTGCTTCACCTTTACCTGTTTCCGCGTCTTGCTCATATCCCTCTTTCGAGTCCCACGTTGTAGCGTCATAATTGTAACTGTTCATATTCGGGGTGTGGTTGTTTAATACACAATGAGGGATACTTTTAAAAACATTTTTCTCCATTAATTCTATTCATTCAACAATCAACCCATAAGCCAAGAATCACTTCCAATCCTTCGACACAAAACCAAGTCCAAGAATCTAAAATAAAAAATAAAAAAAAACACCATCGTAAAAAGAACATAGAAAATACGCCTCACTGGCAAGGCCCCCTTCTCCTTTACTGATGAACTATTGCAAGGAATCTCCAGCTCAAACGCTAAGGCCTGAAATACCTGTACAATAGCTCACCAGCAAAGAGTAGTCATTTTCATAACCTAACATTATGTAACCACATGTTACAGTAGTTGTTCGGCTAATCTTGACAGCAAACAGAATACTCCACTTCCAAACGGACAATGAGGTGAAAAACGTGAATCTTAATGGCTATTGAGCCTTCCAACCTCGATCTGTCACGTCCCACTTGTCGGCTCACTCTTCCCGCTGATGAGCTGGATTTAGTACACCTAGGTGAAACCCCACAACGGACATGGGGAAATCCTAAAATATTTGCCCCAGAAATCCGAAATTACAAAAATTGTTTATGTTTTGATTTCCGTTGAATAGTAACTTTTTCTCCGCAGCACGAACACTTCATCAAGTGGTACCAAGTTATTAAAAATTCGGTTATTTAGCTAATTATACCAGATACGTCATAAACATGTTCAAAAGAACTTGGCTATACATAATAGAAAATCTTATTATAACCAATACTTTGCTTACTTTTTACATAAACACAAGTTATGTTACTTAAGCATTTCCATGGTAAAAATGTTGTAAGCAGATAGTAACAACTGATAAACAAGTGGATCAAAGCGTTCGGAAGGTTTGTGTACGGAGAGGGGAAGAGCTAGTTACGTCACATGAGAAGAAGTGGATACGTGGGGAGGAATGCTGACTCTTCGTGAGTAAACGAGAGTTGTCGTGCTCACTTATTCGGTCTTTAGCACAAGCCCAGTTTATTGATTTAAAAGATGATAGAAAGATCATATTGTGCACAACCACCGTCTTGAGTTTAAAGTACGGTAATGGAACTCAGAAACAAATGACACATTTGACAAACAATGAAGAAGTTTATATAATTTTCATAAGAGACTTGCTGCTCTAAGAATAAAATTCTAGTCGCTGAATTATAACTGGTCAATGTTCATTATTTTCCTAATTTAGTGATTTAGGCCATCATTGGATATAAGAAATAATACACAATTACATTGACGAATTATATTTACATGCTTGCGAAATTCAGATTGAGGGAAGTACACAAGAGACTTCACTGGTCAAACTCTCAAATAAATAGTTTGGAGAAATTCATCTGCCTACAGGCTATCACATGTACTGTAGGGTAAAAATAAATATAGAAGACCAATGGGTATCACTCTACAAGTGTGGGTTATGTGGCACAGTTGACTTCCTTCGTTTCTTCTTTACCGATATGGACTTAGGTAAGTTGAACATTTCTCTGAGTACTGCCTGTATTCGATGAATAAAAATCACCACACGAATTCTAAATCATTTTAATGCATATCAATGAAGCATTACATTTCGATCGAGTAGACGATTTGTTCATTACAGTAAATCTCATTACATCAGTTTTCCAATAATTAAGACTTTCCTCAGCTTCTCAGCTGTATATGCACTACTTGGACCTGGTATCCACGAGAAATAGCACCATTAACCTCAATATATGGGTCTCAAAGCCCCATGCTGTGCACACGTGGTTTAGAGTGCAAGCAGCGCTCAGTGGTCGATAGAACATGGCACTCTCTCGACAGCATCGTCCCGACACATGCGCTCCTTCTGGCATACAGGGGAACTTGGACACCATTGCAATCGTATCTTCTCTATACATTTCTGCCATCTGCGGAATTCCTCTGAAGTTAACGACGATTGTATTCAGGTTTAAAAATTCCTCTCGGCACGCCGGAAGGCGGAGGTAGATTTCACCGGGCAAACTAGGGGATAGGCTATAATAGGCAAAATATGCAGGTTTTCGTAGGAGGATCAGACCTCATTTATTGCGAGAAAGTATTTTACAATTGGAGGTTAGTTAACATTTTTTCGTCTTTCTATGCATACTTTTAACATTTTACTGTCTTATGGGGATAGTAACCTTCTTGTAATTTGGGGTTAATTTTTATACTTGTGATCACACTGTCCTTATGCAAGGTTTGGAACTAATGTGTAACTATCTAACAGTCTGCTACTTCTTCACGCAAAATTTTATCTCCCGCAGAGATGTTGGTTGGTTCCTCAGTTTAGGGGCTACGACAAGGTGGTCATGTAACCCCGTGTACATGGCTGTGTGTAGAATCTCTCTGATAAACGGTGTTAGTTGTGATGTCTGTATTAGTCTGTAATTCAGGTAAGGTCTGCAGACGGTCAATTTTAAGTAGTAGTACCTAATTTTGTACCAAATACTAACGTCAACGACACCTAGCTGTGAACTTGGCTGCTAGATGCCACCGCAACCAACAACTTGCAACGAACGTTGTAACTTCCCCTCCGAAGGAAAGCATGCTGACGGATTTTTAGGGCTCTTAGAAAATCCGGCGACTTTGTCCGGCATTGAACCAGCACCTTGGGCATAGACGTTCAGCATGCTACCAGTTAGCCGCTTCCCTCATAGTCAGATGGAACAAGAAGTTCCGTGACGAACTAAAGAGCCTACTTTTCTTAAAATTGAGATTCATGCCATAGATTAATCTACAGTATATGAATCTATCTAGAATAATGACGAAATTAAGTGGGTAATATCGAAATGTCTTAATTAGTTCGAAATAAGGTATACTAGGCATAATGTAGCCTAATAGAGCAATACAGTTGGCAGCTCTGGTGACTGAATATATTCTTACTTCCATCTCCTAAGGTACAGAATACAAAATTGTGGTTGAAGTCCAAAGGACGTTACATGGATTTAGACATTGGATCTATTAGTACACGTAAAAGCATGTTGGCAACAATGTCATGCGAGTGCTGGTCAGAAATAATCTGAAATATTATATATTTTGTGCCAATTTTGGATTAAATCCATTTGTTGGTATATAAGTTACATGTAAGTTATTTAAAAATTGGTCCTATCAGCAGGCTTAGAATCATGTTGGTAGAACTGACGTATATAAGTTACTCCAAATTAATGTAAAATGTCGGGTAATTTACGTGTGCATAGTTTAAAAGTAGTGGGATGAGGGGGGAGCTGTCTCACTTAGGAAGTTGTGAGCCCCTGCGACCTTGGAATGGAAGGAGCCATGCTAGGAGGGCGTGCTTGGATTCGTTTTTTTCGTCTCGTTGTGCTCTTTACGGGAATGTAGGTGTCGAAAAGGTGAACTTAGGGTTTTGGGTCAAAACATGCGTTTTTCACATTTTTGCCGATTTTTGGAAAACGGGTCATGCTAGGAGGGCGTGCTTGGATTGGTTTTTTTCGTCTCGTTGTGCTCTTTACGGGAATGTAGGTGTCGAAAAGGTGAACTTAGGGTTTTGGGTCGAAAAATGCGTTTTTCACATTTTTGCCGATTTTTGGAAAACGGGTTATGCTAGGAGGGCGTGCTTGGATTCGTTTTTTTCGTCTCGTTGTGCTCTTTACGGGAATGTCGGTGTCGAAAAGGTGAAGTTAGGGTTTTGGGTCAAAACATGCGTTTTTCACATTTTTGCCGATTTTTGGAAAACGGGTTATGCTAGGAGGGCGTGCTTGGATTCGTTTAATTCGTTTCGTTGTGCTCTTTACGGGAATGTCGGTGTCGAAAAGGTGAACTTAGGGTTTTGGGTCAAAACATGCGTTTTTCACATTTTTGCCGATTTTTGGAAAACGGGTTATGCTAGGAGGGCGTGCTTGGATTCGTTTATTTCGTCTCGTTGTGCTCTTTACGGGAATTTAGGTGTCGAAAAGGTGAACTTAGGGTTTTGGGTCAAAACATGCGTTTTTCACATTTTTGCCGATTTTTGGAAAACGGGTTATGCTAGGAGGGCGTGCTTGGATTCGTTTTTTTCGTCTCGTTGTGCTCTTTACGGGAATGTAGGTGTCGGAAAGGTGAAGTTAGGGTTTTGAGTCAAAACATGCGTTTTTCACATTTTTGTCGATTTTTGGAAAACCGAAAACGTGAGAATGACGCGTGTGATAGTATTTATTTCGTCTCTTTATTCTCTTTACGTGGATATAGACATGAAAAAGGTAAAAAGCTGGAAACATGGTTTTCTTATGGAAAAGGTGTTTTTTTTGTTCATTTTCGCGTTATTTGGAAAACGAATGAGGCGATTTTTATGATGGGCATGTCGATGTATTTGTGTCGTTGTTCAGTTTACGGGAATGTAGGTATGGAAAACCTGAAATCATGGTTTCCGTCATTTTTTTTTTCGAGATCGTTGAGGAAAACGGGGAAAAAGTAAGAAACCAGATTTGAAGTCACGTTAGGTTATGCGCTTTGATATTAATAAAACACTTATGCATTATTATTATTATTATTTGTCTTGACTGGTCAGGGCTCACACGCAGAGAGAGAACTTGCTTAATGCAATGAGAATTGAAAGCATTGAGACTGACCCACGGCGATCCAGACAGACACAGGTCTTATCATCGTACGTGCCTCGCAGCAGAGAGAGATAACAGCCTGTTGTTCACATGCAGGTGGCTGTTATCTGACCCAGACGTGTTACCCGATATCTCGATGAAGGACAAACAGCTCTGTCGAAAAGCTGATCATTGCATTCTCACGCATACTCATGCAGAGATTGCAAAAGCTTGTGAGAATCGGTCTGACTTGTGCGCTCCATGACATCCTACTCATAGGAACAAAAAAAAAAAGTAAAGTGTTAACTTTGCATCTTGTTGAGGAGACATATATGTTCTGAGGGTAAGAGAGACTCATCATTCTCGTGTTCATCTTTGAAGGTGACGGATGCAAGTGCCTTATGCTCTTTGTAAAATATTACGTGAACCGCGGCCATACTTGTACTAAGGTAGGTTCATTATTGTTAATTATGGCATGATTGGTTTTATTGTTATTTTGTGTATGCATGAAAAGTAAGTTAGTGACTGATGGTATTTTTGGGGGATTTCGTTTGTTGCAGATTTTTAAAAACAACATCATTAAGTCTGGGAAAGCAGACAGAGAGAGAGACAGTGACAGTGACAGTGACAGTGGCGGCAAAGAGCACATTTGCTGAAAGTATTATAATTCATTATATGGTGAGTACATGTTGTTCCATTACTTTTATTGTTGTTGTTGTTGTTAAATGCATGTCATTTATTTCACGGAAATTTATATACTTATGGCGTGTATTTATTATTGTTTTAGAATGAAGATATATATGGAGTGAATAGGTTTTAACTACCTTGACGCTTTCGATATTAAAAAAAAAAGAGGTGAGTCTTTGTAAATGACTTTGTTATTTTCGAGTGAGTGTCTTATTTATGTGTGCACACTTGAAACCTTTTGTTTTTAGCAAGTCTTATGAATGAATGAATGAATGAATGAATGAATGAATGAATGAATGCACATGTTTAATGTATATAACCATGACTAATAACGGATTGTATTGGTTTGTTTTTCAGATAAATCATTGGAAACAAAAAAAAACAAGATAAACCTTGTCGTTGATATTAAAACTATAACAACTTTGTTGGTGATCATTTCCTGCTGGGGGCCCAAATTACTACAACCATTGTCTACCTGTGAACGAGATTGTGTGTGCCAGTCAGTAAAAATCGATAAGTGTGGTCGTTTGGAATTGGAGATTTTGGATTAACCTATTTTAAGGTAAGGGTTGCACGTTTATTAGTCCATTTTATAATCATGTCTATATCAGAGAGTGAAGTGTTAGTGTGGCAGCCTTTGGCCAAATGTTTCAAAACGCGAGTATGCTCAGGCCGAATTTACAATGCGAATCACTGTCTGTCGCCTAAAGATTTTGTGGAATTATGTTTTCCCATTATTTTGAGTGAATGTGAACAAGGCTTAAGATTGCATCAGGCTTTAAAAATAAACTTCGAACTACTATGTGAATTTACATTGATAAAAAATAATGTTGAAGAGAAACACACCTTCAACCTTTGTACAAAAATGGAGAAAGTACTGATAGCCGATAATTTGGAAACGTGGTATCAGGAGAAAGCTATTCAAGCGCTTATCACTAAATTTGATAAGTTGCAAGAGGGTCCCAGTGGCTTGGCCCTCAATAGCATTGCCTATTTGCAAATCAATATTTGTAAATACAATCCATTGAATGCAGGAAGTAGCTATATTGCCACACCGAGCTTTATCGCTTCCAGAAAGGCAGTGATCAACATACGCAACAAAGACGATTACTGCTTTTTGTGGAGTATAGTGAGCTGCCTGCAACCCTGTCAGGGCAGTAATTGTGATAGACCAGGGAAGTACAAAGAATTGTTTAACCGCATGAAACAAACTCTCAATCTCGAGCGTGTTTCATTTCCCATGCCTCTAGATAAAATTCATTTATTTGAGAAAGATAATCCAAATTTCTCCTTCATGGTGTATGGCATCGACGGATCCAATATTGTGGGCCCCTTGTATGCCACCAAACAGGTAAAGCAACATCACATTCACCTGCTTTTCCTGTCTGATGGGGATAAAAGCCATTATTGTTGGATAAAGAATTTAAGTAAATTGGTGAGCAGCCAAGTGTCTAACCATAGGTGTGCAAAACACATTTGTGAGCGCTGCCTTCAATATTTTGGAACTGATGAACTTTTGAAACGACATACAGAAGACTGTGAAGGGCAGACGGCAGTAAAGCTGGTCTTGCCCGAAGGGAATGACGCAGTCTTAAAATTTAAGGCCACTAATAAACAAGACATGATACCATTTACTGTTTACGCTGATTTTGAGGCCCTTACTGTTCCCATTCAGGGATGTGAACCAAGCCCCCATACAAGCTCAACCTATCCAGTGCAGAAACATGAGCCTTTTGCTGTAGCCTATTATGTTGTCTGTCACTATGATAATTCACAATGTGAGTATGTAAGTCACAAAGGTCAGGATTGTGCGCGGTGGTTTGTTGATCAAATGGCGGCTTTAGCAGGCAAAGTAGAAACTATTTTGAACAACCCTGTACCAATTCAAATGAATGACGTACAGCAAAGAGAATATGATCAAGCCACCACCTGCCACATATGTGAAAAGCCAATCTTAGGCGGAGAAAAAAAAGTAAGAGACCACTGCCACAGGACAGGGCATTTTAGAGGTGCTGCCCATAACGAATGCAATTTGAAGTACTCTACACCTCGCTTCCTCCCTGTCTTCTTACACAATTTCTCCCGGTATGACCTTCACTTCATTGTAAAACAATTTGCTCATGTAGATAAGAGCAAATTCAGCATTTTGGCTAAGAACCATGAGAGCTTTACCTCACTTTCATGGAGAAAAGGAAGCATGAGCATTCGCTTTCTCGACTCATTCAAGTTTATGTCTAGTTCGCTGGATAGTCTTGTGAAAGGCTTAAGCGAAGATGAGTTGAAACATACCCATTCCCACTTTACGGATACAAATCAATTTAAATTGTGTGTTCGTAAAGGCCATTTTCCATACGATTATGTGGAAAGTTACGAGGTGCTTGAAGAAACGACTTTGCCGCCAAGAGAAAAATTCTTTTCTCAGTTAACACAAAGCACCATCAGTGAAGAAGACTATGCCCACGCACAGCATGTTTGGCGAGTGTTTGGCATAGAAACCATGGGCCAGTATGCTATGCACTACTTAAAATTAGACGTGTTGTTGTTGACCGACGTTTTTGAAACGTTTCGTCAGCTATGTCACACGATTTATGGCCTTGACTCCGCTCACTACTATACCAGTCCAGGGTTAAGTTGGGACGCCGCCCTCAAATTTACCCACATTGAGCTTGATTTACTGACGGATCCCGATATGGTACTCATGATGGAAAAAGGGATTCGTGGGGGATTCGTATCGCTCAATCAGCGACATGCCAAGGCAAATAATCATTACATGCCTGATTATTGTCCCGAAGAACCTGAATCCTATCTAATGTATTTCGACGTAAACAATTTATACGGTCACGCTATGAGTCGACCACTGCCGTACAGAAACTTTGTCTGGCTGTCTGAGGATGAAATTAAAGATTTTAATGTGCATAGCGCTAGCAAGCAACAGGACGTAGGGTATGTTCTTGATGTCGACTTAGCTTATCCCCCCCATCTCAGACAGCGTCATGGTGATTTCCCCTTTTGCATAGAGAAAATGGTGCCGCCCGAGAGTAAGGGCAATCATAAGAAATTGATGGGTACCTTGTATGATAAAAATCACTATGTGTTGCATATTGACATGCTGGTAGAATGTTTAGCTCAGGGCTTAACCCTGAAAAAAATCCATAGAGGTATTTCTTTTTGTCAGAAACCGTGGTTGAAACCATACATGGATTTAAATACCAGTCACAGACAAAGTGCCACTCAACCATTTCAAATCAATTTTTTTAAACTGATGAATAATTGTATCTATGGCAAGAGTTTGGAAAATGTACGGCAGTATAGGGACATTAAATTGGTCAACACATGGCATGGACAATGGGGGGCTCAAAAATATATTGCAAAACCAAATTTCAAATCTTTAAACATTATTGATCATGATCTACTGACTATTGAACTTGCTAAAACTAAAGTGGTCATGAATAAGCCTATCTATTTAGGCCAAGTCATTTTAGATTTTTCAAAATTGCACATGTATAAATTCCATTATGGTTTTGCAATACAGCGATTTGGTACCATTTCCTTGTTATATACAGACACGGATAGTTTTATTTACCATATCCGTGACTGTGATCCGTATGTCGTTATGAAACAAAACCCAAAATGGTTTGACACGTCCTCGTTTAGTGACAAGAACGTGTTCGATATCCCCCGTCTGAACAAAAAAGAAATTGGTTTAATGAAAGATGAGTGTTCAGACACCATGATGACTGAGTTTGTAGGTCTCGCTCCGAAAATGTATAGTTTTCGACAGGTGGATCGATGCGAATCTATGCGAGCCAAAGGGATTAGCCAGCATGTGGTTAAACGTCTCTGTGTGGATGATTATTTACATGTCCTTCAGACCCACACAGCCATGGCACATAGTCAGTTTAGGATTCTCTCAAAAAATCATGATTTATTTTTAATGAAGCAGCGAAAACAAACACTCGCTTTGTTAGACGACAAGAGACAGTGGTGTCAGGATATGATGACAAGCGTCCCATTTGGTTACAACCAGTAGTGGTTGTAGCTATTGTTGTTGTACAACACGGCAAGTGTTTGGTTTGGTTGCTATCAAATGCGAGATGCCATCTTGAGCCTCGGAATAAAAATAAAAAATTGTAGTGTATCATATAATTTTTGTTTTGTAACCTGTGTGCATGGGTGTATGCATGGATGTGTAAATGTCTGTAAATAGTTGTACATAAACTGTATGTCTTGTGCTATTTGCCTGTCAACGCATAAAGAGAGCCATGCATCAACGTTTGCATGGTTCACTGTGCACAGGCTAGATTAAAAACATGTTGACTTCTTTAGGTTAGGTTAGGAAAAAAAACAAACAAGTAGCCACCCTCACTATTGTTGTCGCTTAGTAGGCCTCATGTTTCGGCAAGGTGACCATTCACCCTCAGTAGGCATGCGGCTTAATAGGCCACACTAGGGTGTGGCTTAGTAGGTCTCATGCAAGAACAAAAGAATAATAATCTGCTGCTTTTACGGAGGACAAAACTCTCACTTTATGGCTAGAGTTATGAGTGGTGATATATTTGAAATATCTGAACAGAAATTGTTTCTTTAACCTGTTACATGTTTTTTTCCTAACCTAACCTAAAGAAGTCAACAGACAGATGGTTATTTATTTGTGTTTTGCTTATTTTTTATTTTATTTTTTGCCATTGACTTAGGGGACAGACAGTGTATATAGTACATAGTATTTTTATTTATTCACTTAGTAAACGGCAACGACTACTTTTCAGATTCAATCATGAGCCATGATGAAGATCGTTTTATCGTCACAAAACACACCACGTTCAATGAATATGCCACGATGATGTCTCATAATCCTCAACGTGTGGCCTATCCTTCAGAATATAGAAACACGAAAGTACGCATTGATACCATGTTTTATGACATCATTATGGATGATGACATAGTTTATGATCCAGGGCATCACTTTTGTAAATCCTGTATGCTAAATTTTGACTTTGAAAATAATGTATCCACGCAAGTGATTCATAAAGCATGGTACGGTTTAACCATGAATCAAGTGATTGTTAAATTAGCTGACGAGGATCATTTTCCAGATTTCTGGTGTACAATATGTACAAAACCCCTGTTTAATGTTTATTTTCCAATAACTTTTCAAATGTTTTGTTTTCATTTTTATAAATTTCCTGCTGAGGAATCAATCACTTCGTATCGACAACAAGCATTTCGCCAACTTTGTCTTGGCTTACCTATCAATCAATATTCGCCTCATAGAATGAGATTTGTTAGAAACTAACCACATGATGTCATGATTATCGCTTTTTTTTGTTTACATTCGGCTTTCAGGTGCATACTTGACGTTTAGAATACATTTGGCTATTTTGTTTGTTTGTTTTAGTTTATCGTGTATTCACGTTGATAAACACATACACACTGGTTTAAATTTGTAGTTTTGAATTTTGTTTTGTTGGATGTAGACATGGTTATTAAATGCATAGCGTGTTAACTTTGCCTTTTTATAGGTTACCAAAAGCATTCCATGTTTGCTCTTAGTATTTGTTGATACTATTTATTTAACAGAATGTTGTGTGAATTTGCACAACAACAGAGCAAACGAATACAAGTCATTCGACTAGGGAATGATAGGCTAATTCCCATTCACAACAGAGACATGCATTTACCTCCAAGAGAGATTCACACTTAATTTTGATAAAACATTTCCTATTAAATAATTTCCAAATGTATGTTTTGACTGAAAAAATGATACAAACATTATTATTATATTTTTATCCAATACTATCTATCTACAACTTCAGGTCATAAACACTCAGGATTTAAAAAAAAAAACAATATACTTTAATGTACAAAGTTATTGCTATTGTAATATAAGAACAAGAGTGTTAGAAAGTAACACTCTTTTCTTTGGTTATAGACAACCATGGACGCCTTGAACGCCATTGGTCAAGATTGTGGCTTTGCACGCAAGAAAATGAGTGAATTGCCTACGCAAACACCCTTTCGCATACATAAAATTCAAAAACTGAAAACCAAATTTGGTGAACGAGCTCTTTGCATTTGTCAAGACTTTGAGACATTTCTTCCCACACGATTTAATAACCTACCTGATAATGTTATGGAAGATGTCAATTCCAGTATTCACCCTGTCTATTTAATTTATGAGGGTGAAAAAAATAATCGATGCATGGTTCGTTTTGTAAAAATTGAAAACGAATAATCATTGTACGCTAGCCGTAACTTTTTTGTTTATTCATGCCCTACTCTTTAATGACTATAATAAAATAAAATTATTTTTTGGGTTCAACAGTTTGACGTTTATTAATTGTTGCTCAACGTTTACCATGATAAATAATAATAAAAATAAATTTTCAAAACTTATGCTTAATGGTAGATTTTTTTGTTTGTTTATAGGTTTAGTACAATTACCATGTATATATAATTTTTTATAATAATAATGATGAAACTATTAGTTAAAATAATGGACTTTTGTCCTTTTTTATTGTTTGTGATTTAAAATAGCATTTATAGCAATTTTTATGCAATTTTTATTATAATTTATAATGATCAAATTCTAGTAACATGTTATTTTATTCAATAATAAGCGTTCAACAAAAAAAAACTGGTTCTAGAGTAGATAAAGATTTCATGCTGACATTCGTTCTGCTAGACTGCTATTTGAAGCTGATGAATAATGATGGACTTTTGTCCTTTCTTTTGATTGTTTGTGATTTAAAAAAAATAGGTTTAGTACAATTACCATGTATATATAATTTTTTATAATAATAATAATGAAACTATTAGTTAAAATAATGGACTTTTGTCCTTTTTTATTGTTTGTGATTGAAAAAATAGATTTACTACAATTAGTAATAATTTTTAACGATGCACTGCTGTCCCTTTTTTATTGTTTGTCATTTATAATTATAATAATGAAACTATGAGTGAATAATAATAATGGAAAAAAACACAACATGGACTCTTGTCTTTTTATTTATTTTTTTTGTCATGATAACAGTGATACTATACATTTTTTAAAATAAATTCATTACGTTAAAGTCCATATCTAGATAAAAGTAATTTGCTCTTCATAGCACCAATCACTATAAATGCTGCCATTCGTTCTGCTAGACTGGCATCTGAAGCTGTTAATCGTTGCTTGGCAATGCTTAACAAGACTTTGTCGGCAATGCGTCTTAGTGTGGGATCACTGTTTTCATAGGCTTTATCGTGATTAAGGCATGCATGATCCAAAGCATTGATTCCCATATTCCCTCTCCTCAAACGATCTTGAAGACGAGTACCAGGGCCGCAAAAGCTGTAAGCAGGTAAGTGAGCTTCGAATGGTAAGTTTTTAATAATGTTATCAATAATTCCACGGCCAGTACACCTGGGACATAGAGGTTTCAATCGGTGAAAAACACTTTTTTTGTTGTTCTTCTTCTTCTTGTTCTTGTTCTTGTTCTTGCTGTTGTTGTTTGTCGGCAGCTCCTGACGAGCATGGTAGGTGGTGGTTGTTTTCCGCATGACAGCCATGGAATGATGAAACAATGTCTTTACACTGAGTTTTATGACCATGATATAATTTCATTAATTGGCATGTGGCACACTGTCGAATGGAAGGTATTTTTGCCATGGTTAATTGCTTGTGATGGGAAAAATGACTGCATGGTTGTAGTTCACTCAATACAGAGTCGTTAGTCCACTCGGCAGGCGCCTTTTCCCAAATTTCTTTGACAGCGTTGGCAGCAACATAAAAAAGAAATGATTTAGGTAGTGCTAATAATTCATGTTGTGTAAAGCTAATCAGTTTTTTCTTGCACACAAAGAACTTTCCAATAGCCTTGTCGATTGTAGTGGCGTCCATGTCTATAACGTTGATGTTATCACCTCACGTGTACACGTCTCACTGCTATCATTGGACGATACACTTTCAGTTTTCATTTTATTGAACAACTCCCAACATGCACTCGTGGTGAGCCAATGAAACAATTGCCATGCATGCGCTAAGGCTTTATTCTGAATATTGTCGCAAGGACAAGTGTCCATGAGCGTTTGCAGGGATGGACAACCCAGATCTAAAAGGTCAATACATTGACAGTGAGAGGGTAGAAATGGTTGAAGCCACTGGCGTTTTTCACTCCCTTTAACAAATAAGACATTGGCCGAGGACAAATGGGCTTTCATGACAATGTCAAGATACTTGTAAGAAATATCACCCTTGTTCCATGCTAACTGCAAATGATTTTCAATCCATTGGCTCTGTTTTTTATCTTTTTCACTAAGCAACTCGAAAGCATAGGGAGGTTTAAACACCAAATGAATAGGGTTAGACACCCAAAACGTACTACAATCGATAAAAGCAACTTCCTTAAATATAAATTTGTTGTCTGCAATTTTAAACCCCTGACAATCCACGATGAGTGTACGCATCATGCTTTTTTATTTTTACTTGTTACCTCATTGACGTCTAATCAACAACTAACCCATGCCATGGTTTAACATGGCAAAATCAAAGGACTTTAGGGGAAAAAAAGGAAAAAATGAATTGAACAACAGCGAAATATTTGTTGAGGTTTTATTCATAACAAAAAAAAACTTACACTTTTATTACAAACAAGTGTGTTGGCTTAATTTGGAACATCATTCAAATGAATAGTTTGCACATACGGTCCACAGGTATCTCCTAGTTTTGTAGGGTCTGGTACAATAACCGGATAATTCAAACTCCATGGAATATTGCCCACATCATAGCGATTGAGGTAAGGGCAGGATGGACTCCATCGCTGATGATCGCTAAAGGCTCGATCCCCTATTTCCCAGTTTCCAATTTCAATGTTGCAAAAAATACACTTGACCACATCCCCACGTTTTAAGTAATAAAATCCGCTCGCAGCCAATTCTCCACAATCCATAAAGGGAACTGTCCATGCTTCAAAAGTTTTCAAACGATTAAATTCACATTTTAAATTCCATGGTTTGTCTGTCACGTTGTTGTTGTTGTTGTTGTTGCTGCTGTTGCTTATTGAGGGACACATGATGTTTGTTGTTGTCGTATGTGCGCACAGTGCCAGAGCGCAACAGATACTGTGCATGCAGACGCTTATCATCAATCCTATGAATGATGATCTTTTTTTGTTTTCATTCGACCACAGATGGCTTACATGCTGGTGACATAATTGGACAAAGGATGATATTTCACTTGTCTAGCATGAATAATCAAACAGTAGGCACTGGTATGGTCTGGGACATTTTCTTGTGTTTCAAAATCTACCCTTAAATCAATGGTGGTGATTTTCATAGATTCTTCTAGATACGAACAGTCGAAAACAATCAGTGGTGCTTTTGCTTTAAACCCTTGTGGCGACAACATAGGACAATCCTGTTTTTCATAATAAGACGATTGAAATTTAGCGAACATGTCATAAAGGGGACCAAACTTATTTTTTGAAAAATT
Organism: Meconema thalassinum; assembly: GCA_946902985.2. Classification (NCBI taxonomy): domain Eukaryota; kingdom Metazoa; phylum Arthropoda; class Insecta; order Orthoptera; family Tettigoniidae; genus Meconema; species Meconema thalassinum. Next base: position 276,476,168 of record OX336390.1, read on the forward strand.
GAGTTCCAACCCCTCATAGGGAAAGCAAACATTATTTAAAAATAGTCGTATATTTCTCAAGTGTATGTGATCAAACAAGGTGACATCTTTGCTTTGTTGGTATTTTCTATTGGTTTGAAAACCAATAATAACATAGAGGGGTCTCTCGGTAGAGCGAGCCGATTTGACACTCCAACTATGAGTGTCAGTGGTAGGTAGCAAGGGGTATTCATGCAGACACCAACTTCGAAAGGCGATAGGCAAGGCTTTATCTTTTTGCACCAAATTTAACATGCTTAGCTTTTTACGATCCGATAGCGTCACATGGGGCACTTTCCATAGTAATCGAAGCAGTTGAATTTTTGAGTCTATCACTTGGTCAGAGGCTCCTTTCAGTGCATTATAATCACTGCGGTCTCTCACCAGATACAAACTTTGTCTTGCGTTTAAAATAATACGCTTGTGATCTTCGGCAAAGCCAAGGAGTAATTTTAAGGGTAGGAAGCCTGTAAAAGTGCCATCGGTATGAACTAGCCAGTTATTGCTACTGTTGGGACACCATCCTGCCATAGAAAGCGTTTTACTTTCCTCCTCGCTATAGGATGGATATAATTTCATAAGACTAGTCATGCCCACATTTCGAGTCATATCTATGACAATATCATTTATCACATAACGTACTTCAGAAAACAGAAAAGCCAAACCATGATTCGCCAACGCAGACGTTGTGGGCGTACTGCCATCTGCTTTCATTAATTTACCCTCAATTTGAAGGACACTTTCATGAGGTAGAGTAAAAATATCTTGATTGTTAATTATGAATTGAATCTCGTCATTGTTATTCAGACCTGTTGCTTGAGGTTGATAGGAATGCATATCAATGCGCACGACGCCATCTTCCACTTGTATGGGATTTAACACTTGCAACAGCTCTTTGTTCATGATTGGGGTGTAGCGTATAACCAAGGCGTTGTAAGCGTTGTCGGTTTACCCGTGTCAACCGTTTCATACACGGCGGGCAACTAACCGAGCTCGTAGACGTTGTTGTTGCTTTATAGATAAATTTCATAGCGTCTTTAAAACCAACTTGTAGGTCACAGGGGTGTTGGCGTCCAAAGCAATCAGTTGTTGGTTTCTATTCACTAAGCGTAAGGTAATATTACTAATATCACTGACACACACAGGATGATAGAGAACCACTGAAGGGTTTTCACGAATAATATAGCCGCAAGGAGAGGTGACAATAAAATCATACAGGGAATGGCTTTGTTCTTGATTCGTAAATACGTCTCTAATAATATTGCAAGTTACAGAAATGTGATGGTCCTCGATGAATTTCACTGGATAATCTGATTCATGGGGTTGCTGAGCTGCCAACACTCTTGGTTTAAATCCTAATAAAGGACCAATAGAATGAACTCGTGTTTCAAAGTCAATGTTAAACGTAGAGAAAATACGACAGCGATGAGTTATTGTATTGGCTGTAAGTTCAAATTTGTGTGTCCCATCCGCAAATGGTTTGACACCAAATTGTTTTATCATCGACACGCTAATGGCCTCATGCACATCGTCTATAGTATAACCTCCAGGGGGTAGTGTCAACATATAATCATCATAATAAAATTTGTCATTAATATCCACTTGAATATTGTAAATTCTGTTGTAACTTTCCAAAGAAATTAATCCTAGCACATAGGATTGTTCGGGATGCAATTCAATGGGAGGGAAAAAATCCAGGGACACTTCAGGCCCGCGACTGTGCACGGTAAAGGTCTTGGCGTTGACATTCATAATGATGAAACTGATGGCTTAACGCGACCTCTTATATAAAAAATGTAAACTCAAACGGCCACACTCTTGACTGTCAAAGGTTTGTTGACGATTCACATTATAGAATATCTTTACCCGGTTTCCCAAATAACGTATCAACTCGATCGGGGGTGGTAAATTTCCATAACTGTCAAAGTACCATACTGTGGAACCTTGTTTCACATAGGCTACAAAATGGGTTCCTGGGCCTGCATCATCATCTAAATTCATCATGGCTCGTTCTTCTTTCCACGGTGCTTTAGGTAATTCATTTCGCATAAATACACCTCGAAAATGAGAAATCTTTAGTTGTTTGGCATAGCTTTCCACTTCTTCATGGGTCATGGCATGACGAGGCAGTTGGCTTAAGCGCTTATCGATGAAGATGGACATTTTTTTTTTCCTTAGACGGTAGGCCATTACCTTGTGGATAAAAGACTGGCTTTAAAGGGTTGCCATTTCTAGCTCCCATCGCAATGGCTTCTAACGTTTTATTGTGTCGCTCGCTTTCTTTGAGTTGTTGCTTGCCTTGCTCGACGGCTTTTATGGTTTTCGCTACAGCGCTGGCACCACCCAAAAGGGACCCCAAAGCTGCCAACCCTGCAAATAAAGCCGGCAAAAAACCCCCACGCTTAGCAACAGGAATGACTCGCCCACGTTTTTGCTTTCTTTCTTTTCTTTTTATCGATACATAATGCTGCGATTTCGGAGCTGTAGACAATCGCACCGCTTGTAAAGCTTTTTCGATAGCCACTCTTTTTAGATTTTTTTTAGTTTTTTTACGTTTTAACACTGGGTGTGAGGCAGATCGACTTGGTTCCCGACCTGGCTTTTTTCTCTTTTTGAGATTTGATTTTTTCATGTTCATAGCATATCTTTTTTTCACCATGCTGCTACTTGGTGAACCTTTCACAGCAAACATTCGATAACAACTAACGTAGAGAACCTTATTTCATAGCACTATATTCCAATTCTATATAAAGCGGGAAATCATTCACCGTTTTCCCAGCTTCCTTTTCCTCAAACGTAAGCATAAGATGAAAGGATAATTCATCTCCCACATTTACTCTTTGATGGTTGTGGGCCAACACTCTATCACCGTTTAGTTGTATTTTTAAATGTTTCTCATCAGGCATGGCATATTTAATATGAATGACACCATCATAATGCAGTCGATAACGACTTAAACCGGAAGCAAGCATATAGGTAAGATCATCATTCACCAGTGGTAGTGGTGGTGGGGAATGGTTTTCGTCATTGTCCAGTTTTTGATTTGACAGGTACACTAAAAATACAGATGGGACAAATTTATAAAGCCTTTTCATTTGATAGGTCACATAACGTTTCGTGCAGACATCATTTTCGTCTCGAGGCTCTTGCACATCAATAATACGATGATGATTGGCTGAATAGCCCTCAGCGGTTAGTCTCGGGGCCATGTGATAGACACTTTGCACTTTGCGATCGACATAGCTTTTTGTTGCCACCTCTCGTGACTGTTTTGACAAAGAGGCGGCCGTGGCCATGGTTACACGAGCTCTCCCAAACACGTCCATGGTGATAGACGTTAACTAACCTATCTTACTCACCGTTTGCCTATATATATAAACCTTATACACACATGAAAAAAACTCAGTCATCGACACAATGGAATTAATGAAACAACCCCATGCTTTGCCCGTCTCTGATTTGGTTTCAGAGCTATCACTGTCCGTGTGCGAACCTAAACGTCATGGCACCCTATTCCCATCTACCGTTCGATGTATTATGGTAGGGCCTTCGGGTTGTGGAAAGACCAATGTTTTGCTGAACATTATTACCGCACCTCATGGCCTACGATTTCAAAATATTTATATTTTTGCCAAATCCTTGTACCAGCCTCTGTACGTGTATCTGGAACAAATTATGTCTTCGTTAAATAAAGAAGCCATGGGCTATTTTACATTCACCTCACCTCAAGATGTCATTCAACCAGACCGCATTCAACCAGATTCCATTATAATTTTTGATGATATTGCCACTCAACGACAGGCCATTATTCAAGAGTATTTTAGTATGGGACGCCATAAACAAGTGGATTGTTTTTATCTAGCTCAGACCTATTCCAAAATCCCCAAACAGTTGATTCGTGACAATGCCAATCTCATCGTTCTCTTCCGCCAAGACTCTAGAAATCTCTATCATATTTTTCAAGATCATGTGAATCCAGATATGTCCTTTACAGCTTTCACGCAATTGTGTGCTTCGTGTTGGAACCATCATCCCCATGCCTGTTTGGTCATAAATAAACAGAGTGAACGATGTGAGGGACGTTATCGCTTGGGTTTTGATCATTTTATTTCTGTTTAAAAAGACCTAGGGTTGGACATTTCCTGTTAGTGTGTCTTTACCTTTACCATGGCGAACGCCATAGGGTACAAGAAACATGTTCAAATCATGCAGCGTATTATTGAGGCACGAAATACGATTCGACATAAATTTCGTGAATTGCAACGTTTAAAAAACGTCAATCCTTTACCCATGATAAAACATGCTCCATCATCGGTTGATCCCATGAGATTTAAACCTAATGCTTCTGCTGCTACTGCTGCTGCTGCTACCTCTCAAACCAAACCCATAACAAGTTCAAAATTTACTCAAACAGAATCCACACGACAGGTAAAATCCTCCTCTTCCTCCTCCTCTAATGTTAGTGAACAAGAACATCAAGAACATGAAAAGAAAGAAGAAGAAGAAGAGCATGAACAAAGTGAAAGTGACAGCGAAAGCGTATTTAGTCCTGAAAGAAAAAAGAAATCGTCACCCCTTCAACAGTTTCTAAAAACAAAACAAAAATCTTCCGTCATAGCGGCAACACCGTCTTCCTCCACATCGTCTCCGTTTTCACAAGTCTTGGCAACCCCTCAAAATAAAGCTCAACTCAAAAACATTTTAATCAAACATTATGGGGCAACCCTGGAACCGTATTTGACCCTTCTATTTATTGGAAAGACAGATACCACGTATGGTGTTCGCTATGAGAATGATAGTTTTAAAATTGGGGATTCATCCATTAAATTTGCTCGTACGAAAGCTGTCATTAAAAATATCAACTATAAATTAACACCAGGTCTGTTAAAGCTGCTATTTTCTCGCACCCCCTCGACACAAGATTTTACGTCCGAGGACCTTGCTAAATATAAATCCATTTTATTAGACACCAACGCTCACAAAAGAAACTATAAATCCTCTCAGCAGGTCAATGCCAATATATCCCAAAAATATAAAACCATCATTGCAAACATCTTTGGTAAGCAAAAACATCACTCTGCCTCTGGTGTAAGGTTTAAGAAATTAAAACCCTACCTAGATATAACCTTTTGGAATAATCCCAATCAGTTAGTAGAGCGCTTATACTTGCTTCATGCATCAAAACAAGCTGGTCACACTGGACATGAGGCGGAAATCGCCGACGTTGAACAACAACTCCGAAATGCTAAAATTATCTTATAAGCCATCCCCCATCAAAGTGGGCATTGCTCATGAATTGCATAAACCAGCCCGACGCATTTATGAACGTCGTCGTGTCATTTCCAAAGGAATCGATGACCTTTGGCAGGCAGACCTGGTTGAAATGATACCTTATTCTAACGTTAACGACGGTGTACGCTATATGTTGACTGTCATTGATGTCTATTCCAAAATGGCTTTTGTTCAACCAGTAAAAAATAAAACTGGTATCTTAGTCACAAAGGCCTTTCAACATATTATTGAACAATCAAAACGTCAACCTCACTTGTTACAAACCGACCAGGGGAAAGAATTTTTCAACAAGGATTTCTCCAGTTTTCTCAAATCTAAGGATATTCACCATTATGCCACCTATAGCAATCTCAAAGCCAGTGTGGTCGAGCGGTTCAATCGAACATTAAAAAGTTATATGTGGAAAGAGTTTACAATACATGGTTCCTATCGATGGATAGACTGGTTACCTCAACTTGTGTCTCGCTACAACAACACCATTCATTCCACCATCGGCATGAAACCTCGCCTCGTCACCAAGAACCTACCCAGACTCAATAGACTGTTTAACCCTATAAAAAGGGTAGATCCAAGGCGACATCGCCTTAAAATCGGAGATTTTGTTCGCATTAGTAAACATAGAAGTGTGTTTTCAAAATCGTATACTCCACAATGGTCGACAGAAATTTTTAAAATTCGCCAAGTCAAGCTAGGTCAACCAGTGACGTATCTCTTAGAAGATCAGAGCGGTCAACCCATTCAGGGACGATTCTATTATGAAGAAGTGCAAAAAACATTATATCCCAACGATTATCTCATTGAACGAGTAATTAAAGTCAAAGGTGCAAAATATTTTGTAAAGTGGTTAGGTTTTCCTTCCACGTATAATTCATGGGTCAATAAACATAATTTTTTGTAATAAAACCCTATTTAATTATTTTGAAAAAAAAAATGTATCATATGACCTTTCATTATTCCCACCCTTTTGTTTATTACATGTCCAATAACCGCTTTGTTCGAGCCCATGCCAATCTGTTGCGTTGCATGATGAGTCCATAATGAACCTAGGCTATGACATACACATTATAAATCCGCACATTGTATAATGACACCTGCCTCTTATCTCTCTCTGCTGCGAGGCACGTACAATGATAAGACCTGTGTCTGTCTGGATCGCCGTGGGTCAGTCTCAATGCTTTCAATTCTCATTGCATTAAGCAAGTTCTCTCTCTGCGTGTGAGCCCTGACCAGTCAAGACAAATAATAATAATAATAATAATAATGCATAAGTGTTTTATTAACATCAAAGCGCATAACCTAACGTGACTTCAAATCTGGTTTCTTACTTTTTCCCCGTTTTCCTCAACAATCTCGAAAAAAAAAATGACGGAAACCATGATTTCAGGTTTTCCATACCTACATTCCCGTAAACTGAACAACGACACAAATACATCGACATGCCCATCATAAAAATCGCCTCATTCGTTTTCCAAATAACGCGAAAATGAACAAAAAAAACACCTTTTCCATAAGAAAACCATGTTTCCAGCTTTTTACCTTTTTCATGTCTATATCCACGTAAAGAGAATAAAGAGACGAAATAAATACTATCACACACGTCATTCTCACGTTTTCGGTTTTCCAAAAATCGACAAAAATGTGAAAAACGCATGTTTTGACCCAAAACCCTAAGTTCACCTTTTCGACACCTACATTCCCGTAAAGAGCACAACGAGACTAAAAAAACGAATCCAAGCACGCCCTCCTAGCATAACGCGTTTTCCAAAAATCGGCAAAAATGTGAAAAACGCATGTTTTGACCCAAAACCCTAAGTTCACCTTTTCGACACCGACATTCCCGTAAAGAGCACAACGAAACGAAATAAACGAATCCAAGCACGCCCTCCTAGCATAACCCGTTTTCCAAAAATCGGCAAAAATGTGAAAAACGCATGTTTTGACCCAAAACCCTAACTTCACCTTTTCGACACCGACATTCCCGTAAAGAGCACAACGAGACGAAAAAAACGAATCCAAGCACGCCCTCCTAGCATAACCCGTTTTCCAAAAATCGGCAAAAATGTGAAAAACGCATTTTTCGACCCAAAACCCTAAGTTCACCTTTTCGACACCTACATTCCCGTAAAGAGCACAACGAGACGAAAAAAACGAATCCAAGCACGCCCTCCTAGCATAACGCGTTTTCCAAAAATCGGCAAAAATGTGAAAAACGCATGTTTTGACCCAAAACCCTAAGTTCACCTTTTCGACACCGACATTCCCGTAAAGAGCACAACGAAACGAAATAAACGAATCCAAGCACGCCCTCCTAGCATAACCCGTTTTCCAAAAATCGGCAAAAATGTGAAAAACGCATGTTTTGACCCAAAACCCTAACTTCACCTTTTCGACACCGACATTCCCGTAAAGAGCACAACGAGACGAAAAAAACGAATCCAAGCACGCCCTCCTAGCATAACCCGTTTTCCAAAAATCGGCAAAAATGTGAAAAACGCATTTTTCGACCCAAAACCCTAAGTTCACCTTTTCGACACCTACATTCCCGTAAAGAGCACAACGAGACGAAAAAAACCAATCCAAGCACGCCCTCCTAGCATGACCCGTTTTCCAAAAATCGGCAAAAATGTGAAAAACGCATGTTTTGACCCAAAACCCTAAGTTCACCTTTTCGACACCTACATTCCCGTAAAGAGCACAACGAGACGAAAAAAACGAATCCAAGCACGCCCTCCTAGCATGGCTCCTTCCATTCCAAGGTCGCAGGGGCTCACAACTTCCTAAGTGAGACAGCTCCCCCCTCATCCCACTACTTTTAAAGTTGCCGGCTTGCATACTTTCTGATATATTTGGATACAAAATAGAGAGCAATTATTAACAGTTGGCAGCACTGGTGGCCCTTAAGAATACACTCAGTCATATATGTTTATGTACACATATTACATACAAAATTTGGTTGAAATCCAATTCATAGTGTAGAAGTTATATGCATTTAAAAATTGGACTTATCAGAAGGCTTAAAATTATTTTGGCAACGCTGTCATGTATGGCCACCTGGAAATTAAACTGAAATAGTATTATCTACATGTGTGCCAATTTTAGAATATCTCCCATGTATACCTTCCAAGATATCCAACATGGAGCTCAAATTTCTAGTGCGTTTTTTTAGCAGTTGGTAGCACTGGCATCTTTTTCAAATATGGGCCTGAGATATTCCGGTATACATCTTTACTCATACTAAATTTGGTTTCGATTGCTGCAGCCGTTTAGGAGTTGATAGGGGGGGGGACCACACACACACAGCCAGACAGACAGAAGGACAGACAGACAGAAGGACAGACACATTTTTCCGGATATATCTTATAAGTCTACTTTTTCCTCATTTTTGAAAAGTGTGAAAAGTAGGCTAAAAATGAATGTGATCTCGTCAATGGCGTTGTCTTGGCAACCTCTGATAGATCATCCCTTATCAATTTAAAAGCGTTGTTATGGTAACCTCTGATGGCACTTGGCATTTTTTAAAATTCCGAAATCATTTTTCTCATCCCTTGGCGTAATGGTGGGTCATATCAAAAATTCTTTCAGACAAACGTTTTAGGTAAGTATTAGGGGAATATTTTCCATTTTGTACGGATTTGATATTGTGCCTATTAAGAGAGATATGATTAATGTTTCCCGAAAAACCCACTTTTTTCCACCCCTATGGTCAATGGTTGGTGCTATCAAAAAACTTGTTCGACATAAATATTTGGCCCTTATCCGGCACATATTATGAACTCTGAATGGATTCGATATTTCACGTATTAAGCGAGTTATAGCAAAATTTCACTTTTTCGAAAAAAGCCCCCCATTTTCACCCCCTTCGACCGATTTTGCCCATTAACGAACTCGACCGAGATTTTATAGGAATACATATTATGTAAAAAATTCAAAGTGATTGGTGCAAAATTACGGCAGTTATCGTGTCCACAAGAAACTGATATATATATATATATATATATAGATAGATAGATACATATATACATAAATTATATATAAACTTTTGAACTGACGGTGGTTTTGGGGTCTGGGGGATGTGAAACGCGAAGATATGTCGAAATTTTCCGGAAGTCGAAACATGGTACCCATTGCAATAGTTAGCTTTCTAATGAAATCTACCTAAAAGAAAGGCGGTGCAGAGAATTAAAACGTATTTCTTTATTCGTTCTAAATACATTGCCCACCTAGGTCGTACGTGCTTTATGAATGAATACCGTTACAATTTTGTGACGAGTGTTGAAGTACAGAGATTGCCACTTTAACGTGACTCACATTTCCATGGAAAGAGGAACAACATTTGAATTATTGTTATTATTATCATTATTACTAAGAGAAGATTTTCCATATTGACATATAACATTAAGATAGGCTACCTATAACTAGGTAAAATATTTTTATTGCTACCTTGTCAATGCTCAAATTGAAACTAATTTTATATTAATAGTACCATTTAGGATTAACGTGTAACTAAGATCTTAAAACTTGTTGATCAAGCAAATGAGCATTCTACATTACTCATAATAGGCGATTTCTTTGTTTATAGTTCTAACATTAGTTTAACACAGGTTTTATATTTAATTTTATAAGGTCATTCAACAGAGTTCTTAAAATTTTAAACTGAAAATGTTTAATTTAATTTTGAGCATAGTTTTATTTATAGATTGCTTCACTTAGATTATTACCGATATTCATAGTTTTATTTTATTTTCACTTCACTAGCTGAAGACGATTAAAAGTTAATCGGAACTGGTAATGGTACTTTTAATATTATTTAGTTTCAATTTGAGTTTTGACTATGTGGAAATAAAAGCATTTACCTCGTTAAAGGGATTTTAATTTAATAATTACCGGTAATGTAAGACAAACATAATTTAAGGAATGGAGAGATTAAAGTAACTGGATAAAAAGCGGTAAAACAAAAATACCCTCATTGTTAGCTGAGTGTACTACTCATTTCTGCAATCAAATTGGGAGAGAATTGTAAAATAACTTCATTATAACTGAGCATTGGTTTAGATCATTGTGTTCGGTAAGAGGACAATGATAAGGCCATCAGAAATTACTTTTTAATTACATTAGGTTTGGTTAAACTATTTGTAAAGAAAATATTAAGGTACTTTCATAATCAGCTGGCTGCCAGGTTTAGCCTTCTGTGCCAGACATATTAGAAGTGATTTTCCATGGCTCCCCACTTTTCTCCTGGAAAATGCCGGGATAATTACTAACTTAAACCCACGGCCCCCTCGTTCCCAACTGGAGTACCAGCGGGTGGCCGGATTCACCTCATGACTGGAATTATTGAGAGATTAAATAAATGAAGAGGAATGGAAATGGACAAGACGATGCATGGAAGCAGTCGTAGCCTATTAGAAGAAACACCTTTTCAAAGACGGCGTGTGTCCAATAACAGACACATATGGGACAGTTTTTGAAGGCGTTCCATGAAGAACTTAGGGGAGTAGTATAAATCCCGATACATTACACTACACAATTCTCATAAACACAAATTGGTGGCATCCATGGCGTCATGGACGACACTGAAGGTTTAAACGATACATACATGTTAAATTCTATGAGTTGCTAACGTTAAAATCTATAGCAATAAATCAATGTTAGCACATCGTTTGTCGAGAAGAAACCAGTGGAGTTGCGGTGAAATAGCAACAAACGTAAAATACTTTTACAGAGAATTATTCATACTCCTGGGCAGACACATAGTTTATGTAGCGAGCGTATGGACTCACTCCACGGTCCTTGCGAAGTGAATGATAGGTATTTCGTCTATCCTTCATTAAGATACGAGCGTTAGAGCTGTACTGTGACACATCCACGTCACGAAGGAGCCCTTCTCATCTCGCCATACTTTCAGAATAGTGGAAGCAAGTGAGTCACCTTGTCAAGCTCTTGTCACACCAGGCCTTGACATGTCAAGAGATGGATATAGATTGCGCAAATGCCCTCAAACCAACTCAGTACTTTGTATAATATAAATGATTTCTAGTCTAATTTCATTGTTTGTCCACCTCGTGGTGTAGTGGTTAGCATTCTTGACTGTCGCCACGGAGGTCCTGGTTCGAGTCTCGGATCTGCCAAGAAATTAAATTTCGTTCAGAGGGTTGGAACGGGGTACACTCAGACTCGTGAGGCACCTAAATTACAAATACACACACTACTAGAGACACCACAGAAACACAGATTAATTATCAGACAAATTCTACACACACCCAAGTGCATGGGGCTAAATGAGCTCGATGTCCAAGCCCCTCAAATGAAAAAAGCCAACTCATAACGCCCGACAAAAGAGGCAAACAAAAATTAGACTGAGAGTGCCCTCATCCAGAAAGAATACAAAGTTTTAGCCGAAAATTCTGTTGAGAATGATCGTTTACTTTATTATTTTATAGTGATTAACAAGATAATTGGCCTCTCATTCACTTGACAATCTGACAAAACGCAGTCTTCTCAAACTGAAAATAAATTATTAATTCTCAATCAGATGTCATCGCGACTTGCATCAGACGTCATCGTAGCTTTTACATACCTTGCTTCCCTGTTTCATCTTCTGGGGAACATTCACAATTTAAATTAATAACCCTGATCTCTACTGCACCGAAAATATGTGCTAAATTACGTAAATATGTGTTTTTATTCATTGCACATTTATCGACGGCTGTCATATTCGACAGACATACACGTTGACGTCACTCCAGTTGACAACATGTGGGATACACAATACACCGCACAGGTTTGGTCTGGAAGAAGATTATTGATGCGTGAGAACACCACTTGGCGTGATAAAAACAATTATTGGTCTACCAAAACCCATTGGTCTGGATTCAACAAATTGTTCACTAGTACCGTAACCACAGAAATTGGCAATACTGTATTTGACGATAATTAACGCGCATAATGGCGGGCACCGCTGGAATTTTTTATATAAGTCGTGATCTAAAAACGGGGCGGCGAGTGGGTTATAAACAGCGGAGGAGTAATCATCTATTACTACATCATTTCCTGAGTTATTGCTCATCAAGAGAAAAGGTATTTTGGCTATATTTCAGTACTCTAGAAAATTATATCGTAGGATGATGTCTTATTCAGTGTTATCAATATATGTCTTTATTTATGGAGATAATTTAAGTATTCATCATCTGAAGTGTAGGCGATATTTTCTTGATTTTAACAAAAGGTGGCACCTTGCCCGCTAACAACAAACCAGAACATACTGAAGACATAGAAATGAGGAAGTTATAATAATAGCTTTCTTTACTCTCCGAATCCTTAATTAGGCTATTGCATCTCCATTAATAAGAACCCAACGAACGCAAAGTCGGATGGGGTCTCAGTCAAACACATGCTACAATACACTCAATGTCACTCAACCAGGCCGCACTGCTCGTCGAGCTATATGAGACAGGAAAATACATTTCAACTCGCACACAATGATAAACTGATGAAACGCAGAGACCAACGTCACTTTAGAGTCAACGCAGAGGTTTCCTATAATAATGTATGCTAGAACAGGATGTTCAGTAAAGAACATATAGCTTACTTTCTCCTAAATGTATGAGTATAGTTATAACTCGTTATTATCAAAGAGTATAATAGAATCATTTCTTGATTGAAGACCTTAGAAAATATTTACCTCTACCAAACGCCACAACCTAGAAAAAAAACTACTACCATCATTGAAGAAAGATAGATAAGAAGTATCTCAAGAATGTTATGGATCTGGAGACATAATCGACCGGACTGGCTGAGTGGCTCAGCGGTAAAGTTCTCGCTTGCTGGGCCCTAGGTTGCAGGTTCGTATCCTGGCGCAGTCAGCTGGCATTTGAGGGTGCTCAAATGCGAGGGAGCCGTTTCAGTAGTTTTACTGGCACGTTAAAGATCCCCTTCGGGCCGAAATTCCGGCACCCCGGCGTATCTAAAAGCAGCAGTAGTTAAAAGGGACGTAAAACAAATAACATTATTATTATTGTTATTATTATTACATAATCGACCTGCCGTGGGCAACATCCAACTTTGAGTTGAGGCATGACTTTACACGTCTGGTTGTGCATGGCTTTCACAACCCTAATTGAATTAACAAATCTTTCCATGACCCTACAGAGACGTGTGTATTGAACCCTTGCAAAGAAGCTTATGAGACTCAGTTTCGGGGGGTGTAACAGTCCATATCGTAAGTTGTTGTCAAAGCGCTTCATTAACATGCAGGGTAACATATAACAAAATAACATGCAGGAAAAAGTGAAGCCAGGGTTAAAACAAATGAATTTAATAAACAGATCAGCTAGTTACACAAAAGAAATAACAAAACAAACTCCCATATGACTCCCACTGAATAAATGACATATGCCAAACTAGGCCAAATCTCAGGAGAGATTAATACTCGGACCAAGTGTCCCAAAGAAAATATCAACAATAGTGACAATGTATGCGCGCGTGCCGTTCTACATGCTTCACGATGAGTACAATCGAATGCATGATTCGTCATCATCCAGAATAAGCTTTCAAACGACGAATCCACATTGCTTAGAGCTATACAGACGCGGGGAACAACTATACAACACTTAAAACTAAACCGACACTTCCTATACTTAAAATAAACCACACAATAATTTCCGCGTGAAATTGGAATCGAAACTGCCGTAGCAAAACATAACTGCCTAAAAATTAGGACTTCTCACACAAATCAACACAAGTAAGTTAACACGTGACCAATAAAAGAAATACACATATGACCGCCGTCATTTTTACAAATACACTACCTCTACACCACACAGGCCTCACCTACTAAATTACATGAATTGAGTCATAGACAAATCAATAGGCTCAAAGCCAACATTTACATTATTAACACAATATTCTATCCATACAACGTGCAATAATCCGTCACACACATGGCGAACTCCCCAATTAATTATGGTTCAAAATAACCACCACAAAGAACAGGTTTGCTACTTGAAAGCTTAAAGGGGCCAGTCGGAACATAGGACTGCCTAACAAAATAAGTCACCAGGCTAGAAGGGCGATTCGTGGAAATCTGCATATCTGTCAACCCACGTGTCACAATACCTCGACCTCCCAAGGCACGGGATCGAATCTCGAAGAAGCGTGCCCCAAAGCACAATAATACGTGTGTGTGTGTCAGAACAAAATATCCCGGCATTTCCCCTAGGAAATCCAAGAATCAGCATATGGACAAGGTACAGCGGTCTCCCTGGAGCACCCTGCCTTTCCATCAAAAATACAACAACATCAAAAATATGAGGGCGGTAGGACATCTACCCCTCTTCACGTAGAATCAACACACACCTGACACAATAACACACACAGAATCACACGTATGGGTTTGAGAGACCCTGAAATAAAATGACAAATATTTTCCACTTGCTGGCGCCTCCGTTCTACGCCGTGACTAATAAACCTGAAAAGACTCCAAAAAATCTATCAAAATTAGAACTAAGGTGTTCTACAATTACATCTTAAATTGTTGCACTCGGCAACCCTAATATGACTAATAACCTGTTCAGGAAACATCTTACAGTAATTACCTCCCTTTCCTATCAAAATATGAACTTTAATAAAGCACCACTTATCGAATGTAACGGGTTTCGCATTTGCATGGATAAAAATCACGTACACGCGCCGTGTACATTACATATGACTCCAAAGAAAAATAAATACACAACAAACAATTTGGCCACGTGCCAACGTACATTTAAAACAGTTAGTGTCGGTACAAGAAAAACACTCTAAAACAAGAAAATGAAAATGAACTATTTACAAAGTTCCCCCGCCAATCTAACTACATAATTGAATAATCAATTGTTGTACATCACCGTCTCAGCTTGTAGAACATATGGCCTCCATCTCAGCCCATTTCCCTATGGGAAAAAATTAGCACTCCATAGTCGTCTTCGTAGAAGCGTCGGACATCACTCCGGCTCCTGACCACACGTCGGACATCTTGGTGTAGTCTCTTTGGAAGAAAAGTTCAATGTTATTATAATTTGACCTGGCTATAATCGCTTGTGAGTTACTAAATTCGCCCACAAATAGTCCTATGCGATTAATCACGAAGACTTTCCCTAACTCTCGCTCACACGCGCACGATACACACATGAAAAATACTATAAAAATTTACATGAAATATACACTTCGAGTCCATCGTCACTGGCTCGACAATACAAGTTTTAAAGTCTGACTAACTCACAGTCGCTATCTCGCTCGGTAATCTCTACTGCTCTGCTTGGACCTTCGCTCGGGTGAGCGCTAATTAGAATGTTACTCAAGTCTTGCCCCCTAAGAGCTGAAATAGTTGTCTTTAAGATAATATTCAAGTTTTAAATCACCACGCAAACTGGTGTGAAGTTAGCTCACAGAGCTCACAAAGTATTAGACTTCAAATAATATACTAGAGCTTTAAAAATCGCTACACAAACTGATGTGAAGTTAGCTCATCAGAGCTCACAAATAAAATGACTTCGAATAATATTAGAGCGTTAAAATCATTACACAAACTGGCGTGAAGTTAGCTCATCAGAGCTCCAAAACGAATAGACAGACTTCAAAATATATCAAAGCTCAAATCGCTGTACAAACCGACGTGAAGTTAGCTCATAGAGCTCCAAAACGAATGACATCGAACAGCGTCTCGTCGATCAATTTATTAGAAACTGACAGGGGGATGAAGAGTGGGGTAAATAAAGAAAAATTTGCCACAGTTTTCATCTCACACACACGGGACTAGTGTCAATCTTCATCAATTAATTCAAACGTCTCAGCACACTCATGCGGAGATAATTCCGATCGGCGGTTCTTTAGATAATCAATTCCGCGCGCTTTTTACCACTGACGCCATCCATCGCGTGATCTCGGCTTGGTCTCTCCTGATTGGGTGATTCAATCGTAGGTCGGTTGCAAGAAACTCGTGACCATACCTTCATGATTCCAATTCTGGTGCAAGTTGTTACACAATTTGGCCTCGAAATCAGCTTAACCGGCCGTTTTCAAGAATAGCTACCAAGACCTACTTCTGTGGCAATCATTGCGACACGCTACCTTGCCTTTATCCTCGTCAACTTCCACAAGTACTGCCTGGGCTGCAGTAATAATAATAATAAATTATGAATACTTATTTATCGCAGATTAATAAGGGTTCAGTATACAAACTATGTGGATATTTTCGATTGCTATTTGCCTGAAATAAAAGTATTAATTAATAACCTGAACTAGCACCAACGGCTAGAATTCAGTTACTATGTGAAATCGTTTTGTTCTTTACTTCAAATAACATTTTCAAATAACGCACAATAGGCCGTTACAAACCCTTTAAAATAAAAAGTAAAAATTTATCGTAGTTTCATCTTGCCATTCTTCAAGTTCGATGCGCATAGAATGCCAATGGTATACAGTACTAACCAATGGAGTCCCACGTAGACCAGTCGTGACATCTAGTGGAGAAGTATCGAACAATATAACCCTAACAGGGCGAGTGCATTCTAGTGGCCATAAGAAGAAACTTTTCAATAAAATCTTGAAGTTAATAAGTAGGCCGGCGTGCAGTTACCTTTTTGGCTGCTAGATGTCTCGAGCAAATCTGCTGCTGAATTATGTTTTAATTAAATATATATTTTCCACCGTGATGTGCAAAATATAACGCTTAATTTTAAAACGTCTGAATCATTACAAAACAATAAATATATAAAATTTCAAGCAAAAAAATAACTCTGATGGGGTTTGAACTATAAGCATATGAGTGATAGGCCAACGCTTTACCGCGTAGCCATTTGTTCCAACGAACATTGTTCTATATAAAATGACTTACATATAACTTGTTAGCAAATAATGATTTGGACTAAACGATTTCATCAGTGGAGTATATTATTTATTTATAAAGCATTTCATATAAACTTTATTTATTTTGTATCAGTACGCTATATTGCATGCAATACTCAAATTAGTGAAATATAAGTCGGGCAAAAGATATCCGCTGCCATCTTGTCTTCTTACCGAGACGGCTCAGCTTTTTAAAATCACTTCTGCACTATAGTATTACAAAATAAACTTTTAATTTCGAACGTGCCTCTTCCTTTAGAACAGTTAATTCGATTCTCGGCTCGATAATCGGAACTGGTGGGTCCCATGATATGGATTATAAAGTTAGCATAATTCGCACGGCCGCCATCCTGAAATGGTACGGCGGATGCCCTTGTAGTTTGGTCACAAGACGCGTCCTATATGAAGGTATGTTATTACCAAATTTGGTAGAGATCGGATAATTTGGTTAGTCGCTATTTGATTTTACGTTTTGAACGTTTGTGTGGCCGCCATTCAGTTTTGGTAAAGATGGCGGCGATATAAAACATGACACTGAGGTGCCCTTTGCTTGTTCTACCTCTGTACCAAATTTCGTTCAATTCGGTTTCACCGTGTTCGAATTGATAGGGGGGACAAACATTCGGAGTACACACACACTCACACACACACACAGACTCACACACACACACACACATACACACACACAGACAAACACACACTTTTTGGCCCTGTAGTGATCTCATAAGTCTACTTTCATTTTTTGCAAAAATCGAATGTAGGCTAAAAATAAGGGATTAGAGTTACCAGACAGCTCTTACCGGGATAATAGAGTATTCCTCTTTTTGTTACGCGCAAGGTGCAAAACAAAATGATCGCTGAGGTGTTTCCAACTTTATTGATTTGCTTCTTTATTTTTAATTTAGTGTGTGTTTTGTTTCTTTCATTTTGGGTCTGCACCAAAAGTATAGCGCTTTGACTCACAAAGCCATAATGCCGGTCTAACATGGGACTTGGCAGACCACTGGGTTCAAAACCCACCATCGACCGTTCTTTTACAGGGTTTTCCATTTACAACTCCAAGTGAATGCTGAAACGGGACCCCCTACTGGGCTCCTTCTAAATCGTTATTGAGTTTCATATCCACTTATTCCATCTATCTTTAACTTACTTTATGATGCAGGTGACAGGAAGGGCATCCAGTCATAAAGATCGTTTGCCAGGTTTGCCATACACCTCACCCCCATTCAGTAGAAATGGGAACAATAAGGGCTGAAAGAATACACCTGTCTGTTGAAACTTACAGCACCTTGAGTATTTCTCTTCAGTTTAAATGCTTTTAAAATATACAGTATAGTTCACTTAAATATATATTTCTCACAAAATATCATTATAGAAGAGAGGCTTTGTTGGTACTCGACCCTTATTTCCTTGTGAGATGTCAGCCAGAATCCAAAGATGAAAAAAGGATCGCAGTAACTTGTAGTGCCTGGCTAGAAATTACTATCAATAGCTACTGGCAAACACACACCGGAATAAGGAACATAATAAACTAAGAAATGTTATAGTTCTACTCGATTGGGTTCAGTCAACTTAAATACTGGAGAGTGAGAATGCTTCGAATCTCGGGCGTAACGGGAATAGGTTGTAGGTCGAGCCACTATTCTATAACTATAGCATTCTTACCTTAACCCCACTACTATAAAACATAACACAAAGTTACAGAAAAATATTGCAAGCATACGTGCCTGCCTGTCATGTTTATTCAAAAGATCAAAAATTCGCAACAATTAACAATAAAAGACAAAATGGAATTCCAAAACCACAACGAATTAAACTGAAATAGAAACTACTAACTACAAGTTTAACGCTAAGAAACTAAGAAAACAAATTTTGACACCTCACTGCTGTGTCCAAGTTTTCTGGAGTATCAACAAAATAATTAAATTATTAAATACCGTCGTAAAAGATGCTATTTAGCGATGGCCTGTCGCTATTTCAATAACTAAGTCTAACTCTATACAAGACTCCTGATTCCTACGCTAATCCTAATCTAAATACGATTATATTTATTTCAATCTTAAAGTTATTATTAATATTTACATATCTAATAATCTCCCTTTCATTTTCAACTTTCCGTCTGTTCATGAGACAATTTTCCTTCCGTTCATAAAACTTTTCACTAACTTGAGTCATAATTAGGGTTAATAGACAATACAGGGATCAATAATCCGTTCAATAAAGCCTAGATGATCTCAAAATTGAATTATTCCAAGTCATTCAAAAATAGAAATAATAATAATAATATTAATAATAAAAATCTTATACGCTCTTACAATTAATGCCAGAACCAATTACCTTCAGATGACATTGACCCAAATAATCGAACAATAACCTTCATCTAATTCTTGATCAGCTGTTTATTGACACCATGCCTTGTTCTAAACGTCTATCACAAAAATTATCGCCAAATACAAGCGAATCCTCACTGCATTTAGCACAATTGCTTCATTAAAACAACTCATGTTTCATAATAATAAGCATACCTTTCTACACAAACGGAATATCATCGCAAAATAATTCATTACATAACACAATTCCTTCTGACACCAACAATGCCATCATAGCTCATTGTTACTACACTCAAAAATGTATACATTCTCCTCCAATAATTGGGAATACTTTCTTTACCATTTCATTCAATAAACACGTCAAAGCTGTCTACATTTTTAACAGGAAATTTCACTACAATAATCCAAAATATCAGCTGATTACCTAAAAAAACGGTTCTAGTCATTGGTTCGTAATTCCATTTAAAATATCTGGCATTTTAATAATGTTTCATAATATTAATAGCATCATAATACCGTTACTTGCTCTTCTCTACTGTCACCAATAAAACATGTTTTATGTCACATAGTCTCATCCTATGTTTCTCAAAACATTTATTCTAGTATTCAAATATTAATGAAAATAATTCTATTTATATAAATATTTCCCATCATGACAACCATAGTAATGTTCATTTTCATTATTCATTTTTATACATATTGAACTTCATACGAGAAATTTTCTTCAACTGACTCGTCATAATGTTGACAAAATTACCGTCCTATCGTTGATCAGAAAGATGATCATCATCCTGACTCGTTTAATTAAAAATAAAATAATCTGATAAAGTTGAATCAGATAATACGATAACAACAAAATACGAAAATCTCCATCGCAAAATCTTTAATCCAAATTTCAAAAGATCTGAAAATACCGAAAGAAGTCATAACTCGGACTCAAATCATCCATCCTGATATGTCTCGATGCTCAACTAACGCAAAATCAACCAAACCTGATATAATAAAATTTAAATAACGAGAAGTTACTAATCAAATCCAACAACAATACTAATAAAATATTAAATGTGAATCAACGTCGAAAATGGTCACATAGATACTATCATAGATATTTATCTACAAATGGACTACTGAAGAAAAATCTTTTCTTACTTTATTTGGCGTATGAATTGTTTTCCATGATCCAGTTCATGCGTCTCATACTTTCCTGGATTCGGATTCGATCCTAGCATTTTCCTTAATGCTCCAAGATGTTACACCTAACTCTACCATGATGTTACGCATTACAGCTCCAATATTATACACCTTACAGCTCCAAGGTGTTTCGCCCTTCCGAACTGCATCTCCCGTCCTCGGTCTTCTCCCTCGATCGATTCCCGGTTCAGGCCCGTCATTCTTGTTCTTCTTCTCGTTCCGCTTTTCTTCTCTTCTGTTTTACATGCCTTCTGCGTAGAATTCTTTCAATCTCTACTAAAATGTTTAGTCCGTTTTATTTCCATAAGTTAATGATCATTGAAATTATCGAGAAAATATCGTCACCGATATACTAAGTCACTCCTGACATTCTAATTCACTCCTGATATTCTCGAGTTCATCTTGTAGGTTACGTCTCCCATTGCATGTTTAGCCCAAAACCATCATAACTTCCATAATGTCAAACAATGTCCCTCTCAATCTCAATTGAAATAACATTTTCATATTCGAGTCGAAGAATTATTAGTGGTAGAAGTAATGTTCGTTCACTTATTCGCGCTTCCAATAATGCTTCAAATTTTGCACTCAAATACTGTCCACTTCGTTGTAGCGACGATTAAAACACTTCATCTACTTTCCTCTCCGACAGGAATGCCAATAGTATGATCGTCTCTGTAACTTCAAACTATAAAACTCGTATCACCGCTTCTGAACTGTTTCTTCACCAAAACTCACTGCTATTCTTTCTCGATTCTCGTAACATATTTCCACTATATTTCGTCACTTATACTCGTCTAAAACTGTACTACACGTTTATCTGGTACTGAATACACTTCACTATCAGTCGTAACACTTTCTGTCGTTTACTTGTGCTCTTATCACACACAAAGCGCGCATTCGGAGACCGCGGTTCGACATGTCCGTCTCGTTTCACGTCTCCCAAACAAGAAGCTTCGAATAGATGGCTTGGTTCCCTTCCCTGCGCCAATTTTGTCGTTATCAAGAAAATCTGGATCTTGATTTACATATGGTTAAATCGCGAGATACGTCCAGTTAAATATTCAAATTTCACATCACCACCATGTTGGATGTGTGCTCACCAGGTTATTGAAAGTCCCATAGGTGAACTTATGTTAATAGCTTCTATCAACACACATAATTTCAGTTTGATTACTGTCATAGATTAATAGATATTGAGAACCATGTAAATATTGTGTATGGTCACCATGTTGGATTTTAATATATGTAGGTCATAGAGTTATGTGCCATTAGATGAGGTTTATTGCGTATTGGGTGCAAGGGGTAGATTCTCTCTATCCAAACATCATCCTCACCTGCACGTGGTACACCCTGCTCCATACTGACGAGGCTCTGACGACCGAATAACTCCCGGGATAAGGAGTTCCCCTCTCTCCTGCCAACGGCTTATGTAAGGTGGATGAGCAGATTGAGGTTAGGGTACTCTCTTGCCCTTGAGATGGGAAACTATCTCTTAAGGCGGATGAACCAATAATGGTCAACGGCATAGAAGACCTCAACGGTGGACCAAGCGCATGAGCAACTAGTATTGTCCGAACGGTTAGGAAGGCGGATGAAGGCTGCAACAGTCCAGGACCACCAGTCGTCATAGCTTCTATGCCACTGGATAAAGGCCCTGTATCTGTCAAGTACTGTGTGTCTGTTGATGTGCAACAGC
The DNA here is from genome assembly GCA_946902985.2 of Meconema thalassinum. NCBI lineage: Eukaryota > Metazoa > Arthropoda > Insecta > Orthoptera > Tettigoniidae > Meconema > Meconema thalassinum. The sequence continues at coordinate 276,498,575 of OX336390.1, forward strand.
ATGCCCACATTAAAAGATGTCACGCACAGGCGTCTTCTAAACAACGAAGGAAGGATACAAAATCTATTCGCCAATTGATCACAAGTCCTGCGGCGATCGGGGAGTTGTGACGGGAGCAGGATTGTGTTGTCTGGGAGCTCCTAGTGATGAACCGGCACGTAGGCGACGAATGTGTGATCTTCGCTTTGCTTGAGGATAGGCTGTAGAGCAATTCGTATGCTGCATTCGTGACTAAGCAGGCCTGTTTAGGATCCACTCTGCTTACCCTGAATGGGGAGGGGGCAAAAAAAGGTGCCCTAAAAATAGTCAGCCTAATATCACCCGACTGGATAACCGCGTTCAGAGGGTATTCGATGTTCTGAAGACCAACTTGAAGAAATGTCAAATTGATACAGGTAACTGGGAGGCTTTCGCATCCGACCGATCAGATTGGCGCCGCTACGTCCACCACACGTCGAACAAGAGAGAAGAAGGCTTCAGGCTGAAAAAAGAAATGCCAGAAAAGAGCGCATGATTCGCAGAATGATCAACCCCCAAGATCCATTGGCTGCTCAAGACCTTGTGTGCCAATATTGTGGAAGAGTCTGATGTTCTCGGATCGGACTGTACAGTCACCAAAGAACTCACGCAATTTGATTAGGCCTAATGTTGGTTTACAGCGAAGATTTACATAAATGTACCTTGGAAGACAATCATACTCGTATCACGAGTGATAGCCTAAATAATAAATAATAATAATAATAATAACATAGCGTAGGTTCATTATTCAAAAGTTGACTTCGATCGCATGGTTAGGACCAAAGAAATATAAACCTAATTTAAATATTTCGCAAAGCCGCCATCTTGTGTTTATGTAAACAATTGAACTAAATTAGAAATTAAGTGCATTGCAATTGCTATAGTCATTTGCTGAACCAAGTTTCACTGCGTTCGGATAGCTATATTGTGAGAAAAGTCTATTTAAGTATTTCATCTTCACCTGGCCGCCATGTTCGTTTTGTAGTAAAAATGGTTTTGAAGGTCACACAGGTAAACTTGTAGCAGTGCTCTTTATCAACGTACGAAATTTCAAGGTGATATGAGTAATGGTTTTGGAGATATAGAATGCCAGTGAAATATTTCGCACAGCCGCCATGTTGGATTGGTGCTAGGACCTTACCCCGTTTCATTGAAATAGCTCCAACCGTTCAGAAGTTATTAGAGGGCGACACACACACATATACGCACAAATACACGACGAAGGTGGTCTCATAAGCCTATTTTTAGCCTACTTTCGATTTTTGCAAAAAATGAAAGTAGACTTATGAGATCAACACAGGGCGAAAAAAGTGTGTATGTCTGTGTGTGTATGTGTGTGTGAGAGAGAGTCTCTGTGTGTGCGTTTGAGTGTGTGTACTCTGAATGTCTGTCCCCCCACCCCCTATCAATTCGAACACGGTGAACGCGAATTGAACGAAATTGGTACAAAGGTAGCACTAGCAAAGGACATCTCAGTGTCATGTTTTATATCGCCGCCATCTTGACGGAAACGTAATGGCGGCCACACAAATGTTCAAAGCTTAAATCAAATTACGACTAAACTAATCATCCGATCTCTACCAAATTTCGCAACAACATACCTTTATGGCGGGAGCATCCTTTGACCAAACTATTAGGTAATCAGCCTAATAGTTAGCGAATGGCGGCCATCTTTGTGTGAAAATCGATTCCCCCTATTAATTCGAACACGGTGAACCCGAATGGAACGAAATTTGGTACAGAGGTAGTACTAGCAAAGGGCACCTCAGTGTCATGTTTTATATCACCGCCATCTTGACGGAAACGTAATGGCGGCCACACAAATGTTCAAAGCTTAAATCAAATTACGACCAACCTAATAATTTGATCTCTACCAGATTTTGCAACAACATGCCTTTTTGTGGAAAGCATCGTATGACTGACTACAAGGTCATCAGCCCAATAGTTTGCAAATAGCGGCCATGTATGTGTGCAAATACATTCCCCATATCAATTCAAACACGGTGAAACCGAATTGAATGACATTTTTACAGAGGTAGCACTAGCAATGGGCACCTCAGTTTCATGTTTTATATCGCCGCCATCTTCACAGAAACGTAATGGGGGCCAAACAAATGTTCAAAGCTTAAATCAAATTACGACTAACATTATCATCCGATCTCTACCAACTGAATGGAACGAAATTTGGTACAGAGGTAGCACTAGCAAAGGGTACCTCAGTGTCATGTTTTATATCACCGCCATCTTGACGGAAACGTAATCGTGGCCACCCAAATGTTAAAAGCTAAAATGTAATTACGACCAACCTAATAATCTAGTCTCTACCAAATTTTGCAACAACATATCTTTATGAGGGAAGCATATTCTGACCAAACTGCAAGATCATAAGCCCAATAGTTTGCGTATGGCGGCCATATTTGTGTCAAAATCGATTCCCCCTATTAATTCGAACACGGTGAAACCGAATGGAACGAAATTTGGTACAGAGGTAGCACTCGCAAAGGGCACCTCAGTGTCATGTTTTACACCGCCGACATCTTTACGGAAACGGAATGACGGCCACCCAAATGTTAAGAGCTTAAATCAAATTTCGACCATCCTAATAATTTGATCTCTACCAGATTTTGCAACAACATGCCTTTTTGTGGAAAGCATCTTATGACTGACTACAAGGTCATCAGCCCAATAGTTTGCAAATAGCGGCCATGTATGTGTGCAAATCCATTCCCCATATCAATTCAAACACGGTGAAACCGAATTGAATGAATTTTTTTACAGAGGTAGCACCAGCAAAGGGCACCTCATATTCATGTTTAATATCCCTATAGCACGTTGTATTTCATCAAGCTACTACAACCAACATTCAATTATACTCCTTGAAAAGGACAAAGAGTTATAACAATACCCATGCATTTAGGAGGAAGTAGGCTATATGTTTTTTACTGAACATCTTGTTTCATAAATGAAAATTGGCTAAAAGTTAGTCCTAGATTCTCAGCTGACGAATGACAATAGTCAACATTCCTCAACACTTGAATTTTAATTCTTTAGAAGTTACATTATGTAGCTACTCCTATATCTCCTGGTAGCTTGCCTTTGGCCCCGCTCCAGTACTAAAAATCATCCTGTATAAACGGAGTATTTACGTTGGAGATTTTCTTTGAATACTTCTCTGCAGGTTTTCTTTGAGGAAATATTTACTGTAGGATCTTTAGAGATTCACTCAGCATGAGCCTTCGTGGCGTAGTAGCTAGCGTACTCAGCTGTCACCACGGAAGTCTGGGTTCGGATCACGGCTCTGCCAAGATATTTAATTCTGATCTGTTAGCTGGAACTGGAAACACTCACCATCGTGAGGCAGAACTGAGGGGAGGTGGGTTTGATTCCTACCCCGGCCATCCCGAGAGTTGTATTCACTTCTACTTCGACAAATGCCGGGATGGTACATAAATTGAGGCCTCGGATGCCTCCTTCCCCGATCCTTGTCTCAATTGCAAATACACACGCTAATAGTTACACATTTACACAGGTTACCGGACAGATTCCACGCACACACAAGTACACGATGTCACAAATACGCTGAACGAATCAACAATATCAGCAACCAAATGTTAAAATCGGACGGGTAGAAGAGGAATTAATAGTTTTTCCAATTGACCGGTTGCTATTCCTAGTTTCTGCCACTGTAAGACTTTTATGAAACTCACTCAGCAGGAGAATTTAAATTACAGTATTTAAACCAGTTCTATACAACTCTAGAAACAAACAATAACTGATAAAGGCTTGACCTACATTAAAATAGGGGGTGGGGTTAAATATATAGGAGGCTGGCTGCGTGGCTCAGGGGTAACGTTCTCGCTTGTTGGGCCCAAGGTTGCAGGTTCGTATCCTGGCGCAGTCAGCTGGCATTTGAGGGTGCGCAAATGTGAGGGAGCCGTGTACGTAGATTTACTGGCACGTTAAAGATCCCCTTCGGGGCAAAATTCTGGCACCCCGGCGTCTCTAAAAGCCAGTGTAGTTAAAAGGGACGTAAAACCAATAACATTATTATTAAATATATAGGAGCTAGCAATCCCGTGCAAAGCTTTAGTACTTAACCGTAAAGGCAATGTAACGTGAGCAGAAATCTAATAAAAAAAAAAAGAAAAAGAGTTATTTGTTATTGGAAACGTAATCGGCACATAGCAAAACATCTTCTCTCTATATATATAAAAATGAAAGTTTGTCTCTTTCTTCTGAATTACCACGGAAATTTGAGTTATTAATGCTTTTCAGACTGGTTCAAGACGGTTGCGCGCAAAAACAAAATTTTTGTCTGTCTGTCTGTCTGTCTGTGTACAACTATGTACGCGCATCACTCGAGAACGGATTAGCGGATCAACGTAAAATTTGGTACAGATGTCCATCAGAGGCACGAAAGTAATCATTGATGTATTTCTTCTCCATATCTCTCATAAAAGAGGGCCTACCCCCTTAAAATGCATGCTGAAATGGGCGTAGAAAGACGAGAGAAAGCTCATTTTCAGCGTCTCAATGTGAGAAACAAAACTCGGGAGCCATATGGGCCCCAAAATCCACATTTTAAGGACTTTAAAATAGGGGAGTGATGAGAGTTCTAACCCACTCTAGAACCCTCCTTGCCCCACTACTAAGCCTCAGCCATGTTAAATTTGTGGATTTCTCGCGAGCCCATGGTCCGATTATGACATGCGACATATCGTTGGACTCGGGCTGACGTCTAAAAAAGTTTTATTATAAAAAATAAAGGACATAAAGACCATTCGTTTGAACCATAGCACAACGTTCTATCTTGTTTGGTTTTCAAACTATCGCCTACTTTCAAAAACAAAAATTTTCAATTTTTTTTTTGAAAAATATAATACGTGGTCCATAGGAAAGAGGACGTCATCCCGAGTCCAACGATATGTCGCATGTCAAAATCGGACCATGGGCTCGCGAGAAATCCACTAATTTAACATGGCTGAGGCTTAGTAGTGGGGCAAGGAGGGTTATAGAGTGGGTTAGAGACCTCATCACTCCCCTACTCCTAAAACCAACAGTTTTTAGATATTCCCAGAAAACTAATTTCATTTAATAAACACTAATGAAAGAATGCAAGCCGGTAACCATGGCAACACAATCTCAGGAGTCCATCTATTTCTGTAAGACGCAATGCCATGCCATTACTGTGAACGTTCGCAAACGGCTATAAGGTAATCACGGAACTAACTTAAGCTGTAAAATTCATCAATACGTATACTGTATAGTGCGCTTAAGGGGGTCAAGGGATACTCTTGAATTTTTTCACGTGATTTACACGTGCGGGTATGGTACTGAAGGTCTATTATATCCCTATATTATTAAATTATTATTATTATGATTATTATTACATTATGACGTACAAGGACGAGACACAACTCATTATCAGCCCCACGGTGGATCGGAAGCTACTACGTTTTAAGGCTCTAAACAACGTTTCTGAGATATTCCCAGAAAGCAAATTTCATTTAATAAACTAATAAATAGATTACGAGTAGGCCTACTGAAGAACACCAAATCAGGAGCTATATAGATATACTGAGAAAATCACAGATGTGACCAGGAAGAGACGTCTGGCTTTCTACAGACGTGTCTCAAGGATGAACCCAAAGAGACTAACCAACCGACTTCTCAACTACAGGGAGAATAGAAAGAGCGTGACACCATGGCTAACAGAAGTTAACAAGGACATCCAAGTACTGAAGATAATGGAAAGTGATATTAGAAGCCGATCACATCTCAGATAGATACTTAGACAGAAGAGTTTTTAGGACAGACCACTCTTTAAGATAACCGGCATCATCTGGACAAGTCCAACAAGTCCCACAAGTCCAACCCCTCCTCCACGTGGTGGGAGACGGGCAACGGCATGAAGTAGGGGATTGCCTGTAGGGGTGAAGTACAGTGGGGACTTCGTGTGCCCCGGGACCGCTACGGTAGCTGTGAAGGCCCTATAGGAACCCTGAAAAGTGACGGCTGACGGGGCTCTGGTGAAGCTACGATAGGCCTAGCAAGCCAGTAGTGGATATCATATTTGATTTCAAACCAGGAACAGGCCTCGGAAAGGACGGATGCAAACGACGACGACCCGGATATGCTAATGGACTACGAGTTGGAACATTAAACATACACACACTGACAGGAAAAGTGGAGGAGATTGTAGATGTGATGAAGAGAAGAAAACTGGATGTACTGGGCTTGGCAGAAACAAGATGGAAAGGAGAAGGTCGCAGAGAACTGAGGAAAGGGTACCGGTTGTACTGGAGTGGGAACAGTGAAGGAAGGAGCAGTGGAGTAGGAGTAGTTGTGAGAGATGGAATGAAGGAAGAGGTAAAGGGAATAAGTGACAGGATCATGAAGATCAGAGTAACTGTAAAGGGAAGAAGCCTGGAGATAGCCCAGGTATATGCCCCTCAAGTTGGATGTACAGCTCAAGAGAAGGAAGACTTTGAGGAGGAGCTACAACAGCAGTTGAATGGGCAGAGCATCATTGTCATGGGAGATTTGAATGCACATGTAGGAAGTGAAAGGCAAGGATATGAAAATGTATTGGGAGCAGAAGAATGGGGTAGCAGGAATGAAGAAGGGAGAAAGTTGCTGGATTTTTGCAAGAGAAACGGTTTAGTGGTAGGCAACTCCTGGTTCCAGAGGAAAGAAAGCCACAAGGTAACGTGGTACAGCAGTGATTTAACAAAGAAATCTTTGGTAGATTACATGCTGTACGACTGGGAAATGAAGAGAAGTGTCAGAGATATAAAGGTAATACCATCAGAGGCCATAGATAGCGACCACAGAATACTTGTAATGAACCTGGGAGTTGTTAAGGATAGCAAGAGGACAGAGTACCAGGAAAGGAGAATCAAAGTATGGAAACTCAAGGAAAAGGAAGTCAAGGAAGAATTCCAGAAGATTATAAGGGAAAGGATGCCAAAAGACAATCCTAAAACAGGGGAAGAGGAATGGAAGCAATTCAAAAACACAATGGTGGAAGCTGCAGTGGCAGTATGTGGAAGAACAAGCAACAGAAAGCGGTGTAAAGAGACACCATGGTGGAATGAGAGAGTAAACGAAGCTGTGGGAAGGAAGAACAAGGCTTTCAGAGTGTGGTTCCAGGAAAGAACTGATCTGACAAGGGAAGATTATAAGATAAAGAAGAAAGAAGCAAACAAGATTGTCGCAGAGGAGAGGAAGAAGTGGATGGTAAAGTGGACAGGGATGATGGAGGAAGACAGCAGAGGAAATAAGAAAGTACTTTATGGGATGGTCAAAAGTAAGAGAACAGGTCTGCGAGAGGATGTGGTAATGATGGACAAAAACGGAAATGAGGTACACAACAAAGAGGCACTCAAGACAGTGTGGAAAGAGTACTTTGAGGATTTGCTGAATCCAAATGGTCATAGGGAGGAAGACAATGTATTGGAAGATGTAGAAGACAACACAGGAATGGAAAAGGACCTGATTTGGAGAGAACTGGAAATGGCTATAGACAAGATGAAAGGAGGAAGGGCACCAGGTGTGGATGAAGTGAGTGTTGAAATGGTGAAGGCAGCAGGAGAGGTTGGGAAACAGTGGCTGTACCGTGTGATGAGGGTGATATGGAAGGAGAAAAAGACCCCAGAAGATTGGAAGAAAGGATTAATTGTCCCAATATTTAAGAAAGGAAGCAGAAAGGAGTGCAGAAATTACAGGGGAGTCACACTCATACCTCACTGTGCCAAGATATATGAAAAGATATTAGAAAGTAGAATACGAGCCAAAGTGGAGAGAAAATTGAGAGAGGAGCAGTATGGATTCAGACCTGGGAGATCAACAGTGGATCTCATATTTTCAGTGAGACAGCTTCAGGAACAAAAAGTCAAAGTCAACCCCTGGCACTATCCAGCCCATGACGGGCTAAGGCCGACCAAGCGACCGCTGCCCAGCCATTTGGCCTGCAGATATTGGGGTGACGCGTGATCAGCGCATCGGGTCCCCTCGGCCGTTAATCTTGGTATTCGTGATCGGGGCGCTGTCTCACTGTCAGACAGCTACTCAATTGTCTTCACGAGGCTGAGTGCACCCCGTTCCAACCCTCACGTCAGGTTTAAAATCCCTGACGGAGCCGGGGATCGAACCCGGGGCCTCCGGGTGAGAGGCAGGCGCGCTACCCCAACACCACGGGGCCGGCCAGCTTCAGGAACACCACTACGAATTTGGAGAGGATCTGCTGATGGCCTTCCTGGACATCGAAAAGGCCTATGATAGTGTGTGTAGGGAGAAGGTTTGGAAAGCAATGGAAAACATGGGAGTGGAAAAAGAGACTGTAGGCAGAGTGAAGGAGATGTATTGTGGAAGTGTGAGTTGTGTGAAAGTTGGAGGGGAAAGAACAGACTGGTTCAGACAAATGAGTGGCCTGAAACAGGGTAGTGCGCTGTCACCCCTTCTCTTTATTGTGGTTATGGACGAGGTAATGACACGGGTAGCAGGAAAGATAGGAGAAGATAAGATGAAAGCAATGGTGTTTGCAGATGATCTCATGGTCTGGGGAAACAAGGAGGAGGAAATTCAGGAGCAACTGAAGGTTTGGGAAGAAACAGTGGGAGAGTACGGATGGAAGTTCAACATCAGTAAATGTGAGATCCTGTTAACGACCAGGAAAAAGGACAGACCAATGAGTGGGATAACACTTGGAGGTGGACAGCTGAAGAAGGTGGAAAGTCTCAAGTACTTGGGAAGTATAGTGGAGGAAAATGGGAGAAATGACAAAGAGATTACGGAACGTGGCAGACAGGCAGAAGCATTTCTGAGAAGCATTAGGAGCTTAGTGTGGAATAAAGATGTCCCACAAAAAAGCAAGGAAGTGTTATACAGAAGCTACTATATCCCGATACTGACCTATGCTTCAGAAACGTGGACAATGAAGAAAAGAGACATAAGCAGAATACAGGCAGGTGAAATGAAGTTCCTGCGAAGTAGGATCGGAGTAACAAGAAGAGACAGGGTGAGGAATGAAAAGGTCAGGGAAATGGTGAAAGAGGAGCCCTTGCAAGGTAGGATTGAGACATCAAGACTGAGGTGGTATGGACACTTAAAGAGAATGGATGAGAAGAAGATTCCCAAGAGGATACATGAGATGCAGATGCAGATGCAGAAGAAACGACCAAGGGGAAGACCAAGGGATAGATGGCTGAAAGGAGTGGAGGAATGTGTCAAGAAGAGAGGCGAGGACTGGACCAGAGTGACAGCGGAGAGGTGGTGGGAAGAAAGAACTAAGTGGCGAGGCTTATGTTCCAAACAGACCCAGCCTGGGGCTGGAAACTGTACAAGATGATGATGATGATCTGGACAAAAGAGAAAAAGGAGAAACATAGCCAGAGAATATTTGGCAAACATCAAGTCCCTCGCCAAGTTGAAAAGTTCAACGTCGTGGTCCTTAGCTGGCCCATCCGAAAGAAGAAGAACAAGAAGAAACTAATGAAGTAATACAAGCCGGTAATCATGACAACAGTATCTTAAGAGGTGACATCCAACTTTCCATCTATTTCTGTAAGAAGCAATGCCACTCAATTTATTACATTTCTGCGAAAGTTTGCAAATGGCTATAAGGTTATCATGTAAACAAGCATAGAGTGTACAATTCATCAGTGCGCTTAAGGGGGTCAAGGGGTACCTTATAATGTTTAAACACGACTTACGCGAGCGATATGTTGTACAGAAGGTATATTATATCTCCAAACGTCAACATTATTATCAAAAATTCCTGAATTGAATAGTGCTTTTTGCAGCTTTTGGGAATTTGGGCCATTGGAGGCTACAAATCCTGAATTTTCATACGCCACAAACCTTTATGATTTATTAAAGGGGTCTTCCTGGGGATGGGGACTTTCCACAACGGTGAGGGTCCGTTTTTATTTCAGATATATTGCATTTCGTCAATAAGGTTTTCAATAGACTAATATTTTCACGTCAAGAAGTACACGTTAGGTGAATTTAGTTTGAGAGCACTTTTTAACTATTCATATTTTTGTCGACAAACGGGCTCATCTTAAGATGATTTTGTTGGATACTGTGTGGTTGATATATCTTTATGTTTATGTACGCCTATAACTCGTGTTCGAGTGCTTGGAGCATCGTAAAATTAGGTATTGTAACCATGAGCCAATTCTCCAATCATTTATAAAACTCTTCACCGTACTTCTCATAGAAGGGTGGGTATAGGGAAAAGCTTTTCAAAATACGTGCTAAAATAGGCGAAAAATAAAAATTATCCTAGAAAGACGACCAAAGCATATGTTGCGCTTCTCAATGTGTGATACAAAACTGGGGAGTCTATAAAGGGTCTCCGAAAACTGCATTTTAAGGCCCTTAAATTAACAGTGTCTGTGATATACCAAGAAAACTAACTTCGTTCTGATAAAAATATGAAGGAATGACAAGCCCCTAAACATTGCGACAGTAGCTCAATTGATAACGTTTTGTTATTAATACCAAAGACCGTTCGAAGAACGGGTACCTCAGCTAGTATTTATATAAATGCGCTCAGACAAGTTGTATTCAGTGTTTGGCGTTATGATGGAACCTACCTGTACAAGGAGACATCCCTGCACTTAATCTTCATTGATTGAAGTCACGCCAACCACCTTCGCAAGTTGCTACTGACATGGCTCACAACAACTTCGACGCTGTGAAAGTTTGGAAAGACCGTTCGGAAATTTCAACAGACTTGTCCCTACACAACATCTTTTCTGGTGTGCAAATGACTAGTGGATCCCATCTACCACGCAGAGAGTGAACCACTCTTAACAGAGTTCGGACAGGCCATGGAAGATGCACGGACTCACTCAAAAAGTGGAACTGCTTAACGTCACCGGAGGGCGACTGTGGTGCTCCACGGCAAACCATCCCTCACATCGTCGGCAGCTGCAAGCTACGAGCCTACTCGGGTAGCTGGGCTGATTTCTTCATCCCATCAGAGAGAGTGCTAGAGTGGATAGAAGGACTGGACATTTATATGAAATTATGCTTTCTTGTTATTGTATTATACTTAATTGTATATATGTAATTTTATGCCATACGCTAAATAATAATAACTAGTGGGGCCGTGAGAGCTTTCGCAGCGTGAATGTAGGTTTATGGGATAGTGGGGAAGAATGTGGGAGAACGAAGTTTTAAATATTGAAGAAATGTATTTATTGTTAATAAACGGCGTACGTACTGTACCCGTATATTCGAGAGGCGGTCTGTCAGATATCCGAAGCACCGCTGGATTTGTAGACCCTGACAGCTCCGGCTTAAATACTAGTCAAGAATCCACTCCAACATGACCCTCAAGGATATACGTAGCGGAAAATACGATGAAACTGTGAATTACATATATGCACCTAGCTCAAAGTAGAGCACCTACCTTGCGTTCTCGGGGATCTCATGGTCAGCCTCTGGACCTAAAATGGTATCACAGTTGCATCTCCTTATATCTAAAATAAATCAAAACGGCGCACAGTGTGTCGAATCCCAATTCTAGGTGGAAAAAATTAATAACTTCGTTAATAGTGCTGGGATTCTATTAAAAGTTGGCAATATACCGTTTTCGAGGTCGCTGAATTCATTTCTGGCATTGTCTTAAGTGTACGATCTTCGGGGGTAAATATATAGGGGTGAGGGGTAAGAGGAGGTGTAAAATATGACTGAAAACAACAGAAGAACCATCCATTTTCGGTAGTAAAAATCACGATTTGGATGTGTATATTATAGTTTATGACAGTGGTAAGCATACTATTTAAAACTGGATAAAATATGAATATCAATGAGACTTTCAGTCAAGTTACAAGTCAAGTCTTGTTACACCTTATTTGAGGGAATAGACAAAGTCACTGTACGTAAAATCATCCAGATTAAAAACTTATATAAAATTGTTACAGTATTAAACATAGAACAACGAAATAGCACAAAAAAATAACATTTATTTTCTAAAAATAAAAAAAATATTCGTCAAAATCATACAAACAATTTCTCTATAACAAAATATCATTTTATAGTCCTGTTAATGACGTAGATTTAGTAAACATACTTCACACACCAAAATAATATTATTTCTCTAGAAAAGCATGGAAATATAGACAACATATATTGAATAATAGGCCTATTTCGCCCATTGCAAATACAAAGAAAACGTCCATTCGTCAAGTAATGTTCTCATTAATCTCATTCCCGTTAATAATAACAAAATGTCTAATGTTCATTCGTCACCTGATTCTTCTGTAGAGTCCAGAGCATAGTAGTCATTGCTATACTAGTCTTCATCATTTGATGTCAACGTTCCTTGGGAGTAATTAAGTAACTCAATAGCTTCCATAGGTAGATTGCCAGGAGTTTTACGTGGCATTGTTCTTCCTGCACTCTCCCATTTTTGTTTATATTATGGGATATGAACTTAATTTTGTTTCTTAGCTCCTGAACCTGAGTATCAGTAAGAGTTGTAGGATCACATTTATTCATAACATATTGAAATATGACGTCCGTACGCCCCTCTTTACGACACGACTGCCACACGTTGAAAAATTCTTCTCGCGGTAATGCCCACATAGTCACTGAAAATAAGAAAATAAACCATCATGCACATTCATGCGCAACCAAACCACTACAGATCCTGAATCTACATTACATTTCCTATCGAATGACGTTTAAAGTAAAGTGGCACTATGAGGCACTCATAAAGTAAATAATTTATTTAGTGCAAAAGCTTGTATTACGCATAAAAGTGAGAACACATACCTCTTTTCACAATTGCATAAGTCGCAGAAGAAAATACCTCGTTGAACTCACTAGAATCGCAATGTTCGATTCACTCCGACACCTCCTATCAAATGCCTGATAACTGCCAGGAAGACGTTATAGCACCTATACCCTCCCTCCTACTCACCAGACAGCGAAAAGAAAGACCGAAGGTCACTATCTGGTTTGATCACTATCGAATGGGCCAGTTTTCCCTTTCATTTGCGGCAGTGAAATTTTTCCACCTAGATATGGGATTCGACACACTGTGCGACGAGGCGTCTAACAAAATTAAACAATTTAATAACACAAGGAAAACTATATCTAAACATTCATACACTTAATAAAACACACACCCATTCTCACCTGTTCACATCTACGCCACTGACAATCCCGTGTTCCCCGAACACTGTGACAAAATTTTGGGGGCGCCCTAACCCTATATAACAAGCTAAAACAATTAAAACCCCCGCGTGTTTCACATTCCTGTGGCACGATCCGCTGGACACATGGGTTCTTGCAGCGCGCGACTCAAGCCACGTGACAGATTATATAATCCAGCCCGTTACAATCGACAATACCGGCTGATTCATTCATTGACTCTGTTGGCAAGCAACATGTCGACTCATTTATGTGGCGGTGCCCTGGCCTTGGCTGGAAAAACGAGTTCTGAAGAAGACCCTCGCTCGCTTCCCTTGATCGAGAATGCACACTTCTGCCACCAACAAGCAACGTTGTAAAATTTCATTTACGCCAGACAAAAAAGCAAATCTCTCATACACCCTACATGTTAACAAAATGAAACTTCCACACACTGTTCCTTTCATTCTCTCGCGTTGTGATACCCCAACCGAGTTGATTTCATACACACTGAACAATAAACAAACCGCATTCAACCACATCGACTTTCATACGCTATCCACTATGCTAAAACATCAAATAACTTCCTAAACCTAACACGTCATACCCTCGATTGAAAAGTAATGAAAAACAAATGAATTCAAAACACATTCAATAGCTTGAGCTATTATCAAGATAAAAATGTAGTGTCTATTTACACTCGAGCATAAGCTCCGATCTCGCATTAATGCCAATTGCAATTTAATGGGATCCTCACAATTATCCATAGCTTCAGAAATACTACCACTTATACTCAATTCTGATCTGTCGTCAAAATAAGTCAAATATATACGACCAGCAAAGGTTAAACATACGTATTTACATACTCGGGTTTAATAAAAGTTAATAAGAGTAAAACGTAACAGACTTCAATATCCAATTTTCCGTCTAAATTTCAGCTGTGACCCTATTATCTTCACTTATCCAAAGTCGTGTATGAAATAAAAGGAGTTCTACCCACTCCCACCTTATGCCTTGCCAAAAATAACCTTTCCCAAGCAATGACTGTATTATAAAGCGGAAACTCCTTCGCTAAAAGCCTCTCGTAGGCCAACTGCACACGGAATTACAAACATATTAACCAATATCAAAAGGTTATCATCTTCACTTTCTGAAAACTGGCAATCCTTAAAAAGGGCATAATTCCTCAGCGTTGTCCAACGAACCGCTGGTATAACAAACAATAACATCAGTTGTTTATCCATTAATCTATACATGTTGTAACCTATATTTTATGAGTTCCCCATGACAGTTTTAATGTAGGCTAGTGGGTTTATTATTTCTTTATATCATGTTATCGTGTTGGCAACGTGTTCAATTGCATTGGACACGTCTGCAGTAGACGCAGTGTCATTATTATTATTATTACTATTATCATATACGTATGCTTTTTATTATTAATTATTCAATGTATTTTAGGTCACTTTTGACGAGATTCTGAAGCTAGCTCTAATCGTATGTTGTCTAAGAAAGTTTATTAATATTGTTCAGACCACCGAACCAGGAGTCAGGTTAATGTTCTGGACACACGTGCAGGAGGCAACACTTAATGGACACTATTGTCTCGAGCAGGTATGCTCGCTCACCCCGAGGGGGTGATGAGGAAGCGGCCGAGCAAATGCAATGAGTGGTCTGGTCAAACAGGCGTATGACAATAGCAATTCTGTGAAGACTTCCTGGAAGGAGCTGTGGCTGGGAGACGTGTTGTAGCAAGCGACCTAGTGCACGGCGGAAGAGATTGTCTCGCTGGACTTTGAGATGTCAGGTTGTGTAGGGTGTCTCTCTTGAGCTGAGCGCTTGGTGTTTCTACGGAAAGCTTGAAGACCGTACGGTACCTCCGAATTGTTTTAGTATGGAGGGTACCACGTGATTGGGTTCTGGCTGTAATGCCACAATCATAGTAGGGCTAATACCCATCAAGATAACTGTGCTAAGTTGAAGAAGACCTTCATGGCGGTAAACCATAATGGCATGGCTGACCAGCTTCAAAGTGGTGATGAAATGGACATATTGGGCAGACGACGGCATTACCGGTAATGTGAAAAACAAATAATAAATCTTTAAAGGCCTAAATATTATTATTATTATTATTATTATTATTATTATTATTATTATTATATTATATTATATAGTTTTAATTGCATTTCTTGTGTGTCACTCTTTTTCTTATATTAATCAATTTCTTGCATGATGCAGCTTCAGAATATAAAGTAAATTTAAATTGGATAGTTTCTTTTTAGTTAGATGCATGTAAACCTTCCTTCATCTTTATTAATTTATAGGAGGTTTTGGTAAGGCCTATGTACGAGCCAGTCCTTTCAGAATATCTGCACACGCCCGGAGATGAGAAGAGTTTCGATAAGGTGGATTTGTTCAATTACAGTACTAATTATGTCAGTTTGTTTAAATTTTAAAGAAAGGCCATTTATGAGGCAGAATATTCATTTTTATTTAATTTTTGTATCTTCAAAGTTACAAATGGCTTCTCTGGGTGAAGCCATCTTGTGGCAAGAATTGAAAGATTACAAATGGCGCCCAACTATGGAGTGTGAATAAGGCTGGCTGGTGCATAGTATGGCAGTACGCACAGGTAATTTGTGAAATCTGATCGGGTATTTTAGGAAGGGTATATATGTTCAGTGATTTTGGAGGGTATGCTAAGTAATAAGAGTGAGCCTGATTTATTAAAGTTGAGATCTAGAAGTGTTGACAGAAGCACTCTTGGTCATTCTAGAAGAGGCAGGAGTCAGTCCAACAGGCAGACCAATAAGCGGTCAGATTCCACAAATTCGAGAGTAGTTCTTAGTAAAATGGCAGATAAGGATGTGATTTCTGGTACGTTGGAGGGACGTGAGGGGGACGAGAAAGATGATGTTGCAACTAGCAAGGAGTTAGGAATGGGAGAGAATAGTGAGGAGAAAAATGTAGGGCTGGGGGAAAACTCACAGATGATCAAGTTAATGGAGCAGATGATGTCTAAATTCAGTAGTAAACTAAGTGATTTAAGTACTAAAATGGATATTCAGAGTAATGATTTATGTACTCAAATTAATAATCAAAGCAGTGAATTTAGTACTAAGATAGACATTCAAAGTACGGATTTAGAGAGCAAAATTAATAAGATTGTAGAGAGTATGAGTAAAGGCTATAAGGAAATTCGTCAGGAAATTGCTAGTAGAATTGAGATGGTAGATAAAAGATTCGAGCAAGTTGAGGAGAAGATAAGCTTACAGAGGCAGGGCATTATGGATACTGTTGATAAGCAGATAGGCGAGGTGAGTAATGAGGTAGCCATTGTTACGAAAGAAGTTAGTGAGAGGTTGATAGTTGTAGAGGAAGAAATGAAGGATATAACTGAGATTAGAAATAAGCAGGTGTCTTTCGAACAGGAGCTAGCGGTTTCTTCAGCCAGAGTAACGATGGTAGATAAGAGCGTAAAAAAGGAGATTAGTGAACTGAAATCCTTTAATGAGAGCGAAAATTTGAAATTAAGAAGAGAGCTGAATCAGGCCAAGTCAAATAAGGAAAATTGTAATCACTCTGTAGGACATAGTAACTTCTATAGGGAATCGGACTTGCCTAAATTTAGTGGAAGGCAGTTTAACCCTATGGAGTTTGTTAAAGTTGTTCAGAAGAGGTTTTCGAAAGGGTTAGAAGATGGGACTTTAGACTGGGATATTGTTGAGGAAATCATATCATTAGCTTTTGTGGGGGAGGCTAAATCTTGGTATCAAGTTTTTAGGGGAGGTTTTCAGGGGTTAGAAGATTTTAGGCAGAAGTTTGAGGGAAAGTTCTGGAACGAACAGACTAAAGGAAGAGAAAGAGACAAGATTTCTTTTGGGAGGTATCAGGCGAATCAGGGGGTGAGCATGACGGAGTATTTCCTCACACATGTCCTTATCAGTCAGAATTTAGACACTAGTTCTTCTGAAGGTGATATTGTTAGGCGTATGGCCCGTCATTTTTCTGATGAGGTGAAGATGGCCGTAGTCATGCAGGATGTAAATACGATTAAGGACATGGAACGTGTGTTAGAAAGGTTTGATACTTTGGGTAGAATGGGAGGCAAAAGGCAAGAACAGGGAAGGGAAGGAAATTACGATCCAGGGTATCAGGAGGAAGGGAATAGGCATTATGAGCGTAGGAATATTGATAGGCCAGGTAACTTTGTGAGGAATGATAGAGGAAATTTTGTAAATAGGGATAGGGGTGACCAAGGGAATTTTCGGAATAGGGGGCGCGGAGAACAGAGGCAGGCAGAAAATCGGGGACCTGGGGAACAAAGGCAGTTAGAGAATAGGGGGGGTGAAGAAGAGAGACAGCCAGCTCAGCCGAGTGATTTAAACGGGAACAGGGCTCTTTAAGATGGTCAGATAGAGGGTCCCATCCCAGTATTCCAGTTCATGTGTTGAAGAAGATAGAATACGACCTTGATGTTAGAAAGGAATTGTTAGATGACCAGGTTGAGATTACACAGGAGAGATGTGAGCCTACGTTGATCAGTCCTGTGATTAAGGTGAAGATATGGGGTCAAGTCGTCGATGCCTTATTGGACTCAGGGAGCATGTGTTCTTGCATTAAGGCAGGCTTTTATGATGAGGTTAAGAGTAAAGGAGAAGCCATAGAGGAGATTCCTGTGTCCAATATATTTATATTGTCTGCTGTTGGGACTAAGTCACAGAGAGTGCGTAGACAGGTTGTCGCACCTATGTACATTGATGAGAAATGTGGTCGTCAGAGTTTTCTAGTGGTCGCGAATTTAGTGTATCCTGTCATATTGGGTGCGGATTGGCTAAGCAGTCAGATGTGTAAGCTTGATTATGGCGAATCTAAGGTGAGATTCAAGTGGGGTGAGAATTTTGATACGATTAGTCTGAGTTATCAGGTGGACTCGGGAACCTTTGTGAGTATATCAGTGTGTGTCCAGGTTTTAAATGAAGAGGAAGAAGTCAGTGAGGTTAGTAGCGACATGGTATCAGAGGATATTCAAAGTTGTAGTATGGTAGTGGAAGAGGAGCGTGAAGGCGAATTTTCAAGTGTTGTGGAAGATACCATGTTGGAGGTAGAGCAGAAGGCTCAGTTGTTAGAAGTCTTGAGAGAGCACAGTGAGGTGTTCTCTGACAAACCTGGTAGGACACATGTGTACGAGCATAGTTTCGAGATCACCGATAGGTCTAGTTTTAATGGTGTTAGATACCCGATACCTCACGCCCATGTCAAAGCAGTACATGATGTCATTTCGCAGATGCTAGACGATGAGGTGATCGAATTCAGTAGGAGCCAGTATGTCAATCCGTTGGTAGTAGCGACTAAGAAGGATGGGTCAGTTAGGCTATGTTTGGATGCAAGACAAGCTAATAAGCGCATTGCGCCGGATCATCAGCGACCGGAAACTACTGAGGATTTAGTTCAGAGATTTGGGGGTAAAGAATGGCTGTCCACATTAGATTTGAGTGCTAGTTTTTGGCAGGTACCCCTACGGAAGGAGGATAGGCAATTCACGGCTTTTTGTTACAAAAACCAGCTGTTACAATTTACACGGATTCCTTTTGGTATGAAAACATCGTCAGCTGGGCTCATTCGCGCACTTAACATCGCTCTGGGACACGACACAGGGGATTTCACAGCCAGTTACATCGATGACTTAGTCATCGCATCACGTACATTTGGGGAACACATGGAACACCTTAGAATCGTTTTGGGAAAGTTGCATCGGGCCGGGTTCACAGTGAAACTTAAGAAGGCGACCTTTTGTGCACAACAGATCACGTTTTTAGGCCACACCATTACACCACAGGGGGTTACGCCAGAAGGGTCGAAATTAGACAACATAATCAACACTCGGACACCACGTAACGTCAAACAACTTCGCTCTTTTCTGGGGGTATGTAATTATTTCAGGAGGTTTGTACTGCGGTATTCGCAGCTGTGCGGGCCATTTAGCGGGTTACTTAAACAGAATTCTAAGTGGGTTTGGGAAAAGGAACACGATGAGGCATTCATCAAACTTAAAGAGGGTTTTAGGGATGCTGTCACACTTAGGTACCCCGGGCAGGATAGTCAGTATATAGTGATGACAGATGCTAGCGACTTAGGTTTAGCAGGGGTGCTTTGTCAAAAGGATGGGGATGGTAATCTAGGCATCGTGTCACTCGCTAGTAGAGGTCTAAATTCCGCGGAGAAAAGATACACTACTAGTGAGAAGGAATTGCTAGCCATTGTGTATTCGCTGGGCAAGTTCCGGACCTATGTGCTTGGCCGGAAATTCCTAATCTATACAGACCATAACGCACTTACGTTTCTTAGGACATGTAGGATAACCTCGAACCGGCTTTCTAGGTGGATATTGGCGATCCAAGAGTACGATTTTGATATATTTCACGTAAAAGGGTCAGAAAACGCATTCGCGGATTTTGTGAGTCGCCACCCGGAAATTGCTGGGGAGGGAGTTGAAGCTAGGAGAGAGGAAGGAATTTTGGTCTGTGTAACTAGGATTTCAGATAGGGACGGGGAGAGGTTAAAGTTGGGTAAAATGAGAGAGGAACAATGCAAGGACGAGGAGATTCAGGACATTTATCGGGAACTCGAGGAAATGGAACATATGAGCATTGCTAAGAGGGGTAATAAGGAATTCAGGCTTTTTAACGACTTGCTAACTAGGAAATGCTTTGGCGAGAGATGGTGCGTGTGGGTTCCTAAGTCTTTGAGGTATGATATTATCTGGTTTTATCATAAGGAGTTAGGCCACTATGGTGCAGAGAAGGTGTTGGGTGCTATTCAGGAGAACTTCTTCTGGAAAAACATGGGCAGGGGAGTCAGAAAAACCCTAGCAACATGTGAGTTGTGTCAGAAGTGCAAGCACCCCACAAGGTATTTAGAGGGGCCAAGGCAGGCTGTTCTAACTCAGAAACCAGGTGAGTTGGTGTGTGTTGACCTCTATGGGCCGTTGGTGAAGTCTCAGTATGGCTACCAATATGTGTTTGTCGTTGTTGATGCCTTTTCTAAGTATGTTAAGCTCTATCCTCTAAGACAGGCCACGGGGAGGGGTTGTGTAAGTTGCATACTGGGGAAATATGTTCCGGAGTTTGGTAAGCCAGTCCGAATACTCTCAGACCACGGTTCTCAGTTCACCTCGAAGATATGGAGGACCAAGTTGAGTGAACTGGGAATACAGTGTACGTATTCCTCTATTAGGTATCCCCAAGGAAACATGTCTGAGAGAGTAATGAGAGAACTAGGGCGCATGTTTAGGACCTATGTGAGTGAGCGACATAATGCCTGGTTTTCGATGCTTGAGGACGTTGAGCGTTGGCTCAATGTAACTAAACACGAGAGCACGGGTCGCACTCCCATAGAAGTCCAGCTGGGCAGGAAGCCTGTCAGCGAACTTGCTATGATTTTGGGTTTGAGGACAGGGGAGGCCGTACCCAGAGATTTAAGTATCAGGTTAGCTGGGGAACATTTATGTAAGGCCAGTAAGAAACGGCAGAAGCAGCAAGGGAAGCGGGCAGGAGATAAGTTAGATGTAGGTGACCTTGTGCTTTTAAGGGTGCCTCATGTCTCGTCCGCAGACCAGAAATTGGTGAGTAAATTTTTTCATTTGTATGAAGGACCGTATGTAATTGCACGGAAATTAGGGGCCTGTGCGTACGAGCTCCGTACAAAGGACGGAAGGGTGCTAGGGATTTACAATATTTCCAATCTGAGGATGTACATATTCTAGTAGCCCTGTTGGTTGTGTATATATTTGTGGAAGGAAGGAGTTAGGATTTTGGAAGGGAAGTCATGCCTAAAAGGATTGCTTTTTATTCTATGGTATAGGACCAAATGAATGAAAAGCAAGGGGGCGTTCTGTAACCTATATTTTATGAGTTCCCCATGACAGTTTTAATGTAGGCTAGTGGGTTTATTATTTCTTTATATCATGTTATCGTGTTGGCAACGTGTTCAATTGCATTGGACACGTCTGCAGTAGACGCAGTGTCATTATTATTATTATTACTATTATCATATACGTATGCTTTTTATTATTAATTATTCAATGTATTTTAGGTCACTTTTGACGAGATTCTGAAGCTAGCTCTAATCGTATGTTGTCTAAGAAAGTTTATTAATATTGTTCAGACCACCGAACCAGGAGTCAGGTTAATGTTCTGGTCACACGTGCAGGAGGCAACACTTAATGGACACTATTGTCTCGAGCAGGTATGCTCGCTCACCCCGAGGGGGTGATGAGGAAGCGGCCGAGCAAATGCAATGAGTGGTCTGGTCAAACAGGCGTATGACAATAGCAATTCTGTGAAGACTTCCTGGAAGGAGCTGTGGCTGGGAGACGTGTTGTAGCAAGCGACCTAGTGCACGGCGGAAGAGATTGTCTCGCTGGACTTTGAGATGTCAGGTTGTGTAGGGTGTCTCTCTTGAGCTGAGCGCTTGGTGTTTCTACGGAAAGCTTGAAGACCGTACGGTACCTCCGAATTGTTTTAGTATGGAGGGTACCACGTGATTGGGTTCTGGCTGTAATGCCACAATCATAGTAGGGCTAATACCCATCAAGATAACTGTGCTAAGTTGAAGAAGACCTTCATGGCGGTAAACCATAATGGCATGGCTGACCAGCTTCAAAGTGGTGATGAAATGGACATATTGGGCAGACGACGGCATTACCGGTAATGTGAAAAACAAATAATAAATCTTTAAAGGCCTAAATATTATTATTATTATTATTATTATTATTATTATTATTATATTATATTATATAGTTTTAATTGCATTTCTTGTGTGTCACTCTTTTTCTTATATTAATCAATTTCTTGCATGATGCAGCTTCAGAATAAAAAGTAAATTTAAATTGGATAGTTTCTTTTTAGTTAGATGCATGTAAACCTTCCTTCATCTTTATTAATTTATAGGAGGTTTTGGTAAGGCCTATGTACGAGCCAGTCCTTTCAGAATATCTGCACACGCCCGGAGATGAGAAGAGTTTCGATAAGGTGGATTTGTTCAATTACAGTACTAATTATGTCAGTTTGTTTAAATTTTAAAGAAAGGCCATTTATGAGGCAGAATATTCATTTTTATTTAATTTTTGTATCTTCAAAGTTACAAATGGCTTCTCTGGGTGAAGCCATCTTGTGGCAAGAATTGAAAGATTACAATGTCAACGACCTTTGGACTAAGCGTGAAAGACCTCCTCACAATTACATTAAAAACGTTACTAGGATACATCTAAACTGTTGCGTATACATTTAATAAAAATACTGTACTGTCACTCCATACTTCTGGTTTCACCTTCACAGATGAAGGAATATCATGTCTACAATGTGACATTATATTACCCATCGTGAATACATAATCTTAGAAATTATTTGTGTGTGTGCGATAAGGATCAATCTCGACGAGGTAATCAAACTAGAACTTCCTTAACGTCGGATGATAAAGATCTTCCAAGAAGATTCTATTCTCTAATTATTTTAACTGACTGAATGATCATAGCCTTCTTCAATAAAACATACAGATAGTCATATTAGTGTTATCTCCGTTCTGAACGAATGTCTATGAGTTCAAACGATAATCATCGTTTCCAAGTTAAATGTTTCTCTCCATTAATATGCTAAGATCGTTACGATGCTGTGATATTTCACAATATATCACCATTTCTTTCTTCTCTCTTGTTGTTACTTCACGACGAATATGAAGCCCAAATTAAACTAATAAATTAATTTAATTGGTAACATAGACGAAAATGTCTATCACCTGAATTCAAAATGAATTCTTAAACATCGTAAATAAATTACTGTTCCTTAAAGGAATTGACAAAAATACTAATTCCTCAAACAAGTTAAAATCTCAGTTCAGAAACTGGATTCCAAACAAACAATGCTAAAAATGTTGAAAGACGATCACTACAAATGATCTCGAAGAATAAAATGGTCTATACGTGGAATATATAAATGTTCTGTCGAAATATGGATAAAGGAATTGCTCTAGAATGCCACTGTAATGCTCTAACTACAAATTTAATGAACACAGCTACCTTGTCTGGGAGTCTAGAAGTTCAAATAGAGTATTGTAAAATACTCAGTTGTTACGTCCTTCAAGGATCCGGGTTGGATCCTAGTTCGTCTCCAAGAACTCACGACCTCAGAAAAGGGACGAATTCCCCTACTGGAAAGCAGCAAGCTCCGACCGGGATCGAACTGCGGACCGCCAACCATCAACTTCTTTGTGACCTGGTATACCCCGGACCTCTTGATAGTCTTCATGTCTCTTCTCACTCCGTCATGGTACAGTTTTATCAAAACAACGAGAAGTGTCGAAAGTTCAGCTTCACGTTCCGAAATAAATTCGAAAAGGGAGTCGTGGACCTCACTCGTATACTGAATATTCATGGAGATGGAGTATGAATATCGTTCTGTAGTCGCTGGTGTTAATATCGAGCTCATGTTTGACGATAATGCACTAGAATGTGGTTGTACATAACGTCTCATGTTTGCTCGTAAAGTAGACAGTCATGAACAAACTCATCTAACGAAGCTCCATCGATGACTATATTGCTTCTATCTGCTTGTATTCCTGGCGCACATACTAACTTAGTCCATAATCGTAATCATATTATAAGACTTAATAATGTTCTTCTGTTGAGAATACACCGTCATCATACTGGTGTTACCATAAAGTTCCTCACTTGCAATGCTAACAATCACTGTTACTCACGTGAATCTGTTCATTCGCTGTAGTCTTCTCGAACAAAAGCGTTTTATAGCGCTGGATTCAGACACTTTTATAACGCTTCACAAAATGTTTATATCTCCCAAAATATTCTTCCAATTCGATAAAAGTTCGTAATATACTTCACAAGATAACGTAGATATTAAATTTAGGTTTCACTTTCTTACCATCTTCCATTGCTATTGTATTAGTACCTTAAGATATGAATCTAGTTTTACATTATGTGACCAAATATTAAAAATCATGCTTTATTTACTGTTATTGTGACTTGAACTTGTGTATATTCCTTGTTAACATTTTTTTTAAATTTAAGTTTTAATTTTTAATCTTCAATTTTTAATTTTCAATTTTTATTTTGTATTCTAATGTATTTTTTTTATCTTGTATCTTAATGTATTTTCATGTATTATCTGTGTGTAAACAATTGTTTAATTGTTTGCTACTGTAATTGGGGCACTGCCCTGTTGTGGCAATAAATAAATAAATAAATAAAGATTGTATGCTATAATCTGTATTAGAAATAATGTTTCTGAAGTTGATCAGTTCGAAGTTATTGCGGCATTTATATTCCTCGCAACTTCACTCACTTTACTGGTGCGGCACTCTCCTACTCCTAGCCTCGCGATACCGCGTCTCCACGAGTCGACCTTTCACAGACTCGGTGATGCACTCGGGCTCCTATCTCTCCCGACAAAACACGTCTGATCAGTTCAAACTTCAGATGAACAAGAGCTTCGATGCTTGGCGTCTCCCCTCCAAGTCACCGATTCTGGCCACCTTTTTTGTTCCCTCAAAAATTTGAGCGGGCTCTAGCAAATTGCTTATTCCTTCGAATTGCGACTTTTTGTCGACTTATCAAATATCTCCAATATTTTATTATAATTTTCTTCACTTTACCATTACATAAATTCACTCTCTTGGGGCTTAAATGTGATAAATATCCATAAAATTTAGTTGCTGGAACTCCCGTCTCCTCTAAAACTTCTTCCTATTGGCTGTAGGCTCATATCCAATCGGATAATTTATAACAATGTTTAAAAAATTCCTGGGATGGTTCGCTCTTGCTAGGCCGATTCTAGGCTACTCGAACCTTCCTTGCGCAATATAATCACGTTAATGAAATTCCCTCCTGCTCGACGTCACCACGATACTGGTTTCTGCCAATTTACAGCCTCGATATTGCTTGGTTAAATTTTATCATGGGCTTCGAAAAATATTCCCATTTTCATCCCAAAAAATTCATTTTACGGGGGCATTCCTCGCTCATCTCAAATTAAAAACAGTTGCAAAATTGTTTTTAATCACTTCGAATCAGGATCTTAGACATATCACGGAACTCAAAAATGTATTATATTTTTAGCCTACTTTCTTAAAATATTTCTTTAAGTTCTTTGCATTGTACTTTCCCAAAATGACATTGTTCTCTTCATCATACAGCTCATAACAGTTATTTCCTTAGTCAGTTTCTATGCGGAACCCTTCTTTCTTCTTTCCTTACATCCGTCTCAGTCATCTTCAATTGGCCCGTTCGTTTCTTCTAGTGCTGCGTAGCAGTATTTCTTCTCTCTTCCTACTTCTCTCGTCGTCCTACTGGGGTTCCTCCATATCTCCTATACGAGTCTTTCTCATTTTGTTTCTCTTTGCTCGTACTGGGTATAGGATCCAAACTTAAGCTTTGATTGCTTTCTTCCTTTTTTTCCTTTTCCCTTACCTTCTTTAAGTACTCCTTTCCTTCTTGATGACGTTCGTCATAAATCTCTTTAGTCATTACCTCATTTCTCTGTGGTCTATCTTGATTCTGGCTTTGATTATTGCGGTTGTTTCTACCATTATAATTGTTGTTGTGCATATAATTATTATTATTATAGAAGAAACCGCTCCTACGATTTTCTTGATAGTTTCCACGTCCTTGTTGTTGTTGGTAGGGACGGCCACCACGGAATCTCCTATACCTAGGTTCCGGTCTCATATCCCTGAAATAAGTATTTCTCTCTGGACCTAAGTTTCCCTTCTCCTGCACTTTAGGGCTTTCTGTCCACTGTGTTTGATCTATGAACACAGTATTGATCTTCTTATAGTCCTGACGTTGGTTTATAGCTACGGCATTGGGCGTTGGACTAGTATAATCTAATTTCCGAAGAAGTTCGTCCATGCCGGCTAAGTCACTAATTCCTGACGAAATTATCAGCCATCTCACCTCAACTGGCAGCATTCTGGCGATAGCATCTATCGGCTGTGCCGTGGATAGTGGGGGTTGTAAAAAACGTAGTCGGGCGAGCTGTGTCTTAAAGAAGTCAGCGTAGCGCGTCGGTAATGTACTCGAATACGTCCTGGAATATACTCCCGCGCGCAAACTGTTCTGTGCTTCAATTGACCAATAGCGCTTCATTAGAGCTTCAGCGAACTCTTCAAAGTCCACGAATGTGTACCTGAAGGCCCTGAACCACTCAAGTGGTCCCTCACCTAAATAGCGCTCCACTATCTTCATTTCACGTTCACGAGGAAAGTGAGCTTCCGCAAAGTAATCACGGATATTCCTGATATACTCTATTGGGGTATAAGAATCGAGGTTAGTAAACTTACGAGGCTTGTTCTCAAAGTTGCGTATTACCGTCACGTTTCTCTGTTGAGAATCTTGGAAACTGGGACGATATTCTCTCCTTTCTCTTTCGGGTTCTCTACTTCTATCTTCGAGTCCCTCATTGTATCTGAATACTCTCTCTTATGGCCTAACTTCTCTATCTCCTGTCTCCATACTGGGTCTTCTATGACGACTTTCATAGTCCTCGACTTCTATCTTCTCCTTATCTTCTATCTCCGTAATCATTTCTTTCACCTGCTTCTCTACTTCCTTCTTCAAGTCCTCCTTATAGACTTCAAGATCTGCAACGTCTACTAAGCTCAGACTTTGCAATCTCCTGCTAATGTAGTCTTCGCTACTAGTAGATCTTCCCTCCTTGATCTCATTTACGACTGTGACTACTGTATCCATCCGCTCGTCTAAACGTTTACTACGAGTTTCTAAAGATTCCGTTAATGTTTTGTTTTCCTCGGTCGATTGATTCTTATCGTCAACCTGTTTTTGTAACAATTGATCTATACGCTCTCCTAGATCTGACCTGACACTCATAACATCACGGTTTATCTGTAATTGCTTACTGGCAAGTTTACTCTCAATTTTACCTTGTATTAACTTAATATGTTCCGTGCTTGACTTATCCCATTCATCTTTCCAGATGACTACATTCGCCTTTAACATTTCGGCTATATCAACTTCTATGTCATCCTTTAAGACCTTATTATGGTCTATCACCTGATTACGCAGAGTATCAACGTTTGTTTTCAACTCGGCTAATGAAATAATAGTTTTTAGGGAATCGTCTACAAATTGCATTCTTAAAGCACCTATACCATCAGAACATTGTGTCTTGGATTCCTCTACTTCCCTTCTTATTTTGTTTATGTCCCATTGGACCTTATTGACATCGACAAATATAGAATTTACTTCTGACTGAATCTTGCTAATATCACTCTGTACACTAGTTATATCTGTTTGGACATTGTTAACATCTATCTGCATATTATTAACATTTTCCTGAACCTTGTCTACCTTGGTTTGGACATGGGACACATCGGACCTTACATTGGCAACCTCAGATTGTGCATTGGCAACATTGGATTTCACAAGAGCAACATCATCTCTAACGAGAGCAACATCACCTCTAACGAGGGCAACATCAGAATGAACACCCTTGACATCATCCTTCAATTCAGTGGAGCTGGTCTGCAAACACTGTAAAGAACTTTGCATGCCCTGTATATCTCCCTTGAAACTTTCACCAACCTTAACAACAATCGTGTCAAGATCAGCCTGGCGATCTCTTTTCAGCTGCTCTCGATCCTGCTTCGCCTCATACAACTTTCTCTGTAAATCAATGACAATTACCTTCAGATTCTCCTTAATCTGATTTTCAACGCTATCTAATTTCTCTTTCATATTACTGTCCATTTTAGTTTGAGAATCATCTAAACTTTTCTGTATCTTCTCCAACATCTCTGCCATCATCCTTTGGACATCATCTGTCGCCATCTTTGCCATTACAACAATATCAATAATACAAATTGCTATAGGAATAGAAATAAATAGAGCAATATAGCAACACTTTAGAGCATCCTTTCAATCCATGTATTTGGGCATCTTATCGACTCGCCTTAATATTAACTTAATATTAGGTTACCAAACATCCTATTTCTAAAATACCAGTCCCTAAAGAGCATTCGCGTGTGATTTATTTTAAATATACTACCATAAAGAAAATTTACATTTACTGTCATTAAACAAGTTAGCTTTACATTAACATGGCTATCAATAACAATGAGCCGGTCAAAATGAAAATAGATTCAGATCATAGGTCATTTCGAAAACTTTTCACCTATTACTCCTTTTTCAGGCTATCCATTAGATCTGATCTTTATTAGAGTGCAATTTTGTTAAAAACAAAGCAAATTACCTATATAATTACACTCTAGTTCATCACAGATGATATGGTTGTTTAATCCCATAAACTTAAAAATTAATCTGTCATCTGGATAGCTTCTAAATGGCCTCACGAAGTCATTTTCGTGGCCCCAAAGTCTAGGGTGCCATCTTTCCACTGTACCCGTATATTCGAGAGGCGGTCTGTCAGATATCCGAAGCACCGCTGGATTTGTAGACCCTGACTGCTCCGGCTTAAATACTAGTCAAGAATCCACTCCAACATGACCCTCAAGAATATACGTAGCGGAAAATACGATGAAACTGTGAATTACATATATGCACTTAGCTCAAAGTAGAGCACCTACCTTGCGTTCTCGGGGATCTCGTGGTCAGCCTCTGGACCTAAAATGGGTTTCACAGTTGCATCTCCTTATATCTAAAATAAATCAAAACGACGCGGCATCTAACAAAACTAAACAATTTAATAACAAAAGGAAAACTATATCTAAACATTCATTCACTTAATAAAACACACACCAATTCTCACCTGTTCACATCTACGACACTGACAATCACGTGTTCCACGAACACTGTGACAAAATTTTGGGGGCGGCCTAAGCCTATATAACAAGCTACAACAATTAAAACCCCCGCGTGCTTCACATTCCTCTGGCACGCTCCGCTGGACACATGGGTCCTTGCAGCGCGCGACTCAAGCCACGTGACAGATTATATAATCCAGCCCGTTACAATCGACAATACCGGCTGATTCATTCATTGACTCTGTTGGCAAGCAACATGTCGACTCATTTATGTGGCGGTGCCCTGGCCTTGGCTGGAAAAACGAGTTCTGAAGAAGACCCTCGCTCGCCTCCCTTGATCGAGAATGCACACTTCTGCCACCAACAAGCAACGTTGTAAAAATTTCATTTACGCCAGACAAAAACGCAAATCTCTCATACACCCTACATGTTAACAAAATTAAACTTCCACACACTGTTCCTTTTATTCTCTCGCGTTGTGATACCCCAACGGAGTTGATTTCATACACACTGAACAATAAACAAACTGCATTCAACCACATCGATTTCATTCGCTATCCTCTATGCTAAAACATCAAATAACTACCTAAACCTAACACGTTATACCCTCGATTGAAAAGTAACGGAAGTTAATAACAAATTAATTCAAAACACATTCAATAGCTTGAGCTATTATCAAGATAAAAATGTAGTGTCTATTTACACTCGAGCATAAGTTCAGATCTCGCATTAATGCCAATTGCAATTTAATGGCATCCTCACAATTATCCATAGCTTCAGAAATACTACCACTTATACTCAATTCTGGTCTGTCGTCAAAATAAGTCAAATATATTCGACAAGCAGAGGTAAAATATAAGTATTTACATACTCGGGTTTAATAAAAGTTAATAAGAGTAAAACGTAACAGACTTCAATATCCAATTTCCCG
Organism: Meconema thalassinum; assembly: GCA_946902985.2. Classification (NCBI taxonomy): domain Eukaryota; kingdom Metazoa; phylum Arthropoda; class Insecta; order Orthoptera; family Tettigoniidae; genus Meconema; species Meconema thalassinum. The sequence continues at coordinate 276,528,462 of OX336390.1, forward strand.
TCTAAATTTCAGCTGTGACCCTACTATCTTCACTTATCCAAAGTCGTGTATGAAATTAAAGGAGTTCTACCCACTCCCACCTTATGCCTTGCCAAAAAAGACTTGCCCAAGCAACGACTGTATTGTAATGCGGAAACTCCTTCGCTAAAAGCCTCTCGTATACCAACTGCACACGGAATTACAAACATATTAACCAATATCAAAAGGTTATCATCTTCACTTTCTAAAAACTGGCATTCCATAAAAAGGGCATAATTCCTCAGCGTTGTCCAATCAACCGCTGGTATAACAAACAATAGCATCAGTTGTTTATCCATTAATGTATACATGTCTTCGACCTTTGGACTAAGCGTGAAAGACCTCCTCACAATTACTTTAAAAACGTTTTAGGATATATCTAAACTGTTGCGTATACATTTAATTAAAAAAATACTGTACTGTCAATCCATACTTCTAGTTTCACTTTCACAGATGAAGGAATATCATGTCTACAATGTGACATTATATTACCCATCGTGAATACTGTGCCCGTTTCTCCAATGGGACAGGCGATCACCCGGCCAACATCCCGGCCCCATCAGAAGGAACGGCCAAGGGAGTGGGTGAAAAGAGAAATAGGGCGTGAATCTTGGTTCATACAGACAAGAATAAAACCAAAGCTCCGGCGAGCTAGAGACAAAGGGTCTCGGGTCGTTTACGGGTTGGGATGGCAAACAAAATGAACCAGGATTCAAAAGCAACCCCCCCTAATTCGAATTTACAAACAGATAAAAAAGAAACAGCCCTCGTAAAATCACATCTGCTCCTTTATTGGCCAAAGGAAACCAAACATGCTACCTGCCTACTTAGAAATTCGACCAGGAGAGTGCCCAGCCAAAATTAACACAACTATTGTTCCATTAGTGCACACGCATAATAAAAAAAATACTGGTCACTTAGTCCAAAGTTTACCTGTGGCATATGCTCAGAAAAAAACACATATCATAACATGACAATATACCTTTATACATCGATGGACGGCCTTCTGTATCGAATTGAAATTTACCATCTAAAGAGCATCAAACAAAATCACACCATTAATTTTCCCAACATCAACTGGACGTCACCTAATGTGGAATTCGATAACCAACCGAAATATAAATCATTTACATTTACAACTAGTGTTTAAATATTTACACAGCGCATTCTTATTGTTCTATCTGGTCTACAGGCATGACCGTCCCAATTACCTTGGTCCTCATTACTATACCCACTTGCATAAGTAAGTTACCGATATGTCATATGCTGACGTCTAGAATTGGTTCACAACTTTCATAATAGTATACCTCAGTGTGTTTCATTTTCGTGACCAACATTTAATCATAGCCATTCAGTCAACCACTATGTGTGAGTATCTGAGTAACCTTACTACAGAGCGTACCCTCAAGTACATCATAGCTCTGTCCTACACTCAACCCTATGAGGAAATGCAGCACATCCATCCATCTAGTGAGGAACCTGTCCGTACAGTTACAAATTTTCAGGGTCATACATAGCCCCCTGAATAACCTTGTTACACATAACTGAATATCACTACATTAATCTACCTCGTCACATATGACGGAATACCATATTAATCTCTTTACAAAAAATTGCGGTTAATAGCATACCTCGAACCCACACTTAACACAGTAATTCAACCTTACAATGAAGTCGTACGAAAACATGATACTTTGCCCAAGGAACCATATCATACCAGACAACAATTGACCAAAACCAGCGTCTTATTTCATATCACATTTCTGAATTTCATAAGAGACCCTTTGGAATAAAACTTGGTCCATGATTTTCATGCCCAATTATCTTGAGCGATATTTCTTTTTCATGGCCATGCGTGATTATCTCCGACTATATTTCGGTATTGATTATAGCAATATTTATCAACCTTTAACTATGATTATTATTATTATTATTAACCTTACTATTATATAATTATATTTTAAAGCATAACATTGACATTGATGCTGTTCGTAAAAGTCAAGACGACTCGAATTTAAAAAAAAAACTCTGCACAAACTCAGGAAAACGAAAGTGATGCTCTTATTTAACCTAGAATCATTCATTGTTAATAGCGTTAAACTATGTGAATGGGATTAAATTACACGACCCCAAGTCATCTTATGGCATGGCTATTCAAAAATGGAGATTCTCTTCTTTACGATGAACAGGAGTGAGAAAAAGATATCTTACTTTGGATCCGGCGTCGTGATGAATCCTGGTCCTTGGGAATAAGAGGCGTCGATGTTTCCTGGTCATGCGTACAGCGTCGTTCCACCCACGTCTCCCGGCACTCCAGTGTAAGCATGCGTCCCCTACATCTGTCAATCTCCAGGCGACGACCATGACCGCCCCCGACTGCACCTCTCCACCAACGGCGTTGGCGGCGGCGTCGGCGTCTCTTCTCATCTCGTTCCATGTCCACGCATCCATTTCCTCGCGACCGCTCATCCCCCTGGCAACCCCTAATGGGTTTACTGAAACATACTTTGGGTATTAAGGTCCGTGTAGATTCCCAACATGTCCGAGTCTGCGTTCATATTGTTTACCTTGCTGTGTGACCACATTGCATTCCACTACGCCGTAACACTTTCACATCCACACGCTACAGTATCGGCTTCTTAGTTCATTCAACTTGACCTGCTCACGTCCCACACGTTATGTTTAGACTGTTCGCCTCGCCTGCGCAACCTGCAACCATCAACGCAAGCTTAAAGCAGATATATCCCTTTCCTCAGGCGCACACCGTGTCTCTTGAATGCCAGCTTGGCTGTTCACCTTTAAAACGCGTAACCGGTCGGCGTTATAATTCAGGTTTCTCTCCGGCCTTCGCTCAAATGTTCAGATGTTCAAATGTTTAGGCGTACACAACTTTATCAGATTATTGCCATAATACCTTCCTTCAGCGTTTTTGTCCGTTAGCTGACCCGGATCACGTGCGTAAAACTTCATAATACAAAGAACGGCGAAGAATTCTGTGATCTTACGCACTCTGCATAACCCAATCGCGGCACTGGCCTAAATCTACACATACCTCCGTCAATCAGTTGTGGTCCTTCCTTCACGTGCCGGCGTGCCGATATATGGATATCGCGATGGCGACACTTCACCCAAACACAACTCCACCGCGCTTCACGACTGATTTCTTCCAACATGCGGCGACGAGTATTAAGCATGCACTTATAAAAACTATCCAGTGCCCGATGCGGAATTTAACTCACGTGGCTTACATCCCTGACCACTATGTCACACACTCGTCCTCGCCGTGTCGCATAAGAAAACTTCCTCGTCCGGGCCACACTGTATCACTGAACCTTCCAGAACCGAGTTGACCTCCTCTCGAGAAAAGGAGCGGAGAGGTCGGAAGCTTCTGGAGCATTCCCCCACTCTAGCGGTTACCTCGCTGCGTCATTCCATGACGTCATGCTGACCCTTGGTCTCCTGTCAATCTCCCATAATCCGGGGCCGGTAATTGACCTTGACTGGATCGGTCACATCTCTCCCTTGGCCTTCAAAATATAAGCGGCGGGGAACATAGCTTATATTTTCCTTTAAATGATGCATATGAACGATCCTCTCAGTCATCTCCTCAATGTTGACTAACGGGCTTGCTCGTGATACTTCCGCAGATTCGCGGCATTGAAGTTTCCAACAAGTGCATTCGTGACGTTGTCAACCACCCTATAGCAATTGTTATCCATCACTCTGGCAATCCTATGGGGTCCCGTAAATGGGCGCGCAAATTTCCCATACACTCTGAGTGGTAGGTTTGATGACGTAGGTTTCCGAATCAGCACCAGGTCATTGACTCGAAGTGGTTGGCGAAAACGGCGGCCAGCCTTCCTTCTCTCCCGTTTCTGCGCCTGTAGCTGCATCCTTTCCCGAGCCAGTTCGTTTCTCCTTTGCGCCGACGGCTCAATCTCTGGGGGTGCCTGTATAACAGCATGCCAAGGTCTACTTGGTTTTCGTCCATGGTGCAGAAGACAAGGAATTTGTCTGGTACTTTCATGTGTTGTAGAGTTCAAGCAACGTTCAATTATGGGTACCACTTCGATCCATCTATGATGTTGTTCATGACAGTAAATCCGGCAGTATTTCCAATCTCAGCATTTACCCTTTCAACTGGATTTCCTTCTGGGTATCTTATGGAGCTCAAGATATGCCTTATGCCGAGTCGTGCCATTGCCTCTTGGAATTTGGCGCTCGTGAACTGCGTTCCGTGATCGCTCAGGAGGAACTCTGGCTTCCCTGCAGTTGGAATCACGCCAGTTTCAATCCTTCGAATTACGTACCGGGATGTAGCCTTCTGGATAGGGTGCAACATGACTAATTTGGTAAACACATCCATCGTCACCAAGATGTATTGGTTACCCCTGGTGGACCTCGGAAGGGGGCCATACAGGTCCGTAGCCATTAATTCATTCGGACGGGTCGGTATAATAGCCCTCGGCTTCTCCTTAGATACGTCCGATGGGAACTTGCACCTCTAACAGATGTCGCATGTCCTGATTACCGCTCGTATGGTTTTTCCCATATACTCCCAGGTAAATGTTTCTCTTATGGCATGTAAGGTTTTATCACATCCTCCATGCCCAATAGATCGCTGAGCCAACCAAACCACTGCTGAAATCAACTTCGGCGGTATTACAATACGTAGCCTTGTGTGGTCTCTATCGACAAACTTGTGAATCACGTCACAAACAATGTGATAAAAGTGAGCAATCTTTGCCGTTTCAGCATAATCGGGGTCATCTGCACCCATGCGATTCTTCAAATACCGGTATATCCGTCCTAACGGAGTATATCACCGTTGCGCCTGGCTCAGGCGTTTCAAACGTTCCACCGTTTCCTGATCATCCGGTATTAGCTGTACCTGGGGCAAAACAGCCTCCTCGCGTGGGTTTCTGCTCAAAACATCCGCTAGAAAGTTTTGCTTTCCGGGCCTATGAACAACTTCTGCATCGAATTGCTGTAGGAAAAGGGTCCAGAGCGTGACTCGTTCGCTTGAAATGTCCGACTTTAACATAAACTGTAACGCGCGATGGTCCGTCACAATCACGACCTTATGCCCTAAAAGAATCTTCTTCCACATCGTTAGAGCAAAAATTATAGCCAGCGCCTCCAATTCCGTGGCAAAGTAGTTAAGCTCAGGCTGTCGCAATTTCCTACTGGTAAATGCCAGATAATGTTGTTTCTTCTCGTCATCCAACTGGTACAACACAGCGCTCACTCCTACCTTTGAAGCATCGGTGTCAATATAAAATGTTTTGGAGAAGTCTGGGTACTCCAGTTTAACGTTGTTAAGGAGCATGTGTTTAGCTTGCGTGAAGGCCTCTTCACACGCCTGATCCCACTTCCACCGATTGTTTTTCCTGAGCATGCTCTGCAGAGGGGCAACTACATCCGTGTAACGGGGGCAATGACTAGAGAAGAATAAAGTCATTCCCAGGAACTGCCTCACTTGTTTCACCCTTTCTGGTCTGGGAAAGTTAGCTATCGCATCAATCTTCTCCGGGTTCGGCCGATATCCATGTTCGTCAATGAGATGTCCCAAAAACCGAATTTCTCGGTGAAAGAAATTGCATTTCTCCAGGTTTGCCTTAAATCCGGCCGTAAGCAAGTTCTCAAACAACAATCTCAAGTGTTTCAGGTGCTCCTCTACTGACGTGGATGCCAAGATCAAATCGTCCACATAACATAGTACGTGTTTCTTGACTTCTTCACTCAAGTTGCTGTCCAGCGCTCGAATCAGCACAGGGCCGCTCTTTTTCAAACCGAAGGGAAGGCGGTTAAGGACGTGGGTCTTCTGCTCATGCAGGAAGCCAGTGTATTGCTTACTGTTATCGGTTAACTCGACATGATAATAGGAATTTGTGACATCCACGGTTGAGAAATATTTTTTTCCCTTAAAGCGCCTCAGCAGCTCTCTAATTTGTGGTGGTCGGTCGTACTCTGGCAAAATGCGTGCATTTATTCCATGTGCATCCAGACAAATCCTCAGGCGACCATTTGGCTTCCTTACAACCGCTAAAGGGTTTAGGAAAGAAGTCGGAGCCTTCTTTATTATGCCATCCTTCTCCATGGCGTTTATCATGGCCTTTATCTCCTCCTTCCATTTCTCTGGGACTGGATATATGTGTTTCCTGTATGGTGAATCATCACTCAACTTGATATCGTACTGAAAGTTCTTGATAACACCAGGTTTGTCGCTAAATACCTCCCGAAACTCCTGTATTAGGTCATCAAACTGTTTCTGGACAGTTGGATCCAAAATTTCCTTTACACCAACGGGCATGTGGGTGATCGTCTCTTCTTCACGTTCCACGATATTCTCAAGTGTGTTCTCCAAGAAGAGCGTGCTCGAGTTGGCATTGATATACTCTTTCGATCCTCTGCTCGGCGATTCGTTTCTGACATACATGACACCCTCTTGCATATTTATAATCCAGCCGTACTCCGAAATGAAGTCAACACCCAGGATTATTTGAAAATTGATGTTGGAGATGGCCACGAACACGTGCTCATAAAACCTCCACGCAATCTTGATCGTCAACAGGGCCTGCAGCTTGCATCTCACTGAGCGATCGGGAATTACACCTCTAACCTTTACATTCGCTACTGGTAGAGTATATACGGGTCCTGCCTCCATTATCTCGTCCAAGCATGACTGAGACACCACACTAATCACCGCTCCGGTGTCAATCAGGGTTTTTACTTGTTTACCGAGCACCTCTACTGTTATGATAGGCAAAGGATACACTTTTCCGCGGCGGATAACATCTTCCTCATGAATCAAGTCTTCGTCGGTAGCCTGAAATATCTCTTGAATTTCAATCAGTTCGGGAGGACCAAGGTTTGAGGAATTTCTTAATTTGAAGTTTTTTTGTTGATCTGACCGACTTGTGTCAGCTTCCCCCGGTGGTGCGGATGGATTACTCCGTAATTGTTGTAAATATTCCTGGCTCTCTCGATGTCTTTCCGTATAGCTCGGCCGCGATCCCTGCGAACGAGAATCCCTATCGGCAGCCTGTCTCTGATAATATTGATTTGACTGCCTTCGCTGATATTCACCATATCGTCCCTTCGTATTGTTGAATCGGGATCTCCTACGCTCTTCGTACGGTTTATTCCTCCACTTGGGTCGCTCGTCTGTTCCACCGTAGCTCCTATCTCGACTCCGATAGTACCCTGTGTCTCTTGGCCTGTCCGTCTCCCGCGGAGTTCGCTCTTCCGTCTGCGCAATTTTGTCAATCACGACCGTGTTTACATCTCTATTTTCCTGTCGTCCGGACCTCGCCTTTAACTGTGCGCTAGTGTGGTCAAGTTTTCGAAGAATCTCTTCACATCCCTATAAAGTCTCGGCTCCTGACGCTATTACAGTCTTCTGGACCTCAACAGGTAATTGTCGTATAATGGCTTGGACCAATTCGTCCTCCGGCACCGGTGGAGTCAAATACTGCAGCCTGGCGAGTTGCGATGCTAAATACCCCGCGTATCTAGTCGGATGGACGTCGCATACCGTTTAGCGTATAGTTCCGCCCGTATGTTCAATTGTTCTTCAGGGCTCCAAAAGCGTTTGATCAATAGTCGTTCGAACTCGTCCGTGCTCGTGAACGTGTATCGAAATGCGCGAAACCAAGTTAATGCTGTCGATTCCAGGGACCTCTCAATAACTCTTAGTTCCCTCTCACGTGGTACCTTATTTTCTGCCATGTATTCACGGACCTCCCTCATAAATTCGATGGGTGTGACGTTATTAGTCCCATTGTTCCCCGAGAATTTCCTCGGCTGGTGGTCTATACTTCTAATGATAGACAGGTGTCCCGCGGTGTTTGTACTCTGTATTCTCGGCGTTGCAACTACCTCTCCCGCCTTTCTAGAAGATGGGGTGTTTTCACTTTCCGTCCCGTTAAGAGGTGGCGTGTTTTCAATTTCGGACCATCTAACCCTTTCTGACTCCGATTTGTCTTTTATCTGCGTCATTTCCGCCTCTAAGTTGCCTAATCGAGTGAGTTGCCTTCCCTGTTGGATAATGATCTTCTCCTCCAACTCAACAATGGAAGTGTGGATAGATTCTCTCACATGTTCGAATAACGTCGTTTGGGAATGAGTGATTTTCCTGTCATACGTGTCCTGGAATGATTCAACCTGTAGCTGCATGTTTTTCACGTCTTTCGCGACCTCTTCTTTCCAACCTGACACGTCCTGTTTCAACTTATCCAGGGTTTCCTCGTTAGATTGACCAATTTGAACAATTTTTGCCGTCAAATCCTGTCCCATGCCTTTAATATTACTGTTCAACTTCTCCTCAAGTCCTTCAATATTCCCCCGAAGCGAACTCTGAGTATCCCTGATTTGCCGTGTCATAGAATCTTTGAGCTCCACGGTGAGCACTTGAAATGTAGTTTCTACCTTTTTATCGAGAAGATTAATCTTATTATCTATAGCCTTTCCTGATAGCCTAAGATTACGTTCTACAGCATCAATGTTTTTCTGCAAATGAGATTCTAAACTCTTAAGATTAGATCCCATGACTTCTAATAAGTCGGTTCTGAGACCATCAACTTTATCTGCTATTTGAGTACCGACACCCTCTTGTGTCCTCTGTACCTCTGCTATCTGAATACCGACAACCTCTTGTGTCCTCTAAACCTCTGCTATCTGAATACCGACACCCTCTTGTGCCGTCTGTAAGCGATCCATATCGCTCCTCATGTTTGTCTTAATTGACCCAATACTATCCTTAACATTATTCATTTCAGTGGTTAAACCATTTAATCCATCTTGGATTTGTTTCAATATATCAGCTATATTTTCTGCGGTTACTACTTGTGACATCTTACAATACAACTTAAATATAGGGGCCTACAAGGGAATGTAGGTCGTCGAGTATAGCCATGACTTGAGGTCGTGTACCAACCCTATCAAAAGGTTCACTAAAGGCTCAGTGTGATACGAGGTTAATTTTACACGAAAGAATTACACCTGGCAAGCATCTCGCCCCCATCAAAGGCACGAATCTGAACACTCAGTATACTCCCATCACCACAACAAATGATTGAGTAAAAGCATGTCCATGACGGAGACGACACGCACCATCGCCGTCAAGCCAACACGTTAGCGGCGCCACTCCCCCCCCCCCCCCCCTGTACCCGTTTCTCCAATGGGACAGGCGATCACCCGGCCAACATCCCGGCCCCATCAGAAGGAACAGTCAAGGGAGTGGGTGAAAAGAGAATTAGGGCGTGAATCTTGGTTCATACAGACAAGAATAAAACCAAAGCTCCAGCGAGCCAGAGACAAAGGGTCTCGGGTCGTTTACGGGTTGGTATGGCAAACAAAATGAACCAGGATTCAAAAGCAACCCCCCCTAATTCGAATTTACAAACAGATAAAAAAGAAACAGCCCTCGTAAAATCACATCTGCTCCTTTATTGGCCAAAGGAAACCAAACATGCTACCTGCCTACTTAGAAATTCGACCAGGAGACTGCCCAGCCAAAATTAACACAACTATTGTTCCATTAGTGCACACGCATAATAAAAAACAAGTAGTTCCGTGAAGAACTATACAGCCTATTTTCATATATCCTACTTATGTTAATTGCCACTATTTAACATACACAATTTCAGTTTGATTGCTGTAATAGATTCGTAGATATTGAGAACCGACTAAATATTTCGGATGGTCGCCATGTTGGATTTTATATATGTAGGTCCTAGAGTTATGTACTGTTACATGCAGATTATTGTGAACGTGTAGTATTCAAACTTCAATCGCATAATTAGGACACAAGAGAAAACAAGGAGATTTAAAAATTTTTCACAGCTGCCATCTTGAGGTTATGGAAACAATTGAAATAAATTAGATGCCAGTGGATTAACATTCGGATAAAGATTTACTGTACCAAGTTTCACTGCACGCGGATGGTTAAATTGCGAGAAACGTCCATGTGAATATTTATAATTCGTGTCACCGCCATGTTGGATTTGTGATCACCAGGTTATTTAAAGTCCTATAGGTGAACTTAAGTTCATAGCCCCTATGAACATTAAAAAATGCAGTTTGATTGCTAAAATAGATTCGTAGATATTCAGTAACGTCTAAATATTTCGGATGGTCGCCATGTTGGATTGTTAAATGTATAGGCCATAGAGTCATGTACCATTAAAGGAAAATTATTGCGTAGGTTCATTATTCAAACTTTCACTTCGATCGCATGACTACGTCATAAGAAATAAAAACTTAATTTTAAAATTCGCACTGCCGCCATCTTGAGGTTATGTAAACAATTGAACTAAATTAGATACCAGTGGATTACAATGTGTATAAATATTTCCTGTACCAGGTTTCAGTGCGCTTGGAACATTAAATCGCGAGAAAGGTCTATTTAAAATGTTCAAATTCGCTTGGCCGCCATGTTCGTTTTGTAGTTAACCGGTTTTTGAAAATCTAATAGATGGACTTCCAGTAGTGCCCTTTATCTCAGTACAAAATTTTAGGGAGATACCGCTAATAGTTACAGAGATATAGAATGCCGGTGAAATATTTCGCACATCCGCCATCTTGTGATTATGTAAACAATTGAACGAAGTTAGATGTCGGTGCATTACAATGTATATAAACATATACTGAACCAAGTTTCATTGCGTTTGGTTGGTCAAATCGCGAGAAACGTCTATTTAAAAGTCGCAAATTCGCTTGGCCGCCATGTTCGTTTTGTAGTTACCAGGTTTTCAAAAGTCACATAAGTGAACTTATAGTAGTTCCCTCTATCACCATAGAAAATGTCAGGGTAATATCGGTAATAGTTTCGGAGATATTGAATGCTGGTGAAATATTTCGCACAGCCGCCATGTTGGATTGGTGAGTCGTAACAAAATTTGAAGGGCACGGTCGAGGTCGCCGGGAATAGTGCTATGAACTTTCCGAGTTTCATTGAAATCGCTCCTGCCGTTTAGATTTTATTAGGGGGGGACACACACACGAATCACACACACACACACACGCACACACACACGGACAAAAGGTGATCTCATAAGCCTATTTTTTCAAAATTGAAAATAGGCTAAAAATACTGGTCACTTAGTCCAAAGTTTACCTGTGGCATATGCTCAGAAAAAAAACACATATCATAACATGACAATCTACCTTTATACATCGATGGACGGCCTCCTGTATCGAATTGAAATTTACCATCTAAAGAGCATCAAACAAAATCACACGATAAATTTTCCCAACATCAACTGGACGTCACCTAATGTGGAATTCGATAACCAACCGAAATATAAATCATTTACATTTACAACTAGTGTTTAATTATTTACACAGCGCATTCTTATTGTTCTATCTGGTCTACAGGCATGACCGTCCCAATTACCTTGGTCCTCATTACTATACCCACTTGCATAAGTAAGTTACCGATATGTCATATGCTGACGTCTAGAATTGGTTCACAACTTTCATAATAGTATACCTCAGTGTGTTTCATTTTCGTGACCAACATTTAATCATAGCCATTCAGTCAACCACTATGTGTGAGTATCTGAGTAACCTTACTACAGAGCGTACCCTCAAGTACATCATAGCTCTGTTCTACACTCAACCCTATGAGGAAATGCAGCACATCCATCCATCTAGTGAGGAACCTGTCCGTACAGTTACAAATTTTCAGGGTCATACATAGCCCCCTGAATAACCTTGTTACACATAACTGAATATCACCACATTAATCTACCTCGTCACATATGACGGAATACCATATAAATCTCTTTACAAAAAATTGCGCTTAATGGCATACCTCGAACCCACACTTAACACAGTAATTCAACCTTACAATGAAGTCGTACGAAAACATGATACTTTGCCCAAGGAACCATATCATACCAGACAACAATTGACCAAAACCAGCGTCTTATTTCATATCACATTTCTGAATTTCATAAGAGACCCTTTGGAATAAAACTTGGTCCATGATTTTCATGCCCAATTATCTTGAGCGATATTTCTTTTTCATGGCCATGCGTGATTATCTCCGACTATATTTCGGTATTGATTATAGCAATATTTATCAACCTTTAACTATGATTATTATTATTATTATTAACCTTACTATTATATAATTATATTTTAAAGCATAACATTGACATTGATGCTGTTCGTAAAAGTCAAGACGACTCGAATTTTAAAAAAAACTCTGCACAACCTCAGGAAAACGAGAGTGATGCTCTTATTTAACCTAGAATCATTCATTGTTAATAGCGTTAAACTATGTGAATGGGATTAAATTACACGACCCCAAGTCATCTTATGGCATGGCTATTCAAAAATGGAGATTCTCTTCTTTACGATGAACAGGAGTGAGAAAAAGATATCTTACTTTGGATCCGGCGTCGTGATGAATCCTGGTCCTTGGGAATAAGAGGCGTCGATGTTTCCTGGTCATGCGTACAGCGTCGTTCCACCCACGTCTCCCGGCACTCCAGTGTAAGCATGCGTCCCCTACATCTGTCAATCTCCAGGCGACGACCATGACCGCCCCCGACTGCACCTCTCCACCAACGGCGTTGGCGGCGGCGTCGGCGTCTCTTCTCATCTCGTTCCATGTCCACGCATCCATTTCCTCGCGACCGCTCATTCCCCTGGCAACCCCTAATGGGTTTACTGAAACATACTTTGGGTATTAAGGTCCGTGTAGATTCCCAACATGTCCGAGTCTGCGTTCATATTGTTTACCTTGCTGTGTGACCACATTGCGTTCCACTACGCCGTAACACTTTCACATCCACACGCTACAGTATCGGCTTCTTAGTTCATTCAACTTGACCTGCTCACGTCCCACACGTTATGTTTAGACTGTTCGCCTCGCCTGCGCAACCTGCAACCATCAACGCAAGCTTAAAGCAGATATATCCCTTTCCTCAGGCGCACACCGTGTCTCTTGAATGCCAGCTTGGCTGTTCACCTTTAAATGACGTAACCGGTCGGCGTTATAATTCAGGTTTCTCTCCGGCCTTCGCTCAAATGTTCAGATGTTCAAATGTTTAGGCGTACACAACTTTATCAGATTATTGCCATAATACCTTCCTTCGGCGTTTTTGTCCGTTAGCTGACCCGGATCACGTGCGTAAAACTTCATAATACAAAGAACGGCGAAGAATTCTGTGATCTTACGCACTCTGCATAACCCAATCGCGGCACTGGCCTAAATCTACACATACCTCCGTCAATCAGTTGTGGTCCTTCCTTCACGTGCCGGCGTGCCGATATATGGATATCGCGATGGCGACACTTCACCCAAACACAACTCCACCGCGCTTCACGACTGATTGCTTCCAACATGCGGCGACGAGTATTAAGCATGCACTTATAAAAACTATCCAGTGCCCGATGCGGAATTTAACTCACGTGGCTTACATCCCTGACCACTATGTCACACACTCGTCCTCGCCGTGTCGCATAAGAAAACTTCCTCGTCCGGGCCACACTGTATCACTGAACCTTCCAGAACCGAGTTGACCTCCTCTCGAGAAAAGGAGCGGAGGGGTCGGAAGCTTCTGGAGCATTCCCCCACTCTAGCGGTTACCTCGCTGCGTCATGCCATGACTTCATGCTGACCCTCGGTCTCCTCTCAATCTCCCATAATCCGGGGCCGGTAATTGACCTTGACTGAATCGGTCACAATACATAGTCTCAAAAATTATTTGTGTGTGTGCGATAAGGATCAATCTCAACGAGGTAATCAAACTAGAACTTCCCTAACTTCGGATGATAATGATCTTCCAGAAAGATTCTATTCTCAAATTATTTTAACTGACTGAAAGATCATAGCTTTCTTCAATGAAACATACAGTTAGTCATATTCGTATTATCGCCATTCTGAAAGAATGTCTATGAGTTCTAACGTTAATCATCGTTTCCACATTAAATGTTTCTCTCCAATACGATGCTAAGATCGTTACGATGCTGTGATATTTCACAATACATCACCATTTCATTCTTCTGTCTTGATGTTACTTCACGACGAATAAGAAGCCCAAATTAAACTAATAAATTAATTTAATTGGTAACATAGACGAAAATGTCTATCACCTGAATTCAAAATGAATTCATAAACATCGTAAATAAATTACTGTTCCTTAAAAGAAATGACAAAAATACTAATTCCTCAAACAAGTTAAAATCTCAGTTCAGAAACTGGATTGCAAACAAACCATGCTAAAAACATTGAAAGACGATTACTACAAATGATTTCGAAGAATAAAATGTCTATACGTGGAATATATAAATGTTGTGTCGAAATATGGATAAAGGAATTGCTCTAGAATGCCACTATAATGCTCTAACTACAAGTTTAATGAACACAGCTACCTTGTCTGGGAGTCTAGAAGTTCAAATAGAGTGTTGTAAAATACTCAGTTGTTACGTCCTTCAAGGATCCGGATTGGATCCTAGTTCGTCTCCAAGGACTCACGACCTCAGGAAAGGAACGAATTCCCCTACTGGAAAACAGCAAGCTCCGACCGGGATCGAACTGCGGACCGCCAACCATCATCCTCTCTGTGACCACGTATACCCCGGACCTCTTGATAGTCTTCATGTCTCTTCTCACACCGTCATGGTACAGTTTCATCAAAACAACGAGAAGTTTCGAATGTTCAGCTTCACGTTCCGAAATAAATTCGAAAAGGGAGTCGTGGACCTCACTCGTATACTGAATATTCATGGAGATGGAGTACGATTATCGTTCTGTAGTCGCTGGTGTTAATATCGAGCTCATGTTTGACGATAATGCACTAGAATGTGGTAGTACATAACGTCTCATGTTTGCTCGTAAAGTAGACAGTCATGAACAAACTCCTCTAACGAAGCTCCATCGCTGACTATATTGCGTCTATCTGCTTGTATTCCTGGCGCACATACTAACTTAGTCCATAATCGTAATCATATTATAAGACTTAATAATGTTCTTCTGTTGAGAATACACCGTCATCATACTGGTGTTACCATAAAGTTCCTCACTTGCAATGCTAACAATCACTGTTACTCACGTGAATCTGTTCATTCGCTGTAGTCTTCTCGAACAAAAGTGTGTTATAGCGCTGGATTCAGACACTTTTATAACGCTTCACAAAATGTTTATATCTCCCAAAATATTCTTCCGAATTCGATAAAAGTTCGTAATATACTTCACAAGATTGTATGCTATAATCTGTATTAGAAATAATGTTTCTGAAGTTGATCAGTTCGAAGTTATTGCGGCATTTATATTCCTCGCAACTTCACTCACTTTACTGGTGCGGCAATCTCCTACTCCTTGCCTCGCGATACCGCGTCTCCATGAGTCGACCTTTCACGGACTAAGTGATGTACTCGGGACTCCTATCTCTCCCGACAGAACACGTCTGATGAGTTTAAACTTCAGATGAACAAGAGCCTCGATGCTTGGCGTCTCCCCTCCAAGTCACTGATTCTGGCCGCCTTTTTCGTTCCCTCAAAAATTTGAGCGGGCCCTAGCAAATTGCTTATTCCTTCGAATTGCGACTTTTTGTCGACTTATCAAATATCTCCTATCTTCCTCTTCTTCTTTCTCTTTACATCATTCCCACTCCTATGTGGGCTCGATGTTTCTGACAGCTCTCCTCCATTTAGCCCGGTCATGCACATCCTCTTCTGACAACTGTTTTTCTCTTAGGTCCTCCTGTACAGAATCCATCCATCTTCGTTTAGGTCTGCCTCGCATTCTCACTCCCTGTATTTGCATGTCTAGCTTCTTCCTCCCCACGTAGGATTCCTCCCTTCTTCTCACATGCCCGTACCATTGAAGTCGCTTTTCTTGTATCTTCTTAGATATTTCCACAACCTTCAATATTCCTCTTATTTTGACATTTTCCACTCTATCACGCTTAGTCACTCCCCTCATCGACCTGAGCATTTTCATTTCCGTGACGTCAAGCCTGTGTGTGTGCGTTTTGCGTGCAGGCCATGTTTCAGAGCCATACTGCAATGCAGGTCTTACGACAGTTTTATATATTTTCCCCTTAACCTTAGGCTTGATCCTGCGGTCACAGAGCACTCCTGACATTTTCCTCCAGTTTATCCATCCTACCTGAATCCTGTGTGACACTTCCAGATCCAGATTTCCATCTCCAGTCACCACCGAACCCAGATATTTGAACTCATCCACTCTATTTAACGTTTCCCCTTGCATTCTGATCTCACAGTCTTGGTCTGTATTGAACCTCATATACTCTGTCTTCTTCCTGCTAATCCTGAGTCCTCTGTCTTCCAAGGTTGCCCTCCACTGTTCCAGTTTTTCTTCTATGACATCTTTGGTGGTACTACACAACACAATATCGTCCGCAAACATCATGCACCAGGGGGCTTGGTCTCGTAATCCACAAGACATTTCGTCCAGAATTAGGTCAAACAGATATGGACTTAAAGCCGAACCTTGGTGTAAACCTACTCGAACCGGAATCCAATCTGTAAGTCCAACGCTGCTTCCAACCTGTGTTCTTGCGTCTTTGTACATTTCCTGAACCAACTGCACGTACTTCTCTGGGACTCCCTTCGCTCGTAAACATCTCCAGACTTCTCCTCGGGGCACCCGGTCATATGCTTTCTCTAGGTCCATGAATACGAAGTGTAATCCCTTCTGTCTTTCACGATACTTTTCCATTACTTGTCTCAGGGCAAACACTGCGTCTGTGGTCCCTTTTCCTGGCATGAAACCGAATTGTTGCTCGCCAATGCTAGTCTCCTCCCGGATCCTCTTGTCTATCACTCTTTCCCAGATTCTCATGGTATGGGACATTAACTTAATGCCCCTGTAGTTGGCACAGTCCTGAATATCCCCCTTCTCTTTATATATAGGCACTAAAATACTTTCTCTCCATTCATCAGGTATTGTTTCCTGAGAGTATATTTTTTGCATTAAATCCAGCAACATGTCGTTTCCATCTTTCTCTAGGTACTTCCACACTTCAACTGGTATTTCATCGGGTCTTGTTGCCTTTCCGTTTTTTATTTTCCTAAGTGCTAATGTTACTTCTTCTTTTCTAATATCCATTGTCAGACCCTGGTGATTTTCTCCTTCTCCTAAATATACCCTTGGGTTCTCTTCATTGAGAAGTTTTCCATAGTAGTTTCTCCATCTGCACTTGATGTCGGAATGGTCCGTTAATACTAGACCATTTTCATCTTTGATCTGCTTTATTTGGGTGTAGTCCTTCTTGTCTTTATCTCTCGCCTGCGCTATTCTGAAAATTTTTCTTTCACTTTCTGTAGTTTCCAACTCTTCGTACAGCCGATCCATCATTTGTGCCTTTGACTGTGCTACTACCTTCTTTGCTTCCTTATTAAATCTCTTGTAGTTCTCTTTATCCTCTTGTCTACCTGACATATCCCATAACTTCTTTGCATCATTTTTGGCTTTCACGATCTTCTGTACCTCCTCATTCCACCACCATGTTTCTTTGTCAGCTAGTGGTTTCTTGCCAGAAGTTCTCCCTAGCACTTCAGTTCCTACCCTCCTTATCAAACTGCTGTTGTGCGCCCACCACTCCTGCACATCATTGCAAAGAACCACTCCATTGAGTACTTTCTCCTTAAACTGGTCCTTCAACGCCTCTTCATTTAATCTCCACCACTTAATTTTTGTTAAGACTCGCACAGGTCTGCCTTTCTTCCTAATCTTCATTTTCCAGTCCATGACTACCGTCCTATGCTGTGCTGCCACTGCTTCACCATTAAAAACTTCACAGTTTTGTATTTCCCTTAATTGAGACCTTTTACACATTAAGAAGTCAATCTGGCTTTCTCTGGTCCCACTCTTGTAAGTCATATATTGACCTGTGCTTTTCTCGAACCATGTATTCACAATCGCCAAATCATATGCCATCGCACAATCCACGATTCTATGTTCTTCATCATTCCTCACTCCTACTCCCCAGCCTCCATGTACTCTTTCGATTGTATCTCGACTCCTTCCGACATGTCCATTTAAGTCACCATCCACTATCAATCTTTCATTCGCTGGTATATCTCCAAGCTCACGATCCATATCTTCCCAGAAGGATATTTTCTCTTCCTCATCGCAACCCACTTGCGGAGCATAAACACAACCAATGTTTACCAATTGTCCATCAAGACACAGTTTGATGCTCATTATCCTGTCACTCCTTCTCTTAACTTGGACTATGGTCTCCTTTATGTCTCGGGAGAGGATTATTCCCACTCCATTCCTCCCATCCTTGTCTGCTCCACTGTATAGTAGCTTATAGCCACTACCCAACTCTCTAGCCCTATTTCCCTTCCATCTAGTCTCTTGTACACACAATATTTTCACCTTCCTCCTTTCCATGAGATCCACTAACTCCCTTCCTTTCCCAGTCATTGTTCCTACATTCAGTGTGCCTATTCTTCGTAACTCACCATATTTTTGAGCTAGCCTTAGACGGGTTCGCTCGTGACCCAGTAGCCCTAGCCCATTTCTCACAGGGGTCGGGCGAAATCCCTGCACGTCGCTTCTGGGGTACGCCCTAGCATTTTCCGAGGCTAAACTAAGATTCGCTGTCATATTGGTTTTGGCATAGTTTTCCGGCCGCATGCCCTTGCTGACGCCAAGCCTTTTATACCTACGGCCAGGTAGTAAATCAGCCGCCCCTCACATGGGGAACAGACGCTGTTTGTAGCCGCCCGCTCCGGGTCAGACGCTATGGTTGATATCAGTCTCTGAAGTGAGAGCGATACCTTTTACTCAATTTCCCGAGCACTGGGATGCCACTTCCACCAACTGCACTGTACCGAAGGACTCCTTCTCCACTGCAGGCACCGTTGTGGTCTTCACTCATAACCCCGAGGTGGCCCCTCCATATTTATGACCCCTGGAGAGGGTGTCCCAGCATTGTGAAACCCCCAGGAATTGGGCTACCTGTTGGTCCGCGGGTTCTATTGGAGGGTATTTGAACCAACCATACTAGTGCTGTAGGGCCCCCCTATCCGCCACCTGGGGACGCGCCCTCTAGAGGTTACAGGTTCCCCAATATTTTATTATAATTTTCTTCACTTTACCATTACATAAATTCACTCTCTTGGGGGCTTAAATGTGATAAATATCCATAAAATTTAGTTGCTGGAACTCCCGTCTCCTCTAAAACGTCTTCCTATTGGCTGTAGGCTTATATCCAATCGGATAATTTACAACAATGTTTAAAAAATTCCTGGGATGGTTCGCTGTTGCTAGGCCGATTCTAGGCTTCTCGAACCTTCCATTTCGCAATATAATCACGTGGCGGAAATTCCCTCCTGCTCGACGTTGCCACGAGACTGGTTTCTGCCAACCTACAGCCTCGATATTGCTCGGTTAAATTTTATCATGGGCTTCGAAAAATATTCCCATTTTCATCCCAAATAATTCATTTTACGGGGGTGGTACATGAGAAGAACACAAAGCATTTTATGTAGAAGAGTGTTTTGTACTTGTCACAGCACCTCTTTTTAGACAATATTCGATGTTACAACGAATTCATCGGTTATTGTTTGCTCGGGAGTTTCTTCTACAGCAAATTTTACTTTTGCAAAGGATTGAACGTTAGAGAAAGTCTTGGCGAGACCACACCGGAGCCATCTGCTGAGAAACTCCTCAGCTAGCATTACGCCGCGCTCCCGCCAGATGGCTGCCGTCGCCACGCTGTCCTGCGCTCTAGCGGCAGGCTCGCCAGGTTACGATGCTCCCATTGTAAATGTACATTTATTCGGGTATTTATTTAATTGTGAGACATTTAAAGAGGAAGTGAGAGTGTTTCGGGCACACGCGGGGTTATGCGGAACCTGTAGGTACCCCATATGCGTAGGTTGGTGTTAACAGGACCTTATTTTCGGTACAAAACCGGATTGGGACCTTAGCAGAATAATATAGGGAGGATAAATAATAATAATAATAATAATAATGGACCCTGCTTGCAAACCAAAGTGGGTATATCCACTGCTTTGTAAATTATGAACTAGGGCAATTGACAGCTGGATCGTAGTGGGCAGAAGAAAGTGGAACTTCAAGAAACACCTCCCTGCAGTGACCCAAGGATTTGATACACAAATGATTCGTAATATAAAAATGCTTACATAAATTTGTATATTATAATTATACAGGATGTATTGAAACACCGGCCACGGTAGCCGAGAGCACGAACGTGCGAATTCGTGCCTTGCTGGCATCGAGAATGCATGTGTTCGAATCCCACATTGGCTGTCCTAAAAACGGTTTTCGTGGTTTCCAATATTCAGCACCAGGCAAGTGCCGGGAGGACTCCTTTCAACAGGTCCACGTCCGAATTCCTTCCAATGTCCCTTCCCTGACCCTTCGTTAATTATATCTAAGTTAGCGGTAACCTGGGCGATCGGCCTGTCACCATCCTCAGCTGTATCTGATGAAAAAGTGTGTTCAGCTCCCAGAAACAGTCCTTGTGACGGTAGAGGAATGATCCCTCGCGAGTCCATGGGTGAAGTCGAGCTGGGACGATAAGTGATTTAAAATAATACTAGATGAAACCCGTCAAAACATGACGGACAATGGAAAACAAATTTACTGAAGAAACTTCTTATATGAGTTACATTCTTTGTACGATTACTTTTATCACTATTGCAACTTTAAGGGCGTCAAAAGATAGCACTCTCAGCATTGCAACATATTGCTGGTCATGACTGAAAACGTGATGAGGTCATCATCATCTTGCACAGTTTCCAGCCACTGGCCGGGTCTGTTTGGAACACAAGCCTCGCCAACGTCTTCTGTCTTCCCACCATCTCTCAGCCTCCACCCTTGTCCAGTCTTCTCCTCTCTTCTTCACGCTTTCTTCCACCCCCTTCAGCCACCTGTCTCTCGGTCTCCCTCTTGGTCTCTTTCCTTCACAGTTCGTCTCGTGTATCCTCCAGGGTATCCTCTTCTCCTCCATTCGTTTTACATGTCCATACCATCTAAGTCTAGATTTCTCTATACCATCCTGTAATGGTTCCTCCTTCATTAATTCTCTGGTCCTCTCATTTCTTATTCTGTCCATCTTTGTAGCTCCAATACTGCTTCTCAAGAACCTCATCTCACTGGCCTGTATTTTGCTCTTCTCCCTTCCTTTCATAACCCAGTTCTCCGAGGCATACGTCAAGATAGGGACATAGTACGTCCAATATATGATCATTTGCTGTTCTGAGGGACATCCTTGCTCCATAACATGCTTCTCACACTCCTCCGGAATGCTTTTGCCTGTTTCCCCCGTTCATTTATTTCTCTATCGTTTCTTCCATTCTCTTGTATCAGGCTTCCCAGTTACTTGAAACTCTCCACTTTCTTCAGCTGTTCCCCACCAATTGTTATTCCTGTTGTGGTTCTTTCCTTCTTCCTTGTTGTGATCACCATCTCACTCTTATTTATGCTAAATGTCATCCCATAACCTTGTATTATTCCTTCCCACACGTCCAACTGTTCCTGTACCTCCTCCTCCTTGTTTCCCCAAATCATCAAATCATCTGCAAGCACCATTGCTTTCATCTTTCCTTCCCCCAATTACTTGTGCCACTCGGGTCATTATGTCATCCATCACCACAATGAAAAGTAACGGTGACAGTGCACTTCCTTGTTTCAGGCCGTTTCTCTGTTCCAACCAGTCCGATCTCTCTCCTCCCACTTTCATACAGCTCACGCTTCCCTTGTACATCTCCTTTATCCTCCTTATAGTCCATTTTTCTATTCCTCTATCCTCCAGGGACTTCCATACTTTGTTTCTGCATACACTGTCATATGCTTTCTCAATGTCCAGGAAGGCCATCAGTAGATCTGTTCCATACTCATTGTGCTGTTCTTGTAACTGCCTTACAGCAAAAATCAAATCCACTGTGGACCTTCCTGCTCAGAAGTCATGTTGTTCTTCCCTCATCCCTCCTTCTATCCTTGTCCTAATTCTCCTTTCCAAAACTTTCTCAAACATCTTTGCACAATGACTCATCAGTGTTATTCCCCGATAGTTTCTGCATTCTGTTCTACTATCTTTCTTGCAGATCGGGACAATTATTCCCCTTTTCCAGTCCTCTGGGGTCTTCCTTTCCTTCCATGCTGTCTTCATCACTCGGTACAACCAGTGTATCCCCACCTCTCCTGCTGCTCTCACCATCTCCACACTCAACTCATCCCCACCCGGTGCCTTCCCTCCTTTCATCTTCCTCACGGCATCTTCCACTTCTTTCCATGTTAAGTCCTTTTCTGTTTGCAGTTCATCTACTGTACCTCTTCCCCGATTTCTTCCTCCTCGCCGTGGTTTCCATTTGGGTTCAGGAGTTCTTCAAAATATTATTTCCACATTTTCTTCAGTTCTTCCCTATTTTCTATCTCTTGTCCCCTTTTGTTCACGATTCTAACATAATCCGTAGGATCATTCCGCCTCTTATTCTTTACCATCCCATACAGGACCTTTTTTGTACCTTCACTATCCTGCTGGTCATGACTTAAAACGTGATGAGGTGAATAGCACAATACGTTCAAGGGTTTCTCCTTGAGCTTGATTGATTGTGATAAAGTAGGCCGAGCGAATAGGACATTGTTGCCTATTGAAAGAAAATGTACTGTACCTGCAAGTGTTTTATCGGTAGGTGTTAAATCAAGTTGTAGGATTTGAGCTCTCTGCCTAATATTACTGCAGCTATTATGTCCGAATCCAAGCAATTTCTTACATATTTCTTACAATTAATATATTACCATATATGAGTCCTTGGGAAACGTTCAGATTTCTAAGGAGCATAACTATGGCTCAAACGTTCGGAGTATGTGGAGGCGAATCACTTAATTCCAAGGAATTGAAAAATTCAATAATAGGGAAATGAAGTAGCTGGCTTTCATCTTCAGTATCCAATCTGTTAACGCTGATGTATGTGTTTGAACTACTGGATTTTATAAGTTCAATGACTTTTAAATTAATATCATTACATTGTTGCAGCTTGGCAAATATGTTATATTCCAGCAGATCAATTTTACCCTCACAACAGTAAAGACCAAAGTAACCACGCATAGATTTTACGCAAGAGAAATACAATGTAGAACATTGTTTACATTTGATCGTCAAAGACCTTACAGTACACTGTACTGCATAATATCTGGAATTGTTTCTGAAATGGCCTATTTATATTGGATTTTAAATGTGGCTTCGTATTATTCGATAACACTATAGTGTCCTGCAGTAACGGAGCCGCTAAATATTAAATGGCAAATAATACTTCCATTGCCGAAATCAACTGCGTAGTTAGACTCAGTACTCTAAACAAATAATCATTAAAGAATTGTCTTATACAATGAAGTTCAACATGACCGTCCAGAGATTTTCATACTCAAGTTGGTTGGTGAGGAGAATGCGATGAGACTGATCGCTTAAAATAAATTCCTTATAATTGTTCCTGCCAGCGAATTTTTTTTTGCAATAGCTTGAAAACGCAGCTCAGAATGACGTTCTTCATTTTGTTATAAACAGTTCGAAACTGCTCTAAATAAGCAATTTCCATTACCTGTTATAGGTTATGGCAGTACAATTTGCAGGGGAACATAGAATCACTTCGCCAACTACTGGAAGGACAGTAGGCCTATAAATACTCACTTCGGCAGTCACCCTAATGGAGGTAGTTTTTGAATTCTATGTCCCGTGCATGTCAAAAATCGTATTAACACATGGAGGCCCACCTATTCTTGTCTATCGCCCCGGAGACCCGGGTTACATTTCCTGCTCTGCCAAGAAATTTAATTCTGGTCTGAGGGCAAAAACGGGGCACATTCAGTCTCTTGAGGTATAACTAAGAAGAGGAAGGTTTAATTCCCACCTCGACAATCTTGGATGTGGTTTTCCGTGGTTTCCCACTTCCACTTAAGGCAATACCGGGATGGTTCCTAACTTAGGGCCTTGGCCGTCTCCTTGCCATTTACCACCTTAATTAGAAATACACACAGTAATGCAGCCATCACAATAACACAGGTTATGAGAGAAAATTTCACACATACACACCCAAGTACATGGGGCTGAGTGACCACGATGTCGGAGCCCTTCAAACGAATTATGTTTGCCAAGTGTCTCTCATGGCGAAAGCAATTGTGGACACGCGCGAGTGCCTGGAAAACTACTTTTCTCTTTAATAATTTAAGAGTATATCGATGATGCATAATTATAACTTTTAGTCTAGGACGCTAATATCTTGACCACAGAAGCATTGTGGTGTATTCTTTGAATACACGGTACCTGAGATATAATTTCTATTCCTCTTTGCATATTCATTTCTTCCTTCCTCTTTGCCAAACACCAACAGTGATCATCTGTTTTCTCCTTGTTGGGCATGTCTCTTATGTCTTCATGAGTATGTTTCAGATATATAACTTCTGTGATCCACCTAGCGTCATCTAGTAGCAAACCTCTGAAGCTACTCAATTCCTCATCGTGCAAGAGGACTTACTTATCCATTTGGCTACCAGATCTCGTTACCATCGTCAGCTATTTTCTCCTTGAGCAAGAGGACTACGTCTACTGTTTCACTCACCATGCTGCGCTAACATCGCCTACTATCAACTCTTAGAAGACCATCCATCAAGAAGAAAATTATTATTTTTTGCTAAGTTGGTTATGCTGATATGTATACCTTTTGTTTCCTACCCCCACTCTCTCCCCTTCCTAGGACCTTCCGTGCTTCGTTGAGCTGCTCTCACTTCTTAGTCGGCAGTCGTAGTGATCAGTTAAGGCTCAACCAGAGTCAGCCTCCTGACCTAACGAGGCATTTTTTAAATTCCACGCCATGTTGGAACTTTAAGCATCAGTGAAGAACTTCACCCTCTCCATGCAACAAAGATAAGTACCTGATTCAAGTTTTAACCTCATCTTCATGATTTTACTCACCACATGCTTTTAACTATCTTTTATGGGCATTGTGAGGTTACTTGGTTTTGGGCAGAATCATCCTCCGCGGGATTTTCCATGTTGAGCCTTTGTTTAATCAAGCTAATCTTAGTGAAAAGCAGCATTTCTTATGCTTGCCAAATGAGAAATCTTCTCACTACGTGGGATATTATCTAATACCCACTGTCTACAATTTACAAAGCAAGTTCCTCCGCTGGATTTACATTAGCCCCATTTCACTACTGGGATTGTTCTGGAACTTTCCAGATTCGGTACTCAATCTACGAGTCCTGCCGTCATGTATTTCTCACGTACTTGGGAGAATTCTGTTTAAAACTAAATTACTACAATAGTGAACTTTCGTCCACCGCTGGGACATTCTATGGCGCATTTAATTGTAAATTACAACTGGTTCAAGAAATAGACTCTCACCTACATAGTGCAATCAGTTCTTCCTATAATTGCAATAACTTTCTTTTCCACAAACTTTGTGTCTCCACAGTGAACATTTCATATGTTTCAATGAACTATAGTGAAAATCGGTGCTTGCTCAACTTTTCTACCGCGTCGCGATCGTCCGCTTATATTCAAATAAGGCCATGAACATTTTCCTTAATTCCCATTTCTCTTTCCTAAACCTCTCACTAACAATCTGCAATAAATTTGTAATCTAGGTCTGTTCCAATAAGGTGTCATTCTAAGAAGTGCCCTTCCATTTTTGTTGGTTTATCATTAAGTATCTCTGTATAATTTTTGTGATACGTGTCTAGCACACGTTTCAAACTTACATTGTTCCTCCCTTCAAAATCAGGGAAAACAATTCTCTAAACTCTTGAGCGAGTCATGTTCAGGTTTCACGAAATGGAAACTGCCCCATTTTCTCGTGATTCCTAATTAAACATAGGAAGTCTAGAAACTTCCTTTTCACTTTCGCCAGGTTTCACCGTAAGTGACCTGCCCTCTTTGTATAATTCTTATATATTAACTCTGTATAAATATAAGAAGTTGTAGGAACTTCTATCTTATTTTCACGTTGTTATTATTGTCCTTTTCAAAATTGTCATTTTCTCTAGAACATTCTCTCAAGAATTTCTTAAGGTACACTTTTGTACTCCAATTCACGTTCAAGCTTTAATTATTTCATTGTTTATTGGTTTAACTTTTATAAAGATTTATAAACATGTAAGGTTTGAAACCTTGTAAATTGTTAATTGCCTGGAGCAACCGTTTAATGTTAAGAGGTCTGCGACCCTATTTGTTAAAAAGTTCAAATGAACTATGTTTATTAAATTTATATTGCATAATTGTTAATTTCCTCAAACTTCCTGCATTGTTAAATAAATTAAATATTTGGTTTTGGATTCATCATTTCTCTGATACTACAGTTAGGCAGGATCCTGGCTTTCCTAGCTCTTCCTAGGTTTATGCCCTCGTTCACATACAATAAAGCTTTTACTATCTGTCTGGCCAGACCATCACCCTTCCCTATAGTACTTTTATTCGTGCTTGGAAGGAAACACACTAAAGCCTCTCTCTGGCAAACTGCCCAAGCCTTAGCTGCGGCTCCCGTCAGCTTCGACCAAGCTCGTACCTATTTTAGATATCAGGAGGCTAAGTTGCGGTGGCAACCGCTTCTAAATGGATTAAAAGTCAAATTAATAACTTTTGTGGGATTCTCCTCCTATTCTTCTATCCTTCTTTTCCAATCCCAAATCTACTTCCTTCTCTTAATCATCTTCCCTTGGTGGGTGGGTTATTCCCTAGCCTATAATCTACCCAAAATTTGGTCCCAGAAACCCGGGAGAGCCCATTTTTTCTTCTCTCTTTTTAAAAAAGTGTCATTTGACAATACTTTGCAAATTTTTAATATCTCCTTTGGATCTTTCAGCTATATCTACGTCATGCAAAGCCTGTGAACGGGAAAGAGGCTGCTCCTGTCTCCTTTGGTGTGTCCCGTTCTTTCGACCCATTCTCTGCTGCAAACTTGACAGCATCTCCAAGGTTCTACAGTTTTGTGAGTTGTATTTCAATTTATTCTTTGTGTCATGGCTCCTGCTGAAAAAGATGAAACTCTCATTGCTAGACGTTCTTCTTATAAAGGGCAACTCACTAGATTCCGAAATTTTATCAACAAATTGGATCCCGCCGAGTGTGATTTAGATATCTTAACACATCGCCTTAAGTTGTACGAACGGTCTTATGATTATTATGACCAAATTCAAACCGAGATTGAATCCGCTTGTCCAGAACTGCAATCGGATCGGGACGAGGTCGAACCCTTGTACTTTGAAGGAATTGCAAAGGCCCACCAACTGATCCGCAATATCTCAGAACCGGACACTAGGGTCATCAATCCGGCCCAGTTCGCACCCGCTTCAGTTCACAAGAACAAACCGAAACCGTTACTTCCCAAGATAAGCCTACCGCACTTCTCAGGCAAGGAAGGTGAATGGTATTCTTTTTACGAACTTTACTGCTCTTTAATTCATGAAAATATCGAGATCCCAGACATACATAAATTTTATTTCCTCCGTACGTCTTTGGAATCTGAGGCCTTGACCTTGGTGAAGGCACTGCCTTTAAGCGCAGACAACTACCACATCGCCTTTAATCTCCTTAAAGAGAGATATGGCAATTTACGTTTGAGTGTCGCTCGTCATATCCGTTGTCTCTTCAACTTACCTGCCGTCAAACCTAATGACGTCACATCTTTAAGAGACCTCTTAGATTCTATGCAGTTAAATGTCAGAGCGTTATACCAGCTAAAACAGCCTGTCCAAACATGGGACACCATACTTATTCACGTAGCTACATCAAGATTCGATTTTTCGACACTGAAGGCCTGGGAGATCGAACTCGCTCGCAAGGAAGAATTTTCCTTCGAACACCTTATCTCGTTTCTCAACAGTCGATGTCAATTCCTTACAGCACTCGCATTTCAGTGCGAAAAAGTCGAAACGAATCCTCAGTGTCAAATTTTTGAAAAAAAACTTGCTTCTTCAAAGGGACATCAGCCCCCATTTGTCGAAAACAAACAAACCCGTTCTTCTTTCAATCATTCAAGAGAAGATATCAGGCCGCTTAACAAATCATTAAAATGCACGCTCTGTAAAAAGCTTCACACCTTGTATTCGTGCAAATCCTTTAAAGAATTGTCTGTCGAAGATCGAAGGAAGCTTGTCTTGAATAGCAAACATTGTTTCAACTGCTTATCACCTAAGCATTCTTCTTCGAACTGTACGTCATCAAATCTCTGTTTTCATTGCAAAAAACCGCATCATTCTTTATTGCACGTTCACGATAAATCGAGGTCATCAGCACCTGCCTCTTTAAGCTCCTTGCAGAGCCGCTCCGAACAAACTAATGCTTCTTCCTGCATTTCCAACGCCGACACTTTTCACAGTGCGCAAACCCTGTTGACCACTGTACAATTTGAAATCCAAGATAGATTTGGAAATTGGTTCAAAACCCGTGGTCTTCTCGATTCCGCTTCAACGCACAACTTTGTTTCGCAATCGTTGATTAAAAAACTAGGTCTTTCGTCATCGCCTACTTCTATCAATGTGACCGGCATTGACAATTTGAAAACTCAAGTTTTGCAGTCTTCAAAATTGAAAATCAGAGACGTTTGCCAAAGAAACACCAATCTTAATTTAAACTGTCTCATTCTTACCAGTATTGGCAAGGACACTCCAAGTCACTCTATCAATACCTCCGGTTTAAAGATTCCTTCGCACTTAAGGTTAGCCGATCCTCAGTTTAATGCTCAAGGTCCCATTGATGTGCTTTTCAGTGCCAATGTTTTTTGGAATTGCATTCGCAAACAAACACGCAAGTTATCTTCAACCGTGGTCGCTAGAGACACCGATTTTGGTTGGGTTATTACTGGTGAAATCCAACATCCCAGTGTTCAAACCAAAACGCAATGTCATTTCGTCACAGCTGACATAAATCCCATTTCTGAAAAAGAGAACGCTCATGTTTCAGATTTCAATATTTTTGAAAACCACTTGTCGAAACGATGTCTTATCGTGAACAACTGCGCTACCCCTGTAAGTTGTTTAAATGATTTTTCCTTCTTCCCGCACAAGATGGCCATTCAAGTTCGCCTTGCTTTGTGTTATTTCGTCTATCTTCTTATGTCATTTTTTATAGCAGTTAATTGCTTAAACTATTCCTCGAAAACTATCTTCCCCTTGTGTAAAACCATGGCTATCAGTCACCATCACTTTGCTGTACGCTATGTTTCACTTCTTTCGTTATGTAGAAGGATGGCCACGGCCGGCTCCTCCCCCCTTCCTCGCAATTGGAAGTCGCTCATGAAACCGATTGAAACTCTGAATTCTATAGCATCTAGAATAACTATTCTTATGCATAACCTTCGTCTCAATGTCCCAGCTTGTCTTCTTTGCTCGGAAGAATTAAGCTTCTT
Organism: Meconema thalassinum; assembly: GCA_946902985.2. Classification (NCBI taxonomy): domain Eukaryota; kingdom Metazoa; phylum Arthropoda; class Insecta; order Orthoptera; family Tettigoniidae; genus Meconema; species Meconema thalassinum. Next base: position 276,557,844 of record OX336390.1, read on the forward strand.
TTTGTTGAAAATTGTCCGATTTCGTGATCCTCTCAATTATGCGAAATTGATTTCCTCTTTTATTTCATATAGCTTTAAATTGCTTTTTCACGTCCAAGTTACGATTGACTGCATGTCGTGTTACTCGTTCTGCTTTAAGTTACAGCTGATTCAGCTAGTGTGTGTGTACTCCGAACTGCTTGTTTTTCAAACCTGTTTGTTTACAAGCCTGAATAACGCCAAGTTGTTGTTCATTTCCTGTATGATTGCCAAAGGTCAAAACAAGTTTCTCTTATCTCAACTTTGGCTGATTGCCAAGCATTGTCTAGCGCGTTGCTACTACAAGCACAGAAGCCGTTTACCTACTTCCCAAAATAAACTCGTTCCGCTTAAGGACTCTGTCAGCTATTTATATGTCTTATCTCGTTGTACTATGTGTGTCAAGGCCGTACTTGTTTACGTCCCTCACTTACTCATGCTCGTATTCCATAACTGCTTTGATCCCTGTTTCAAAACTTCGTTGCGTATTTCTCACGCGCGTATGTATTGCAATTTGCTTGCATATTTTGCGATCTTAATGTTCATTGATGAACAAACTTGTTTTTTCTCGTCGTCACATTCGATGTGTTTTTGTATTCATACTTGTCCTGTCACGTTTTTTGCTGACTTAAGTATTTTTCTGAGTAACCCCTTTGATACTCATTATAACTTGAGGTTATTGTTTATGGCTACTCGTTTGTTACCTATGGCGTTCTTGCTTTCTACTCGCATAGTTCCTTTGTTTATTTGGTATATTCTTGTCCTGAATAGATGTACTTGTTCCTATACGCTTTGTTTAAACTTGCCAATTCTTCTTTCTCATTGTATCGTAATCTTTACTAGTGCTTTATTTCCCTCAGCTTCCAGCTATTTTGTGATTGAAAGTGTTGATAATTCTCGCCTTTCAACTCCGCTTTCCAATGACCCTGATAACCTCCTTCCACTTACACCTGGTCGCTTCTTTACACGCACTTCTCTCTCTGCCCATCCTCCCCTTCCTAATTCTTTCAGGGATTCTAATCTACCTATCGCTTGGCGGAAACTTGAAGCCCTCCGTAATTCTTTTTGGAAAAGGTGGAACTTGGAATATTTAACTTCCTTGCAACGGAGGCAGAAGTGGTTTCTTTCCAGTCCCGACATTAAAGTAGGGGACTTGGTCTTGGTTAGGGATATTTCACCCCACCTAGTATGGATTTCTGGTAGGGTGACCGATTGTTACCCTGGAAGAGATGGGAGAGTCAGGGTGGCCAGAATCTTGACTACAAATGGACCGATCACAAGACCACTGTCTTTGATCGCTCCGCTTCCAATAGATGTGTAACTGCTTATTTGCTCTCTGTTGGTGTTTGTCCCCCCAGTATGGTGTATTCTTTGAATACACGGTACCTGAGATATAATTTCTATTGCTCTTTGCATATTCATTTCTTCCTTCCTCTTTGCCAAACACCAACAGTGATCATCTGTTTTCTCCTTGTTGGGCATGTCTCTTATGTCTTCATGAGTATGTTTCAGATATATAACTTCTGTGATCCACCTAGCGTCATCTAGTAGCAAACCTCTGAAGCTACTCAATTCCTCATCGTGCAAGAGGACTTACTTATCCATTTGGCTACCAGATCTCGTTACCATCGTCAGCTATTTTCTCCTTGAGCAAGAGGACTACGTCTACTGTTTCACTCACCATGCTGCGCTAATATCGCCTACTATCAACTCTTAGAAGACCATCCATCAAGAAGAAAATTATTATTTTTTGCTAAGTTGGTTATGCTGATATGTATACCTTTTGTTTCCTACCCCCACTCTCTCCCCTTCCTAGGACCTTCCGTGCTTCGTTGAGCTGCTCTCACTTCTTAGTCGGCAGTCGTAGTGATCAGTTAAGGCTCAACCAGAGTCAGCCTCCTGACCTAACGAGGCATTTTTTAAATTCCACGCCATGTTGGAACTTTAAGCATCAGTGAAGAACTTCACCCTCGCCATGCAACAAAGATAAGTACCTGATTCAAGTTTTAACCTCATCTTCATGATTTTACTCACCACATGCTTTTAACTATCTTTTATGGGCATTGTGAGGTTACTTGGTTTTGGGCAGAATCATCCTCCGCGGGATTTTCCATGTTGAGCCTTTGTTTAATCAAGCTAATCTTAGTGAAAAGCAGCATTTCTTATGCTTGCCAAATGAGAAATCTTCTCACTACGTGGGATATTATCTAATACCCACTGTCTACAATTTACAAAGCAAGTTCCTCCGCTGGATTTACATTAGCCCCATTTCACTACTGGGATTGTTCTGGAACTTTCCAGATTCGGTACTCAATCTACGAGTCCTGCCGTCATGTATTTCTCACGTACTTGGGAGAATTCTGTTTAAAACTAAATTACTACAATAGTGAACTTTCGTCCACCGCTGGGACATTCTATGGCGCATTTAATTGTAAATTACAACTGGTTCAAGAAATAGACTCTCACCTACATAGTGCAATCAGTTCTTCCTATAATTGCAATAACTTTCTTTTCCACAAACTTTGTGTCTCCACAGTGAACATTTCATATGTTTCAATGAACTATAGTGAAAATCGGTGCTTGCTCAACTTTTCTACCGCGTCGCGATCGTCCGCTTATATTCAAATAAGGCCATGAACATTTTCCTTAATTCCCATTTCTCTTTCCTAAACCTCTCACTAACAATCTGCAATAAATTTGTAATCTAGGTCTGTTCCAATAAGGTGTCATTCTAAGAAGTGCCCTTCCATTTTTGTTGGTTTATCATTAAGTATCTCTGTATAATTTTTGTGATACGTGTCTAGCACACGTTTCAAACTTACATTGTTCCTCCCTTCAAAATCAGGGAAAACAATTCTCTAAACTCTTGAGCGAGTCATGTTCAGGTTTCACGAAATGGAAACTGCCCCATTTTCTCGTGATTCCTAATTAAACATAGGAAGTCTAGAAACTTCCTTTTCACTTTCGCCAGGTTTCACCGTAAGTGACCTGCCCTCTTTGTATAATTCTTATATATTAACTCTGTATAAATATAAGAAGTTGTAGGAACTTCTATCTTATTTTCACGTTGTTATTATTGTCCTTTTCAAAATTGTCATTTTCTCTAGAACATTCTCTCAAGAATTTCTTAAGGTACACTTTTGTACTCCAATTCACGTTCAAGCTTTAATTATTTCATTGTTTATTGGTTTAACTTTTATAAAGATTTATAAACATGTAAGGTTTGAAACCTTGTAAATTGTTAATTGCCTGGAGCAACCGTTTAATGTTAAGAGGTCTGCGACCCTATTTGTTAAAAAGTTCAAATGAACTATGTTTATTAAATTTATATTGCATAATTGTTAATTTCCTCAAACTTCCTGCATTGTTAAATAAATTAAATATTTGGTTTTGGATTCATCATTTCTCTGATACTACAGTTAGGCAGGATCCTGGCTTTCCTAGCTCTTCCTAGGTTTATGCCCTCGTTCACATACAATAAAGCTTTTACTATCTGTCTGGCCAGACCATCACCCTTCCCTATAGTACTTTTATTCGTGCTTGGAAGGAAACACACTAAAGCCTCTCTCTGGCAAACTGCCCAAGCCTTAGCTGCGGCTCCCGTCAGCTTCGACCAAGCTCGTACCTATTTTAGATATCAGGAGGCTAAGTTGCGGTGGCAACCGCTTCTAAATGGATTAAAAGTCAAATTAATAACTTTTGTGGGATTCTCCTCCTATTCTTCTATCCTTCTTTTCCAATCCCAAATCTACTTCCTTCTCTTAATCATCTTCCCTTGGTGGGTGGGTTATTCCCTAGCCTATAATCTACCCACATTGGAAGAAATCGCAATATTAAGGTACATAAACAACATAGACTACACATTCAACTGTCGGTTAATGTTCCTCAAAATTTCCCTTCTTTAATATTCCCCTCCTTTATAATTCTCCATCACGTGAAAACGTGCCATGTCTTGTGTTTTAAATATATCGATGCAATGGTGCTGCCATCTGCTGTCAGTTACTGGAACTATATGGGCGATGTACTGCCATCTGTTGTCAGTTATACGAACTGATTGCAGATATTTAAACGGCGTACTGAGGACAACAGTTTGCTCTTGTGATCACATGCTGTAATGCAATGGTAAAACGGAAATAAAACGTATTGAGAGGGAATGTAGAAATATGTATCTTTAACAGACATAAAACCTTACTAATACTCCTTGATTAAACAATATTTCAGTGGCAAAAAAAAAAAAATATATATATTGGCGAGGGCTGCGATCGAACAGGAGAACTTAGTAACGACAGTCAGTCGCCTTAACCACATACCCAATCGCGCACTCTTGTTAAGCAGCAGACGCAGCCATTCATTATCTTCAAAAGCCGCTGTCCGAAGGAAATAATCCATTTCATTATCCAAATAAATCAATGTTGCACATTCGGATACGTTCATACTGTTATTATATTTTATTGTCGGAACTTGGTTAATGTATGTTTTCAATTACATGGAAGCTTATTAAATAACTTACATTTTAATGGACTTCTCACCGCCATTTTGTCATGACCCCAGGCGGATTGTGCGCATGCGCGAGGGGCTAGAATTCTGCTATTTCAATATTAATTCAAAAATATACCGTAATATATTTGTTTATTTTAGAGAAACCCTGCAAATCTAGAGGCCAAGAGCTTTCGTTAGAGTGCTCTACGAAGTAAATCGGTTCTGTCGTTCTCTCAATCTCGTGGTAACAAAAATCACATTACTGTTTTAAATATATAGATAAAGAAGCACCAAACATAAAATTGAAACACAAATTGACAGGCAAAAATAGAAATCTTATCGTTGGGAATGGAACCGCCTAAACGACCATTACGTGGTATAACATGTTCTATGCAGCATAACTTTGAGTGGTATAAGCTTCAGATACGGTACGTAATGTCGCCGAGCATTTGCCCTTCGTAAGAAATCTGCTTGTAATAGCTGTGCTGCTATGAATTCTTACGGTTACTTATGAGCAATTTACTGGAATAAGGAGATAGCCAGCCATTCCATGACTGGAGCGTTGCGTACCGCCTGGCGGATAAAAGTGGAACTTCACATAACTTATGTACTCGTAAGTTTTATTTTCAGTATACCTGGGAGTTATGAAATGTTGAATTAATAGTTTTATTAATAGTTTTGCGGAGCGCCCTGTGTCCTGATGCTTCTGACGAATGCTCATTTATATCATTAGGTTATGTACGAGTTTCCTTGGTGTTTCAAATCGTGTACAATCCTTGGTGTAATAACATATATAGGAGGTATTCGAATTGGTTATAAAAAAGAAGACCTGAATATAAACTGTCTCGCTTTTGAAGATGACATTGCTTTGTTCGCTAATTCAATGGAAGAGGCCACTGACCAACTTAATAAACTACAAATCATAGCTGCTAAAACTGGACTTAAAGTGGCCTTCCATAAAACTAATTTTATCACAAATGTCAAAGATGCCTCAAAATTAATCACGATTGGTCTGCAAAAAATCAAAAAAGTCCAAAATTTTAAATACCTAGGCGAATGGATTACCCCTAATAATTCAGAAATAGCTGCCATTGAGAGCAGATGTAACAAATTGGAAGGAGCCTTTCAAACCTGCAAAAACATTTACAAAAGTAAAAGCTTGTCCCGGAATGTCAAACTTTGTCATTATAATACAGTAATTAGGCCGTCAGCACTGTATGCTGCAGAATGCTTACAGATGATAAACAAAGGCCCATTGAGAAAATTAGAACTTAAGGATCGGAAAATTCTAAGGAAAATATTAGGACCTCTTAATGATAATGGTACTTACAGAAGAAGACATAACAATGAATTATTTGAACATATAGAAGATTTGGTGAGTGTGATGAGAAAAAGGAGAATGTCTTTCTTTGGACATTTGGAGCGGATGGAGCATCATCGACTTTCATATCGAATCCACTCATCAATCTCTAAAAAAAATTCCTATTGTAAATGGTCGATGCAAGTTAAAAAGGACCTAACAGAAGCTCGAATCAATCAAGATCTGGTTTGGGATAGGAACCTGTTCAGAAAGGCGGTTAAATCAACTAGTAATCTACACCCTTTGACATCTGTGATGCCTCGCCCTCACTGCAAGTGGACGGAAGAAAGGAGAGCTGAACATTCGTCAAGAATGAAGATCTACTGGCAGACAAGAAAACAAGCTTTACAGTGATCATATGAGTGAAGAACATCGTGGTCCATTGATGGCCGAAACGACTCAAAAAAAAAATATAGGAGGTGAATATGTTCAATACATATAACTCGTCTGATCCAAGGGTCAGCTCGTACCCTCCGTGACGTGGAGTGTCTGGTTCAGACGATGCACTTCTATTAGGAAACACAAAGGTGAGATCTGGAGGAAATTGATTTTTTGAGTGCTATCCCACGGCACAATGATGGTGTCAGGTGGTGTTGAAGCGCCTCTCTACTGCCTGTCCTGCCGGGCAGATTTTGCAGCTGTCAGTTCCTTGAGCCACGATAGTTTCGCTCCCACGTTTAGAGTATTGCATAACCCAGAGGGGATTTATCGACCAAACAGACACAGTAATAGCCTCAAAACATTCATCCGGATATAGCAATTCCAGTACACTTCTTTTCGCCAGAGCAGTGGGTTGAGAGTTCGCCTTTGATAGGGGACTTATGAGTGAATATTGAAACTCCCATATTGCTTGACCGTTAATATTGAAATTTATATCACACACAGGAGTTTTCATAGAAAACATAAGTATAAAATTTCAGGTTACTACCACACAACATTCTTGAGATATACATTTAAAACATTTAAAATTAGAATTGTCATAAGAATTTTCCTTGCAATGTAGTTTCCATTTATTTTCAACCTTACTTATTACTTAGCAGCTGAGCCGACAACCTAGATGATAGGCCCCTTAAAACAACAATTATCATCATCATCACTTAGCAGCTAACCGGGTGAGTTAGCCAAGGTTGTTACGGCGTGGCTGCAGGAAGTCGCTGACATCCGGGAGGCGAGGAGGTTCGAATGCCTCGCAGGCAACCTTGAAGATGGTTTTCTGTGGTTTCCCATCTTCCTTCCAGGCAAATGCCGGAGTTGGTCCCTAACTATAGGCCACAGCCACTACCTTCCAATTCCTAGTCCTTACGTTCACACTTTCCTCCCCAGACAACACTCCACACATGACGGAACTTGTAGCTCATCCCCTGGGTGTGTGCATAGAAGTAGCTACAAACTGGCGAGCCGAACATGTCCTCGGACACTCCCAGCACTGAAAAACATACGCTAAAATAAAAAAAAGAGTGATAGTCTGTCTGAAAAACTAGACTTTATATCATTTTAAATGCTACGAATGCTGCAAATGCTACAAATGCTACAAATGCTGAAAAATATTGGGTGAAAGCCTCATGATCATGCAGCGAACTGCGTGAACTCAAAGTCCATTAGCAAGTGCAAACCAAGGTCAAATGAGGTAGCTGGCTGGATGACGTCACGCTCACCGGAGTGCGCGGGGAAAGAGGGAGCTCAAGCGGTACTATGACGTCACACAACTCTGTGCATTCTCGGTACATTTCTCCCCGACGCCGTAACGTAACGCCAGACCTCAGATAACGTCAATGTCGACAAGATCATTTAAAATGATAAAAATAAAAACTTAGCAGCTAAATACATTCATAAATGGAACATTATGGTGTTTGATGCCATTTTTTGTGTTGCCTCAGTAAACAAACGTTTGGTGCTTTTCAGTCGGTCAACACGATTGTACCCAGATGAGATGGGTTATTCCCTAATCCTGAAAAAAAATACATTAGATTAATAAATACACTTGGATGACCAGTTTCGATTGTCAAGCGATCATCATCAGATCCATTCATCCTGAATGCAGTAACATACACCACATTAGAGAGACTAGACTTGGCAACTTACAGGTACATTTGTACGAGGAATACATAGCACTTAAGAATGCGAGAGGGGGGAAAAGCCCAATGAGACAAGGCACCCTCACACACAGGAATTTCCCTCAAGTCGAATGCAAGCAGTGACCAAGTTAACTGCTCTCAACAGGACCGCGCGAGACTCAACCAGATAAGAAGCCTGTACAATACAATCTCAATTGTCCATTTACAACGACCACATATTCACTCCAAACAAGCAAATTCCGGAGGTCAATCATCACTTCCAGTATCTCAAAAAAACATCACAATAAACCACAACTAACAAATATTGACGAGTTGCATTATATCAACTAATACTGCAACTAAATTAGTGCATATATTGTAGCTATTTCACCCATTCTTGCAGACATAGATTTTATAGCCTAAGTGTAATGGATCAGATGGTGATCGCTTGACGATCGAAACTGGTCATCCAAGTGTATTTATTAATCTCATGTAATTTTTTTCAGGATTAGGGAATAACCCAGCTCATTTGGGTACAATCATCTTGCCCGACTGAAAAGCATCAAACTTTTGTTCATAAATGAAAGTCGCTCTGGGTTTTGTTGAAATCGTGACATGACAGCCTTGAAATATAATTGAACTTGCATTCTCTATTTTGCCTTAAAAACTAAAATTTGTCCATTTTGAACTGTGAAATCCTGAAGTTGTGTTTCACTGACACTAAAACCCAGAGAAAATTTTAATCCCTTTGATCTCAAAGTAAAAGTTAAGGTCCATACTGTGCCCGATTGAGGAGATCATCTGGTCACCACCATCCGTGTATGGCCTACCAGATAACCTCTTCCTCCGAACACATACCGACGAAGAGGATTGGAGTGCAAACAAAAAGGGCTCGCCGGCTGTGAGACTCCTCTGTCCCAAGGATCAGGTTCCCATCATGATTTGCAAAGTCATTGACACCCTGGTAATACACTCCCACAAAAAAAGCTACAAAAGAAAATAGTCCAGTCTTAAGTAAAGATCGTTGGAATTGTTTATTTATTAAATCCAAACCCTAGCCTAGGATCCGAGGGCATAATATCGACTAATCCGCTATCTAATCAAAAACAAACAAAGAGAAAAACTAACCCCTAAACTATAAAATTAAACCCTCGCGATCAGCTCTAATTACAAACAAAGGTTGGGCAAAACTGGGGAAAATGGTACAAAATTCTAATTGAAATTACAATAGAAAAGGTAACGATGTTGTAGAAAGAATCATCGTGCCATAAATAACTAGTCACATATGACTGCAAAAAATCTAATTGATGCTAGAGGTCATCCCGCATTTACATTTAATGATTATCTGTCCGAGCTTAACCTTGAATTACAGCAACATAGGATCCAAATGTCCGTGTATAAATTAAACAAAACTAGTATAACAGTCATTTCATTGCAATCATACACATAACAAAATAGTGATACAACAACACTACAAAACAAGAAGTTCCGTGAAGAACTATACAGCCTACTTTTCATGCCAATGATTATTCTACAGAATATGAACCTATCTAGAATAATTACGAAATTAAGTTGCTAATATCGAAATTTCCAATTAGTTCGAAATACTGTATACCTGGCATAATGTATCCTAATAGAGCACTACAGTTGGCAGCCCTGATGACTGAATATATTCTTAGTTCCATCTCTTAAGGTACAAAATACAAAATTTGATTGAAGTCCAATGAATAGCATGGACGTTACATGCAGTTAAACATTGGATCTAACTGCGCGCGTAAAACCATGTTGGCAACAATGTCATGCATGTATTGGTCAGAAATAATCTGAAATAATATGATCAATTGTTGTGCCAATTTTGAATGAAATCCAATAGTTAATATAGAAGTTACATGCATTTTAAAATTGGACCTATCAGCAGGCTTAGAATCATGTTGGCAGCACTGACGTATATTAGTTACTCCAAATTCGTCTAGAATGCCAGGTACTATACGTGTGCAAAGTTTAGAGCTATTGGCTTGCATACTTTCTGATATATTGATATTAGGGTAACAAAAACAGGGACAGCACATATTAACAGTTGGCAGCCCTGGTTGCTCCTTAGAATACGCATAGTCATATCTGTTATGGTACACATAGCACATACGAAATTTGGATGAAATCCAAATGATAGTATGGAAGTTACATGTATTTAAAGTTGGACCTCTCAGCAGGCTTAGAATCATGTTGGTAGCACTGACGTATATACATTACTCCAAATTAATATAGAATGTCAGGTACTATACGTGTGCATAGTATAAAGCTGTTGGCTTGCATATTTTCTGATATATTGGTATTTGGATAAAATAACTTAGGAGCATTTATTAACAGTTGGCAGCCCTAGTAGGTCTTAAGAATACGCTCAGTCATATCTGGTTATGTACACATACTACATACGAAATTTGGTTGAATTCCAATTGATAGTGTAGAAGTTATATGCATTTAAAAATTGGACCTATCAGGAGGCTTATAATCATTTTGGCAACACTGCCATGTTTGGCCTCCTGGAAATTAAACTGAAATATTATCATCTGTACGTGTGCCAATTTTGAAATAGCTCCCATTCATACTTTCCAAGATATCCAACATGGAGCTCAAATTTCAATTGCGATTTTTTAGCAGTTGGTAGCACTGAGATCATTTTCAAATATGGCCGTGAGATATTCAGGTATAGATCTTTACTCCTACCAAATTTTGTTTCGATTGCTGCAGCCGTTTAGGAGTTGATAGGGGGGGACACACACACAGCCAGACAGACAGACAGACAGACAGACACACATTTGCCCGATCTCATAAGTCTACTTTTTCCTCATTTTTGCAAAATGTGAAAAGTAGGCTAAAAATAACAGTAGGGTTCACATGGGGAAAATACACTGAAATAAATTCAGAACACACAATAATTCTTCTTATTACCCTACCTACTTCGAAATGGAGACTGTTTGTTCCATCCGTCATCTAAAGTGTATGCGAATTCAGACAAGGCATGCTTTTGAAGCATGTCAAAACAAACATGTGGTACACGATCCACTAGTTGACGACCCTTGGGTCAGCAACTGATTCCTGTAAAGTTTAGCCATGTATTTCTCTAGAATTTCCTTCCTAGGGATATTTTATCTCAAGCACGCTGCATTGGTCCAAAATGTAAACAATCATGATCAAAGTTAAACGGTTGATTAAAATTTAAATGAAGTTTTAACCCACGTCGATTTAATAAAAATTATATTTCATGATTTAGGTTTCTGATTATTACTATCATTGTTTAAGAGTATTATTGAATGACCAACAATGCAAGGCTAATGAACTGAAAACTAAACACAACAGAATGCACGTGGCACCTGTTTGTCAACAATAACACACGTTATAATTCCTAATCGTAAGTCTTTTACGGTTCCTTACGAGATGCATGATTCGAATAATCATGGCAACATTGAGCACTAAGCGGCTCCATTATCATAAAGATATGATTTAGTCCACAATAACACATCTCCAGATGGACAAGCAAAGTTCCATCTAAATACCATTCCCAAATATCTAAACGTGTCCTCCACGGGATCACGCAAGAATTCACCTTAGCAGTCATCTCCATGAGTCTGCTGGCATAAAATCTGAACGGGAAACCACCCCAATTAATCAATGAGTCAAAAGACGGAAACCATCAATCACTTTAAGTGAGAAAATAAGCCTTCCAAAACAGCTCCAGTGTGGCTCCATTCATTAAGGAATACTCTGATAGTACACAAATTCAAGTCTATAGGCTTACAACATTTGCGAATTTAATTAAATAGTGGGAATGCAACTTCTTAAACACCCTATACTCAATAATAACAATATATATATCGTATGGTTGTACAAGTACACAAAAGTTTACAATTATTTAAATTGAAATGTCCAAATTTGACAACCATTCCAGAGCACTTGGTGTCACTTGGTGTAGAGTCTTCAGACCACCATCAAATGCACGGAGTGGGCACTCCTGAACAATGTGTTTTATAGTTTGGTCCTCCACTACACAGTCGCAGGCAGCAGATGTACGGAAACCCCATTTCTTCAAAGTGTGACCACACCTTCCTTGACCTGTTCTAATGCGGTTCAGCTTCGACCAGGTTTGACGTGGAAGTTGGAATCCCTCAACCTTCTTTGTAGGATCTTTAACCAGGTGAGCATTGTTGGGTGGATGCTCGTTCCAACGTTGTTGCCACTTGGAGGTCATGTTGAAAGAATTGATACCTTCTAAATCAACCCAGGGTGGCTTGCGTGATTTCAGACGTGTTGTTGTCGGATCTTGCAGGGCAACATACAACAGAGAGTTCTTATCAGAAGCGGTCTTCTTGAGCAAGCTTACCTTAGCTGCTTTCCTCCTTAGATCTTGCGGAGCGATATTAGCTAGGACTGGTAGCCATTGTGTGGGAGTAGATCTAACAGTACCAGTGATGACTCTCATGGCCTCATTGAGTTGCACATCAATCTTGGTGGTATGAGCACTGTTTTCCCATACAGGGGCTCAGTATTCACCAGCAGAATACACGAGAGCGAGTGCAGCAGAACGTAGAGTATTAGTGTCTGCACCCCATCTGCTTCCGGCAATCTTGAGAAGAAGATTCACTCTCGAGCCAAGTTTCTTCGATAACTTGCACTGTTGATTGAATGCCAAGGACCGATCCAGAGTGATTCCAAGATATATTGGATTGTAGTTATGGGGTACTTCGATTCCGTCAAAAGTATCATGCAGCTTCTTTGGGCTTCTTTATTATTTAGATGGAATGCAGTAACCTCAGTCTTGTTTGGGTTGGGTTGAAGTCTCCATTTATGGAAGTAATCACTCAGTTTCGTCAGATCACTAGTTAGGGTATTCTCACAGTTCATAAGGTCTTTATTTTGGATAATTAATGCTAGGTCGTCTGCATACTGGATTTTCAAGGAATCTGTGTGAGGCATGTCATGAATATATAGATTAAACAAAATGGGGGCCAAAACTGATCCTTGAGGTAGGCCATTGTTTAATATCCTCCACCTGCTAGTTTGCCCATTCAGGAACACCCTAAAACGCCTGTCAGAGAGCATGTTGTTCATTAAAAGTGCCAAATTTTGACATGGGATAATTTCAATAAACTTGGACATCAAGCCCTACCTCCACACAATGATGCAATTGTACATTTATGACTGAGCTCTATGAACGGATCGATAAAAAATCTAGCTAGCAGAAACAAAGTATGCGGTCATGCGTCAACTGTCCCGCTTGAGAAATCTAGTGTGCTGCTCTGCAGGTGAAAGCAGATAACCTTGAGTGTCGAAAGCTGTCATCCTAACAGAGCTCAAGTGTTAACTTGCACGCTTCACTACGTGCCAAAGTCTATCAACATGTAGAATAAACTGGTGTAATGCACTCAAAAATGTCTATAGTTTCACTTTGTGCACACTATAATACAATGTCATTATCATTAGGATAACAAGGCTTCGAAATTTGCCTTGAAAAATGAGGTCTAAACATAAGCTGCATCGCAGCTTGGCAAAGCATACGAAAAGAAAGATATGACACTTTTCAAAGAGATTGAAAAGATACTCCACTGTCACAAAGAAAAGAATGGTTCCAAAAGAACGGGCGCAACGCACTCAAAGTAATTAAATGTTCTTAAAAACGCCATTCTCCTGGCGTATTATTGCACATGTTACAATTTAATGTTGAGTGGTCGGTTACAAGTGCTATAGTCACTTCCATTCCCTAAATTGATTAACCTTGAATCAAAGTTCTTAGACCTTAAAAATGTATTTTACAAAAATGGAAGATGCGTAACCTTTACGACATCGAAATGATACGACCGACAGTGGCGTATTTATTCCTTCAATAAAAGGGGCCTCAAAGTTATCAAAAGAAAATAACCTTACTTTGAGCTGGTTAAATCAGATAAAACATTGCTCCTTCTCAACTGATGTCCATTCTAAGGACTATACAAAATTATGACACATATTTGCACCTCTCTGAGGTGTCTAACTCCAAGGCAAAAGCTATCTGCCACAAATGCGGAAGCTTATGGAAATGAAAGTATGCCGTCAGCGGCATCTACACTAATACAAGACCTACCTAAATGACTGTTATATAACGGTTGACTACAACTAATCCACCCCCGAGACCAGAACCAAATACAAGTAGAAATTAACGTAAACTCACGGCAGCATGTTTCTCACAGAGAGACATCCCAGGCTTCAAATTCATGGATCAATCCTTGTGTTCCCAGATAGTAATATTATTTCCTCGGCCATGGTTTGCGCAATTCTCGTATCGGCTTCCTTATTGGTGATGTTAGATGGTCAATGGCTCCTCCATTGGGATATTTACGGCATCATCTCGTTCCTCGTGGTACAGGCGTAAATCAGAATGTCGTCACCGTCAAACATTTCGAATTTTTCGTTGAAGTAATGAAATAGGTTGAAAAACACTGTTTTATCACTGCTGATGATTGATTTTGCAACACTGGCTTTAAACGGTGCAGGCTTTATAGAATAGAAATGGCCATGTGACTGCTTCGCTGAAGCTATCTTTCACAGATTCTAATAGCATGTTATTAGCACAATCACTTTGAATATTTAGATGAGATTCGCCTAGACACGGCGTATTTCTTTAGCATTAACATAATTTCCACAGCACTCAATGCTGTTAAATAGCACTATAATTTTTCACTTTGCTGGAAGTTTTTGCGACCCACTTTCCACCATGTGGTGTCGCGTTGCACATGTACGAGACGTACAGGAAGAATCACTTAATCACTCGTACTTTGGAAATATCACTTTATCGTGATTATAATTCTGTAGAAACAATTTCACAAGCACTGCGGTGCCGATACAACGTAGGATGCTTGCTCATTACTTAGATACGACTTCCTTAGTCATTTTACCAAAAAAAAATGTTCATCAGTCATTCGACCGGACTTAGTAACGTAATCATACATGCGGCTCAAACGTATATGGGATTGTCCTTCCTCTCTGCATGGCGTGTTCCGGCTTCGAATACTGCCGAAGTCATTTAGCCTTTACTTCCTTCTTCCTCGCGTTTCTGCGATGCAAATACCTTAAATTTCCCATAATAATATCATATTGACGTGGCTAATAATTCAGAATTACCAATTATAATATTTCTCAAAGATGCACATCGTAGATAAAAATCTGCGTTCGTGATTAATTCTTTTTACTCTTTCAAACGAAGTCAAAAGTTCTCCTGAAGATGATACAAGCTTCCGCAGTGCGTTCAGTGTTTCTCAGTTGGAGTATTCTTATGTTACCAATAAAATCATCACCAGCATGAGATCAAGCGGTCTCATTTGCCCCTCCGTGGTTTTAAATAAAAATGCAGGACAGGCATTTTTATTTATCAAGGCAATCTGATTATACCTGGTGATATTTTTCCAAGTGGTTGCCTTTACATCAATATCCAAACATATCCAGACATCCCTCTTCTTCATCTGAATCATTTCCAATCTGGTAAAGGTCAGCTCCATCAGAGTCTGAGTCATCCTCATAATCAGAATATTCTGAATCAAATCCATCCTTCTCTGGAATCAAAGGTCCAAAAATATGGTAGTCCCCTCTCTTCTCTCTCAGCAAACGTCGATCTCTGGCAGCATTCTGTCTCTGTAACATCATCCTGAAGTCCTCAAGAGACATTGGCTTGATCTCCTTGATCTCGTTCACTTCTGCCATAACAATCTTGCTTTCTTCTTTCTTCTCAGGTTTCTTCCTCGACGTTGAAGATGAATCTGCTTTCTGGGGCTCTATTTCTTCCTCGAAAATGTTACTCAAATAGAAGTCTTCTAGCTCTGGGTCTGAGTAATCATCTGAATCAAGTCTTTCTTCTTCTCCGTCCTCCAAATTCCATATTTCTTCCAGATGACCATCATTCCTCCTCTTCAGGCTTTCATTCCTCTCCAAATCCATTCTAGATGTGATTTCTTCGAATTTCTCCTCAGACATGCAGGGTTCAGTCTCTAGTTGATGAACTTCTGCAGAGACTGTAAAACAGTTCCCACTTGGATAGTCATCCCTCGAAATCAGATCTTCCTTGGACGTGTTCTGTCTTCTTTGGAGTTCCCGGAGATATGCCTTACTCTCGAGCGCTCTTCCTCGCCAATCACGGTCTGGTTCAGCATCGCGATAAGAGATTACGCGATTATGGCGATCTGGATCGGCTCTGCATTCTTCCTGGATGCTTTCTATATTTTCTTCATCCTCGGTTTCCAGGATCTTGATCTCATCGTAGATGTCCTCTCTCTTCTCCTAGCTGAGGTTCATAGCAATGGCATCATAGGGCTTGAATCTGATGGTGTCTTCTCCCATGTCAATCACACCTTCATATACGCGCATAAAATCTCCACCTAATAACTCTTCATGTTTCAAATTCTTCAGAACAAGAAACACGTGTCTATAAATGTGACCTCCAATTTTCAGGCTACAAAAAATTTGTACCGTGCATCTGATCGTTCGATGTGGTATTATACTTCTTACTTTTATTGTTGATGCTGGTATCTCATGCAACTTCTCGGCCTTCATTTTCAAAATAGCGTGAAAATCAGATGATAGGACGCTCAACATCGCTCCCGTGTCAACCAATAAAGAGATAGGTTGATTGTTTATCTTCGCTGCTATCAGTGGTAGTTGGGTTGGTCGTACGTCAGTCTTCGTTCGTCTCTCATACTAGAGGTCTTCTTGGAGTGGTTCCCAGAGTAAGACGACAGCCGTTACTCTGGTACCTGTCTCCTCATTCCTTACTGCGAATTCGGCGTTTTTTTTCTTTGCCCCTTGAAGTACTTGGCTGTTCATGGTCCGAGAGTACCTCATTCGGATTTTCTCGTCTTTTCCTCGGTGATCGAGCTTTTTCTCTCTCTTCAGTATCCCGAAGTAGACGGATATATTCCTTGCTTTCCTGGGCACGTCCCCGCCAATCGCGGTCAGACTCGTATCGTGGATCACGATCTCTCCTATAACCACCGAAGTAGCGATAGTCTCTCCTCAGGTGATTTCCATAATTGTGACGTTCACCTCTGTTCTGATTTTGTTGACGTCTTTCATTTGTATTGCGCTGATCATTCAGCTCCCTTCCTGACTGACGTCTCCAATATGGCTGTCTATTTACCTGATGATTCTGTTCGTATGGTGGCCTGTTCCATGATCTTCTGTCTGGTCCTCCTTCACGACGTTCATACTGATTATTAATCACGGGTTTCGGTGTATAAGTTTGGCTCACTTTATCCACCGTGGTCAGATTAAGATTCTTCGCCTCATTCCTCTGTCCTGCCCTGGATCTGGGTGATGTGAACTTCTCGTTACTGTTGTCTAACCTTCGTAGAATGTGGTCACATTGTGTGAAAGTTGTGGCGTTAGTCGCAATTAACACGCGCTGGACGTCACTTGGGTATTGGCGTATAATGGTTTGGATTAGGTCTGCTTCTGCCAGTGGGGGTTGCAGACAACGAAGCTTGGCCAATTGTGAAGCGAAGTAGTTCACATAACGCGTAGGCTGTGCAGAGCTGTATCTCTTAGTATACATTTCAGCTCTGATGCCTAGCTGTATCACGTTGGAACAATATGATCATAGTAGGGCTTCTCTGAAGTCTCTAAATCCCGTAAACGAATAACGAAATGCCCTAAACCAGGTACTGGCTTGACCTTCAAGGAAGCGTTCCACGACTCTCAATTCACGCTCCGGTGTTACAAATATGTCTCTGAGATAATTTTCCACATCGTTCAGAAATTCGACCGGAGTAATTCCGCTTCCTGTGCCGGAAGAACGGGCTGGTTTTTCCTCCCTCGATCTGATAATCATGACATTCGGATTTTGACTCTGTCTCATTTGTGAAAACTATGGAGCGTTATAATTCAAATAAATAGGTTGCTCAAATGGTATGGTGTAACATGGACCTAGTGTTGACGTGACATTCGTCGCTGTGGCTAGTACCGGAATGTTGCTCATAGTTCCTGGTATTCTTAATGGATTACTTCCCTCCGTGGAAGTTGGTACAGTTGTACTTGACCATGGGTATGACCTGCTCGGTTGCTCGTAAGTGGTTACTGGAAAAACTGGAGCAGTCATCATCCTCGGTGTATTCATAGAAGTGGTAGGAACATTTTCCTTAGGATTAGAAGAGGAAATAGTCCTAGCTTGTGTCTCTAGTTTTTCTAGCAATCTGCGTTCAACCTGTTCATGATCTTTGCTATTTATTGTGTTGCTCGTGGCTGACAGATGAGTCATTTGCAACTCCAAACGTTCGAGTATCCCTCGAAGACATTCGTCCACCTCCTGGACAGTCTTCTCGTACTCCCTCGAAACCTCTACTAATCGTCCCTCCATTAGTGTTTGGTGTTGTGTGAGACGGCTATCGATGGTGGTTTAGTGTCCTGTAAATTGGTCCTTAACTCCCACGAATTCTTCCCTGACTTCTGCAAAATCATCTCTAACTTCCTTGACATTAGTTTCAATGGTCGCCTGGTGCTCTGTCAGACGGCTCTCAGTTGTAGTCTTATGTTTACTCATGTCTTCCTTGACGCTAATCATTTCCCTTGTCAATTCGGCCTGATAAGCGTGCAGTTGATGAGTAAGATCCTCTACGTTTAGTGTCAGAGTAGCTACAAGCTGAGTACTACTGGTCAGCTCGTCCCGAAAACGTACCATGTACTTCGCGATGGTTTTCACGTTCCCATGAACGGCTATAGCTACGCCTCTCATTATGCGCATGCTTGTGCTAACCAATCCTACTTCTCTTCTGATCCCATCATGAAAAGTTTGATTTTCATCCAGTCTTCCCTCGATGGCTGCTACTCTAAGGCTTAGTTGGTCTTTAATCGTAGCAATCTGCAATTGCAACTCACTCTTGACTATTTTCCTCAAGGCTCCCTTCTATCGCCTCTAACCGTGTTTCCGTTTCTTTTCTAACTTTGGATAGGTCTACGCGAAGATCAGCTAACCCCTTAAGTAGATTAGTATTAGCTTCCGCACGACTGGTTTCTAGATCTCGCCTAAGGATAGCTAAAGATTGGGTGTTATCAACCAAAGTGGCGTTAACACCATCAATCTCACCTCTTACATTACTAAGAGAAGTATTTAAATTTGCTATGTCAGCTGTGAGGTCACCACTAACAGTATCTATGGAGGCATTAAAAGTGGCTACATTTTCAGTCATATCACCTCTTAAGGTGGCTACATTAGTAGTCATGTCACCTCTTAAGGTGGCTACATTTTCATTCATGTCACCCCTTAAGGTGGCTACATTTTCATTTATGGAGGCATTAATAGTAGCTACATTTTCATTCATAGAGGCATTAATAGTAGCTACATTCTCATTAATGGAGGCCATAAGGGTGGCTACATTAGTAGTCATATCACCTCTTATTAATCTAGTGTTTCCAGTAAAGTCACTCTTAACAGTGTCTAGGGAGGCATTAATAGTGGCTAAGTTAGCAACCATATTTCTACACAACCCCTCAATCAGAATCGTCCATCTCTCCTCATCCATAATGATTATACAAATTTGAGATGTAGGAGATGTCGTCTTACATCTAACTAACTACAAAAATGGAAATGGTCCGGTGTGGAAAGTTGGTTTCTATCAAATAAACACCCACGACTACTGCTGGACTTTCGAAGATAACCGATTCTACATTTACTTTAACAACAACAGACACGCAAGCAAAAAACAAGTTACATATACTCACGACGAAGTACTGGCAAAATATAAGTCCTATCCTGAATTTTAAATATAATTGTACTTCGCCCATGGTCTGACATCTCAAAAGGAAGCCATGTGATCTATTGCACTGCTGGACGACATCTAGACTTCGTCCCAGTCCAGACAAATTGTCAATAACGAATAAAATATTATCCTCTTCAAAAACGGCATGAAGCTGATGGCCTTCATGTCCCTAAAATCGGCCACCTGGTTGGGCGCCAAAGGAATAGAAATAAGTGTTATGTGCCTGTTTGAGGAGATCATCTGGTCACCACCAACTGTGTATGGCCTCCCAGATGACCTCTTCCTCCGAACACATACCGACGAAGAGAATTGGAGTGCAAACCAAAAGGGTTCGCCGGCAGTGAGACTCCCCTGTCCCAAGGATCAGGTTCCCATCATGATTTGCAAAGTCATAGACACCCTGGTAATACACTCCCACCAAAACAACGCTACAAAATAAAATAGTCCAGTCTTAAGTAAAGATCGTTGGAATTTTTATTTATAAAATTCAACCCCTAGCCTAGGATCCGAGGGCATAAAATCGGCTAATCCGCTATCTAATCAAAAACAAACAAAGAGAAAAAATAACCCCTAAACTATAAAATTAAACCCTCGCGATCAGCTCTAATTACAAACAAAGGTTGGGCAAAACTGGGGAAAATGGTACAAAATCCTAATTGAAATTACAATAGAAAAGGTAACGATGTTGTAGAAAGAATCATCGTGCCATAAATAACTAGTCACATATGACTGCAAAAATCTGAATGATGCTAAAGACCATCCCGCATTTACATTTAATGTTTATCTGTCTGAGCTAAACCTTGAATTACAGCAACATCGGATCCAAATGTCCGTGTATAAATTAAACAAAACTAGTATAACAGTCATTTCATTGCAATCATACACATAACAAAATAGTGATACAACAACACTACAAAAAAATAACAGTAGGGTTCACATAGGGAAAATACACAGAAATAAATTCAGAACACACAATAATTCTTCTTATTACCCTACCTACTGTACCCAATCGTCATCATATGGAACATGTGTTCGTATCCCAGCTAACTCACGGTCTTTCGAGGTATGGGGCGTTCAACCCACTCTACGATCACATATTCAGGATTTGAGTCTGTCAGGTGACTACTCTATTTGAAAGAAACAACATATTCCTAAGTATAACCTTTAATGATAGTAATTCATGGCAATACAACATAAAACACCAAAAAATACTTTACATTTATTTCCCACAACAAAAATCAAAATTATCGGTGAGTCTCTTCTCCCCAAAATTAGTGCTTCACCGCACTCAAGTCTATCCAAAACATCCTATTATTGATACTCTTCGACATTTGCGAGTGTCCATATTGTTCTTCGCGTGACACAATTTAACACAAATTGGAATATCACAACACAATAAACACAAATGATATTTAAATGACATTAAATCTGCAATTATTAAACATTTAACCGTTTTACACGGGACATTTACTTTAAATAGCATCAATTCATTAGCTTATGCCTTGTTTAATAAGTGTTGTCTCGTGCGAATCGTATTCTTTTCCCATCAGTTTCAAACGCTGAAGTGGTACACTTTCCCCTCCAAAATACACTTAGATATAGATATTTTATAGCTTCACCATACAACGACGTTCTGGGTCTGGTCAAAACATTATCGTTACAAACGTGTCATGTCATTCAAATTACGCTACCCGTATGAATAAATTAGTGCAAACTGGGCAAATACACTTGACAAAAATGCCTTTATTTATTTGGTGCAGTTAATTCCTCCTCAGAGAATAACTGTGCCAAATATTATCCGATTACTACATTCCAACATTGCATGTGTATGGAAATAGTGCATTTAATTCAATTGATATCATCACATCAAGCATATCTTAATTACTTTTCGAAATATCGAGATTCTTCAGTGTCCCACTACAATTTTAAAATAAAAGGATCAGGTCTATTGACTTCCTTTCCGTGCGAACAATGAATTAGTCATGGCTGGCCTCGGCAAGATAGCCGCTGGGTTAGTGGACTACCTGCCACCCCGTCTGACTTCCCGCAGGGTCAAGTTCATTTCACTGGTGCAGCTGTACTGGAGGTACCCTGAATGGGTCGTGTCCTTACGAATTGAGTCAATCTAATTATTTAATACCTACATTTAGAGTATAATGGGCTCATCTCGGCTCCTAATTAATATTCATGGCAAGGGATGGATCACGAAATAGCTATGCCGTTCTGTGGTCGACATCAATGGCTTTTGCTTGCGTCTCAAGTGAGTTTCACAGTTCTCTCACTGGACTGCATGCATATAACAAGAGGAAATCGACGTTTCCTACACGAAGAACCATTAGTCTTACCTCTAAGGGCAGATCAATTAATATATGGGCTCACCTAGGGTCTCTAACAGTTATCCCTGGTGGCGAAAACTCTGCGAACAGTGGATACAGACAGACTCTGTCCCAACTCTGTTGCGAATAACACATGTATGCTCTAAGGCAATACTATATCGTAAATTGGAAGATTAGCCGACTAGATTCGCCAACGCGCAAGCTATTTTCGGATGATTCCCGCAACTTATTGACGTAAATCTCTTGATTCTACGTTACATGCTCGCTGACCGCGGCTCAAACAATATTTCTTATGGATGACTCAATTCTTAAAGCACTCACGTCCTCTATGCAATTACTCATAAGCCAAAGTTCTACGTAGCTCCAAACAAGTATAAATTTACTGGCTTACATTAACTATCTTATTGGCTCTCAAATACAACCCTGTAGAATATACCATAATAAACATTTATTTAACACTTCAATGACACTGCAAAGCTCTCTTTACCTCGATATTTACGTTTTTTCTTACTGTTTACAATAACACAGTATTCATATGCTAGATTTGACACACTTTGTACGTACTATAGGCCTGACATGCCGATTATTTATTCATTATTGTCACTGACCCCAGATTATTATTATTATTATTATTATTATTATTATTATTATTATTATTATTATTTAACGTTACCGTTACTTTCATCAGTGTCTTACGCCTAAATGGCAGTAAACAAATCATCCTCCAAGCCATATTTTTACCCAAAATGCGAGGGATGTGATCTCGTACATAAATGACTGTTAATTCTCAATCTTGCAGTGATGCTTCGTTGTATGGTGAGCTATTAAATCATATCAACATATTAAATTTGTACTCACTTTCATTCTAGCTGGGTTGGTCCAGCATGCCAGCCTCTTGCCTGCCATGATGCTTGTCTTGAGCCATCATGATATCTTTCACACGACACATTGCATAAACTTTATACATGGTAATTATATTTTTCACTACTGGCATTTTCACTTTAACACAACACACATTCGTTTACCATATAAACATAAACACTTTTAAAAATCGCTGTAATATAACTTTATACATAATTCTCGCACTATTTTCACACATGGATCCTTGATTGGATTCCCACTATCGCCTGACCTCAGAGATGCGATGCAGCTAACTCCTGACAACCGCTGGTCTCCTTGAAAGTCTATCTTGCGTGTGTGTGTTCGACTCCCGTCACCTACAGTTTATGTCTCCTCTACTGCAAATTTGTTCAATCCTAGGTCACGACTACTTGTGACGTCTCCCAGGCTCCCGTAACTGTAGTGATCATTACAATAATATGTTATTTTTCCCATGATAACACTTCCTGGTTATGTTCATTGTCTATAAACATCCTAAATTATCTCTACGCTGTACTGATTCTATACTCGCGTATGCTGTTGCTTAAACGTCTGCTGTAGACTAATTCTTATATGCTGCATAATTACTGTTTTTAAGCTGCCTGATGCGCTTTTCATAGTTCACCGCTAGTACTTTGAGCGTCGATACTTTATAAATTCCGCGCACTTCCTTGCGTGATCCGGCAGCGTGTTAGCTCACGGGTTGAGTCAAGACGACCTGACTTCCCTGCTCCAGCTTCTCCTATATAAAGCTTCCTTATGAAAGGTAGTTCACTGGATTTCCAGAAACGACTCTCTTCTTGATATAATACATTTTCAGACAAAGTGAAGTATGATCCTTGTTTGTCTATGCGTGGAGGTCCCAGAATCACTCGCGTGCAGGCAATCGCTTCGGCCAATTAATTATAATTAATTGCTTTCTTCCACGGCGTCATGACGCTACTCCAGTAATTCCCCTCGGCTCCCATACAAATCCTTACTCTGTAGCGGATGATGTCTGTTCAGAGGTTCCTTTATAGATGCAGGCTTTAATTTAGGTGTGAGAACACTCCTAAATTATCTTTCCTAGAATACATGCATCTCGGTGTAAGTTTCATCTCAATTCATTGCTCCATTTGGCCATAATTAATTAATTTCTGTGGGCGACCACCCCCACTCCGCTTCTTTGCCTTGTAAGACTGTGGTTCCCAAAGCCATTAATCTTTCGTCGCTCCCCCAGTGCAGACGAGAATTAGTTCCTTGGCGTCACCTAGTAACGCCCCCTTGCCATCCACGATTTTTCAACTGTCAAGTTGGCCCGAATTCTTGAGCTCTTAGCATCTTAAACGTACATAGGCTTGTATTTTCTGCACTAATCCACCTTAAAAGCTATAATATTCCTGTTCTGGCCGTTTATTGTAATTATATGCAGATATAACTCATTGTGCTTCGGGTTCACTGTGGCTGTTCCCTCTCAGAGATCAATGATTCGATTCTGTGCAGAATCATGGGCCTGGTCTTCCTTGATAAAGACCCCAGTTCGATGACAGTCAGCCGTGTCTAATTGGGCACACTACTTCGAAATGGAGACTGTTTGTTCCATCCGTCATCTAAAGTGTATGCGAATTCAGACAAGGCATACTTTTAAATCATGTCAAAACAAACATGTGGCACACGATCCACTAGTTGACTACCCTTAGGTCATCAACTGGTTTCTGATGATTACTATCATTGTTTAAGAGTATTATTGAATGACCAACAATGCAAGGCTAATGGACTGAAAACTAAACACAACAGAATGCACGTGGCACCTGTTTGTCAACAATAACACAAGTTATAATTGCTAATCGTAAGTCTTTTACAGTTCCTTACGAGATGCATGATTCGAATAATCATGGCAACATTGAGCACTAAGCGGCTCCAATATCATAAAGATATGATTTAGTCCACAATAAAACATCTCCGGATGGACAAGCAAAGTTCCGTCTAAATACCATTCCCAAATACCTAAACGTGTCCTCCACGGGATCACGCAAGAATTCACCTTAGCAGTCATCTCCATGAGTCTGCTGGCATAAAATCTGAACGGGAAACCACCCCAATAAATCAGCGTTTCAAAACACGGAAACCATCAATCACATTAAGTGAGAAAATAAGCCTTCCCAAATAGCAAATAGCTCCATTCATTAAGGAATACTCTGATAGTATACAAATATCATGTCTATTCGCTTACAACATTTGCGAATTTAATTAAATAGTGGGAATGCAACTTCTTAAACACCCTATAATCAATAATAACAATGATGCGATTGTACATTTATGACTGAGCTCTAAGAACGTCTCGATAAAAAAATCAATCTAGCAGAAACAAAGTATGCGCTCATGCGTCAACTGTCCCGCTTGAGAAATCTAGTGTGCTGCTCTGCAGGTGAAAGTAGATAACCTTGAGCGTCGGAAGCTGTCATCCTAACGGAGCTCAAGTGTTAACTTGCACGCTTCTCTGCGTGTCAAAGTCTATCAACATGTAGAATAAACTGGTGAAATGCACTCAACAATATGTTCGGGAAAGAACATATAGCCTACTTTCTCCTAAATGTATGGGTATAGTTATAACTCTCTGTCCTTATCATCTCCTAATTTCTTCCTATTAGAAGTGAAAATTGGCACACAGGATTTGAACAGTGGCGTTCAGACCATAGTTTATAATTTACCCCAGCATTTTGCAATTTCAGCAGCAAACACTCCAAACACCGACTACTTACAATAATTGAAACTTCGTTGCTCTAATAAGGCCCATCTACAATGCGCAGTCGGCAGTCCGTAGTTGGTAGTCCTCGGTCGTCAATCGCGATCGACTCCGTGTATACTATAGGCACCATACACAACATGAAGTTGCAGTTGGTAGCTGGCAGTTGTCAGTCGCGAATTTTATCCTTGACTGCCAACTACCCGACTGCAGCAATGTAATAGCCAATCAGAGCACATCAGAAACTGACGTCACGTTGTTGTTCTGTGTCGTATACGAATGATATAGGACTAAGTGAAGTAACTTCGCAACCCGTTAATTTATAGGCTAATCTTAAATACACGGTATAACAAAATAATCCGTCTCCAAATCATCCATATTGCAAGTTTTGAGGTTATCAACAACGCCTCTGTGCACAAGGATTAAACGAATGTTACTGTATTATTACTCCTAGCAGTCGTTAAGACTGGGTTCACTAACTGGCCGGTATAGAGCGCTGCTCGAATCTATAGTTTCTGCATAGTACAACTGAAGGCTGGTAGATGTCACTCCGGTGGAGAATGTCGTTTTTTTAATATATAATTTCCATTGCAAAAAGCACCATATAACGCTTTATTTTATAACGTCTCAGTACTCAAGAAACAATGAATATAAAAAAATCAAGCAAAAAAGTTCTACTCTGATAGGATTTGAACCCCGGCCAGCCACATGAGAGACGGGAGCTTTAACCACACAGCCAATCGTACACTCATAATTCACGCGGTATCGATCAAATACATATAACGTACTGTATTAGCAAATAATCACTTGGACTGAAGATTTCTTCACTGGAGTGTATTTCAAACCGAGTTCATTTCATATTAAGTTCATATAATTTTTATCAGTAGGTTATATTGCATGCAACATACTGAAATTAGTAAAATGTAGGTCAGAACGAGTGATCAGCTGCCATCTTGTCAAATAGCCGAGACGATTCAGATTTTTAAAGTCACTTCTAGATTAAAATATTACAATATAAACTTTTAATTTCGAACGAACCACGTCGCTTAGAACAGATTAAACGATTCTTGGTTCGATGTGCACAAGGAATAAACGAATGTTACTGTATTTTTACTCCTAGCAGTCGTTAAGACTGGGTTCACTAACTGGCCGGTATAGAGCGCTGCTCGAATCTATAGTTTCTGCATAGTACAACTGAAGGCTGGTAGATGTCACTCCGGTGGAGAATGTCGTTTTTTTTTAATATATAATTTCCATTGCAAAACGCACCATATAACGCTTTATTTTATAACGTCTCAGTACTCAAGAAACAATAAATATATACAAAATCAAGCAAAAAAGTTCTACTCTGAGAGGATTTGAACCCCGGCCAGCCACATGAGAGACGGGAGCTCTAACCACACAGCCAATCGTACACTCATAACTCACGCGTTATCGATTAAATACATATAACGTACTGTATTAGCAAATAATCACTTGGACTGAAGATTTCTTCACTGGAGTATATTTCAAACCGAGTTCATTTCATATTAAGTTCATATAATTTTTATCAGTAGGTTATATTGCATGCAACATACTGAAATTAGTAAAATATAGGTCAGAACGAGAGATCAGCTGCCATCTTGTCAAATAGCCGAGATGATTCAGATTTTTAATGTCACTTCTAGATTATAATATTACAATATAAACTTTTAATTTCGAACGAACCACGTCGCTTAGAACAGATTAAACGATTCTTGGTTCGATAATCGGAACTGGTGGGTCCCATGTTATGGATTATAAATTTTGCATAATTCACACGGCCACCATCCTGAAATGGTACGTTTGATGACCTTGTAGTTTGGGCACAAGACGCGTCCCATATGAAGGTAGGTTGTTACCAAATTTGGTAAAGATCCGATGATTAGTTTGGTCGTAATGCAATATTAAGTTTTGACCATTCGATTGGCCGCCATTACCTTTTGGTAAAGTTGGCGGCAATATAAAACATGACACTGAGGTGCCCTTTGCCAGTGCTACCTCTGTACCAAATTTCCTTCAATTCGTTTTAACCGTGTTCGAATTGATAGGGGGGACAGACATTCAGAGTACACACACTCACACACACACAGACTCACACACACACACAGACAGACACACTTTTTTTCGCCCTGTAGTGATCTCATAAGTCTACATTCATTTTTTGCAAAAATCGAAAGTAGACTAAAAATGTCTATTATTTCACATTGTGCACACTATAATACAATGTCATTATCATTGGGATAACAAGGCTTCGAAACTTGCCTTGAAAAATGAGGTCTAAACATAAGCTGCATCGCAGCTTAGCAAAGCATACGAAAAGAAAGAAATGTCACTTTTCAAAGAGATTGAAAAGATACTCCACTGTCTCAAAGAAAAGAATGGTTCACAAAAGAACGTGCGGAACGCACTCAAAGTAATTAAATATTCTTACAAACGCCATTCTCCTGGCTTATTATTGCAAATGATGCAATTTAATGTTGAATGGTCGGTTACAAATGATTTAACTATAGTCACTCCCATTCTCTAAATTGATTCACCTTGAATCAAGGTTCTTAGACCTTAAAAATGTATTTTACAAAAATGGTAGATGCATAACCTTTACGACATCGAAATGATACGACCGACAGTGGCGTATTTATTCCTTCAATAAAAGGGGCCTCAAAGTTATCAAAAGAAAATAACCTTACTTCGAGCTGGTTAAATGAGATAAAACATTGCTCCTTCTCAGCTGATGTCCATTCTAAGGGCTATACAAAATTATGACACATATTAGCACCCCTCTGAGGTGTCTAACTCCAAGGCATAAGCTATCTGCCAAAAATGCAGAAGCTTATGGAAATGAAAGTATGCCGTCAGCGGCATCTACACTAATACAAGACCTACCTAAATGACTGTTATATAACGGTTGACTACAACTAATCCACCCCCGAGACCAGAACCAAATACAAGTAGAAATTAACGTAAACTCACGGCAGCATGTTTCTCACAGAGAAACATCCCAGGCTTCAAATTCATGGATCAATCCTTGTGTTCCCAGGTGGTAATAATACTTCCTCGGCCATGGTTTGCGCAATTCTCGTATCGGCTTCCATATTGCTGATGTTAGATGGCCAATGGCTCCTCCATTGGGATATTTACGGCATCATCTCGTTCCTCGTGGTACAGGCGTAAATCAGAATGTCGTCACCGTCAAACATTTCGAATTTTTCGTTGAAGTAATGAAATAGGTTGAAAAACACTGTTTTATCACTGCTGATGATTGATTTTGCAACACTGGCTTTAAACGGTGCAGGCTTTATAGAATAGAAATGGCCATGTGCCTGCTTCGCTGAATCTATCTTTCACAGATTCTAATAGCATGTTATTAGCAAAATCACTTTGAATATTTAGATGAGATTCGCCTAGACACGGCGTATTTCTTTAGCATTAACATAATTTCTACAGCACTCAATGCTGTTAAATAGCATTATAATTTTTCACTTTGCTGGAAATTTTTGCGACCCACATTCCACCATGTGGTGTCGCGTTGCACATGTACGAGACGTACAGGAAAAATCACTAAATCACTCGTACTTTGAAAATATCACTTTATCGTGATTATAATTCTGTTGAAACAATTTCACAAGCACTGCGGTGCTGATACAACGTAGGATGCTTGGTCAATCCTTAGATACGACTTCCTTAGTCTTTTCACCAACAACATGTTCATCGGTCACTCGACGGACTTAGTAACATACACATCCATGCGGCTCAAACGCATATGGGATTGTCCTTCCTCTCTGCATGGTGTGTTCCGGCTTCGAATACTGCCGAAGTCATTTAGCCTTTACTTCCTTCTTCCTCGCGTTGCTGCGATGCAAATACCTTAAATTTCCCATAATAATATCATATTGACGTGGCTAATAATGCAGAATTACCAATTATAATATTTCTCAAAGATGCACATCGTAAATAAAAATCTGCGATCGTGATTAATTCTTTTTACTCTTCCAAACGAAGTCAAAAGTTCTCCTGAAGATGATACAAGCTTCCGGAGTGCGTTCAGTGTTTCTCAGTTGGAGTATTCTTATGTTACCAATAAAAATCTTCACCAGCATGAGATCAAGCCTTCTCAATACCAATTAGGAACAAAATATATTGAAACTGCAACACGAGGAGCATGATACATGTAACAAAAATACTCATTGAGAATACAGCAAAGTTTCACGGTTGGTTACTTACAACAAAACTGGTCTGCATCCTATGTACAGCCCTCATTGTATTTCTTCCTATGTTCTAGGGATAAGGTGTTGAGTTTTCTCTCCTTTCTTGCTGTTTTTTCTATTGGTGTGCCCCCCTCCCTCTCCTGTAGGAGACGGCTTCGATCGTGTTTCTCACACATTCTCAGTGATGATCACGTTATACTCTCTTGCCTTACATCATGCTTACTGCTTTTTAAATGGTTAGTTCCAACATTAACTTTCGATCTATTCCACCTCATAAATACTCTTGGGCGGTCACATGACTATTTACCGCATTCTGGGCCTGCAACCAATCACCATGAAAGCATCACACGCTAACTGGGCGAGTCATTACAGTGGTGCCACATAGTACAAGCACTCTGCGCCCTACTCTACCCTTGACATAGATGGAAGCCAGGAATAGTCACGTATTTTCCAGATTCTACAGTAATGTTGTGACCAACAGAATAGAGCCTCTGTGCTCAATGTAATTTCCAACCATGAACAAAATATACAGGGTGTATCTTAATTATACCGACAAAAAATCAGGGACGCTCTGTGTGTTGTGTAAACGACAATGCGGCAATCGGATTGGCGGAGAAAATGTTTACCTTCAAGAAAATGAGGTTACTTTGTTACTTCCGGGCGCGCGATTCAAATTGACGAGCTCACCGCATTTGTTGAGCCAGAGTGTAAGCCGCTGGCCACTGCTGTGCTTCAGGCAAGGGAAAGGATGATAGACGGAGACAGGGATATGCTGGTGCGACTGACGCACCCAGTGGGCAGTGTACAGTTTGTTTTACACACATTGGCTACTACTTTTGTGGCATAAATTGGTGAGAATGGCTCCGTTTCGGTACACTAACGAAGAAATGGCTGATATGCACCTAGCTTATGGCGCAGCAAATGGCAAGGGAAGAGAAGCCGCATGGTTTATAGCGTCCGGCACCCTAATCGCCGCCAGCCTCATTATTCTACCTTCATGTCAATTGACAGGCGACTGCGTGAAGGAGGAAGCTTCGTGCCTCAGATGCACGACGCTGGCAGGACGTCTTCGGCACGGACTCCAGAGTTTGAAGAGGCGGCATTAGAAGAAATAAATGATAACCCTTCAACCAGTACGAGGTCTGTCACAAGGAATGATGGCGCTTCTCATATGACGGTGTGGAGGGTTTGGAAGGACCAGTAATTGTACCCTTATCGCTATTAATCGGCGCAAGAACTAACACCTCTTGATTACCCACAGTGCCTGACATTTGCAAGGTGGGTCTTAAACAGCTATGGAAATATTCCACATTTCTTGTCATCGCTCCTTTTCACGGATGTAGCTACATTTACGAGAGAAGGCATGGCATATTCCAGAAATCGGCATTTTTGGGCGGATGAAAACCCTCATGGGATGGAGGTTCGCTCATTCCAGCATAGGTTTAGTGTTAATATTTGGGCCGGCATTGTTGGTGACTATTTAATTGGGCCGTATCTCCTTCCTTCTCGTCTGAATGGTGAGGAATACTACCGTTTCTTGGCAGAATCACTGCCTGATTTATTGGAAGATGTTCCCCTGGGTATTCGGCAGCGAATGAAATGTCCTTCGCTCTAGGCCGATTCAACTCCCATGGACTTTCTCTTGTGGGCTTACGTGTATGCGAACCCCGTAGAGAGACAAGATGAAATTATAACAAGAATCCAGGCAGATTTCCAGGTCATTCGTAACACACCACACATCCTAAACAGAGTCCAAATGCCACTAATACACCGATGCGAACTGAGCATCGATGTTGGTCATTTTCTGTAATCAAACCATTGGGTGTATTATTCCTTTCGTTCAGTATTTAATTCCATTAAGGCCTACAATGTTGTGAGTAAATGAATGCACGATCGTACATCGGCATCTTTGCACATGTCAAATAATAAAGAAAGTTATTGAGACGAACAGACGAGAAGAGAAACTATCGGGTACATTTCATGACTGACAAGTGTGTCTTTATTACTGTGTGTCCATGTAGGCTACTGTGTGTGCGATTATGGCTGCTTAGTAAACACATTTGGATATTGCCTGAAAGGGACAAGGACAATTCTGCACGAGGCGAACGAGGAAACTTGCGTATCACCAACATATCTCTGTCTCCTTCTATCACACTCCCTTCCCTTAACTGAAGTACAGCAGTGGCCAGCGGCTTACACTCTGGCTCAGCAAATACGGCCAGCTCGTCAATTCCAATCGCGCGCCCGGAAGTAACAAAGTAACCTCAATTTTTCGAAGGGAAAAATGTTCTCCGCCAATCCGATTGCGGCATCATCTTTAACATAACACACAGAGCGTTACTGATCATTTATCGGTAATTATATAATAAAGATAAAGCCTGTATAATGTTACAATACTCCTGATGCGAATCCTTGCAAACAATTAGTAAATGAAATGATGGTATTGTAAGACAAATGTTGATAGGGAACTTCGGTGCGAGAGCAGACACTAGAAACAATTTGGCATCTCATTTAACTGCTGCATTTTAAACTTCAAGAAAGGAAAATATCCAGTTCCATTTAAGTATAAAATTCTCAAGTTTTACTAAAATCAAAAAACCAATTACATGGAATGAACAGACTCAAATTCTGCTATCATATTACACTCAAGCTTCTCTACTGAGATATAAACAAGCTGCAGATGGAATTAACTAAAACAAAGGAATACATACATACAAGTATGTTAAACCAGTTTGGTGAAAGAAAATTAAAGAAACATTGAAATCACTAGTACGGGAGAGCGGAAGCTATTGCTCCTTTCTTCGTGTGTTTTAAAGAGTATATTTAAATAGGGCATTCACCACCTTCTACTGTAGTTATATTTTGATTCCGATTGTTCTTGTAGTGTTCCTTCTTAGGTGTGCTGAACACCCCACTTCCGGGAGTTCTAGATGTGTGAGAGTGAAAACGTGCAAATGGTCACCCAATAGTTGGTTGAATTATTTTGGGTAATAATTGATACATTACAAAAGGAACCTAATTATGAAGCAAAAATGTTACATCGTATTTAAGTGTTGTTGTAAATTTTATATTTTATTGATTTGCCTTTATACTTTCTTTACAATCATTCTCCCTGACACATAGATTTCATCTGGCAAAACATATAGGCTATACAGGTAGACCTTTTACTGGTTTTGTTCTTTCACAGTAGCTCCCAGACACAGCTGGGTTGCCTAACTCTTCTGTAATGTGTGTGAAGAGTGAGGTGAACTAATTGACCAATAGGTTAACAGTTTGCTTGTATGGTTGATGCATTCATTTTACGGCCACTTGTAGAGCTCGGTTGCTAACCTATAGCAGCACTCCACTGATCATAATCATGCACAGAATTATACCCTACTCCACTTATTCACCAACACAATTCACAACTGTAATATAAAATATAAACATCACACGTTTAGAATAAAATAAAATTGACACAAATAATAACATACTTCGGAGTATAATACTTGGTATACAGATATTTACGATGCAATGTTACATATACTTTATGCAGACGAGTACATAACGACCACGCATTACCCTATAACACACAAGCACAGGAATAAAGAAAGGGAAAATAAATTCACATCATGAATTAATAAACCTTGTAGCAGTCTGAGATTGACAGTCAACAGCTGGGCGTATTAATGTGCTAGTACTGCTCAAAGGTGTTAAATAAGCGTGACGCTGTTAATTTAATAGAATTGTAGAGATTTGAAGCCATTCTTTTTCAGTGTTGCCTATACAAATTGTAATTTGCAGCTTCACTCAATCAACACGATTGCGACCAATGAATGGGCGGGATACAAGATATAAATATGTTAATACACTCCTAGAAAAATTACGTGTATTAGTTAATTATCACAATTAAATTGCCCCACTTAATAGTGATAATTAACTAATACATGTAACTTTTTCCAGGAGTGTATTTACATATTTATATCTTGTATCCCGTCCATTCATTGGGCACCATCGTGTTGACCAACTGAAGAGCTGCAAATGACAATTTAATAGAATTGTTAAATTTCATGACGCAGTGGATGTGAATCTAGAGTGTGGGTTATGTATATCGATTATCTCTATTATGGATAGAATCCATTGGTTGCAAATGATTATACAAATATGGAGACATGCTGCGAACATTTCTTTTTGTTAAAATGGCATTCAAAGTTACCAGCACTCATAGAGTTGCAACTAAAAGACAGATGGAAAAAAATAAAAGGGATAATTACGGGATTTTAGATGTGCTCTCCGCGCCTATTCATGGACCGTATTATAATTAAAATTTTACAGTAGCCTAGTTAATGTATGTCTTCTGTCTTCCGTGCTTAAGAAACATAACCCTAACTTTGTTCTATATATATTTCTATTCTTTATAAATCCCACTTCTTGGCCAATAACCTAGACCCATTAAAACAACAAAAACAATCCTATTTCTGAGGGGTCAGAGATGAAGTGAGAAGATTATTATTTTCATGGTGAATTACGTTTACTGCCGGATGTCATTCTTGATCCCTTTTCCATAAGAGGAGTGTGGATTTGAACCTCCACGCCTCCTGGATGTGAGCGACTGCCAGCAGCCATGCCGTAACGACCACGGCTAACTCACCCGGTTTAGCGGTAATGTTCTCACCTGATGTTACCAAGATTGCAGGATCGAATCTTGGTGCAGCTAGCTGGTATTGGAGGGTGAAAAAATGCGAGGGAGCCGTGTCATTGGATTTACTGGCACGTTAAAGATCCCCTTCGCAGTAAAATTCCGGCACTCCGGCGTCTCTAAATGCGGCAGTAGTTAAAAGAAACGTAAAACCAATAACATTATTATTATTATTATTTGGTTTATAGATCCATCACCGATTAGTTATTACAGTAAAAGAAAGTGTCGTGGATTTTTCACTCTTCAAGAAAATCTAAATAGCCGCCTTCTAAGGTCTCGAGGTACGTAAAGAGTCTCCAGAGCCAAAGGTCTCGGGTTTGATTCCTGGCTCTGGAATAAAATTTCATTTTAGTCTGAAGGTTGGAACTAGTTACTCGTACAATCACCTCAAGAGGCAAAATTGAGAAAAAATATTTTATGTTCTCATCTTAGAAGTGTTTTTCTTCACTTCTAGGGCCGATAACCTAGATGTTAGGCCCCTTAAAACAATTATCATCATCATCTTCACTTCTACTTCAGGCTAATGCAAGGGCGATTCCTAACTTAAGACGAGAACCGCCTCTTTCAAAATCCAGTCTCAGTTACAAATGCTTACACAATGACACAGGTTATCATACTGACTGCACACACATCCTAATACAAGGACTACATGACCACGATGTCACAAAGCCAGTAGACTATATGAATTAATAATATCAAAAATCTGACTTTATCGGCCGGGAATCTAACTGGCGAACTTGGTGTCCCACATTTATCCAGTGAGGAAGCTAATCATGAGGATGTATCTTACTCTGATCTCCGACAGTGATTCTGCATGAGCCAGGCGACACTCCGTTCCTGCTGGCCCCATCAGACAGTAATCATAATGCTCTCTGCACATCTCTGTTTACAATATGATGAATGGGCCCTGCTGAGATGACATACTTTCCTACGGCGTAACACTGTGCGGATATCATTCTACTGTACTTCAGCGTGACTTTACCGCTGCGTCATAAACTCCACGGAATCAAAAGGTGAAGATGGTAGGTAGCCTCCTTTAAGGAGCGGAACATCTAGGTTATCTGCCTTCGTAACAGAGTGATCATACTAATTTCGAAATTTGAATTTCAGAGGTGTTAAAATAAAAAGTATTAATAGCAATAATAATAATAATAACATTGGGATAACATGTGAAGATATCCAGAACCGTGGTCCTCTTAGGGAAGAACTTCAAGAACATCGGAGTTTTCAACATAAGCCGAAACTAAAAACCGGGAAGGCGTAGACGACGGAGAGAAAGATGCAACATCGATTGCGAATGAAAGAGTACTGGGCCAACATTAAAATGCAGAAGAAACAGTTGACATGACGTGGTCATTAGATGGCCGTAACGAAGCAAGAAGAAGAAGAATTTTTGCACAGCCGCCATCTTGCGTTTATGAGGACTATTGAATTGATTTGGATGCTAGTAGATTATCCTAAATCTTGCAGGATGTTATGTTTCACTGCGCTTGGTTATTTGAATCTGGAGAAAATGCATTTTAAATGTTTTAAATTAGCTTGTCCGCCATGTTGGTTTTGTACTTAATATGTATTTAAGCGTCCTTAGAATTCTCTATCAACACTATACAAATTTTCAGTTTGATATCAGTAATAGTTTTGGAGATATAAAATGCCGGTGTAATATTTCGGGCAGTCACCATGTTGGATTGGTAAAATGTATTTAAATCTGAAGAGCATGGTCGAGGTCTAACATAATAGTATTATGGCTTCAGCGAGTTTCATTAAAATCGCTCAAGCAGTTTAGATTTCATTAGAGACACACACATACACATACGCACACACACGCGGACTGGAGAAAGTTCTGCCCTAAAACTTCCCCATACGGGAGAACGCGAAGTAGGTTTAAGCTTAACCAAAATAGCTACTGTTAAACAGCGAAAAGACTGAAGCGGTGCGGTGCAATGGGCATAAAAGTACATAACCAGAAAACAAAAGTTTAGTTAACAAGATATAAATAATATTTATTGAGACAACAATTTTCTTTAAATAACATTAAAATGCACAATAAATGCACACAACTGGGATATGCAGAGAATAATTAGTGTTAAATCTTAACAAATGGAGAGGGTCTGGTGACAGTACCCTGATTAATGATGGAAAAACCAATGTTAAGGATTGCCTAGATTTGAGAGAAATTGGAATTGAAATATAATATGCATATTAATAAAAGAACCATAAAAAAGATGAAATGTATGATGAGAGTAAGAAATTCAATTCTTTATCAAGTTTGAACTTATCTTCCAAATTGTTGAGCCAGCTCCATAAAAGTTCCAGTTAGCCTAAAACTGTTTTAAAAGTCCTCCACGGTTTCTTGGGGGGGGGGGGGGGGGGGGGAGGGCGTACATGGCCTCAAGATGCATATTCCGAAAAGATGAATATTCAACTCTTCTTTTCCCTTCTGGTGACGGTTTGACACTGGTAGTGTCCAGGCGGTGACTGAGTATAAGTCGACATTGGGTGCGGCCAGGAAGACTGCTGCTTCCTCGAAGTTTAAAGTGAGATACACCATCTAAGGTGAAACTTGCAGTGTGCTGCAGCTGGCAAACATTCCTGTCCTCTTGAGCGATGTATCAGAGTAGAGGCCTCGTGACGTAGCAGCGAGGTGAAGCAGCGACTGGCAATAGTGCCATGCGGTGTGGCAGCGTTGATCTGAATGACGAGCTGATCAGAATGATGATTGATCAGAAGTGGTGGAGAACACCAGCAGGTGGCGTCTTAAATAGTGATCATGGAACAATCTCGAAGGCTGGAGATTGCCCGACCAGACAAAG
Source organism: Meconema thalassinum (assembly GCA_946902985.2). Taxonomy (NCBI): domain Eukaryota; kingdom Metazoa; phylum Arthropoda; class Insecta; order Orthoptera; family Tettigoniidae; genus Meconema; species Meconema thalassinum. Next base: position 276,595,183 of record OX336390.1, read on the forward strand.
ACCTGCCATTGGTCGAACGAAAGTCAGGGTGACGTCAGTCGACCCTGCTCAGCAGACAGCAGATGAGCCAGTAGATACCGTGTATGCCGGGAGTGAGGAAGCTTGAGGTAGCGAGCGACTGGAACACTCAAGGTTAGAGCTATGATATCTATGAATAGGTGCTTGATAACAAGATTATGCATTTGGTTTAAGCAATTAATACATTTACAAAGAAATAATTACCATTCGGAGATCTCGGTAACAAGAAACAAAATTTGACCGACAAATGGGCTAAGCTAAACATTGAAAGCATCACGAAAGTGATCATGCTCCGAGAACTCCGAATGAAAACAAACAAAAGAATCAGTCAAAGCAAAACATGGATAACAGACGAGGAGAAACTAAGACTCGAAAGGCAAAACAGAGATAGCTGAGATGGGTCTAGTATAACGACCTTTACCAGTTAAAACATCAACAACTCTGACGTGTTTATCACGGCCAAAGTGGCAGTGAATAACTCTGCCTAGGTTCCATACGAGAGGCGGAGATGGGTCTCGAAGAAGAACCATGTCCCCCACTCGTACATCTGGTTGAGGAAGCCGCCATTTCTCACGCCTATTTAGCAAGCTGAGATATTCTAACTTCCATCGGCGCCAAAAAGAACAGCGCAAAGATTCTACTTTTCTCCAAAAGATAGGTACGTTAGGATCACAGCGTCGAACCAGCAAAGGCGGAGTAGCAGCAAGCGAACAGCCAATCAGGAAGTGATTGGGTGTTAAAGGTAAAAGATCCTTAGGATCGTTTGAAAGAGGAGTCAGAGGTCTGGAATTTACAATACCTTCAACTTGAATAATTAAAGAGTTGAATTCCTCATAAGAAAGTATGGTAGGACCAAGAGTTTTCTTAAGCTGTCTTTTAGTAAGTTTGATGCAGGATTCCCATCGGCCCCCATGATGGGGAGCATAAGGCGGGGTGAAATGCCATTTGAAACCTTTATAATAGGAAAAGTTGGAAATTTTTTCTTTAGCAGAAGGGGAACTTAACACCTTTTTCCAGAGATCAGAAGCGCTTACAAAAATTTTTGGCATTATCTGAAAAGACTTCAGATGGGACACCCCTTCTAGCAGCAAATCTAGAAAAGGCGGCCAAAAAGTAGGATACCGAAGCGTTCGTAACCAACTCAAGGGGGATAGCTCCCGTCACCATACATACAAATAACGAGATGTAAAGTTTACCTAAAATTTTGCGCTTAGATGAAGAGGGATTGGTCTGATATACGTAAGGACCAGCGTAATCGATCCCAGTAAGAGCGAAGGGCTTACTAGGTTCTGAACGAAATGGAGGTAAATTGCCCATAATCTGCGTGGCGGGCCGTGGTTTAACCTTAAAGCAAGGTATACACTTTTTGACAACAGAAGAAACCTCATGAACGCCATTGATTATCCAGTAGAGTTCACGAATTAGACAGAGCAAGGTGCGAGTGCCAGCATGAAGGTGTTTATAATGAAACTTTTTTATTATAAGGGTGGTGATAGGATGCTTTGAAGGAAGGATGATGGGATGCTTTTTCCCATCCTCACAACTAGACATAGCTAATCTTCCACCCACACGTATTATGCCGTCCTGGTCAAGAAAAGGAGTAAGTGGTAAAAGCCTGCTAGACTTGGGCAAATCTTTACCACTTATAAGAGCTTGCCTTTCAGGAGCAAATACTTCCTGCTGAACAAGTAACAAAATCTTGCAAGTAGCGAATTCTAACTCTACTCTGGTGAGAAAGGGTTGGGGCTTCAATGGTTGATCAATTACTAAATATCTCCATCGGAAGATATAAGACACTACACGAATCAATTTATCAAATGAAGAGTATCTATGAAAAAGACTAGTAGAAGTAGAAGTAAGATGCGACGTGACAGGATCATTACGGGCATCGGGTATTTCTTCTGCAAATTGATTAGCTAAGCGAGGCCAGCAAGATGATTCCTGACTTAGCCAAGGAGGACCATTCCAGTACAGGTCTGAGGAAATCAATTTTTTAGGCGTGCAACCACGTGATATTATATCCGCGGGGTTTTCACGGCTAGGAACATGTCTCCATTGTTCAGAATGAGAGACTTCATGAATCTTAGAAACGCGATTTGCCACAAAGGTATTCCAATGAGAAGAAGGCTTGGAAGTCCAAGCTAATACAATAGAAGAATCGCTCCAAAAAAATGTGCGGGAAAATTTTAACTTTAAACTGACATTTAGTTTAGTTGCTAATTCTGTTGCCATTAAAGCAGAGCATAATTCTAATCTCGGCAATGATACCGTTTTAAGTGGAGCAACTTTTGATTTAGCGCACACTAAATTAGAAAATCCAGGGAAAGTGGCTGAGGAACGTCCTACTATGTATGCACAACAGCCATAAGCCCGTTCTGAACTATCAGAAAATACATGCAGGTCATACTGCTGGTATAAGGGATTAGAAATTAAAAGGCGGGGTATAGAAACCTTGGAGAGATCCAGCAAACTGCTGCGATACTCTAACCATTCTTCTACAAGAGGAAGGGGGAGATTTTCATCCCAGTCTGATTTTAATGACCAAAGCTTTTGCAAGAACATTTTTGCAACAATAACTATAGGAGCAATATATTACAAAGGATCAAAGATCTTTGCGATTTCTGACAGAACTTGTCTCTTAGTTACAGGGGGAGATTCTGAGAAATGTACCTGATAAGAGAAGGTATCAGAATAAGGACACCAAAAAACACCCAATGCTTTTACGGCTGCTTCATCAGTAGGAATAGCAACAAATTCATCAACTGGGACCTCTGATGAAAATTTTGATATAAATTCAGTAGACTTTGAAGTCCATTTATGGAGCGGAAAACCACCTCCTAGGAGCAGGGATTTAAAATCTTCGCACACAAGGAGTGCTTCCGAAATATTAGGGAAAGAGCACAAGAAATCGTCAACATAAAATGCTGTTTTTATGACTCAGAGGCCAAAGGATGATACAGATGACCATCTTGCTCGGCTAACATGTGGAGAGACCGAATCGCAAGAAAGGCTGAAGGCTTCAGGCCATATGTCACAGTCTTCAATCTAAATATCTTTATGGGTTTGGAACTCTCATCGCGCCACAATATTCTTTGCAGATCTTGCTACTCGGAATTTACGAGAATCTGCCGGTACATCTGCTTAATATCTGAGATTACAGCAATAGGAAACCGTCGAAAATTAAGCAAAACAGAGGTGAGATCTGTTTGAATCGCGGGACCACATTGCAAGGTATCATTTAAAGAGACTCCATTGGAATCTGATGACGAGCCATTGAAAACTACTCTTATATTGTCTTGTGTTAAGGAATTTTTCCATACCGGGTGATGATTTAGATAAACTATTTCATTTAAAGGACGGTCAATTTCTCCTGATTTAGGAATTACCTCCATGTGATTGGATGATTCGTATTCCTCCATAAAGGAAGCATACTGAGTTTTAACAGAAGCATCTTGTTTGAACCGATTTTCAATAGCAAATAGTGCCCTAAGTGCTCTGGAATGCGAGCCCGTAATGGCGGGAGGATTAGGAATACGTGGAAGAGTTACTATAAATCTGCCTTCAGCAGTACGGACAGTGGTTTCCTCGTATAACTTTTCACAAATTTCGTTAGAAGAAGAAGCAGTAGCCTGAACATTCTCAAGATCCCAGAACTTGGTTAGCTCTTGACTCAAATCGGTACCAACAAAATAACAATTCGATAAAGTTTGAATAGGATTACGGTATATTTGGCCAGTAGCGATCCAACCAAAATCAGTTTCGCGGAAGAAAACATTAGGAGCAATTTTTACTTTATTGGAAAGAAGACATTACCAAAATACGCTTGAGCTGAAAAGAAGCTCTACGGGCGAAGCTCTGTTGAAATTAGGGTCAGCTAGCTGGACAAAATTCGGGATATTCCAACTTTGAATAGGATAAGAAGTGCCAGGAATATTGTTGCCTATAGACTTGATTATCAAACAATCTAATTGCAACTGCGTACCAAGATTATTAGAGTCCTTCAAATCCACTTAAGCAAAGCTTAAGGATTGCGATTTAGAGCAGTTTATTCCTGTGACCTCTATTCAGGTAGGATGTTTTGGGAGGCCTAAATTTGTACCAAAGGTTCTTTAATAAAATTGTTGGTAGCGGCATTGTCTAAAAATCCCCTGACAGATACACATTTCCCGTGAGAATTTTTCAATAGAACCTGCACGGTAGATAATAAAACCTGGACTTTGCCATGCGAGGTAGAACTTTGAGCATACGACTACGCACTATTTTGAGAAGTCTCAGAATTAGACTTGGTATTGGAACTGCTTGGTCCTGATAATCGTGATCTTTCATGTCTGTGCAAAAGGGAATGGTGTCTAGCCTTACAATGAAAGCATAAACGTTGTGAACGGCAATTGTTTAACATATGCGTTCCTGACAAACAGTTGAAACAATGTTTTTTGTTCGTAATGAACTTTCGTCTTTCATCTACTGATAAAGATTTAAATTCATCACAATTGTATAAATTATGCGATTGCTGACACAGACCGCACGTTTGCATTTGGTTAGGTGACCGAGCATCAACAGGAAGAGCCTGTGATCTTAAAATTCTTTGATTAGAACTGCTAACCTTATCTTTTGAGAAGGCTTTTGAATCTGAACTACTAGTTTTTTGATTAGCTATGGCGGAAAAGACTTGGCTTCTAGCCTTCAAAAAGTTGATAATCGCCTCATAAGTGCATTGCAAATTCTGGGAAAGTTCTGTTTCCCAGGCTTTCAATGTATTTGCATCCAATCTTGCAGAAATGAGGTGAACTAGAAATAAATCCCAGTGATTTACAGGTTGGTTTAAATTGGACAATGCTCTGACGTGTAGCTCTGCAGTATCAATCAGCTTACGAAGTGATAAACTGTTATCTGCTTGCACGTTAGGTAACTTGAATAAGCTTTGTATATGGCGTTGAATAGATAAACGAATATTCCCATATCTATCCTTAAGAAGATTCAGAGCAACTTCATAATTATCACTGGTCAAAGAAAGAGCTTGAATCAGGTTAAGTGCGTTGCCTTGAACTGCCAGACGCAGGTAGTGAAATTTTTGAATTACTGGTATAGAAGTATTCTCATGTACTAAAGAATTGAATAATTCAAAAAATGGCTCCCATTCTATGTCCTTACCAGTGAATTTGGGTAGTTCTAATTAGGGTAATATAATGCGTGAGGAAGATGTAGAAGATGCTGCAGAAGTTTGATCTTCTTGTTTTTCTTTTAAAGTTAAAGCCCTAATAAGCTGTTTAGCTTCAGCAAATCCCAGATAGTATAATTTTTCAACTTCCTACCTATCACTTTGCTGGTCCGGATGCTGAGTTTCTATACTGCATTGTATCTCATCATATTTCTCAAAGGCTTGTTCATAATTCTTAAGCCTCTGCGAAATTATGTCAAGATTACGCTCTTGGGGTTCAAGCTCCGTTAAGAAAGTACGGAACCGTGTGAGCTTGCCCTTACAAGAGGCTCTGACGTTGCTGAGTTTTTCATCAAGGTTAGGCATGTTAAAAGTTGTTTGTTACTCACGTCAATATTGTGACTTCGAGTACTGGAAGCCAGAGGATGACAGCTTGCTAGGTAGTAAGGTTTAGTCTGATGCGGAAGAAACCGGCTTAGCTCACGTTTCTCTCCTCCTGTGCTGAACATGCGACTCAGGCTGAAACTTACAATGTGAATTAGTGTCGAAACACAATGAACAAAAATTGTTAATGTGAAATTCAAGATATGAAACTTGTAATATTCCCAGGGTGCAACAGATATGTTTATCGGGGGTGAGGCACCAAAAATATGGAGAAAGTTCTGCCCTAAAACTTCCCCATACGGGAGAACGCGAAGTAGGTTTAAGCTTAACCAAAATAGCTACTGTTAAACAGCGAAAAGACTGAAGCGGTGCGGTGCAATGGGCATAAAAGTACATAACCAGAAAACAAAAGTTTAGTTAACAAGATATAAATAATATTTATTGAGACAACAATTTTCTTTAAATAACATTAAAATGCACAATAAATGCACACAACTGGGATATTCAGAGAATAATTAGTGTCAAATCTTAACAAATGGAGAGGGTCTGGTGACAGTACCCTGATTAATGATGGAAAAACCAATGTTAAGGATTGCCTAGATTTGAGAGAAATTGGAATTGAAATATAATATGCATATTAATAAAAGAACCATAAAAAAGATGAAATGTATGATGAGAGTAAGAAATTCAATTCTTTATCAAGTTGGAACTTATCTTCCAAATTGTTGAGCCAGCTCCATAAAAGTTCCAGTTAGCCTAAAACTGTTTTAAAAGTCCTCCACGGTTTCTTCGGGGGGGGGGGGGGGCGCTCATGGCCTCAAGATGCATATTCCGAAAAGATGAATATTCAACTCTTCTTTTCCCTTCTGGTGACGGTTTGACACTGGTAGTGTCCAGGCGGTCGACATTGGGTGCGGCCAGGAAGACTGCTGCTTCCTCGAAGTTTAAAGTGAGATACACCATCTAAGGTGAAACTTGCAGTGTGCTGCGGCTGGCAAACATTCCTGTCCTCTTGAGCGATGTATCAGAGTAGAGGCCTCGTGACGTAGCAGCGAGGTGAAGCAGCGACTGGCAATAGTGCCATGCGGTGTGGCAGCGTTGATCTGAATGACGAGCTGATCAGAATGATGATTGATCAGAAGTGGTGGAGAACACCAGCAGGTGGCGTCTTAAATAGTGATCATGGAACAATCTCGAAGGCTGGAGATTGCCCGACCAGACAAAGACCTGCCATTGGTCGAACGAAAGTCAGGGTGACGTCAGTCGACCCTGCTCAGCAGACAGCAGATGAGCCAGTAGATACCGTGTATGCCGGGAGTGAGGAAGCTTGAGGTAGCGAGCGACTGGAACACTCAAGGTTAGAGCTATGATATCTATGAATAGGTGCTTGATAACAAGATTATGCATTTGGTTTAAGCAATTAATACATTTACAAAGAAATAATTACCATTCGGGGATCTCGGTAACAAGAAACAAAATTTGACCGACAAATGGGCCAAGCTAAACATTGAAAGCATCACGAAAGTGATCACGGATAAAAGCTGATCTCATTTTAGCCTATTTTCAATTTAGAAAAAATAGGCTTATGAGATCACCTTTTGTCTGTGTGAGTGTGTGCGTGTGTGTGTGTGTGTGAAGTGTGTGTGTGTGTGTCCCTAATAAATTCTAAACGGCTGGATCGATTTCAATGAAACTCGGTAAGTTGATAGCGCTATTCCTGGCGACCCCGACCGTGCTCTTCAAATTTTGTTACGTCTCACCAGTCCAACATGGCGGCTGTGCTAAATATTTCACCAGCATTCAATATCTCCGAAACTATTTCCGATATCACCCTGGAATTTATTACGGTGATAAAGAGAACTACTAGATGTTCACCTATGTGACTTTTTAGAAACTGGTAACTAGAAAACCAACATGGCGGCCAAGCGAATTTTCGAGATTTAAATAGACGTTTCTTGCGTTTTAACCAACCAAACACAATAAAACAGTATATGTCTATACACATTGTAATGCACCGACATCTAACTTCGTTCAATTTTTTAAATAACCTCAAGATGGCGGATATGCGAAATATTTCACCGGCATTCTATATCTCTGAAACTATTAGCGGTATCACCCTGAAATGTTGTACGGAGATGAAGGGCACTACTGGAAGTTCATCTATAAGACTTTCAAAATACGTTTAACTACAAAACGATCATGGTGGCCAAGCGAATTTTGATAATTTTAAATAGACCTTTCTCGCGATTTAATGTTCCAAACGCAATGAAATATGGTACAGGAAATGTTTATACACATTGTAATGCACTGGTATCTAATTTAGTTCAACTGTTTACATAACCTCAAGATGGCGGCTGTGCGAATTCTCAAATTAAGTTTTTATTTCTAATGTCGTAATCATGCGATCGAAGTGAAAGTTTGAATAATGAACCTACGAAATAACTTTCCTTTAATGGTACATGACTCTATGGCCTAAACATTTAACAATCCAATATGGCGACCATCCGAAATATTTAGACGGCTCTGAATATCTACGAATCTATTATAGCAATCAAACTGAATTTTTTATGTCCATTGGGGCTATGAACTTAAGTTCACCTATAGGACTTTCAATAACCTGGTGATCACAAATCCAACATGGCGGCGACGCGAACTATAAATATTCACACGGACGTTTCTCGCAATTTAACCATCCGAGTGCAGTGAAACTTGGTACAGTAATTCCTGATGCGAATGTTAATCCACTGGCACCAAATTTATTTCAATTGTTTCCATAAACACAAGATGGCAGCTGTGCGAAATTTTAAAATCTCCTTGTTACTTCTTGTGTCCTAATTATGTGATTGAAGTTTGAATGCTACACGTACGCAATAATCTTCATATAACAGTACATAACTCTAGGACCTACATATATAAAATCCTACATGGCGACCATCCGAAATATATAGTCGGTTCTCAATATCTACGAATCTATTACAGCAATCAAACTGAAATTTTGAATGTTTATAGTGGCAGTTAACATATGTAGGGTATATGAAAATAGGCTGTATAGTTATTCACGGAACTACTTGTTTCATATGATGATAATAGGCTAGGGGAATATCAAAAATGTTGTGATTATCCATTGACCAAAGTGGTAGGAAAAATGGAGTTTTTGGAGATAACCAATTCTATCACCCTTAATAGGCACAATATCAAAACCATTTTAATGATCAATAGACTTCTAAAAATTACCAAAAACTTTTGCCTGAAATAAATTTTGATATGACCTACCCTTACGCCAAGGGATGAGCAAACTGTTTTTGGAATTATAGGATGGGGCTTCTCGTATGCAGAACATGGGAACGTTTGTAGGCATACAATTGGCAAATGTAGTGATTTCAAAATATTCTTCTTTGCCCTGTGAAGTCTACTTCTACCTTCCGGCGTGCCGAGGGGGATTTTAAAAAAAAGGAATGGTGATGTCCACTGGTTAGAAATTTACGTAAGGTAAGGTCCCATGGCTTTGAATTGGGAGATGAAAAGCAGGTAAAATTGCGTACAAGTTTAGTTTATAGATGGTTGATGTGTGCGACACCCTGTGTAAATACAATAAGTGCGTTATGTCATATAATGTGGTGGAGGGGACGAGCGGCGCGCCGACGCGAGTGTCAAGTGACGGAGCGAGCCCAGAGCCGGGGCCAGTGTAGTGCGGTGCTGTCTAGCAGCAAGGCTGACGCGGTCCGATCAATGCGGGGTACAGACGACGTGGAGTCGGCTAGCGGGCCAGCCGTCACGGCGGATCATGCCCCGCATCCAGAGCGTGGTGCCGCTGCGCCCTCTGGAGTGGCAGACGGGCCTCCAGCGGGTAGATGGCTCTGCTGTGTACCCTGCTACTGGCTGAGACGTAACCACACCGTCCATCAGGCGTCCCTCACCATCGCTACCCTCCTGGTGACCTCTCTCCTCGTGGCCAGCCCCGTCTTGTTCCTCATCAGCAGTGTTCCTGGCAGTCCCGGAGAGCGCGCCAGGGAATGTCTCCTTCAGGTAAGTCTGTTGTATCACGTGGTGCTGAGGTCATATATGTGCCCACTTAGACTAAAGTAAGAGGGCTTTGACTATACGCACGGCACTATATTGAAACATGTGAGAAAACGTGCTGTCTTTCCCATTGAAAATTTTTATTTCAGCCAAAATCCGCGAGAGACAGGCACAACTGGAGGCCTGATTGAAGCGTCGGTATGGTAAAAGTTTGCCATTAAAGATAGCTTTCCAGGTATTTACATGCCCTAAACTGAAAGAAATAAGATATTTATTACAAAACAACTCGCTTTATGCACGAAAATGGGGGGGGGGGGGGGGGAGGGGTGCCGACTTAATTGGATGGCATGTATCAATCGTCAAGCGTTCATCATCAGATCCGGCTCACTTAGACTTAGTTAATGCACGATGTTTATAAGTTGCACTTATGCACAAAATATACATAAAATGTTTAGATTACATAAGTTCGTAAAAACGTATGTAACGCGTCAAACTTATTTAAAGATATTATTGCTCACTTCAACAGTTGTTGCGATTTTATTGCTGTAGTTTATGTATGTTGACCTGTGATCTATTTATTAATCTCTTGTAATTTATTTCAGGATTAGGGCATAACCCAGCTCGTTAAGGTACATTCGTGTTGACCGACTGAAAAGCACTAAACTCTTGTGATCTATTGAATTATTATTGTGACTAACTTCAGGAATGATGTAAGGGCCTGTAAATACTTGTTTACTCGTCTATTGGGAAATGAAAATCCACAGCATGCTTCCAGTCGACCGATCGGGTCAGGGAATGGAATGAATGAAGCCCCCATCTAGCGGCGAGGATATGAACTGTGCTGGCTGCCGAAGCCTGTCGCACTCCCCTGGACCAATGATTAAATGAATGACAGAGAAAATGAAATGACAGTGGAGAGTGTTGCGGGAATGAAATATTGACAGGAAAAACCGGAGTACCTGGAGAAAAACCTGTCTACCTCCTCTTTGTCCAGCCCAATTCTACATGGAGTGACCGGGATTTGAACCACGGACCGATCGGTGAGAGGCCGGCATGCTGCCGCCTAAGCCTCGGAGGCTTACGCGTCTAATGTAATTTGGTAACATTTGTTTGGCCGACTGGGAAGCTTTCTTTAAGGCTGTGCTACCGAAAAATAAAATATTTTTTTAATTTTATTTTTTCTTCTTAATCTAGTATATAGGTCTTCGGGACTTGTTATATGCCACTTTTGTAAAATATAGACTGCTCGTTTGTTCGGGGCATGGCTTCAAAGTGTCTACTTTGAGGGTTAAAGGTACATACGCCACGACAAATTTAATAACCGGAGAATTTCGAAATTTCTGTGCAATAACCCTTGTAATAGTAACTTCATTATGAACAATTTTTATTTCAAAATTCAACATATTTTATAAAAGGATCATATTTCAATAACCTTTTTTATTGTGAAAATATTGCTATAATAACTTCAAACTTATTCAATTTGTAGAGGCTGTAATTCTGTGCAGTTCGAATGTTTGATGAAAGAAACTGTTTTAGTGATAAACCCGTGCCGTATGTACCTTTGACTAGTCTTCAACTCGGCAAAACGGTAACTACACAGGCTACACGATAGGCTACCCGCACAACCACTTGCGCAAGCTTCATTCTCCCAGCCTACTACCCAGCACCGCACCGCACCGCACCGCCAGTTGCGGGTCATTCCTTTCCTTACGCAGCATTCCTTTCTACTTACAGTGGAGTGCAAGGAAAACAAAATAACTCTCCTTCTTCCAAAACCTTTTCCGGCGCGCTGAGTAGCTGACTCTTCAGTCTAACTAGACCGAGTCTTGAGAAAGGAATAGAAGAATATATCTCGCCCCTTTCTTGTTACATTTCCTAATTCTGCGTTTGTGTTTCGTGATTGAGTGATAGGGCAGTAGTGTATTCCTATAACATTCACACTTTATTCTACAATACCACGAAATACAAGATTTTATAATAGCTTTATATTGCGGTGTTAAAACACGTTTCAAAAATATAGTTTGTTTTTTTCGCTATCGTTTTACCCTCCAGGGTTGGCTTTTCCCACGGACTAAGCGAGGGATCCCACCTCTACCACTGAGGGCAGTGTCCTGGACCTTGAAAGATTGGGTCGGGGATACAACTGGGGCAGCCTCACCTGCAAAGCGAACAGGGGCCTGATGAAGGGATGGGAAGAGTGGGAGGGATAGACAAGGAAGTGGGAAGGAGGAGGCCGTAACCTTACGGTAGGTAGCATCCTGGCATTTGCCCGAAGACGAAGTGGGAAACCACGGAAAACCACTTTGAGGATGGCTGAGGTGGGAATCGAACCCCCTCTACTCATTTGGACCACCCGAGGCTAAGTAGACCGCGTTCGAGTACTCATACCACTTTTCGAATTTCGTCACTGAATCAGATTTGAGAGACGAGGTGACTAAGAAAAAAAAAGGTTTGTGCTTGGAACTGTCAGACAGAAAGTGCGATTGAAACGAAGCCACAGCTACTTCTGCCAGCTCCAAGGTCAATTGAATATCACCAGGAGAAAATGGTGCGATATTGTAGTTTATACGAAGAAAGAAGAAGAAAGGATAGAAAAGGATGAGATATTATGGCAAACAAAAATGCTTCCAAACCTGGTACAATTTTATAAGGAGTGTATTTTGCCAGAAATCGTAGACAGTCGAGTTGTTCGAGGCATGGAAATCCGAGATCCCTCATTTGTGCTAGAGGCACAACAAAAGCAGGCGACAAATAATACCAACAAACGAAAGAAGAGGAAACCATAAGATACATTCACAGACAAGTAAAACACAAACCACCTCGTGGTGTAGCTGCTAGCGTTCTTGGCTGTCGCCCTGGAGGTCCGGGTTCGATTCCCGGCTCTGCCAGGATATTTTAATTCTGGTGTGAGGGCTGGAACGGGGTACACTCAGCCTCGTGAGATAACTCAGAAGAGGAGGGTTCAATTCTTACCTCAGCCATCCTGGAAATGGTTTTCCATGGTCGGGGTGGTTCCTAACCTAAGTCCATGACCGCCTCTTTATGTTCTATCCCCAATTTACAACTACACACAGTGGTACAGCCATCGCAATAACACAGGTTACACACACCACGATGTCTCAGCTCCTAAAACAAGCAACAACAAGAAGCTAATACGGCACTGTTGAATGATATTCGAGCGTACTGTTTGTTCAGAATACGTAGCCTAAATATATATATTTTTATCAGTTTCCTTGTAAGTTTCTTTGATTTGAGACGTGAATAATAGATTATTATATATTATTTGAAATGAAATAATAAATAACATAACAACTTTAACATACTTAAACAAGATGTTCAATAAGAACATATAGCCTACTGTCTCCTAAATGCATGGGTATTCTTATAACTCTTTGTCCTTTTCAAGGAGTATAATTGAATGTTGGTTGTAGTAACTTGTTGAAATACAACGTGCTATACGGATATTGAACATGAATATGAGGTGGCCTTTGCTAGTGCTACCTCTGTACAAAATTTCATTCAATTCGGTTTCACCGTGTTTGAATTGATATGGTGAATCGATTTGCACACATACATGGCCGCTATCTGCACACTATTGGGCTGATGACCTTGTAGTTCAGTCAAAAGATGCTTCCCACAAAAAGGTATGTTGTTGCAAAATTTGGTAGAGATCAAATGATTAGGTTGGTCGTAATTTGAATTAAGTTTTTAATATTTGGGTGGCCGCCATTCCTTTTCCGTCAAGATGGCGGCGATATAAAACATGACCCTGATGTGCCCTTTGCTAGAAACCAAATTTCGTTCAATTCGGTTTCACCGTGTTCGAATTGATAGGGGGGGGGGACATACATTCAAAGTACACACACTCACACACAGACACACAATTTTTCGCCCTGTGTTGATCTCATAAGTCTACTTTCATTTTTTGCAAAAATCGAAAGTAGGCTAATATTGTCATTAGCTGCGTGTGATTGTGTTTTTTATGTTCTTGCTAGTGTATCTATGCAGCCGATTGTCATTAACTTGCTGCTTACGTTTTAAAAATAATTTTTGTTGGTTAATAGTGCATAATTTAAGGGTATTTTCTGTAAAATTTCCCGAGATGGTTTCTTATTTCGAAATGATGTTATAATTTTGTAGATTAACTTTCATTTACATATGTAGAAAAAATTATGTGTTTTCAGTGTTTTGGCTCTTAATTGTGCAAGTACGTGTTTTGTCCACAGAATCTTAAATACCGGTACTTCATAAAATTCTGCATACGTGAACTTGGAATTTCATTACTGAATGAGCAGTCATTTTGTTTATACAAGGTGTCCGGGTTAAAGGTATAATAGTCTAATATAAAATTTTATAACATGAGAAGTAGTGGAAATATTTATTGGCGGTTTGTTTCTACGAATAGGCGAACTCAAAATGTTTCTTTACATACCTAATACATCTCGATATGCGCACCATTAGTGGCGCTACAGACATCTAATCTGTATTCCACTTCTCTCCAAGTGATCTGCAGCATTGTAGGCGTAACATTTCCAATAGCTGGTAGATCACGAACTGGTGTCTGGTACACTTGATTCTTGACAAACCCCCACAGGAAAAAAATCAAATGGCGTAATGTCGGGGCTTCTAGGGGGCCAAACAATTGATGGACTACCTCTACCGATCCAGCGATCTGGGAACTCACGATTCAAGAACTCCCATTTCTTGATTGTTACGTAAGTGGGAACATCATCAGTTGGTAACAGTCCATACTCACGCCGTTACGGGTATAACGGATTTTAGCTCCGCGAGCGAAAGAACACTGAACACTTTCTTCTGTGGAGTCCACATGGCTACTGGCGCGCTTCTCGTGAACAATGAAGTTACGCGCATGCGCATGTGGTACCACCGCAAGCAAACACAGAAAACATTTTGAGTTACCCTAGTTGTAGAAACAAACCGCCAATAAATATCTCCATTATTTCTCAAGTTATTAAATTTTATATGATTATATCTTTACCCCGGACACCTTGCATAAATCACCTTTTGTGGTTTACTGCATTATTTTTTTATAATGTTTTGCATTCCATTGCAGTTTTTTCAGTGCACAATAAAAAGGTTTATGATCCATCCAAACACTTCTTTGTGTTTTAATTTTATAGTTATATCACTGATATGCAATCACTTTGCTACAGAGAAACTCTTCCCCCTATGGTTAGAAACAAGCCCATATGTAGTTTCGTTTCAACGCGCGCAATTTTTTAAAGAAAGAACTCTTTTGGAAATTATGAAAATGCCAAACTACTGAAACTGATATATATATATTTACATCAATTATACTATTATTATTGCGTTAAAGCTGGTAATTTACACAAATGGAATCCCTGAAATCTTATAAAATAACTGGCATTAAACATTATGAGCAAAATATCCCTAGTTTATATTTTTTCTCTTGGTTAATATTAGAAAGAAACTAAAAAAACTCAATGTATTTCTACATTTGTATTAATTCCATTCCTTGAAACTGGTAGGTATACTGTAAGCTATAATTGTGTCTTCATTTTGTGTGCCATATCCAGTGCAGTAAATCTGTGTTCAGAAAATATGTTGTTCTTTTGTAGTGGATCTGAGGAGGTTAAGTGGTGTCATAAAATTACTTCCCGTAGAACTGCACAATTCAAACGACAAATTGAACATCTGAATGGCTCGAAGTACTTTGTTCTAATATAATTCAAGATTTTATAGTAGCTTTATATTGCGTTGTTAAAACACTTTTTAAAAAGCTATCGTTTTACCCTCCAGGAACGGCTTTTTCCACGGACTAATCGAGGGATCCCACCTCTACCGACACTGAGGGCAGTGTCCTGGAGCTTGAAAGATTGGGTCGGGGATACAACTGGGGTGACCACCACTACGCCCAGGCGGACTCACTTGTAAAGCGAACGGGGGCCTAATGAAGGGATGGGAAGAGTTGGAGGGTTGGGCAAGGAAGTAGGAAGGAGGCGGCCGTGATCATACGGTAGGTAACATCCCTGCATTTGCCCGAAGACGAAGTGAGAAACCACGGAAAACCACTTCGAGGATGGCTGAGCTGGGAATCGAACCCCCTCTACTCATTTGGACCACCCTAGGTTGAGTAGACCCCGTTCCAGTCCTCATACCACTTTTCAAATTTCGTGGCAGAGCCGGGAATCGAACCGTGGACCTCCGGGGTGGCAGCTAATTACGCTGACCACTACGCAACGGACGTGACTTTAAAAAATAATATGGAACTTTATTGAAGTTCTTGATCAAATTTTGAAGTTTTTCGTTCTTATTTCTAAACAGTACAAAAGAACGGGACACGATAGAGAAACTCTGAATACAGATTTGGATTCTACATTCCTCAATACCTAAGCAGTAATTTCAGGTATATTGTGTTATTAATATTATATTTTTTTAATGATAAACTTTGCCAATTTTGATGTTTTTTCGATTTTCTTTTCAAAATTACAAGAAAGGAAACCTGACGTGATGCAGAAAATCTGAACACTTGGCACTTCACCAACAATCAGTGAGTTAATATTTTCCCTTGTAGCAGAAAAAAAATGAAATGCATAGGCCTATCAATCAAACGCCCCGACCACATTTTATCCAGCTGGACGACAGAGATCAAGGTTCCAATAAGCTTACTGCTCGGAAACGATCGCTGTGTGAGGCTTATACAACTGAGAGAGGGGAAGTTTGTGTGCCAATGAGGAGGTGTGGAAGGGAGGAGGGGACGTCGCAATTCAACTGCGGTGGCAGGTAAGGGACGGCAGTGCTGCCATCTCTTGTCCAGCGTTTGTCAGCAGATGCAATCGCTCAGCCTTAATAGTACTAGCCAACACTGAAAAATGGCTTCAATCACTTCCAAGGAATACCATAAATAAAGGTCATTCTTCTTATCTGTCGATTATAATAACATAATAAATAACCCCTGGCACTACAGCCCTTGAAGGGCCTAGGCCTACCAAGCGACCGCTGCCCAGCCATTTGGCCTGCAGATATTAGGGTGACACGTGATCAGCACATCGGGTACCTCGGCCGTTAATCTTGGTTTTCGAGATCAGGGCGCTGCCTCACTATCAGACAGCTACTCAATTGACCTCACGAGGCTGAGTGCACCCCGTTCTAGCCCTCACGTCAGTTTATAAAATCCCTGACGGAGAAGGGAATCGAACCCGAGGTCTCCATGTGAGAAGCAGGCCCGCTACCCCCAACACCACGGGACCGGCTTATCTGTCGATTAAGAACTAAAAATAGGAACAAACCTGTTACGGTATGTAATCTCCAAATTTATTAGCACCATCCCTACAGAGGACGAAATCGCACGTGTCTGAATAGTTTCCTTCTATAACGCTCTTTTACATGTCACTCATTGTATAACATAATTTCTCAAAAATCGGCATTTATTTCACTTCTGTGTACAGTTAAATGTGTTTTCGTATGCACTTTTAACTGTAATAACGGCACATATATTCGTTTCTTGTCCTAATAAGTCTACTGATTATTTAAGAAACATTTATGGTCGACGATGTCGAAATGTAAATATTATATGTCAGAAAACTGTATCATAATGAGGGTCATTACAACACTTTTTTTTCATATTATGAAACAGTTTATCCCACCAATCAGAGCTCAAGAAACAGTTGTGTGACCAATTAGGTAAGGATAGCATCGCATCTGCGCGGACTTCCACGGCCTTCTATTTTAAATTGTACTGCGTGGCTAGTGTAATAGTGGGGGTATTTGAGGAGACCATAGTCAAATACAAGGTATTCTCAGTGTCCGATGCGCTCTGTTCAGTACATAAAACTGGCGAAATCTCGACATATATTTATGAATATTTATGTTCGAACATGAAATAGTTATAATTATCGTCGAACGTAAACAGTCGTATGCAACTCGCCTATAATGGTAATTAAAACACTCGTATGGAAATTATAATCATACTCGTGTCTTAATTATTGCCATTATATGCTCGTTGCATAATGTACTATTTTTACTGGAAATTAGATATTTATCAAATACAGTAACAGTAATGCAAGCTGCGACACCACGTGGTGGTCTGCAGTAAGTGCAACAAGTACTCTTGAGATCCTGTACTTTATTTCGAAAGTACTCGTTACACTTCCGGTGAAAATGGACGTGCAATTCTTAACATCACACAAGTCAATCCCGATGTCGGTGTAGCTTTTCATACATATCGGTCAGGTGGCATGGTGAACTTCTGTAGTGTTATTTCATCCCTTGATTCGTATGGGCCATTCCTAGAAAGAGGAAAATTGTACACGTTTGAGAATCGATGCTGAACTTGGTGCAGCGTCACTAGTTAGCAAATCCTCTC
Source organism: Meconema thalassinum (assembly GCA_946902985.2). Lineage (NCBI taxonomy): Eukaryota > Metazoa > Arthropoda > Insecta > Orthoptera > Tettigoniidae > Meconema > Meconema thalassinum. The sequence continues at coordinate 276,613,110 of OX336390.1, forward strand.
TGACCAAACTCACTGTTGCAACTACTCCCCTCTACATAAACTATAGGCCCTCAACTGTAGAATGCCTGTTGAGGGGAGAGGTTGAAGTAGTGTGATTGGTCGGAGAGGATATGAGAGCTCGGCGTGTACACCACGGCAACCGTTCCAAGTCTTGGGACATTATTCAGATTCATCCTCTCTAGTGATGCCTCTAGTAAATTTGGGTATGAAATACAATCACAGATGTTTTCTATCCGTCCTGGTTAACATGTAAGTTATATCTAATCGAGATTGGGAGCTTGAAGCTTGCGATGTTCCCTTGTTACATATTTTAAAGATCACAATGTTCAGTCGGCGGTGTACAACAGACAGATCAGGAAACGAACTCGGATTTTTGTTCTTAAAATGTACCCTTATGTCTCAAAAAATACGCCAATGGCAGGCAAGCTTGTCAAGTCTCCAGTGTTGCACAGTTGCACGCAGTTTTGTCCAGTCTCGCTGCTTGCTGTCAGTGGCTACGGTGGAGAGTTGACAACGCTGTGCCTCGAGTTGGGAAACTCTCGAATCCACGCAGACATGGGATGGCAAATTAACCAACCAGCTGGTTTCAAAAGCGAGCCGGTTGTGAATGAGGAAAATTAGAGGATTATATTTCACCACCTGTCTGTTAGGTAGTCAGCCCGAAGGCTGGTTGGATCCTCAAAAAGCACCGCCGTTAGGTTATGTGGGTAGATACCCACAAAAACCCAAGGCATCACTATATTGAGGCGTACTAGGCAAGATGAGGAGTGAGGTAGTTTGCCATTGCTTTCCTCAGTGAGTCAGTACAGCAGTACTAACCCTATGAGTAGAACCTTTCACAGCATCCACAGGCACTGACTGTGCCCTGAATGTCATTACTAAGCACCACCCATACCTCAGTAGCTTCCATATAATCACAGCCATCAGTGAGACTGTGACCTCGGTGCAAAGACACATTTTACTCTAGCCTGTGCCAACAGACAAATGCAAATGTACTGCATTCATCAAGAGATGGCAAACAGGCCAATTTCACCACCATGTTATAAAAATAAACCAGTCCGGTCTTTTGGACCATATTGTCTGTGCACGTGGCAGTTAATATTTCTATTTTATTCACTATGAGTGCTACCAAATGTGTTATTTCAGATTTCCGAGTTTTTCTATAGTTCGAGGTAGTCTCGGTCCCGTTCACCTCGAATTACCGAGACTCTTCTGTATTTGATATAGGGGGAGCGTGATGACACAGTGACTTAGCTGTTCGTCTTTCACCCAGACGGCCGGAGTTCGAATCCCGGTGACAGCGGGGTGGAATTTTCACCTGAAAAATCACGTGGCGCCAGGAAGGACTTTGAATCCCCGGCCAAAACAAAAAATTAGACTGCTTGGCTCCAGAGACCCCATTAATTGGGATGAGCAACGAGGTGGACGGATGCAGTACCGGTAAAATTTATCTTGGATATTTCTAATCGGTCCTCCCACTTTTAGTGCGCTAAAAGAAGGATAATAGCAAACCAGAGAGCACTTAATCCACTTTGCCATCATCACATTACTGCGTAATATGATTATTTTTATGTTGGAGCTAAGTGTGACGAGTTGATACGTGTTTGAAGCCATTTTCGGTGTTGCCTTAGTAAACAAAACTGTAATGCTTTTCAGTCGGTCAACACGATTGTACCCAAATGAGATGGGTTATTCCCTAATCTTAAAAAAAATCACATGAGATTAATAAATTTACTTGGATGACCAGTTTCGTCTTTGAATACGGGTCTTGTTTATTTAGATTACTATTGTGCATATGCTTTCCGGTTGTGTTATTCGTTGTAAATGCTATTTTTACGAGTAATTTTTGAACAGATTAGTGATTTTAATTGTATTCGCGTTCACATAATTGAAACGCGTGATTTTTTTCTCATTATTATCCGGCTTTTGAATCGTTTTATTTTTATGTCTGGCTACAATTTGATGTATTTTGTTGGGCGGAAAATAGTTTTCCTTTGCTATTTGCTTGATTATTCTTATTTCCTTATTGGAATTGTCTTTTGACATGGGTATGTTCAAAGCCCCATGCACTGTTGAATTGAACCCCGCTAATGTATGCGTACTGGGATGATTGGACTGATTGTCAATTGCATGCGAAGTTTGTGTGGCTTTTCGGAATATCCCCTCATCTGGGTACAATCATGTTGAACTATTGAAAAGCATCAAAATTTTGTTCCCAGATTTAATAAAGAAGCTGAAAACAAGTTACAATAATAGTTACGTCATAGGTCAGAAAATGTCATCCGGAACTTGCAAAGAGAAACTCGTCTGTCCAAAGCTGGAATAAAGTGGAATTATAACTGACTTTATCATGCTCTTCTTCTTTTTCTAAAGGTGTACTCAACCCTGAGGTCCGGGTTCAATTTCCGGCTATGCCTAGAAAGAAATTTAATTCTAGTCAGAGGTCTGAACGTGGTTCACTCAGCCTCGTAGGATAGAACTGAGAAGTGGTGGGTTCGAATCCCAACTCAGCTCTCATTAAAGTGTTTTTTCGTGGTTTCCCAAATCTTCTCTAGGCAAATGTCAGGATGGTTCCTAATGTAAGGACACAGCTGATTCCTTCCCAATTCTAGCCTCAATTACAAATACTGTACAGACACACACACACTACAACATGTACCACAATAACGTTAAAGAAGATGTTCTGTTAAGAAGTAAACTGCCTACTCCTTAACAACTGTGAGGAATTAATGAAGGGTAATCATGAAGTTGGTGCACACTATCTCTGAATGAATGAATAGGAGTTATTTCATTCCCTGCCCCGCGAAGCGAGACAGGGCGGGCACCCAGCTCAACAGGGTGTTCTTGTGCCGAAGAAGAGGAAAGGGTTAGAGAATAAATTGTATTTGGAAGAAGATATGCTAGGCATATGGATAGGAGGGACGAAGGAGGATGCAATGGCGCAGAAGACACCGCGACCCCAAGGCGGACCCCCCCCCCCCCCCAGACGAGGCCCCCCACCACACTCGCCGGAGCATTACCCCACTAGCCCCGTTTATTCAAAAATATACATGATACATAAAATAAATATTGCCGTGGGTAAAATACAGAATTATATATAACAAATTGAAAAGTAATGTCCAGAAAGAATGTCTATTGTTCGTATGGCTGGAAAAGATAAAGACACTGGAAAAAGCACAGAAAATGAATAAATTGATATGTATTAAAGTTCAAAAGATTGTCTATTGTCCATGCTGAAAGAGAAACAAAAATATTTCAGAAGCACACGCATCACTTGAAGCACTGGGGTGTTGCGGCAACAAGGCCGTTAAATTTTTGGAGCACTGGGAGCACTGTGTGACGATGCGTGGAGCCATTCCGGAGATCGAAGTAGACTAAATAAGGTTTAGTGGGGCAAAAAATAAAATTTATGTAACTGCGACAGGGGCGATGTGAATAGGATAAAACTGAACGAAAAATAAACAATGAGAGGGCACTTGTGGTGCCGACAGTAACAAAGAGGCGGGGCTGACTATAGCCCCCCAAAAGAAAGTAGAACATGTGGAAAATGTGCACAGAACAGAATAATGGGAGCGTGAGAGGGGGCTAGTCGATGAGCGGAGGGAAGAGATGACCGGTTTCCGGGGTGCGTGTGGAATTGAGGATAGCAGTAGCATAGGGGGAGAGCTCGAGAGCTTCAAGGGGTTGGGTGGCGTGGGAGCGGCGTGCGCGAGTAATGTAGGAGAAACGAAGAGAGTGAACATGGGCGAGTGCAGAAGGGAAAGTGAGCATACCAGTGAGGGTGGCAGAAGGGGTATCTAGTTTACAATGATAGGCGATTCTGATAGCGTGGCGGTCAAGGGTGAGGAGACGGAAATAGAGGCGGGGGTGGGCGGTGAGCCAGGTAAGGGAGGTGTAGGTGAAAACTGGGCGAATGAAGGTCTTGTAAATGTTAAGTGTCTGAGGGGGCCGTAGGTCCCAGGTCTTACCGGTGAGGAGACGGAGAATGCGGAAGCGGGATAGGGAGCGCTTGTAGACTGAATCGAAGTGAAGGTTCCATTTGAGGTTATTTTGGAAGGTAATGCCGAGGTATTTAAGCTGATTATGTTGAGGAATAAGAGAATCATTGAAGGTGAAATGGAGGCGCTGGGAAGGACGGCGACGGGTGCGGGAGCGTTTGATATGGATGTATTGGGACTTCTGGGGGTTGACTTGAATGTGCCAGTGATTGCACCAGGTTTGGAGGGTATGAAGGTAACGTTGTACTTGGCGTTGGAGGGTGTGAGAACGAGGGAAGAGGGCGAGAATGGCAAGGTCGTCGGCGTATTGATACAAACGGAGCGGAGGAGAAGGGGTAGGGATATCATGGGTGTAGAGGACATAGAGAAGGGGAGAAAGGGGGCTGCCTTGAGGGACTCCGGCGTGGATAGGGAAAGTGAAGGAAGAAGTACCATGGATGAGGATTTGGGCCGTGCGATGATACAAGAAGTTTGCAATGAGGCGAACGTACGTGATGGGTAAGGGGAGGTGGAGGAGCTTGAAGAGGAGGCCAGGGTACCAGACTTTATAGAAAGCTTTTTCAATATCGAAACAGAGGAGAAGGGCATGTTTGTTATTGGGGGAGGCTAGGAAGGCTTCGATGGAGGCAGTGATGTGAAAGAGGTGATCGTAGGTGGAGAAGTTAGGGCGGAAGCCAGCTTGATGAGCGGGGATGAGATGAAGGGAGTGGAGATAGGGATAGAGGCGTTTGGTAATAATAAGTTCAAAAAGTTTGGAAAGAACAGGGAGAAGGGAGATTGGACGGTAGGAATTGATGTCCGAAGGAAGTTTAGAAGGTTTTAGAAAAAGAAGGATGTTAGCATTTCCCCAGTGGTGGGGAAAATGTCCGGTGTAGAGGATAGTGTTGTAGATCTGAGCAAGGTAAAGAAAGAGGATGTCGGGGGCCTCGCGAAGGTGACGGTAAATAATGCCGTCACCCCCGGGGGCCGTAGTGCGGCGATGCTTAAGGAGATTGCGGATTTCAAGGGGGGTGATAGGGGAATTGAGAGGGTGTTGGTAATCAGTGGAGGGAAGGTGGGCAAAGGAAGGCGTGAGACGAGGGGAAGTTGGGTCGGTATAGGCATGAATGGTAGGTTCATCGGGGTGGGAGAGGTGAGGGGCGATAGTAGGGAAGAAAACGTGGGAGTAATGCTGGGCAAACATATCGGCTTTTGCTTGATTAGAAACAACAGGAGAACCATTATGGAGGATAGGGTACGTGGGATGGGATTTACGACGTTGGGAAAGGCGGGAGAAAGTTTTCCAGAAAAGGGCAGGGTGGGAAAGATCGGAACAGGCGTCATTCCATTGCTTGCGGCGGATGGCTTTGATAAAAGAACGAGCGTGACGAAGGGTTTTACGGTGTTCGGTTAGGGTGGCAGGATCGCGGGTTCGACAGTAGGAGCGGTAGAGATCATGAGCAGTACGAAGGAGACGGAGGGCGCGGGGAGGGATAGGAGGTTTCGAATGGTGATAGGAGTGGCGGGGAACATGGCGGAGATCGGCGGTAATTAAGGCCTGTTCAACACGATGGATGAGTTGTGAGAGGGCAGGGTGAGAGGCAGGGGGTGTAGGAGGAAGGGGGGTGAGGGAGGAAGTTAAGGTGGTAAGGTAGGCGTTCCAATCGGTTTTAGAGTATTGACGGGTTGGAGGAGGTCGTGGAGGAGGTTGGAAAGGGGCGGGGAGGTAGTTAGACAGGGAAATGAGGGTTGGAAGGTGGTTACTACCGATAGTGGGGAGGACAGCAACAGTAGCAATATTGGCAAGATTGGGAGTAAGCATAAGAAAATCGGGAGTGGAATTGGAATAGGGAAGCGTGGGGGAGGGAAAAGGGACGGACATGCCCCGGCTGTGGACAGGAAGTCCTGGAAAGACGGGCTTGGACAGGGGTGTAGGAGGTAACATTGATATCGGCGGCAAAGAAATAAGTAGGAAAATTGGCTTCGAGGAAGCGGAAGAAAGCGATGGGGGGAGGGGAGCGGGGTACTAGATACATGGTGACAAGGGTGAAAGTTTGGTTAGGAAAGATAAGGTCAAGAATGAGGTATTCATTAAAGCCGTCAGGGAAATTGAAAAAGTGCTGGCGAGTGGGGATTGAGTTGCGAACAGCAACTGCAACCCCACCCGACCGCTGAAATTGATGATCAGCACGAATGAGTTGGTAGCCGTAAAAAGGGGGGAATTGCTTGGGAAGGTTTGAGGAAGGTTTCATTGAAAATCATGATGTCCGGGGCATGATGGGAGAGGGAGATGTCCAACAATGGTCGGTTGGAGAAGAGGGAGCGGTTGTTGACAAAGTAAAGGGTGAGGTTAGGCATTTATCAATAGGCAGGGATGGTACTCAGCGGGAAAAATGCAAAATGCATCTTATTCCCGCTATACGACATGTCGACATGCGTATTCAAAGTGAGACGGGCGGCGAGTTGGACTTGTGAAACAATGAGTGGACGGGCGAAGGGAAGGACGTTTTGGAGGACCATCGTCACGAATCGTACGATGTTCTCCGTGGTAGGGGGAGGGGTAGGGGATGCGGAAGGGGGGGGGGAAGATCCTGGGATATGACGGGGACAACCTGTTCAGGCTTAGCAGGGTCGGGAAGAGGCCGGCCCCGGCATCGGTATGCGAAGGCGGGGTGGGCCTCACCGCAGGTTGCGCACTTCGGGTGCTCCCGATTTACGCAACGAGCGGTAGGGTGTTCTTGTGCACAAATACCACATACCTGAGTGTTCGGGCAGATGGCTCCAGGGGGGTGGTCAAATTACTGGCACTGGTCGCAGCGCGTACGTTGAGGGGCGGGAGTCTTGGAAGGGCTCCACGCGATGACGCTTACAATAGATGGATGCACTGTTGCGCAGAAGGGCGTCGATGGAAGCGACGTTCTTGCACAGCACCCGCACCAGGGTGGTGGGGCCATGGGCGTTGTTGATCCGTACCACCTTGAAGATATCCAGGCCGGCGAGTTGGAGCTGAGCGGCAACCTCGTCGGCGGAGTATGAACGCTCGACCCCATAGATAACCGCTGACATGATGGGAGTAGTGCGGTGAGATGGGGGAGGCTGATGTGAAGGTTGTGCCATAGTGACATTATAAGCCCGACAGGAGGGGGAAAAGTTGGCTGTACCGATGGAGTTAACTATGGTGCTGTACAGCGGCTCGGTGGATTTGAGGTTGTGACCCTCCTTGGTCCTCTGTATTTCGAGGTTGTAGGCAGCAAGGTTGGGAATAAACTTGGATAGGACTTGGTGGAGATGGCGGGGGTGGTTGTGCTCGGGCATGAGTTTAATAAGACGGACGACATAATAGGTGGGAGACGGGATGAGGGAGGGGGCGGTGACACTACGCGTGCGGACAGCAGAGGGTAAGGCGGGGTTCCGTGCTGCTTCGGCGTAGCTGCGGAGAAGTGGGCCGGGTACAATATTGGCCGGCATATAGCCGTCGGATGATTGAGACTGGTTTTGTTGCGGCGATCGAGGTGGGAAGTGAAATGGGGCAGCGATACGAGATGGTGAGAGACGGCGGAGTGGAGAGTCAATCTCCAAAAGGCTCTTAATACCCAACTCCTCCGGGGCCTCCTCCTTGGGCGTACAAGTAGTGCTAGTGGAAGCAGAACTCTGCCCTGGATAGCAGGGCTTCTTAGCACGCCCGATGGAAGGAGGTGTGCGGTCCTTGCGGGCCATTTTAATTTGCAGAGTTTCCATTTCACTGTCACTCACCTCGGGTTGTTCGTGGTCAGAGTCCGAGTCCATCAGCAGCGACGGCATGGATGGAGCTTTGGAAGAAGAAGCTTGAGCAGAAGGCGGCATTTTAGCCGCATTAGACGGTGTTTTCACCATGACGCACACGAACACAAGCACTGGTAAAGATATACTCGCTAGCACGGGCACACGCAGAAACTGGTGAGAACCGGTCGTAGCACTGAGAATATGTATAAGTTTTGTAATTATTTGTAGACACACGGTCAGCGTAACAGCTTCTTTGATACTGAACAGAGGGTGACTATCCCTATATAATTCTTCGACACGTGTGTATGTCACTGAATTCCTCCTAAATGGCTGGACCGATTTTCATGACATTTTTTATGTATGTTAGAGTGGGTCCTTGTATGGTATATTCACAATTTGACCCGGTAGGTGGAATGAACACAATTTCAGAACCACAATTTACACACAATTTTAGAACCACAATACACAGTCAAAAACTGTCGTCATGGAAACCGCTAGCCTTAGTGAAAGCTGATGTCTTTGGACTCTTTGTCTCTGCACGTTAGAGCCACCTGGTCGTAGTCTGTGCAACTACTGCCATAACTTACACTCCGCCCGTGGCGGAGAGTTATGTTTTGTACCATAGGTGGCGCTGATGTCGAATTATTCTGTTTGTCTCTGCACGTTAGAGCGTTTCAACATAGTCCCGTATGCGTTTATATACCATTCATCCGATCCCTGGCGTAGTAAATCATTTTACAATAGATAGCGCACGAGTAGAGTCAACAAAAGAGTGACGACGCGCGAAGCGTTTCAACAAGGTCCCGTATGCGCTCAAATACCATACGTCCGCAAGCGATGAAACTTTCGTGAGATGTTGTGTACACTCCAGGGAAGGCTTCTGGCTTAGTAAATCCATTTTTACAATAGGTAGCGCACGAGTAGTTTGAACAAATGAGCGGCGACGCGTGAAGCGTTTCAACAAAATCCCGTATAAGTTTATATACCATTCATCGATTGCGATGAAACTTTGATGAGTTGTTGTGTACACTTACGTGAGGTTTATAACTTATTAAATCCATTTTACAGGAGGTTGCACACGAGTAGATTCAACAAATGAGCGACGACGCGCGAAGCGTTTCAACAAGGTCCCGTATGCGTTCAAACACCATTCGTCCGATAGCGATGAAACTTGGGTGAGATGTTGAGTGCACTCCAGGAAAGGTTTCTGGCTTAGTAAATCCATTTTACAATAAATAGATAGATAGCGTACGAGTAGAGTCAACAATTGAGCGACGACGCGCGCAGCGTTTCAACACACAAGGTCCCGTATGCGTTCAAATACCATTCGTTCGTTAGCGATGAAACTTGGGGGAGATGTTGTGTACACTCCAGGGAAGGCTTCTGGCTTAGTAAATCCATTTTACAATAGGTATCGCACGAGTAGATTCAACAAATGAGCGTCGACGCGCGAAGCGTTTCAACAATATCCCTTATAAGTTTATATACCATTCATCGATAGCGACGAAACTTTGATGATGATGATAATTGTTGTTTTAAGGGGCCTAACATCCAGGTTATCGGCCCCTAATGAACTGGGTGAGAGCGAAAATGACAATGTAGTGGAAACCAGAATGAAAATTAAGTGAGAAGGAAAATACTTACAAAAAGGAACTCAGATTTTAACTACTCACAAAATGGAGAGCGGTAATACTTACAGAGGGAATTTAGAACGAAAACACTCACAAAAGGAAGAGATTGAAAAATACGCACAAAATGTAGGTTAGGTTCATAATACGTACACAATGCAATGTAGAGTCGAAATACTTTACTTACAAAATGCAAGTGAAGTGCAAAATACTTACAAAATGCAAATGAGAGTGAAAATACGTACAAAATTCAATTGAGGTATAAAATACTTACGAAATGCAATTGAAATTGAAAATAACTATGCAATTGAAATTGAAAACCCCGCATTTCAGATTCCAAAATATCACGAAGTGCAATTGAAATGCAAAATACTTAAAAATGCAATTGAAATTGAAAATGCTTACAAAATGTATGGTAGATTCAAACTACTCAATTGGATGGACAATATTTACAAAAAGCAATTTAGATTGAAATACAAAATGTAATTTAGATTCAAAATACCCACAAAATGCAATTGAGAATCAAAATATTTGCAAAATGCCCACCATACAAAATGCAATTTAGAATGAAAATACCTCCAAAAAGCGGTTTAGGTTGAAAATACTAAATGCAATTGAAATTCAAAATACTCCCAAAAGTCCCATCCCCTATATTGAAAGACTTACTAAAAAGCAATTTAGATTGTCAATCCTTACAAAATGCAATTGAGGTTGAAAACACTCGCAAAGTGCAATTTACTGCAGATCGAAAAGACTTACGAAATGCAACGTAGACTGAAAACACCTACAAAATGGAGGGTAGATGCAAAAAAATCGCTAATTGGAATTTAGATAGACGGCGAGGCAATAACAAAAAAAAACAGTCAGGGAGAAAAAAAAGATAATGAAAAGAAAACAAGAGGTCACACCACTCGATGAAGGAGGGATCAGGAAAGATGAGACCAGGGCCAATTAAGGCGGGAAAGTGAAAGAATCCCTAGGCCTAGGATACCCTAATACCGTCGGGGTCGAAAAAGAACAAGAGTTGACCAAGGGAGATCGACAGGAAAGAAGACGGAGAGGAGCCCGGCACAAGTAAGTGGAAGCAATGCCGGACTCAGCTGGGGTCCCGTGGTCGCCAACCCACGTCCCAATAGATGTGAGCCCCTGGGAGAGATGAAACGTTGATGAGTTGTTGTGTACACTTACGTGAAGGTTTCTAACTTAGTAAATCCATTTCACAGGAGGTTGCGAACGGGTAGATTCAACCAATGAGCGACGACGCGCGAAGCGTTTCAACAAAGTCCCGTATGCGTTCAAAAACCATTCGCCCGATTACGATGAAACTTGGGGGAGATGTTGGGTAAACCATAAGGAATGTTTATGGCTTAATAAATCAATTTTACAATAGGTAGCACACGAGTAGATTCAACAAATGAGTGACGGCACGCGAATCGTTTAAACCAAGTACAGTATGCGTCCATATACCATTCATCCGATTGCGATGATACTTTGGTGAATTGTTGTGTACACTCCAGGAAATGTTTCTAGCTTAGTTAATTCATGTTGCAATAGGTAGTGCACGAGTAGATTCCAGAAATGAGCAATGGCGCGCGAATCGTTTCAAACAAGTCCTGTATGGGTTCATATACTATGTATTCGATTGCAATGAAACTTTGGTGAATTGTTGTGTACACTCCAGGAAAGGTTTCTGGCTTAGTAAATCCATTCTTTAATAAGTAGCGCACGAGTAGATTCAACAAATGGTTGAAAGCGCGAATCGTTTCAAAAAAGTCCCGTATGCGTTCATATGCTATTCATCCGATTGCGATGACACCTTGGTGAATCATTGAGTACACTCCAGGGAAGGTTTCGGACTTAGTAAATCTATTTTACAATAGGTAGCGCATGAGTAGATTCAACAAATGAGTGACGGCACGCCAATCGTTTAAAGAAATTCCCGTATGCGTTCATATGCCATTCATCCGATTGCGATGAAACTTTGATGAGTTGTTGTGTACACGCCAGGGAAGGTCTTCAACTTGGTAAATCCATTTTACAATATTGGTAGCGCACGAGTAGACATAACAAGTGAGTGACTACGCGCGAACCGTTTCAACAAAATCTCGTATGCGTTAATATACTATTCATCGATTGCGATGAAACTTTGATGAGTTGTTGTGTACACTTGTCAGTTGTGAGTTGTTGTGCACGCTCCCACGAATGTTTCTAGATTAGTAAATTCATTTCACGTTAGTTTAGAGGCAGTTAACGGAAATTGAAAAAAAAAACTGCATCCAAAAGCACTTCAAGAAACAAATTACAACGCCTACACTTTCTTTGATTGGCTTTGCAACGCATGCCGGATACAGCTGATTATCTGTAGATTCAGCACTACAATCATCTAAAACATGAGTTATGTATTGCTGGTGATTGCACTTAACTTTGTTCCTAGACGTTTCATCAACATTGGATAGCTCCATTACGAATTAATCAAAGATAAGTTGATAACACGTGTTGTTTACTATTGATACTGATGAAGCCTCTTAAAGGTATTTACATCGTACATTAGGTAAGCGTACCTGAATCGTACAATGTTTAGTAAAACAGGGTCAGCATTGTAGCCTACTTTTCACATTTTGCAAAAAAAGAGGAAAAAGTAGACTTATGAGATCGGGCAAATGTGTGTCTGTCTGTCTGTCTGTCCTTCTGTCTGTCTGTCTGTGTGTGTGCCCCCCCCCCCCCCTATCAACTCCTTAACGGCTGCAGCAATTGAAACAAAATTTGGTAGGAGTAAAGATCTATACCTGAATATCTCACGGCCATATTTGTAAATGATGTCAGTGCTACCAACTGCTGAAAAATCGCAATTGAAATTTGAGCTCCATGTTGGATATCTTGGAAGGTATGAATGGGAGCTATTTCAAAATTGGCACACGTATAGATAATAATATTGCAGTTGAATTTCCAGGAGGCCTTACATGGCAGTGTTGCCAAAATGATTATAAGCCTGCTGATATGTCCTAATTTTAAATGCTTATAACTTCTACACTATCAATTGGATTCAACCAAATTTCGTATGTGCTATGTGTGCATAAACAGATATGCCTGAGCGTATTCTTAAGAGCCACCAGGGCTGCCAACTGTTAATAAATGCTCTCATTTTTTTATCCAACTACCCATATATCAGAAAGAATGCAAGCCGACAGCTTTAAACTATGCACACGTATAGTACCTGACATTATATATTAATTTGGAGTAACTTATATACGTCAGTGCTACCAACATGATTCTAAGCCTACTGAGAGGTCCAAATTTAAATACATGTAACTTCATTACTATCATTTGGATTTTAAGCAAATTTCGTGTGTGCCATGTGTACCCTAACAGATATGACTATGCCGATTCTTAAGAGCAACCAGGGCTGCCAATTGTTAATAAATACTGTCTCTATTTTTGTTACCCTAATATCAATATATCAGAAAGTATGCAAACCAATAGCTCTAAACTTTGCACACGTATAGTACCTGAAATTTTAGATTAATTTGGAGTAACTAATATAGGCCTAAGCCATTGCTGCCAACATGATTCTAAGCCTGCTGATAGGTCCAATTTTAAAATACATGTAACTTCTATACTAACTAATGGATTTCATTCAAAATTGACAAAACAATAGATTATATTATTTCAGATTATTTCTGACCAATACATGTATGTCATTGTTGCCAACATGATTTTACGCGCGCTGTTAGATCCAATGTTTAACTGCATGTAACGTCCATGCTATCCATTGGACTTCAACCAAATTTTTGTATTCTGTACCTAAAGAGATGGAACTAAGAATATATTCAGTCACCAGGGCTGCCAACTGTAGTTCTCTATTAGTCTACATTATGCCAGGTATACAGTATTTCGAACTAATTAGAAATTTCGATATTACCAACTTAATTTCGTCATTATTCTAGATAGCTCCATATAGAATAATCATTGGCATGAATCTAAAATTTTAAGAAAAATAGGCTCTTTAGTTCGTCACGGAACTTCTTGTTTTTAACGAGTTTTGACAAGGTAACTCTAAAGTTGATACCTTACATTACTATCAATTGGCAGCATTTGAACTGCTTAAAACTATAGAAATCGAGTGTTGTAGATAAGTAGTTTGTACGAACAAAGTTTCGTTCAGTGTGCGTTGTTCTTTTGCGAGATTTTTTTGAGAGTTACTAAACGGTTGGTACCACCTGAAACTACTCGGCTACCTATGCTACTGAACATTGCTGGAACTTTAGACTAAGTATTCTACAATAACTATTTGGTTGTTTTGTTTAGCCTACTTTCTATTTTTGCAATAAATGATAGTGAGATCTACAAGGGCCAAAAGTTGTCAGTTTGTCTGTGTGTGAGTGTGTATTCTGTCTGTCCCCACCTATCAATTCAAACAGGACGAAACCTAATTGAAGGAAATTGGGTACAGAGGTAGGACTAGCAAAGAGGACCTGAGTGTCATGATTTATATTGCCACCATCTTTACCAAAACTTAATGGTGGTCACTCAAATGGTCAAAACTTCAAATTAAATTACAACCAAACTAATCATCGGATCTTTACCAAATTTGGTAAAAACATACCTTCGTATGAGGCGAGTCTTTCGCCCAAACTATAAGGTCATCATCTGTACAATTTCAGGATGGCGGCCATGTGAAGTATACAAAATTTATAATCCATGACTCGGGATTCACGATTTCCGATTATTGAACCGAGAATGGTTTGAACTGTTCTAAGGGACGTGGCCCATTCGAAATTAAAAGTTTATGTTATAATAAGTCCTGAAGATTAAAAATAATATTAATTTGTACTATTTATTGTACCGGCTTCGGTCACATTGTGGCCTTCCTCAGCGCAGATAATGTCTACATAACATCCACGTAAGTTTTCTAAGGTTTGTATATTTTTTCCCTTCTTCTTTATGACTTTCTAGATTTTGTTTCTAATTTCTATCTTAATCTCCTTTCTAGATCACTGTTTCCTTCTTCAGGCAGGTTTCATATCAAGATTTCTTTCTTTCGAATTACCATATTTTTGTAACATCTGTTTTTTAAATTTTAGTGTATGTGGTTTTTTTTACGATTCATTTGTTAGAAATATTTTTGAGAACAACCTTCTTTTATGCTAACAGTTTTCATGCACTGTCAGTCTCATTATTTGCGCTGATGAAGGCGAAACCGGTACAATATATAGAAATACTACAAATTAATATTGACTGAAGGTTTTAATCATCAGAACTTATTATAATCCGTCAATAAGCAACAGGGCTAACATGGTCATTTTCATGTCACATTATATTATAATATTATACTGCAGAAGTGACTTTAAAAAGCTGAGCCGGCTCGGTTACAAGACGAGATGCCAGCTGATCTCTCGTTATGACCTATATTTCACTAATGTTTGTATGTTGCATGTAATATAGCCTACTGATAGAAATAATATAAAATTTGTATGAAATGAATTATAATGAATATTGTTGCACCCCACTAATTGTTGTGCCTCCACCAAATCCAGTGTCCCACACCTGAAGGCATGGATTTAAGCCATAGGCCGATCAGGGGTTCTTCAAGATCAAGTACCAGGGTCGTTATCGTGTCTGTCCGATAGCCTCTGATAGCGAATACAGCACACCCCTATGCACAAGGAAATGTGAGTGGAAGGAGATTTAGGAATCAGGGAATGCTCCCCAATAAAAGAGATTGAAAGCTTAACTCCCAGTTTATTCCTTTGAGGGTGTAAGGGAAGCCGCCACATGGATACAAGGATTGAATGGATAATTTAATCCTGAAAGGAAATAGAAATATTGTTTCTCACCTATATAACCTACTATCTCAAAGTTGTTGAAAATATTAACTTTTACAACGATTATGTGAAATATTAGTATAACAATGGAGAACAGGTTATCTTGCCATGTTTATATTCGCTATTACTCTCCTAATATGTGAAATTGCGAATCCATTCAAAGTTCATACTATTTGTCGGATAAGGGGCAAACATTTATGTTAGTGAAGGTTTTTGATAGCACCAACCATTAACTAAAGGGGTGGGAAAATGTGGATTTTTAGAGAAACAAAAATCATATCTCTTAATGGGCACAATATCAAAACCCTTTAAAATGTGCAATACCCGTCTAATAATTACGGTACCTAAAAATTTTGTCTGAAATAATTTTTGACATGATCCACCGTTATGGCAAAAGATTAGGAAAATCTTTTCGGAATTATAAGAAATTGCGAAATTGGTGAGGGAAGAGCCAGCAGAGGTTACAATGACAACGCCACTGCACGAGATCACATTTAGTTTTCTATCTGTCTCTGTGGGAGATAACATTTTGCGTCAAGAAGTAACAGACCGTTAGATAGTTATAGACATCAGAGTTGAAACCTTACATAAGAACAGTGTGACCACTAGTTTAAAAAAGACCCCTAATAACGGAAACGTTACCGTTCCTATAAGAGAATAAAATGTTAGAAATATGCATAAAAACAAAGTTATTTTAAGTTCAAATTGTAAAATACTTTCTCATAATCAGGGGTATAAAATGAGGTCTGATCCTTCTACAAAAACCTCCATATTTTACCTATTATAGCCTATCCCCTAGTTTGCCCGGTGAAATCTACCTCCGCCCTCCGGCGTGCCGAGAGAGATTTCTTAAAGGTTCTTAAGTTAGCCAATAGATCTCCGACCAGTGCACAGTGGCCCACCTCCCACGACTGCGCGGGATGCCTGCCTGGGGGTTGGTCACGGCCGACCAACTCGGGGTGGCGCTCCGTGGGTCGTGGGTTCGTTAAACCTACCAGGCAATTACCACAGTCGAACTAAGGACTCGCGGCCTAGTGGCGCTCCTGCCTGGGGATTAGGCGAGAGCCTGATCATGTAGCATGGCGCGCTGCGGGCCGGCGGGCCACATACAGCTCATAGACACCCTACTATACCAGTTACACAACTCAAAAAATAAATTATTTACTTTAAATATATTAAATTATTCATTTTCTACATCCATAGAAGCACAAATTACATATTCAGTAGCGAAAACAGCTCATAATCTACAGAACACAGATAGCCAATCACAGGCCTCCGTTGGAACGTCCGACTAACTTTTTCACCCAAATCGCAAAATTTTCAAACCAAAACTACTCTACTGCATAGCTACACATCTAAATTACACATACTCAGTCAAAAACCACAAATTTACTACCCGGAATTACTCCAATCAGGCCAAAAACCAACTACCAATCACAGCCCAGCAAATCTGCCCGCCCAGCCAACACATTTAAATACAGCCAATCACAGCGCACCAGCCCAAACTCTGCTCATAAAACGCATTAGAATTATTCAAATTCATCATCAGCGAGGCTTATTAATATCAATTTTTTTTTAACAAACAAATCTACTACAGGTCTATCTATCATTTCATACTATAAAACATCCACCCACTAGAGGTCTGTCTTCCTTCCTAAAAGCTTAAAGTTACAACTTCAAAACCTTCATATTATTATTATTATTATCAAGCAGAAGCGTCTGCTGCTGTCGCGCCACGGCCGGGAGGGCATGTGGAGTGCGATGGTCGAGTGAACGAGGCGGAAATTTGTAATAACACCTTTATATAACGTATAATAAACTAATACATTGAAACAACTTAACATTTAAAATATTAAAATATTTCAAACTTCAAACACTACGTCAGCTTATAGCTCATCAACTTGAAATCACGTCAGGGACCTCCGAGGAGGCTGCCGGTCCCTTCGCGACCGACAGCTGCCTCGGCGGGCACCTCTATTTTAAACTAAAATTTATATCACTTCAAATCATTTTCAGAAATTCAATTTTAACATCCCCATTCAATTTATACACCAGGCTAAGGAGCGCTTAGTCGCACCGCGTACCTGGCCCTCATGCCACTGGCTCACTGCCTTCACTCACGCAGCCAGCGGCTAATTTAAATGATTTCAAAAAGTGCACAGTGGACCACATACCGAATCTGACGGGACAAAATTATTTTTTGTAGAGATTACATTTCTTTCGTGATAATTTTGTTAAAAATAATAAATTTAGTTATTTACAGTCCTATTGAAAGGATATTTTAAAATCACATTCAATGAACGTACGACCATCTGAATAGCCCGATACACTTAGTTTGTACATCCTTCTAGGTTTAGTTCTTTCTGCACAGAAGTTATCAGTGATAAACCGTCCCAGTTTTGCTTTTCAGCACCTCATACAAATCCCTACGCGTCAAGAGTGTGCGAGTCTCATTCTGGCGCGTCTCTGGAATCAATAATCATTTTCTACTGTAAGAGAAATAAACCTCAATATCTGTTACTTGCCACGTAAAGTCAAATATTATCCCTAAATAATGGCATAAATTCATGGTGCAATATTGAACATAATTTTTATAAACCTTGGTGAAACTGAACACGTCACACAATATAAACGAATGATTCACGTCACGTCTTTAACAGCTGAATAAATAAATTATATGTCCAAAATATAATTATACCTGCAATAAAGAGCATAACTGGAGGATTACATTCCATTCGTGGTTAAGCTGTCAAGTGTGATCATAGTTTTGTGAGTGTTCCGATTATATTTTTCCTGTGAAAGAATAATAATCAAGGAAAGAATTTTACATGAAAGTCGGGTTTCATGAAATTTGTGTATTTTTCTGTTAGTGGGCTTAAGCAATGCATAATGAATCATCACCACCAACATTTCTGTAACAATCGTTTTCCATTATCACGCGTGATAGAATAGCCTGCGATGCTCTGTGTTTTTAGAGAGCCATGCACTGTGTTCCGACGCCTGTTGGTTATGTAACCAAACATGCTCGTTAATATGGTAGTAATAAAACACAAAGCATGGCTTGAACAGGAACACAGCTGTCATATAATTTAACTGTTGAGTTAATTACGAAGTTAACCCAGTCTATCAAACGTCAGACATTTTGTCAATATTATATACATTATACCCATGTATTACTGGTATGTTCAGAGTATCAACTGAAGGGAAGTTATGTTGAAATGATACAGAACAGTGAAGCGAGTATCGTAATCTACTACCATAGCGAATGGAAGAGGAAGTGTAGGATCTTCACGAGTTACCGTGGACCGCCGAATAGATGGCAATGTTAACGCCTGTGCCGCAAGCTCGTGTTGCCGAGTCCCGCGATCAACAGAGGCATGCCCAGTACTACTGCTTCTGGCTACGTAAGAAACCGAAACATAAAACTCACGTTAAAAGATGATTTCAGTAACTGGACACTTTGGAGTATTTTCTACATGGCTTTTCTGACCTGGACGTATCTCCATTGTGCGGATGTAGAGTCGACATTTCAAGTAGTGTAATACAGTACAAGTTAGTTTAAGTAACATGCACAATGATGTCACAACTTCACTTAGATTCTTAACTATCTAAACCCTCATAAAATACATCCCCCATAAGCTATAAGCACACGATAATTTTTCCCATAAAACCTTCTCCACTCGAAACAACACGTTATAAACACTTTGAGATTCATACCGTACGTTAGATATGATTTTTAGGGCAGACGACCTCGTAGTTCCGTCCCTTAAAACAACTATAACAACAACAACAAGTAATTTGTCTGATAGCCTGTGATATTGTGACCGACAGAGGGAGTTACGCTCGCTGAAGCGCAGCGCTAGGCCATGGGGCCAAGCTCTCTGCGGGCTCGGTAGAGGTGGGTTCGAGCCCCACCGTCGGCCGTCCTTGAAATGGGTTTTCCGTGGTTTCCCCTATTTTCAACTCCAGGTAAATGCTGGGACGGAGAGTTCTGACAGGCCACGGCCACTTCCTTACACATCATTGCCCAGTTTCATTAATCTTCATCAATTTCATCTCTCATTAAATCCTCTTATGAGGTTGGCGTCAGAGCATCCGGCCGTAAAAACCATCCGTCACATACAAATTCATCGCATCTCATCCCCGACCCCGAGAATAATAACTTACTTACTTACTTACTTACTTACTTAATTCCTGCCGCTCCTTCCGGAGCATAGGGCCTTGGCCAAATTTCTCCACGCAGTACGGTTCCTGGCCATTCTCTTCACTTGACTCCAGTTCTTGTCCACCTCTGCAATTTCATTTTCGATCGTCCTCTTCCAGGTCTTCTTAGGTCGACCTCACTTCCTGGCGCCTTGAGGATTCCAGTCTAGCGCCGCCCTCTCAATAGCCCCGTCCGGCTTCCTTAGTGTGTGACCAATCCAGCGCCATTTCCTCTCCTTGATCTGGATGCTAATCGGTTGTTGATTGGTGATGGTCCAAAGATCTTCATTTGAGATTATGTCCGGCCACCTCACATTCATGATGCGACGCAGACATCTGTTAATGAACACCTGTATCTGGTTGTTGATCGGTTTTGTGACTTTCCATGTTTCACAGCCGTAGAGAAGAATCGACTTTACGTTGCTATTGAAAAGGCGGAGCTTGGTCTTCCTGGAAATGTTTCTATTTCTCCAGATGGGGTAGAGCTGGACAAAGGCACCATTTGCCTTCCTGATACGGCTTCGAACATCTTCCTCTGCTCCCCCATCAATTGTGACTATACTTCCAAGGTAGAGGAAGGACTCAACTCGCTCAATGTCCTTTCCGTTGACTGTCAAACTAGTCGTGACGTCAGAATTTATCCTCATCTCTTTGGTCTTGTTGGTGTTGATCATCAGTCCTGCACGTTCTGCTTCTCTCTGCAACCTCCCCAGCTTATCTTCTATGTCTCGGTACCGTTGTGCCATAAGACAAATGTCGTCTGCGAAATCCAGATCTTCAAGCCTGGGGTAGACATACACTTCCTTCCACATCATTGCCCAGTTTCATTAATCTTCATCAATTTAATCTCTCATTAAATCCTCTTATGAGGTTGGCGTCAGAGCATCCGGCCGTAAAAACCATCCGTCACATACAAATTCATCGCATCTCATCCCCGACCCCGGGAATAATAAGAGGTAGACTTACATACAACCTGTGTTATTGTGATGGCTCTATTAGTGTGTGCAGTTGTACCTGTAATTCAGATGAGGATTGGGAAGGAGGCGGCCGTGACCTCATTTAGGAACCATCCTAGCATTTGCCTGGAGTAGAAGTGGAAAACCACGGAAAACCACTTTCAGAATGGCTGAGTTGGGAATCGAACCCGCCTCTTCTTAGTTTTGCCTCACGAGGCTGTGTGTACTCCGTTCCAGCCCTTAGATCAGAATTACATTTCTTGCCAGAGCTGGAAATCGAACCCAGGCCTTCGCGGTTAGATATGTGCCGCTTTGTGTAGAACCGTAATCTTTAAGAAGTTTTAGCGAAGCAGCTACATCATTATCAGTTGGTTTTCCGTGGAGGAAAGGTGGGTATAATTAATACTGCGTTACTTTTGAATATTTCGCACGATGTATGCAGCTAAATGATACACTAAACATTCTTTGCCTACCTGAAGACGATTGATATCCAGATCTACAGCCGGGTACGAAATACATGGGCATATTGCGTGCTGAAGCATGCTGTCTCAAGGCAGAATAGGTATGTAGCAATGTACACACATCAAAAAAAGTTTTGCATCACCTCGGTTCCAAGAGTTCCGGAACCGTTAAATACAAAGGGAATAGAGATCAACACAAACAACATTTCAGCTCGTTTTATTGCTCATGAGACCCACACATTGCATGTTTTACCATCATACAGCTAGACTTTCAGCATTTGTGGTCCAGATTGCAGTACACACCACTACCTCTAATACCCAGTAGCACGTCCTCTTGCATTGATGCATGCCTGTATTCGCCGTGGCATACTATCCACAAGTTCATCAAGACACTGTTGGTCCAAATTGTCCCACTCCTCAACGACAATTCGGCGTAAATCTCTCAGAGTGGTTGGTGGGTCAAGACGTCCATAAACAGCCCTTTTCAACATATCCCAGGCATGTTCGATAGGGTTCATGTCTGGCGAACATGCTGGCCACTGTAGTCGAGCGATGTCGTTATCTTGAAGGAACGCATTCACAAGATGTGCACGATGAGGTCGAGAATTGTCGTCCATGAAGACAAATGCCTCTCCAATATTCTGCCGATATGGTTGCACTATGGGTCGGAGGATGTCATTCAGGTATCGTAAAGCCGTTTCGGAGCCTTCCATGACCACCAGTGGCGTACGTCGGCCCCACATAATGCCACCCCAAAACATCAGGGAACCACCACCTTGCTGCACTCGCTGGACAGTGTGTCTAAGACGTTCAGCCTGACCAGGGTGCCTCCAAACACGTCTCCGACGATTGTCTGGTTGAAGGCATATGCGACACTCATCGGTGAAGAGAACGTGATGCCAATTCCGTGGGGTCCATTCAGCATGTTGTTGGGCCCATCTGTACCGCGCTGCATGGTGTCGGGGTTGCAAAGCTGGACCTCGCCATGGACGTCGGGAGTGAAGTTGCGCATCATGCAGCCTATTGCGCACAGTTTGAGTTGAAACACGACGTCCTGTGGCTGAACGAAACGCATTATTCAACATGGTGGCATTGCTGTCAGGGTTCCTCCGAGCGGCAATCCGTAAGTAGCGGTCATCCACTACAGTAGTAGCCCTTGGGCGGCCTGAGCGAGGCCTGTCATCGACAGTTCCTGTATCTCTGTACCTCCTCCATGTCCGCACAACATCGCTTTGGTTCACTCTGAGACGCCTGGAAACTTCCCTTGTTGAGAGCCCTTCTTGACACAAATTAACAATGCGGACGCGATCGAACTGCGGTATTGACCTTCTAGGCATGGTAGAACTACAGACAACATGAGCAGCGTACCTTCGTCCTGGTGGAATGACTGGAACTGATCGGCTGTCGTACCCCCTCCGTCTAATAGGCCCTGCTCATGCATGGTTGTTTACATCTTTGAGCAGTTTTAGTGACATCTATGAACAGTCAAAGGGACTGTATCTTGGATACAATATACACAGTCAACGTCTATATGCCGGAGATCTGGGAACCGAGGTGATGCAAAACTTTTTTTGATGTGTGTAGATGGTCTGATATACTCACTCAGGAACACTTTAATTAGGTAAACTGCTAACAGCGACAATGGAGAGCAATAATATTTCCGATAACTTGACACAAATGTAACGCGCACTAATGACAAATATCGTCTGTTGCCATCTCAATCGATGGTGCTGCTGCTGGTGGGAAGACCAGCACTCTCTTCAGTTTTTTTTTTTTTTTTTTTTTTAAGGAAACTTGTTTATTGTCTTCATATATTTAAGGTACATAGGTGATTGTGAGGTGGTAGATGAATAACAATCTTGGATATTGATGCGTTTATCACAGTTATACTAGTCTACTTAATGTTCAATATTCAATCACTATCACAATGCACAAAACACTCACATGATGCGGGTGAGCTGCTGGGCATAGTCCCCCAGCCGGCGAGTTCTTGTAGTACAGCGAAGGCTCGTGAGGACACACTCACTTACCTCGGACAGCATTTCGAGTTCTGTATATGGCCCCGTAGTTTTCAGCACACAGTGCACATAGCAACCGAGGAGTAACACTACCGCACTGTTCAGTTGGGGCGGTTGAAGGCTAAATGTTGGTCGGATCACCCATTCAGGAGTGATGGAGGTAGTAGGACAGTTCATGAAGCTATTCAGGACCCGGGTGAAGCGGTTCCAGGTCGATCGAATCGGATCACACTGCGTAAATCGGTGCAGGATTGTATCCTGATGAGAACATGAAGTGCATAAGGCGTTCTCCACCATGTGAATGCGATGGAGTCTGCTGTTTGTTGGTATAAGGTCATGGATTACTTTATACCAACTTTCCTTCGCTGCGCTGGGAAGAATGCGATTGGAGACATTCCTCCAGACTCGATACCAGTTGACGATCAATGCGGATTGCATAATTCTGGGGGCAACATATGTTGTGCCATGATAGAACGATACAGCTTTTTCGTTGAGATAGACCTGATGACGTCTTGTGGCACGTAGCTTAGTTCAACTCTCAGATACCGGACATGAGGTGCATGATGATTGATATCATAATAAGCTGGTGGGTTCGAGCAGTCATAGGGACTACACCATCTCCGTAGGAAGTTATGTGACTCATCGGTCCCGAAGCCTGTAAGCAGTTGCAGGTGTCGTTTGAGGAATAAGGTTCTAGCTTTCTTTTCAACGTCGATGAGTCCCAGACCTCCCTGCGATTTATGCAATGTTAATGTGCTGCGGGAAAGACGTAATAGAGCTCCTTGCCAAATAAACCATCCGACGGCGGAAATAATACGTGTACCCACCATTCTTGGCATAGGAAGAATTTGACTGAGATACCATATTTTGCTTAAGCTGAACATATTCACGTACATTGTTCGTTGGTGTAAGAGGAAGGAGCGGTACCGCATTTGTTGCAAGGCACCACGCACAGAATGTAGGGCAACGTCCCAGTTCTTT
Organism: Meconema thalassinum; assembly: GCA_946902985.2. Classification (NCBI taxonomy): domain Eukaryota; kingdom Metazoa; phylum Arthropoda; class Insecta; order Orthoptera; family Tettigoniidae; genus Meconema; species Meconema thalassinum. Next base: position 276,636,918 of record OX336390.1, read on the forward strand.
TTAATCATTTGGTGTACACTATTCAAGAAAGATATGCCTAATATTTTGAGTTCTGAGGCGATCGTTACCCACGCCGGGAGAACCCCTTGGACGCGGTCCAATTTCCCAATCCACATCGCCTTTGTTTTTCGTCGGTTCAGCCGCGCACCAGAATATCTCCCGTACTCATCAAGTTCCGTGAACAATTGCTGCATGTCAACGGTTCGATCCACCCCAAGTGTGACATCATCCGCATATGCAAAAATACTGATCTCCGTGCCATTGAAAGATGTATGGAGATTACAAAGAAGGGGTTCCAGAGATAGAACAAATAGAAGCATGGACATCGGACACCCTTGCCTGACTCCACGATGGATGAGGAGCGGCCGTGTGAAATACCCATTTACCCTCACTTTTGAAGATCCACCATGAAGAATTTTGCTCACGAGGGCAATAAACCGCATATCGAAGCCAATAGCTTGAAGGGTCGCAAGGATGTATTTATGGTTTACCCTATCAAAGGCATGGTCAAAATCCAGTGATAATAACAGTTTCTTCTTATTGCCGACCAGCGACTCACTAATGACATCGCGAATAGCACATGTAGTGTTGACAATGCACCTGCCTGGTACCCCACCCGATTGGTGGCAAGATGTGGCTTCCTCCATAAAGGCCTGAAGTCTCGTTTTCATACATTTCGTGAAGATTTGTAGACAAAGTTTAAAAGCGTCAGTGGGCGAAAGTCCCTGAGCTGTGTTGGTTGTGTAATTTTTGGGACTAATACCACCAGGCCATCTTTCAGGGTGTCGATATTTCGTCCAGGACGACAAGCAGAAATTCACTACGGCTGTAAGTTCATCGCGAATGGTGGTCCAAAACGTCATGTAGAAAGCTCTCCCCAGGCCATCAGGACCAGAACTCTTGTTTGGCGCACTGTGGAGTATGGAGGTATATATTTCTTCGGCAGTGATGTCCTGGGTCAAGCACTCTTGTTCTCTGTGCAAAAGTCTTCCTCGTACACCATCGAAGAACGGATGCTGGTGGTGAAGTGGGACTGGGGCGTCGTCTGTGTACAAGGACTGAAAGAAGTTCTCTACCGTTCCTGTGATTAAGGTATGACTAGTCACCATTTGACCCTCAGGTGTCATAATGCGGTTGATGTACTTCTGACGGCCTTTGCGGCACGTCCGTATAAAATGATAAACGGAGGGTGCCTCTGATGCCAGATGTTGATGATCTTGTGCTTGAAGTTTGAGTCCTTCCAATGCTTTGCGCTGCAGCGTGAGGAGCTGCGCTCGGATTTTCTTTATTCGGCGATATGTATTAGGGTTGGTAGGGTCTTCATTGTATAACTGTCGTAAACATTTATACTAGAAATCGGTCGTCTGATGGATGTGGCGTCTTCTCTCGGCACTGTAGGCCTTCAATAACCTAACAGCTCTGGGTTTCGCATACTTCAGCCTCCACTCAAGAGTATCTTGAAACCGGTGAATGTGGCGTTTTCAGTTATGCCATTCAGTGGCAAAGCTATCTTTCATGTCCAAGTGTGTCAGAATAGAATCATTTAACCTCCATGTTCCTCTCCCACGGCGAGGTCCCAATTCTGGTTGGCGAATCTTGCACAGATACCCACAATGGTTTGAAAACTCCACCGGGCATACATCTGTTTCTCTCACGTGTTCTTTCAATTCCCCGCTGACATACGAGGCACGTCCAGAAAGTAAGCTCCGTTTGGTAATAAAATTAAATTGTGTACAGATACAGAAAAAATATTTATTGCACAACATTCTACACCTCTTAAACTACTTTTCCACATAACTGCCGAGCTTTTGCAGGCATTTGTCATAGCGTGGCACAAGTTTTTGGATACCTTCTTCTTAGAAGTTTGCCGCCGACCCGTAAACGAGAGTGAAGACACCCCTTAAGATATCCTACTGATTGGCCACTACTGTTAGGCAAATTGCGTGCTTACCAGGAGAACTGCGTATGTTTAGGAGTTCTCCTGACCACATACGCAATTTGCCTAACAGTGATGGCCAAACAGTAGGATATCTTAAGGGGTGTCTTCACTCTCGTTTATGGGTCGGCGGCAAACTTCTATGAAGAAGGTATCCAAAAACTTGTGCCACGCTATGACAAATGCCTGCAAAAGTTCGGCAGTTACGTGGAAAATTAGTTTAAGAGGTGTAGAATGTTGTGCAATAAATATTTTTTCTGTATCTGTACACAATTTAATTTTATTACCAAACGGAGCTTACTTTCTGGACGTGCCTCTTATATTCTATCCAGTCGAGAAGCACCATTATGGTAGTAGTACGTGTAACCGGCTGACCCCGACGGCTTCAGTTCCCATGTGTCTTTTAAGCGTAACCCTTGTATTAACGCAGATAGTGCAGGGCAGCCCTGAAAGTTGCCACTTTGGTCTTTGGGCGATAGCACTACGTTAAAATCCCCACCGAGGATTATATTGCCGATATGATTATGGAGAAGTGGGAGAATATCTGTGGTATAAAAGAGCCGGCGTTGTATCCTGGCCTGCGAACCAGAGGGAGCATATACATTGACAATCAAAAGATCTCGAATACGGATACTGATTCCGCGTGAGTTGACTAACTGGACTGGATCCGCATATGGTATATGGTCCTTAATTTAGATAGCTGTACCACGTTTGTGCTCATTGACATTAACTATTTTATCGTAGCCAGAGATGGTAAGGAGGTCTTCAGTAGCCACTTCTTGCAAAAGAACAATATCCACATCTTGGTCTCGTATGAGGTTGCGTAAGAGCGACTGTTTACTAGCAGTTTGAATGCAATTTACATTGAGTGTCATTAGCGTGTATGTCAACAACATCGTCAGATAGATAGACATGTTTTTTACCGAAATAAACAAGATGGAGATGGGGTGGTCTTTAACGCTTGTCGCTCGACTTCCCGCCTTGTAGTCGGGGGTCCCTGACACCCGCATAAGGCTTGTGCGTTCCCTCTTTTGACGCCCGGATTGTTTTAGCTTTGGAGGAGGTTTTCAAAGGTGCCTGTTCTTTAGGAGTTATTTCCTTGTTGTCCATGATCCCCTGGTCCCGTGACCCCGTCTCTTCTGTATCCATGTGTCTGGAGGGGTCGTCTTCTATTTCATCCGACCATGGTATACCAGCGTCTGTGGTTCACAACTAACTATGGACTGGTTTGAGGGTGGCATACTGGTAGCATTGTCTCCTGAGGTCACGCCTTCTGTGATCGCATCAGGGCTGGCAGTGCTAATGTCAGGTTTCTGGTCAGTTTTAGGAACTAGAAAATTGTCCGTCCTACCTAGACTGCCATTGGTGTATTGGCTAGTATCAGACAAACCTGGCAACGCTGTCTGCCCGTGGAGTTCCTGTTGTAATGTGGGAGTATGTTGTTGTTTACTAGTGGAGGGCAATGGCCCAGCTGGTTGCGGCGATAAGGCGGTGGAGTGAGAAGGCGACACGTCCATCGTGTCTTGTGCTACAGCTGACGTATCAAGTGGGGCAAGTTGTTCGGCAGAAATACTGACGTTAGATGAACAAGGTGCCGATAAGGCAGGCGAGACAATGTCACTGTCCTTGTTGGCTACAATTTCACTGAGAAGCTTAGGGCCGGTTTTATTTTCAGTTTCACCGCGCCTCACTGGGCATTCCTGTTTAAGTGATCAGTGGCATTACAATAAAAGCATGATCGAGGTTGTCCATCATACACCACCTGGGCTTTGTAGCCATCGATAGAAATAATGGGGGAAATTGCAGTTTTTAGTTCAATCCGCATAGCCCGAATACCACTCAAAATATTGAATAGGTAGGTAGCTGACCATCGTTCGTTTCTAATTTCACGAACTTTCCCGTACTTAATAAAGTACGAAATTATCCGGTCATTCGGCAGTTCAATGGGAAGGTTCATGATTCGGATTAATTTGCTGTCAACATCCGCACAAGTTATAATTACCTCAGTTATAGAGCCATTAAATTTCCGTACCTGGGATTTCCCGTTGGTACTGTTGAGGACCTTCTCCATCAGTAGTTTGCTGGTGAACTTGATGAAAACAGCAGCTTCCAGATTGTCTAGTTGAATGGCTTCTAATTGGTCCACGTGGAGTTTTAGGGTGTACTGAATCCACTCATGTATTTCTGCAGGGCCTGGTTTATTGTCCTTGTCGGGGAAAGCACATTTTATAGTGTTTTTCCTAATACTGTTGGTTGCCATTTTTACTGTACTTGAAAAGACTTGAAAGTTAGACACTCGAATACGTCACTCACAACGAAGCAAAGTGCAGCGACCCGGTCGCTGCCAGGGTTCAGACCGGACTATCAGTTGGTTATGGGTGTAAAGAAAAGAGCGCACACTTCCTCTTCCATACTCTATGCTACTACTTTATCACATCCAGTTATATCGGAAAACAGTGAATACCTCTTTGATGAAATGCAACGGAACAGTGAAACGAGTATCGTAATCGACTACTTTAACACATCCAGTTATATGGTACTACTCCTTGGAAATTACCTTCGTGTATTCTACTGTTCGATGGAAACATTATCACAAATTTTCACCGTGATTCCTCAGAGGTATAGGTTACATGATTAATACTGTCTTTTCCTTTAGAATATCTATATTCACACGTTATGGTAGCAATACCGATAACAATACTATTGTTGAATTGCTTCTCGTATGCAGCCTGCTGCCGATCAATTAGGGATCCAATGTCACCGGCCGTGGTACATAACCTTTTACATATACCGATCCAATGTAGTCGGCCGTGGTACACAGCCTTTTATATTGATTTATCAACTAGAGGGAGTTTGAAAATAAAATAAAATGACAAATATCGTCTGTTGCCATCTCAATCGATGGTGCTGCTGCAGGTGGGAAGACCAGCACTCTCGTCAGTTGGTTATGGGTGTAAAGAGAAGAGCACACACTTCCTCTTCCGTACGCTATGCCAGTGGTTCCCATTATGTGGTCCGCAGACCCCCAGGGGTCCACGACGGTCGAACAGGGGGTCCGCGAAGAGTCGTCAAGAAATAACGCAATACAGGGGCTGATATCCTCGCTGTTCCGCCTCTTAAAACTCTAATAACTAACTAACTAACTAACTAAATAAATAACGCAATAATAACAAGATGTTCAGTAAAGAACATATAGCCTACTTTCTCCTAAATGCATGGGTATTGTTATAACTCTTTGTCCTTTTCAAGGAGTATAATTGAATGTTGGATGTAGTAGCTTTTTGAAATACAACGTGCTATAGGGATATTAAACATGAATATGAGGTGCCCTTTGCTAGTGTTACCTCTGTAAAAAAAAAGTCATTCAATTCGGTTTCACCGTGTTTGAATTGATATGGGGAATGTATTTGCACACATACATGGCCACTATTTGCAAACTATTGGGCTGATGACCTTGTAGTCAGTCATACGATGCTTTCCACAAAAAGGCATGTTGTTGCAAAATCTGGTAGAGATCAAATTATTAGGTTGGTCGTAATTTGATTTAAGCTTTTAACATTTGGGTGGCCGTCATTCCGTTTCCGTCAAGATGGCGGCGATATAAAACATGACACTGAGGTGCTCTTTGCTAGTGCTACCTCTGTACCAAATTTCGTTCAATTCGGTTTCATCGTGTTTGAATTGACAGGGGGAATCGATTTGCACACATACTTGGCCACTATCTGCAAACTATTGGGCTGATGATCTTGCAGTTTGGTCAGAATATGCTTCCCACATAAAGATATGTTGTTGCAAAATTTGGTAGAGACTAGATTATTAGGTTGGTCGTAATTATATTTTAGCTTTTAACATTTGGGTGGCCGCGATTACGTTTCCGTTAAGAAGGCGGTGATATAAAACATGACACTGAGGTGCCCTTTGCTAGAGCTACCTCTGTACAAAATTTCATTCCATTCGGTTGCACCGTGTTCGAATTAATAGGGGGAATCGATTTTCACACAAAGATGGCCGCCATCCGCAAACTATTTGGCTGATGACCTATTAGATTGGTCAAAGGATGCTTCCTCCATAAAGGTATGTTGTTGCAAAATTTGGTAGGGATAGGATGATTAGGTTAGGCGTAATTTGATTTAAGCTTTGAACATTTGTGTGGCCGCCATTACGTTTCCGTCAAGATGGCGTCTATATAAAACATGACACTGAGGTGTCCTTTGCCAGTGCTACCTTTGTACCAAATTTCGTTCAATTCGCGTTCACCGTGTTCGAATTGATAGGGGGGGGGGGACAGACATTCAGAGTACACACACTCACACACACACACACACACACACACACAGACTCACACACATACACACACACAGACAGACACACTTTTTTCGCCCTGTGTCGATCTCATAAGTCTACTTTCATTTTTTGCAAAAATCGAAAGTAGGCTAAAAATGGAATACGGAGAAAGTACAAACAGTTCCTTAAAAATAATAATTATGCATTGTCATCCACAGCATAAGTGGCGCAGCGTAATTTTAGCTTTCCAAGATTCCCGCTGGAATGCGTTCTGCTCCTCTATCTCTATGTTCTGCTCTGCAGCCATTTTAAATTTTGTGTGTTTACATATTTACATGAGTTTTGAAAGTTGAAACTTTTGATTGTTTTAATTGTTAAAAGTCAATTGAATATGGATCGTTGGTTGAAGAGTGAATCTTTAAAACAAAGTAGGCCCACTGCTACAGATAGTGACGAAGAGGAAACTGTGGTACCGTAATATAGAAGCTGCCTGTCTTGAGACTAGCCATTCAAAGAGTAAACCTACTGCGAAAAGTAGGAAATACGACATAAAATTTTGGCTTTACGTATTGTGGACCTAAATATTGTCCTAAGCCTCAATGCGTGATATGCAAACACTCGGAGCACAAAGGTATATCCATTGAATTCTTCAAAATAAATTTAGTGAACAGAAATCATGCCTGAAAGTAATTACCAACAAGATGTTCAGCAAAGAACATATAGCCTACTTTCTCCTAAATGTATGGGTATCTTTATGACTCTTTGTCCTCATCCCTAAAACAATCACCCCAACCACAATGTATTGTTTGTTTTCTTTTATATTGATAATAAGCCAGTAAGTGTCAAGATCAATATTATATACTTTATGATGATTGAATAACAAAACTACTAACTTATTGTAATGCATTCACGTCCGTTAATCTCTATATTAAGCCAGCCTGCAAAATTAAGAATCTTCCGCCCCAATCATCTTCCGCCCCAATCACAGTAGGTGGTGCTGCGACCTATCAGTGAATTAATCTTTATCTTGTACGCCTATGCACTGCCATCGTAATGTACTACGATGGCAGTGTTCTATGGGTGTTGAATGAGTAGGCAGTTTAAAGTAGCCAAGAGGGAGGCGATCCAGCTGGCAGTGTTTAAAGGTATTCGGAGCGCGATCGTGGCTAATAGTTGAACTACCAGTATTACAAAATTGCCATACTTCAGGAGGCCAGCTCAGGCATTTACACAGCGTTATGTTTGGAACAATATTACCCACATAACCCACAAGAGAACAGCACCGTACAGAGGCATTAAGAAGGCTGTGGTTAATGACAACGTGTATCTAGTTCTTCTATTCTCCTTTTTTTCTAATGTCTTCTGTTTATGTGCGATGCTGGGACTGTGATTTTATTAATATACGAGTGTATACTTTATCCTCTCCTTTGAGCTAAATGACATTTTATTCAGTATCTGTGGGAAAAGCTCGTGCACATCATTTGTAAAAGAATTCAAGAAAAACAAACCTAACTGTAGCAGTATTCGATCCCCAGTCAACTGCGTGTCAGACTAACATGCTAGCCCAGAGCTAAGCGTATCCATGACGTCAGGTGTTCTTAACTGACATATTAGATACAAACTGTTGGCAAATAATGACTTTAAATAAACGATTTCTTCACTGCAGTACATCTTCATTAAAGATCATTTCATACAAAGTTTATATTATTGTATCAGTACGGTATATCACATACAACATACTAAAACTACTGAAATATAAGACAGGCACATGAGGACAGCTGCCATCTTGTCGTGTGACACAAACGGCTCAGCTCTTTTAAGCCACTCATACTGTATAATATTATAATATTAAATTATAATAAATAACGGATCACGACCTTCAGGATAGCTTAAACCCCCCTAGGCTCGATAATCGGAATTGGTGGGTCTTAAGCTATTTATTAAAATGGTTGCATAATTCACACGGCCGCCATCCTGAAACGGCATGGCCGATGACCTTGAATTTTGGGTGAAAGACGCGTCCTATATAAAGGTATGTTGTCACCAAATTTGGTAGAGATCGGATGATTAGTTTAGCCGTAATTTGATTTTACGTTTTGAACATTTGAGTGGCCGCCATTCTGTTTTGGTAAAGATGGCGGCGATATAAAGTATGACACTGAGGTGTCCTTTACTAGTGCTACCTCTGTACCAAATTTCGTTCAATTCGGTTTCACCGTGTTCGAATTGATAGGGGGGACAGACATTCAGAGTACACACACTCACACACACACAGACACACACACACACACAGACTCACACACACACATACACACACACACACACAGACTCACACACACACATACACACACACAGACAGACACACTTTTTTCGCCCTGTGTTGATCTCATAAGTCTACTTTCATTTTTTGCAAAAATCGAAAGTAGGCTAAAAATGCTGGTGCAAATGTGAATGAAAATGCAACGATTGAATCCTACGAAGTATCTCAGCTTGTCAAAAAACGTGCCCAAGACCATACCATTGCTGAAGAGCTCATTCTACCTTCAGCAATTATTGTGGCAAGTGAATGCTGGGCGATACTGCCGCAAAGCTTATAAGTACCGTCCCACTGTGTAGCAATGCTCTGCAAAGGCAAATTACAGATTATGTCAAGCAAAATTGAAGAGACGATGTTGGCAAGGCTCCACAAGTAAGACATAATTGCTCGGCAGTTGGATGAGAGTATCGGCATAATCAAGAAAGGCGATAATGTTGGTTTTTGTACGTTTTTTATCTCATGACGAAATATATAAAGATTTTCTTCTTTTTTTTTTTGTGAAATAGGAATTTAAATATTTTAAGTCTTGACTTAAAGGATTTGGGAGCAGAGGGTCCGTGCTTACATAATCGCTTTAGGGGGTCCGAGAAAAATTCCTAATGGGAACCTCTGTGGCTATGCTACTACTTTATCACATCCAGTTATATCGGAAAACAGTGAATACCCCTTTGACGAAATGCAACGGAACAGTGAAACGAGTACCGTAATCGACTACTTTAACATATCCAGATATATGGGACTACTCCTTGCAAACTACCTTCGTTTATTCTACTGTTCAATGGAACTATTATCACAAATTGTCACAGTGATTCCTCAGAGGTATAGGTTACTTGATTAATACTGTCTTTTCCATTAGAATATTTATATTCACCGGTTATGGTAGCAATACCGATAAATATACTATTGTTGAAATGTTTCTCGTACACGGCCTGCTACCGATCAACTAGAGATCCAATGTAGCTGGCTGGGGTACACAGCCTATTATATTGATTGATCAACCAGAGGGAGTTTGAAAATTTTAAAAAATTACGAGCCTTACGGTAGTCGCAAATGATGTGGAACATCTGACATGTCATTCGAATAATTCCATATTACTTACTCGCATTTTTTAAAGAACGAACTCATAGTGCTACCTTGTGCCAGCAAACATGAAAGGATTCTCCAATTCATCTGCAGTAGTGACATATACCTGCAACTGTATGCGGGAGCAATCCACTGCCTACTTGATGGGAGCTGCGCTTTATACTGGCCAGTTAGTGAACCCATGCCAGCGGTACTATTGAAAATGGCCTCTTATTGCCGATATAGCGCACTGCCAAGTAAAGGCGCGATTAACAAGTAGTTCCGTGAAGAACTATACAGCCTATTTTCATGTATCCTACTTATGTTAATTGCCTCTATCTACATACAAAATTTCAATTTGATTGCTGCAATAGATTGCTGCAGTAGATATTGAGTACCGACTAAATATTTCCGATGGTCGCCATGTTGGATTTTATATATGTAGGTCCTAGAGTTATATACTGTTACATGAAGATTATTGTGTACGTGTAGCATTCAAACTTCAATCGCATGATTAGGACACAAGAAGTAACAAGGAGATTTTAAAATTTCGCACAGCTGCCATCTTGTGGTTATGGAAACAATTGATATAAATTAGATGCCAGTGGATTAACATTCGTAAAAGAATTTACTGTACCAAGTTTCACTGCACTCGGATGGTTAAATTGCGAGAAACGTCCATGTGAATATTTATACTTCGCGTCGCCGCCATGTTGGATTTGTGATCACCAGGTTATTTGAAATCCTATAGGTGAACTTAAGTTAATAGCCCATATGAACATAAAAAAATCAGTTTGATTGCTATAATAGATTCGTAGATATTCAGAGTCGTCTGAATATTTCGGATGGTCGCCATGTTGGATTGTTAAATGTATAGGCCATAGAGTCATGTACCATTAAAAGAAAATTATTGCGTAGGTTCATTATTCAAACTTTCACATCGATCGCATGATTACGACACAAGAAATAAAAACTTAATTTTTAAATTCGCACAGCCGCCATCTTGAGGTTATGTAAACAATTGAACTAAATTAGATGCCAGTACATTACAATGTGTATAAACATTTCCTGTACCAGATTTTGTTGCGTTTGGAACATTAAATCGCGAGAAAGGTCTATTTAAAATTTTCAAATTCGCTTGGCCGCCATGTTCGTTTTGTAGTTAAACGGTTTTCGAAAGTCTTATAGATGAACTTCCAGTAGTGCCCTTTATCTCCGTACCAAACTTCAGGGTGATACAGCTAATAGTTTCAGAGATATAGAATGCCGGTGAAATATTCCGCTCAACCGCCATCTTGTGGTTATATAAACAATTGAACCAAGTTAGATGTCGGTGCATTACAATGTGTATAAACATATACTGTACCATGTTTTTTTACGTTTGGTTGGTTAAATCGCGAGAAACATCTAATTAAATGTCGCAAATTCGCGTGGCCGCCATGTTGGTTTTGTAGTTACCAGTTTTTCAAAAGTCACATAGGTTAACTTCTAGTAGTTGCCTTTATCAACGTAATAAATTCCAGGGTGATGTCGGTAATAGTTTCGGAGGTATTGAATGCTGGTGAAATATTTCGCACAGCCGCCATGTTGGATTGGTGAGACGTAACAAAATTTGAAGGGCACGGTCGAGATCGCCCGGAATAGTGCTATGAACTTACCGAGTTTCATTGAAATCGCTCAAGCCGTTTAAAATTTATTAGGGGGACACACACACACACACCTCACACACTCACACACACGCACACACACGGACAAAAGGTGATCTCGTAAGCCTATTTTTTTAAAAATTGAAAATAGGCTAAAAATTAGGTGGGCAGTAGGTATATTAAAGGCGTTTCTCCCAGTGATACGTTTAGACCAACCAAATAGCTTAATATGATAATAGTGCAAACTCCCACGAGAAACTGGCGACACCGATTATGCGTGCCATCTAGCGGTTCGCGCAGACAACTACGAACTCGATTTCAATCAGCTGGAAAGTTTATCTGCACGTGATAGAAATGTAACTTTTGGGCTATGTATGGGTGTTTTCATTACAAAATACAAAGTGATTAAGTGATTAAGCTATTTGGACCAACGAAGTTTCAATTATTGTTAGCAGTCGGTGTTAATATACTGAATTCCTACGTTGTTTGGAGTGTTGGTTGATGCGATATAGCACTCGAGTGCTTACATTAAATAAGAACACAGCAAAATTATGAAGATTTAATAAATCGTAATTGTTTTCAGCAAATATGATATAATGTATATTCTCACACCAAAGAACGAAAACTTGAAGATGATTTATTGTAGCAATTTCTTTAACGGGGCCTCCAAACCTTGAGGTAAACCATATGCGATTTACATTCCACATAGTCGCATGGCTTACAGAACGTCGTTGTACCGATCTCCGACATCGCGTGCGCTCATTGTTTCCGTCCTATGCACTTCCGTCCCATCCATTTCCGTCCCATCCACTTCCGTCTCTTTTCAAAAATCACTCCCACAAAAATGTCCAGCCACCGAGTGCCACAAAAATATCCAGATACCGAGTGGAAAGATGTTACACATCAATAAAAGGTTGGTCACAGTCTGCACTGGGGTTTGAACCTCAGATCTCCTAACATTCAGTATATGCCCATTCCTGTGATGTAACATGACTAGACTACGCTGCTGAGTGTTCTAGGTCTCTAGCAGGTAGTCGAGTTTTTAAATGATCAGTTCTTATTTCTGTCTTAATATCACTGCTGTCTTATGTTAGCGTCTGTTTGATGCAGAGCTTTTTTTTTTTTTTTTTTTTTTTTAGCGTATGGCTTTTAGTGCCGGAAGTGTCCGAGGACATGTTCGGCTCGCCAGTTTTGTAGCTGCTTCGAGACGGACACCCAATGGGTGAGCTACAAGTACCGTTGGGGAGGAAAGTTGGAAGGGAGGGTCGAGGAGTTGGAAGGTAGCGGCTGTGGCCTATAGTTAAGGACCAACCCCAGCATTTGCCTGGAAGGAAGATGGGAAACCACAGAAGACCATCTTCAAGGTTGCCGGCGGGGGGATTCGAACCTCCTCGCCTCCCGGATGTGAGCGACTGCCAACAGTCATGCCGCAACGATCTCGGCTAACTCACCCGGTGATGCAGTGCTAACACCTGCCCTTGCTTATCTGTGTGGTCGACTATCCTTTACCAGAACAGCCACATACGCTGTTAACATGAACTCTCAGCAAATAAGCACCGTACTGTGGCAGAATTTGTTAGTACTTGGCATATATGTGTACCATTTCGTGGCTACTGACTCAGATCTGAGGATCGACTTACACTCTCGTACCTCACATCTGGACACAAACCCCATAGTATACTCCTTAACACTTAGCGTTTAGTACAAAATTAATTATTATTGTGGGGCAAAGTAGATTCTGGGCTCCTTTTATTCGATTCAATTTTGCTAATAATAGTAAATCCCTTCTATTCATGAAGTTCAGATCTCAGATCTCGTCATATCCGTAATACGTGATTAAGTTGGAATAGGGGTATTCCTTACTTACAATTTGTGAACACCTTTTCTAATCAACATTCTTGAATAATAGTCTAACAAAGAGGGTTAAAAATCCCACAGTATGTCTCCCTTCGGAGGGGAAGTAAAGCCGGCAGTCCCATGTCATAGATTTACGACATGAAAACGAACCTTCCACTAACTACGCTTGTGGAAGCTAAAATTTGTTGGTTAGTTTGATAACGCTATATTAGTTCCAACATTCGCCACCAGGTGCTGACGGCGTGGCATTTAGTAATCGCTTCCGCAGCTAGGTGTCGTGGACGGTAGCATTTGGTAGCAAAAGTAGCAATTAATTGAAAAAATAATCGTCTGCAGTCCTTCTACCTGAATCACAGATAACACACACTAATACAGCCATCACAATAACACCGATTATCAGACAAATTCTACACAAACTCAAAGTACACGGGGCTACATGACCGCATTGTCGCAGCCCCAAAACTAAGGAACCAACCAGTCTAACCAAGTGGTTTCGAACTGGCGGCCCACGAGGCAAGTTATTGCGGTCCGGAAAAGTTCTTAGAAAAAGAAAGAATTTTTTTAAAAGTCATGAAAGAATATATTTCATTGCTCGTTTTAAAGTCCTATGTAATTCTATCCGGCAAAAATGAACAAAGTAATTTGATAAGAAATATTGATGGCCAACCGTTGTACAACGCGCCGCATCACACAGTGGAGGACCCGAGGACCCGTCATCAGCAGGTCACTGACCTCCCTACCCTTTACTCACAAATTATTGAACCCATTTTTAGTCTATTTTCATTTATGAAACAAGATGTTCAGTAAAGAACATATAGCCTACTTTCTCCTAAATGCATGGGTATTGTTATAACTCTTTGTCCTTTTCAAGGAGTATAATTGAATGTTGGTTGTAGTAGCTTGTTGAAATACAACGTGCTATAGGGATATTAAACATGAATATGAGGTGCCCTTTGCTAGTGCTATCTCTGTAAAAAAATTCATTCAATTCGGTTTCACCGTGTTTGAATTGATCTGGGGAATGGATTTGCACACATACATGGCCGCTATTTGCAAACTATTGGGCTGATGACCTTGTAGTCACTCATAAGATGCTTTCCACAAAAAGGCATGTTGTTGCAAAATCCGGTAGAGATGAAATTATTAGGATGGTCGAAATTTGATTTAAGCTTTTAACATTTGGATGGCCGTCATTCCGTTTCCGTCAAGATGGCGGCGATATAAAACATGACACTGAGGTGCCTTTTGCTAGTGCTACCTCTGTACCAAATTTCGTTCAATTCGGTTTCACCGTGTTTGAATTGATAGGGGGAATCGATTTGCACACATACTTGGCCACCATCTGCAAACTATTGGGCTGATGATCTAGCAGTTTGGTCAGAATATGCTTCCCACATAAAGATTTGTTGTTGCAAAATTTGGTAGAGACTAGATTATTAGGTTGGTCGTAATTACATTTTAGCCTTTAACATTTGGGTGGCCGCGATTACGTTTCCGTCAAGATGGCGGTGATATAAAACATGACACTGAGGTGGCCTTTTCTAGTGCTACCTCTGTACCAAATTTCATTCCATTCGGTTTCACCGTGTTTGAATTAATAGGGGTAATCGAGTTTGACACAAAGATGGCCGCCATCTGCAAACTATTAGGCTAATGACCTACTAGATTTGTCAAAGGATGCTCCCTCCATAATGGTATGTTGATGCAAAATTTGGTAGAGATCGGATGATTAGGTTAATTGTAATTTGATTTAAGCTTTGAATATTTGTGTGGCAGCCATTACGTTTCCGTCAAGATGGTGGCGATATAAAACATGACACTGAGGTGCCCTTTGCTAGTGCTACCTCTGTACCAAATTTCATTCCATTCGGTTTTACCGTGTTCGAATTAATAGGGGTAATCGATTTTGACACAAAGATGGCCGCCATCCGCAAACTATTAGGCTAATGACCTATTAGATTTGTCAAAGGATGCATCCTCCATAAAGGTATGCTGTTGAAAAATTTGGTAGAGATCGGATGATTAGGTTAGTCGTAATTTGATTTAAGCATTGAACATTTGTGTGGCCGCCATTACGTTTCCGTCAAGATGGCGGTGATATAAAACATGACACTGAGGTTCCCTTTGCTAGTGCTACCTCTGTACCAAATTTCATTCCATTCGGTTTCACCGTGTTTGAATTAATAGGGGTAATCGATTTTGACACAAAGATGGCAGCCACCCGCAAACTATTAGGCTAATGACCTATTAGATTTGTCAAAGGATGCTTCCTCTATAAAGGTATGTTGTTGCAAAATTTGGTAGAGATCGGATGATTAGGTTAGTCGTAATTTGATTTAAGCTTTGAACATTTGTGTGGCCGCCATTACGTTTCCGTCAGGATGACGGTGATACAAAACATGACACTGAGGTGCCCTTTGCTAGTGCTACCTCTGTACCAAATTTCATTCCATTCGGTTTCACCGTGTTCGAATTAATAGGGGTAATCGATTTTAACACAAGGATGGCCGCCATCCGCAAACTATTAGGCTAATGACCTATTAGATTTGTCAAAGGATGCTCCCTTCATAAAGGTATGTTGTTGCAAAATTTGGTATAGATCGGATGATTAGGTTAGTCGTAATTTGATTTAAGCTTTGAACATTTGGGTGCCGCCATTACGTTTCCGTCATGATGGCGGCGATATAAAACATGACACTGGGGTGCCCTTTGCTAGTGCTACCTCTGTACCAAATTTCATTCCATTCGGTTTCACCGTGTTCGAATTAATAGGGGTAATCGATTTTGACACAAAGATGGCCGCCATCCGCAAACTATTAGGCTAATGACCTATTAGATTTGTCAAAGGATGCTCCCTTCATAAAGGTATGTTGTTGCAAAATTTGGTAGAGATCGGATGATTAGGTTAGTCGTAATTTGATTTAAGCTTTGAACATTTGGGTGGCCGCCATTACGTTTCCGTCAAGATGGCGGCGATATAAAACATAACACTGGGGTGACCTTTGCTAGTACTACCTCTGTACCAAATTTCGTTCCATTCGGTTTCACCGTGTTCAAATTAATAGGGGCAATCGATTTTCACACAAAGACGGCCGCCATCCGCAAACTGTTAGGCTGATGACCTATTAGTTTGGTCAAAGGATGTTGCCCCCGTAAAGGTATGTTGTTGCTAAATTTGGTAGAGATCGGATGATTAGGTTAGTCGTAATTTGATTAAAGCTTTGAGCATTTGGGTGGCCACCATTACGTTTCCGTCAAGATGGCGGCGATATAAAACATGACACTGGGGTGTCCTTTGCTAGTGCTACCTTTGTACCAAATTTCGTTCAATTTGCGCTCACCGTGTTCGAATTGATAGGGGGGGACAGACATTCAGAGTACACACACTCACACACACACACACAGACTCACACACATACACACACACAGACAGACACACTTTTTTTTCGCCCTGTAGTGATCTCATAAGTCTACTGTCATTTTTTGCAAAAATCGAAAGTAGGCTAAAAATAGGTTTATGAGATCACCTTTTGTCCCTGTGTGTGTGTGTGTGTGTCTGTGTGTGGGTGGGTGTGTTTTCCCCCTAAATACTTCTAAACGGCTGGAGCGATTTCAATGAAACTCGGTATGGTCATAGCACCATACCGGCCGACCCCGACCGTGCCCTTCAAATTTTATTAGTCTCACCAATCCAACATGGTGGCTGTGCGATATATTTCACCGGCATTCTCTATCTCCGAAACTATTACCGATATCACGCTGAAATTTTTTACGGCAATAAAGAGCACTACTAAAAGTTCATCTATGTAACTTTCAATAACCTGTTAAGTTCAAAACGAACATGGCGGCCAAGAGAAATTGAAACAGTTTAATAGACATTTCTCGCGATTTAATCATCTAAGCGCAGTGAAATATGGTACAGTAAATGTTTATACACATTGTAATGCACTGACATCAAATTTAGTTCAATTGTCTACATTACGTCAAGATGGCGGCAGTGTGGCATTTTAAAATTAAGTTTTCATTTCTTGTTTATTAATCATGCGATCGAAGTGAAAGTTGAATAATGAACCTACGCAATTTAATGGTACATAACTATATGGCCTATACATACAACATTGGAACATGGCGACCATCCGAAATATTTAGACGGTTCTCAATATATACGAATCAATTACAGCAACCAAACTGACATTTTGTATGTTGATAGCGGCAATTAACAAAAGTAGGTTTTATGAAAATAGGCTGTATAGTTCTTCATAGAACTACTTGTTAATATTAATTCAAGGAAAACTTATTACCACCAAATTGTCCTTTTAGGTATTGTTTTGATAACATTATTAATTTCAGTGTGTCTTTAGTTATTTGGCTCTGTTTGTCATTTTTATATTAATTCAAATAAGCGTACATTGTTGAGTGTTCTTCATCAAAACGAAATATTCTCGGTTTCTTGGTACCTTTAATTCCACTCCTTTATGGAATCGTAGAATAGTTTTTGAGCAATAAAATCGAATCCCGCTGATTGCTTGGGTAGGATTTTCAGTTTAAACATTCTGTGGTATCAGGAAAGGCATCCAGCCTTAAAGATTGTATATTGGCTTTCACGGCCGGTGAATTAAACTCAGCAATTCTTCTAGGTTTGTGCCGTGTCCAGCCTTAAGTTTTTTGAAAATTAGTCTATTATTAAAGTGTGGCCAGAAACCATACCAGCAGTTCCTATTTTGGCTCTCAAGCCCTTATAGTTTAAGTTGGGAACCACTGGTCTAACTCAATCAGCATGGTATCATAGTTACTTTAACTTAGAGCTCCCTAGGCTGTTACATTTTCTTTGATTCTTGTACACTTGCCAATATCTTGGCAGTTACATTCTGTATACTCTCCCACTCTGATACTATGTGGAACTTACTTTTGGACCGTGCCCCGTGTATTCCGACATGAACACAAGCCTTGTGCGAGACTCCAAAACAACGCTTGGGTGGAGTTTGAGATGAATGCATCATAGCCTAGGGACATTACCGATAGACAAGACTGGTAGATAGCTGTCAGAATAAGGTTTGAGCACTTTGGTTACTTTCTTCTCAAACTATTGACTACTACAGTACTGTTACGGGAATCAGACTTCACTCTACTAAATCAGATCACAACTGGTAGCGTGCGTTACTAAACACATGGGTACTGTACACAATGATTTACACATAGTGTGGAATTTTTCACGTAACAGGCTACAAGTCCACAGACCACAGTTCATAGTTCTTCTCTGCTCGGTGGTTGTCTGCTGTGAAGTTTCCACCAGAGTCCCAGTGGACTTCCCCTCCTATGACTCGTCTTTTGACGCACGTGACCTTTGTATCAATTGTGTAGATGCACCATTTGTTAGGTCCCCTCTGATGACTTGTTCTCTACAACTGCCACAATATTGACCGTGCAAAGAGTTGCAGAAACATTGATTTTAGGGATTCATGTTTCAGTTTTATTGCTCCCATTTCCAAAGATCATTAGAAACTGAGACATACGATGCCTTATTCTAGTGTTCCTTATGCGCGTTTGCAATCCCACCAGTGAAGAGGCGAGCTAAGGCAGCGGAGAGTGATACCATCACCATTGTTCTCAAAACTCAAGCAGTGTCTTGTTGCTGATGATAGCACACTGATAAGTCACGGCTCTGTAAACAAGTGGCGGCGCTTGTTGTGGGATTATCGAAACAGACGGAGTGATCTGTGGTGTGCATAAACAAAGGAATTGAATTCACATTCTACCGATGGGTGCTAAAGGCACAGCCAGATTTATAATCAACCCTCCAATAGTTCTGAATAAAAGATCATTTACTATTCCCGGTCACTGATATGCAACTATTTTGCCACAGAGAAACTGTCTATATTTTTCAGTTCCCCAATGGGTAGCCTCTGTGTATTTTCGTTTCATCACGTCCATTAAAAAACGTTTTTGGACATTAATGTATAAATACTGAAATTAATATGTAGCCTATCTTTACATCAATTATACTATTACTATTGCTGGTACTTTATACATAATGGAATCACAAAAATCTAATAAAACAACTGAAATTAGAAATTATGAACACAGATTTCCTTTTTTTCTTGCTTAATATTGCAAGGAAACCTCAAAATAACTCAATGCATTTCTACATTTAAACGAATGCCATTCCTTGAAACTGGTAGATATAAGCCTTAATTGTGCATGTAATTTGTATATCGTATAACCAGTGCAGTAAATAGTCTTCAGAAAATATTTTGTTCTTTTGTAGAGGAGCCGGACCCGTGGTGTTGGGGTAGCACGCCTGCCTCTCACCCGGAGGCCCCGGGTTCGATTTCCGGCTCCGTCAGGGATTTTAGAAACGGGCTGTACTGCCAGGTGATATTTGTAGTGGATCTCATGAGGTTAAGTGGTGTCATAAAATTACTTCCTGTTGAACTGCACATTTCAATCGACTGAACATCTGAATGGCTGTAAGTCCTTTGTATTGTTATAATGTAATAGTTGACTCTATACAGTTGGATTTAATATTGTGGTGTTAAAATACATTTAAAACAAGTAGTTCCGTGAAGAACTATACAGCCTATTTTCATATATCCTACTTATGTTAATTGCCTCTATCAACATACAAAATTTCAGTCTGATTGCTGTTACAGATTCGTAGATATTGAGAACCGACTAAATATTACGGATGGTCGCCATGTTGGATTTTTTATATGTGGGTCTTAGAGTTATGTACTGTTACATGAAGATTATTGTGTACGTGTAGCATTCAAACTCCAATCGCATGATTAGGACACAAGAAGTAAAAACGAGATTTTAAAATTTCGCACAGCTGCTATCTTGTGGTTATGGAAACAATTGAAAAAATTAGATGCCAGTGGATTAACATTTGTATAAGGATTTACTGTACCACGTGTCACGGCACTCGGATGGTTAAATTGCGAGAAAAGACCATGTGAATATTTATACATCGCGTCGCCGCCATGTTGGATTTGTGATAAAGAGATTATTGAAACTCCTATAGGTGAACTTATGTTCATAGCCCCTATGAACATTAAAACATTCAGTTTGATTGCTGTAATATATTCGTAGATATTGAGATCCATCTAAATGTTTCGGATGGTCGCCATGTTGGATTGTTGTATGTATAGGCCACAGAGTCATGTACCATTAAAGGAAAATTATTGCGTAGGTTCATTATTCAAACTTTCACTTCGATCACATGATTACGACACAAGAAATAAAAACTTAATTTTAAAATTTGCACAGCCGCCATTTTGAGGTTATGTAAACAATTGAACTAAATTAGATACCGTTGCATTAGAATGTGTATAAACATTTGCTGTACGAAGTTTCATTGAGTTTTGATCATTAAATCGCGAGAACAGTTTATTTAAAATTTTCAATTTCGCTTGGCTCCCATATTCGTTTTGTAATTCACCGGTTTTTGAAAGTCTTATAGGTGTACTTTCAGTAGTGCCCTTTATCTCCGTACAAAATTTCAGGGTGATACCGCTAATAATTTCAGAGATATAGAATGCCGGTGAAATATTTCGCACAGCCGCCATCTTGAGGTTATGTAAACAATTGAACGAAGTTAGATGTCGGTCCATTACAATGTGTATAAACATATACTGTACCAAGTTTTATTGCGTTTGGTTGGTTAAATCGCGAGAAACGTCTATTTAAATGTCACAACTTCGCATGGCCGCCATGTTGGTTTTGTAATTATCAGGTTTTCAAAAGTCACATAGGTGAGCTTCTAGTAGTTCCCTTTATCACGGTACAAAATTCCAGGGTGATATCAGTAATAGATTCGTAGATATTGAATGCTGGTGAAATATTTCGCACAACCGCCATGTTGGATTGGTGAGACGTAACGAAATTTGAAGGGCACGGTCGGGGTTGCCCGGGATAGTGCTATGAAATTACTGAGTTTCATTGAAATCGCTCCAGCCGTTTAGAAGTTATTAGGGGGGACACACACCATCACACACACCATCACACAGACAGACACACGAACAAAAGGTGATTTCATGAGCCCATTTTTTCATAAATGAAAATAGGCTAAAAATAATACACCTAATTTTACATTATAGAAATTCTTGTTCAAACTTTAAGCTTTTCGTTCTTATTTCTAAAAATTACATAAAACGGAACACGATAGAGAAAATCTCAATACAGACTTGGATTCTACATCCCACAATACTTAAGCAGTCATTTCAGGTGTATTGTCTTATTGATATATATGTATGCTTTTAATAATAAAATTTGCCAAGTTTGATGTTTATTCGATTTTCTTTTCAAAATTAATAAAGAAAGATTTTCAGTCAGTCAACACTAACCTTTGAGCCCAATTTCATTAAGCGGGAAATCAGCTATTTACATGACCTAACATGAAAACACTAGCCTACATAAGATATTTATCACAAAATAACACTCTTTCATGTGAAAAATGGGGGCACTTAGAATGGATGACATATTTTGAACGTCAATCATTCATTCTCAGATCCTGCTCACTTGGACACAAAATTTGTGTTGACCGACTAAAAGGCGTGCTTTATTAGAACTAGGAAAAACTGAAAAATGGCTTTTATCGCTTCAATTTTCAAAGTTATAAAAAGACTTGACGTGATACAGAAAATCTGAACACAGATAAGCATTCAAGGCACTTTGGTTGATTGGTTCCTCAGTTTAGGGACTGCGACAACACGGTTATGTAGACCCGTGTACTTTGGGTGTGTGTAGAATCTGTCTGATAACCGGTGTTAATTGTGATGGCTGTATTAGTGTGTGTTATCTTTAATTCACGTAAGCACTGCATACGATCAATTTTCAAGTAGTTCCTACTTTTGCTACCAAATACCACCGTCAACGACACCTATCCGTGAACATGGCTACTATATGCTACCACAACCGGCCCCTGGCGTCGAATGTTTGAACTTAATAGAGCGTTAATCAAATCTAACCTACAATTCAGCTTCACACAATTGTATTTAGAAGAAGGTTCTTTTACATGCCATAAATCTATTACATGGGGCCACCAGCCTTCTTTGCCCTCCGAAGGAAGGCATACTGAGGGATTTTAACGCTCTTAAAAAGAATCCGATGACTTCGGCACTTTACTTAACAATAATGAGTAATATTTTCCCCTGTAGCAAAAAAAATAAAGGATTTAAATGTATATCAGTGTATCAGTCATGGCAAACGTCATTGTTCTGTATGCTAGCGTTGCTTATCATGTCTCTTTTATTTATTCCGTAATCTCCCCGGTGTAATGGTCAGGTCTTATTAAGATTATTATATTGCAAGTGAACACTTTTATAATATTTTATTCAGTTAGGTTCTTTATGGAAGAAGATGAAATTGTTGGATACATTTTGTTATTCTTGGTGCTGATAACAAAAACCCTACCCTAATTGCTTGTTACCATTGCAGTCTATATTTTCAAGAACTAAGCCACTAATGACCACACAACTTATGGGTATAATATCCATAGACCGTGATACAATATTGCATGAAACACTCCAAGAAAATGTTTCCATCATCGATTGTAAGGCTTGGGGACACTTTCGAGTGAAAGGAATCGTTATCCGTGAAGATGATGTTTCGTATCTCCAAAAAATTATATAATTCGCATGGTATCAAATCAGGACATTAGGTGAAAATTAGTACGACAGCCATACCTTGCTTTATCAGCAGGGTTTGCACACATGCTGAGAGATGCGGGTACATTATCGTGGGGATTTCAAGTTCTCCTCCGCCATAATTGATAACGCTTGTCGTGAGTGATTGTTGCAGAATATGAACATACTTCCTTCTATTCTTCCTGAGAGCTAGTTTACGGTTTTTAATGCCCATTACAATCGGATGTAAAACATAAATATTTTAGGAGAATAGAAAATTTCGGAAGGAATATTTCTACATTGAAACAGCAAACTTTGCATAATTTAATTATTTTGTTACTAGCGTGGCTCGTGTGTAACCCCACACACTGTTATACGCCCTTCAAGACTCAGTGATGCAGAACACTACCTGTATGTTGACGACCGCGGTAGTATATCGATTTGTAGTCCTCCTAATGCTCATACCTTGTTTAACGAGTAAGCACTCACACTCGTCCAGCTGACGCGGCTCGGCACAAACTGATTTTAATTGTTCTTTTTCATTTCATTGTTCTGGCACACTATTTTCGTACTCTACATGTAGTTACCGTCCAAATATACAAGCAGGGAACTCGGGGAGTAACAATATTTTCATGACGCCTACGTCTAATAAATACAGCGTGTTTCACTTGAATACACAACAGGCATGTGGGTTGCCTACCACCTGCAATAGAGCCGCGAGAAGTTCTTGCTCGCTATTCGTCTACCTCTGGGATAAAAAAAAAATGCATCGGTCAAATCAAAATTTAACAAGGATGAGTTGGAGAGCAATTATCTATCTTCCATGTAATTCTTTTTTTAAATTTAACGGCAAAGTGGCCCTAGAAATTAAACAGATTTTATTAAATTAGTCGCCTCCGTAGCGTAGCGGTCAGCATAGGTAGCTGTCGTCCCGGAGGTCCTGGGTTCGATTCCCGGCTCTGCCACGAAGTTTGAAAAGTGGTATGAGGACTGGAACGGGGTCTACTCAGCCTCGGGTGGCCCAAATGAGTAGAGGGGGTTCGATTCCCACCTCAGCCATCCTCGAAGTGGTTTTCCGTGGTTTCCCACTTCGTCTTCGGGCAAATGCCGGGATGGTACTGTACCCGTATTACCTACCAATACCTGTTGAATCCCTGGATAACAGCTGGATCGTAGAACCTGAAAAATCCCCGGCTAGAAAAACCCCCAAGTTCTACCAACAGACACAGGGATAATAGGGCCACTCGAATACCTAACAGGATGTATTAAGACTGACCAAGGCTCAGAGACAGAAAAGACTAGCTCAAAACACAAGAATTCTTCAAAAGGAAGAAAGAATCTCAAAGGTGTTGTAAACCCTAAAATACCCAGCGATGGCCCCCTTAATACACCCTTCCATCACCTCTATAAAGCATCACGCAATAATTAAAACCAAATAATAAATTAGTTTATTGCAAGAATAAACATGACAAGAAATATAAATTTTGTCTATACCACGACCAATCAAAAATATCATTTATTATACTGGATTGTCTTTCAGCTATGGAATATGGGAAAGGCTTCCAAAATGAATTACCCATTATCTCAACTAACTTTTAGTTCTTTCAAAAATAAGGTATAATAATAATAATAATCGATCCCATAGGATAAGCACATACCAAAAAATTATATGAATTGAATAAATTGGATTCATTTCGGTTCATTAACTGAATGAACATCTTACACAAAAATACCCTGATTATAACCAATAATCTTACACGACATTTTCAATAGCATTATATGGTCTTGTTATTTAACGATGAAATTAATATGGCATATTTACAGGATATACAAATTTATACAAAATTCTAGAATAATTTCGATTATTCTCCTCCCACCGACTTAATGTCACGACATTCACTTCTGCTTAAAATTGTTTAATTGTTTCATTTCTAATTTCAGGGTATTTCTGCCGAACAGTTAAGTTAAGCAAAAATTAATCATAGATTCAGCATTAAATAGTTATCGGAGATCCTTGTTAAACATACATGTTATGGCAAAGTCGTTAAACTTTTACTGGAAATATTGAACTGGATATCCACTCAAGAGTTTTAATAATAATGCTCAGAAAAATATTAATCTTCACACAGGCATTACTTCACGATAATGACAGCGATAAGGTCACCTATGACAAAATATTAACCATACTAGGTTAAATATAACGCCTCTCTGGGTTGAAACCTCATTCAATCTAATCTTGATTGGCACACGTTGCTCAATCTTCAACAAGAAAATTTGCTTTGCAAAGCACTGTATCAAAATACTTAAACACAAGAGCATTATTCCTAATACATGCCTCTTAAAATCTAACATGTACCTATAATTGGAGCCTTACTGTTTTAAATCCACAATTATGAAAATCAGCTGTTTATAATAAAAGCCTGAACTCGTGCTCAGGAAAATAATTTGATTCTGTAACAGATTATTAATAAAGCCTAGTGGATTCCAGAAATACTCCACCTATTTTTAGAAAACTTGCCTTACATTGATGTATTACAATATTCATAGTTCTTAAACGTATGACTTATAGTAAGTCATTCCTGGGATTATCCTCGCAAATTTGGATGTCGTTCAAATACCCTCTTAATAGAGAAAAACTATTGCACCAGAGGCAATGATATCAATTTAATCCAGTGTTAACTTCATAAAAGGAGAAAAGTATAACACTCCCAACCACTCAAAACTGAGGTTGTAAAAGCGATTTTAAAAAATCCAATCTCAAAATAAGACCTTCCCTGAATTTCCCGAACGCGAAAATGTCGGTGGATTAGTCCTACAGCATGGATCTAGGTTAACTACAGAGGCTAAGCGACTAATGACCCATTAGTCAATCCACTTCGAAAATCACGCTCAGAAAATACAAGTTAAATCTGTTAATAAACTGAAGAAAAATAGTCTAAAGACTGGAAGTGACAATCAGAATAACAGGATCCGAAAACTTCCTAATATCGTTATAATAATAAGGAAAGAAAAATTCTCCTCAAAGAATAAGATAATCCAAGCGAAAGTGCTTAAAGAACAATGCACTAGAATATGTAAAACTCAGTCAGAGTTCTCAATGCCGCTTTAAAAAAATTGCGTTACTAAAATATTCTTACACAAAAAACTGGAGATCTTCCTCCTACAAAGACTTCTCGACAAATAAGGATGAGCATATCAGTTTAAATACTGTAAAATACTATTGAAATTTTAAATTTATCAATCAAAATACAAAAAGGATGCACTCATTTTTATGAGTCAAAATCCTGGCATCATAGAAGGTCAGCTTCGAAATAGGCATCGAACCTGCACTTTCTACTCAACCATTTATTCTACAAAAATCAAAATATGGCAATGTGTGATTGTTCACATGTCCACGCTACACTCTGTAACCAGTTGAAGTGATCTGTACCTTTGGCGAATCTGGATGAGGAAAAAAAAGGATATCGTTGGCCATACTAGGCTCCAGACCAACAAAAAACATGTCGGACTCCAACTGGGTCTCCAGAGAACGAACCATGGTCCTCCTAGGCTCGAACATCTCCAGACCGGTCGACAGATCCCAATATATCCTGGCGATATCTTTCCACACGCATTAGAATACCGATGGCTGAACCGCAAACAGTTTATCAACTCGTCACGAAGCGAGAGTGAACTCGAACAACCGCTAAATATTTCCAATATAAAAATGCGGATGTGACCCAGTTCACACGAGTCCACGCGGCCCCTTGCATGACGAAACTCGCTTGTACACTTCATAGTAAATGAATGTTGCTACAAAACTGTTCCCGCTACCACTCTGCTAATGCAGTATTCCTATTGTACTCTAGCCTACCATCGTAATGGATATAGGCTTCATTGTATTCCTTCCCTCTGACACCTTGCTTAAGAATGTGCTTTTCTTAAAGAAGTATAGCCACTGTGAAAAGTTTGAATCAGCTCTAGGCTGCATTTTCATGAAGGTTTACAAGCAGAGTGTTACGACATAATTCACCCGAGCTGGCGGTCGGGATTATGAAAGTATTCTTCCGCATGATCCGTTAGTGGCGGCGGACACACGGTCGCAAAGATAAACATAATACATGTTTAAAACCAAGCCTGATCCCCATTAAGCAAGTCTCTACTCCACCTAGAATGCTGAACGAACCAGCGTATAAACTTCGGCACGCTCACACGTTTTGAAAATCCCGTTAACTGGCGACTTCACTTTCACTATTGCCAGGGTTATTTCTACACGTTGTCAGTTTCACAAGTACCGGCTCTCCACACGAGGTCGCTTGAGCAAGACATCCGCTTCCCTCACTCCTCTATACGCCACGAGTCGATATAAATATATCGCAGTCGAAGTATAATCACTAGTGACTTAACAGATCTTCTTCTGTTTTTCATACTTGCTTTGTAATAGCTTTCTGCCATGGAAATATACATACAGACATATATAACTGCTTACATATAGCACTAAATATACTTTAATTTGTATTAATCATTCTCAGGTGAATCGATCGATATAATGTTAGACAATGTCAACATGATTATTATCGATGACCTTCGGGCTTCTCGTCGGAAATACGAGCTCGACCGATCCATTCTTGATAGCAGAACTTTTGCTTGCTGTAGACCAGCTGTTATGATAGACTTCAGTGGCTAGCTTGAAGGTTACAGGGCGTTCCAAAATACTGTACCCATATCTGTACTTAAGACCTTTAGGAATAATGGTGCAGTACCTACTGTAAGGCCACGGCCGCCTCCTTCCCTCTTCCTAGCCTATCCATCCCTATCTTCCATCCCTTCCCCTCCCTCATGAGGCCTCTGTTCGCTGCAGGTGAGGCCGCCTGGGCGAAGTGATGATCACACCTACCCAGTTGTATCCAACCCGTCCAGATGTTCCAAGCTCCAGGACACTGCCCATAGAGGCGGTAGTGGTGAGTTCCCTCGGTGAGTCCGTGGGAACCACCAACCTAGAGGGTAAATTGACTAAATAAAAAATAAAATAAAAAAATAAAATAAAAAATAAACAATAAATTATTTAATTAAGAGTTACTACCAGCAAAAACGTGGCATAATAATACTTAACTGCTTGATATAACTATTATATAAATCAACAGTGTTCGTAAAAGAAAAGAAGACAAACTTTTGGGCAATTTTTAGTAAGAACATTGTTATTTGCCTGACAATGGGCCAATAAGAAAAATAAACCAAGGCAGGCTCGAGATTCGAACCCCAGACCATAGGCTCCGCAGTCTCTCGTGCTACCGTCCGAGCCACCGTGACAGCCTTTGAAACGAAAGGACAGAACATACCAAGGCACAGGGACCAGAGATAGACGAATTAGCGAGCTAGCTCGCGGCTCTATTGCAGGTGGTAGGCAACCCACATGCCTCCTGTGTATTCCAGTGAAACACGCTGTACACAGGCAACTCAGCCTGGAATGAATTACGAAACAGAATGCATGAGTCAGATTATGTGGGTAGGAGAGATCACGCTTACAAAATTAAGCAAAAAATTTAAATAAAGTATTAGCTAAGCATTCTTTTATCAACAGGGGTATTCAAACATGATATGAGTTTCCCGAAAAAGTCTTACAACCTTTCACTGACAGTTTGAAAGTTCTCTAGAAGAAAATTAAAATTGTAATCAGGGAACACACAAACTTTAGAAATATATGACAAATGTATTTAAGCCTTACATTTTAAGGACGTAGTAATGGTTTTGCAGCACATTTTACGTCTTCTCGTAGCAGGCATTTATGAGGTAATTAACTTTTGAGATGGGTGGAAGATACTTTGGACCCCACTCATAAAAAAAGGTTGCGCATCCCTGCCTTAAACTGACATGGAGATAATTCATATTTAATTGACAGAACAGTGGTGAATAACCTTTAAATAAAGCCAGCCCAAGTGATTTATTGTAGTTTCACTTAGAGCTTGTGACTTCGTGGTCATCAGCCCGGGCATTTGAATGTGTGTGTAATGTACCTCGTATTAGTCAGTCGTCTCATCGAGAAAACAAGTAGTTCGGGGAAGAACTAAACAGCCTATTTTCATATATCCTACTAATATCAATTGCTTCTATCAACATACAAATTGTCAGTTTGATTGCTGTAATAGATTCGTAGATATTGAGAACCGTCTAAATATTTTGGGTGGTCACCATGTTTGATTTTTATATTATAGGCCTTAGATGTATGTACTATTTCATGAAGATTACTGTGTAGGTGTTTTATTCAAACTTCAATCGCATGATTAGGACACAAGAAATAAAAGCGGGATTTTAAAATTTCGCCAGCCGCCATCTTGTGGTTATGAAAATAATTTAAATGAATTAGATGCCAGTCGATTGAAAATTTGTATAAGCATATACCGTATCAAGTTTCACTGCACTCGGATGCTCCAAACGCAAGAAACGTCCATTTGAATATTTAAATTTCGCATCGCCGCCATGTTGGATTTGTGCTCGCCAGGTTATTGAACATCCCATAGGTGAACTTAAGCATATAGCCTCTATACACTTACAAAAGTTCAGTTTGATTGCTATAGTAGATTAATAGATATTGAGATTTTTTTTTATTTAGTCAATTTACCCTCTAGGTTGGTGGTTCCCACGGACTCAGCGAGGGAACTCACCACTACCGCCTCTATGGGCAGTGTCCTGGAGCTTGGAACATCTGGTCGGGATGGATAAAACTGGGGAGATGTGATCAGCACTTCGTCCAGGCGGCCTCACATGCAAAGCGAACAGGGGCCTTATGAGGGATGGGAAGGGATAGAAGATTGGGATGGATAGGCTAGGAAGAGGGAAGGAGCCGGCCGTGGCCTTACAGTAGGTACCATCCCGGCATTTGCCCGAAGACGAAGTGGGAAACCACGGAAATCCACTTCGAGGTTGGCTGAGGTGGGAATTGAATCCCCTCTACTCATTTGGACCACCCGAGGCTGACTAGACCCCGTTCCAGTCCTCATTCCACTTTTCAAATTTCGTGGCAGAGCCGGGAATCGAACCCAGGACCACCGGGGCGGCAGCTAATCATGCTGACCGCTACGCTACGGAGGCGACCTTAGATATATTGAGAACCGTCTAAATATTTCGGATGGTCGCCATGTTGGATTTTAATATAGGTAGGCCATAGAGTTATGTACTGTTAGATGATGATTATTGTGTACGTTCATTATGCAAACGTTGATTTTGATCGCATGATTAGAACACAAGAAATAGAAACTTAAGTTTCGAAATTCGCACATCCGCCATCTTGAAGTTATATAAACAATTGAACTAAATAGATACCAGTGCATTACGATGTGTATAAACATTTGCGTACCAAGTTTCATTGCGTTTGGATCATTAAATCGCGAGAAAAATCTATTTAAAACTTTCAATTTCGCTTGGCCGCCATGTTCGTTTTGTAGTTAACCGGTTTTTGAAAGTCTCATAGATGAACTTCCAATAGTGCCGTTTATCTCCGTACAACATTTCATGGTGATACCGGTAATAGTTTCAGAGATATAGAATGCCAGTGAAATATTTCGCACAGCCGCCATCTTGAGGTTATGTAAACAATTGAACAAAGTTAGATCTCGGTGCATTACAATGTATATAAACATATACTGTACCAAGTATCATTGCGTTTGGTTGGTTAAATCGCGAAAAACGTCTATTTAAAAGTCGCAACTTCGCTTGGCCGCCATGTTGGTTTTGTTGTTACCAGGTTTTCGAAGGTCACATTGGTGAACTTGTAGTAGTTCCTTTTATCGCCGTACAAAAGTCCAGGGTGATATCGGTAATAGTTTCGGAGATATTGAATTCAGGTGAAATATTTCGCACAGCTGCCATGTTGGATTGGTCAGACGTAACAAAATTTGAAGGGCACGGTCGGAGTCGCACGCAATATTGCTATGAACTTGCCGAGTTTTATTGAAATCGCTCCAGCCGTTTAGAAGTTATTAGGAGGGACACACACCATCTCACACTTACGCACGCACACACAGACGGACACACGGACAAAAGGTGATCTCATAAGCCTATTTTTTCATAAATGAAAATAGGCTAAACATAATAGTGTTCTGTATCATTTGCAGCATACGCTTGCAGTGCATTAGTACCATACGGGATGCAAGCAGATAAATATCGACCTTCCTGATAACAACGCTGGTTGGGCTGCATAAAACAATATAATTATGGACAGCTGATTCACTCGGTATATGTGTTATCAAACGAAAGAAAAGAGAAAGAACAAAAGAAAGATATACAGTCGTATTCCCTTGTCAAATTATTTGCAAATAATGACAATATTATGAAGCATTAAATTACGAGTGAAGAATATATGAAATCAGTTTCCTTTTTTCGTATGCTGCATACCAATTTTGAGAAAATTGTGTATTGCTGAATGTAGATATTATTTTAGGCTTTATCGAAGCCACCATTACCTAATAATACGCCTTCTCAATGATGCATGTTGGAGATCATCTGTTCGATTTGCTGAAATGTCAGTGGCAATGACGCTAACAATAAAGAGAGTATAAATTCATCTAACTGGATTCCAGCCAAGTGTCCCTATTTAGTGCTGAGAATGAAAAACGTGTCGGGATTTGAGGTCTGTCAAACTCGTTAAGGAAATTGAATAATTTGAAATATTAATTGATTAAATAACAAGGAAAGCTTGTGATACCAGCGAAACAGTCTCACGTTCCATATTTCAAGTAGTGACCGAGGTTTGAAACAAGAATGCAAATATGAAAGGCAGAAGTCAAACCAGGCTAATGTTCCAAATATTTGTTGAAGTAAGTTGCTCAGGTACATATTTATGCCCACCATATGTTTCAAAGCATATAGAAAATCAATCACTTAGAATAAAAATTAATATGAGACTAATGAGACACACATGAGACTGAAACTGTTTCTTTAAGAAAAATTCAAATTAAAATTTTGTTCATATTTAGAGGGAACTCGGGAGAGAAGTTTTGTTGAACATTTTGATTGTTCTTCCTGGCGCTAGTAAATACGATCCATATGAGTGGATGGCGACCTTTATTGAACTGTCAAAATAGATTCTCACTCCAAGATATATCTCTAATAGCTCAAGGCCCAGGGACTGAGTGCCCATGACCCATCAATCAAGAGCCAATGCTTTGCCAAGTAACGAACTAGCACGGTCCATCGTTCACGGACGAGTGGGCTGACAGGGTAACAATGCAACATCCATCACGCCCGCGTACTATGAGTCTACGATCCGTCCCATATACTGTATACATAGCTATCTTACGAGCAGAATACCTGTTAGCAAGGGAATAAAATATTAGTTGTAGTATTTCACACTAAGAAATCAAGGCTAACATTTATGATGATTATATATGTATGATGGAAAGTTTAACTATGGAAAATCAAATTGATCCCTTCCTTTAAATTCCGAGGTTTTAGACTTATTAAAAATAACGTTATTGGCTTTACGTCCCGTTTAACTACTGCGGCTTTTAGAGACGTCTGGGTGCCCAAATTTTGCCCCGAATTGGATCTTAAACGTGCCAGTAAATCTACTGACACGGCTCCCTCAAATGCCAACTGGCTGCGCCAGGATTCGATCCTGCAACCTTGGGCACAGCGGGCGAGAACGTTACCGCTAAGCCTCGCAGCGAGTCGTTTTAGACTTATGATAGGGGAGATAAATTACATCAGTTTCCATAAATTTCTTGCATAACGTGCACATACAATCTCGCAAATCAGGGGATCTTCAAGATTCTCTTGCTCTCGAGTTACATTCGAACTGTGGAAATATTGTATTTGTGACTCGCATATTCTCTTTTATTTCAAGCGACTCGTTTTTTTTCACGCCTTTGAAACATATGGTGGACATAAATATCTACCCAAGAAACTTATTTCAGGGCTAAGTATATTTAGGTTTGGGATTTCTTGCACAACAGACCCGTGTACTTGGGTGTGTATGAAGGTTTTATGATAGAATAACCTGCATGTATCCGTAATATTTAATGTCTAGAATTGAGCTAGGTAACCTAGGAATTTAAACCAGATACTATCTCAGCATTATTTTGCATTGACGGAGTGTTGAAACTCCCGTGGAAATACTTCCCGTCTAATGACTGCTGGGATCTCCGTTCTTGCAGCTGCCCATTACAGTCGAAGATCGCGCCTTGAAACGTCTGGGTTACATTTACATGTCGTGACGGCTATGGAGACTAAACAAATTCGTTCACGGACAGTGATCTTCTCTATACATGTTATTATGAATGTAAGCACCTTAAACCTAATACTTAGATAAATCAACCACGCCAATATCATCCACGCTACCTCTAAAGTACGAAGGATTCAAACTAAATCAACCTCTCTCTAGAAAGACCGATGTAGTCATTTTATTTCACTGTGAGTTGCCTGGCTTTACATTGAATCCTTGCCAAGAAAATATTACATCTCCATGGTAACCTTTTCAACTGCAGCTTCTCTGACCTCCTTGGATAGTCGACAGGAATAATATAGTAATGTACAACTCAGAGCAGTGCTACTCTTTCCATTTCCTTTTATCCTGTTTGGAATACACAGCACGGGCAATAATTTCAAGCTTCCTCGGTGGATCAGTGGTGGTGTGTCCACCTCACGCGTTCGATTACAGGCCGTCCGAACATATGAACGGTGGAAAAATCTATGCCACTGCGAGTTGTATGATATCGGGTCAAACATAGCATATTTGGTGATAACAAAAATGTGTTAATCAAAAATGTGAGCCACAGGTCAACAAGTCAAGTTTGGAGTTTACTGCTAAGTGGCAGTGCAAAAACAACGTCAAAATCAATGACTAGATCATGCACATGAAACCATGAATTTATTATTATTATTATTATTATTCGTCTTTAGAATAACCCATTTGGAGGATACGATTAATGAACTTTGGCTATTGTCCATTGCATTCAATTTTCTTTGTTTCCATATTTCCATCATCCTTCTATCTTATAGATTGTCGATCTTTCTCATCTCGAGTCCACTCACTTTCTGCGAGTAGTTTGTTTGTTTCTTTTTTCTTTCTTTCTTTCTTTCTTTCTTTCTTTCTTTCTTGAAATTCTGCCTTTTGAATAGTTTCTCTGAAGCATGATCTGTTTGATATTGTGTCTGTATGATTGTCAAATCTTTGTCAATTTCAACACCATGTGGGTTTGGATTTGTAACTAGTCAGTAAGTTGAAGATCTGTTTAGTTAGTCTACTATTTTCTATTCCATAAATGTGCCCGAAAAACTCTAATCTTCTCTTTTTTCATTACATTAATTAATATTTCACATTTCAAATACAACTCTTTATTTGGTCGTAACCTGTATTCTGCGTTATTTCTTCGTTTAGCTTCCAGTATTTTTCTCAAAATTCGTGTTTTAGTCTTCTCTAATTTGTCTAAATCACCAAATCCTTTTAATTTAAGAGTTTCTGCCGCATATAGAGTTTCAGGTCTGACCACTGTTTGATAGTGCCTTAATTTAGTGTTCCAGGATAAGTTTTTTTATTATATATATATTTTTTGTCATATTATTATTATATATTTTTTACAATGTTTTGCCCAACTAAGGAGCACGATTGAACCTATTTCATAAATGAATTTCAATTTACTTACTTCTCTTCCCAAAATTTCTTCATTCTCTCACTAAGATTTTCTTCCTTGCTTCTGTCCATGCAGTGTTGGCTCTCATTTGGGGTTTCGCAGCAAAACGATGTTTGTTCACCAACTATCTGAAACTAGGCCTGTCTCATAATATTTCGTCTGTCACGTTGATTTCTTGAAGTACGATAGAGTTATAATAATAATAATAATAATAATAATAATTATTATTATTATAACTCCGCCACTGCCGGTCCCAAGCCCGGGGCCTCATCTCGTAAGTGATGAGGAAGGAGGAGGGGGAGGAGTAACACCTCGTTAAAAAACCTGGGTCCATCTGGCTCCGGATGGTAGCACCCTGTAAGGGCCCCTGCCTAGGGTTACTAGGTGAAAATTGGTCAACGGTCCTGATGGCGGAAGAGGAATCTAAGATTCCCAACGATGGATGGAGCGGAAGAGCCAGGTGGTTTCCCCACCAATAAAGAACTCTAAATCCAAAAGCGTTTGTTCCCAGATTGGGCGGCTTATGGTCAGCGTCTGTTCACCAAGTGGTGCGGCTGTAAACATGCTCCAGGAACTAACAATCCCTGGTTCTAAGAAACCTAGTGGATAACCACTAGACCCCATTTCTTACAAGTAACCATGGCGCGTGCAAATAATAACAGTATTACCCCAGGTGGTAACCAATCCACCCGTCAACTGACGGCACCCGGGCGTTCGGACTCTGGGGGACCCGGGCAACCACGGCCACAGAGAAAATCGGAGTTCTCTGGCAAACTTCCACATAAGACACCAACATACGTAGGCACTCTAAACATCAACACTCTCATACAGCCTGGAAAGTTGCACAATCTAGTGACAGAACTCGATCGACAGAAGCTTCTAATCCTCGCGCTACAGGAGACACGTATCACAGATGAAGACACCATGGACTACGGCAATTACCGCTTGTTCAAGAGCAAGACTGACAGGCGCGTTGCCAAAGGCGCTCCACTTCTGGGGATGGCCTTCATGGTCCACAAGACCATAGTAGAATCCTTAGAAGAAGTTACTCCAGTAAACAACAGATTGATGAGCATGCGCTTCCGGTGCGCCAACAAAAAATACACATTGATCAACGCACACGCCCCCACTAACCAAAGTAACAAGAGCGATCCACAGTCGCAAGAAAAATTCTGGTCGACCCTTGACACAGTGATGTCCAAAGTCCCCAGGGATGACGTCAAACTCCTCATGGGCGACTTCAATGCACAGATCGGTAGAGAAAAGATGTACAGGAAAACAGTCGGAAACTATCCTGCACATAAATTCACAAATAAAAATGGCACACGACTCATAGAACTCTGCCAGCAGAATAACCTCAAGCTCATGTCAACATCTCTTAGAAAACATCCTAGAAAACAGAAAACCTGGCGTTCTCCAGTCCAGCAGTTAGGTGAGTTCCAAATCGACCATGTGGCAATCTCATATCCAGTACAGAAGGAGATTCATGATGTACAGGTACGCAGAGGAGCCAACATTGACTCTGACCATTACCTAACCCGCGTCAAGGTCAAGTTCACCCCAAAGAGAACTTTCTGTAAGAAAACCCCCCTACCAAAATTTGACACAAAAAAGATCGCAGATTCTGGAGTGAAGGAAGCCTGGGAAAAAGAACATGCCAATGACTGGCAAAATTTCCACCGAAAAATCATAGAAACAGCACAAGCTCTCATTCCTCTGAAGAAGAATTCCAAACATCCTTGGTGGGATGTTGATTGTGAGAATGCACTCATTACCAGGAAATTGGCATATCAGAAATACAACAGTAAAAAATCCCCAGAAAATTTACAGACTTTCCATGAAACACGAAAAGCAACCGCAAAAATTATCAGACAATCCAAGAGGAGATACCTGAAGGAACAGTTGGACTCCATTGAGGACAACTTCCGTAACTACAACGTAAGGGACTTCTACAGAACGTTTGCAGGACACATCAGAGGGTACACACCACCAAACCTTTGCTTCAGAAAATGTGATGGAAAATTAGCACTAACGAATAAGGAGAATTGCAAGGTGATGGCACAATACTTCTCTGATCTTCTCAACTGTCCAGAACCAATAGAGAGATTCTCAGAGGAAGAACCTACAGTCAAGAACGCAGACTCATTACCTCCGACACAAGAGGAAGTTCACAGGCACATAATCAAACTTAAGAACAACAGGACATCTGGTGAAGACGGCATAGTGGCCGAACTACTGAAAAACCTAGGGCCACACTCACTTAGAGAACTCACACAGATTATCACTGACATCTGGACATCAGAAAAGCTACCAGATGAGTGGAAATGTGCATTGATCCACCCATTACACAAAAAAGGCGACCGCTCTGACGTAAACAATTACAGGGGCATTTCACTATTACAAGTTACGTACAAGATCCTCTCAGCGTGCCTACTCCAAAGGGCTCGGGACCAGCTGGAACACAAGATTGGCGAGTACCAGGCGGGATTTCGTCCTGGTCGCTTCTGCGCGGAACAAATCTTCAACCTAAAAAGTATATTGAAAATCAAAGCCCTCAGGAATACTCCAGTTATATGTACCTTCGTTGACTTCAAGAAGGCATATGACTCCATTGACCGTCAGTCATTGTTCAACATCTTACACGAGCAAGGTTTGGATAGCAAGACCTTGCGATTGATCAAACAGACACTGACAGACACGACATCAAAAGTGAAATTCATGGGGGAAATCTCAGAACCATTTCAGATCAATACAGGTGTTCGCCAAGGTGACGGTCTCTCTCCATTCCTCTTCAACCTAGTGCTGAACAAAGTTATCAAGGAATGGGAAAAAGAGCTGAGACTTCAAGGTTACTGGAGGCCAGTGCGACTAGGACGACCAAAGGACGAACTGGAGGTTGGATGTCTAGCCTTCGCGGATGATCTGGCTCTACTCTCAGATAACGAAACCACATCAATCAGACAGATAGAAGTACTCCAAGAGTGCGCCGAAAAAGTAGGACTACAGATCTCGTTCCAAAAGACAGAGTTTTTCTGTACGAAATTCGACATACAGAATTTAAACACGAAATATGGCAAGATCAATAGAGTCGCCCACTTTAAATACCTAGGTGAAGTGCTTGAACCGACGGGAAAAGAGAAAATCGCGCAGAACACTAGGTTAATGAAAATGAAGAGAGCCTTATACAAGACACAGAGTGTCTACAATAAAAAATGTCTGTCCACATTCACTAAACTTCGTCATTACAACACGGTTATTAAACCTGAGGTGCTTTATGCTAGTGAAACATTGACGTTACACACTAAGGGCGACTTGGAAAAAATCCTCACAGAGGAAAGAAAAATAATAAGGAAAATAATTGGACCAAAGCACACAGATGAAGGATACAGGCTTCACTCCAGAGACACCACAGAGAAATTGTCCAACCTCGCAGCAGACATCAGAAAGAGGCGCCTAAAATTTTACGGCCACATCAGCAGACTCCCACAAACCAGACTCACCAAAAAAATTCTTAGATACATACAGCGGCTCAAGATTACTACACCCTGGATGATGCAAGTCAAAATTGATCTAGTAAAAGCACAGGTCGACCCAGAAGACGTCATAGACAAAAGCGTATTTAGACACAAAGTATACAAGTGGGAAGTGTTGTCACAGAGAGCTGCACTTACATCCCAAAGACCAAAGTGGACCGAAGAAAGGAAGAGGGCCTTTAGTGCACGAATGAAAGAGTACTGGAAAGACAGGAAGAACAAAAAGTCATGATTGCTTCGCGTGGTCTAATAGGCCTGTAACGTGTAAAATAATAAATAAATAATAATTATTATTATTATTATTATTATTATTATTACATACCTACGCAAATTTTCATTTGAGACAGTTTTGCCTTTCAGCGTTCAGTCTAGTCTACAAGCCTCTGTTTGGGAACAAGTCGCCTCCATGATCCCCTTTTAGCAGTTAGCACTACGGCGTCTTCTGCTTCTACACCTATCGCTTTGAAATCGTTCAATACTGATGGTTGGTTGGTTGGTTCCTTAGTTTAGGGGCTGCGACAACGCGGTCATGTAGCCCCGTGTACTTTGGGTGTGTGTAGAATCTGTCTGATAACCGGTGTTAATTGTGATGACTGTATTAGTGTGTGTATCTGTTTTTTAATTCAAGTAGAGACTGCAACTTTCAATTTTCAAATAGTTCCTACTTTTGCCGCCAAACGCCACCGTCAACGACTACTAGGCCTAGTTCAGAACTAGCTACTAGACGCCACCGCAGTCGGCTCTTGGCAACGAACGTAGCAACCTAAGAGCGTTGTTTACATCCTTAACCTATCCAATTTAGTTTCACACAGGTGTAATTAGTGGAAAGATCTTTAACATGCCATAAATCTATGACATGGGACCGCCGGCTTTACTTCCCCTCCGAAGGAAGGCATACTGAGGGATTTTTAACGCTCTTAAAAAATCCGACGGCTTCGGCCGGGTTTGAACCCGCTATCTTGGGCATAGAAGCTCAGCATGCTACCAACTACGCCACCGAAGCCGCCGTTCAATACTGAATCTAACCATCGCCTCCTAGGTTTATCTCTACTTCTCCTACCCTCTACAGCCCAGCTCTTAGGTAATCTCTCCTCCCCCATTCTCTTCATATGATCCCACCATCTGAGTCGGCTTCATCTAGCGTGTTCATTTCTAACTTAACCTTTATCTCTTCATCCCGGGTTTGATTCCCGGCTCCGTCGGGGATTTTAGATACTGATGTGAGGGCTGGAACTAGGTGCATTCAGCCTCGTGAGGACAGTTGAGTAGCTGTCAGACAGTGAGGCAGTGCCCCGATCTCGGAGACCAAAATTAACGGTCTAGGGGACCCGACGCGCTCACCACGTGTCACCCATAATCTGCAGGCCCAATGGCTGGGCAGCAGTCGCTTAGTAGGTCTAGGCCCATCATGGGCTGTGGTAATACGGATTCTTTTTTTGTATGTACTCGTGTGTGTGTAGAATTGTGTCTGATACCGTGTGTTATAGTGATGGCTGTATTTGGAAAAAGGCAAGGATTGGGAAGGAGGCGGCCGTGGTCTTAACTCAGGAATCAACCCGATGCTTGGCTGAGGTAGAATTGGGAAACTACGCAAAACCACTTGCAGGTTGGCTGAGATGGAAATCGAACCAACCTCTTCTCAGTTTCGCCTCACGAGGCTCAGTGTACCCCATTCTTGCCCTCAGACCAAAATTAAATGTCTTGCCAGAGCCGGGATTCCAGCTCGGACCTCCGAGGTGACAGCCTCGAATGCTACCCTTATACCACGTGGTGGACCTATGGAAGTGTGTTAAGCAGCATGTAAGATTTATTTTACCAATACAGACCACAAGGGTGCGTATTACATTATTGAGTGCGCTGCCTGTATTATAAGTTAATATTTGGCCAGCTTAATTCCTAGAGATATAATTACGAGGCACATCCAGAAATTAAATTTCCTATTTCTTAAATAATAAGAAAATATAGTGACATGCAAAATTTAAATGCTAAAGCAATGTTTGAGCTATTTTCAGACAAAACCACCACCAGAATTATGACACCTGTCATATCGTGGAATCAACGTTCGCATTCCTCAGTAATGTTCTAGGTTTATGCGGTATTTTGTGTGGGGTTTCGCCTTCGAACACCAAGCTGGTTCATCAGCGGGCTCTTGGTGTCCGTGCCCATACCCCCACAGAAGTAGCAAACTGTGCACTACCTCTCTTCTTATGAAGCTAAGAGCTCAAGCAGCCTTCCACCTCCTTATAAAGACTTCCAAAAAGATGGTATAATGGCTTTCACAGCCAAGGAATTAAACTCAGCAATTTGTATAGGTTTATGCTTTTGATAGGGAGGTGAAAAGCTGCTTGAGCTCTTAGCTCTCGCGGTAAAGAATCGTTGGTGCGCTTCATAAGAATGGAGGTAGTGCACAGTTCGCTACTCCTATGGGGTCCGCGCACGGACACCAAGAGCCCGCTGATCAGCCAGCTTGGTGTTCCTACGCAAAATCCCACACAAGACACGGCATAAAAAGTTGCTGAGTTTTAATTCACGGGCGGTGAAAGTTAATATACCATAAAAATGGTCCGGGCGGGGATACCAAGAGCCTGCTGATGAGCCAGCTTGGTGTCCTTGGCGAAACCCTACACAAGACACGGCACAAACCTAGAAAAATAAATTGCTGAGTTTTAATTCACTGGCCGTGAAAGTTAATATATTATCTTTATGTATTCCTGTTTCGAAGTAGGCTGCTTGCTGGGAATGGGACCAGCGTGTGACATTCGTCTTCAGCTCACTAAACAACTAAAACTGTGTGCCATTTGGGTGCCCAAAAAGCTGACACCCGACAACAAAATGCAGCACTTAGGAGCAGCACTGCAGCGGCAGCCTGTTGACGGCGACGAGTGGCTCGACAGGATCATCACTGGGTTACTCACTTTCCTGTCCTGCGGTCAGCCTGTTGACGGCGACGAGTGGCTCGACAGGATCATCACTGGGTTACTCACTTTCCTGTCCTGCGGTCAGCATGTTGACGGCGACGAGTGGCTCGACAGGATCATCACTGGGTTACTCACTTTCCTGTCCTGCGGTCAGCATGTTGACGGCGACGAGTGGCTCGACAGGATCATCACTGGGTTACTCACTTTCCTGTCCTGCGGTCAGCATTTTCACACTGACGAAGAGCTGAAGATGAATGTCACACGCTGGTTCCATTCCCTGGCGGCAGACTACTTCGAAACAGGAATACAAATGTTGATCCACGATATAACATGTCTCTGAATTCTGTTGATGATTATGTCAAAATATAGCTGAAACATTCTTCTTCTTCTTTTTCTTAAGGCACAGTCTCCAAACGAAGGTTCGCGATCCACGTAGCCAGCTCTGACCTTCACATTGCAGTATGAATTGCTTTCTCTGATGTACATCTATGCTATCTTCTAATATCCTTCAACCATGAATTTCTGCGTCTCCCAACGGGTCTTTTTCCTTGCATCTTTCCTTCAAAAATTAGCTGTAATAATTGGTACCTCTCTTTTCGCATGATGTGACCTTGGTATTGTGTATTTCTTTGCTTTATAACATGTAGCAGTTCTTTTTGCTTTTTCATCCGATGTAGGACCTCGACGTTTGATATTGTCAATATCCAAGTTATGCGCAGGAGTTGTCGATGTAGATACATGTCAAAGGCATTGATTCGTTTTTCAATAGAAGGATCCATGGTCCAGCATTCGCAACCATATAGAAGAACAGAAAATATGTAACAACGGATCATGCGGATTCGCAACTGTAAACTGAGATCCGATCGTACAAAGAATTTCCGCAAGCTAAAGAATTGTTTCCTGGCCTGTTCAATTCTAGATTTTATTTCTTGTTTGGAGTCACATTGTTCGTTCAATACGGTGCCTAAGTATTTGAAGGAGGACACTTGTTCAAATATATTATTATTTATTGTGAGATTTGATCGTATTGTATATTTAGAGAACACCTTCATTTTTGTTTGTAAACCGTTCACACACAATCCGAATTCTAAAACATTGCTTTATTAAAATGAAAATGAAAATCCACAGCCTGCTTCCAGTCTCCGACCGGGTCAGGAATGGAATGAATGAAGCCCCCATCTAGCGGCGAGGATATGAACTGTTCCGGCTGCCGAGGCCTGACGCACTCCTCTGGGGCAATGATTAAATGAATGACAGATGAAATGAAATGATAGTGGAGAATGTTGCTGGAATGAAATTTTGACAGGGAAAACCGGAGTACCCGGGGAAAAACCTGTCTGCCTCCGTTTTGTCCAGCACAGATCTCACATGGAGTGACCGGGATTTGAACCACGGACGCAGCGGCGAGAGGCTGGCGTGCTGCCGCCTAAGCCACGGAGGCTTACCTTTATTAAAATAATGTTTTTAAAATGTTTAAGTCATGTATGCAGTTATCAGTTCTGTGTCTTTGAAGGCGGCGTGGTGTGAATGACACACCTCCCAGCAAGGCGAACCGGGTTCGATTCTTGGCTAATGTTTAGCGATTTTAGAGATAAATTGTAATGTCTGGTTGTTTATATTTCAAGCAGATCCCCTAATATGTTTGAAAGAGTATAAGCCATATTAGGCTACAGGGTCCTTTCTCTAAAGACGTTACTTCTACGTAAGTAAATACTTGCATTTGGAACACACTGTACACCATTGCTTTAGACACGCAGTTTTGTTATGACACTGAAAATGTCCACATACTAGCAATATCACGAGTACGCATTATTGGAACATCCCCATTCCCTGGATGGAATGCGTCCAAAATACAGTTGTTCACGTCCCTGACCTGGATACAATCTGCGCATAAAGCGGAAATTATAATGGCCTGCCTGCTATGTTCCATGGTAGTTGAACTGCTCGCTTAATTAGTTGCAACACACTGTGTGCTCATGACGTCATAAGTAGCATTTTATGGGATTTTAAAGTTATTTATGGCTCGCTCTATACCCGATGATATGTTATGACTAGATGGCGTAGAGATCTACATGTTGGTTCCTCTCCAAGGAGGTCGGAGTAGCTCAATTCCCAGTAAGTGCAGTTGGAAGATTAACTATGGAGATATCGTGCTCTAATGGCATGCACTTAAAGTAACGTTGCAGACTTCCGCAAGATCTTGAACTGAGAGTATCCTGGTATCCTCCAAAGTAAATGCCAATAAATAATAATACTACTAATAATAATAATATCCTGAAGCCGGTCCCGTGGTGTTGGGGTAGCACGCCTGCCTCTTAGCCCCGGGTTCGATTCCCGGCTCCGTCAGGGATTTTAGAAACTGACGTGAGGGCTGGAACGGGGTGCACTCAGCCTCGTGAGGACAATAGAGTAGCTGTCTGACAGTGAGGCAGCGCCTCGATCACGAAAACCAAGATTAACGGCCGTGGGGACCCGATGCGCTGACCACGCGTCACCCCAATATCTGCAGGCCAAATGGCTGGACAGTGGTCCCTTGTTTGGCGTAGGCCCTTCATGAACTGTAGTGCTTGTTGTAAAAACAAAATAATTATATCCTGATGGGAAATAAAATGCTCTGTATGCACCATTGTGTGCCTCATCATCATGATAGCTTCGAAGCCATTAACAATTCATATTATAATAGCGTTTCAACAAAGTCCCGTATAAGTTTATATACCATTCATCGATTGAGATAAAACTTTGATGAGTTGTTGTGTACACTTACCTGA
The DNA here is from genome assembly GCA_946902985.2 of Meconema thalassinum. Lineage (NCBI taxonomy): Eukaryota > Metazoa > Arthropoda > Insecta > Orthoptera > Tettigoniidae > Meconema > Meconema thalassinum. The sequence continues at coordinate 276,680,468 of OX336390.1, forward strand.
AGGTTTCTAACTTAGTACATCCATTTCACAGGAGGTTGCGCACGAGTAGATTCAACAAATGAGCGACGACATGCGAAGCGTTTCAACAAGGTCCCGTATGCGTTCAAATACAATTCGTCCGATTGCGATGAAACTTGGCTGAGATGTTGTGTACACTCCAGGGGGAGGCTTCTGGATTAGTAAATCCATTTTACCATAGGTAGCGCACAAGTAGATTCAACAAATGAGCGACGACGCGCGAACGTTTAAACTAAGTCCCGTATGCGTTCATATACCATTCATCCGATTGCAATGAATCTATGGTGAGATATTGTGTACACATACGTGAGGGTTTCTAACTTAGTAAATCCATTTCACAGGAGGTTATCACGAGTACATTCAACAAATGAGCGACGACGCGCGAAGCGTTTCAATAAGGCCCCTTATGCGTTCAAATACCATTCGTCCGATTACGATGAAACTTGGGTGAGATGTTGAGTACACCCTACGGAATGTTTCGGGCTGAATAAATCCATTTTACAATAGGTAGCGCACGAGTAGATTCAACAAATGAGTGACGGCACGGGAATCATTTCAAAAAAGTACCGTATGCGTCCATATACCATTTATCCGATTGCGATGAAACATTGGTGAATTGTTGTGTACACTCCAGGAAAGGTTTCGGACTTTGTAAATTCATTTTACAATAGGTAGCGCACGAGTAGATTCAACAAATGTGCGATGGCGCGAGAATCGTTTCAACCTAGTCCTGTAGGTGTTCATATAGCCTACCATTTATCCGATTGCAATGAAACTTTGTTGAATTGTTGTGTACACTCCAGGAAAGGTTTCTGGCTTAGAAAATCCAGTTTTTAATAAGTAGCGCATGAGTAGATTCAATAAATGAGTGATGGCATGCGAATCGTTTAAAGAAAATCCCGTATGCGTTCATATGTCATTCATCCGATACCGATGAAACATTGATGAGTTGTGTAGACACCAGGGAAGGTGTTCAACTTGGTAAATCCATTCTACAATATTGGTAGCGCACGAGTAGATGTAACAAATGTGTGACGACGCGCAAAGCGTTCCAACAAAATCCCGTATCCGTTCATACACTATTCATCGATTGCGAGGAAACTTTGATGAGTTGTTGTGTACACTTACGTGAAGCTTTCTAACTTAGTAAATCCATTTCACAGTTGGTAGAGCACGAGTAGATTCAACAAATGAGTGACTGCGCACGAATCATTTAAACAAAATCCCGTATGCGTTATATGCCATTTATCCGATTGCGATGAAACTTTGGAGAGTTGTTGTGCACGCTCCCACGAATGTTTCTAGATTAGTTAATTCATTTCACGATAGTTAAGAGGCAGTTAACAGAAATTGAAAAAAATATTGTGTATCCAAAAGCACGTCAAAAAACAAAGTTACAACACTTTCTTTGATTGGCAGGACATCTTCTGCCGGGTCAGCTAGTCTTTATATATATAATTCTTCGACACGTGTGTATGTCACTGAACTCCTCCTAAACGACAGTTCCGATTTTGATGAAATTTGGTATGTATATTAGGGTGGGTCCCTGGATGGTTTAGATTCACAATCTGACCCGGTAGGTGGAATAAACACAATTTTAGAACCACAATTTACACACAATTTTAGAACCACAATATACAGTCAAAAAGAGTCGTCATGGAAACCACTAGCCATGGCCTTGGTGAAAGCTGATGTCTTTGGACGGTTTATCTCTGCACGTTAGAGCCACCTGGTCACAACCTGTACAACTACCGCCGTAACTTACACTCCGCCCGGGACGCAAAGTTATATTTTGTACCATAGGTGGAGGTGATGTCGAATTCTTCTCTTTGTCTCTGCACGTTACAGCGTTTCAACCAAGTCCCGTATGCGTTCATATATCATAGATCCGATTGCGATGAAACTTGGATGAGATGTTGAGTGCACTCCAGGGAGAGTTTCTGGCTTAGTAAATCCATTTTACAATAGATAGCGCAGAGTAGATATAACAAATGAGCGACGACGCACGAAGCGTTTCAACAAAACCTCGTATAAGTATATATGTTACAGGGAAAGTTGATTCTCCAGTATGAGTTGACTCTTCCTAGGTAAAGTCGACTCTTACTGATCTTTTCAATAAAGTTGATTAAAAGCTGTAAGTGTTCAATTTCGATCAACATTTACTAGTCAGAGTTGACTATACCTAGGGAAAGTATAAGTTACTCTCACTGTGTTGAGGTAGTAACAGTTGACTATTTGCAAGGAAACGGTACTGGCTACTAAAGAACAAATAGGAAGGCAAAACCAATACATTATGAGAGAGAAATGTTTAAGAGGACCTAATAAAAATGAAAAACCTTTAAAATACATAAAGAGATAGAAATATTTATCATTTATTACAGCAAGGTAATGTTTTGTGACACTTTGAGTTGCAAAGTAGCCTACACTTTTCTTTTTTCACATGCACTTCATGGATTCGTATTTAGTGTTGCAATTTGAAAAAAAAAACCTTGTCCACCCCCAAGTGATTGTGAAGTTGCAACAGTCCTCACAGCTATTGTTTTATCAATAGGAACTTCATTTTCTTGGATAACGTTCGTAGGTCATTTACTGAATTGAGACCTGAAAAAATGTAATCATTGAAATGTGAACGATTTAATACTATGGGCAGCGAAGTAGAGGAGAGAGATATCTTTTATTTTAGCTCTGAAAACGTACCCTGAGAAAAGCTGCTTTAGAATTCTATTTCTCGTTCCATTTCGATAAAATCCATCATCGACAACCTCCAGTACCACGCCAAGGATAGATCGAGCATCTCCTCAACCGCGGTCGTCATCGGGGACAGGAATTCGAACTGATGTTCATTTTTCAACTGGCGGATGAATGTGACCTGAGTTTTTTCTTTCATGCGTTAAGCTTGTTTTTCTAGACAGTAGAAAGCTTCATTTGTCTGTCTCTTGATGTCCTCAGTAGACTTGTCCAGGTTAGTGAAGAGATAATCACCATCATCTAAGAGCTTTTCACCACTTGATATATTTTGGTTTGTTTCATTTTCATCAGGATTTCCATTTCCGTTACTTCCACTTTCGTTTTCTTGTTGTTGCTGAATTTGATCAATTGCGCATTGTAGATCCTCTTCTGTTTCTAAATTTTCCAGTACCTCAGTTGGTAGTGTCTCGGGGGGGCAACCAAACATTACCTCATACGGGGATCGTTTTATCACACTATGCAATGCACTGTTTTTCATAAGTTGAATAAACTTGAAGCCTTCACTCCATGTTGATGTTTTGTGGTCTTGCATCCAGGTGGTTATCATATTCCCTAGGTCCTGGTTGGCTCTTTCGACGCTACCGTGACTCTGACTATGTCGTGGTTTGCCGTGCACCATTTTGAAGTTCGGCCATGTATTAACCAGACTGTCAATAATTCTATTAACAAAGTCTCTCCTATGGTCTGATTGTAAAATACAAGGAGCGCCTAACAAAGTAAAAATATCAATGATATTATTACACACTCTGTCTGCAGTCTTTGATTTAAGTGGTCTTAGCACAACAAACTTTGTTAAATGGTCCTGGTACACCATTATAAATTTGAAGTCTTCATCAGGTTGCAACTGAAAGTCAATCACGACCACTTGACATCGTGAATTAATTTCCTTGAATAACAAAGGCTTTACATCCAGTCCTTTCCTTTTATGTTTCAATTCTTGATCTCAAGATTCGCACAAGCTTAAAAATAGTAAAATATCCTTTGTAATAACATTTTAAAATTTCCATATCAATTTCTGAATTATACGATCTCTTCTTTCGTGTCCAGTGGATAGGCTATGTGCGCTTCATTAAGAACTCCAAACAACTCTTCATCAAAAACATAATACCTTACGCTGTCTTGGTATGTGACAGGGTGTATTAGTTTTGTAATACCATTTACTTCAATAATGTCATATCATCTTAAAAACCTTATACCGTTACTTTTATTTAATTGCAGTTTTAAAATTTCCCCTTTTTGAATGCAGCTATCATATTTCAATTTGGTCAATGTCAGTGAATTTACCTTGTAAGTCGAGTGTTCCTGCTGCAGTTTTTCTCAAAACTGTTCTGCCGTGGTGTCTGACATAATTATTACACACTTAAACTAATAATTTAAACGTAAATTAATATTTTGTCACTATTGCACAACAATAAAATGCCGAGTAATGACAAATGGCAACTGCCTGTTGTGCGGTGGGGTAATAAAACTAAGAAATGCTCAGATCGATAACGGTTGGTCCAATAATGGAAGTACGAGTCCAAACAATGGCAATATTTTAATAATGATAACAAATGTTTGGCGCGCGCGGTTACATTTTCAGAGCAGCATCTGTGAATCAACTTTTAATAAACCACAGCAGGCATAGTTAACTCTCCCTAGGAAAAGTTGATCTGTTTGTTTTCAATCAACTATTACTGATACTTTTAGTAAGAGTTGACTCTGCCTAGGGAGAGTCAACTCTTACTAAGAATCGACTTTCCCTGTAACATATTGTTACGTGCCACCCCCTAGTGGCACTTTTGTTAACTGGATTACGGTGGGTAGAAAGCACAACACAGGATGTTCCTTTAAAGAAATAATTAATTTTATTGCGGCCAGAAAGATACACTACTCATCAGCAAATACAAGCAATTGGAACCTTACTCCAGTTTCCTCAAGTCTCTTGCTTAAGGAACGCCCCTGCCCCCTTTTCACTTGTCAACAGTTAATCCTCTCGCTAATGAGTCTGGTGGCCTTGACAGAAGTACATGCAACTCTTCCTTTTGTACACAAATTACAGTTACTTACGATAACCTTCTACACGCTGCTTCGCTGTTCACGAGCTGGGAAACAATGTCACTGGATTTCGTAACTCGCACGGCACTTCACCACAATATCTCTGACGCTCAGTGAAATCACACTCACTCAAAACACAGGCAGTCCCCTGTATGCTTCTCACTTCCTCGCTGTCAAGAGAAACGGCTTCACTGGGGGTTTCGCAAGTCACCACACTTCTGTGATAAACGCTCGCCATAGCTCGTAAAACACAACAACACTGCTTGACAGGTCGCTCTTATATAGCAGGCCGGTGACTCAATAAATGCTTCTAGACCCATCCAGGGTTCACGGCTTCTCGAGGTTTCTTTCACTGGTTGAGTCACGAATATTCTGGACCATCCCTTTGTCTTAGTAGTCCTGTTGCATAAGGCGTACGCAATACACTGAGGCAGGGCACAGCCCAGCCCTGGGGCAGTTGTGATTCATGCGGCGAGCGATGACACAAACTCACAGCCGTAACAATATACACAATTCATCGATTGCGAAAAAACGTTGATGAGTTGTTGTGTACATTTACGTGAAGGATTCTAACTTAGTAAATCCATTTCACAACAAGTTGCGCACAAGTAGATTCAACAAACAAGATGTTCAGTAAAGAACATATAGCTTACTTTCTCCTAAAAGCATGGGTATTGTTATAACTCTTTGTCCTTTTCAAGGAGTATAATTGAGTGTTGGTTGTAATAGCTTGTTGAAATACAACGTGCTATACGGATATTAAATATGAATATGAGGTGCCCTTTGCTAGTGCTACCTCTGTAAAAAATTTAATTCAATTCGGTTTCACCGTGTTTGAATTGATATGGGCAATCAATTTGCACACATACATGGCCGCTATCTGCAAACTATTGGGCTGGAGACCTTGTAGTTCAGTCAAAAGATGCTTCCCACAAAAAGGTATGTTGTTGAAAAATTTAGTAGAGGTGAAATGTTTAGGTTGGTCGTAATTTGATTTAAGCTTTTAATATTTGGGTGGCCACCATTACGTTTCCGTCAAAATGGCGGCGATATGAAACATGACACTGAGGTGCCCTTTACTAGTGCTACCTCTGTACCAAATTTTGTTCAATTCGGTTTCACCGTGTTTGAAAAGATAGGGGGAATCGATTTGCACACATACATGGCCGCCAACCGCAATGTATAGGGCTGATGACCTTGCAGTTTAGTCAAAAGATATTTCATACATAAAGTTATAATGTTGCAAAATTTGGTAGAGATCAGATGATTAGATTGGTCGTAATTTGATTCAAGGCTTTAACATTTGGGTGGCTGCCATTGCGTTTTTGTCACGATGGCGGCGATATAAAACATGGAACTGGAGTGCCCATTGCTAGTGCTATCTCTGTACCAAATTTCGTTGAATTCGATTTCACCGTGTTTGAATTGATAAAGGTAATCCATTTGCACACATACATGGCCGCCAACTGAAAATTATTGGGCTGATGACCTTGTAGTTTGGTCGAAGGACGCCCGCCATATGACTATATGTAGTTGCAAAATTTGGTAGGTATCGGTTGATTAGGTAAGTCGTAATTTGATTTAAGCTTTGAACATTTCGGTGGCCGCCATTACGTTTCCGTCAAGATATCGGCGATATAAAACATGACACTGTGGAGCCCTTTGCTTGTTCTACCTCTGGCTTAATAAATCCATTTTACAATACGTAGCGCACGAGTAGATTCAACAAATGAGTGACGGCACGTGAATCGTTTCAACAAAGTACAGTATGCGTCCATATACCATTCATCCGATTGCGATGAAACTTTGGTGAATTGTTGCGTACACTCCACGAAAGGTTTCTGGCTTAGTAAATTCATTTTACAATAGGTAGCGCATGAGTAGATTCAACAAATGAGTGACGGCAAGCGGATCGTTTAAAGAATATCCCGTATGCGCTCATATGCCATTCATCCGATTCCGATGTAACTTTGATGAGTTGTTGTGTACACGCCGGGGAAGTCTTCATCTTGGAAAATCCATTTTACAATATTGGTAGCGCACTGTAGATGTAACAAATGAGTGACGACGCGCGAAGGGTTCCAACAAAATCCCGTATTCGTTCATATACAATTCATCAATTGCGATGAAACTTTGATGAGTCGTTGTGTACACTTACGTGAAGCTTTCTAACCTAGTAAATCCATTTCACAGTTGGTAGATCACGAGTAGATTCAACAAATGAGTGACAGCGCACGAATCATTTAAACAAAATCCCGTATGCGTCTTATACCATTCATCTGATTGCGATGAAACATGGATGAGATGTTGAGTGCACTACAGGGTAGGTTCCTGGGTTAGTAAATCCATTTTACAATAGCTAGCGCACGAGTAGATTCAACAAATGAGTGACGACGCGCGAAGCGTTTCAACAAGGTCCCGTATGCGTTCAAATACCATTCGTCCGGTAGCGATGAAACTTGAGTGAGATATTGTGAACACTCCAGGGAAGGCTTCTGGATTAGTAAATCCATTTTACAATAGGTAGCGCACGAGAGTATTCAGCAAATGAGCTACGACGCGAGGAGCGTTTTAACGAAGTCCCGTATGCGCTCATATACCATTCGTCCGATAGCGATGAAATTAGGGTGAAATGTTGTGTACACTCGAGGGAAGGTTTATGGCTTAGTACATGCATTTTTCAACAGGTAGCACACGAGTATATTCAACAAATGAGCGACGGCACGCGAATCGTTCCAAAAAGTCCCGTAGGCGTTCATATACCATTCACCCGAATGCGATGAAACTTTGCGAATTATTGTGTACAATCCAGGAAAGGTTTCTGGCTTAGTAAATCAATTTTACAATCAGTAGCGCACGAGTAGATTCAACCAATGAGTGATGGCGCGTGAATCGTTTCAACAAATTCCCGTATGCGTTCATATATCATTCATCTGATTGCAATGAAACGTTGGTGAATTATTGTGTACACTCCAGGAAAGGTTTCTGACTTAGTAGATGCATTTTAAAATAGCTAGCGCAAGAGTAGATTCAACAAATGAACGACGGCACGCGAATCGTTTCAAGAAAGCCCGTATGCATTCATATAACATTCATCCGATTGCGATGAAACTTTGGTGAATCATTGAGTACACGCCAGGTAAGGTTTCGGGCTTTATAAATCCATTTTATAATAGGTAGCGTACGAGCAGATTCAACAAATGAGTGACGGCTCGCGAATCGTTTAAACAAAGTCACGTATGCGTTCATATGCCTTTCATCCCATTGCGAAGAATCATTGATGAGTTGTTGTGTACACGCCAGGGAAGGTTTTCGACTTAGTAAATCCATTTTACAATAGGTAACGCACGAGTAGATGCAACAGATGAGTGATTAAGCGTGAAGCGTTTCAACAAAATCCCCTATGCGTTCATATACCATTCATCCATTGCGATGAAACTTTGATGAGTTGTTGTGTACACTTTCGTGAAGGTTTCTAACTTAGTAAATCCATTTCTCAGTAGTAGCGCACGAGTAGATTCAACAAGTGAATGACAGCGCACGAATCGTTTCAACAAAATTCCGTATACGTTCATATGCCATTCATTTGATTGCGATGAAACTTTGGTGAGTTGTTGTGCCCGCTCCCACGAATGTTTCTAAATTAGTTAATCCATTTTACGATAGTTTAGAGGCAGTTAATGGAAATTGAAAAAAATATTTTGTATCTGAAAGCACTTCAAGAAACGAAGTTACAACACGTTTTTGATTGGCAGGACAACGTCTGCCAGGTCAGCTAGTTACTGATAAATATTAAAGCACTAAGCACTAATATAATTACTATTTATTTTAATGTTGGAAAACTTAGAAATGTCGAACCCATCAACAAAAACAGTCTTTCTCCCCCAAAATAATCTATGAAAGTGTACTACCCTACCAGCGAATTGTTGCCGGTGGTGAAAATCGGAACTATTGCGCTCCGCCCAGCCACACGCCTGAGATAGACGTGCAGCCGTGGCCAGCGAAACCTCATCGCATGTCGTTTGTGTGCATGATTCGTGCTGGGTCGTGCGCTATGCGGTGTGTTCTCATTGTATGACTGTACTTGCGTTCCTCCTCATGCTCCGCACCCGTCCGCGACACCCTTAACGTGGCGAGCTGACGCAATGTATACAGAACAGCCCCGGTCCACGCCTAGCGGTAACAATTCTTTGGTAGGGTAGTATCTACTACAGTATTGCTGTGATACACTTAAGCACTAAGCCCTAAAACTACAGTAGAATTGTAAACTAATATACGGAAGTGAATTACAAGTGCTCTGGTTTGATGATTAAAAGCTATAACTACAACATACAATATTGTTTGTTTACTACTAATGTGTACAAAGAACTATTGTTGATGCTTATCACGTGTCATCTGTTTAATCTCCCTCTTCTTGTAATCTGTGCAATAACTTTTAATCACATGTTATCCTTCTCAGACTATATCACGTTTTCCAATAATTGGGGATTGTTCTGGTGTTACAAATGTTAATACGGCACACTGAAGAACGGCTTCAGAGCTTTCTATACGACCATATTGCTAACAAACGCCCGTCCACATACTACATCAAAGCTTGAAGCTTGATTACGTTGCTGACGTGTGGGGAGGGTTAAACGAAATGATTATGTAATCACTTCACAAACAACAACAACAAGTAGTTCCGTAAAGAATTATACAGCCTATTTTCATATATCCTGCTCATGTTAATTTCTTCTAACAACATACAAAATTTCAGTTTAATTGCTGTAACAGATTCGTAGATATTGAGAACCGTCTAAATATTTCAGATTGTCGCCAGGTTGGATTTTTATTTTTGTACTATTAGGTCTACATTAAGATTATTGTGTACGTGTGGTATTCAAACTTCAATCGCATGATTAGAACACAAGAAGTAAAAACGAGATTTTAAAATTACGCACAGCAGCCATCTTGTGATTATGCAAACAATTGAAATATATTGGATGCCAGTGGATCAACATTTGTATAAGCATTTAACGTGCAACGTTTCACAGCACTCGGATAGTTAATTCGCGAGAATCGTCCATTTAAATATTTATACTTCGCGTCGCCGCCATGTTGGATTTGTGCTCACCAGGTTAATGAAAGTTCTATAGGTGAACATATGTTCATAGTCTCTATGAACATAAAAAAAATCAGTTTGGTTGCTGTAAAAGATTCATAGATATTGAGAACTGTCTAAATATTTCGGAAGCTCGCCATTTAGGATTGTTATATGTATAGGCCATAGAATTATTTACCATTCAAGGACAATTATTGCCTAGGTTCATTATTCAAACTTTGACTTCGATCGCATGATTACGACACAAGAAATAAAAACTTAATTTTAAAATTTCGCACAGCCGCCATATTGAGGTTATGTAAACAATTGATTTAAATTAGATGGCAGTGCATTACAATCTGCAAAATCATTTACTGTACCACATTTCACTGCCCTCAGAGAGTTAAATCACGAGAAAAGTCTATTAAAATATTTCAAATTCGCTTGGTCGCCATGTTCGTTTTTTACTTTACAAGTTTATGAAATATACATAGATAAACTTGTATCAGTACCCTTTATCACCGCAAAAAATTGCAGGGTAATATCTGTAATAGTTTCGGAGATATAGAATGTCAGTGAAATATTTCGCACAGCCGCCATTTTGAGGTTATGTAAACAATTGAACTAAATTAGACTCCAGTGCATTACTATGTGTATAAACACTTGCTGTACTTAGTTTCATTACGTTTGGATGGTTAAATCGTGAGAAAAGTCTATTTAAAAGTCTCAACTTCGCTTGATCGCCATGTTCGTTTTCTACCTTACAAGTTTATGAAATATACACACATCAAAAAAAGTTTTGCATCACCTCGGTTCCAAGAGTTCCGGAACCTTTAAATACAAAGGGAATAGAGATCAACACAAACAACATTTCAGTTCGTTTTATTGCTCATGAGACCCACACATTGCATGTTGTACCATCATACAGCTAGACTTTCAGCATTTGTGGTCCAGATTGCAGTACACACCACTACCTCTAATACCCAGTAGCACGTCCTCTTGCATTGATGCATGCCTGTATTCGTCGTGGCATACTATCCACAAGTTCATCAAGACACTGTTGGTCCAAATTGTCCCACTCCTCAACGACAATTCGGCGTAAATCTCTCAGAGTGGTTGGTGGGTCAAGACGTCCATAAACAGCCCTTTTCAACATATCCCAGGCATGTTCGATAGGGTTCATGTCTGACGAACATGCTGGCCACTGTAGTCGAGCGATGTCGTTATCTTGAAGGAACGCATTCACAAGATGTGCACGATGAGGTCGAGAATTGTCGTCCATGGAGACAAATGCCTCTCCAATATTCTGCCGATATGGTTGCACTATGGGTCGGAGGATGTCATTCAGGTATCGTAAAGCCGTTTCGGAGCCTTCCATGACCACCAGTGGCGTACGTCGGCCCCACATAATGCCACCCCAAAACATCAGGGAACCACCACCTTGCTGCACTCGCTGGATAGTGTGTCTAAGACGTTCAGCCTGACCAGGGTGCCTCCAAACACGTCTCCGACGATTGTCTGGTTGAAGGCATATGCGACACTCATCGGTGAAGAGAACGTGATGCCAATTCCGTGGGGTCCATTCAGCATGTTGTTGGGCCCATCTGTACCGCGCTGCATGGTGTCGGGGTTGCAAAGCTGGACCTCGCCATGGACGTCGGGAGTGAAGTTGCGCATCATGCAGCCTATTGCGCACAGTTTGAGTTGAAACACGACGTCCTGTGGCTGAACGAAACGCATTATTCAACATGGTGGCATTGCTGTCAGGGTTCCTCCGAGCGGCAATCCGTAAGTAGCGGTCATCCACTACAGTAGTAGCCCTTGGGCGGCCTGAGCGAGGCCTGTCATCGACAGTTCCTGTATCTCTGTACCTCCTCCATGTCCGAACAACATCGCTTTGGTTCACTCTGAGACGCCTGGAAACTTCCCTTGTTGAGAGCCCTTCTTGACACAAAGTAACAATGCGGACGCGATCGAACTGCGGTATTGACCTTCTAGGCATGGTAGAACTACAGACAACATGAGCAGCGTACCTTCGTCCTGGTGGAATGACTGGAACTGATCGGCTGTCGTACCCCCTCCGTCTAATAGGCCCTGCTCATGCATGGTTGTTTACATCTTTGAGCAGTTTTAGTGACATCTATGAACAGTCAAAGGGACTGTATCTTTGATACAATATACACAGTCAACGTCTATATGCCGGAGATCTGGGAACCGAGGTGATGCAAAACTTTTTTTGATGTGTGTACATAGGTAAACTTGTATCAGTACCCTTTATCACCGTACTAAATTGCAGGGTGATATCTGTAATAGTTTCGGAGATATAGAATGCCAGTGAAATATTTCGCACAGCCGCCATTTTGAAGTTATGTAAACAATTGAACTAAATTAGACTTCAGTGCATTACAATGTGTATAAACATTTGCTGTACCAAGTTTCATTACGTGTGGATAGTTAAATCGCGAGAAAAGTCTATTTAAAAGTCTCAACTTCGCTTGACCGCCATGTTGGTTTTATAGTCACCAGGTTTTTGAAAGTCTCATAGGTGAACTTCTAGTAGTACCCTTTATCACCGTAAACAATTTCAGGGCGTTATCGGTAACAGTTTCGGAGATATTGAATGCTAGTGAAATATTTCGCACAGCCGCCATTTTGCATTGGTGAGATGTAACAAAATTTGAAGGGCACGGTCGAGGTCGCCGGGAATAGTGCTATGAACATACCGAGTTTCATTGAAATCGCTCCAGCCGTTTAGATTTTATTAGGGGGGGGGGGACACACACACGAATCACACACACACACACACACACGCACACACACACGGACAAAAGGTGATCTCATAAGCCTATTTTTTCAAAATTGAAAATAGGCTAAAAATCAGCTCATTTTACGGGCTACGTGGCTTTCCAGCCAGTAAGACTTGTTCGAGCAGAAAACCAGTTCTATAGATCACGTGGAAGAAGGGGGAGAGAGTCACCTTGGCACGCGCAGATTTTCTCCGGCACGCTTTCCACACGACACAAACACGAGGAAATTAAATCAATAGATATCACATGACTAGATATAGCCAATCAGAATATTATATTTTGGCGGAGAATAACATTTAAATAATTACTTGGAAATATTTTTAGAAGAAATTAAATGTCAGAATTCTGTTTGAAATTAAAGATAAATTACATCGATGAATACAGTTTTAAGACGAATGGTAATTAAGGAGATATTTAGCTATGAAGTACACTTTCATTGTCTGACACTATCGACGTCATTTTTAGATTGACCAGCAGAGAAAGGACAGAGTGGTGGGCTCACTCCATTTCTAGCATCGATTGAGTATAGACGTGATTCTTGAGTTCAGAAAATATAACTCGAGGAAAGTACAGGAGGGTTGACGGACGAGTCGTCATCACCTTCGGTCAAGCTACATCGAAGCTTCGATGAAATATATATTCGACAGAAAGGACTTAGTAATATTTGAAGCAGCGCACAATTGATTGAATATTCTTCTAAGTGAATTCGACATATAATTGATATAAGAATAAGTCTACGCACTTAGTTCAACATCTACTAGGAAGAACAATACAAATTTCAAAGCTACGAAATAGAAAAATAAGCAGATTCCACAATCTACGATTATTGAAGTATTTCGATTATTTGTGAAATACTTTCGAATGATAAAGAATCTGGAGTCGACGAGGAAGTTTAATATGGTTTACTCGACAGAAGCTATGATGACACATTACACCATTAAGGGGGAATAGCCGAGTTCAATATGTGGGTTCCAGGAATGGCATAGCTACACGCCGACACACAAACAAGAAGGGTGGAAACTTCACATCTCTAATCCACTAACGTCACTACAAGATTAAAATGAGTTTCCATTACTATCTCGGAAACTTCATTGACTACAAGCAATTATCTACATTCACCGAAGACCTACGAGATTGGTGCCGATTGAAGAAGATCAGCAGAAGCCACCTCGGCTCTGAAGCGTACGTGAGTGAAGCAGCTCGAATCCCAGAAGAAGGCAGGGGACGAGAGTGAACCGTCTTCACGCAAGCGGGAACAGGAGCAGCACGGAGGAGCGAGACCGCTTGGGTGGCACGCGCCCTAGCTCGAGCCGACCAAACAACTGTTCACCAGTTCACCAGTCGCACGCGCTGTACTGCAGTACGCAAGACTTCAAAGGATCTGGTAAACAGAAGAGATATTTCGGGTAGAAGGTATTTGAGTGCTTCCACTTTATATAGTAGTTATTTTGAAATGTTGTAGATACACTTGACATGACAGTATTTTGTATGCGGCTTCGGTGGTGTAGTCGGTAGCATGCTGAACTACTGTGCCCAAAATAGCGGGTTCAAACCCGGCCGAAGTCGTCGGATTCTTTAAAAGCGTTAAAATCCTTCAGTATCCCTTTCCTACGGAGGGGAAGTAAAGCCGGCGGTCCCATGTCATAGATTTATGGCATGTAAAAGATCCTTCCACAGACTAAACTTGTGTGCAGCTAAATTGTTAGGTTAGATTTCGTTGGAACGCTCTATCAAAGTTCCAACGTTCACCACTAGTTATCATTTATATCTGGTAGCGAAAGTTGGATCTACTTGAAATTGAATGGAACTTGTAGCTCACCCTAAGTGTGTCCGCTGGAAGCAACTACAGACTCAGGCGAACCGAACATGTCCTCGGAAACTCCCGGCACTAACATCCATACGATAAATAAATAAAATATACCGCATATTGTGTGGCTAATTGACCTTTTTCTTGTTTGATTGTTTAATAGTTTGGTTTAGTATTTTCTTTGTTTAAATTTTCAAGTAAATATTTTATAACGTCATCGTTTACGATGTTGACGTGTAGTCAATTTTAGACGTCGATATTTGATATTGTTACGTTACCGTATTCGAATCTCGATGCATATCTGAGTTTGATAAGTAGTGAAATACTTTAAAATACTTTATATAATACTTGGTTGAAAGTGTATTTTCATATACGTCAATTTTGACTGGAAGGAATATTTTAAATAATTATTTTAATAATTATTTGCAGTCATTAAATTATTGATTTAGTTCTGTTGAGAACATCAATAGTTTATTTGAATTGGAGCCACGCATTGTTGAGTTTAATGTTTTATTGAAAGGAATTTATGGTAATTGAAGAACGCAGCTCGTGACAACGCTAATTTGCGTCATAACAGAATGGAATGTAGGAATTTATAATGAAATGCTTTGACAAATATTGTAACAAATGTATGCAACGGATGAAATGAATTTATATTCATGATATTAGAACAGTATGGAGAGTATATGTAACGTATTTTTATTATTGAGATAATTATATAAAGACGGGTATCTTTAAAATGTAAAGTTCAAGGAACTGTGGTTTTTATAAAATGATGGTAATGGTAAATATCGCAATGAATCGCTAAGAAATGTATAATAGATGAAATAGTTGACAAATATAGGAGTGGAATATTGAAACAAGTCATAATTAATGCGAATACGAGAGGATAAAGGATGTATAATCGTTAGAGGAGTTGTAATTTGAAGTTTATATCATGCATTCATGTATGATAAGTAGGATTACTGAATTTCATGCACTTAAGGTGTAGAGAAATGAGAAAAAGAGCAATTAAGCGTATAATGTAACGCAGACTTATATATAGGATGATGTAAATGTTTCAATGGATTAAAATGATTTATAGCGATCTGAATAATGTAATTACGACAGTGTAGTCGAACGACATGTGATGTAAATATGTGATATAGATGTTTGTAAAGTTGAGTATTGAAACCACTATATCGCACCCCCGGTGGAAGACTGCCACAAGTCAAAAACATGAATTTTGAATTATGTGGTACTTATAAATGCCTATGATCAAGTCAGTGTCCTGTAAAACTGCCACAACTCAGATCCTATAAATAGCAATTCAACGGCACTGAATAGAAAACTGCCATAACTCAAAATTGTTAAATTTTTTTATTAGAACACATAATTAAAAACCATGAAATAGCTTTGTATGTTATTGTATAGTACTAGACAATGTCGTTAGAAGTTAGTAATACGTTACTTTCAATTTAGTTATGCAAATATTTATACTTTTCCTATTAGCTCAAAATCTTTAAATGCTTCTCCTGAAAAAGTGTCCTTTTTGACTTGTGGCAGTCTTCCACCAGGGGTGCGATATATCCCAAGTACGTAAAAACCACGAAAGGATAGTCTGTTACATTTTATCTATATTATCGTTTTTTATCAAGATTATACCGGGTGAGTTAGCCGTGGTCGTTACGGCATGACTGCTGGCAGTCGCTCACATCCGGGAGGCGAGGAGGTTCGAATCCCCCTCGCCGGCAACCTTGAAGATGGTCTTCTGTGGTTTCCCATCTTCCTTCCAGGCATATGCCGGGGTTGGTCCCTAACTATAGGCCACAGCCGCTACCTTCCAACACCTCGTCCTTACATTCCAACTTCCCTCCCCAACGGTACTTGTAGCTCACCCATAGGGTGTCCGCCTCGAAGCAGCTACAAAACTGGCGAGCCGAACATGTCTTCGGACACTCCCGGCACTAAAAGCCATACGCTAAAAAATCAAGATTATGACTTTAATAGAACAGTTATTAGCTTAATTGCTTGTCACATATGTTCAATCGGAAATGACAAATATAAAGGACAGTGTTGAAGGAATTTGTGATCTATTATATAATGGAAATATAATGAACGAGAGAAAGAATAGAAGTATGATCTAGGGAAGATCATTGAATAATAAAAAATATCGTGCAAGTAATGATAACAGTGTAAATAATGTAAATATTTTATTAACAGTAATATTTTAAGGATTTTTATTAATAACTAAGGATGGTTAGAGCGTTAATTTAAGGAGGCCAATGTATCATATGGAGGTGGAAATGTATATAGTAACGTCGTTTCACAGTTTGATCAACAATTGGTGGATTATTTTAAGGATTTGGATAGACCAGAGGTCTATGATATTACCATTTGATTTACTCTTTAAATGAGGACACAGAGATGTCTTGATGCCGAAATTCTCGGTAAAGTTTATTTCTAAGCGAAGCTACGATTTTATTTTAAAGTTTCAAGTTTTATTTTTCATAACGTGTGAAGGGTTAATTAATGTTTGTTGGACATTTGTTTGCTATGTTGTCCTATTTTATAAATAAACATTAGCAGGCGCTCCTTAGTTTACCTGTTCCTTTTATAGAACTTTATAATTTCCTTATTTAATAATCAGATACGGTGGTACTACTAGTTAGGTACTGGCGCCCGCTTTTAAACCATTCACCCCTGAGATTCTGAGAATTTCGTCCTCCATTACTTTATTGTAGGAATTTTGTAAGTAACTAGGTAGTATTACTATCCTATTTTTAATAAATATCGTTGTACCGAGAGATTCCTACCTATCCGCCTAGCAGGGAATTGATGGTTTATCTAGCTGTGTATGAACGTCCTTGCGATCCCTTCCATCCTTAGGATAATAGGTGGTGGTTATGTGAATTTCGGGTACAGTACCAAGGTAATTCCTGGGAGCAAAGGCGGTGGGACATGGAGCTAACAACTCTAGCACCGATGTCTCGAAGAATAGACCAAGGGCTTTCAATGGCTTCCAAGGACTCTACGTCGTCTAGCCATTGTAAGCCAACAATGCTAAACGACCGAGTAGCTGTCATCTCTTTACAAATCGAAGTAATTTCACCAGATAAAATGACCAGAATAGTAATACGGTTCTTTATGGATTGGTTTCTGACGTGCATAGAATATGATTGGGCGATATTATTTTCAAAATTACGTGTGTGTAAAATAAAGGGCGGTCACTGCTCCTTGAAATTATGAATTCAATTTCTGAATTTCTAGCATGGGTTCGTTATTCGCGATTTAAATCGAGACGATTTTCCATCATCCCATCAAAATAATCAGGTTAATATCAACTCTGGTTAACACATTGATGGCTTGTACTTCAGATATACAACACAAACACATCGATTTTAATTCAAAGGAATATTAGACAATCATCATCGTCATCGAATGGCACAATTCGGGTGAAACCAAACCCCGTGCCATTAAGGGCCTAGGCCTATCAAGCGCCCGCCGCCGAGCCATTAGATCAGCAGATTACAGGGCAACGCGTTGTCAGTGCGTTGAGTCCCCTCGGCCGTTAATCTAGGTCTGCTTGACCGGGGCGCTGCCTCACTGTCAGTTTCAAAAATCCCTGATGGAGCGGGGAATCGAACCCGGGCCCGGCACAATGAGGGTGATAAGTACATTAATTTTAGTTGCTACAAGTATAAATTTGCTCAGTACAACAGATCTCAGCACGCATGGCTATGAAGAGAGGTTTCACACGTTATCTTATACAGTAATTAAGAGTCTAGAGGATGTTGTACTTAACTACTGTTCACCTCAACTGCTATTGTTTCAGAAGCCCCGTGGGTGAGCAGCTTAACCTTCACTTACCACATGTTCTCTATTTCTGAACTAATCTCATATACGAGCTCAGCTAAGGTTTCTTCTTGTTGTAAGATAGGCCACGCTACTTACAATATTACTGCTCACTCTGCTCCAGCAGTTTTTAACGTTCCACTTTCAAAGTTTCATTTATTTGTAAAGCTGCCGAAAGAACGGAGTTAACTAATACTCTGATCCAAAAAAGCTTTGCGTATTTAGAATGCAAGCGAGTATTGATTTGATATCTTCTGTTGTTTGAGTCTTCAGTGTTTTGACTGGTTTGATGTAGCTCTCCATGCCTCCCTGTCCTGAGCTAATCGTTTCATCTGTACTTAGCTACCACATCCTACATCCGAGGCAATCTGTTTAACATATTATAACCTGGTTCTACCCCTACAGTTATTGTCCTCGACCCTTACTTCCATTAGAATACTAAGCTTGCTATTCCTGGGTGTCTTAGTATGTGTCCTACCAACCTATTTGTTCTCTCCATTTTCAGTCGGCAGAAACATCCCTCCACTCCCACTCGTCTTAATACCTCTTCATGTGCAACCCTATCTTTTCATTTTCATCATTCTCCTGTAACACCACATTTCAAACGCTCTAATTCTTCTCTTTTCTGCTGCACCAAGAGTCCAAGTTTCACTTCCATAGTGTGGCACGCTCCAGACAAAGTTTTCAAAAATAACTTCCTAATACCTAAATCTACATTCGATGACAACAGATTCCTTTTCTGTAGAATTGCTTTCCTTGCCTGAGCCAACCTACTTTTTATATCCACTTTGCTTCGTCCATCACTGGTTGTTTTGCTTCTTAAGTAAGTTTTGATATCTATACTCTGTATTTCTAAAGAAGAAACGTGAAGGATATGGTGGAAGCTTGGAACAGCCAAGCTGAGTTGCCAAGTTTTTATTTTTGTGAATCAGCTGATTCGAAAAATAACACAGGGTTATACTTCGGACATTATTTTGGTATTATTATGCGTTATATATTTTAAAAAGTCTATATTGAGTACATTCCAATAGAGAAATACGGTACTAAACACAGTAAATCATTTGCACACCGAAGCTATGCTACCTTTATCACCGGTACTGCATTCAATAAATAGACTATGACAAAGAGGGCCAACACTCTTCAGTTAAAAGTACAAAGTTATTTGATGAATAAACAAGTAGTTCCGTGAAGAACTATGCAGCCTATTTTCATGTATCCTACTTATGTTAATTGCCTCTACCTACATACAAAATTTCAGTTTGATTGCTGTAATAGATTCGTAGATATTGAGAACCGACGAAATATTTCGGATGGTCGCCATGTTGGATTTTATATATGTAGGTGCTAGAGTTATGCACTGTTACATGAAGATTATTGTGTACGTGTAGCATTCAAACTTCAATCGCATGATTAGTACAAAAGAACTAACAAATAGTTTTTAAAATTTCGCACAGCTGCCATCTTGTGGTTATGGAAACAATTGAAATAAATTTGATGCCAGTGGATTAACATTCGTATAAGGATTTACTGTACTAAGTTTCACTGCACTCGGATGGTTAAATGGCAAGAAACGTCCATGTGAATATTTATACTTCGCGTCGTCGCCATGTTAGATTTGTGATCACCAGGTTATTTAAAGTCATATAGATGAATTTAAGTTCATGGTCCCTATGAACATAAAAAAAAATCAGATTGATTGCTATAATAGATTCGTAGATATTCAGAGCCGTCTAAAAATTTCGGATGGTCACCATGTTTGGATTGTTAAATGTATAAGCCATAGAGTCATGTACTATCGCGTGCATAAATAACGGGCCGCTTTGTCGAGCTGGAGTTGAGTTTTCGAACCATCAGGTTGCAATCACTTGGGATGTTCTCGGGAGGTGAATGCTGCGAGCCGTGATTGGGCACCTGTCCTTGTAGACGAAGGGGGAGAGGAGGGGGACGGATCGAGGAGCGCAGCGCCAACTTTGATTTTCTTTAGTTTCGCGCTTGGAAGATTGTTACAGATAACGAGACGGTTTTAATAAATCTAAAGTGAAATGCCAAGTAACCCATTAATTGTTAAATCTCGTTAGAAATGCACTGTTGAGTTTTACTGTGTGTGAATTCTTTGGAAATTGAGTTTTCACAGTTACGGACTAAACGCAGTTTAATAAGAAGGAAAAGAAGGAAATCGCAAACGTCCTAAAATACTTATATTTCTGTTAATCTGACGCCAACTTCATAGAGCCCAAACATCTGCCTCCTCCTCACCAAACGGTCGTTCATATAAAAGGTCACGGAGCTCAAAATCGAAGTTCACTGTCGTGTTACTGAGCCACTATCAGCCTCTTGTGATTAACAGGTGATACCACCCCCACCCCCATCCTCTCCCCCCTTGCCTACAAGGTCAGGTGCCCAATCACGGCTCTCAGCATTCCCCTCCCGAGAACACACCAAGTGATGGCAACCTGATGGCTCGAAAACTCAACTCCCGCACGGCAAGGCGGCCCGTTATTTATGCACGCGATAGTACAATTAAAGGAAAATTATTGCCTAGGTTCATTATTCACACTTTCACATCGATCGCATGATTACGACACAAGAAATAAAAACATAATTTTAAAATTCGCAAAGCCGCCATCTTGAGGTTATGTAAACAATTGAACTAAATTAGATACCAGTGTATTACAATGTGTATGAACATTTCCTGTACCAGATTTCATTGCGGTTGGAACGTAAAATCGCGAGAAAGGTCTATTTAAAATTTTAAAATTCGCTTGGCCGCCATGTTCGTTTTGTAGTTAACCGATTTTTGAAAGTCTTATAGATGAACTTCCAGTAATGTCCTTTATCTCCGTACAAAATTTCAGGGTGATACCGCTAATAGTTTCAGAGATATAGAATGCCGGTGAAATATTTCGCACATCCGCCATCTTGTGGTTATGTATACAATTGAACCAAATTAGATGTCGGTGCATTACAATGTGTATAAACATATACTGTACCAAGTTTTATTGCGTTTGGTTGGTTGAATCCCGAGAAACGTCTATATAAATTCGCAAATTCGCGTGGCCGCCATGTTGGTTTTGTAGTTACCAGTTTTTCAAAAGTCACATAGGTGAACTTCTAGTAGTTCCCGTTATCGCCGTAAAAAATCAAGGGTGATATCGGGAATAGTTTCGGAGATATTGGATGCTGGTAAAATATTTCGCACAGCCGCCATGATGGATTGGTGAGACGTAACAAAATTGAAGGGCACGGTCGGGGTTGTCCGGAATAGTGCTATGCACTTACCGAGTTTCATTGAAATCGCTCCAGCCGTTTATAAGTTATTAGGGACACACACACACACTCCTCTCACACACTCACACACACGCACACACACACGGACAAAAGGTGACCTCATAAGCCTATTTTTTAAAAATTGAAAATAGGCTAAAAAATCCTTCAAGATGGAACAAGAGTCTGAGGGGAGTTCGTTCAGGGTATAGTATAGTTGGCACAGATACAACAGATCATGATAACACTATGTTCACAGTGTATTAATTAAGCTCATGTAAATTTTATATCATGATTAGTGGAACACCCATTACAATTAGGTACAATTCAATTTTAGCTTCGTAGATGACTGGCCAGTGCCGTTTCAAATCATCATCATCAGCTCCTAAAGGCTAAAAGCCTTTTCGTTGCAGCCATTTCTTACGGTCTCCAGCAGTTCTCATATTGGCATACGAGTCACATTCCATTTCCTTGACAATGTTTTTGAGAATCGATTGTCTTGGTCGTCTCCTTGGTTTCCTTCCCACAATATTTCCTTCAAAAATTATCTGGAGGAGAGTGTCATGTATGAGTATGTAACCCATGAATTTTGCTCTCCTTTTCTTGATGGTGCTCAACAGGCATCGATTCTCCTGAATTTGGTTCAGAACAAGCTCATTCGTTTCGAATACAGTGACTTAAAACGATTATTCTTCACGGTACCCGTCCATTAGTTCTTCCTATTAAGGTTTTAGTCCGCCTCGTTGCGTAGTGGCTAGCATTCGTGGCTGTCAACGCGAAGGCCCGAGCTTGAAACCCGACTCTACCAACAAATTTAATTCTCGTCTGAGGGCTCGAACGGGCCCACTCAGCCTCGTGAGGCGTGTTCGATTCCTACCTCAGCCATCCTGAAAATAGTTTGCCCTGGTTATCAACTTTCACTCCAGGCAAATGCTGGGATGGTACGTAACTTAGGGCCACGGCCGCTTTCTGCCCAAATTCTACCTCGATTACAAGTACACGCATTAGTACTGACATCGCAGGACAAAGGTTATCAGACAGTTTCTACACACACACAGGTACACGGGGTTACATGGCCACAATATCACCTAGCCCGTAAAGAATCAACAACAAACTACAACTATTAAGGTTTTAATCTAAAATCATATCATATCGGGGAAGTTCTATCGTATAGCACTCACTAATACCACATGTGAGTTCTGAAATGTTGTAGTCAGCGCCCCTAGGGAGCACTACTTCTTCCTCTAGCAGATTCATTTTACTGCTAGGCCTGAGTGCTTTATGAATGTAAGGATAGAAGAAAGAGGAAACCACCCATTGCCATTAACAAAGGCGCACATCGACTTGCTCGCCACTCTCCTGACTTGGGTTGCATTAGCTTTTCGCGGGTGTTTTGAGGGATATAGGTCTCGCTACCTCTCATCCCACGTCACTGTTCCGGACGCCACTTACCTGAGCTCCTCTCTGGTGAGGTCTAAAAGGAGCACTTTGCACAAGTTTCTTTGAGAGCAGTCATACCTCAGATCTACCTGACACATTAATATTCTCCCTTGTGGTCTTACGGAGACCCTGGTGCAAGAAAGGGTCAGTAGCAGAAAGCAACATGTACTGGACCTCCCTGTTCGTTGTTCTGTGTGGGCGTCCCATCCATTCTCAATCGGTAACTGTGTCTCCCTGAGTTTATTTCCACAGTCATTACAAACACTAACCTATCAGAAGCCCTCAAGAAACAACTTGACAATTTTATTCCAAATCAGTTCAAAGAAATGTTGCAACTCTTGCCGTGTTCATCTTCGTTCTTCGTTAGTTTTTGGAAGGTGACAAAAGTCACGCCACGCATGTCATACGTTGTTGGCATGTTAAAGAACCCATTTGAATTCAGTAGGCCGTGTTCATAGTGGCAAAATTAATCTCGAGATTTTCCGCCAACACAAACTTCCTAATGTATCTTCCATAAAGCGCAATAGTGTCAAGGAGCTTAGATATCTAACCTCCTTGACTTTCATAGCGCTCCAAAGAACGACAAAATTCTATATGCAAGCTGCCCTATGGGCGTTAAATAACAAAGCTTGCACCCGGCAGCCCAGGCCATACGATATTATTATTATTATTATTATTATTATTTTAATTACAGCGTATTTTCCCAATATTGGAAAGCGTTAAGCA
The DNA here is from genome assembly GCA_946902985.2 of Meconema thalassinum. NCBI lineage: Eukaryota > Metazoa > Arthropoda > Insecta > Orthoptera > Tettigoniidae > Meconema > Meconema thalassinum. Next base: position 276,704,229 of record OX336390.1, read on the forward strand.
ATTTGACTCAATTCTTGACGTTCTTTTTATTTTGCCAGTACCGGTATTGTTTCATTCTATTGGAGAATGCCAATTTTCTTTCGTCAGACCATTGAGGTCTGTAAGGTGTAGGTTTTGGTTGCTCTGGTTGGACTTCCCAGTTGTTCACTTTGTTACGGAAGGAGTCTCTGTCTGATGTGTTGGTTATGTTAGCAGTTCGCATGTCTTTTTGTACTTCTTTCATCCATGGTGTTGTACTTTTGAGTGATGATATGTAATCTAGTATTCTTTTGGTTATCCAGGTATTCGGCAGTCTACCTATGTGCCCGAAGAATTTCAATCATCTTTTTCTGATGCCGACTTCGATGTTTGAGTATTTTTCAGTTGTCTTGATTGACTGTAGTCGGTACCCGTCAGGAGTGAGTCTTGCTCCCAGTATTATCCGAATGATTTTTCTTCCTTCTTTCTTGATGTCTTCGAGTTCATATTTCTTCTTATTATTATTATTATTATTATTATCTTCGTTCTAGATGGGATGTCTCTACAGCTCCCAACGCAGAAACGTTATTAAAGTTATAGCACACAGATGCCCCATAGGATACAAATATGGAACCTTATCACAGATTAGCGTCACTATACGTGTCTGACACCCAGCCTACAGTGCATGGTATACGGGTAAAAATGTTTGAGGTTCCATGATATCAACAGCTAGAATTTGTTCTGTTCAATACATTTCTTGTCCACTATAGTTGACATTCGAGTGTGACAGTAGACTACTTGTAAACTGGCATTCAGAAAGTATCACGGTCTATCTCATTTAAATTGATACACAAAACCAAACTCTTTTCATTTATTTCCTCCAGACTAATTAATGCATCATGAAGAATGATTGTATACAGTAGAACTCCAATTATCCGAACTCCGACAATCCGAATCGCTTTCAGAAAAAAGTATTAAGACGGAAACGTACCGCGATTCACAAAATAATTGTGTCTACGCGCGCTATGTCCTCCCCTCCACGAAGCTAGTGCAGGCACAGCGCAAACAGTCGAACAGCTTACTTGGACCGAGATGTTGAGCAAACAACGACTTTCATTTACTACTATTGTATGTCCGTACAGGACATGGAGTTTGTGCATACAACCTGCACACATGGGGGAAGCGGCCAAACCCCTGCTATGATTGTGGTACATCGAATAAGATCATCAGTTACATTGTGGAAGACTGCAAAATAAGAGCTCAGAGCTCTTTAACAAGAATCATTGGTCCCACTATTCGTATTTTCCAACTCAATATAGAAAGCATCAGTAGAGCAAAGTGGGATTATCTCTCAAAAATACTCAGAGAGAACAACATAGATGTTGTTGTCCTTCAAGAGACGCATGCTGCTAATGAAGACAACTCCGTACTAGAGGTCGTATTGCTGGGTACACGGCACTAGGAGCAACTTACCATGAAGCGTATGGAGTGGCCACATATGTCCGTAATAACACCAAAGAAGCTGAGCTACTATCTCAAAGCACAGAAGAAAACGTTCATCAGGTTGTCATCCGACTGAATAAAGTCTCAATCGCCAACATCTACAAACCGCCGTGCATTTTATGGCCTCAATATGTTGTACCTACTGCAGAACATCCTGAAATTTATGTGGGGGATTTCAATAGTCATCATGAACTCGGGAAGTATTCTAAAACAGATGATTGTGGACTTAAATTAATGGACTGGTGCGAAAGTAACAACCTCCATCTAGTATTTGACGCTAAAGATCAAGGAACTTTTCGGTCTGCTGCATGGGGTAAAGATTCGAATCCAGATTTTTGCTTTGTCAGCTCCAATATAAATGGAAATCCATTGCACACTACACAGAAAGTGATGGGAGATTTCCCTCATAGTCCGCATAGCCCAGTAATACTCGAATTTGGTGTCACAGTTCCCATTATACGATCAACGCCACGTCCCCGGTGGAATTTCCAGAAAGCCGATTAGTCTGCATTCGCTGTGGAGCTCGATAAATGCATTCGTTGGATTCCCCAAAATCACCAAAGTTATCAACGTCTTGTTGGCACAGTTATATCTACTGCTAAGAAATGTTTGCCCAGGGGCTATCGGAAAGAATATATTCCTGGCTGGAATACCGAGAGTGAGGAATTGTTTAAACATTTCGTACAAAACAGAGATACAGAAACTGCTGACAAACTTCTGGCTAGCTTGGATGACAAAGACAAAGATGGGTTGAAACAGTCGAAAGCTTAGATTTCACTCATTCTAGCAGAAAAGCCATCTTAGAGGGCTAGGAGTAGGTACACCAGTAGTAAAGAGTCAACCTCAGGTGACGCAAGACCAAATAGCTTCCCATATTGTAACAACTTCCCGAGCTCCATCTGATAAGAAGCATACGAAGTATGTTAGATACCAGCTTCGTGCTCTGAAATCATCAACACCTCGCATGTATATCTATTCACGTCCCTTTACAGCCCTTGATGTTCAAGAGGCCCTCAAAGAACTAAAACCTGGCAAGGCACCTGGTTTCGATGGAATTCATCCAGAATTCCTCATACATATGGTAAACAATGGCACAGTTCTTCACAGATATTCTCCAGACTGGACAAATCCCACCCGACTTCAAGAAAGCTAAAATCATTTCCATATTGAAACCTGGAACACCTGCAAATAGACCTGAAAGTTACAGACCAATAGCCCTCCTTTGCTGTTGCTACAAACTCTTTGAAATGCTTATCTACAACAGAATTGGGTCAACCATTTTAGAATTCATTCCTGTGGATCAGGCAGGCTTCAAACCTAACCGAAACTGCTGTGATCAAGTACTTTCATTAACATCTTAGATTGAGGCCGGATTCCAGCAAAAGCTTAAAACATCTGCTGTCTTTGTGGATCTCACTGCTGCCTTTGATACCGTATCGAAGGAAGGATCTATTTATAAATTACTCAGAGATATACCCTGCAGAACAATTGCACAGCTTATCAACAACATGCTCAGTGACAGAAGATTTCAGGTCTGTGAGAAAACTGCATAATGGTTTGTCCCATGGATCAGTTTTGTCGCCACTACTGTTTAATCTATACATCTCTGATCTTCCAGAAACGATATCCAGAAAGTTCTGCTATGCTGATGACTTGACCCTGGCCACACAACACAAGATCATTGAGAAAACTGAAGACATTTTGATTAAGGACTTATCCACCCTGACAGAATATTTCAGGAACTGGAGACTCAGACCCAGTACAGCCAAGACGGGGGTCTCTTGCTTCCATTTGAGCAACCGGCTTACTAACTCCAAACTAAATATTACCTTTTCCAATAGAGTACTTAATCACAATAGGTTTCCGAAATATCTTGGTGTTACCTTGGATCGGACTTTATCTTTCAAGCAACATCTTTTGAACTTGTCGAAGAAACTGAAAACCCGAAACAATATTATTCAGAAGCTAACTGGTACTACTTGGGGATCTGCTGCGAACATCCTGCGCTCTTCAACCTTAGCACTGGTTTTCTCTACTGCCGACTATTGTGCTCTTGTGTGGCTTAATAGCCCGTTTACGAAGTTTACAATTGAATACCAGTATGCGTCTTATATCTGGCACCATCAGACCAACTCCAGTCCATTGGCTCCCACTGTTGTCTGGTATAATGCCACCTGACTTACGAAGATCCAGTGCTCTTGTTCGAGAGTACAACAAGATCTGCAAGAATCCTCTGCCACCTGTTCTAGGCGACATACCAGCTCTTAGTCTCCAAAGATTGAAATCACGACATCCACCTCTTTGTGATGCTGCTCTGAAGACATCCACCTACTTCGATGCTTTGGAGGAATAGAAAGGCCGCTGGAATAACTCCACTGACTTGCCCCTACATAACATCTTCAGAAGGGAAAAAATTGCTAACGGATTCCAACTACCGCGTGCAACTTGGTCCAGACCGAACAGGATCAGGACAGGTCATGGAAGGTGCAGGGATTCTCTCTATTATAAGTGGAAAGTGATTGTGGAGCCCCTCGCCAGACTATTCCCCACATTTTAAACGAGTGTCAACTACGGGCTTATCCAGGTAGATTGGAAGACTTTCTATCACCAACAGCGGAGGCACTGCAGTGGGTTCAAAAGTTGGACATTCAGCTATAACAGATAACACTAATGCCTGAAGTGAATCAATATTTTTGTTTGTTATTGTGCATATATTGTATATATTATGTAAATAATTTCCTTGCCATACGCTAATAATAATAATGTAGGATTGTTGCCTTTTCATTTAATTACATAATCAAAATGCTTACGGTACTGAAATTAAGCTGATTTTCTTTAAAGTACATATGTATGTATACCACGTATGTAAATCCAATTATCCGAATTTTTGACTATCCGAATGGAGTCCGGTCTCAATTGATTCTGATACAAAATTGGAGATCTACTGTACATTCCCCTACCCCTAATTATAGGAAGTTATATAATCTGTTCTTGCACCAGGTTATTAAGTCCCTGAAAGATTCACCATGATTGGTACAGCCATTCCTGCACAGACGTATATTACAAACTGATTGCGCTAACAGCCTGCAGCGCAGTGGGATGTCATTTGCATCTCTGACTCAGGCAGCTAGCGTGATTAGACAGATCTGTGATTTGTATCCCTGGTGAATTTAGTATATTTAAAATCAGTGTTTTTAAAATCACACACTACATTTTCATTTTTTTATTTTTTATTTTTTATCGTTTCGGTCGTCTATGGACCACGTTATTTCAACTGCCTTTTCCCTCGTTCTTTCACATTGGCCCAGTATTCGCGCATTCTTCTTCGGTGAGCTTCCCTTCGTTCTTCGGTCCACTTCTTGCCGGTTTTCAATGTAGGTTTTGGCTGAAAACTATGTATCTCCCCAAGTTTCTTCTTGAAAGAGTCACGTTCCAAGATGTCCTCATGTGATATCCCCAGTTCTTGTAGGTATTTTTCCACCTCTTTAAACCAGATCCCTTTGGTTTTCTTTCCCACAAAGTAGGCACAGATTCGATTGGACAATCTTATGGGGTTCATTCGTGTTAAATGGCCATAAAAGGAAAGTCTCCTTTTGCATTATTATTATTATGTGGAACATAAAGATGCACATATACTTTGTATTCTTTGTATATATATATTTATAATATGTTATGTTCTGGACACGTATAAATAAATCAATTATTATTATTATTAATTATTCAACATGTTATTGGTAAATTCACCATTTTATCGGCATTGTTGCAAGATGGAGTGGAATTCTCAGTATCGGTAGGTTCAGGAAGGAACGAACTATGAAGCAGGTCTCTAAAATAAACCCTTTCTGCATACTGGTATGAAAATATGGTGGAGTCCAAGTTTGTCAAGGTTGGCCTTCAGCGACTTCTGTATGATCCCTGTGGAAGAGATTATGATAGGCAATACAGTGAAAAATTCTTGTCGCCACATATGTCAGATCTCCTCATCCAGAGGCATGTATTTCGTCACTTTCTCAGCATAACTCTATTGGATACTATGCGAGTTATATTTCTAAAGGGTCGCATTCCTTGATGAGAATCTGTCCACAAAGCTTTCATAATCCTTATGTGGCCTAAATTGTGCCAAGAGAGATAAAAGCTGAAGAGCTTTATTCACCACCCAGGGAGCAATCTACAGCCTCTTGTCTCTTTGTATTCAGTCACACTGGCACTGCTATGAATCTCACGTAACTTATGAATGTGTGGGTGTGTCGTCCATGGAAATACAGATCTTTGTGAGCAGTCATGCACTAGCTTTATACAAACCACGCACGAGTGAGTTCACGGAAAGTTATTCCACCTGAAGAACAGATGTGCCCGATGACCCAATAGGTCTTTGTAAGTATTGAGCACGTTCGCTCCGAGATACCATAGGATCGAGTGTCGAACGTGACTGCCATGACGTCCCATTGCAAACAAACATCACAGTGATACCAGACATGCATTTGAACTAGTCCCATCACAAGAGTATCCATCGCAGGTAGGATACAGGTATAGGCGAGGATAGTATAAAACTAGCCCAAAATGCGCCTCTGAATGAAAAAGGAAAAATGCAAAACTACTAACAAATAAGTCAGAAATAAGATAACATCTCTCGCAATATTTAATTGACCAAAATTCCCTAGCCTGCTCTACTGTATATTGAGGATCTGATCGCTATTCCATAAGTTAACTTAACATAAACCGACCTGACATAAGTATCATCCTACAATTATTGTCCTATCGTCCCCTCAAGAGGTCCTAATCAACAATACATTACTACAAAAATGGTACGTAAATAAACCCCTGCACAATACACATGTAACTTATACATATAAGTAAACTAGCAGAAGTACCCATTCTTCGAACGGTCTTCGGTATTAACCAAACGTTAACAATTCAGCTACTGTTGCAATGGTTAGGGGCTTGGAACCTGTTTGTCGACAAAGGAAAATGATTAGTTAAAATGTGCTCTCAAACTAAATTTACCTAACGTGTTCTTCCTGACGTGAAAATAAAATTGAAAATCTCGTAGACGAATCGCAATACACGTCTCATACAAACTGACCCTCACCGTTGTGTCAAGTGCCCAACCACAGGAAGACCCCTTTTTATAAATTATAAAGGGTTGTGGTGCATGAAAATTCAGGTATTTTAGTATCAAATGGCCCAAGTTCCTAAAAGCAGCAAAACATACTCTACTATTTCAAATCATGAATGTTTGAAAATAATGTTTGGAGTTATAATAGACCTTCTGTACGATATATCGCACGTGTAACAAGAAGTTCCGCGGCGAACTAAAGAGCCTACTTTTCTTCAAATTTAAGATTCATGCCAATGATTAATCTACAGTACATGGATCTATCTAGAATAATGACGAAATTAAGTTGGTAATATCGACATTTCTAATTAGTTCGAAATACTGTATACCTGGCTTAATGTAGCCTAATAGAGAACTACAGTTGGCAGCCCTGGTGACTGAATATATTCTCAGTTCCATCTCTTAAGGTACAGAATACAAAATTTGGTTGAAGTCCAATGGATAGCATGGACGTTACATTCAGTTAAACATTGGATCTAACAGCGGGCGTAAAATCATGTTGGCAACAATGACATACATGTATTGTTCAGAAATAATCTGAAATAAAATGATCTATTGTTGTGTCAATTTGGAATGAAGTCCATTAGTTAGTATAGAAGTTACATGGATTTTAAAATTGGACCTATCAGCAGGCTTAGAATCATGTTGGCAGCACTGGCGTAGGCCTATATTAGTTACTCCAAATTAATCTAGAATGCCAGGCACTATACGTTTGCAAAGTTTAGAGCTATTGGCTTGCATACTTTCTGATATATTGATATTAGGGTAAAAAAATAGAGACCGTATTTATTAACAGTTGGCAGCCCTGGTTACTCTTAAGAATCGGCATAGTCATATCTGTTATGGTACACATAGCACACACGAAATTTGGTTGCAATCCAAATGATAGTATAGAAGTTACATGTATTTAAAGTTGGACCTCTCAGCAGGCTTAGAATCATGTTGGTAGGACTGACGTATATAAGTTACTCCAAATTAATATAGAATGTCAGGTACTATACGTGTGCATAGTTTAAAACTGTCGGCTTGTATACTTTCTGATGTATGGGCATTTGGATTTTAAAAAAAATGAGAGCATTTATTAACAGTTGGCAGCCCTGGTGGCTCTTAACATTACGCTCAGTCATATCTGTTTATGTACACATAGCACATATCCAATTGATAGTGTAGGAGTTATATACATTTAAAATTTGGACCTATCAGCAGGCTTATAATCATTTTGGCAACACTGCTATGTATGGCCTCCTGGGAATTAATCTGCAATATTATTATCTATACGTGTGCCAATTTTGAAATAGCTCCTATTCATACCTTCCAAGATATCCAACATGGAGCTCAAATTTCAATTGCGATTTTTCAGCAGTTGGTAGCACTGACATAATTTTCAAATATGGCCGTGAGATATTCAGGTATAGATGTTTACTCCTATCAAATTTTGTTTCGATTGCTGCAGCCGTTTAGGAGTTGATAGGGGGGGGGACACACACACAGCCAGCCAGACAGACAGACAGACAGACACACATTTGCCCGATCTCATAAGTCTACTTTTTCCTCATTTTTGCAAAATGTGAAAAGTAGGCTCAAAATCTAGGGTACTCCTTGAACCCCTTAAACGCATTGATGAATTTCACAGTTTTAGTTGGTTACGTGATAACCTTATAGCCATTTGCAAACTTCCACAGACATGTAATAAATTGAGTGGCAATACTTCTTGCAGAAATATATGGAAAGTTGGATGTCACCTCTTGAGATACTGTTGTCATGATTACTTACTTGCATTCCTTCATTAGTTTATTAAATGAAATTAGTTTTCTGGGAATCTCTAAGAAACTGTTGGTTTTAGAGCCTTAAAATGGAGTTATAGGGGAAATTACGGCTTTTAGGGGTCCTGTGTTTTGTTTCTGACACCAAGGGATTTAAAATGAGCTTTGTCTCGTCGGTGTACGCCATAATAATGATAATAATAATAATAATAATATAACAATATAGGGATAGGGATATAATAGACCTTCCGTACCATACCCGCACATGTAAATCACGTGAAAAATTCTACAGTACCCCTTTAAGCGCATAATATGTATTGATGAATTTAAAGATTAATTTGGATCCGTTATAAACTTATAGCCGTTTGTAAAACTTCACAGTAATGTAATAAATGAAATTGCATTGCATCTTACAGAAATAGATGGACCTCTGAGATTATGTTGCCATGGTTACCGGCTAGCATTATTTTATTAGTTTAGAGTGAAATTAGTTTTCTGGGAATATCTCAAAAACTGTTGGTTTTAGGGCCTTAAAATGTGGACCCCCGAGTTTCATTTCTCAAATTGAGGGGCTGAAAATGAGCTTTGTCTCACACTTCTACGCCTATTTCAGCATGTATTTTAAGGGGGTAGGCAGTAGCGTAGCCAGGATTGACCAATTGGAGGGGGGGGGGGGGGTTAGAGTTACTAGAAGCCAAGTTCTACTAGCATTTCGTCCTGCGGCGTAGCCGCGCTCGTTAAACGTGCACCATGGCCGCGAGGGAAGCTGCAGTAAGTACGGATATCGTAGGTTCGAATCCTGGTGCTGACAACAGTTATCTTGAGGGTGGTTTTTCCACACTCCCTGCAGGAAATTGCCGGCATAGTGCCTTACTTCAAGTCCCGTCGAGTCTATCCCATCCTTGCCCTTGATACATTTACACACATTACTACAGTCGTCACAGTAATACAAGTTGCCAGACAACTTTAACACACAGCCAACTATACGGGGCTGATGACCAAGATGTCTCAAGCCCCTCAAATGAATTAACAACAATTCTACAAGTACTTCCATTTCTCAATGAGATATTATTACACGAGAAAAGTTTCATGTATTTTGCTCCAGAAGTTTTCGAGTAATACAATATGCACAAAAGTCAACAAAGGAAAACAGTTCTTTAAACAAGTAGTTCCGTAAAGAACTATACAGCCTATTTTCATATATCCTGCTCATGTTAATTTCTTCTAACAACATACAAAATTTCAGTTTAATTGCTGTAACAGATTCGTAGATATTGAGAACCGTCTAAATATTTCAGATTGTCGCCAGGTTGGATTTTTATTTTTGTACTATTACATTAAGATTATTGTGTACGTGTGGTATTCAAACTTCAATCGCATGATTAGAACACAAGAAGTAAAAACGAGATTTTAAAATTACGCACAGCAGCCATCTTGTGATTATGCAAACAATTGAAATAAATTAGATGCCAGTGGATCAACATTTGTATAAGCATTTAACGTGCAACGTTTCACAGCACTCGGATAGTTAATTCGCGAGAATCGTCCATTTAAATATTTATACTTTGCGTCGCCGCCATGTTGGATTAGTGCTCACCAGGTTAATGAAAGTCCTATAGGTGAACATATGTTCATAGTCTCTATGAACATTAAAAAAATCAGTTTGGTTGCTGTAAAAGATTCATAGATATTGAGAACCGTCTAAATATTTCGCAAGCTCGCCATTTAGGATTGTTATAAGTGTAGGCCATAGAATTATGTACCATTCAAGGACAATTATTGCCTAGGTTCATTATTCAAACTTTCACTTCGATCGCATGATTACGACACAAGAAATAAAAACTTAATTTTAAAATTTCGCACAGCCGCCATATTGAGGTTATGTAAACAATTGATTTAAATTAGATGGCAGTGCATTACAATCTGCAAAATCATTTACTGTACCACATTTCACTGCCCTCAGAGAGTTAAATCACGAGAAAAGTCTATTAAAATATTTCAAATTCGCTTGGTCGCCATGTTCGTTTTTTACTTTACAAGTTTATGAAATATACATAGATAAACTTGTACCAGTACCCTTTATTACCGTACAAAATGCAGGGTAATATCTGTAATAGTTTCGGAGATATAGAATGTCAGTGAAATATTTCGCACAGCCGCCATTTTGAGGTTATGTAAACAATTGAACCAAATTAGACTCCAGTGCATTACTATGTGTATAAACACTTGCTGTACCTAGTTTCATTACGTTTGGATGGTTAAATCGTGAGAAAAGTCTATTTAAAAGTCTCAACTTCGCTTGGTCGCCATGTTCGTTTTCTACTTTACAAGTTTATGAAATATACATAGGTAAACTTGTATCAGTACCCTTTATCACCGTACTAAATTGCAGGGTGATATCTGTAATAGTTTCGGAGATATAGAATGTCAGTGAAATATTTTGCACAGCCGCCATTTTGAAGTTATGTAATCAATTGAACTAAATTAGACTCCAGTGCATTACTATGTGTATAAACACTTGCTGTACCTAGTTTCATTACGTTTGGATGGTTAAATCGTGAGAAAAGTCTATTTAAAAGTCTCAACTTCGCTTGGTCGCCATGTTCGTTTTCTAATTTACAAGTTTATGAAATATACATAGGTAAACTTGTATCAGTACCCTTTATGACCGTACTAAATTGCAGGGTGATATCTGTAATAGTTTCGGAGATATAGAATGTCAGTGAAATATTTTGCACAGCCGCCATTTTGAAGTTATGTAAACAATTGAACTAAATTAGACTCCAGTGCATTACAATGTGTATAAACATTTGCTGTACTAAGTTTCATTACGTGTGGATAGTTAAATCGCGAGAAAAGTCTATTTAAAATTCTCAAATTCGCTTGACCGCCATGTTGGTTTTGTAGTCACCAGGTTTTTGAAAGTCTCATAGGTGAACTTCTAGTAGTACCCTTTATCACCGTACACAATTTCAGGGCGATATCGGTAATAGTTTCGGAGATATTGAATGCTAGTGAAATATTTCGCACAGCCGCCATGTTGGATTGGTGAGACGTAACAAAATTTGAAGGGCACGGTCGAGGTCGTCGGGAATAGTGCTATGAACATACCGAGTTTCATTGAAATCGCTCCAGCCATTTAGATTTTATTAGGGGGACACACACACACGAATCACACACACACACACACACACACACACACACACGCACACACACACGGACAAAAGGTGATCTCATAAGCCTATTTTTTCAAAATTGAAAATAGGCTAAAAATGAAGTTTATGTTCGACCCTGACTATTATGAATCTGAAAACTGTATCATAATGAGACTCATTATAACACTATTTTTCATTATGATACAGTTTCTCCCACCAATCAGAGCTCAAGAAACAGTTGTTTAACCAATTAGATAATTAGATGCGCTGAGTACCACGGCCTTCTAATGTAAATCACACTGCCTTGCCTAGTGTCATAGTAGAGTAATCGAGGTGGCCATGGTCAAATACAAGGCATTCCCTGCTTCTCATGCGCTCTGTTCAGTACATAAAACTGGCGAAATATCTACAGATATTTATGAATATTTATCTTCGAACATAAAATAGTTATAATAATTATAGTCGAACATAAACAGTCGTATGCAACTCGCCTATAATGGTAATTAAGACACTCGTAAGGAAACTATAAAACTCGCATACGCTCGTTTTATAAAAAATACTCGTGTCTTAATTATAGCCATTATAGGCTCGTTGCATAATGTACTATAATTTTTGACTGAATGGTAAATCAAGAACATTACTGTTCCCCTGAAAGGAACAAAATAAACTTGAATCTATCTGTGCTACCAATATGAAGACTGCGTATCTCTCAATAAGAGAAAACGTTTACAGAAGTCTCAGCAAAAGTGGTCATGTCCTCCCACGATGAATCATGTTTATTTATGAGTTATACAATAGGCTACTCATTTTTATGTTTATTCAGGTTTTTCAACAATATCCTGTGCTTTATATTGCAATTAGCCCTGAAAGCCTAAAATATCCTTTTCGAAGATTTTTGTCACCTAATAAGTCCTTTTTACCTTACAAATGCTGCATGCAGCCGGAAAAAGGTTTATTTGCTTACACTACACATGCGACAAATTTCACTCGTAACTGGGATATAAACGTAATTCGGGGAAGTTATTGTTGGGCATACAGTATACTGTACTAACGTTATATGAAGCATCTCGGCTGATGGTGATCTCATACTCAAGAAGTTAATAACGATCCCACAAATAGCGTTAATGTACTGCGCCAGAATTTATTGAAGGTCATTACTCAAGAACTGATCGGGAGATGAACCAAGACCCCAGAAAATAAATGAGTGGATAAAAATTTTTATTTATAAAAAAATTGAGTAATATGGGAAAAACTGTATGGAAATGAATGAAATACTATAGATCTTATGCATTTATAAAAGACAAGGAAGTAGGAATGATTTAAAGATGGACATATATTCCATTATACGAAAGTGGGAGGTTCACTTTACGAGAAAGATCACGCCACTTGAAGCGAGAGTTACGTCATGAGAGAGGGGAAGAGGCGAAGGTCGAACTGCGGACGGAAGTCAGGAGAGGTGGTAGGAGTTACATCACACCACGGGAGGAGAGGAAGTGAGACGAGAACTTGAGGAATGCGGAGAGCAGGACGAGAGAGTTCTTTCCAATTGAGATTTGAACGAGACAAGACCTCGAGCATAAACGAGTATCTTTATAAGAGTGCTACGGTTCACAAAGGTTGGAAGTAAGGGAGAGTGTAATTTCAGTAACTTGGGAGCAAGCTACAACTATATATTGCAGTGCTTATGCAAAGTGTTCCACATAGCTAGAAACATTTTCGACAAGAAGCTACTCAATATTTCTACGTGTAAAAGCTTATTTCAACATTGTATTGAAAATGCAAGTTATAAGGCAGCAACGGGGAGGTCTCAATTATATTATCAAGAATATGAATATTAACATGTGCTAAGTTAAGCATGGGGAAGTTGAAGACTACAAGGATGTCAGTTGAATTCCAGATTCACTAACATGGAAAGACGCTACAAATATCTACGCAAAGTGCAACATCACCGAGCAAAACTCATGCTTTTCTACGAGAGTTTTAACACATCTTGAGATACGAAAAAGCTTGCATAAACGACAGTATTACACCGTGATGTCTATTCTGAAGAAAACCGATGTCTATTCTGAAGAAAACCGATGTCTATTCTGAAGAAACCATGATGTCTATTCTGAAGAGATGGAGAATCGAAGCCGGCCTACTTAGAGCGAAGGAGAGACGGGAGTTGGCAGAGCTGTTCTCGGCGAGGTCATTCACCGCGAGCCCAGCTAGTGCTGTCACAAAACCGGTCTTCATAGCTGTGGGCATTGCTATGAACACGACAAGTTTGGTTTGGAAGGAGCGATGCAAGTATTTTCAGCAGTACAGAAGTCAACACAAGGTAGTGAGAAAATTGTCTTTTATCATGTAGAATTGTAGTTTAGTTGTGTGATTATCCAATTGATCAACCGCATTATTTTCAACCGCATATTTTCAATAGCATTTTTCTTAACTGCATTATTTAAAACGTATAATTTTGTCAAAGTAATTAAACTTGTGTAGATCTTGTTATTGTGATTTTCATATTTTTCTACGGAGTTATTTACCGTATTTTCTTGAAAATTTCAGTCACTTGGACGAAATTTTGGCATGATGATGATGCTATTAACACTAAGGTTATATTAAAGTAAAATCGTGTAAATATTTTCACACTTGCGTTAGATTTAATTTAATTAAATCTGTTTTATCGCAGCGATGGAATATAAAGGAATTGAGAGGAATATAAAGGAATTGTTTAGAGTAACTTAGAACCAATTGTATTAAAGGAATTCAGAGCGTTAAAAAAGGAATATAAAGGAATTGTTTAGAGGAAAGCAAATTGTTGAAAGGAATTGTATTAAAGAAATTTAGAGCGTTAAAATGGAATGTAGAGTAAACTATTTCAAAGGAATAGAACGTTGAACGAAGTAAAGAAGGAGTAAGATTGTAAATGAAGTAAAATGAAATTTATTGGAGCAAATTTAAGTACAGTATACTTAAGAAGTAACGTCACGAAGTGTAAAGAATATTTCGACAACTCATGATGTTGATTCGAGTGTCAGAAATTTATTATGAACGAAAGTATTACGAAAAGCTTAAACACATATGTCTAATGAAATTTAGAGCGTTAAAAACATAAATGAATTTGTTAAACAAATATTAATGGAATGAAGTCAAACTTATATCTTTTGTTAAGAATATGAATATTTACTGATATTTCTTGAAAAGTTGTAATAAAATGTAAAGCTGAATTTAAACACGTGAAGAGGAAAGTTAACGAAATTAAATCACAGGGTGATTAGAAAGGTGAAAGTACAGAGATTTATTACAGAAATGAAATTACGAGCACGAGGCGATGTTGTATCAATTATAGAGGAGAAATGTTAAGTAAAGGAAGTATATGTATTGAAGTAGAAGTTTATAGTTGAATTACCGTGCAGATTAAGTAGATATGAACGTAAAGGAGTTACGTAAGTTTACGAAGGGACGCAGGGGAGTCTCTTAAGTTTTTCTAGTATTGAATGCAATAATTGTGAAGTTATGAGAGTGAAGTAAAGGAAGATTCTGTACAGGGTGTTTAAGAGAGAAAGTAATTGTTGTATAATTATGGAGGAGAAGTGTGGAAACGAAGGTTAATGCCGTGCACTTACAGTATTCACGTTTATCAGAAGATTGTTAACTCAGTAAAGAATTTCAGCACTTATTTCAGAATTTCATGATATATAGATAAAGGTAAAGAGGAACAGTGCTTAGCTTAAATGTTTGTCACTTATGTTCAATTGATTATGACGAGTATTTATTACTTTCAACACGATAGTTGCGGTGTATGTTTGAATTTGAATTTCATGTTTAAGAGAAATGGAGTAGATGAAAGACTTATTGGAGGAAGAAAATTTAATCTTCGACGTTATGAAGTGTAAAATTTGAATTTCATAAAAGAATGTATATATGCACATAGTTCATGAATAATTTGATTAGATATGGAACTACGGTTCATAGTTGAAGCGGACCTGTATAAAATAGGGCAATACTTAATGTCACACCGTTTCACATTTTCTTACGAGAGTAATGCCACGTGCAAATTTATCTTTGCAGTTATTTTTGTTGAAGTGTCAGGGAGACGCAATATTAAGGGAGGAAGCCAATTGTTATTTGTTTTATTAGCTTAATAAACGGCTAGTGCTTTTTAGCAACTTAGTCAAATTTTATCTAAACTGATTCCGTTTTCATTGTCGTCATCGTCGAAAATAGTACTACGAGGTATAGATACAGGCGCTCACTATAGATTAGATCTTATCACCCCTCGAGATTGGAGTTTCTCGGTTGTTCTAAATGTAAATAATAGTAGAAATTTGTACCTTGTCTAGTAGTACTATTTTCTTTACGAATAATATCTATCCTGTATGTTCCTGGAAGTCCCAATTTTACTTAGTAGGCATGATAAGCTTGTGAGCTGGGTAACTTACATATCTGCAATCCTTTTTCGGGCTTTGGATATAAGTACTGATGGGTTTCTTCGGGCGCAGTACCTTATTTTTAATTGAAACTATATTAGTTTACATATAACTTCTCTCCCGCTAAGAAAATAAAAAAAGCTAAAGTTGTCCCGCCAGGTGGGATTCAAAATTATTTGGCGCTAGCCTCAGTTTGAAATAAGCTATATTTCGTGGGTAAAAGTTAGATAGGCAAACCTGGCTGAGCGGAGTTGCATTCCTACAGTCTAAAATGCACAGTCACAAAGCTCGCTGCGGTACGAAATTGCAACCTCTTGGTAGAGGGAGCGACACTAGCTCTCACGGCGGCTGGCAACTGCCTTGAGCGCGTCTTTCTCGGAAGAGAAGATTTCACTTTTGTAGGGGTTTTATGAATTTTTACTCACCTGAGTGATTATTTCAATTGCAAACATAAGTCATGTTATATCAAAATGTTGATACACTGTACACTTAAAATGTATAGGAACATAAGAAATGCTCTGTTTTTATTAGTTCAGTCCTCTACAAGTATCCCTAGGTACAGTTGTATAACGTATTTAACGAATCTTACGTAGAATTAATAGCCCATACTAGTTGTAGGATGTAGTATCGGCTATATCTTCCTGGTAGCTCTTCAAAATAAACATAATCTTTTCTCGATATTAAAAGTGGACTGTATATTATTTTATTAACGATCGCGCTATATCCTCAAACATGCTAAAAATCACAACAACCGGCGCTCAGGCCTGAAAACATGGCGTTGCCATGCTTACAAAAATACAATAGCAATGCAACCAAATTAGCTATGATACCAAATTCTCCCGCTCGAGGGCGGAAGCCACTACACACTGGTCCACAGACTAACTATAACAAGCAGATATTAAGTTGAGAAATACGACATAAAATATAATACATAAACACTGAATAGCGACCTTCAGGACGCAAAATACCGGCCGCCAAGAAATGTCTAATTTCTTCAAATAAACAAAATTGTTCATAAAGCACATTAATCATGCATAAAAGGAAAGAAAAAAAGTCCTCTCGGCACGCCGGAAGGCGGAGGTAGATTTCACCGGACAAACTTGGGGTTAGGCGAAAATAGGCAGAATATGCAGGTTTTCGTAGAAGGATCAGACCTCATTTATTGCGAGAAAGTATTTTATAATTGGAGCTTAATTAACTTTGTTTTTCGTCATTTTATGCATATTTTAAACATTTATTGTCTTAAAGGACGGTAACCTTCTTGTCATTTGGGGTCCATTTTTATACTTGTGGTCACACTGTCCTTATGCAAGGTTTCGACACTGATGTGTAACTATGTAACGGTCTGTTACTTCTTCACGCAAAATTATATCTCCCGCAGAGATTTTGGCTGGTTTAGGGGCTGCGACAACGCGGTCATGTAACCCCGTGTACTTTGGGTGAGTGTAGAATCTGTCTGATAAACGGTGTGAATTGTGATGGGTGTATTAGTCTGTAATTCAGGTAAGGACTGCAGACGGTCAATTTCAAGCAGTAGTTACTAATGTTGCTACCAGATACTACCGTCAACGACACCTAGCTGTGAAATTGGCTACTAGATGCCACCCCAACCAGCAACCCGCAACGAACGTTGGAACTTACCCTCCAAAGGAAAGCATACTTATTTATTTTTATTTATTAATCAATGCACAAACTACAGCTATGCTAGCCCTTCACGCTTGTACAAATAACAACAAAATAACAGTTTAAGATAAAATATAAAATAAATTTAACAAATCACCAAACAAAACAAGTCCATATCAAGAGCCGGTAGAATGTCTTTGCTCGTAGCTGTGTCGTCAATGGCCAAGATGACAGTTCTAAATACAGTTTATGTTCTCCTTCACCTGCTTCAGGAACGTCCTCTTGTTTGTTGATATGTCCAACTCGCGTTTACTTGCTATTCTATTGTACAGGGATGATATGCGGTTTTGGAAGGATCTTTGGATTAAGGAATGTTTAGTGTGTGGAATATGCATGATATCTTTGAGCCTGGTAGAACGGGAGGGGGCTCTTAGCTTGAAGAGTGACAGCAGGTGGTCCGAACGGTAATGGCCATTTAAAATTGAATGTAGGAACGACAGGTCACTCACCTGGCGTGTCGTGCTGAGGGGAGGGATGTTTATGGCCGAAAGTACCTGCTGAGTGGTGAATTGTCCAAACCTTGGCATTCTGTTCCTTACAATGGCAGCAAAGAAGGACTGAATTCTGTTAAATTTTGCTATGTTTGACGGGCAAGAAGTGGTCCAAATGGGAGAGCAGTAGTTGGCAATGGGCTGGATTATTGAGAGGTAATAGAGGCGAAGAGCTGCGGGATTTGATATTTCTGTGAAGCGGTAGAGTATGCCAAGGAATTTCATGGCTTTGGATAAAGAATGTTGTATGTGTTCTTTAAATCTTAGCTGGCTGGCGAATATGACCCCGAGATCTCGTTGATGCGCAACTACAGTAATGGGCCTGTCTAGTAAGGAATATGTTGTAGGTACTGGTGAATTGCGTAGGGTAATTGTTAAAAAGCTGCATTTATCTGGGTTTGGTTTCAACTTCCATGTGCGGCACCAGTCGGACAGAGCGTTAAGTGAGGACTGAAGTAGTGCGGCGTCGGCAGGTGTCTTAATTTCCTTGAAAATCTTGCAGTCATCTGCGAAGAGTAGGGTATCGGCTGTGTCAGAGAGTTTCGATGGTAGGTCATCCATAAATAATGAAAATAAAAGTGGGCCAAGGGCACTGCCTTGTGGGACGCCGCAGAGCATAGGTAGCCAAGGGGATGAAGTGCCTGATATTACGACTCTCTGTTGTCGGTTCTGTAGAAAGCCGGCGAGGAGTGTTAGGAGATTGCCATGTATATTGAACCGTTCAGCAATTTTGTGGAGTAGTAGAGTATGGTCTATTGAGTCAAATGCTTTCGATATATCTACGTAGCAGATATCGAGCTGGGATGTTTCTGCAATGGCATGTGTTGCATAGCTGTGGATAGTGGCCAAGTTAGTGAGGCACGAGCCTCCAGGAAGGAAGCCATGTTGGCTGGTTGAAATATATGGTAAGGTAAAAGACAGGAGACGTTGGTGGATTATTTTTAGCCTACTTTCGATTTTTGCAATAAATGAAAGTAGACTTATGAGATCAACACAGGGCGAAAAAAGTGTGTCTGTCTGTGTGTGTGTATGTGTGTGTGTGTGTCTGCGTGTGTGTGTGTGCGTGTGTGTGTGTATGTGTGTGTGAGTCTCTCTGTGTGTGTGTGTGTGTGTGTCTGTGTGTGTGTGAGTGAGTGTACTCTGAATGTCTGTCCCCCCCTATCAATTCGAACACGGTGAATGCGAATTGAACGAAATTTGGTACAAAGGTAGCACTAGCAAAGGACACCTCAGTGTCATGTTTTATATCGCCGCCATCTTTACTAAAGCTGAATGGCGGCCACTCAAACGTTCAAAACGTAAAATCAAATAACGACTAACCAAATCATCCGATCTCTACCAAATTTGGTAACAACATACCTTCGTATAGGATGCGTCTTGTGACCAAACTACAAGGTCGTCCGCCATACCATTTCAGGATGGCGGCCGTGCGAATTATGCAAACTTTATAATCCATATCATGGGACTCACCAGTTCCGATTATCGAGCCGAGAATCGTTTTAACTGTTCTAAAGGAAGAGGCACGTTCGATATTAAAAGTTTATTTTGTAATACTATAGTGCAGACGTGATTTTAAAAAGCTAAGCCGATTCAGTAATAAGACAAGATGGCAGCGGATATCTTGTGCCTGACTTATATTTCACTAATTTGAGTATTGCATGCAATATAGCGTACTGATACCAAATAAATATACTTTGTATGAAATGCTTTATATATAAATAACATACTCCAGTGATGAAATCGTTTAGTATAAATCATTATTTGCTAACAAGTTCTATGTAAGTCATTTTATATAGAACGATATTCGTTGACACAATTAGCTCGGTGGTAGAGCGTTAGCCTATCGCTCAAATGCCTATGGTTCAAACCCGATCAGAGCTAGGTTTTTTCCTTGAATTGTTATATGTTTATTGTTTTGTAATGACTCAGATGTTTTAAAATTAAGCGTTATATTGTGCATATTATGGTGTAAAATATATATTTAATTAAAACATAATTCGCCAGCAGATTTACTCGAGACATCTAGCTGCCAAAAAGGTAACTGCACGCCGACCTACTTATTAACTTCCAGATTTTATTGAAAAGTTTCTTCTTCTGGCCGCTAGAATGCACTCGCTCTGTTAGGATTATATTATTCGATATTTCACCACTAGATGTCACGACTAGTCTACGTGGGGCTCCATTGATTACTATTGACGTCCGAAACGGGGGAGGAGCTTACGGTCAGCTGTTTGCAATATGGTGGCGATATAGTGACGTGAAGTAATTGGGTGTGCGTTTGTTGTGGCTTCAAATTTATGATGGCAAAATACTACATATTTCCTTTCATTGATAGAAATATTTTTATAATCAATTTAAATTCAGTGCTTAATTACTATCAGTTAAAAATATTACCCACATGCAGATAGTTAATTTACTGTCTGCTGTTACATATATGAAGCCTGTACTTGGGAGGCTAGCGGTATCGATGTTTTTATTAATTTCACAATATATATATATCTCACATAACACAAAGGACGACTCCCTGATAATAAATTGAATCAAGCAACCCTGAATTTGCATGAATGTTTTGGGTTCAAAGAAGCGTTACTTGGGATGTTCAAATCATACTTCATTGCAAATATTCACCTACATACTGTACCCGTTCGTCCTGGGGATGCGATGACCCATCTGCTATTACATCGCATTCCTGGATTTCCAGGACAGAGCGGAGTAAAATGAACATGAAGTCAAATAGGGAATGTGTCGGTAATTCAGTTGAAATATCACAAAAGCAGAGGGTAACACGAGATAAAGTATCTCCAGGGTCGTTACGGGTTTAAATTTAATTTTAAAAAATGCAAATATAAATGGGCGCCATCAACTGAATCCCTAGCAAACCACATCCTTCCTGGTTAAGCCTTAATTAAGACAAGGAAAGAAATAGGAAAATCACATCATCATCGGATCACAACTAAGATAAAAACAAATTTATTCAACTTTGATAGTCAGACAGACATATTAAACACTCATCCTACCTAAGAGCATGGTCGAATGCCAACGTTAAATTGTCATTGTCCAGAAAATCGAACCATCTCTATTCTACTCAAAGTGTATTTAATCCACATAAAATAGGAAAAATTTCTAAAGTTCTCTTGGGTTCTCAGGATCACCGTAGCACTATGTCTTTGCGTCACTGACATTCGTGATAACTGAGACCTAACTTCTCTTTAAATTAACATCATGAATGTGGATGTAAAAATATTAATTAATCTGTCTAAACACGTATATTTTAATCACATATTTAAATATCACATAATTTATGGCTTGCATGGCATTATTCAAATGCTGAATATGTTAGTAAATTGCTCCTAAACATCGAATAACTAATTTACACTATTTACACTGTCATTAATAATTGCTTGTTTGTGAATCAAAGAAAATCCACTACTCATTGGTTATAATCATCATCATCATCAAAATTAAATATTTCTCACATTAGTTCTCATTTCAAAATTCAATATATTCAAGTCAGAATAATTAATTCATTATCATCAAATCATTTAAATGAATATTATAATCATCAATTCTTTATACTCTCTAATTATTCACACACTCTCCTTTCATCATCTCCTTCAGATTAAATCGTCTTAAATCATCAATATAAATTGTTCAATTCATCAACTCAAATTGCAATTCTTCTAATCATTCAAATCATATTTAAATCCATTCAAATTTATTAATCATCAGCTTCTTTAGTTAATTATCACCTTCTAATTCAGTTATTCATCATCTATTCAATCATCTATTAATTTATTTAAAACAGCTTATTTATTCAATCTTTAATTCATCCATTTATTTAATTCATTGATCTATTCCAAAATTTAATTTATCAACTTATTTAAATTTTATTCATCTGGTTATTTAGATTTTTATTATTTCATCTAGTCATTCAGATTTTTATTTCATTAGGTCAGATCATTAATATGCTTAAATTTCAGATTATTATTTCATTAATTATTATTATCAGAAAATCTTGTATTATCAACATTATTTATTTGTTTAATTTCCTAACAAATTGTTTAATATGGGTTATAGAACGTTGTCTTACAGTTTTATCACTTCCAAGTTATATCTCGTATTCAATTATCATGCCAAAAAATATTATTGCCTTCACAAATTCACGTTGGATCTCACTATCCACAACTTCATTATATATTCTCACTTTATCAAATATCACATTTGAATACCACAATTATTCCACAAAACTTCATAAATATTCAGCGCACAGCATGAATCTCAAAAATTATGCTAGACTGGGTTCGACAACCTCATGTCTGCTTCAAAATACATTAGCAATATTGCAACTTCCACTTGGCAACTTCCACAAAATGCCTATCACAAACTTCACTTAATCACGTTGCATGATCTACAAAAAAAAAATAACTGGCTTCAAATTATCAACGCACACAATCTCCAATAACTGTAATTAATCTGATCACATCTAGACAACTTCTTAAACAATTAGGAAAAATATTACCTTAGTAATCGAAATCAAATTCAAAATCTGCTTTCAAATAGCATAAATTCTCTTAAAATTCTCATAATTCACTTCACAGAAAAACACCAATGTGCTATAATCTCTCACATCAAAATATGCAATACTGATCTGCCTTAAAATAAATCTGACCATTAATGATTCATCTTACAAGATTCAATTACTTTAAATCCTTCTCAAAGGTATCAAACTCAACCATAAAAATTATCAAAAGCATCAGCTGTATCAGCTGTTAACTGAAAGTACTCTCAAAAGAGTATAGCAACAAAATATTGGATTGGCAAACAAGAATTACAAAATGTAACCCTGCTAACATTTATTTTTAATTTATTTAAAAAAATTCGACTGATATGTGACTAGTAGTTTCTTGTTTGATCCTCTTACAATCTCAAGTACACTCGGATGATAAAAATGAGTTCCTCAATGGCGAGTAAAGATGAGTACCACCACGCAATCGTATAAATACGAAAGGCCTCGCCCCGTTGACTATCATGATAATGCCCTGAACGATGGGTAAAGATGTGTACCACCACACAATCGTATAAATACGAAAGGCCTCGCCCCGTTGACTATCATGATAATGTACCAGATTGGAATCAACAAGTCTCTAGTTGTCACATAAAAGCGATATTCATTCACTTGAGTGAATAACATCTTAATATCTCCAAACAATCCAATGGAAAAAATCCCTACTGATGAATAATACACACTCGCTAGTATGCAATGAACTGACGAAGTGATTTAAATAATCCAATTGCAGATCACGAGTTCGAAATACTCGTCACAAAAAATAACTGTCCAAGAAAACTATCCTTACTGGAAAATGTCTAAAAGACCAAACATCTGCTTAATAAAGCCAACCAATGGTGAGAATTTCGTATAATGGTGCCTGCCATATCATATGGTAACGCCATATTCTAGCAAAATTGGAGCAAATAATGTCTAAGCCATGTCTGAATAATCGTAGAACTCCTACTAGAAAAATATATACAAGTATGCCCAGTGTTCATGAAAAAATCATATCAGAAAGTCATAACTCTTACAATACCTTCTCATATCAGCTGTTAATATATTTCAAAGATCGTCGATTATCCTCGTGTGTAATAAATTTCTCGAAAGATCGACGGGAATATCGTATCACCCACGCGTTAACGATCGCCTTCATATCCCAAGTGTTAGACCTCCTCTTCTTCAGGAACCGAATCCATCGCTCCATGGTGCCATCGCGTCTCTGTCTTCGTTTACTCCGACATGATGAACTGCATGTTATCCATAGCGGATACTGTCCAAATCCTTACGTAAAAGTTCATAAAAGCAGCGTACCCCATATTATTCTTCTATGTCACGCCACTGTCCCATACAATGTTCGGTTCGCTTGCTAAAAGTTCAATCTCCACAGCGGTTAAGTCTCATTTGCAGAAAATAAATTTTATTTATGAGAGTGTATAAGTTTTTGAAACACCCTGTAGCTGTGTTCGTACTCGATATTTTATAATAATTCAAGAAAAAGAATTGTATTAATGCACGTGCCAATGTTCATAAGTGCATATGCTTGTAACATTTCGTTTGCTTAAAGGTGTTAATGCTAGCTTGACCCCATGGTCGGTCTACATGTTCCATTATGAAATGCATAGTCGTAATGTCATTTGAATAACTAAGTTCATTTGAAGTTCACAATTGCAGTATATTATAACTATCTGCCTGCACAATTCGATTACTGAATACAAGTCCCAACTCAATATGGTAACTGAATGTTGAAATGAAGTTCAGCTTCTTTAATATTGCCTGCGTATAAAAGTCGGAAACAGCACGCTCTGATCTACTGCACTGTTCCAGAATGATCTACGCTTAAAGCCGGCCTCGCCATGCCGCTTCGCTGTGCTGTTCTGCGTTACAAAATGCAGCTCGAAATAAAGTTCTCAATCTCGTATTATAATGCTGTTCTGACCCCGGCTCTTCTCCTGCTTACACGGCCCGTACAGCTTGCCTCGTAACCGGTCCTCGCGCCGTCTACCGTGCGTTGCTCGCCTTGACTCACTGACCTAATTTCCGCTCTCCGCTTGGTTAAGTAATACTGTCGCTTTCACGCCACGCAACAAGTGCTGTGCACCGCTTAATTTTTCCGTACTCTCTGCGCATGTGTTCTACTCAGCCCTGCTGACTGAACTCGACTGATGTCTCTAGACTGCGTTGAGGAGCTCCTACCTGGCGCTGTCACGTGATGCTCCCCCACCTTCTGTGGTCATGCGTTACAAGTATAATCTCGACCACCATCATCTCGGCTATTAAGTTATACAATAACTTAAGGGATTATCTGTCTTTCTTCAAGTTATTATCATATATAATGCTTGACATTTCTTCTCTTCTGAGATGATTAAACACTATGTTCCATAAAGATCTTAATACAACTTTAATATTCTTCCCATAATTCCACCTGCTTGACTGGCAGTGCCTTCTTGATCCTTGGCCTTCTACGTCAGTTCCTAACATTCTTCTCGACTCGATGTGAGCGCTATCTTTACAACTTTTCCCATAAATCTCAACTACGGCTCAATGTCAGCTGGCGTAGCCGATAGCCTCAACTAGGTATCGGGTACAATACTTGCTGTTCAAAGGCAAGAATGATAATTTATTAATCTCTTGCCACAGGCAAGTTAAAATGGAGGCATCCTCTTTATCAATATATGTAATTAAATATTTAAAATACAGATATTTAACAAAGCTGGAGTCTCCATTTGAACTTGTCATAAGCAAACGGAACAGATCAAAAACTACACTTTAAGCCAAACCAAATTCAGTCCTCAGCTCGACATAAACCATAATACCAATTAAAACCTATTCAAAACATACTCTCCTTACTGTTGTACAACTTTCAAAACAACTATTCGCACTGAAAACTGTAAAACCCTGAAATGGGAACTAATTAAAGTTAGAATAGCCTAGGCCGATCCGGTCTCCTGCTACATTACCGCATATGTATACTTAACATCACTATAACTTCAAAATTGCGGCTAAGTGACCTATCTGCCTGAGTAGTATAGGTGTTGCCGGCCTGCCTGGGATAATGGGTCACCAAACCGGTACTTAAAACTAAGATTTTACATTTTAATTAACTAAATTCAACAGTAGGGAGATTATAGCGAAAAACACAATTTAAGCCAAATCATACTTCAATGACCTACATACTTGCTGTTCAAAGGCAAGAATATAAATTCTCCAAATTAAGGCTAGGAACAGCATTTTTCTTAAGTTTTCTAATCATTCGGCTATTGTCAATCGGAAGAACCCCTAAAATAAGTTTACGAAGAGCGGATTACATTCTTTGTACGGCACAGATGTAATAGGCTATAAGTATATCAGTATTTTTGAAGTAGCTAAATCCATGTGAATACAAATTAGAGACAATAACTATCAATAATCAACAGTACCGGTGGAAAGAAGTCGTCTTCACAAAAATACAGACTGCACACTGTCATGTAACATGTAACACGTTTTCCAATTGACAGCGCCGAAGCCCATCTTTCTCTCTGAACTTTTTGTACAGGAAAGTAGTGAAGATATTTCGTAGCCGTTTTATACGATTTGCAACCGTATACAGAGCAATACCTCCTCGAATTTGACAAATTTCTTTCTGTTTCCATCACGACGTCAATGCTTCACCATCTAAATAAATCTCAGCAGTCACAATGTTACAGCTTCAACATTCTGCCGCGTGGCTGCGCCATCCAACTTTTCTGACGTCAATACCATTGGCATTCTATGCGCATCGAATTTGAAGAATGACAAGATGATACTACGATACATTTTTACTTTTTATTTTAAAGGGTTAGCAACAGCCTATTTTGCGTTACGTGAAAATGTTATTTGAAGTAAAGAACAAAACGATTTCACATAGTAACTGAATTCAAGCCGTTGGTGTTAGTTCAGGTTATTAATTACTACTTTTATTTCAGGCAAATAGCAATCGAAAATATCCACATAGTTTGTATACACACGTCTCTGTAGGGTCATGGAAAGATTTGTTAATTCAATTAGGGTTTTCGATTCCCGGTCAATGCATGTGAGATTTTTGAAGTGAAATGCCATGTCCTGTGGTTCGGATTCCACGTAAAAAGGAGGTCCCGTGGCTCATAATCACAAGATTCACGGTCACGTAAAACTACAATCTTCCTTCCTTTTTTTTTCAAATAGGGTTGTGAAAGCCATGCACAACCAGACGTGTAAAGACATGCCTCAACTCAAAGTTGGATGTTGCCCACGGCAGGTCGTATATGTAATAATAATAATAATAATAATAATAATAATAATAATAATAATAATAATAATAATAATAATAATAATAATAATAATAATAATAATAATAATAATAATAATGTTTGCATATTAAGGCTTTCACGGCCCGGATTATTATATAAATAATTCATTCTTTTGGGCTAATGCCGTGTGTATTTTTAATTTAAAACCATACGTTTCGGAGAAACCTTGCCTCCTTTTTCAATGGAAATTGAAAAAGGAGGCAAGGTTTCTCCGAAACGTATGGTTTTAAATTAAAAATACACTTCCATTGAAAAAGGAGGCAAGGTTTCTCCGAAACGTATGGTTTTAAATTAAAAATACACACGGCATTAGCCCAAAAGAATGAATTATTTATATAATAATAATGTTATTGGTTTTACATCCCTTTTAACTACTGCTGCTTTTAGAGACACCGGGGTGCCGGAATTTTGGCCCGAAGGGGACCTTTAACGTGCCAGTAAATGTACTGACACGGCTCCCTCGCATTTGTGCACCCTCAAATGCCAGCTGACTGCGCCAGGATACGAACCTGCAACCTAGGGCCCAGCAAGCGAGAACGTTACCGCTGAGCCACGCAGCCAGTCCGGTCGATTATGTCTCCAGATCCATAACATTCTTGATATCTTTCTTTCTTCTATGATGGTAGCAGTTTTTATCTAGGTTGTGGCGTTTGGTAGAGTAAATCGTTTCTAAGGTCTTCAACAAAGAATAGTTCTATTATACTCTTTGATAATAACAACGAGTTATAACTATACTCATACATTTAGGAGAAAGTAGGCTATATGTTCTTTACTGAACATCTTGTTTCAAATGTGAAGGATAGTGTGGGTAGTATAGAGACTGGTCGGTACGATGATACGTTCATTTTGTCCCCAAATTTGAATATAGGGACAATGTTGGCCTGTTTCCAATTTTACTGAGGGATTTTTAGCGCTCTTAGAAAATCCAATGACTTCGGCCGGCTTTGAACCCGCGACCTTGGGCATAGAAGTTCAGCATGCTACCAGTTACGTCACCGAAGCCGCTTCACACTTAGTCAGATGGAAATCTGAATCTGATCTCGTTTAAGTGCGTTGTCATGGCAACGTCTGATGGCTCATCCCTCATCAATTTAGTAATGTTGCCATGGCAACCTCTGATAGCTCTTGACCTTTTCTTATAATTCCGAAATCATTTTTCTCATCCCTTGGCGTAATGGTGGGTCATATCAAAAATTCTTTCAGACAAAAGTTTTAGGTAATTATTAGGGGAATATTGTCCATTTTGTACGGTTTTGATATTGTGCCTAATAAGAGAGATGTTGTTGTTTGAGTCTTCAGTCTTGTGACTGGTTTGATGCAGCTCTCCACGCCTCCCTGTCCTGAGCAAATCGTTTCATCTCTACATAGCTCCGACACCCTACATCCGAGGCAACCTGCTTAACATATTCTAACCTTGGTCTACGCCTACAGTTTTTGTCCTCGACCCTTCCTTCCATAACTAAGCTTGCTATTCCTGGGTGTCTTAGTATGTGTCCTACCAACCTATCTCTTCTCTTCATTAACAGTCGCCAGAAACATATCTCCTCTCCCACTCGTCTTAATACCTCTTTGTTTGTAACCCTATCTACCCATCTGATCTTCATCATTCTCCTGTAACACCACATTTCAAATGCTTCAATTCTCCTCTTTTCTGCTGCACCAATAGTCCAAGTTTCACTTCCATAGAGCGCCACGCTCCAGACAAAGGCTTTCAAAAATGACTTCCTAATACCTAAATCTATATTCGATGTCAGCAGATTCCTTTTTTGTAGAAATGCTTTCTTTGCCTGAGCCAACCTACTTTTTATATCCTCTTTGCTTCGTCCATCACTGGTTATTCTGCTTCCTAAGTAACAGAAGTCTCCTACTTCCTTCAGCTTTTCACCTGCCAATTTGATCTCCATAGAGGTTTCTGATTTATTTCGGCTGCATTCCAGTATTTTTGTTTTACATTTATTAATGTTCATCATGAATTCTTTCCGTAAGACGGAGTCCATACCATTCAAAAACTCATTCAAATCCTCAGGCTTGTCGGCCAAGATGACGATGTCATCAGCAAATCTCAGAGTTGAAATTATTTCTCCTTGAATCTTCACTCCCACTTTAAATTTTTCTCTAATTTCCTTCATTGCTTGTTCAATGTAAAGATTGAAAAGTATGGGTGATAAGTTGCAGCCTTGCCTTACACCTTTCTGAATACCAGCTTCTCTCTCATGTCCTTCAACTCGAATGACTGCTGTCTGGTTTCTGTACAGATTGTATATCACCCTCCTATCCCTGTACTTTATTCCAATCGATTTCAAAATGTCAAACAATTTAGTCCAATCAACATTATCAAAAGCCTTTTCTAAGTCTACAAAAGCCATGAACGTTCTCTTATCTTTCCTTATTCTACCTTCCAAAATCAGCCTAAGACTTAGTACAGCTTCCCTTGTTCCTACATTTCTCCTGAAACCAAACTGGTCTTCACCCAACTCCGTTTCTATCTGGCTTTCAATCCTCTTGTAAATTATTCTAGACAGGATCTTTGAAGCATGAGTAATCAAGCTGATTGTACGGTAATCTTCACATCTGTCAGCTCCCACTTTCTTTGGTATAGGGATGATTACATTCTTCTTGAAATCAGGGGATACCTCACCTGTCTCATAAATCCTACACACCAAGTGAAATAACCTGATCAGACCTTCATCTCCTATAATGATTAATGTTTCCCGAAAAATCCACTTTTTCCCACCCCTTTGGTCAATGGTTGGTGCTATAAAAAAAACTCTTCAAACATAAATGTTTAGGCTTTATCCGACACATCGTATGAACATTAAACGGATTCGATATTTCATATATTAAGAGAGTTATAGCAATATTTCACTTTTTCGAAAATAAAAGCCCCCCATTTTCACCCCCTTCGACCGATTTAGCCCAGTAACGAACCCGACCGAAATTTTATAGGTATACGTATTCGGTAAAAAAAATTCAAAGTAATTGGTGTAAAATTACGGCAGTAATCGTGACACAAGATACTGATATATATATATATATATATATATATATATATATATATATATATACATAAATTATATATAAACTTTTGAACTGACGGTGGTTTTGGGGTCTGGGGGATATGAAACGCGAAGATATTTGGAAATTTTCCGGAAGTCGAAACATGGTACCCATTGCAATAGTTAGCTTTCTAATGAAATCTACCTAAATCGTTGATACACTATATCAAGCACTATGAATCACCATCCTTTGGCAATAAACACAGTTTTGTTATTGGCCTTTTGAAAACACCTTGTGATGTACGAATGGTCACCACACGCACCAAACCGTCTGGGCCTGGATGAACTCCTTCGATGACTGCCAACTTCCAGCAGAGAGAGGGCACGTTATCCTCCTTCACGATGACAAGTGCACCAGGCTGCACACTCGAGCAGGAACTAGTCCATTTGGATCTTTGCTGGTGATGGTGAAGATAGTCACAGGATCATCTACGCCAGAACAGTTGGAGCTGCTGCTGTAAAATAGTCCACCTTGACAGCAAGCTAAGCTTAACATTCCCTAGATCTGGCTGAGGAATGGAGGTGATGGCAGTACCAATTAAGTAGTGGCCTGGAGTGAGAGCTTCAGGGTCATTGGGAACACATGACAGAGTGATTAAGGGTCGAGAGTTCAAACACGCTTCAATTTGACAAATTAGTGTTGTTATTTCCTCTAATGTAAGACACATGGTACCCATGGTACGTCGTAGATGATACTTAAATGATTTTACACTCGCTTCCCAAATACCTCCAAAGTGAGGAGCTCTGGGCGGTATGAAATGCCAACTGATGCATTCCGAAATGGTGAATCTTCTTATATCACCGTATAGCTGGTCATGTCCGAGAAGGGTTTGTATTTCTCTCAGTTCCCGTTCAGCTCCCACGAAATTTGTACCGTTGTCACTGAAGATATTTCGAGGTCTTCCACGACGCGAAATAAACCTTTTCAGAGCAGCTAGAAATGCCTGAGTAGACATGTCGCTGACTACCTCCAAGTGTACCGCCTTCGTTGCCATGCACACGAATACAGCGACATAACACTTTTCCTTTAACTTAGACCTGCGTGAGCCTGATTTTATGTAAAATGGTCCAGTAAAATCAGTGCCACAATTGGAAAATGGTCTAGTAGATTCCACTCGAGGACGAGGTAGTTGTCCATGATCTGATGTGTGGTTTCTGCCTTTAACTTATGGCATGTCAAACAATGGTACAATATATGACGAACAGTAGTTCTGCCTTTCACAATCCAGTATTGCTGGCGAAGTGACGAAAGCAACAATTGGCAACCAGCATGAAGCATGCGCTGATGTTCATGTTCCACAATTAACTTTATCGGGTGATGTGGTGGTAGAATTATCTGATGCTTCTGTTGATACATAAGATCAGAATGCTGCAGTCTACCTCCAACGCGGAGTAGGTGCATCTTGTCCAGGAAGGGAATCAATGATTTCAGTTTACTATTACCATCAAGAGGCACGTTGTGTTCCAGTTGATGAATCTCCTTGGCGTATTCATCTTGTTGAGCCATTCTAATGCATTGGTGCAATCCTAATTGCAATTCTTGAAGGGAAATATCATTCGTTGCTCTCTCATCGCGAGCTTTTCTACAATTAGCCACGAATCTGTTGCAGTAATGTGCCCTTTCAGCAAGAAATATGCAAATCACAGTATGCCAGCAATGATCAAATTGGGATTTTCGGGGTTATGGTAAGTTCTCCCACTCTGTGACATACATATTTTGGATTAAATAGAGGATACACTTCCAAAATAAAAACAAAATCAACTCCTACTATAAAACATTTAATTAACCAAATATATGGCGCTACAACAAAATAGACAAATAAAATACTGACCCATTCTAACTTGTTCAAAGTAAACTAGGAATATAATATAAAAACAAATGTTAAATCATAAATAAATGGTTTATCATAAACCAACAAATATATCTCTATTTTCACTTCCATATAGTGTCCTTTTAAAATTCCATACAATTCAGAGCTCCAATAGGCTCTATACATTCCAATATAAACTGTGTTATCACTTTACTGCATATCACTTCCTATTATATGAGTATTTTATAATTCAAACAATATATAATTCTTATTAAAGTACTTTTACTACTTTGCTTAAACTTTGGGCTTTCAGAATGTTCTCAGTTACCATCTCTCTCAAATCAACAATTCACTATAGTGATTGGGAAAACATTTGCGCACTCCCGAGTTTCTGAAGACTACTTGAACTAGTCCAAAAATTAAGATCACTCCCAAAATCTAATTGTCTTCACTGAACTCGTGAATCATTACATCATAATTATAACATTATATTAGGGATTTATTATTATCTGTCTTAAAAGACCATTATCTCGTAAGAAAGCAACGATCCGAACTTGCAAGCGGTAATCAATAAATCTACAAGAACCTCGGTTCGAAGACCGGGTCGTTAAACAAACTCTAAACAAGCTAGCGTACTATAACTTCAAAACAGACGGATCCCAGACCGACCGCAACATTAATGACAAGGGGTCTAGCCTGGACACTTAGCGTGAGTTATTGTAGGGAGGGAGACTTCACGGCCATCGCCCCCACGGGACGAGCGACTCCTAGTTTCAACACAGCTGTTTCTTAAATGCAGTTCTTTGAACAGGCCTGGCTTTTTATTCACATACTTTAAAAACATATTTATTTTCATTAGACCATTCTCGTAGCCTTGGCAGTTATTAATTATGAAGTATCCTCATTGGTGGGTAAGAGTAATTCACATACAACAACGAATAGTTAGGGGCTTCAATACATAAACGAATCTGGGTTCGACTCTCTCAACTGCCTCGGGAACCAATCCCATACTGGAGGACTTATATAAATGCGACTTAGGGCGGCCTCGGCCTTTAACCTGCGCTCATAATACAATAAATTCGCACCCTATTATAACACAACAACACACATGGCCTCGTGATCCACATCACTATATAGAGGACTTACTATAGCTCAATTTCCACGACCAACTGCCCCTCATAATTAAATTTACCAAGTATATTTAGGTTCAACGCCTTCCTAGCGTGACAAATTTACTTCAATGCGATACATTACGCTTATCCTTTATTTCCAACTTGCTTTCAAAGAACTGATAAATTCAAAATCACATTTGATCTCTATCTCAATTTTATATTATTCCTCTCCCGTACAATAATCGCTTTACCTTAAGAACATGTGTACACAACATGTATTTATTCCTTTAAAGGAGCTCAAAAGCTACTACTTTCATATAATTCATCATAATCTTCATTTATCTAATTGTGATTATTATTATTATTACGCTTGCTTTCATATAATTAAATCATTTATCAAATAAACTGACGTATTATTTCATACATTTCCCCTAAGGGATTTATTCATTTCACAGAAATTATTTTTATACTTTCTCAATTTTAGTTGTTCAGATCGCGCTATTATTCTGTTATTTATTATACAAAAACATCCCTATTATCTCATTCTCAGGTGGATTGCACGCAAACATTTCCCAACACATGACATAATGAAATGGTTACTCACATGATAATACGGTCCCCGACCGTACTTTCCAACGATGTTTCATGTCGCCCACTTGAATGTGTTTATGCCATCTTCCCTAATTCCATTTCATACACTGACATTTCTTGACACACATATAACTTATATACCTTATACACTGGTAACATTTTGAATACGATTTTGTATTCTTTTATAATACACAAATGAATTCAATGAAAAATTATTACACTAACACAAATTTCCTATATTTACAATACACTGCTTTTTTTTCACTGAGGCTTTGATTTTAGCCTTACACACGTGATTTCTATCTTCCCCGTCTCCAAGGGTGAAACTAGTAGATGTCAGCTCCCTATCTGATCAGAATATGAAAGTCTCGAAAACTCTACCCCTCCCTGGAATGTTACTTCTTCAAATCCGGTTTCCTGACGATCGGCTATTATTATTATTAGCTCGAAATTGTTTCTTTCTAGACACTATTCAGTTTGTCTAGCGAAAGTCTGTCTTGTTCACGGTCTCCCAAATACTCTATCGGTGACCTATTATTTTCTAGCATCTAATGCTCCTCCATCAATACGTAACTTAGTGCTTTTTATAGTTCATTTGTTTCCTTGAAACAACGTCTTGAATTAAATTCTCACTTCTGATTATTCTGTTCTCTAATTCCTATCTTTTCAGAATACTATGCGGCCCTTATTTTGTCCGACCCTGATCGGGTTCTTTAACATTGATAGAATGTTTGTTTCGCTATTATGGTACTTCAAAACGTTACGACACTTTCAGTCGTTTTACTAAACTGTTATTTGAAGACCTATCGCCTGTTCTTTTAAGTTCGCAGCCTACTTTGACTGTAATACGGAACTTCACTATAAGACTGATACTGGCGTAACTAAATCCTGTATTAGGATTTTCCTAAGTCTTCACACGGCGATACTATGATTATACTTCTCGGCCACTCCTTACGGGTGCACGTGGTGATACAGAGTATCACGACCTCTCGAGGTCTAGTAAGTACTGCATTTACGGTGATATAGCTTCACGTTCCCTGGACGGAATAATACTTTGCGGTGATGATGCTCCAACGTCACGCCCCCGGGCTGACTAGTAACTGCATTCGATGTGATGTAGCCTGACGCCCCCTCGGGCTGTCCGAAACTGCATTTACTTTGAAACAGTACCACGCTCTCCGGCGTCTTTGGTAAAACTGAATGATGTGATGTAGCACAGTGACGCCCCCTCGGGCTGTTTGAAACTGCATATACGATGTGATGCAGCACCTCTGCATGAGGTCTGTTCTAAACTGAATGATTTGCCTGGCACAGCCAGGGCTTTTATACTCTTTGGCTAAAAAAAGATAAAATCCATGTCTTTTTCAAAACCAACTTTTGAAGTAATGGTCGCACACATATAAAAATTATATCTCTGGAAAGCTTGTTTTCTAAACGTAAACTGATTTCTTTGTACGTGAAAATCGATCGTACAATTTCGAGATATTAAATGAAATTTACTCTTGAGGTACGTGGGTGTTGTGGTTGATTTTTAATCCCCACCATCGCGGGTCTCGGGGAACTTTTTATGACGTATGGCCACGTCGGCACTTCTCTCCTGGGCATTTATTAAAACCTTTTTCTCCACACAAAAATCTCTATTCCAAAATGATTCACAATGATGTATTTCTTTAATTAATTATATGCTCGCAAGTGCTTTAAATCTAATTCTTCTTCTTCTTGCTCAACTGCGACGATGCCAATTTACTGCAACGTAAGATCAATTTCCGAAACATGCTCGCAGTCACTCCGACGGAAAGTTCCACTCATTCTAATTATAGCCATGATTCGCTCTTATCGGTGCGTCATGCGTGATATCATTTCCTGGCCACCTGGGATCTCCTTTCTTGCACAACGTAATGCTCGCCCTCTCGTATAAAATCTTTCTATGTTCCACTGAAGACTGTATATTTCCTTCCTTCTCTTTACCATAATACATGGATTCGACCCCTTGAACCAATGGTACATGGGTTCAGTATGCTACAACCCGTTGTAATCGAATCAGCTTAGAGAAACGGCTAATAATGTCATTTTGGCAGTTCGTTGCAACGTGACATATTGTCTTCGATTTCTCGTCCAGTACATGTTGAGAAGCGGGAACAACATACAATTTGGGCCATGGAGAGGAGTGTTGAGTCAGACACGCAGCTCCTTCCCACCATGATTGATTGTCAATGAGGCCATCAGGAAGGACTCCACGTGAAATCATATCTGCTGGATTGTCGAGAGAAGTCACATGCCGCCACTCAGCAGTTGTTGTAGCGTCTTGTATCTCTGACACTCTGTTACCTACAAAGGTCTTCCAACGAGTAGATGGCGTAGCCAGCCACGCTAATACGATAGTGGAGTCAGTCCAAAGATAGACGTTGCTTAACTTCATATTCAAGGCACTGACAACCTTCATGTACAGGCTTGCGAGAAGAAGAGCTCCGCAAAGTTCTAGGCGAGGGTGTGATGTTTTCTTCAAGGGGGCGACTCATGACTTGGAGCATAACAATGTTGATGTTGTGAGTCCTTGCTTGTTAGTTAATCGTATGTAGATGCAACAACCATAAGCCTTCTCAGAGGCGTCACAGAATCCATGGAGCTGAATGTCGTTGACTGGCCCATCAGTCAAAATTCTTCTATTGATGCGTATGGCGTCTATCATGGGAAGTTGATCGCACAGTTCTTGCCATGAACGTGAGAGTTCTGCAGAGAGAGAGGTTCGTCCCAGGTAAGTTGTTGTAGGCAACGTGTGGCAAGAAATGGAGAAAATGCCATTCCATATGTGACGGTCTTAAGTTGGTATTCTTGTAGTGCATCAGTCTGCTTCCTTCTCCACAGGATTCGTTGGTAGGCACAATCTCTGAGGTCCATTTGTATCTGACGATACATTTTTGCGATGTCAGCAGTAAACGCTATAGGATGAGTGCGGAATCTAACAATGATAGAACAGAGGTGCTGTTGGATTGTAGGTCCAACCAATAGTAAATCGTTCAAAGAAGTGCCACTGCTGGTTTTGGCAGAATAATCAAATACAACCCGTGTCTTGGTTGTGGAACTGGAATCCTTGAAAACAGCGTGATGGGGCATGTAGTAAACTGGGGTAACAGTAGAGTGGGCTGTTTCCATGTGACCCAGATCTTCATATTTATCCATAAAATTTGTATAGTATTCTTTCAAATTTTTGGTTTCTACTCATTTTTCTTTCATGTAAATAGAACCGCTTGGCTGCCATTTGATAGGAATCGCCTAATTTCTTGGGATCATCTCGAAATGGTAGTCGAACCACAAACCTTCCTGAAGAGTCTTTAATGGTGTTCTGAACAAAATGTGTTTCACATTCCCTTTCATCCCTGGTTCTAGGAGTCAAGTGCAACTCTTCTAGTTCCCAGAATTTCTGGAGTTGAGTATGGATATCAGTGTCAGTTTTGGCAAAGCATGAGACCACCGGCCGCCGTGAAATATTGATGCAGGATGCATCACCCTTGTACCTTCCCGAAAGGATCCAACCAAACTCAGTTTCCTGTAAAACTGGGTGATTGAGGTCGCTAGTTGGTTTACCTGACCGCTGAATGTAAAAACAGACTTCTGTACCGAGTAGAATGTCAATCTTACCAGGCTGAGAGTATGCATGGTCTGCTAGTGTGTGGGTAAATTCCAGCTAGAAGAATCAATGAAGTGCCCGGGCAAGTCGTCAGTAACCTTGGGAAGCACTAGGCAATCAACTGACACCGTAAAATTACTTGAGCCTGAACTGATTTCAACGGAGATTGTGTGATTTGTTTCCGAAGTAGTGTTACCTATGCCTTGAATTGGTACCCTACTGTGCCTTCTACGAAGTTTCAATCGCTGTGCACACGATTCTGAGATGAAGCAGGATTGTGAGCCAGAATCCAGTAAAGCACGACATGTCTGTAGTCTACCGTTACTGCCCTTGACCTTCACAAGAGCTGTAGATTAGAGGATTTGTTTATTGGGCATTACCTTTAATGTGCAATAACTAGCAGTCATGGACTCGGATTGTTGACGACAGTCATTTACACCATTGTTACGGGAAACATCTTGTTGATAATGACGAGGTTCTGATGGCTGTGAGACATCTAGATGAATAAGCGTATGGTGCCACTTACCACAGGTACATCAACCAACAGATTTGCACGTATTTACCTGATGATCCGATTTCAAACAATTGAAGCAGAGGTTTCTTTGTTTAACAACATCTCTGCGCTCTTGGACAGAAAGTCGGGTAAAAGCGTGACATTTATATAATGCATGGGATTGGTTGCAGTAAATACAACTTAAAGCAGTTGACATATAAGACTGCTTTACTACGGTAGTATGCTTACGGCTGGAGGATTCTTGGATCCTGTTACTAGTCAAGTTGTTTAGCCTTGTGGGAGGACTAGAATTTATAATCTCAATCGATTTACACTTGGTTTCTAAAAATTCATAAAGCTGTTGAAGCGTAGGAAATGTTTTATGGTCTAATGTAGATTTATACTCCTTGCGAATTGACATCTTTGTTTTTTCTAAGATCAGTTGAGACATTGACAATTCTTCTAGCGGGACCGTCAACTCAAGGGCCTTAATAGCATTCATGTTACTCATGGCTTGATTTAGCAGAGCACGAAGTTCACTCGCCGAAACTTTATTCATAGAGGGCAAACTGAGTAATTGTTTTATGTGAGCAGATGCAATTAATCGTGCATTATTGTAGCGAGTAGAAATGCTGTCGAATGCTACTTGAAAATTAGCATTTGTGACTGGGAGATTTGCAATGACATTGTGGGCCTCGCCAGTTAGTGAGCTAAGTAAATAATGGAATCTTTGTGTATTGTCGAGATTCATTATTTACAATGAGGCTGACGAATGTGTCGTGAAAGTGTCTGAACTGAGTTACGTCGCCGGCAAATGACGGTAACTTAATTTTAGGGAGCTTAATTGAACGTTTACTGGCACTAGTGCTTGAAGAAGGATGTTGATCACCTTCCTGACGACTGTTGCACACGCCTGAGCTGGGCATGACTAATGCATTCATTCTTGCTTCCGCGTCAAAGAACATGGTTTCAAAACAGTCCCTGTCTTCAGCATGCAGTTCGAAGTCTTCAAATATTTCTAGCTGAGATTGGGATCCTTCAAATTTATCACGGATGTTGGATAATTCTTTCAGCCTTACTATTATACCCTGGATATCAGAGCCTACAGAAAAATCATCAATGTATTTGACGAGTCGAGTGAGACTGGCTTTCGCGACTGCACGCGTCGCAATCAACTTTTTTCTATTTGTAGCATCCATGGTAAGAGTGATTGGGAATATAAATAATAGGACAGGATAACAGAAAGATAGACAGTATAAATAATTGCCAGATCTAGGTACTTAGTCAGTAATCCAAGTCGTAGCCATGCGGTACGTCTGACGAAACTTCATCCAATAAATCCGGTTCCGGCTGGACCAAAAATGTAGGATGTAGTATCGGCTACATCCCCATGGTAGCTCTTCAAAATAAACATAATCTTTTCTCGATATTAATAGTGGACTGTATATTATTTTATTAACGATCGCGCTATATCCTCAAACATGGTAGCATGCCATGCTTGCTAAAAATCACAACAACCGGCGTTCAGGCCTGAAAACATGGAGTTGCCATGCTTACAAGAATACAATAGCAATGAAACCAAATTAGCTATGATACCAAATTCTCCCGCTCGAGGGCGGAAGTCACTACACAGTGGTCCACAGACTAACTATAACAAGCAGATATTAAGTTGAGAAATACGACATAAAACATAATACATAAACACTGAATAGCGACCTTCAGGACGCAACACTAGTTATAAATTCATGTATTAGTTTCACTAAAAGTCGCGGGCATCTCGACATACTGTAGTATGGAACAGAGTCCCCGATTCTTATCTGTAACGGGTAATCTCGGGAACCACTGGATGGATTTTGATACGGTTTTCACCATTGAAAAATCATTCAAATCCACTGGTGTGTCCGCTAACATCACAACGTCATTAGCAAATCTCAGAGTTGATTTTATTTACTCTTTACTCCTACTTTTAACTTTTCTCTACATGTACTCGTACTCCAGCAAATGCTTCTCTGATACTAAACATAAGAACATGGCCGTCTTCTGTCGACATCTATCTGCATGTACTATTAGACACATTATAAACCCCACTAAAAACATGGCGTTGTCGAATCGTGAAGCTGAACGATTCAAGTGACTAAAATACATCATAGAGTTCCCTGCTGCATATTCGTAGTTAAACGTATCTGCGTAAAGTGTTTCACGGTCGTATGCCACTGGACCTCAATTTCACGTGGAATCCGTACCACCAGATGTGCCACTCCAATTGCATTAACCGGGATTCAGTCGGTTTGCCTTGGTGGGAGGCAGGCATGTTGACCGGTGTGCCATTATGCCCTGCACCATGACTGCAAAGAGAACTTGGAAGTCCTGTGCTTTAAGAATTCGTCGTTGTTGTTGTTGTTGTTTCATTTCATTTTAGAGGTTAGGACAACGTGAACATTCAGCCCCGTGTACGTGGATGAGTGTTTTATTGTATGATAATCCGTGTTATTGTGCTTCCTGTAGTACTGTGAGTGTATTTTAATCGATTCAATGATTGGGAAGGAGGTGGCCATGGCCTTAAGTTAGGGATCATCGCGGCATTTGCCTGAGTTGATGTGGGCGGAAATGACGGAAAAACACATCTAAGATGGCTGAGTTGGGAATTAAACCGGATTCTTGCCAAATTTTCTTCAGAATCCTGAGTGGTCTTCGCTCCACTCAGACCAGAATTACATTTCTTGGCAGGGTCAGAAAACGAACCTGGATCTCAGGGATGACAGGCAAGAATGCTAGTCACTACACCACGAGGTGGTCTCGAGGGTATGAATTCGGACACCGACACACGCGATTGAGTGTGGTTAACCCACACTATGTCCAGGCAAATACCGGAATAGAACCTTAATATAAGTACTTCCCTAATCCTAGACCCAAATAATTATACGGTTACGTTCATTACTACAGTCACTACAGAAACACAGGTTTCCAGACAAATTCAAGATGACTGGCTGCGTGGCTCAGCGGTAACGTTCTCGCCTGGTGAGTCCAAGAATGAATCCCGGCGCAATCAGTTGGCATTTGAAGGTGCTTAAATGTGAAGGAGCCGTGTCAGTAGATTAATTGGCACGTTAAGGATCCTCCTCGGGGCAAAATTCTTGTGCCTTAGCGTCTCTAAAGGCCACAGTACTTAAAAGGCACATAAAACCCATAACATAAGTACAAATTGAAGACACAGGCAATTATAGAGAACTGTTGACCAACATGCTCCAAGCCCCCTTTAACAATAATAACCCTCACGGCACAAGGCACTATTCACATCATTCTTAAAATAGAGCAATAATTAAATAAAACAATGCACGTAGTTAATTAATATACCCGTTATGTAAATAACTAATGGAATTCGTGCACGTGTCAACTTGATGAGATAAACCGCCTGACATTTGCAGCATAGCTCGTGTATGCTCCGCGTCGCAAATTCCAATAATGTATTCCAGCTGCAATTCCTCCGCATTTAAATGTGGGCGGTATGTACAGCATATTGGTACAATACAGCACAATGTGCATTTGTCCACCTAGGCTGCCTCATTGTTGCTGCTGCAGTCTATGATACTAAGCTCCTTCAGTATCGTGGATGACTGATAACCAGTATTCTTGAGGTGAAAATATCATCTCTGGCATAGATGGTGAAAACGACGGTCATCAGTCCACGACTATGACAAATTTTCAATCTCCATCGATCTTAAAGCCACTGTGACTGCTACTCTCAAATTCCCCTTAATGCAAGCCCCTTATCAATTCTACAGAAATAGCGGCTTCGGAGGCGTAGTCGGTAGCATGCTAAGCTTCTATGCCCAAGATAGCGGGTTCAAACCCGGCCGAAGCCGTCGGCTTTTTTAAGAGCGTTAAAAATCCCTCAGTATGCCTTCCTTCGGAGGGGAAGTAAAGCCGGCGGTCCCATGTCATAGATTTATGGCATGTTAAAGAACCTTCCACTAATTACACCTGTGTGAAGCTAAATTGGATAGGTTAAGAATGTAAACAACGCTCTTAGGTTTCTACGTTCGTTGCCAAGAGCCGACTGCGGGGGCGTCTAGTAGCTAAGTTCTGAACTTGGCCTAGTAGCCGTTGACAGTGGCGTTTGGCGGCAAAAGTAGGAACTATTTGAAAAATTCTAAATTGCAGTCTGTACTTAAATTAAAAAACAGATAACACACACTAATACAGTCATCGCAATTAACACCGGTTATCAGACAGATTCTACACACACCCAAAGTACACGGGGCTACCTGACCACGTTGTCGCAGCCCCTAAACTTAAGAACCTACCAACCAACTTTCTATAGAACAACGAATAACTTATAGCCACACCACAATAAATACACTGTCTTAAAGTGCTTCAATACTTTAGTCAGAGTTATCTTTATTTTATTATTTATTCTACTCATAAATTAATTCAAAGCGGCTTCGGTGGCGTAGTTGGTAGCATGCTGAACTGGTGTGCCCAAAATAGCGGGTTCAAACCCAGTCGAAGTCGTCGGATTTTTTAAGAGCTTTAAAATCCTTCAGTATGCCTTCCTTCGGAGGGGAAGTAAAGCCGGCGGTCCCATGTCATATATTTATGGCATGTTAATGGTGCCCACTTTACGGGTACCAGACTCTATCACCCCCATACACACCCAATAAGGTGTTACGCGCACTGCTTGGGAGTAGTAGTAGTACTTTGGAACAGTATTGTTAAATCTCGTGACAAGTTTCTGGATCTGATAATAGTACATTATGCAAAGAGCCTATAATGACAATAATTTTAAGACACGAGTATGTTTATAAAACGAACGAAGCGATTTATATAATGTTTATGTTCGACGATAATTATAACTATATTATATGTTTTAACATAAATATTCATAAATATCTGTGGGATTCAGTTACTTCAGTTAGTGAACAGGGCGCTCTGGCTTTGCTGACTGAACAGAGCGCATGCGTGGGTCAAAGATGTTTGGAAGCAGAGACCATTAACTTTGCTTGGCAATGATATTGTTTACAGCCTGCATGATGACTACTGCCGTCCAGCTCTAGCATTCACTAATATTGTCACCGAAGTCGTTAGAAAGCAATGCGCTGTGTAGAAATTGGGGATATTAAGGTACAATTCTATTTCTTGTCTCATATTCACCAGTTTATTTACGCAAACATATGGACGGTGCACTTTCCATGACGGTAATTTATATAGAAGGATACTGTGTTGCTAACTTCTGGACGTAGATTCATAAATTTCTTGCATATGTCATAGTATTTTCTTGTTACCGTAAAGGTTCGTGCTGAATTTGTCTTTGTGTTTGGGATTGTAACTACAATGGTTGATCAGATATCCAATTTGAACTATCAATTCATGTAATTCATGTCCGACATGTTGGATTTTGAGCACATGCGCGAAGCTATCCTTACCTAATTGATCAATGAATGAGCTCTGATTGTCCGGAGAAACTGTCTCATAATGACAAAAGTCCTCTCGGCGCGCCGGAAGGCGGAGGTAGATTTCACCGGACAAACTTGGGGATAGGCGAAAATAGGCAGAATATGCAGGTTTTCGTAGAAAGATCAGACCTCATTTATTCCGAGAAAGTATTTTATAATTGGAGATTAATTAACTTTGTTTTTCGTCATTTTTTGCATATTTTAAACATTTTATTGTCTTATGGGGACGGTAACGTTCTTGTCATTTGGGGTCCTTATGTCCTTATGCAAGGTTTCGACACTGATGTGTAACTATGTAACGGTCTGTTGCATCTTCACGCAAAATTATATCTCCCGCAGAGATTTTGGTTGGTTCCTCAGTTTAGGGGCAGCGACAACGGGTCATGTAACCCCGTGTACTTTGGGTAAGTGTAGAATCTGTCTGATAAACGGTGTGAATTGTGATGGCAGTATTAGTCTGTAATTCAGGTAAGGACTGCAGACGGTCAATTTCAAGCAGTAGTTACTAATGTTGCTACCAGATACTACCGTCAACGACACCTAGCTGTGAACTTGGCTACTAGATGCCACCGAAACCAGCAACTCGCAACGAATATTGGAACTTCCCCTCCAAAGGAAAGCATACTGAGGGATTTTTAGCGCTCTTAGAAAATCCGACGACTTTGGCCGGCTTTGAACCCGCGACTTTGGGCATAGAAGTTCAGCATGTTACCAGTTACGTCACCGAAGCCGCTTCATACTTAGTCAGATGGAAATCTGAATCTGATCTCGTGCAAGTGCGTTGTCATGGCAACGTCTGATGGCTCATCCCTCATCAATTTAGTAGTGTTGCCATGGCAACCACTGATAGCTCTTGGCATTTTCTTATAATTCCGAAATCATTTTTCTCATCCCTTGACGTAAAGGTGGGTCATATAAAAAATTCTTTCAGACAAAAGTTTTAGGTAATTATTAGGGGAATATTGCCCATTTTGTATGGTTTTGATATTGTGCCAATTAAGAGAGATATGATAATTGTTTCCCGAAAAAAACACTTTTGACCACCCCTTTGGTCAATGGTTGGTGCTATAAAAAAACTCTTCAAACATAAATTTTTGGGCTTTATCCGACACATAGTATGAACTTTGAACGGATTCGATATTTCACATATTAAGAGAGTTATAGCAATATTTCACTTTTTCGAAAAAATCCCCCCATTATCACCCCTTTCGACCGATTTAGCCCAGTAACGAACTCGACCGAGATTTTATAGGTATACATATTCGGTAAAAATTCAAAGTGATTGGTGCAAAATTACGGCAGTTATCGTGTCCACAAGAAACTGATATACATATATATATATATATATATATATACTTAAATTATATATAAACTTTTGAGCTGACGGTGGTTTTGGGGTCTGGGGAATGTGAAACGCGAAGATATGTCGAAATTTTCCGGAAGTCGAAACATGGTACCCATTGCAATAGTTAGCTTTCTAATGAAATCTACCTAAATCAGTACTATAATGACCATAATTATGATACAGTTTTCTGACGTATAATATTTACATTTCGACATCGTCGAACATAAAT
The DNA here is from genome assembly GCA_946902985.2 of Meconema thalassinum. Taxonomy (NCBI): domain Eukaryota; kingdom Metazoa; phylum Arthropoda; class Insecta; order Orthoptera; family Tettigoniidae; genus Meconema; species Meconema thalassinum. Next base: position 276,748,881 of record OX336390.1, read on the forward strand.
GTTATATAATAGTTTATGTTAGGTATTCAACCCGGAGGCTGGTTGGTTCCTCAGAAAATACGCCGTATAAGCACACAAAACCCCAAGGGAGCACCCAATCATCCAATCATTCCCATTTGTATGAGAAGTGTTTTATCTCTACTTAGTATAAAACTAAGTCCCCGATTTGTGTTTGTTACGGGTAAACTCGAGAACCACTGGATGGATATTGATGCGGTTTCCAACAATCTGTAAAGGATTTCTCGAGGATTATTTCTGTAGAAAATAATTTATTTATGATGAAAGGAAGCCGAGCAGTAACGATTTCAGTGGAAAAGTCGAAAAAAAACTGGCGTCCGAGTGCTTTGTAAGCTTACGCTGGGCAAACCGTTACAAATATCTCAATACTAAGAGTGTAAGAATTGTTCAGCATGAAAAGTTCTACAAAAAAGTCCGCGAGAGCATATGTCTATATTCAATACATCACCCACTATGAGTGTTTTTACGTTTTAATTTCTTCCAACCATGTCCATTCAAATACTGATGCAACAGTTTACGAGCTATCTATGGGCGAACCTATTGCCCCAGATACAGCCAGCAGCAAACCGTTGAGTCGTGGTGGGTTAATACTTCTGAGAAGGGTGGTTGTGTTTGGAGTTTCCCTGGAAGTGCAACTAGGGTTTTCTTCATTGCGCCTGTGAACTTTGCGTTCCCCAAAATTCACAGTCAAGTTAAGATTGGACGGAAGGGGGATTTGTGTTTCTTGCACGTCGCCATTCTTAAATTACGTCTGACAAGAATTTGTTGCACATGCATCTCCATGATAATATAACTAATAGTCCAGTCAGTGATTTTGACCCATCATGCCGAGACGTAAAACGGATATTGGTCGTTGTTCATTGACACTGGAGTAAAAAAAGTGCTTATAACGTAATGCATTCCCCCGGGCGAAGCCGGGTCGGGTTGCTAGTTAAGAGTATAAATAATACTTGTGTTTATTTAAGGACACTGGGCTGTGCCAATGGCTTATTTTACACAATTAAATGAGAAAATTTTAAAAACAAATTTCTGCAATTTCTGCTTGGTCAATGGTTGGTAATTTTACACTAAACAAAGATCTAACCGTCCTAAGCCACAATACATATGAATTATTATCTGATTTTGTACACGGTGTCCAAAAACAAGGTCACAGGAAACAATTCTAGTTTATACATTTCGCAAGTTAAGTACACTTTTTTTGAAGCTTTCTTATCGAGGACACTTAGTCTTTTCCTGGAATATAAAGAACATGTGACTTGACAAAATGAATGAATTGAGTTTTCCAGAATAATTATTTTGAGCCGTTTGAAAATTAACCAACTCAAAAAATATTTTTGCCTCTTAAAATGCATGATTATTTAATTTATTAATTGAAGAGATAAATATTATATTAATAGTACATTATGCAACGAGCTTATAATGGCTATAATTAAGACAAGAGTGTGTTTATAAAACGAGCGTATGCGAGTTTTATAATTTCCATACGAGTGTTTTATAATTTCCATACGAGTGTCTTAATTACCATTATAGGCGAGTTGCATACCACTGTTTATATTCGACGATAATTATAACTTTATTACCTGTTTAAACATAAATATTCATAAATATCTGTTGAGATTGTCACTAGTATTTTGTGATCGGGTGCTGCGCTGGGTAGGATATCTCTAATTTCCAAACTCTCTGACCGACCGACGCATGCGCTCTGTGTGCTTCAATGCCATATGTGCAGATTGAGCACCAGTATTCAGTAAAAATGTCACCGAAGTCGTTTCAAAACAACGCACTGTATAGAAATTGGATTTGGGGATATTAAGGTACAGTGCTATTTCTTGTCTCATATTCACCAGTTTGTTTACGCGAACATATGGACGGTGCACTTTCGGTAATTTACATAGACATGTTTGATCTTGAGCGCATGCGCAAAGGTATCCTTATCTAATTGGTCAAACAACTGTTTCTTGAGCTGTCATTGGTGGGAGAAAGTGTTTCATAATGAAAAATAGTGTTATAATGACCATCATTATAATACAGTTTTCAGACATATAATAGTCAGGGTCGAACATAAATATCTCTCCACTCATTCTATGAAACTACATAGTTACCAACATGTTACAAAAGATCAGGCCTGTAACTTAAGTAGTTCCTGAGAAAAGTGTACCAGAATCTCCAAATTCTTAACTTGCGTGATGTTAGATCTTTGTTTAGTGTAAAATTAACAACCATTGACCAAACGGAAATAGCAGAAATTTGTTTTCAAAATTTGCTTATTTAATTGTATAAAATAAGCCATTGTCACAGCCCAGTGTCCTTAAGGTAGGCTACTAGGATAATTATTGTTAATCCTCGCACAATCTAATTGGGTACACTCGTGTTGACCGGCTTCAAAGCGATTCTGCTAGTATCCCCTGTTGCCTAATAACTTATCATCTGGGTAGAGATTCCTACTAGGGACGTCAGGATCTCTTACATGCTGTGAGTAGATATTCAATGAACTTTAATGTTAGGTTTTGATGAAAAAAGTAAACAATTCTGTCCTATTTTGATGTTTTGGTTTCTCAACTTATTGAAATATCATAGAATATTTCTTTTGACCAAAAATGTTAATCTGTTTCCAGGAGAAGGGTTTTTGACATTCGTCAATTTTGGCAAACATCTACCAAGTCTTTATTTAACTTTCTTGGCCAGATATTTCTTTGATAGCCATTTCTTTCAAATGTTATTTTTATGTACGGTAAGTAAGGTACATTATCTCAGAACGTATTGAGCCGGTTTATTGAAATTTTCACATTATCTTTACATGCATATGTGCATTAATCTGACCTAGAAGAATGGGTTTAGTATTCACGTAACTTATTAAAAATGCAAAACTTCTTTTAAACTTATCAAAGGGGCATTAAGGCAAATGATGGAGAAAAGATGGGAATTTGGAAAAGACATGGTGATGACATTTATTGATATTGAGAAAGCGTACGACAGTGTGCCTCGACAGGTTGTTTGGAATGTATTAAGGAAAAGGAGAGTTAACGGAGCTGATGTCCAAATGTTAAAAGCTATGTACAAATATTGTGTGAGTAGCGTGAAGACCAGTATAGGAGAAACAGAATGGTTTAAAGTGGAAACAGGTCTCCGACAGGGAAGTGTATTGTCCCCCTTACTATTCATCATAGTCATGGATGAAATTCACAAGAATGTTAAACCGAGATTGGGACAAGAGGAAACAAAGGCCATGCTGTTTGCAGATGATATAGTGATATGGGGCGAAGATGAAAAGGAAGTACAAAAACAACTAGATGTATGGAATCAAGAAATAGAGAAATATGGGATGAAAGTAAGCACAGAGAAGAGCAAGACAATGGTAATGTCAAGAGGAAGGAAGGAAGGAAGGAAGGAAGAGGAAAGATAGAATTGAATGGGAAAATTCTAGAAGTGGTTAAAAGTTTCAAGTACTTGGGAAGTGTGATCACAGAAGATGGAAGGATAACTGAGGAAATTGGAAAGAGAAAACAACAAGCGAACAGTTTTTACCAGAGCATAAGGGGTATTCTGTGGAACCGAGATGTCCCAAAGAAATGTAAAAATGTATTATATTCAACCTACTACAGACCCATACTAACATATGCAGCTGGAGCGTGGACTACTACAAAAAGAGAGGAGAGTAGAATACAAGCCGCGGAGATGAAATTCCTAAGAGGTATAGAGGGCAAGACCAGAAGAGATAGAGTTAGAAATGAAGAGATTAGAAAAAGGACAGGAATCTTGAAGCTGCAGGACAGGATAGAAACAACAAAGTTAAAGTGGTATGGACATATGATGAGAATGGGAGAGGAGAGAGTACCAAAGAAAACTTTCTGTGAAAAGATGACAGGGAAGAGACCACGAGGAAGGCCCCGGAAGAGATGGGCAGATACAGTGTGGGAGTGTGTAGAGAAGAGAGGAGGAAAACCTGAAGAAGTACTAAAAACAGGAGAGGAGTAGTGGAGAGACAGGAAACGTTGGAGGTCCTTAATTCACAACCCGACCCAGGAAGCTGGAAACGGGAAATGAAGATGATGATGAAAGAGAAATTAACAACTACTAAGTTTGAAGAGCTAAAACCGTGACTCAAAGTTGGATTGTAAACCATCAAATCTTCCACAAGTGTATTTGGTTTCAAATCTTCATTTTTAATAGTTTGGTCTCAAATGTACCTTTTGCTTAATATTTCGCTTCTTATGAATTGACTAATGTAATACCGACTGTGGTGGCTACGTTCGCTTAAGTGCAGCGCTAGGTCATGGGGCTAAGCTCTTTGCTGACTCGGTAGACGAGTGGGTTCGAGCCCCACAGTCGGCCGTCCTTGAAATGGTTTTCCGTGGTTTCCCATTTTCATCACCAAGCACATGCTGGGACGGTAGCCTACCTTCTGACAGGCCACGACCGCTTCCATCCATATCCTTGTCCACTTTCATCCATTCGTCTCATCTCTCTCATTCCGACAGTGAATGATATTACCTTTTCAGTAACTTTACTATTTTATCTTATAAAGGTCAATGTTGATAAATGTTCATAACAATTGATTCAGCAGCTTGTGCGGTAGGATCATATTAAGAAACTGAACAGTTTTGTTGAACTTAAAGGCTCCGCCTCATTGTGCAGTGGCTATCATTCTTGGCTGTCATTGCGGAAGCCCGGGTTCGATTCTCAATCCTGCTAAGAAATTTAATTCTGGTCTGATGACTGGAACTGTGTACGGGGTGGTCGAGAAGTCCCTTTACATGTTATAGCATAGAGCAATAAATTTAGACATGCATTATAAATATGTATTATTAACATTATTTACATATTGTTGAGATAACAATTTCCCGGCGTGAGCCGAGTCTCGCACTTGACACGTTCACTTCGGTTAGCGTGTGAAAGTCGTATCACGTGTCACGTGGTTCGCTGCGTAGCTCACTGCGCAGCTAGCTGCCTTCAGTCGAAAGAGTTCAACCATGACCGATACAAGTGTCTTCACTGTTGAGGAGCGTTTGGTGGCTTCTGTTTGGGTTCAGGAACATCAAAATACGAAGAAGATAATTTCAGACATTTTGAAGGACTTCGCTGTGAGGTTTGGAAAACCACCGCCATCACGGCCATCGTTATTTGCGCGGGAGAAGAAAACCTTTGTGACGGGAAGTGTTCTCGATGCACCACGTAGCGGAAGGCCTACGACTCGTATCGAAACTTGTGCCGCTGTGGCGGAATCGATTGAACGATCGCCGGTAAAGTCAACCCGTAAGTGGTCTGCGGAATTAGGCGTCCCGCAATCGACGATGAAAGACCATATGGGCAAAGACTTGAAACTTTCATGTTTTCGGCCATCCTCAGAGAACGAGTTGAGTGACGGTGACTTGGAGCAACGTGTGCATGCATGTGAAATGCTGCTCGCACGCTTCCCGCATGCAGATGATCAAAAAAAAAGTTATATTCTCTGATGAGTGTGCGATTTATCGTAGCTCACGAAATCATAACGTCTTTATTTGGGCAAAAAGCAATCCGACCCTTTGTGTGGAAATTGAGTGCAATCCGCCGTATGTTATGCTTTGGGCAGTGTTATCGGCAGACCATCTGCTTGGACCTTATTTCTTCGATGGTCTTGTGAACCAGCACAGCTACCAGAAAATGATTAACACGTGGTTGCTTCAACAATATTGAGGGCTAAAGGTATAAGTGACATCGTGACACTTCAACAAGATGGTGCTCCACCACATTTTACTGTGAGTGTACGCAACCGGCTAAATGAACTTTTTCCAAACCGCTGGATTGGGCGTGGATCACGAGTCCTTCCAGCACCACTGCCATGGCCTCCACGAAGCCCAGACCTCAGCACACCGGACAATGCACTTTGGGGTATAATAAATGAAAACGTTCGTAAACGACGATACGTGAACAACGATCAACTGAAAGTTTGAGTTCGCATGGCATTTGAAACTATCACCCACCGCATGCTGCAGCGGATGCATACAAGAACATGGCGACGGATCAACGTCTACTTCGAACATGAAGGAATACATACTGACGTTGTTGATCGATGAATGGTATTGTTAATTGTAACCAGACATTGTTTACTCCAAATATATGTTGAAATAAAAAATCCTGATTTATTCATAACAATGTTTCCATGTCTAACTGTCCTATGCTATAACATGTAAAGGGACTTCTCAACCACCCTGTACACTTAGCCTCGTGAGGGATGGTGCCATAAGTGAGGCCATGGCTGCTTCCTACTCAAATCCTACCTCAATTACAAATACACACTCGAGTACAGACATCGCAGTGACACAGGCTATCAAACAACTTTTACACACACCCGAGTACACGAAGCTACATGACCAAGACGTTGGAAAGCCGCTAAAAGAATCGACAAACAAGTTTAAAGAAAGTAAGCCAAAAATTGTAGTTTTTTACACGGCTCTTGATCTCTCGATCACGAGTCACGGGGTCTCCTTTATTACCTTTAAACCACACTACCTGACGTCACAATTCACCTGGAAAATATCACACGCTATAACCAGGAATAGAACCCAGTCCGCTTTGGTGAGAGGCAAGCAGCTTGACATTTCACATTTCTACCAATGAAGTTTCATCATTCTCTTCTTGGCTGTAAGAAATTCCCTAAATTTTCTGATTTATTTTGACTGAAAATGGAAGGTAAGATAATGGCAGTCTCGGTGAGAAATATAATATCCAGGTATGAACAAATGAGAAAGGTCTATAAAATTAAGTATCGATACTGAAAGGTCCCTAACCCAAAACCACTTCAATGATATTTCTCTCGCTTTTTAACGTTTTCGCTCATTTGATCCATTCATCGCGTTTAATTGCGTCTCAGATTACAAATTACAGTTGCGAATAGCTCTTTGAGCTTGTTGGAGGCAGCATTGTGAAGCGAGGTCAGTAGCATTTCTCTTAATGAGGACCCTCCCTGAGATGAATGTACCCTGCCATAACAATATACCGTAATTATACCCAGTGCCTCTTTATTGTTTAGAGTTTGTAACAAGGTGCGAAATTTTCTATTGCTGAAGTTGCCTTCCTTTTGGATATTGTGGCCATTATCCCCGTATACTAGGGTGTATATGGCTTTTGTCTAATGTGCAATTGTGTCGTTGGAACTAGCGTGTGTGCTTTTCATTGACGCGAGGAATGGAGAAGCAGGTGGCTGTGGTCTTAATTGGCTTCGAGTGAAAGTAGAAACCACTTCTAGGATATCCACAATGAAAATCCACAGCCTGCTTCCAGTCTCCGACCGGGTCAGGAATGGAATGAATGAAGCCCCCATCTAGCGGCGAGGATATGGACTGTGCCGGCTGACGAGGCCTGACGCACTCCTCTGGAGCAATGATTAAATGAATGACAGATGAAATGAAATGATAGTGGAGAGTGTTGCTGGAATGTAATTTTGACAGGGAAAGCCGGAGTTCCCGGAGAAAAATCTGTCTGCCTCCGTTTTGTCCAGCACAGATCTCACATGGAGTGACCGGGATTTGAACCACGGACCCAGCGGTGAGAGGCCGGCGTGCTGCCGCCTAAGCCACGGAGGCTTCACTTCTAGGATATCAAAGGGGGGAGAATCGAATCCATCTATATTCAGTTATCCTTAAAAACTGAATGTACCTAGCTTAGTCCTTACACTAGAATCGACCGACGGCCATTGTGGCGGGACTCTCAATGCGTATTTATACAGTAGACAGCAGACAGAGGCCGATAATAAATAATAATAATAATAATAATAACCCCTGGCACTACAGCCCATGAAGGGCCTAGGCCTACCAACCGACCGCTGCCCAGCCATTTGGTCTGCAGATATTGGGGTGACGCGTGATCAGCGCATCAGATTCCCTCGGCCGTTAATCTTGGTTTTCGTGACCGTGGCACTGCCTCACTGTCAGGCAGCTACTCAATTGACCTCACGAGGCTGAGTGCACCCCATTCTAGCCCTCACGTCAGTTTCTAAAATTCATGACGGAGCCGGGAACCGAACCCGGGGCCTCCAGGTGAGAGGCAGGCACGCTACCCCAACACCAATGAGGCCGATATCTTTTATTCACTTTTGTGTAAGTTGACCTTGGAAGTTCATGTATAAATTAAATATTTGTTGTTCTTGTTTTATTTGAGAGGTCTGGAAATCTTGGTCATTGAGCTCCGTGTAGATGGGATATGTGTAGAATTTGTCTGATATTGCAGTGTCTTATTAGTGTGTGTATTTTTATGCAGGTGAAGTTTGGGAAGGAGGTGGCCGTGGTGTTACGTTAGGTACCATACCGGCATTTGCCTGGAGTAGAAGTGGTAAACCACGGAAAACCACTTCTAGGATGACTAGGATGGGAATCGAATCCACCTCTTCTCAGTTTTAATTAACAAGGCTGAGTGTACCCTGTTCCAACCCCCAGACCTGAATAAATTTTTTGGTAGAACCGGGAATCGAGCCCGGACCTCAGGGATGACAGCCAAGAATGCTAGACACTGTGTCACGAGGCAGCCCAAAACAATTACTAATGTCAGTAAACTATAACCTAAATAGCTTAAGTATGCTCAAAAAAATACAGAGCGATCCATATAATCCAAAACCACTTTAATGGGTAATAATTCCCTTCTGAAAGCTCGTAGAAATGGGAAATTTGTTTTTATGATCTCAGTGGCTCTGGGAGAATCAGTACCACTGCCCATTAGCAAGTTCGTTGATTGTTTCTGCACATGTGCTCCTCTGTCCAGCATTTTTGGAGCAGCTGGATGATGTCGAACTGCCAGAAGGTTATTTTAAACAAGATGGAGCAACATCTAATGCTTCCATGCAACTTGTATCCAGTTTCTTTGGTGACCGAATAATCTAAAAGAAATGTGCCCCCGTCCCGATCACCTGACTTGAGACGTAGACTAATAAAATTTGAAGGCCGCGGTCGGGATTGGCCGAAATAGTACTATGACCTTACCGAGTTACATAGAAATCGCTCCAGCCGTTTAGAAGTTATTAGGGGACACACACACTCGGACGCACCCACACACATACACACACGGACAAAAGGTGATCTCATAAGATTTTTTTAATAAATGAAAACAGGCTTAAACTAAATGTACCGTCTGAAAGCTAAAGGGGTTAATATGGCGCATAAAACAAAATTTTGATAATTTTGTAGATTTTTGGCATTCTATCATTATCATTTACTAAAGGCAAAGCTTTGTCTCTGCAGCCACATTTGACGGTTTCCTGCTAGTCTCTTCATGCATTCCTATTCTTGAGCCCCTTCAATGAATTAAGAAGAAGGTAGCTTGTAGTTTTACGTGACCGTTAATCTCGCCATCATGAGCCACGGGACTGCCTTATTACGTGAAATCCAAACCACAGGACATGGCATTTCACTTCGAAAATCTCACATGTATTGACCAGGACATGGAATTTCACTTAGAAAATCTTGCATGTATTGACCGAGAATCGAACCTGGTCTATCTTGGTGAAAGGCAAACAGCTTGACCACTGCGCCACCATGACCTCTTAAATAAACAACAACGACTAGAGATACATTCCTACTCCAATTCTTCGATATACACTGCCCGCCCCCGTATTTCACGCATGCTACCTAGCCATAAACCTGCAGTAAAGTGAGCACTCACCACACATCAAAGGGAAATGATACACTTTTTCTAAAAGAACAAAACATGTTTTGATGACACAGATACAGGCTTCGGACTGTCATATCAGATAATAAACACAGGGTGATTCAAAAAAATGTATACACACTTTAAACTATCGTAGTTTTCCCGCTCTACAAGGCTAATGTTATATTTCTTCGCCATGTGGCAGCATAATCGTCCCTCTATGTTATATTGTCAGTTGGAATTTGTAATATCAACATGGCGGACGTACGTTTGAGTTTTGAAGAACGTAAGCAGGTTATTAAGTGGTACTGGAAGTTTGAGAATGTAAATGAAGTTCAAAGACAGTGGAGAAGGGAGTATGATACAGAACCACCTTCAAGATTAACAATTACACGCATACGAGACAAATTCGAAGTTCATGGAACAGTGTGTGATGTGCATAAAGGTCATTCAGGTCGACCTCGAACAGCTACAAGTGATGAGTCATCAACGGCAGTCTTGGAACTGTTTCAACGCTCTCCTAACAAATTTTCAAGGCAAGGGGCACGTGAAAGTGATGTAAGTGCTAGCAGCGTGCTACGCATTCTGAAGAGAGGCAAGTATCGTGTTTACATTCCAAGGCTGGTGCAACAGCTAAGTGACGACGATCCAGATCGAAGGTTGCAATTTGGTGAATGGGTTCAGGAGATGGTGATACGTGAACCGGGATTTATGGGTAGCATCATTTGGTCGGATGAAGCCCAATTCAAACTTAATGGAACTGTCAATAGGCACAATTGTGTTTACTGGGGTGAAGAAAATCCTCACATTACAATTGAAAAAGCTGTAAATTTGCCTGGTGTAAATGTGTGGTGCGGTTTGTCTTCAAGGGGACTCATTGGACCTTTTAGATTTGAAGGCACTGTAACTGGTATAACTTACCTAACAATGCTTGCTGATTCCATATTTCCTGCCATTCGTGCATTATACGGTAACGATAATTTTTATTTTCAACAAGATGGTGCCCCGCCGCACTATCACAGGGACGTACGAGCTTACCTGGATCAAAATTTGCCGGGCCAGTGGATAGGACGCAGGGGGCCAATCGAGTTTCCAGCACGCTCTCCAGACCTTCCACCACTGGATATCTTCTTATGGGGCACAGTAAAAGATGAGGTGTACAAACGTAAACCACGTAACCTAGACATTCTTTGGAATGAGATTCAAGCCGTGTGTAGAGAAATCTCATTGGACGTTTTGATACGATGTACAGAATCAGTGGTGACTCGTACTCAGAATTGTATTGATGATGCAGGTCGCCAATTTGAACATTTGTTATTTATGTTTCATTTACATTGGACTTTCAGCTTTCTAATTTCCTGAAATGTAACTTTGTAGAACGGTAAATAAATTTTCTATGGAAGTTCAAAGTGTGTATACATTTTTTGAAGCACCCAGTATATGTCACAATCATTTCTTTGTGGAACAAGAAGCAAGGAAAGGAACAACAGTCTTCTATTTTATTTAAAGAAATTGAAGAAGTAATAAAATATCGGTGAACTGTTGAGAATGAAGAAACTGTTACATGAATAACACATCCTTGTCTCCGTGAATATGCACCTCTTCACCGTAATCTCTGGCCATAAATATTGCACGATGATATTACTGGAATATATACAAGTGCAGAGCTCATAAATATAGGAGATACTATTATGGATATGTGTTTTGTAAGAATGACTCAAATGTTATACTGACCAGTCTTTACATAAAGACGGACGCCATTCCATACGCCAACCTCATTCAGTGGGGTTATTGACACATGAAATAACTGAATATACTGAAATTACATTCCTGGCGCAGTCAGCTGGCATTTGAAGGTGCGCAAATGCAAGTGAGCCGTGTCATTACATTTACTGCCACGTTAAAGATCCCATTCGGGGCAAAATTCCGGCACTCCGGCGTCTCTAAAAGCCACAGTTGTTAAACAACAAATAACATTATTATTATTATTATTATTTGGAGTTACGCAAGGAAGAAAACGGCCTTTCAAAAGGTACTATTCAGATCTGGGAAATCAAGAAAAACATTTCAAGTACTGCTGACGTTGGAGGTTTTACCCACTTGACCTTTGAGTCTGAAGATAGCCTGGCCTTAACTTTAATGTTCCATTGTATAAGCCAATCTGCCCCCCTCCTCCCCTTCCTTCCCCTCCCCCCATTAATTTAAACACGACGAAACCAAATTGAACGAAATTTGATACAGAGGCAGCACTAGCAAAGGGCACTTCAGTGTCATGTTTTATATCGCTGCCACCTTTACCAAAACTTAATAGCGACCACCCAACTGTCCAAATTTTAAAATCAAATTACGACTAAACTAATAATCAGATCTCTACCATATTTGGTAAAACCATACCTTCATATAGAACCCGTCTTACGTCCAACTGATATTCTACGGATCGGAGCGTGGAATGTTAGAAGTCTGCCAGGAAGTGGAAGGTTAAAAAACTTGGAAAGGGAAATGGATAGGTCGAGGTTGGATTTGGATGGGATTAGTGAAATGCGCTGGCAGAAAGAACAGGACTTTTGGTCAGGAGACTATAGGGTCATTAGCACTAAATCAAACAATGGCCAAGCAGGGGTTGGTCTCATATTGAGTAGGAAACTTGGACAGTGGGTGGAATATCATGAGCAATATAGTGAACGGATAATTGTAGCAAAAAACAATACAAAACCTACGTGCACCACAGTGGTACAAGTCTATATGCCTACCAGTCAAGCTGATGATGAAGATGTTGAAAATGTCTACGAAGAAATAGATGAAATTCTGAGGTATGTCAAGGGTGATGAAAATTTTATAGTAATGGGAGATTTTAATGCTGTGGTACGAAAAGGAAGAGAAGGGAAGATAGTAGAAGATTTCGGATTAGGTAAAAAGAATGATCGAGGAAGCAGGCTGACGGAATTATGCACCGAGCATGAGTTGGTCATAGCTAACACCTTATTCAATAACCACAATAGAAGAATATACACATGGATGAGACCAGGAGATACAGGCCGTTACCAAATAGACTTCATTATGGTCAAGCAGAGGTTTCGAAACCAGATTTTGGATTGTAAAACATATCCCGGTGCTGACATAAACTCTGACCACAATCTAGTTGTTATGAAATGCAGATTAAAGTTGAAGAAACTGAAGAAAAGTCAAAAGCCAAAACAGTGGGCAATAGACAGACTGAAAAAGAAGGATGTAAACGAAAGATTCAAGAAGAGTATAAAGGAAGGACTAATGAAAAACCCTAAACAAACTTCAATTGCAGACGAATGGACACTTTTGAAGAATGAAATAACAAAATCCGCAGAAGAAAACATTGGTAGGAAAGAAAGAATAGGCAGAAAACCGTGGATCACTCAGGATATACTAGAATTGATGGATGAAAGGCGGAAACACAAAAATGTAAGAGATGAAAAGGGGAAAGCAGAATACACACGTCTGAGAAATGAGATTAACAAGAAGTGCAAGGTAGCGAAAGAAGGATGGTTGAAAGAGAAATTTTCAGGTATAGAAAATTGTCTGAAATTAGGAAAAGTAGACACAGCTTATCGAAGGATTAAGAACACATTTGGGGAAAAGAAGACTAAGTGCTGTAATATTAAGGACACAAATGGAAAGCCTCTAACAGATAGGGAAGAAAAGGTTGAGAGATGGAAAGCTTACATAGAGGGTTTGTATAATGGAAAGGGGATTGAGAATCATGTAATGGAAAGGGAGGAGGAAATTGATGAGGATGCAAAAGGAGATTCAATATTGAGATCAGAATTAGACAGAGCATTGGAAGACTTAAGCAGGAACAAAGCATCAGGTATAGATGATATACCGATTGAGTTGCTACGCTGCATAGGAGATGAAGGTCTGATCAGGTTATTTCACTTGGTATGTAGGATTTATGAGACAGGTGAGGTACCCTCTGATTTCAAGGAGAATGTTATCATCCCTATACCGAAGAAAGTAGGAGCTGACAGATGTGAGGATTACCGTACAATCAGCTTATTTCTCATGCTTCAAAGATCCTGTCTAGAATAATTTACAAGAGGATGGAAAGCCAGATAGAAGCGGAATTGGGTGAAGACCAGTTTGGTTTCAGGAGAAATGTAGGAACAAGGGAAGCTGTACTAAGTCTTAGGCTGATTTTGGAAGGTAGAATAAGAAAAGATAAGAGAACGTTCATGGCATTACTGTAGACTTAGAAAGGGCTAGGCCCTTCATGAGCTGTAGTACCACGGGCCAAATGGCTGGGCAGCGGTCGCTTGGTAGGCCTTGGCCCTTCATGAGCTGTAGTTTGACATTTTGAAAATGATTGGAATAAAGTTAGGGATAGGAGGGTGATCTACAATCTATACAGAAACCAGACAGCAGTCATTCGAACTGATGGACATGAGAGAGAAGCTGGTATTCAGAAAGGTGTGAGGCAAGGCTGCAACTTATCACCCATACATTGAACAAGCAATGAAGGAAATTAGAGAGAAATTTAAAGTGGGAGTGAAGATTCAAGGAGAAATAATTTCAACTCTGTGATTTGCTGATGACATCGTCATCTTGGCCGACACGCCTGAGGATTTGAATGAGTTTTTGAATGGTATGGACTCCGTCTTGAGGAAAGAATTCATGATGAAAATTAATAAAATTTAATGTAAAACAAAAATATTGGAATGCAGTCGCAATAAATCAGAAACCTCTATGGACATCAAATTGGCAGGGGAAATACTAAAGGAAGTAGGATACTTCTGTTACTTAGGAAGCAAAATAACCAGTGATGGAAGAAGCAAAGAGGATATAAAAAGTAGGTTGGTTCAGACAAGGAAAGCATTTCCACAGAAAAGGAATCTGTTTACATCGAATATAGATTTAGGTATTAGGAAGACATTTTTGAAATCCTTTGTCTGGAGCGTGGCACTCTATGGAAGTGAAACTTGGACTATTGGCAGCAGAAAAGAGGAGAATTGAAGCGTTTGAAATGTGGTGTTACAGGAGAATGATGAAGATCAGATGGGTAGATAGGGTTACAAACAAAGAGGTAATAAAACGAGTGGGAGAGGAGAGATGTTTCTGGCGACTGCTAATGAAGAGAAGAGATAGGTTGGTAGGACACATACTAAGACACCCAGGAATAGCAAGCTTAGTTATGGAAGGAAGGGTCGAGGACAAGAACTGTAGGGGTAGACCAAGGTTAGAATATGTTAAACAGATTGCCTCGGATGTAGGGTGTTGTAGCTATGTAGAGATGAAACGGTTAGCTCAGGACAGGGAGGCATGGAGGGCTGCATCAAACCAGTCAAAAGACTGAAGACTCAAACAAGAAAACACGTCCAACTACAATGGTGATCGGCTGTACCATTTCAGTATGGCTGCCGTGTGAATAATGCAAGCTTTATAATCAATAATGCAACCCACCAGTTCCGATTATCGAACCAAGAATGGTTTAAATTGTTCTAAAGGACGCGGCCCGTTCGATATTTTAAGTTCATATTATAATATTACATGGTAGAAGTTACTTTAAAAATCTGAGCCGTCTCGGTTACAAGACAAGATGGCAGCTGATATCTTGTGCCTGACCTATATTTCACTAGTTTGAGTATTGCATGTATTAAAGCCTACAGATAGAAATAATATAAACATTGTATGAAATGCTTTATAATAAAAATATACTCCTCTGAAGAAATAGTTTAGTCCAAATTACTATTTGCTAGGACGTTGTATATAAGTCAATATTGATAACGATAGATTTCAGTGGACATACTTGGCTGTGCGGTAAAGCGTTAGCCTTTTTACCCTTTGGGCTGGGGTTCAACCCCTATCAAAGTTGTTTTTCTTTTTGCTTGATTTTTTATATGTATTGTTTTGTAATTACTCAGACGTTATAAAATTAAGCGTAATATTGTGAATTTTACAATGGAAAGTATATATTAAATTAATACAAAGTTCTTCACCTGATCTGCACGAGAGAAATCTACCAGCAACCAGATGAACTATGCATTGCCAACCACGGCCAATTAGATGTGAGCTGCGCTCTACACCAGACTGTTGGAACCCATGCCAAAGGTGTAATCCAAAATTTTCCTCTAGTGGCCGCTAGAATGCACACGCCACCAAAGATAGGTGCAAGAAAAAATCAGCGGTGTAGTAGGTATCAAGTAGAAAGGCTCATTGTCTAGGCCGATAGAGGAGAGCGCATCTCGCATCCAGCCGGCCGTGGTGCCAACTTTGTGGTGGCCCATGCGGTACCATGTAAGGGCATGTAAAAGCATAGAAATACCTCTGACGTAATAGGGTGATCTTATGCGAAACTTCTCCGCCAGATGTCATGACTCCATTGGTTTGTCTTCTGTTGGCATTCTATACGCATCGAACTTGAAGAATGGCATAATGAAGTTCATACTACGATACTTTTTAGAGCATTTGTAATAGCCTATTGTGTGTCATTTGCAAATGTTATTTGAACTAAAGGGCAAAACGATCCCAAATATACCTGTACGCTATCTGTTGGTGCTAGTTCTGATATTCCTATTCTGTGAAAGTGAGATTCTGTACTTTACGTATGCACATTGATAAGGACACAGATTTAACTATACCCATACATTTAGGAGAAAGTAGGCTGCACGTTCTTTGCTGAATATCTTGTTTTGTGATTACTTTTGATTGATAAGTTGAACATGAACCGTTTGATTTTTAATATTAGCATATTTTCATCATACAAGCTTGTTGTTATTTAGATTGAAGGGCATGGACATAGTGGTCACTTAGCCCCGTGTACTTGAGTGAGTGAGGAATCTTTGTCTGATATAGAGGCAGACAATCGCTGGTCCGTCCCTTTATATGACAATACCTTACTAACTTTTTTCCCTAGGTAATTTCAGTATATTCAGTTATATCATCTGCCACTAACCCCTCTGAATGAGGTTGGCGTAAGGCATGACATTCGTCTGCACGTATACACTTGTCTCACCTCGTCCACCACTCTGTAGAAACGTGCAGAATGTTGTTGTTTGAGTCTTCAATCATTTGACTGGTTTGATGTATCTCTCCATACCTCCCTGTCCTGAGCTAATCGTTTCATCTCTACTTAGCTACCACACCCTACATACGAGGCAATCTGTTTAACATATTCTAACCTTGGTCTACCTCTACAGTTCTTGTCCTCCACCCTTCCTTCCATAACTAAGCTAGCTATTCCTACGTGTCTTAGTATGTGTCCTACCAACCTATCTCTTATCTTCATTAGCAGTCGCCAGAAACATCTCTCCTCTCCCACTAGTCTTAATACCTCTTCGTTTGTAACCATATCTACCCATCTGACCTTCATCATTCTCTTGTAACACCACATTTCAAACACTTCAATTCTCCTCTTTTCTGCTGCACCAATAGTCCAAGTTTCACTTCCATAGAGCGCCACGCTCCAGACAATGGCCTTCAAAAGTGACTTCCTAATACCTAAATCTACATTCGATGTCAACAGATTCCTTTTCTGTAGAAATGCTTTCCCTTGCCTGTGCTAACCTACTTTCTATATCTTCTTTGATTCATCCATCAGCGGTTATTTTGCTTCCTAAGTAACAGAAGTCTCCTACTTCCTTTAATTTTTCACCTGCCAATTTGATGTCCATAGAGGTTTCTGATTTATTTCGGCTGCATTCCAATATTTTTGTTGTACATTTATTAATTTTCATCATGAAATCTTTCCTCAACGTGAATAATAAGAGGTATAAGTAACTTAGAGCAAAAATTAGCATTTAAAATACTAGACATTTATTTTTATGAGATGAGTTTTGATTTTCAAGATCATGGATAATAGTGAATAGTAAATAGATAATAGTAAAACAATGACAATTATTTGATGTCTTTTCGTGGATGAGCTGCTATGTTTAATGAACAAGAACAAGCCGCGCTGCTACATTACCTGGTCCTCTCGAAGATAAATGTGATCGTAAATCTATCAGCTAATTTGTATTTACTGCTGCTGTAACTTTCAGACGCGAATCGAAGGGTTAATTGGAAATATCTTGTGTGTTTAAATTCAATGCGTAGGCTACAGCAATAGTGAGTTAAAGTCAATTTGCTAACAAGCTGAGGTGAACATTCGAGCAGTGTTGAAATTTAGTTTGAGTTAGGCTGAATCTCTCTTGATGCGTAATAAGACGACGTAACCATCTTCATCTAGCCCAAGGTGTCAGCCGTCAGTCATTATTCATGATCCAATATACGTCAGGATTTTTTGTGCCATTTTTCTTCCATTAGAGTCAGGAGAAGATTGATATGAAAGGTTATTACGTATGTATGCTCCGATGTAGGTCTGCAAGGTCGTATATTGAGCTCTTTGAGTTCATCAGGAGACACTATGGTTAAATGTTGATGCCCAAGGAAAACCCGTGGGACAAATTGAGGGACAATTTGATTATCATACAACGACCATAAGAAACCAGAATAAATCCATGGACTAGAATATTTGGCTCATAGATCCACTGAACCTAACTTCACTCTTACCATTTCATTTCATCACGAGTTGTGGATATTTTCAAACACGCCAGATATGATTCATCAAATCAAAAGCTAGGGCATATTGCGATGTTTCATGTATCACATGGCAAAATACAATGGCCCCAAATTGGGTAAAATTAAAAAACTTGTTCAAACCCCACAAGTGCCAAAAATAAAACTTTTGTGAAATTGAAAAAATATTTTTATACATTCATTTTTATTGCTGAAATGCTTTTTACAAGCAAACCCCAGCACAGAACAAATATTCTTTGATGTAAAGCTATTGGTTATCCCATACATACATTGGTGTTTTTAAAGGAAAAAAACTCAAAAGTTAAGGGAGATCATTATTTTTGTGTATGTACGAGTAAATATAAATGGATATGAATCATTCTTGTTATCTACATACAATAAAATGTGTGAAACATACACACAATAACAAAACCAATCACTGAAGCTGTTTTAGTGTGAAAAGTGCAATCCCGTAACATGGAATTTTCAATCATTTCCGTCTCTAACGTTGTTTTCGTTGGTGGTTGATCATGTATAAAGTTCTGCATGGAACAGTTTCACTTCAGGTATATACTGGAATATCTTCTTAAGGTCCTCGAAATTTTCTCGTTAATTTATTGTAATCCGATCTGTATATACTTTTTGTGTAAAGATTCATATGTTACACTTTCATAAACACCGGTTTCCGGAATTCGGATGGTGAATACATCCTTACAATGACTGAAATTTACCGTTATTGACATGTCTGTGATAGATCTCATTCACCTTGGATATTATAAAATGAATTTTGTCATTCTTGGGAATATTATTACGACTATAAGAAGAGTCGGACATGCAAGATAGTTTTCATTACCAGGATTTAAAGTTAATCACATCTTCATCTATGACACGTTTCACTTTAAACTTGCAAGATGATTTCTGAACAATGTCTGCAATTTTTTCAATACTATAGATGCGATAAATATATTCTTAGCTCTATTTTGTGCCAAATGTGCGATCATATGGCAAAATAGAATGGCCCCAAATTGGATGAAATTGAAGAGCTTTTTCTAAACGTACCTTTCATACTAAGAATATTAGAAATCTTACTAAAGTATGGTTCTTACTCTGCCTACAGCAATTGTCACTAAACAGGTATAATGTTTTGATATGTTCACTTGATTAAGACATTGTCAAGGTAGAACGGTCTAATCACTGATGAATGAAGTTACTTCATTGGGTGATTTTCGGCAAATTCCTTCATGTTAAATGTAGATTTTAGTGGAATTGTCTCATAGACTGGTAATTAAGAAAACACCGACAGTTAATTGATGATAATAAAAATATCTGGAACTGTATATCGGAAAACAAATGTACATCATATAACCAAAGCAAATCCCTGCTACTGTGTCGTCTTCTTGGCATTTATTTCTGATTTCTTGTAGTTCTATATGCAATTTCTTGCTGCGTCTTTTGTGAACTAACAATTCGGCTGCCTCATTTAATGATGGTCTTCTAATCCTAACACTTAAGGTTTCACAGCTGGTAGATGGGTTTACATGAGGCCTGCCAAAATACAAGTCAAAGGCTATTTAAAATGTTTGTAGTAAAACTCGTATTTGATTTTGACTTTAAAATAAATCATGCATTTGTTTCACTGTTAAATCAGCACTTAAGTAGGTTATATATTTGCTTCAATAATGGGAGGTTATTTGCGGAAAGCTTGCAATGTGTTTGGTCCTCAATGAGTTTGCACACTACCCCCGGTATGGCGTGCTGAGCTGGAGCCATTCTCCTCCTGTCTTTGGGCATTACGCAATACACAGTCTCCTGACTCCATCAGGGGTATCCCCAAACGTGTTACAAAATCCAACTTTACGCACTTGCAATGTGGCATCATTTAACGTCACATGATAGTTGAAACAGGAAGAGTGCGTGGTTTACTTAATCCCACCCCTTCAGAATAATTTGTTTGAAAAACATCATACCGGTATGTAATATTTGTTGTGGGATTTTTCCAATAAAAACATTTTCTCATCCAATTTTGAATTGCTGAGCTTTATGTTACAGCCATGTTAGATGTGAGTTTCTTACACCAAACTATGCGGTATTATGCTGCTACAGCATCCAATAAATAAAACGATTGTTGTAAAAAATGATGGTTGTGATGTTTTTATAATAAGCCTGATTGATTCGCTTATGAAAAAAGATGGATATTGCTTGTATACTGTGTAGGAATCTTTGTTCGTGATTATAACAAATGTTCCATTAAAGCCTTGGTAGGAATTGTCACTCGTCCAGAATATTCTCTAAGGCACAGATGGTCAGGCTATGCAAAATAATATTCATGCGTACGAGGTAAAAAGCATTTCTGATCCAGCTTGTCACCACGTTGTCATGTGATTTTGGTCAGTTGCTCGTTTCTAATTGGCTTGTTTCCCCTCTGAGGCAAAGCGTAGGAGGCGGTAGAACGACAAGTATACAGTGTGCAACTATCTGGAATACCTTTGCACGTGAGCAAACTTTCTGTCCGGCCATGCTCCACGGGCATGCCGGCATTGAGAAATCGTACTGTTAGTTACAGTTGACACAAGTGCTCTTTAAAAAATCCAGTGATGTTAGTTGTTTCACTTAGCAGGATACATGTTGAATTTGTCTGATAATCTGTACCATTGTGGTGTACAGTATGTATTTGCAATTGCAGTTAGAATTTGGAAACAGGTGATCTTGGAACATTGTAACTATACGCTCGTTCTGAATATACTAGATGTTGGATTCAAACGTGTTAATAGATCAGTATTAATTGACCGTTGTGTAATTGTTGATCAACACGTCAGGATTCCTTTTGTGATTTGTAATTTTAATCTGGTCAAGGAACGCTGGGCCAATTAAGACACCCACATCCAATTACTTAGATTGGACAATCAAATTAAGTGCACCGCTGGTGAACGTGGCTGTCACATTTAACGATTGGCACTGAATATTGCTGCAATTAGCGGCCTAATTGGATGGTGAGGAACTGGCCTAGCGTGAGGTTGGCTCTCGCCTAAACGGAGTCTCTCATTATTTTACTGTGTGTCTTATTGAAACAATGCCTCCCAGTGGTAGCGTTGGGACCACAAGCCGTTGAGCAAAATTTATTTAAACAATTGACTACTTGGCAACACTGTATACGTCTCAATTCTCCTTAACCTATAAAATGAACGTAGCTCTTTGCTATTAATCGTCAAGTTTCATTTTTCTGTCCTCCATTGTTCAATGAGGAGAGCATTTGTTGGAATTAGTCCTGCCACACCTAACGTTACCTGTGACTGCATTATTTGCAAGTCTTCATTGTGGTGTGTGGGGTTTACATTGTCACTGCTTCTGGTGCCGATTTTCTTCTGTTTATATTTTAGACACATGGGTGAATTTGGGCAGATCACTGGAAAATAAGGTACAAATAGGGTCATAAGGACATGTGTCCGGAAACGGATGATTTCTATGCTAGAGAAAATTACCTTTATACATTAGTCATTACTGTACATCACAATGAATCCACAATATGCAGTCATGAGGCGATCGAAGTCTGGCAGGTTTGACAGCACACATGCAGGTGTGCCAAATTTCACCGGAATAGCGTCACAGTGTCTGCGTACCACGATGGGCACACATGGCATCTTTCAAATGCCCCCAATGGTAGAAAGCAATTATCTCGAAACATCGGCTTATAAAATTCCACTCGACCTAATAGCCCCGAAGCTATATAATTAAGAAGTATAATGGGTTGAGATCCGATGACTGGGTAGGCCATACAATTTAACTACCTCCTCCGATCTATTGGCCGATGAAGACGTTGTTAAGATGTATTCGCACGGTAATTAGGACGTGGAACACCGTCATGTAGCGACCATATATTCCGGCGGTATGGTTGATAAACGGTTTATTTTGGTTTTCTCGAGAGTATGCGCTGTTTCATTATTGTTTTAGATAATATTTTGGGATTGTATGTGTGGCTTTAGTAATCATTTGTTCTTAATATGATTGGAAAACCATTACAATCCATTTTGTCCGTAATAGAACAGATAATTAAAATGGGTCTCACAAACATTACATTCTTGACAAAACCGGTGAATATCAGAAAGAAATAGTATAGTTTTTGAAATTCCGTAAACAATCCAGAAGTCGGTGGTATAAGGCAGAACAGATCATAATCAGCGTCTTTTTCACAATATCGTTACTCTCTAGCGCAGAATTAGGGAAACACTGGTTCGTGAATCAATGGTGTCAGCAAGATTTTAGAGGGCATGTTGAGTGGAGAAGTCGTGCCTTCTCCTTACCCCCAAAATGAACAGAATAGGCTCTGTAGTAGGGATGCACATATTCCAACATCAAATTATTTGATTTGTTTGAATAATTTCGAATGCGAATATTTGATTATAACACACGGATAGTTCGAATATTAGAATTAAGGTATTCGAAGTATTTGAACATTCATATAATCTAATTATTCGTATTTACAATCTTTGGAAGATTCGAATTTCTAAATAGTCACAATAGTGAAATAACCCGACTATTCAGTCAATAATGGAATCATTCAAACGTTTGAATAATTATAAAAACATAGAAACAAGGAGATATGAGAGCACAAAGACAAAAATGAGAAAAGCAAGCTAGAATGAAAGAAAGAAAGAAAGAAAGAAAGAAAGAAATAAAGATATAACAAGTTATGATTGTTATGAATGATACTCATTTATGAGGATCTGATGCTGATGATGATGATGATAATTGTTGTTTTAAGGAGCCTAACATCTAGGTTATCGGCCCCTAATAGTTTGGGTGATGGTGAGAGATGTGATGAGAATGAAAACTATAACTGATACTAACTACAGACTTACATACTAGAAGAAGAAATGGTAAACAAATAAAGGATAAGGCAAATAAAGGACAGAAATAAAAGAAATGCCCTCAACCCTCGAAGAATGAGAATTGAGGGACTTGGAAGGAAGGAGAGCCATGAAAGGCAGATAGGAAAGGGAAAGAGGAGAGGGCCCGTCCCAAAGTCATTGGAAAAAAGGGAAAAATCGGTCCCAGCTCATGAATCCCCCAGGATGGCTTACTCCCACACTCACCAGGCGTGAGCCTCTGAGGGTGTAGCAATATCCAGGGTGCACCAGAAGCGCTGGGGTGACATACACCCTGCCTCCTTGAGGGCCTTGAGTAGAAAACAGGAGATAACACAAAAAGAAAAAGAAGGCTGACCCCTCGCAGAAGGAGGGTATCAGGAAAGATGAAAATTAAGGCAGGAAAGGAAGAGACTACCTAGGCCTCGGTTACCCTAATACCGTCGGGGTCGGAAGTGAACAAGAGTTGACCAAGACAGGTCGACAGGAATGACGACGGAGAGGGGTCCGGCACTTTAATCCCAGGAGCAGTGTGAGCCATATGTCAAAGAAACTTAGGTGGGAATCACTGGAGGCTGAAATCTAGACTCTGCGCAATGTACAACACGTATTCAAATCAACCTGCATGGGGTGACCTTAGCAAACGTGTGGGAAAGCCCACTTACATGAGCTGGAGTGATCATCCTTTCAAAGGTAAGGGCCGACCACAGCGTACGAATTACGGTAAATATTCTTTCGTTAACCGTGCCATTGATAACTGGAAATCTCTACTTGCCGCAGTCTTAGAGCCTTTTCCCAAACATATAGGTGTGTTTAAGAAAAGACTGATGATTTGTGTTAATACTCCGGCACCGTGGTGTTGGGGTAGTGCGCCTGCCTCTCATCCGGAGGCCCCGGATTCGATTCCCGGCTCCGTCAGGGATTTTAGAAACTGACGTGAGGGCTGGAACGGGGTGTAATCAGCCTCGTGAGGACAATATAGTAGCTGTCTGACAGTGAGGCAGCGCCCCAATCACGAAAACAAAGATTAACGGCTGAGGAGACCCGATGTGCTGATCACGCGTCCAATATCTGCAGGCCAAATGGCTGGGCAGCGGTCGCTTGGTAGGCCCAGGCCCTTTACGGGCTGTAGTGCCAGGGTGTTTTTTATTTTTATTTATTTTACTCCAATTTAATTGTTATTGAATTGTTGTGTATAATTATTTATGTGTTATGTATACCCAATTTGCCACCGGGGGACACACTGCCAATTGCATATAAATGTGTGAACGCATGAAAAAGTGGAAGCAATGCCGGACTCAGCAGGGGTCCCGTGGTCGCCAACCAACGTCCCAAGAGATGTGAGCCCCTGGGGGAGATAAGGTTCTATCAGGCTGAATGGGGAAGCTGTTAACCCCCATCCATTGCGCTTGGATCCACCCCTGCTTCGAACAACTCATCCACTGGACATATTTCTTTACACAATAGCGGCTTCGGTGACGTAGTTGGTAGCATGCTGAGCTTCTATGCCCAAGATCGCGGGTTCAAACTCGGCCGAAATCTTTGGATCTTTTAAGAGCGTTAAAATCCCTCAGTATGCCTTCCTTCGGAGGGGAAGTTAAGGAACCACGCAGCCAGCCTCACCTGATTACAAATACACACACTACTACAGACACCAGCACACGCTATCAAACAAATTCTCCACACACCCAAGTGCACGGGACTAAATGACTACATTGTTCAAGGACCTCAAATGACACAACAAAAACAAGTCCCTAATAAATGCTATTCCACATACTACAACAGTTAGTAAACAAACGTAGGTTTTCGGACACCTGTGTAAGCTAAATTATAGGTTAAGAATGTAAACAACGCTCTTAGGTTCCTACGTTCGTCACCAGAAGCCGACTGATGTGGCGCCTAGTAGCCAAGTTCTGAACTAGTAGTCGTTGACGGTGGCGCTCGGCGGCAAAAGTAGGAACTATTTGAAAAATTAAAAGTCTGCAGTCCTTAATTGAATTAGAAAACAGATAACACACACTAATACAGCCATCACAATTAACACTGGTTATCAGACAGATTCTACACAACCGACAGTAGTGGCTATGCTGGCTAAAGCGCAGTGTTAGGTCATGGGGCCAAGCTCTCTGCTGACTCGGTAGACGCGTGGGTTCGAGCCCCACCGTCGGTCATCCTTGAAGTGGTTTTCCGTGGTTTCCCATTTTCAACTCCAGGCAAATGCTGGGACGGTACCTTCTGACAGGCCACGGCTGCTTCCTTCCACATCCTTGCCCAGTTTCATTCACCATCATTCATTTCAACTCTCATTAACTCCTCTCATGAGGTTGGCGTCAGGAAGGGCATCCGGCCGTAAAAACCATCGCCACAAAGACTTCCATCGCATCTCATCCCCGACCCCGTTGGAAAACGGGAATAATAAGGGGTAGACATACAACATCAGACAGATTCTACACACACCCAATGTGCACGGGGCTACATGACCGCGTTGTCGCAGCCCCTAAACTGAGGAACCAACCATCTATCTTTACACAAATTGCTTAAATTTTCGGGTATTTATCATCTTGGAATAATTCAAATATTTCAACTGTTCAATTTATATTAACAATCGACTACTTAAAATACTCTACTGCTTCGAACAACCGAGGTATTTGAACATCCGCATTGTTTGAACGTTCCAATATTAGAATAATTCATTTAGAATTGATCAATATTCGAATTTGTCGAATTAATGGAATATTCGAGTGATATGCACAGCTCTAGTCCGCAGCAATATAGTGTCCGCGGAGGGGAAAACCAGTGCCTGTCAAAGTTGGCAAACTGAGGACTGTTTGGCCAATATTTGACAGCACGATTTGTTATAAACAGGTTTTGTTTTCACTTTTTTTTTACCCTTTACTTTACTTGTTACGTTGTACTTTGTTCTGTTGACATTTACATTTACATTTCTCTTATGATGACGTCACAGACACCCGGTCCCCGAGCAAGAAGAATTAACCACACGTGATTAAAATCCCCTCAGCCTAGTCGGGAATCAAACCCGGGACTCTTTCGGCCAAAGTCTAGCATGCTAACCAATAAAATTAGCCATAGAGTCGGACAGTTAGCAGCTTTTAGAATGTGTCAGTCCCCCACTGGCACTGCGTTGTCTGACCGCTTCACATCAGAGTGTTGCGGGTAGTATTCTAAGTCATGACTCCATGGAGCTCCACATTCTACCAACTTCTGTACTTCTTAAACTGATCCTTCTATTGGAACGTTCTTAAAGAATACTGTACCGGGTGAGTTAGCCGTGGTCGTTACGGCATGACTACTGGCAGTCGCTCACATCCGGGAGGCGAGGAGGTTTGAATCCCCCCACCGGCAACCTTGTAGATGGTCTTCTGTGGTTTCCCATCTTCCTTCCAGGCAAAAGCCGGGCTTGGTCCCTAACTATAGGCCACAGCCGCTACCTTCCAACTCCTCGTTCTTACATACCAACTTCCCTCCCCAACGGTACTTGTAGCTCACCCATTGGGTGTCCGTCTCGAAGCAGCTACTAAACTGACGAGCCGTACATGTCCTCGGACACTCCCGGCTCTAAAAACCATTCGCTAAAAAAAATATATATATATAATACTGAAGTAATCAAACGTTAGTCATCCATTTGGCATTCATCTGCAGGGATATATGAGACTCACGTGACTGTGTTTGAAGGGATGAGGTGTTCCAGCGTAGGTATTTTTTATCTTTTTCGTGTGGTCTCCTCAGAGACCTTGTGCAGGTTTTTCTATTCGACGCCCGTGGGCGACCTGCGTGTCGGGATGAGAGATGGAATTGATTAAGTTGAATGAATTTGGAGAAGGATATGGAAGGAAGCAGCCGTGGCCTGTCAGAAGGTACCGTCCCAGCATTTGCCTGGTGTTGGAAATGGGAAACCACGGAAAACCATTTCAAGGACGGCCGACGGTGGGGCTCGAACCCACGCGTCTACCGAGTCAGCAGAGAGCTTGGCCCCATGACCTAACACTGCGCTTTAGCCAGCGTAGCCACTACTGTCGGTTCCAGCGTAGGTAGTAGTAGGCTACACTGGGAAAATAGACCTATATGGATCGTACCGTCAGAATGGTATGAACAATTACTGTTTGGCACTGTATGATATTGTTGTTGTTTTTGTTGTTGTTGGTGATGGTGGTGCTGGTGGTACCACTACTTCATTTAAATTGCGGGAAGTCTTGATCATCAGCCCCGTGTACATTTTTGGAGGCTGAAATTGTCCGAAAACATACGTTTCTTTACTAACTATTGTAGTATGTGGAATAGCATTTATTAGGGACTTGTTTTTGTTGTTGTGTCATTTGAGGTCCTTGAACAATGTAGTCATTCAGTCCCGTGCACTTGGGTGTGTGGAGAATTTGTTTGATAGCCTGTGATGGTGTCTGTAGTCGTGTGTGTATTTCTAATCAGGTGAGGCTCGCTGCGTGGCTCAGCGGTAACGTTCTCGTTTGCTGGGCCCAAAGTTGCAGGATCGGATTCAGGCGCAGTTAGCTGGCATTTGAGGGTGCGCAAATGCGAAGGAGCCGTGTCAGTACATTTACTGGCACGTTAAAAATCCCCTTCGGGGCAAAATTCCGGCACCCCGGCGTCTCGAAAAGCTGCATTAGTCAAAAAGTAAGTAAGACAACTAACATAATATAGACTATATGTAATCAGATGAGGATTAGGAACAAAGCGGCCGTGGCCTTAAGATAGAAACCATCCCGGTATGTGCCTGAGTAGAAGTGTGAAACAACGGAAACCCAAGTCCAGGATGACTGATGCATCAATCTAACACACCCCTTCTGAGTTTTGCCTCACGAGGCTGAATATACCCCGTTCCAGCCCTCAGACCAGAATTTAAGTTAATTGAAGAGCCGGGAATCGAACCAGGACCTCAGGGGATTCAACCAAGGTTGCTAGCCTCCGCACCATGAGAGGGACTATCAGGCACTAGGAGTGAGGGAGGGATCTCGTTACTTTAAAAAATGTCCATCCCACCAGCATTATCCTGAAAAGAGTGAAGGGGAAGGAGAACGAGGATAAAACATGCTCAGGATAACCTCTGTCAACACGAGGATTCGAGCGTCCGTTCACATGCGAACTCTAACATGCGGGTACGTTTCTGAATGTCAAGACTTGCGAATTAGTGATCATGACAACCGTGGATTTTAGCTCATTATCTATCAACAGAATGCTTTTCAGTCAGTCAACACGATTGTGCCCTATTAGATTGGATAGGAAATAACAAATATTTTATCACCCTAACTCGAAAGACATAATATTACATGAAATATTTGTCACTTAATTAGCTTACAATATGCACAAAATAATTAATTAAGTAAATAAATCAACAAATAATACTTAAGTAAATAAATAAGTTACAAATAAATATATAAATAAATAATTAAGTAAAAATAATGAAAAGTAAATAAATAAGTAAATAAATAACTTAATTGATAATTAATAATTAATAGTTAGTAATTAGTAATAGTCTAATTAATAATTTAAGTATTTATTTATTAATAGCAAATACATAAATAAATAAATAAATTAGTTAATTAATGAATTAATACATTAATAAATAAATAAATAAATGAATAAGTAAATAAGTAAAAATAAATAAATAAATGCATAAATAAGTAAACAAATAAATAAGTATATAAATAAATAAACGTGTATGTAAATAAGTAAATACATAAATAAACATGTAAGTAAATAAGTAAATAAATAAATAAATAAACATGTAAGAAAAAAGTAAATAAATAAATAAACATGTAAGTAAATAAGTAAATAAGTAAACATGTAAGAAAATAAGTAAATAAATAAATAAACATGTAAGAAAATAAATAAGTAAATAAATAAACATGTAAGAAAATAAGTAAATAAATAAATAAACATGTAAGAAAGTAAGTAAATATATATATATAAACATGTAAGTAAATAAGTAAATAAATTAACATGTTAGAAAATAAGTAAATAAATAAATAAACATGTAAGAAAGTAAGTAAATAAATAAATAAACATGTAAGAAAATAAGTAAATAAATAAATAAACATGTAAGATAATAAGTAAATAAATAAATAAACATGTAAGAAAATAAGTAAATAAATAAATAAACATGTATGTAAATGAGTAAATAAATAAATAAACATTTAAGTAAATAAGTAAATAAATAAATGAACATGTAAGAAAGTAAGTAAATATATATATAAACAGGTAAGTAAATAAGTAAATAAATAAACATGTTAGAAAATAAGTAAATAAATAAATAAACATGTAAGAAAGTAAGAAAATTAATAAATAAACATGTAAGAAAATAAGTAAATAAATAAATAAACATGTAAGAAAATAAGTAAATAAATAAATAAACATGTAAGAAAATAAGTAAATAAATAAATAAACATGTATGTAAATGAGTAAATAAATAAATAAACATTTAAGTAAATAAGTAAATAAATAAATGAACATGTAAGAAAGTAAGTAAATATATATATAAACATGTAAG
This sequence comes from Meconema thalassinum, assembly GCA_946902985.2. Lineage (NCBI taxonomy): Eukaryota > Metazoa > Arthropoda > Insecta > Orthoptera > Tettigoniidae > Meconema > Meconema thalassinum. Next base: position 276,778,419 of record OX336390.1, read on the forward strand.
AAAATAAGTAAATAAATAAACATGTAAGTAAATAAGTAAATAAATAAACATGTTAGAAAATAAGTAAATAAATAAATAAACATGTAAGAAAATAAGTAAATAAATAAATAAACATGTAAGAAAATAAGTAAATAAATAAATAAACATGTATGTAAATAAGTAAATAAATAAATAAACATTTAAGTAAATAAGTAAATAAATAAATAAACATTTAAGTAAATAAGTAAATAAATAAATAAACATGTAAGAAAACAAGTAAATAAATAAATAAACATGTAGGAAATTAAGTAAATAAAAAATAAACATTTAATAAATAATTAAATAAATAAACATGTAAGAAAATAAGTAAATAAATAAATAAACATGTAAGAAAATGAGTAAATAAATAAATAAACACGTAAGAAAATAAGTAAATAAATAAATAAACATGTAAGAAAATAAGTAAATAAATAAATAAACATGTAAGAAAATGAGTAAATAAATAAATAAACACGTAAGAAAATAAGTAAATAAATAAATAAACATGTAAGAAAATAAGTAAATAAATAAACATGTAAGTAAATAAATAAATAAATAAATACATACATTCATAAATTAAATTATAAATAATTCATGAATATTTTTTCAGGTTAGGGTGATAAATTGTTTGTTGCTCCCCACCAAATCGTGTTGTCCGACTAAAAACCATTTTTAATTGATTACATAGTCAACACTAAAATATGGCTTCTAATACTTCAACTACATGTTGTCTTATTATGTGTGCCGTACTTTGCGATCGGGTTAACGATTGAAGAAAAGACGACAGTGACCTTTCATTTAGATCCCATGTCGGCATTAAAGTGTAGTAGAAGTGTGAAATCAGGGAAAACCTCTACAAGGATGTATGAGAAGCCATCTCTCTCTTCTCAGTTGTCCTGAGTACACTCTATTCCAAACTTCATACTAGAATCATTATCATCCTGACTAAGCCTAAGACTCTAAGCCGTCCGATCGGCGATCCCTTTCGCCTTAACCCTGATCACCGTTGATGGTGCCAACATAATAATACTGGCCTGTACTGACGAGGTGCTAAGGCACAAGGTCATGGGGTCAGACTATCTCCAGACTCGGTAGAGGATTGGGTTTGAAACCCGCCCCCGGCTGTCCTTAAATTGTCCTTTCTAGTTACGTATTCATCCCAGTACAGTGAAACTTCGCGAAACAATATTTTGTGTATTGAAATTTAATTGTTTGAAACATGTAAGATAGTGTTCATTCGAATTTCTAAAAATATATTTTTATTTCACACGTCCTATTATTGTACAATAAATTTTGATTAATATGTGGTAGGCCATCCTATGGACCATGGATACTTGATTTAAATTAGGTACGGATGTTAATTGCTTATACCCCCAGCTCGGCTCTACTCACGGACTTTGCGAGGGATCATACTTCTACCGTCACAAGGGCGTTGTCTGGGAGCTGAACACACTTTGCTTGCAGATACAACTGGGGATGGTGACAGGCCAATCACCTGGACTAGTCCTTTATTTGAGTCTCCGGGTAAGGACTACGCAAAAAAATGTGTTAACTAAGGTTACAAAAGGGGAAAGAGTAAGCTTGTAGCTTTACCTCACGGTTAATTTCTTGATCATGAAGCACGTGACCTCCATTTTTACGTGGAATACGAACCACAGGACGTGATTTTTCACATCGAAAATCTCACATGCATTGGCCAGGAATCGAACCAGGTCTTCCTTGGCGAGAGGCAATCATCCTTACCACTGCACCATCACGCCCCCGTTACAAAGGAGAAACACAATATTCTGCTATTTGGAGCTCGGAATTTCAGAAGTCTTATTGGTAATAGTAGGTCAGAAGACTTACGAATTTGTTGGAGAACCTTTCCTACTCGAAACATTGAGACATAAACTATTTTTACCTTCTACGGATAGTTGGACGCAGCTAATGCATGAAAGGTCCGAGATTTGGCAATACTTCTACTCCACAGAGGCTATGAAAAACAAATCATGGGCAGACACAAACCAGGGACTACGACATTTTGTGACTTCGCTGGCAGTGCATGGGAATCACCACAGGGTGTGCAAAGTCAAGTCCTTGCACGATCCAGATGACAATTGTGTGTGTGACCTCTGTGACAATTACTGCGAACGATATCCCGTTGTCAATTGCTAAAGACTTCCCAAATCTGTCACAGCATGTTGTACGAGCGCATAGTGAGCCACTTGTTGTCACACTGTGATCTGTAATTTATGCACAATTTGTACTTTATATTTATTGTTAGAAAACTTGTAAATGTTTATGGTTACGCTGTAGTTGGATTTGGTTGGGATTAGTGAAGTTCTCTGACTGGAACTACAGGTCTTCTGATCAGGAGATTACAGGAGCATTAGCATTAAGACAAACAAAGAGTCATGCGGGGGCATTGACAAGGAAACTAGGACAGGAGGTCGAATAATATGAGCAACATAGTGAAAGTCGTGTTTTAACTACAATCGATTCCAAAGCCAAGTACACCACAGTTGGTAGTTTACGTCTAATTCCTACCAGTCACGCAGATGTTGATAAGATCTATGAAAAGTAAATAGACTAACAGTTGTGGTATGTTTAGAACAACAAAAATGTTACACTCGTAGTTACTGAAGGAAATTATCCATCCAAGAAGCTGACTGATAGAATTCTGCAACAAGCATAAGCTGGTCATAGCTAACACATTGTTAAAGAACCTCGAAAGAAAATATACACTTTCATGGAAACAGGAGATAAAAGAAGATTACCAAATTGGCTTCCAGTGTGGTCAAACAGAAGTAATGAAACCAGATTTTTAGCCTACTTTCGATTTATTTATTTTTTTCAAAAAATGAAAGTAGACTTATGAGATCTACACAGGGCCAAAAAGTGTGTGTCTGTTTGTGTGTGAGTCTGTGTGTGTGTGTGTGTGAGTGTGTGAGTGTGTATACTCTGAATGTGCCCCCCCCCTATCAATTCAAACACGGTGAAACCGAATTGAACGAAATTTGGTACAGAGGTAGAACTAGCAAGGAGCACCTCAGTGTCATGTTTTATATCGCCGCCATATTGACGGAAACGTAATGGCGGCCATCCAAATGTTCAAAGCTTAAATCAAATTACGACTAACCTAATCATCTGATCTCTCCCAAATTATGCAAAAACATCTCTTATATAGAAACAAGTGTCCTGACTGACTGACTGACTGACTGACTGACTCATCATCGCCCAGCCAAAACTATGAAAGTTAGAAACATGAAATTTTGTGGATATGTTCGTTGTAAGTCGAAAACGCCCACAAAGGAAGGATTTTTTGGATATTCAGGTTCTAAAGGGGTGTTAAGGGGGTACACCTGCATTTCATTGAATAACAATATCTCCGGCTTGGTTTCATTGAGGGATGTGATACTCGGCATATAAACTCACCATTAAAAATAAGATGACACGTGTCAGAGGATTTTTCGATGAGGTGTATATTATGAGGTGAAAGGGGGTGAAAAGAGGGGGTTGAAGGATTCCTAACGGAGCGTATATCTCTTAAACGACATAAGCGAGGAGTTTGAAACTCAGCGGAAAAAAATCAGCTTAAAAATAAGTAAATAGATGTTTGACCGTTTTTTCATAAATTCAATTTAAGGGGCCCATGCGGAGGGGTGAAATTCTGGGGGAAAAAACAGGAAAGAAAGTGTCCTAACTGATTGACTGACAGACTCACTCATCAAACTCAGGGGGGAAAACTGCTTAAAAATAAGTAAATAGGTGTTCGACAGTTTTTATAAGCCCAATTTAAGGGGATCATGGGGAGGGGTGAAATTCTGAAAAAAGGAAATTGAAAGAAATGTCCTGACTCACTCACCATCGCCCAACCAAAATTATTGAAGTTAGAAACATAACATTTTGGGGAAATGATCATTGTATGTCAAAACCGTCCACTAAGGGAGGATTTTCTGATATTCAGTTTCTAAAGGGGTCTTAAGGGGGTTAAACCTGCATTTCATTGAATAACAATAACTCACGATTGGTTACATTGGGGGATGTGATACTCGGCATATAAATACATCATTAAAAATTAGAAGGCACGTGTCTGAGGGTTTTTCGATTTGGTGTAAATTATGAGGTGAAAGGGGTGAAAAGTGAGGGTTGAAGGATTCCTAACGGAGCGTGTATCACTTAAAATATATAGGCCAGGAGTTTGAAACTCAGCGGAAAAAAATCAGCTTGAAAGATAAGTAAATAGGAGTTCGACCGTTCTTTTTTTCATAAAACCAATTTAAGGGACCCATGGGGAGGGGTGAAATTCTGGGGGGGGGGGAACAGGAAAGAAAGTGTCCTAACTGATTGACTGACTGACTCACTCCTCAAACTCAGGGACAGAAAACTGCTTAAAATAAGTAAATGACAGGTTTTTCTTCATAAATCAAATTTAAGGGGTTCTTGGTGAGGGGTGAAATTCTGGAAGAAAAATGAAAGAAAATGTCCTCACTCCCTCACTCACTCATCATCGCCCAGCCAAAATTATTGAAGTTAGAAACATGAGATTTTGGGGATATGTTCGTTGTTCGTTGTATGTCAAAACCGTACACTAAGAGAGGATTTTCGGATATTCAGGTTCTAAAGGGGTCTTAAGGAGGCTAAACCTGCATTTTATTGAATAACAATATCTCACGAGTGGTTTCATTTGAGGATGTGATACTCGGCATATAAACTAATCATTAAAAACAAGTAGTTCCGTGAAGAACTATACAGCCTATTTTCATATATCCTACTTATGTTAATTGCCACTATCAACATACACAATTTCTGTTTGATTGCTGTAATAGATTCGTAGATATTAAGAACCGACTAAATATTTCGGATGGTCGCCATGTTGGATTTTATATATGTAGGTCCTAGAGTTATGTACTGTTACATGCAGATTATTGTGAACGTGTAGTATTCAAACTTCAATCGCAAAATTAGGACACAAGAAAAACAAGGAGATTTTAAAATTTTTCACAGCTGCCATCTTGAGGTTATGGAAACAATTGAAATAAATTAGATGCCAGTGGATTAACATTCGTATAAGGATTTACTGTACCAAGTTTCACTGCACTCGGATGGTTAAATTGCGAGAAACGTCCATGTGAATATTTATAATTCGCGTCACCGCCATGTTGGATTTGTGATCACCAGGTTAATTAAAGTCCTATAGGTGAACTTAAGTTCATAGCCCCTGTGAACATTAAAAAATGCAGTTTGATTGCTAAAATAGATTCGTAGATATTCAGTATCGTCTAAATATTTCGGATGGTCGCCATGTTGTATTGTTAAATGTATAGGCCATAGAGTCCTGTACCATTAAAGGAAAATTATTGCGTAGGTTCATTATTCAAACTTTACTTCGATCGCATGACTACATCACAAGAAATAAAAACTTAATTTTAAAATTCGCACTGTCGCCATCTTGAGGTTATGTAAACAATTGAACTAAATTAGATATCAGTGGATTACAATGTGTATAAATATTTCCTGTACCAGCTTTCAGTGCGCTTGGAACATTAAATCGCGAGAAAGGTCTATTTCAAATTTTCAAATTCGCTTGGCCGCCATGTTCGTTTTGTAGTTAACCGGTTTTTGAAAGTCTTATAGATGGACTTCCAGTAGTGCCCTTTATCTCCGTACAAAATTTTAGGGAGATACCGCTAATAGTTTGAGATATATAGAATGCCGGTGAAATATTTCGCACATCCGCCATCTTGTGATTATGTAAACAATTGAACGAAGTTAGATGTCGGTGCATTACAATGTATATAAACATATACTGTACCAAGTTTCATTGCGTTTGGTTGGTCAAATCACGAGAAACGTCTATTTGAAAGTCGCAAATTCGCTTGGCCTCCATGTTGGTTTTGTAGTTACCAGGTTTTCAAAAGTCACATAAGTGAACTTATGGCAGTTCCCTCTATCACCATAGAAAATGTCAGGGTAATATCGGTAATAGTTTCGGAGATATTGAATGCTGGTGAAATATTTCGCACAGCCGCCATGTTGGATTGGTGAGTCGTAACAAAATTTGAAGGGCACGGTCGAGGTCGCCGGGAATAGTGCTATGAACTTTCCGAGTTTCATTGAAATCGCTCCTGCCGTTTAGATTTTATTAGGGGGACACACACACACGAATCACACACACACACACACACACACGCACACACACACGGACAAAAGGTGATCTCATAAGCCTATTTTTTCAAAATTGAAAATAGGCTAATAAGCAGACATGTGTGTAAGGGTTTTTCGATGTGGTGTCTATTATAAGGTGAAAGGGGTGAAAAGTGGAGGTTGAAGGATTCCTATCGGAGCGTGTATCTCTTAAACAACATAGGCGAAAAGTTTGAAACTCAGCGGGAAAAAATCAGCTTAAAAATAAGTAAATCAGTGTTCGACCGTTTTTTCATAAATTCAATTTAAGGGGCCAATGGGGTGGGATGAAATTCGTGGGGAAAAAGGAGAGAAAGTGTCCTAACTACTGACTAACTCACTTACTCATCAAACTCAGGGGAAAAAGACAGCTTAAAATTAAGTTAATAGGTGTTCGAGCGTTTCTTCATAAATCCAATTTAAGGGGCCCATGGGGAGGGGAAATTTGTGGTACAAATAATTGAAAGAAAATGACCTGACTGACTCACTCACTCATTATCGCCCAGAAAAAACTATTGAAGTTGGAAACATTAAATTTTGGGAATATGTTCGCTGTATGCCGAAAACGTAAACTAAGGAAGGATTTTCGTTTATTCGGGTTCTGAAGAGGTGTTAAGGGGGTAAACGTGCATTTCATTGAATAACGATATCTCATGAGTTGTTTCTTTGGGGATGTGATAATCGGCATATAAACTAATCATGAAAAATAAGCAGACATATGTCTAAGGGTTTATCGATGTGGTGTATATTATGAGGTGAAAGGGGTGAAAATTGGGTGTTGAAGGATTCTTAACAAAGCGTTTATCTCTTAAACGACATAGGCGAGAAGTTTGAAATTCAGTACAAAAAAAAACATCTTAAAATATAAGTAAATAGGTGTTCGACCGTTATATGGCCCTTGGAGAGGGGTGAAATTCTGGGGAAAAAAAAAACAGGAAAGAAAGTGTTCTAACTGATTAACTCACTCACATATCAAACTCAGGGGGGAAGAACATCTTAAACATAAGTAAAAAGGTGTTCGACCGGTTTTCTTATCATAAATCTAATTTAAGGGGTTCATGAGAGGGGTGAAATTATGAAAAATAAATGAACGAAAATGTCCTGACACCCTCACTCACTCACTCATTATCGCCCAGCCAAAATTATTGAAGTTAGAAACATGACATTTTGGGGTTATGTTCGTTGTATGTCGAAAACGTTCACTATGGAAGGATTTTTGGATATTCAGGTTCTAAAGGGGTGTTAAGGGGGTGGACTGCATTTAATTGAATAACAATATCTCCTGATTGGTTTCCTTGGAAGATGCGATACTCGGCATATAAACTCATCATTGTCTGAGGGTTTTTCGATGTAGTGTATATTATGAGGTGTATGTGTGAAAAGTGGGGGTTGAAGGAATCCTAACGGAGCAAGTATATCTTAAAAGACAGAGGCATGCAGTACGAAACTCAGGGGAAAAATCAGCTTGAAAAATAAGTAAATAGGTGGTCGACCGTTGTTTCATAAATCCAATTTAAGAGGCCCATGGGGAGGGGTGAAATTCTGTGGAAGGAAATCCACTAAGGAAGGATTTTTGGATATTCACTCATCCCCCAGCCAAACCTATTGCAGTTAGAAACTTAAGAAAATTGGGGGAGGGGGGGGTATGTTCGTTGTATGTCGAAAACGTCCACTAAGGATGGATTTTTGGATATTCATGTTCTGAAGGGGTGTTAATGGGGTAAAACTTGCATTTCATTGATTAACAATATCTCACGAGTTGTTTCGTTTGGGGATGTGATATTAGGCATATAATTTAATTAATTAAATAAGCAAACATATGTCTAAGGGTTTATCGATATGGTGTATACTATGAGGTGAAAGGGGTAAAAATTGGGGGCTAAGGATTATTAACGGAGCGTGTATATTGAAAAGACATAAGCGAGATGTTTGAAATTCAGCGGAAAAAATCAGCTTAAAAAATAAGTAAATAGGTCTTTAAATGTTTTATTTTCATAAATCCCATTTAAGGGGTTCATGGGGAGGGGTGAATTTCTCAAAAATAAATGAAAAAAAATGTCCTGACTGACTCGCTCACTCATCATCGCCCAGCCAAAATTATTGAAGTAAGAAACATGATTTTTTTTGGATATGTTCGTTGTATGTCGAAAACGTCCACAAAGGAAATATTTTTGGATATACAGGTTCTAAAGGGGTGTTAAGGGTATAAACGTGCATTTTATTGAATAACATCTCACGAGTGGATTCATTTGGGGATGTGACACTTGGCATATAATCTAATCATTAGAAATAAGCTGACACATGTCTAATGGTTTTTCGATGTGGTGTATATTTTGAGTGAAAGGGGTGAAAAGTGGGGGTTGAAGGATTCCTATCGGAGCGTGCATCTCTTAATCGACATAGGCGAGGAGTTTGAAACTCAGAGGAAAACAATCAGCTTAATAATTAATAAATAAATAATTAAATAAATAGGTGTTCGACCGTCTTTTCATAGATCCAATTTAAGGGGCCCTTGGGGAGGGGTGAAATTCTGGAAGAAAAACGTCCACTAAGGAAGGATTTTTGTATATTCACTCTCATCGACCAACCAAATCTATTAAAGTTAGAAGAATGATATTTTGGGGATATGTTTGTTGTGTGTCGAAAACGTCTAATAAGGAGGGAATTTTGGGTATTCAGGTTCTAAAGGGGTGTGAACGGGGTTAAACCTGCATTTCATTGAATAACAATATGACAAGACTATGACGTGAGCGAAGCCGCGGGTACCTGCTAGTATATATATATATGGCGAGCGTCTTTTGACTGAACTACTAGGTCATCAGTCAAATAGCTTGCAGATGGTGGCCATGTATGTGTGCAAATCGATTCCCCCTATCAATTCAAACACGGTGAAACTGAATTGAACGAAATTTGGTACAGAGGTAGCGCTAGCAAAGCGCATCTCAGTGTCATGTTTTATATCGCCGCCATCTTGATGGAAACGTAATGGCAGCCATCCAAATGTTCAAAGCTTAAATCAAATTACGACTAACCTAATCATCTGATCTCTACCAAATTATGCAAAAACATATATTTATATGGCGAGCGTCCTTTGACCAAATACAAGGTCATCAGCCCAATACTTTGCGGATGGAGGCCATGTATGTGTGCAAATCGATTCCCCCTATTAAATTAAGCACGGTGAAACCGAATTGAATAACATATGGTACAGAGATAGCACTAGCAAAGGGCACCTCAGTGTCATGTTTTATATTGCCACCATCTTGACGGAAATGTAATGGTGACCACCCAAATGATAAAAGCTTAAATCAAATTACGACCAACCTAATAATCTGATCTCTACCAAATATTGTAACAACATGCCTTAATGTGGGAAGCATATTTTGACCAAACTACAAGATCATCAGCTCAATAGTTTGCAGATGACGGCCATGTATGTGTGCAAATCGATTCCCCCTATCACTTCACACACGGTGAAACCTAATTGAACAATACTTGGTACTGAGGTGGCACTATCAAAGGGCACTCCAGTGTCATGTTTTATATTGCCGCCATCTTGACGAAAACGTAATGGTGGCCACCCAAATGTTAAATGCTTAAATCAAATTACGACCAACCTAATAATTTGATCTCTACCAAATTTTGCAACAACATAGTCTACCTTTTAGTGGGAAGCATCTTTTGACTGAACTACAAGGTCATCAACCCAATAGTTTGCAGATAGCTGCCATGTACTGAATGTGTGCAAATCGATTCCCCATATCAATTCAAATACGGTGAAACCGAATTGAATGATTTTTTTTTACAGAGGCAGCACAAGCAAAGGGCACCTCATAGTCATGTTTAATGCCCGTATACGTCCGTACGTTGAATTTCAACAAGCTACTACAACCAACATTCAATTATACTCCTTGAAAAGGACTAAGAGTTATAACAATACCCATTCATTTAGGAGAAAGTAGGCTATATGTTCTTTACTGAACATCTTTTTGGGTCGTAAAATTCTTCCTGGGACAGTCATAAACTCAGACCACAAACTGGTGGTTATGCAGTTCTTAAGTACAATTCAGAAGCAGACAAGTTAAGCAGTGGAGAGACTGAAAGAATAGGATGTGAACGAGTGTTCATGAGGAGTATAAAGGAAGGAAGAATGAAGAATCCAGAATGAACTTCCAATACAGAGAAATGGACACTTCTCGCCAATGACCAGCTTTTAAATAACTGTCCCAAAAAAACTGAAAATTGTCTTCTTAAATTTGCTCTTGTTGAAGATACATTTCTTTCAAACCTACTTTGTGGTGTAGAGGTTAGCGTTGTTGGGTGCCATCTCTATGGTCCCAGGTTTTATTCCCGACTCCGCCAAAAATAATATTCTGGTCTGTAGGTTAGAATGAGGTCCACTCAGCCATGTGAGAATAACTGAATAAACCGTGGGTTCAATTTCCACCACAGCCATCCTAGAGTGCATTTTCATGGTTTTCTATTTTTATTCCAGGCAAATGTCAGGATGGCTCCTAACTTAACGCTGTGGTCACATCCTTTGCTATCCTACTGTCCATTACTAGTAGGCCCACACATTAATACATACACCATAATGACACAGGCTTCACATACATTCAAGTGCACGGGGCTGATGACCAAAATATCCTAACCCCTTAATGAAACACCAATCTCTCTGCGATATTCTCTGGTCAGGAAGTTATCTCTGCTTTTGTATCATGGTGATGGAATGCATTTCATTTGTCGGAAATATTGAACATGTCCTAGCGCATAAATTTAAATTCATGGCGCCTTGCTGAGACATAAGTCTATCGACATTGTGTGGGACGTGTTTGTTCGGCTTTAACGTTGCGCACGCACCTTGCGAGTTTATGTGGAAGCTCCATCATAAGCCGTATTGGGTTATATTGCGCTCGCCGGCATGTGACGAGACTAATTTGGTTATTAAGCACCATCTCGCTGAAAACAGCTTGGAAAAAGGCAGAAAGTACTCGTTACGCAAACAGCATCGTTACCGTAAGGCGTGCGTGACGCTCTTCTCATTAACAGTATGGTGGATACTTTATGTGACCGTGAAATGAGATCGTTAAGGGAATGTAGGATGTGTGTCTGAAATATGGAAACCATTTTATGAAGCCAAACTACCGGGACAACGTCGTTTCTCATCTCAGAGACGGGCCATTTTCAAGACTGCAGTAACAACAGCTCAAACGGTTTGTGACATTAGAGGTTAAAACAGTCATCGGCAGCGAAAGCTTATGTTCTAAATATTTTTCACCGTAGGCTGACACCGTGGTAACTTCTTCGTCTACTAATCGAATTTCGGTGCAGACAGTTGGCATTTGATTTGTTGTTATTCATTTGAGGGGCTCGGGTCATCATCCCCAGTGAGTTAGGTGTGTTACACGTGTCTGATAGCCTGCGTTTCTATGTTTACTGTGCTAGTGCGTGTAAGAGGGATAGGGTAGGCACCTCGGGACTTGAAATCAGGTACTATGCCGGCACTTGTCTGAAGGGAGTGAATAGAAACACGTTGTCAGTGCCGGGATTCGAACCTGCGATCTCGGGATTTTCTGCAGCTACCCGCTCGGCCGTGGTGTACGATTTAACGAGCACGGCTACGCCACGGGGTCGTTGCCATTTTAGGGTGATTAAGTGCGAGAGAAAAGTGTCTCTAGATTTTTCTGGCACGTTGAAAATCCCGGCGTTCTTAAAGCCACAGTAACTAAAATGGACGTAAGGCCCATAAAGCATTACTTTCAAATGCATTGAAATTTTAATAATCAGCCTACTTTTGACTCACCAAAGATGAGCAAGTCCTATGTATTCACTTTGTATCGTGGTGTTCTTGGGTGGGTGTTTGTGTTTGTGTATGTGTGTGTGAGCATGTCCCCCATATTAACATTTGACCTACTGCTCATGTTTACATGGGTCTTGGTATGTTGAATATACTTCAGCCGGACATCCAACTTTTGTAGTTTTATAGTTGCCGCTGACATCATGGTACCATCATAAGGGCACTAAATATCACATCAAAGACTGACCATAGTTTTAGCCTAACTTTCTACAAACCTATAACACACTACCAACATACGATTTACCAAGTTTAAGTCAGGTTCAGAGCATCCAGCTGTAATGAATAGGGCGCACCACCATCATATTATAAAGCATACTTCTCAATTTTAGCCGACCTTGGTACTGAGTTAGATCCCTCGCAATAATATTAACCAAACCTTTCATATTGCTGCCATCTTAGCCAGAACAAATTGGCTGGTACATGGATTATCAGTGTGTAAGTCTGTTACTGGCTTAATCAATCATCAGATCAATGCTGAATTCTAGAGATGACCTCTACGTTCCACCCCTTAAAAAATCAACTTCCAACACAATATAACCTGTTTCTTTTAATACAGGCAACGATAGTTTTTCTATTTTCTTTAAGAAAAGGCAGAATTAGATTTGTGGTAACTCATTTTTGTTTCGTATTAAAGATTTATCTGGTTCAATTTTTAGCCTACTTTCGATTTTTGCGAAAAATGAAAGTAGACTTATGAGATCAACATAGGGCGAAAAAAGTGTGTATGTGTGTGTGAGAGAGAATGTGTGTACTCTGAATGTCTGTCCCCCCTATCAATTCAAACACGGTGAAACCGAATTGAACGAAATTTGGTACAGAGGTAGCACTAGCAAAGGACACCTCAGTGTCATGTTTTATATCGCCACCATCCTGACGAAAACGTAATGGCGGCCACCCAAATGTTCAACGCTTAAATCACATTACGACTAACCTAATCATCCGATCTCTACCGAATTTTGCAAAAACATACCTATATGTGGGAAGCATCCTTTGACCAACCTACAAGGTCATCAGCCCAATAGTTTGCGGATGATGACCATGTTTGTGTGCAAATCGATTCCCCCTATTAATTCAAACACGGTGAAACCGAATGGAACGAAATTTGGTACAGAGATAGCACTATCAAAGGACACCTCAGTGTCATATTTTATATCGCCGCCATCTTGACGAAAACGTAATGGCGGCCACCCAAATGTGCAAAGCTTAAATCAAATTACGACCAACCTAATCATCTGGTCTCTACCGATTTTTGCAACAATATACCTTTGTGTATGTAAAATCGTTTGACCATACTATAAGGTCATCAGCCCAATAGTTTGCATATGGCAGCCATATATGTATGCAATTCGATTCCCTCTATCAATTCAATCATGGTAAAACCGAATTGAACGAAATTTTGTACGTAGGTAGCACTAGCAATGGGCACCTCAGGGTCATGTTTTATATTGCCGCCATCTTGACGGAAACGGAATGGCGGCCACCCAAATGTGCAAAGCTTAAATCAAATTACGACCAACCTAATCATCTGATCTCTACCGATTTTTTCAACAATATACTTTTATGTATGTAGAATCGTCTGACCAAACTATAAGGTCATCGGTCTAATAATTTGCGGATGGCGGCCATGTATGTGTGCAAATCGATTCCCCCCATCTATTCAAACACGGTGAAAACGAATTAAACTAAATTTGGTACAGAGGTAACACTAGCAAAGGACACTTTAGTGTCATGTCTTATATCGCCGCCATCTTGACGGAAACGTAATGGCGGCCACCCAAATATTAAAAGTTTAAATCAAATTACGACCAACCTAATCATCTGATCTCTACTGAATTTTTCAACAACATACCTTTATATGGTACGCATCTTTTGACCAAACGACAAGGTCATCAGCCCAATAGTTTGCAGATAGCGGCCATGTATGTGTGAAAATCGTTTCCCCCTATCAATTCAAGCATGGTGAAACCGAATTGAACGAAATTTGGTACAGAGGTCGCATTTGCAAAAGGAAACTCAATGTAATGTTTTACTTCGTCGCCATCTTGATGGAAACGTAATGGCGGCCACCCAAATGTTAAAAGCTTAAATCAAATTTCGACCAACCTAATCATTTGATCCCTACCAAATTTTGCAACGGCATAGATGCGTTCTTCTTCCAAGCTACAAGTTCATCAGTCCAATAGTTTGCATATGGCGGCCACATATGTGTGCAAATTGATTCACCATATCAATTCAAACACGGTGAAACCGAATTGAATGAAATTTTGTACAGAGGTAGCACTAGCAAAGGGCACCTCATATTCATGTTTAATATCCGTATAACACGTTGTATTTCAACAAGCTACTACAACTCCTTGAAAAGGGCAAAGAGTTATAACAATACCCATGCATTTAGGAGAAAGTAGGCTATATGTTCTTTACTGAACATCTTGTTTTCTTTTAACTAAGTAGCTTATTTTCTTAAGGACCACCTCCTGTTGCATTGGCTAGTATTATTGGCTGTCGACTCAAGCTTAGTGTTGAATTTAGTGTTGGTTGGTTCCTCAGTTTAGAGCCTGTGACAACGCGGTCTTGTAGCCCCGTGTACTTTGGGTGTGTGTAGAATCTGTCTGATAACCGGTGTTAATTGTGATGGCTGTATCAGTGTGTGTTATCTGTTTTAAATTCAAGTAAATATTGTAGATATTGAATTTTCAAGTAGTTCCTACTTGGCTTGGACATTGTCGTCATTTATCCCCGTGTACTAGGATGAGTTTGGAATTTGTCTGATAACCTGTGTCAACGACTATTAGTTCAGAAATTGTTTACTAGATGCCACCGCAGTCAGCTCCTGGCAACGAACGTTGGAACCTAAGAGCGTTGGTCAAATATTAACCAATAATTTAGCTTCACACAAGTGTAATTAGTGGAAGGTTCTTAAACATACCGCCGGCTTTACTTACTCTCCGAAGGAAGGCATACTGAGGGATTTTTAACGCCCTTAAGAAATCTGATGATTTCGGCCGTGTTTGAACCCGCGACCTGAATTTACTGTATGATGGCAGCGGAAAATTTGTAAAATTGTGCGACTGGCTTTCATTGTACTTAATGTTCGTGTTTTTGTCTGCCCGCCCTGTCTATAGATAACTCACGGTGTTGGCCTCCATAATTCATGAAAGTTTTAACTGTTAAATAATCTATATAAGCCCGCATAAATTTAATAGAAAACAGGCTGCAAGTTCTTCCCTGAACTTTTTGATTTACTTATTAATGCCCGCTTTTTATGGTGATGGCATTTCATGTTGTTGGTGGTTCATTTGACTGGCTTGGGCATTGTGGTAATTTATCCCCATGTACTTGGGTGAGTTTGGAATATGTCTGATAACCTGTGGTATAGTAATGGCTGTATTAGTGTGTAAGTTGATGATTGGGAAGGAGGCGGCCGTGGTCTTAAGTTAGGAATCATCCCGGTATTCGCCAGGATTAGAAGTGAGAAACCACGGAAAATAACTTCCGGAATGACTGAGGTAGGAATCAAACCTACCTTTTCTAAGTTTTGGCTCACGAGGCTGAGTTTACTCCGTTCCATCCCTCAAGGCATAATTTAATTTCACGCCAGAGCCGGAGATCTAACCCGGGTTTCCGCTACCCCAGGGGATGGATCATTTCACTGGGTAACCTTGTAACAAATAATATTGTTCTGTTGGATCATTCTGCGGGCACACTGCCCTGATTTAGGCTACCAAGTGCTCCCGTAGAGTAATAAAGTGAGTGCAGGTGAAAGAAATTGCAATTCTGAGGGTATTTATATTTAATGGGTCTATCTTTTACTACCAGGAGCTAATCTGTCCGTCTATAAAGTAGTCCACTTAACTTATTATCTCTCGAACATCCCTCAGGTCAGACATATAACTTAACTTAATTGGGGTTATGTTGTTTTGGACATACAGTATATAATCCCATCAATGTTAAAGCCACCGACAGCATTGGCTCAGCTGGCTGAAGCGCAGCGTTAGGTCATGGGGCCAAGTTCTCTGCTAACTCGGTAGACGCGTGGGTTCGAGCCCCACCGTCGACCGACCTTGTAATGGTTTCCCGTGGTTTCCCATTTTCAACACCAGGAAAATGCTGGGACGGTACCTTCTGACCGGCCACGGCCGCTTCCTTCCAAATCGTTGCCCAGTTTCATTCACCTTCATCCATTCCATCTCTCATCCCGACGCGCAGGTCGACCACGGGCGTCGACGAGAAAGACCTGCACTCGGCCTCTCAGGAGGTCACACGACAAAATAAAATAAAACAAGATGTTCAGTAAAGAACATATAGCCTACTTTCTCCTAAATGCATGGGTATTGTTATAACTCTTTGTCCTTTTCAAGGAGTATAATTGAATGTTGGTTGTAGTAGCTTGTTGAAATACAACGTGCTATAGGGATATTAAACATGAATATTAGGTGCTTTTTGCTAGTGCTACCTCTGTAAAAAATCATTAAATTCGGTTTCACCGTGTTTGAATTGATCTGGGGAATGGATTTGCACACATACATGGCCGCTATTTGCAAACTATTGGGCTGATGACCTTGTAGTCAGTCATAAGATGCTTTCCACAAAAAGGCATGTTGTTGCAAAATCCGGTAGAGATCAAATTATTAGGATGGTCGAAATTTGATTTAAGCTTTTAACATTTGGGTGGCCGTCATTCCGTTTCCGTCAAGATGGCGGCGATATAAAACATGACACTGAGGTGCCTTTTACTAGTGCTACCTCTGTACCAAATTTCGTTCCATTCGGTTTCACCGTGTTCGAATTAAGAGGGGGAATCGATTTTCACACAAAGATGGCCGCTATCCGCAAAATATTAGGCTAATGACCTATTAGTTTGGTCAAAGGATGCTCCCTCCATAATGGTATGTTGATGCAAAATTTGGTAGAGATCGGATGATTAGGTTAATCGTAATTTGATTTAAGCTTTGAATATTTGTGTGGCCGCCATTACGTTTCCGTCAAGATGGCGGCGATATATAACATGACACTGATGTGCCCTTTGCTAGTGCTACCTCTGTACCAAATTTCATTCCATTCGGTTTCACCGTGTTCGAATTAATAGGGATAATCGATTTTGACACAAAGATGGCCGCCATCCGCAAACTATTAGGCTAATGACCTATTAGATTTGTCAGCAGATTCTTCCTCCATAAAGGTATGTCGTTGCAAAATTTCGTGGAGATCGGATGATTAGGTTAGTCGTAATTTGATTTAAGCTTTGAATATTTGGGTGGCCGCCATTACGTTTCCGTCAAGATGGCGGCGATATAAAACATGTCACTGGGGTGCCCTTTGCTCGTGCTACCTCTGTACCAAATTTCATTCCATTCGGTTTCACCGTGTTCGAATTAATAGGGGTAATCGATTTTGACACAAAGATGGCCGCCATCTGCAAACTATTAGGCTAATGACCTATTTGATTTGTCAAAGGATGCTTCCTTCATAAAGGTATGTTGTTGCAAAATTTAGTAGAGATCGGATGATTAAGTCAGTCGTAATTTGATTTAAGCTTTGAACATTTGGGTGGCCCCCATTACTTTTCCGTCAAGATGGCGGTGATATAAAACATGACACATGGGTGCCCTTTGCTAGTGCTACCTTTGTACAAATTTCATTCCATTTGGTTTCACCGTGTTCGAATTAATAGGGGTAATCGATTTTGACACAAAGATGGCCGCCATCCGCAAACTATTAGGCTAATGACCTACTAGATTTGCCAACGGATGCTCCCTTCATAAAGGTATGTTTTTGCAAAATTTGGTAGAGATCGGATGATTAGGTTAGTCGTAATTTGATTTAAGCTTTGAAAAATTATGTGGCCGCCATTACGTTTCCGTCAAGATGGCGACGATATAAAACATGACACTGGGGTGCTCTTTGCTGGTACTACCTCTGTACCAAATTTCGTTCCATTGGGTTTCACCGTGTTCGAATTAATAGGGGCAATCGATTTTCACACAAAGATGGCCGCCATCCGCAAACTATTAGGCTGATTAGCTATTAGTTTGGTCAAAGGATGCTGCCTTCATAAAGGTATGTTGTTGCAAAATTTGGTAGAGATCGGATGATTAGGTTAGTCGTAATTTGATTTAAGCTTTGAACATTTGTGTGGCCGCCATTACATTTCCGTCAAGATGGCGGCGATATAAAACATGACACTGGGGTGCCCTTTGCTAGTACTACCTCTGTACCAAATTTCGTTCCATTCGGTTTCACCGTGTTCGAATTAATAGGGGCAATCGATTTTCACACAAAGATGGCCGCCATCCGCAAACTATTAGGCTGATGACCTATTAGTTTGGTCAAACGATACTGCCCCCATAAAGGTATGTTGTTGCAAAATTTGGTAGAGATCGGATGATTAGGTTAGTCGTAATTTGATTTAAGCTTTGAACATTTGTGTGACCGTCATTACGTTTCCGTCAAGATGGCGGCGATATAGAACATGACACTGAGGTGTCCTTTGCTAGTGCTACCTTTGTACCAAATTTTTTCGTTCAATTTGCGCTCACCGTGTTTGAATTGAAAGGGGGGGGGGGGGGGGGGGACCGACATTCAGAGTACACACACTCTCACACACACAGACAGACACACTTTTTTTTTCGCCCTGTAGTGATCTCATAAGTCTACTTTCATTTTTTGCAAAAATCGAAAGTAGGCTAATGATAAAGCCTTTGTCTGGAGCGTGGCGCTCTATGGAAGTAAAACTTGGACTATTTTTGCAGCAGAAAAGAGGAGAATTGAAGCATTTGAAATGTGGTGTTACAGGAGAATTATGAAGATCAGATGGGTAGATAGGGTTACAAACGAAGAGGTATTAAGACGAGTGGGAGAGGAGAGATGTGTCTGGCGACTGCTAATGAAGAGAAGAGATAGGTTGGTAGGACACTTACTAAGACACCCAGGAATAGCAAGCTTAGTTATGGAAGGAAGGGTCGAGGACAAGAACCGTAGGGGTAGACCAAGGTTAGAATATGTTGAACAGATTGCCTCGGATGTAGGGTGTGGTAGCTATGTAGAGTTGAAACGATTAGCTCAGGACAGGGAGCCATGGAGGGCTGCATCAAACCAGTCAAAGGACTGAAGACTCAAACAACAATGTTAAAAGGGAGGTCATTCATCAGGAGCCAAACTGGGACCCGCCATACAGTATTGTGCCCGTTTAGACCGGAGTCCGCACGACCACATATGCATTTTACCAATAATCAGTCAGCACGAGAGTCAAAATATCCCGGAGCGCCAGATGGGTTAAAGCAAATCGCAAAAACGACATCAAATTAAAAAAATGCTTTGCTGATTTTTGGCTCAATGCAACAATAAGGATAGAAGGAGATTTAATTGGGAGAAACACATCTGGTAAAATTATCTCAGTTTATTTTAAAGTTAAAATCTGACTGCAAAGATGCTCAAAGCAGCATTATCCACGTGTGGCGATCCACACCCTTATTTACACATAATATACAGAAATCTTCCAAACACATTTGACAATCTTTTTGGAAACACAAGTCCGATTAATAGTCCTGTGGACTGTGTTCCAAAATTATTAATATTTAATTCCAGTTCAAAATTAATTGTCTATACTGTAAATAACGTAGATCACTGTTTGACTATTTACATGATATTAACACTCGTAGAATAAATGTTTATAGAATTCTTAAACTTTCACTTGTTTTTCAGTTTTCAAAAATATATCGTCGAAAATATTATTATCATAGAAGCATCACAAATTATTAACATATGTTAAAAACATCTGAAAAGTATTTGACCATTGAGCATAGCATCGAAGAACTGTGCGAAGCACAACAACAATTAATCGTTCTTCTGACATTAAACATTCGAGAAGTGACTCGATTCTGAACTTCAAGTTCCAAACAAAATACATGATTTCTGAATCATCAACTTGATCAATAAATGGTTGAACCATTCAATTATTCAATTTTCCACTTGGGAACAATATTATAAAAATATTTATATTCATGGCCATTTTTTAGTAACTTTTACAACTTGCAATTCTTCGACAGAATGCGGAAATAAGAATTGTAGTTTTATAATGAATTCATTTAGTTCATGGCACTAGGATTGAAAATATCCTTCAAATTATTCGTGGTTAAAGAATTATTTTTAATTGGCAGTGGCCCATTCTATTATCTGTGTAAGAACACAATATTACAACAACAACGGCAAAGATCTTCCTCTGAAGAAGAATAAACTACTATCATGACAAATCCGGGTTCTAGCAAAATCAAAGTCTAAATGGAATTCGTAAACAAGGTTGAAATAAGAACTGATGGTTTTAAAGAAATAACCTTCGGGTTATTCATCCGACGAAATGTGTGGCTCCAATACTCCTACTATAAACCTGAGCCATCGAACCTGCTATTTGATTGATGCTCGAAAAAACCTCTTCATTCCTGCGACTTAACATGCGCACCTGGGAATGGCATTTCAACCACTCCACACACATAAATTATCTTCCCAAAATGTATACAATAAATCAAGCCTCTGCTTGTTATCAACACTGGAAGATTAATAAACTTACAAGTTTATTTTATTTTACCATTCAGTTCAACCCGTGACTTTACCATACTTATGAAAATCTTTATTTCACTTTCGAGTGTATTTACGTCATGATTTTATATAAATACAAAAAATATCCTATTTGATACAAATATCATTTGCTTCCCGTTTCATGCCTCTCCGTGTTATCTGAAACATATACTTTGCTCATTGCAAATATCAACTGTTCAACCAGAACTGAAATGTTGGTTGAATGCGGGCTTGCGCTAACCACTCTCCTTCGGAAAATCTCCTGTTCCAAACTAGAAATGTTTAAACTACTTCATAGGCTCTTTCTCAATACATATGATTATTATAAAATATAATATCCAAGAATTATTTAGAAAAATTATAAAAATTATTATTATTATTATTAGTGGATTATTATTATTATTATTATTTGTATTATTTCCAATATGTTTAATTATCATCTCATTATGTGAGAATCCACATGTTCGAACCTTCGAATATGGAAAAAATATCCATTCCTCAACAAAAATAAATTATTAACTTTTACAGTTACATCGGGGGTTTTCCGTGGTTTCCTTAAAATATGAAAAATTCAAATAAATCTTCGTTATGCTCGGTCATCGATCCTAAACTGTTCTGAGTGCTGAAAATGCTCAGAATAACTCTTAACAAGTCTTGCGTAAATCATTGCAAGCTTTAAATACGACGAAAAAATGTGTTGGTCATCTGCAGAAAAAATAATAGTTCGTTCCAATTAGCTAGGCATAATATAATTCAAATGTGGCTTACATTTCTTGGTGGTCTTGAAGTGTAGTAAACCTGGTCTGTACCAGATTTATCCATAGACATGCCCTATCGGACAAGCACGTATAATCCTTGTGTCGGCCGCCATTGTAGACCCACAATTCGTCTAGTCAGACATAGTGGTAGTATCTTTCGACGTTTGAATAAACTGTGGTTCCATTTTAATATGGGCTTCTATCAAAGCCATAACAGTTTGTTTAAATAGGGTCAGATCTAAGTGATCTCTTCTTAGATATGTCAGTTGTAACATAACTCACTGTAATCTCATCAGTACAAGAAAAACATTGACAGTCTAAGCAATTAACGACTGTTCTGAAGATCGTTCCCTGGGCATGGTTTATTAATATCACCATCTGCCATGCGCTAGACAACCTACAGTTTCCCTTGCGTAGACTAATGAACGCCACCGTTATAGACTAGTCTTCAGTGTACTGACAGATCGAAGTGGTTAACTAGTTACAAAAAAATGAAAACTGACTTGAAATGGATTTAAACATCCAAGTATTAAGTTACTACTGGACTGTGACAAAATACTATTTTCTAGACAAAGTCTAGCATATGTCCTTTTAGAAATATAAATATTTCCACCAATGTCTGTAGAAAAACAATCACCTCAGTGATTCTCCTCACCAGAAACTTACTAAGTTTCAACTCGAAGCGCAGCACTTTTCGTGACTATCACGACTTGAAAAGAACTTCTGCGTAGATACGGCAACCATGTGCCTTGGCTCAGCGTAGACGCAACTTGCTTGCCAAGTGCTTGTGTTGAAGTGAGCTAACCATGCCTGTTCCAGCTGGCTTTTATTCAAAACGGTCAGGGTCACGCGTCATCGCCTGATATCTAGAAATCCTCATATCTCTTGAATCCCTGGTCCGATTTACTTGATATTAATTGCATTCTCTTTCATTTGGTCGTGCCAGTAATCTGATCCCAGTCTCAAGTCTCTACTCCATAGTTAACTATTTAATCAATAAATAGCCTCCACCTCTGCTATTACTCGCTACGTCACTTGACATCCAACTATCGGTAAAATTCTTCTAAATGCTTCTCGAAGCAATGTAGCGCGATATTCAAATATCTCAACTTTCAAAAGCGGCTACAGCCTTTCCCTTGATATCTAGGTGTCTGAAACTTGGAATACCCATTCCTAGAGTTGGGCACAGTATGGCCCGACATCTACACGCTGTCATTACTGTTCAAGGAGGCAACACTCACTATTAATAATACAGTAATAATGTTATTGGTTTTACGTCACTTTTAACTACTGTGGCTTTTAGAGACGCCGGGAGGGGATTTTTAACGTGCCAGTGTGTGAGATAGTTTTTAGTCTACCGTATTGGAAGCCATTTTCCAATAAGCTATTCACCTCTCACCAAGGTGGACCGGCCAATGCATGTGATATTTTCGAAGTGAAATGCCATGTCCACGTAAGAAGGAGGTCCCGTGGCTCAACATCACAAGAAAAACAGTCCCGTAAAACTACAAGCTTCCTTGCTCTCTTTCAATTTTCAGTGTTGCCTTAGTAATTTATTGCTTTTCAGTCGGTCTACACGATTGTAATGGGTGATTCCCTAATCCTGAAATAGAAATTGCATAAGATTAATAAATCAATCATCAGCTTGCCACGGTGGGTGAGTGGTTATCGTGTCGGACTACAAACCCCTCCAAGCTTGCAGGTTCGCTCCTGGCCGTGGTAAGTGATTTTTGAAAGGCGACAAAAATCACGGCATGCATCTCATACGTTGTTGGCATGTTAAAGAACCTATTTGAATTCAGTAGGCCGTGTTCATAATGGCAAAATTATTAATCTCGGGATTTTCCGCCAACACAAAAAGTTCCTATGTTATCTACTAGATAGCGCTGTAGTGTCGAGGAACTTAGATATATAACCTCATTAACTTTCATAGCGCTCCAAGGAGCGATAAAATTCGACTTGCAAGCTGCCCTCTGGGCGTCAATTAACAAAGCTTCACCCGTCACCCAACGCCATACGATATTATATTATATCAGATCAGTACTGAATTCTCGAGATCACCGCTATGTTCCACAACAGCTCCCACCACTGTATGTCCGAGTTCATTCTATTGTCGTAGACACAATTTGAAAACGTTGTTGATGTTTCATTTGAGGGGACATCGTGTAATTGGCTGGGTGGGTGTTTGTGTGTGAAGTATTCGTCTACTGTGTTATTTTGGACTCTGTAGTAGTGTGTATATTTTTGTAAACGAGGCGAGGGTGGGGTAGGAAGTAGCTGTGACCTTAACGTAGGAAGCATCCTAGCATTTGCCTGGTGTAGGATTTGGATATCCCGGAAAGCCACTTCCTAGATGGCTGAGGTGGAAATCAAACCCACCACCTCTTCATAGTCATGCCTCACGAGGCTGAGTGCATCCCGTTCCAGCTCCCAGATCAGAATTAAATTTCAGAGTAGATCCAGTAATCGAACCCGGACCTCTGGGGCGTCAGCCAAGAATGCTAGCCACTACATCTGGAAGTGGGCTCGACTTGAAAACAACTAGTTTTATATCTGTCATGAATATTGTTGACTAACCAAAGCATCTTAGATTTTCTACAACATTCATAAGTAATCCACTTGTATTCCCCACCCTTGCACATCCCATTCAGCGGATGATCATTAATCTTTCCATCATACAACAATGTAGTGAGTCCGGACACCACAGGGCTCTGGCGATCGATTGTGCTGTCGTGCTGTTGACAGTTGACAGAAAAAGCCATTCATTGTCTGACTACAGCTGCTCTACATTTCTGTGTCTGACAGAATTTAAATGAATAGGATTTTTTTCCTATCTCACACATAACTGAAAAGGTCACTTTAGAAAGGGTTTGTTTCCAGAACTATTATATTTGAGGCAGATTCCGTGCTCACAGCAAATAAATCTTATTTCCCATCAAAGTAAACGGCCTATACAATATTCTCTTTACAACAAACTACTTTTGATCGTGTGTTAAGACCACTGGCGCCTACAGGTGTATCCATCCCCCAGTGTAGCGACAGTCGCCCAGGAGGTCTGTATTTGATTCACGGCTCTGCCAATACATTTAATAATGGCCTGAGATCTGTAAAGGGATCCACTCAGCCTCGTGAGGCAAAACTTTGAAGAGGTTCGTTCGATTCCCATCTCATCCATCCTGGAAGTCGTATTCCGTGGTTTCCCACTTTTACTCCAGGCAAATGCCGGGATGGTTTCTAACTTAAGGCCATGGCCATCTTCTTCCCAATCCTCACTTCCATTACAATATTTACACACACTGAAATAATAATAAAAATAATAGTAATAATAATAATAATTATTATAGTAATAAAAACGCCTGCGCCAAATGAATACTTGGAGTGACAAAACAACATAGCGAAAGTAGTCAATCAAGTCTTCTTGCGGCAATACCGTTTTGTTGACAAGGAAGCCCCATATTATAAAAGCAGACCAGATCAAGTTCTGAACAATGACAAAGCCAATATTTTATGGGATCCCATTATAATAACTGATCGCTTTGTAGCAGGCAACTCAATGGAAACCTACAGGACAACGGAAAAGATGGCAAATACCAGCCACTTGCCACTGAGTTCAATCACATATATTGCTTATAAGACGTTTTCGTCATCCAGTTTGTGAATAGTTTAGTTACAAAGGACTGAGAAAATGCAAAAGAGAAACTTGGCTTGAAGAAACACCATATGGAGATAATGCAACAAGTAGTTCCGTGAAGAACTAAAGCCTATTTTCATATATCCTACTTAAGTTAATTGCCTCTATCAACATACAACATTTCAGTTTGATTGCTGTAATAGATTCGTAGATATTGAGAACCGACTAAATATTGCGGATGGTCACCATTTTGGATTTTTATATATGTAGGTCTTAGAGTTATGTATTGTTACATGAAGATTATTGTGTACGTGTAGTATCCAAACTTCAATCGCATGATTAGGACACAAGAAGAAAAAACGAGATTTTAAAATTTCGCACAGTTGCCATCTTGTAGTTATGGAAACAATTGAAAAGATGCCAGTGGACTAACATTTGTATAAGGATTTACTGCACTAAGCTTCACTACACTCAGATGGTTAAATTGCGGGAAACGTCCATATGAATATTTGTACTTCGTGTCGCTGCCATGTTGGATTTGTGATCACCAGGTTATTGAAAGTCCTATAGGTGAACTTATGTTCATAGCCCCTATGAACATTAAAAAAATCAGGTTGATTGCCGAAATAGATTCGTAGATATTGAGAACCATCTAAATAATTCCGATGGTCGCCATGTTGGATTGTTATATGTATAGGCCATAGAGTCATGTAACATTAAAGAAAAATTATTGCGTAGCTTCATTATTCAAACTTTCACTTCGATCGTGTGATTACGACACAAGAAATAAACACTTAATTTTAAAATTCGCACTGCCGCCATCTTGAGGTTATGTACACAATTTAACTAAATTAGATACCAGTGCATTGCAATGTGTATAAACATTTTCTGTACCAAGTTTCATTGCGTTTGGATCATTAAATTGCGAGAAAAGTCTATTTAAAACTTTCAACTACGTTTGGCCGCCATGTTCGTTTTGTAGTTAACCGGTTTTGAAAGTCTCATAGATGAACTTCCAGTAGTGCCCTTTATCTGCGTACAAAATTTCAGGGTGATACCGGTAATAGTTCCAGAGATATAGAATGCCGGTGAAATATTTCGCACAGCCGCCATCTTGGCGTTATGTAAACAATTGAACGAAGTTAGATGTCGGTGCATTACAATGTGTATAAACATATACTGTACCAAGTTGCGTTTGGTTGGTTAAATCGCGAGGAACGTCTATTTAAAAGTCGCAACTTCACTTGGCCGCCATGTTGGTTTTGTAGTTACCAGGTTTTCAAAAGTCACATATGTGAACTTCTAGTAGTTCCCTTTATCACCGTACAAAATTCCAGGGTGGTATCGGTAATCGTTTTGGAGATATGGAATGCTGATGAAATATTTCGCACAGCTGCCATGTTGGATTGGTGAGACGTAACAAAATTTGAAGGGCACGTTCGGGGTGATCCGGAACATTGCTATAAACTTACCAAGTTTCATTGAAATCTCTCCAGCCGTTTAGATTTTATTAGGGGGGACACACATACGAATCACACACATACGCACACACACACACACTGACAGACACACGGACAAAAGTTGATCTCATAAGCCTATTTGTTCATAAACGAAAATAGACTAAAAAAGCTGCCCTCCTTGGAACTGCAAACATAGTGCGTAAGGTTTTGTCTCTTCGGTGATTGCCCCGAACAACTTGAGATTCAGTGCTATCATAAGTTCGTGTCCACCTCGTTGCATAGTGGCCAGCACTTTTGGCTGTCCCCGCTGTTCGATTCCTGGCTCTGCCAAAAATTTAATTCTTGTCTGAGGGCTGGAACTGGGTACACTCAGCCTTACGAGACACAACTGAGAAGAGGCGGGTTATATTTCCACCTCAGCCATCCTAGACGTGGTTTTCTGTGGTTTCCCACTTCTACTCCAGGTAAATGCCGGGATGGATCCTAGATTAAGGCCACGGCCACCTCCTTCCCAATCCTCATCTGAATTACAAATACACACACTAATACAGCCATCACAATAACACAGGGTATCAGACATATTACACACACACCCAAGTACACGGGGGTTACATTACCACAATATCGCAAAGCTCCTAAATGAATCAACAACAACAGCTATCTTCCGTATCTTTAGCTCGCAAGGAGTCCGACGGTGATTGTTTTTTTTTCTTTTTGCAAATCTCAAATGTAATAATAATTATAATTCCTTGACAAGGAAGCCATAGAAGCAAGAATCAAAAAATGGAAATCACTTTCCAAACCACCCGCAACATATATAACAAAAAGTGCTTTTCTATGAACACAAAAATTCGTCACTACAACACTGTCATCAAACCAGTACCGCTATAGGCATCTGAATGCCTTATCCTATCAGAGAAATGTTTGCTCGCGAATTTAGAGAGAAAAGAACGAAAGATCCTACACATCATACTTGGTCGGGACTACAAAAATGGCATCTTCATCAGAAAATCCAGGTAAGAAATATAATCGAAGATAGAGAAGATCACAGACACAAGGCGAAAACGCAGAGTTTGCATCTACGGTCATATACGACGGATGGTCGACTCCCGATGGACAAAACGTTTCTTCAGTATATTCAACTCAAAACCAAAAACGACAATGCCATGGTATGTTAACGTCCAGAAATATCTGAAAGAAATGGGGATACGAGCAGAAGATGCACAAGACCGAAATCGTTATAGAGCTGCCATCAAGACGTTTGGGACTTTCCGGGACGAAAAACGGACAACTGGTGCGAAATGGACAGAAGAACGTCGTGCTAAACACAGTGAGCTCATGAAGACAATGTGGATTAAGTGAAAAATGAACAAATGCCAGAATGTAAAATGAGGCTTATTGAGGTCCCTAGGTGGTCGATTAGCGAAATTGTATGAATGAATAATAGTAATAAAAATAATAATAAAAAATAATAATAATAAGTACCTTGGTGAGACCATACAAGCGAATAATAGAGAATGATGCAATAGATGATCGGATCTCAAAAATGGAGAGAGCATATGGCTTGACAAAAAACATGTACAATAACAAGTGCCTATCGTGGAATGCCAAAATAGAACACAACACCGTGGTGAAGACAGAATGTCTATATGCCAGCGAATGTCTGTCTATGAACTACAAACTGGATAAACTAGAGGTCTTGGAAAGGAGAATCCTCGGAAAAAATATGGGTGCTGTTCAAACCGAAAGTGGATGGAATCATCGAAGTAATGAAGAAGTTTACCAGAAAGTAGAAAGAATCTCTGAGACTATGAAGAAGAAGATGTTGAAGTTTCTCGGACATCCATACAGAATGGACCAAAATAGACTCACCAAACAGATATTTGATTACTTCTGGAGAAAGAAGACCACAACAGCATGGATTAAGGAAACAAAAGTGGATATGGAAAGATTGAAAATCTCTGAAGACCAATTGTTAGACAGAAATAGATTTAGGAACATGCTGAGTAATTTGGAAGGGATTCATGCCAGAAGAAGACCTAAGAAGACCGGAATAGGCTGGACGGACGAACAGCGTAAACAGGCCAGCGAAAGCATGAAGGTGTATTGGGTGCAGAGAAAACTTCGCACCAAGAAAAAGAAATGAAGTTGTAGCGTGATCCTAAGTGGTCCATTCGCGTGTAAAAGAAAAAAATAACAAGGCTTCAGCCTACGTGACGTATACCATATTTTGAGTACAGAGGTGTGCAAATTATTAGACTCGACACCAGTTTCCCAAAATTATATTTATACTTTTCACGGCTTAATGCATTAAATATGTTTGGAAGACAGTGAAACTACTTCCAATGTTTAACCAAGATTCTTAATTATATTTTCTTGAAAATCAAAGCAAAATGAATGTTTAGAATTTCCACTAACAGAGGAGCATTGCTACTGCAAAATGTCACACGTTTTGTTTCGATTACTTCACTCTACATTTCGTGTGATTTACGAGCAGAAGGTTGTGGAGTCATTTAACTGATGATCCTCTCTTGAACTATTCAAGAACTAAGGATTGAAATCACCTTACTTAGAGGGTATATTCCAAAGTCAATGACAACAAGTAGTACCGTGAAGAACTATACAACCTATTTTCATATATCCTTCTCATGTTAATTGCCTCTATCAACATACTAAATTTCAGTTTGATTGCTGCAATAGATTCGTAGATATTGAGAACCGTCTAAATATTGCGGATGGTCGTTATGTTGGATTTTTATATATGTAGGTCTTAGAGTTATGTACTGTTACATGAAGATTATTGCGTACGTGTAGTATTCAAACTTCAATCGCATGATTAGGACACAAGAAGTGAAATCGAGATTTTAAAATTTTGCACAGCAATTGAAAAAAATTAGATGCCAGTGGATTAACATATGTATAAGGATTTACTGTACCAAGTGTCACTGCACTCGGATGGTTAAATTGCGAGAAACGACCCTGTGAATATTTATACTTCGCGTCGCCGCCATGTAGGATTTGTGATCGCCCGATAAGTGAACTTAAGTTCATATCCCCTATGAACATTAAAAAATCAGTTTGGTTGCTGTAATAGATTCGTAGATATTGAGATCCATCTAAATATTTCGGATGGTCGCCATGTTGGATTGTTATTTGTATAGGCCATAGAGTCATGTACAATTAAAGAAAAATTATTGCGTAGGTTCATTATTCAATCTTTCACTTCGATCGCATGATTACGACACAAGTAATAAAAACTTAATTTTAAGATTCGCACAGCCGCCATCTTGAGGTTATGTAGACAATTGAACTAAATTAGATACCAGTGCATTACAATGAGTATAAACATTTCCTGTACCAAGTTTCATTGCGTTTGGATCATTATATCGCGAGTAAAGTCTATTTAAAATTTTCAAATTCGCTTGGCCGCCATATTCGTTTTGTAGTTAACCGGTTTTTGAAAGTCATATAAATGACCTTCCAGTAGTGCCCTTTATCTCCGTACAAAATTTCAGGGTGATACCGCTAATAGTTTCCGAGATATAGAATGCCGTTGAAATATTTCACATATCCGCCATCTTGAGGTTATTTAAAAAATTGAACGAAGTTAGATGTCGGTGCATTACAATGTGTATGAACATATACTGTACCAAGTTGTATTGCGTTTGGTTGGTTAAATCGCGAGAAAAGTCTATTTAAAAGTCGCTAATTCGCTTGGCCGCCATGTTGGTTTTGTAGTTACCAGGTTTTCAAATGTCACATAGGTGAACTTCTAGTAGTTCCCTTTATCACCGCAAAATATTCCAGAGTGATATCAGTAATAGTTTCGGAGGTATTGAATGCTGGTGAAATATTTCGCACAGCCGCCATGTTGGATTGGTGATACGTAACAAAATTTGAAGGGCACGGTCGGGGTCATCCGGGATAGTGCTATGAACTTACCGAGTTTCATTGAAATCGCACAAGCCGTTTAGAAGTTATTAGGGGGGACACACACCATCACACACACACAGACAGACACACGGACAAAAGGTGATCTCATAAGCCTATTTTTTTTTTCATAAATGAAAATAAGCTAAAAAAAATATAAACCGGGCCAAGCTCAGGTATCCCTCGAAATAACCAATTCTGAAAGTTTCCAAAATCTATTATAATAATAATAACCCCTGGCACTATAGCCCATGAAGGGCCTTGGCCTACCAAGCGACCGCTGCCCAGCCATTTGGCCTGCAGATATTGGGGTAATGCGTGGTCAGCGCTTCGGGTTCCCTCGGCCGATAATCTAGGTGTTTGTGACCGGTGCGCTGCCTCACTGTCAGGCAGCTACTCAATTGTCCTCACGAAACTGAGTGTACCCCGTTCCAGCCTTCATGTCAGTTTCGAAAATTCTTGACGGAGCTGGGAATGGAATCCAGGCCCCCTGCGGGTGAGAGGAAGGCGCGTTACCCCAACACAACGGGGCCGGCTTCCAGAAACTATTCCTTTTGGGAAAAGGTGTAAGTCGTTGAGGGAGAAAACATTACTAAATAGGGTTACAAAAGATTTCAGCAGATGGTCAATAAAATATTTTGAATAAAAATTGTGACTGATTCAAATTCTTTATTTGATTGTAATAATTTGCACACCCATGTAGCCTAATCTCCAATTTCGAAGATCTATTTAACTCTGCCATGCAAGTAATTGCCGCTATTTTATCATTTTAAATGATTATGTCGACTTCGCTGAGGTCTGGCGTTACGTTACGGTGACGGGACGAAATGTACCGAGAATGCACTGAGGTGTGTGACGTCATAGTACTGCTTGAGCTTCCTCATTTCCCCGCGCTCTCCGCTGAGCGTGACGTCATCCAGCCAGCTACCTCCTTTGACCTTGGTTTGCACTTGCCTTTTTATTATTTTGCTAACGGACTTTGAGTTCACGCAGCATTTGTAGCATTTGTAGCATTTAAAATGATATAAATTCTAGTCTTTCAGACTGACTATCAGTGTTTTTTTATATAAGAATCCTTTCATTAATTACATGGATTCACACCTCGGCCATCCTGGTATAAAGCCCACACCTAAGCCTCTTCGCTATCACACTCATCTATTCCAGCCTTATATAGTGAGTGGGAAATTAAACTTGTCGAATTTCGGTCACATGAACCACCAAAATGCTCAAACAACCTGTGATATAATTCCCTTCCTGACGAGTTGGTGGCCATCAATGTGATGGAGCGGGAAGGGAAATGGAGAGTGGTGTAAACTTCTAAATCCACCACGAAAGTTTCTTAGGAACAAACAAGATTACATTCTCTGGAAGTTGGGGAACAAGATACTCCCGTTTCAGGAAATACAACTCAGATGGAATTAAAGTTGTTACTGCTGTCTGTACAATTTCAACGTAATCCGTCCATTCTTCAAGGTAGAAGAGGACCGAAGAAAATCATGTTACTGTTCAATTGATTAGTATCTAGCAGTTTAATCTTTCCAAATGTCATGAAAATCCAATTAACTAGCTAGAGAACAAATCGTTTAGTTGTAATCCAGCATAGCGAGACTTCGAGTGTTATCTTCCTCCAGAGACAATCACGACCAGGGTGCTGATGTTGTTGCTTATTTTAGGGGCTGCAACGACGCAGTCATATAGCCTTGTGTATTTGTGTGTGTGTGTGTGTGTGCATATGGCATTTGTGTGATAACCAGTGCTATTGTGTTAGCTGTACCTGTGTATTTGAAAATTGGGATAGTGTTGGGAAGGAGGCGTCTGTGGCTTTAAGTAAGGGACGATCCCAGAATTTGTCTGGAATAGAAGTTGGGAGGGGGGATGAAACCACGGATACCTCTTCCAGGATGGCTGGGGTGAGAATCAAACCCTTCTCTTCACATTTTTCCTCTCACGAGACTGAGTGTATCCCGTTCCAGCTCTTATACCGATTACAATATGCTCACAAATACATGAGGCTGATGACAAATAATAGCCCAATATCCCAACTGAAACAACAACTTATGGCCGTCATGAGAGAGGGGATTGCACTTTTATCCATTTTAAGGAACGTGGAGACAGTGGTATGTTTGGTCTATCACTTCATTTGCGAGTTTCAAGGTGTGGTCATCAGCTCCGTGTAATTGTGTGTGTGTTTCACTGAGGTGTGAGTAGTAGTAGTAGCAGTAATAGTAAGGTGTACAGGTATAGTAATTGAACCTAAAATTTGGAAGTAGATTTATGGCATGTTAAAGAACCTTCCACTAATTACACCTGTGTGAAGCTAAATTGTATAGGTTAAGAATGTAAACAACGCTCTTAGGTTCCTACGTTCGTTGCCAAGAGCCGACTGCGGTGGCGTCTGGTAGCTAAGTTATGAACTAGTAGTCGTTGACGGTGGCGTTTGGCGGCAAAAGTAGAAACTATTTGAAAAATTCAAAGGTCTGCAGCCCTTATTTGAATTAAAAAACAGATAACACACACTAATACAGTCATCACAATTAACACCGGTTATCAGACAGATAAGCGGAATGGAAAAGAGGAGAAATGAAGCGTTTGAAATGTGGTCTTACAGGAGAA
Organism: Meconema thalassinum; assembly: GCA_946902985.2. Lineage (NCBI taxonomy): Eukaryota > Metazoa > Arthropoda > Insecta > Orthoptera > Tettigoniidae > Meconema > Meconema thalassinum. The sequence continues at coordinate 276,811,425 of OX336390.1, forward strand.
TGATGAAGATCAGATGGGTAGATAGAGTTACAAACGAAGAGGTATTGAGACTAGTGGGAGAGGAGAGATGTTTCTGGCGACTGCTAGTGAAGAGAAGAGATAGGAAGGTAGGACACATACTAAGACACCCAGGAATAGCAAGCTTAGTTATGGAAGGAAGGGTTGAAGACAAGAACTGTAGGGGTAGACCAAGGTTAGAATATGTTAAACAGATTATCCATTTTAAGGAACGTGGCGACAGCGGTATGTTTGGTCTATCACTTCATTTGCGAGTTTCAACACCATGTAACTATGTAGAGATGAAATGATTAGCACAGGACAGGGAGTCATGGAGAGCTGCATCAAACCAGTCAAAAGACTGAGGACTCAAACAACAACAACATCAGACAGATTCTACGCACACCCAAAGTACACGGGGCTACATGACCGCGTTGTCGCAGCCCCTAAACTTAAGAACCAACCAACCTAAAATTTGGAAGGAGGTTCACGTGGCCATGGTTAAGAACCATCCCAGCATGTAACAGGAGAAGAAGTGGGAATTCTGGTAAACACCTTGTAGGTTGGCTGAGCGGGGAATAAGGCTCACCTCTTTTCAGTTGTGTTCACGAGGTTGAGTATATTCTTTGTTCCAGCAGACAGGAATTAAACGTCCTGTCAGAATCGGGAATCCAACACAGGACCTTTGACTTCAATATGTACCCCACAATCAAAAAAGGTGGCGTATGCTGACTAATTGCGTAGTAGAAAAAAGAATTGTGACTTTGCTTGAACTACCAATTGAGAATCTTGGTCTACCAAACGATCGCTGCTCAGCCATATGATGCGTAGTCAGTGCAATGTGGCCCTTACCGTTAATCCTGGCCTTCATGACAATATCTCAATATTGTGATATATTGGCTTTCACGGTCAGTGAATTAAACTCAGCAATTTTTCTAGGTTTGTTCCGTGTCGTGTGTGGGGTTTCACCTAGGACGCCAAGCTGGCTCATCAGTGGGCTCTTGATGTCCCCGCCCGGACCCCCCACTGGAGTAGCAAACTGCGCGCTACCCCCTTTTTATGAAGCGCACCTGCGTCTCTTTACTGCGAGAACTAAAAGCTAAAGCAGCCATAACCCCCCTATGAAGGGTTACAAAAAGATGGTATATTGGCTTTCACGGCCAGTGAATTAAAACTCAGCAATTTTTCTAGGTCTGTGCCGTGTCTTGTGTGGGGTGTCGCCTAGGTTTCGCTACTCCTGTAGGGAGTCCGGACGGGAACACCAAGAGTCCTCTGATGAGCCAGCTTGGTGTCCTAGGCGAAACCACACACAAGACACGGTACAAACCTCGAAATATTGCTGAGTTTTAACTCAATATTGTCCTTATGGGGCTGAAATCACACGGTTCTAGCCCTTACATTAGTTGTTCTAAAATGCAAGGTATCGAACTCGGAGCCTCCTAGTTAAAATAAAAACGTCCTAGGCCAGACGTGTTACAGGCTGGTATCAGTATTCGGATATAGAACGATTCACGAAAAAGAAATTCATGGCTACTGGAAGTGAAAGTGAAGTGGAAAGAGTGATTATACTTGGCTGTAGAAAAACGCATCGTTCTGTTTTTCATCTTTATAGTGCTGTTTGTCCTCCGTGCGGAGCCATTTGTTCGCCCAAGTGCGAGTGCTCCATTATCTTTGAGCCACAATGGCCAATGTAGCAAATGCATTGCTCGATGCCTGTGATAGATCACAGATCGGAGAATACGATGCTAAAATTTTGTGTCTACGCTACACTTAGACAGGGGTAACTGCAGTTTAGACAGGAGAAACATTGAAACTCAACGTAAGAAGAAACATAGCCCACTCAAATATAACACACTATTGATAATAAGTAGGCTTATACCCATGACAAAAGAAAATTACAACAATTAAATTAAAACAATAAAACAAATAACTATTAAAACAATTTTACACCCAATAAAATAGATCAAATAATACTACTAATAATAAATTAAAAAATTACGAGCCTTACAGTAGTCGCATATGATGTGTAACAGCTGACATGTTATTCGAATAATACCATATTACTTACTCGCATTTTTTTAAGAATGAACTCATAGTGCTACCTTGTGCCAGCAAACATGAAGGGATTCTCCAATGCACCTGCAGTAGTGACATATACCTGCAACTGTATGCGGGAGCAATCCACTGCCTACTTGATGCCAAACTTGATGCGAACTGCGCTTTTCCCGGCCAGTTAGTGAACCTATACCAGCAATGTTATTGAAAATGTCCTCTTATTGCCGATATAGCGCACTGCCAAGTATAGGTGCGATTAAAAATTAGGTGTGCAGTAGGTATATTAAATGCGTTTCTCCCAGTGATACGTTTGGACCTACGAAGTTTCAATTATTGTCAGAAGTCGGTCTTAATATACTGAATTCCTACGTTGTTTGGAGTGTTGGTTGATGCGATATAGCACTCGAGTTATCGAGTGCTTACATTATATAAGGATACAGCAAAAGTACGAAGAATTAATAAATCGTAATTGTTTTCAGCAAATATGATATAATAAACATTTTCACACCAAAGAACGACAACTTGAGGATGATTTATTGTAGGAATTTCTTTAATGGGGCCTCCAAACCTTGAGGTAAACAGTATGCAATTTACATTCCACTTAGTCACATGGCTTACAGTACGTCGTTGTACCGATCTCCGCCACCGCGCGCGCTCATTGTTTCCGTCAGTAGGGGAGTAGTAGTGGTAAGATTATTGACTTGGGAATAACCTAACCACCAAGGGAAGATGATGAAGAAAAGGAAGTGGGGTTCGGACTGAAGAAAAAGGATGGAAAAATAGGAGGCGAGTCCTACAAAAGTTATAAGTTTAACTTGAAATATACTAAAAGGTGACTGCCACTGCAAATCAGCTCTCCGATACCTAAAGTGAGTAGGGACCTGGACAAAGCTAACGGGAGACGCAGCTGGAACTTGGGCGGTTTGCAAGAGAGTGGCTTAAGCGTATTCCCTCTCAAGCATACATATGCCTACTATGGGGAAGGGTGATGGTCTGGCAAGACAAAGAGTAACAGATTTATTATGTATCTGTTCAAAGGAGTTTGTTTTTAGACAAGTAATTTGAAGAATGCCAATAATTTGAATAGGTTTCGATATTTTTTGTTTTCGAAATTGTAGAATTCCTAAGGAGCGACCAAATGCTTCCAAGAAGGATAGGGATAAAACAATTACACCTTTGGGAATAATTTTGGTAAGTGCACTAAGAGTTGTATTTGGAAATGGCTAAGCTTTTACCCAGCAAGGAGCCGACTAAAATTTTAGACAATGAGACACACTTATATTTTGAAAAACCAACCATAAGTGTTGGAGAGAATCTCCACAAGCAGGAAGCTGGCGTAGCGAGCTATGCTTGCCTTACTGGCCAGTTAGAATTAGCTATTAAAGCTAAGAGAGACTTTACCAAGTTGTCAACTAAGAGCTCTTGCTCAAATGCAACAAGTGGTGAAAACCCTATCAAGAGATTTATTTGCATTAAGTGGGAAGAGTCAAGGAAGACAGGATCTTGCCTAACCGTTATGTTAGAGAAATGGTGAATCCAAAAAGAAACTTTGAATTTATTTAACAATGCAAAAGAGTGTAATGAATTTAACAATGTTGGGTAGTAGTTTTTTGACAAATACGGTATATAATTTATACTTTGTAACAAATGGGGCCACAGACCTCCGAAAAACATCTTAAGTTTGCGCCAGGCAATTAACAATTCTTTTGGTTTCAAACCTTTATATGTTTTAAAATCTTCGCAAGATTTTGAAATGGCGAAGATAAAATAAAAAAAAATTAAAGACAATTAAAGTGATTAAAGTTAGACAATAAATCGAGTACAAGGTGTGTACTTTAAGAAATTTCTAGGTAAATATCTTAGAAAGAGTAACAACTTCGGAAATAACAACAACAACAAACACAGGAAGATTAAATAGAAGTTCCTATAACTTCTTATATTAAAGCTGAATTACTTTTTGGTAGTTATACAAATAGGGCAGGTCACTTACTGTGAAACCCGAAGAGAAAGTCGAAAGGAAGGTTCAAGACCTCCTATGTTTAAGTAGGAATCACGAGACAAATGGGGCAAGTTTCCCTTTCGTGAAACCTAGAAATAACTCACTTATGAGTTGAAAGAATTGTATTCCCTAATTAGAAGGGAGAAACAAGATAATTTGAAACGTGTACCAGACACGTAGTTATGCAGACATTAATTCTTTGTATATGGAGCAAAAACAAAGGGAGGGCACTAGTTGAGAGTGACACCTCATTGAAAAAGACCTAAAGTAACAATTTTATTATTTTGGTTTGTTAGTAAGGGGTTTGGGAAAGATCAAATGGAATTGAGGATAAGTGTTCATGGCCGTATTTATGGTATTCGGACGAACGCGACGCGGAAGAAATGTTGAACAAACACTGGTTTTCACTATAGTCTGTTAAAATGGATGGAAAGTTCACTGTAGTAGCACAAAAGTTTATGGCGAAGAAAGTTATTGCAATTATGGAAAATAACTAGTTACACTGGATAGGCGAGAGTCTATTGCTTGAGAAAGTTGTAGATTATCATTAAATACGCCAGAGAAAATCCCAACGGAGGAAGAAACTTTAGCTATTGAGCAGTAATTCATAAGGAAGATTCCTTAGTTTGATAAAGTATTCCCACATGTGAGTGGAAAATATATGACGGTACGACTGGTAGATAGAGTGCAGATTCTGGAAGGTTCCAGAGCAATCCTAACTGAAGAATAGGGCCAAAGTTATTCCAGCGGTGGAACGAGCTAAGTATTTTTATAGACAGTGGGTAATTCAATTGTATCCCACGTTGTGAGAATATCTCTCATTTAATAAGCATAAGAAATGCTGCTTCCTATTAAGATTGGCTTAGACAGACAAAAGCCCAACATAGAAAATCCCGCGAAGAATGATTATTGCCCCAAATATAGTAATCTCTCACTGCCTATAAAATGATCGTTAAAAGCATCTAGTTATTAAAAGACGATGAGAATGAGGTTAAAACCTGAAGTCGGTACTTATCTTTGCTTCATGGCGATGGTGAAGTTCCCTTTGACGATTTACATTAAAGTTCCAACATGGCGTGGAATTAAAAGAATGCCTCTTTAGTAGAGGAGGCTGGCTCTAGTTGAGCTTCAACTGACTAAGTCGACTGCCGACGTACAAGTGAGACACGCTCAGCGAAGAACAGAGGGAACAGGGAAGGGGAAAAAGTCGGGGTAGGAGACAAAAGGAATACATATAAGAATAACCAACATGACAAAAAAAGTCTTGATGAAATGGTCTTCAAAGAGTTGATAGTAGGCGACACTATCGCAGCCTGGTGGGTGAAAAAGTAGACGAAGTTCTCTTGATCACGGAGATGATAGCTGGCGATGGCGACGAGATCTGGTGGCCAGATTGATAAGGAAGTCCTCTTGCACAGGGAAGAATTGAGGAACTTCAGAGATTCGCTGCTAGATGACGCTAGGTGGGTCATGGAAGATATATATCTAGAACTGACTCACAAGTAACATGAGAACCCTAAACAGCAAGGAGAAATTAGAAGATCACTGTTGGTGTTTGAGAAAAAGGAAGGAATGAACAAGCAAAGAGCAGTAAAAATATACTCTATCTTACCATGTATTCCAAAGAATACACCAAGCTGGGAGGGAAAACACCAACAGAGAGCAGGATAAACAATTAAGCATTTAAAGGTAATGGAGCAATTAAAGACAGTGGTCTTGTGATGTGACCGTTAGTGGTCAAGATTCTGGCCACCCTGACTCTCCCATCCCTTCCAGGATAACACTCGGTCACTCTACCAGAAATCCAGACCAGGGGAGGAGAAACATCCCTAACCAGGACCAAGTCCCCCACTTTGATGTCGGGACTGGAAAGAAACCACTTCTGTCTCCGTTGCAAGGAAGTTAAATATTCCCAGTTCCACCTCTTCCAGAAAGAATTGCGGAGGGCTTCAAGTTTACGCCAAACAATAGGTAGATTAGAATCCTTGTAAGAGCTGGAAGGTGGAGGAGGGGCAGAAAGAGAAGTGCCTATAAGGAAGTGTCCAGGTGTGAGAGGAAGCAGGTCATCAGGGTAATTGGAAAGCGGAGTTAAAGGGCGAGGATTAACAACACCTTCAATCAGAACGGACAGTGAATTAAATTCTTCATAAGTCAGAATGCGATTACCTAAAACCTTTCTTAAATGACGTTTTGTGAGCTTTACGTAGGATTCCCACCTACCACCGTGATGAGGAGCGTAGGGAGGTATAAAACGCCATTTGAAACCCATTGAGTAGGAAAAATTAGAAATCTTCTCCATGGCAGGAGAAAATGTGAGAGCTTTCTTTCACAAGGAAGCTGCGCCCTGAAAAGTGGAAGCGTTATCAGAGAACATCTCTGAAGGAACACCACGCCTAGCAGCGAAGCGAGAGACAGCTGATTAAAAGTAAGAAGTAGAGGCATTCGTTACTAGTTCCAAATGGATTGCGCCAGTAACCATGCAAACAAAGAGAGAATCATAGAGCTTACCAAACAATTTGCGTTTAGCTTCAGGGGAATTTCGTTGATATTGGAACGGACCCATATAGTCCACACCAGTTAGAGCAAATGGACGTATAGGAGAAGAGCGAAAGGAGGGCAGATCGCTCATTAATTGAGTATTGACTTTAGGTTTCGCTTTGAAGCAAGGAATGCACTTGTGAATTACAGAGGAAACTTCGTGAATTCCATTTATAATCCAGTACTTTTCACTTAAGAGGCAAAGCAGAGTGCGTGTACCAACATGCAGATTGCGATAATGAATGTCACGTATAATTAAGGAAGTTACGTGATGTTTAGAAGGCAAAATAACGGGATGCTTTTTGTCCTCAGAGAGCAAAGGTTGCGAGAGCCTACCACCTACCCTGAGTAACCCATTGTCATCAAGGAACGGGGCCAACGCACGAAGACGACTGGATTTGGGAAGATCCCTTTTAGAAGAAAGTAAAGACAATTCAGAAGAAAAGGCTTCTTGCTGTGTCAGTTGTAAAACCTTAATGGTAGCGAGATTCAATTCATGATTGGTAAGACGTGGTTTGGGGAGAAGAGGTTGGTCAACCACAAGATATTTCCATCTAAGAAGATAGGCGACAATTCGAATTAATTTGTGAAAGGAAGAATAGCGGGACAACAAGGGATGAGAAGCGTTGGAAACAAGACACGAAGCATAGATAGAGATACTATAGCGTCAGGCAAGTTGGAGTTTGTAGCTGGAGGTTTAGAAGGCCAACAAGAAGAGTCTTTGATTAACCACGAGGGCCCATGCCATTACAACTGGGAAGCTGCCAATTGAGAGGGAAAACATCCACGAGAGATAATGTCGGCTGGGTTGTCAGCGCTGGGCACATGCCTCCATTGACATCCCGAAGGAAGAGTTTGAATTTTGGAAACCCTGTTTGCAACAAAAGTTTGCCAGTGAGCGGGGTTCTTGGCGATCCAAGAAAGGGTGACCATGGAATCGCTCCAGAGATAGATTTGCGAGAATTCGACTTTTAATACTTCCCGTAATTTCTTAACAAGTTCTGCAGCCATGAGTGCAGCACACAATTCAAGTCTAGGCAAAGTGATAGTTTTAAGAGGAGCCACCTTCGATTTGGCACAAACAAGGTTGGAAACTGAAGATACATTTAATGAACTGCAATGAACCAAATATGCACAGCAACCGTAAGCTTTCTCGGAACTGTCCGCGAACACATGAAGGAAAAAAGATGCATTAGGATGTGCGTTAATTAAATTCCTGGAAATTTCAATAAGGGAAAGATAAAGCAAATTGCTGCGAAAAGAAAGCCATCTGTTAAGAAAAGAAAGGGGAACAGTGTCGTCCCATTCACATTTGAGCGACCATAGCTCTTGCATGAAAAGTTTGGCTATAACGATAACTGGGGCAAGGAATTGAAGCGGATCAAAAATTTTTGCAATTTCAGAGAGAATTTGTCTTTTTGTGTTAGGGAGCTCTTCTGCGAGCGAAACTTTATAGATGAGAGTGTCAGTGCTAGTGCACCAATGAACGCCAAGAGTTTTTATGGATTCGGAGTTTCCACAAATTTCGACAGAGGAGGGATCTACGTCTTCATTAGGAAACTGGGCGAGAAACTCAGGGGAGTTGGAATTCCACTTATGAAGTGGGAAACCTCCATTCCTTAGCAATGCCTGAAGTTCTAAGGACACGAAAGAAGCTTCCTCCAGAGTGGGGAAGGACTGCAAATAATCGTCAACATAGAATGACGTAGCTAGTGCTTCAGAAGCTTTAGAATCAAATAAATGACCATCTTGAGAAGCTAACAAGTGTAGGGATCGGATAGCAAGGAAAGCGGAAGGTTTTAAGCCATAAGTAACCGTTTTTAAACGAAATACCTTAATGGGCTTACTGATTTCATCGCGCCACAAGATTCTTTGGAGATCTCGTTGTTCAGGCTGAATTAAAACTTGACGGTACATCTGTTTTATATCCGCTATAACAGCTATGGGAAATAATCGAAAGTTTAAGAGTATAGCAGATAGATCTGACTGAATAGCAGGACCAGAGTAAACAGTATCGTTAAGGCTGATGCCATTAACGTCAGGAGATGAACCATTGAAAACAACTCGGATTTTATCCTTTACAAGAGGGTTTTTCCACACGGGATGATGATTTAAGAAAACCGTTTCAATTGGGGGGTGCAATTCATCATCAGATTTGTTAACAACTTCCATATGATCTAAGCTTTCATACTCATCCATGAAATCAGTGTACTGCTGTTTAACGAGAGGTTCTTTTTTGAATTTGCTCTCGATAGCAAAGAGAGCTTTTCGAGCTTTGGGTTTAGAGTTAATAAGTTTAGGGGGATTATGTAATCTTGGCATTTGAACAATGAACCGACCATCAGAAGAGCGTGTGGTGGTGTTCAGGAAAAGTTGCTCACAGAATTCATTTTCTGAAGAGGTCACGTTAGGAGAATCAACGCTTTCGAGCCTCCAGAACTGTTCCAGGTCAGTATTGGCGAAGTAACATTGCAATGCGGGTTGGGGAGAATAATGGGGAAGTTGACCGGTGACGATCCATCCAAGATTAGTGTCTCTGGCGACCACGTTTGAGGATAACTTGCGAACCTGTTTACGAAGGCAATTCCAGAAAACATTGGCACTAAAGAGTATGTCAATGGGGTTTTGTATGTTGAACAAAGGATCGGCTAGCCTTAGATGCGAGGGAATGTTTAACCCTGAAATATCCACAGAGTGACTTGGAATGTCTTCTCCAATGCTATTGAGAATGAGACAATTCAGTTTGAGAAAGTTTTTTCTGTGACAAATGTATCTTATGGTTAGCTTTGAGAACTGTAAAGCTTGCGATTTTGAGCTGTTAATGCCCGATACGTTAATAGAAGTGGGGTTTACAGGTAGGCCTAGTTTTCTAATCAAAGAATTAGACACAAAATCATGAGTTGTCGCTGAATCAAGAAGACCGCGTGCACGGACCCAGTTGCCAAAGCTATCCTGAACTTCGATTTGAACAGTAGACAATAATACTTGGGCACTACGAATGGACTTGGCATTTTGAATATACGATGAAGCATTGGAACAGTTAGCATTATCGCTATTCTGAGAAGTAGATGCTGTCGATGACCTTGCCTGATCATGACGATGTAGTAAAGTGTGATGAGCTTTTTCACAATGGAAGCAAAGTCTTGTGGACTTGCAATTTGAAGCACAATGCGTGGGCGCTAGGCAGTTGAAGCAATGCTTGTTCTGGGAAACTAATTTTCTTCCGTCGTCGACTGACAGTTCTTTAAAGGATTTACATAGATATAAGGCATGGGAATCTTTACAAAGTATGCACTTTAAAGGTTCATTTAAACTCTTGCGGGGTTCACTTTGAATGTTTAAAACAAGAGAGCTAGCAATACGGCGTTCACTAGACCTAGTTGGGTAACCAGTAGTGTTTGACTTAGGTTTAGATGAGCTGGACCCAGGTTTTTGAGTACTAGACGCTAAGCATTCGCTTTTGGGTTTAAGAGACATTAATTCAAATTTAGAACTCGGGGATGAGGGTTCACTTTGATTAGCTAAAGCGGTTAAGAGTTGGCATCTAGCATTTATGAAAGTAACTAAATACTCGTAAGAGTAATCGTCTTCTCTAGAAAGTTCAATCTCTCAAGCTTTGAGGGTAGCAACATCAACTTTAGAAACCACTAAATGTATTAGGAAAGTGTCCCAGTGTTCAGTGGGTTGATCTAATTGGGACAGAGCTTTAACGTGAAGTTGTGTAGTATCAATGAGAGTACGCAAACTAGTGACGTCATTGTGCTGTGACGCAGGTAGGTTAAATAGAGCCTTCATATGGCGTTGAATACGTAACCGTAAATTTCCGTATCTTTCTTTCAATAAGTTAAAGGCAATGGGGTAATTTTCGGCACTTAAAGGGAGTGCTTCAACTAACTGCAGAGCTTGACCTCGGAGGATAGATCTCAAGTAATGAAACTTGTAGATGACTTGAATGTCTTCATTGTCATGTACAAGAGAGCAAAATAATTCATAGAAAGAATCCCAAGTAGATTCGTCTCCAGAGAAGTGGGGTAAATTAATCTTAGGTAGAATTGGTTTGGGCTTGTGAGTTCCATCGCGAAAAGAGGTTTGCTGTTCCTGAAGGGAACCAAGAACAGAAGCGTCTTTTTTCTGTTCTTCTTCGAGTTGGCGTATTATTTTGAAAGCAGAACCTATACCTTCGTAATATTGGTTTTCTACTTCGACTCGATCTTCGGTTTGATTGAGCACGCAAGTTTGTATTTCAGTTTGGATGTTACAATAATTTTCATATGAGCGTTCAAAATCCCTTCCACGATGTTTCAACAAGTCTAATTGAGCTTCTGAGGGATCTAGCTCTTTGATGTATTTTCTGAATCGGGTAATTTGCCCTTTATAGGATGCTCGTTTAGAAGTAAGTTTTTCATCCTTATCCTTTTCAGTAGGAGCCATGACAAGGTAGGTAGATTAAAGTATAACTTACGAAACTGTGGAACCTTGGAAATGCTGTCAGGCTGGCAGCAGCAAATAATTTGAAAGAAAGGGACACACCAAAGGAGACAGGGACGGCCTCTTTCCACTTCACAGGCTTTGCACGATGTAGTTATAGCTGAAAGATTCAAAGCAGATATTAATAATTTGCAAAGTATTGTCAAATAACACTTGAGAAAAAATAGAAAATCACAAATGGACACTCCCGGGTTTCGGCACCAAATTTCGGGTAGATTATTGACTTGGGAATAACCTAACCACCAAGGGAAGATGATGAAGAAAAGGAAGTGGGGTTCGGACTGAAGAAAAAGGATGGAAAAATAGGAGGCGAGTCCTACAAAAGTTATAAGTTTAACTTGAAATATACTAAAAGGTGACTGCCACTGCAATTCAGCTCTCCGATACCTAAAGTGAGTAGGGACCTGGGCAAAGCTAACGGGAGACGCAGCTGGAACTTGGGCGGTTTGCAAGAGAGTGGCTTTAGCGTATTCCCTCTCAAGCATACATATACCTACTATGGGGAAGGGTGATGGTCTGGCAAGACAAAGAGTAACAGATTTATTATGTATCTGTTCAAAGGAGTTTGTTTTTAGACAAGTAATTTGAAGAATGCCAATAATTTGAATAGGTTTCGATATTTTTTGTTTTCGAAATTGTAGAATTCCTAAGGAGCGACCAAATGCTTCCAAGAAGGATAGGGATAAAACAATTACACCTTTGGGAATAATTTTGGTAAGTGCACTAAGAGTTGTATTTGGAAATGGCTAAGCTTTTACCCAGCAAGGAGCCGACTAAAATTTTAGACAATGAGACACACTTATATTTTGAAAAACCAACCATAAGTGTTGGAGAGAATCTCCACAAGCAGGAAGCTGGCGTAGCGAGCTATGCTTGCCTTACTGGCCAGTTAGAATTAGCTATTAAAGCTAAGAGAGACTTTACCAAGTTGTCAACTAAGAGCTCTTGCTCAAATGCAACAAGTGGTGAAAACCCTATCAAGAGATTTATTTGCATTAAGTGGGAAGAGTCAAGGAAGACAGGATCTTGCCTAACCGTTATGTTAGAGAAATGGTGAATCCAAAAAGAAACTTTGAATTTATTTAACAATGCAAAAGAGTGTAATGAATTTAACAATGTTGGGTAGTAGTTTTTTGACAAATACGGTATATAATTTATACTTTGTAACAAATGGGGCCACAGACCTCCGAAAAACATCTTAAGTTTGCGCCAGGCAATTAACAATTCTTTTGGTTTCAAACCTTTATATGTTTTAAAATCTTCGCAAGATTTTGAAATGGCGAAGATAAAATAAAAAAAAAAATAAAGACAATTAAAGTGATTAAAGTTAGACAATAAATCGAGTACAAGGTGTGTACTTTAAGAAATTTCTAGGTAAATATCTTAGAAAGAGTAACAACTTCGGAAATAACAACAACAACAAACACAGGAAGATTAAATAGAAGTTCCTATAACTTCTTATATTAAAGCTGAATTACTTTTTGGTAGTTATACAAATAGGGCAGGTCACTTACTGTGAAACCCGAAGAGAAAGTCGAAAGGAAGGTTCAAGACCTCCTATGTTTAAGTAGGAATCACGAGACAAATGGGGCAAGTTTCCCTTTCGTGAAACCTAGAAATAACTCACTTATGAGTTGAAAGAATTGTATTCCCTAATTAGAAGGGAGAAACAAGATAATTTGAAACGTGTACCAGACACGTAGTTATGCAGACATTAATTCTTAGTATATGGAGCAAAAACAAAGGGAGGGCACTAGTTGAGAGTGACACCTCATTGAAAAAGACCTAAAGTAACAATTTTATTATTTTGGTTAGTTAGTAAGGGGTTTGGGAAAGATCAAATGGAATTGAGGATAAGTGTTCATGGCCGTATTTAGGGTATTCGGACGAACGCGACGCGGAAGAATTGTTGAACAAACACTGGTTTTCACTATAGTTTGTTAACATGGATGAAACGTTCACTGTAGTAGCACAAAAGTTTATGGCAAAGAAAGTTATTGCAATAATGGAAAATAACTAGTTACACTGGATAGGCGAGAGTCTATTGCTTGAGAAAATTGTAGATTATCATTAAATACGTCAGAGAAAATCCCAACGGAGGAAGAAAATTTAGCTATTGAGCAGTAATTCATAAGGAAGATTCCTTAGTTTGAAAAAGTATTCCCACATGTGAGTGGAAAATACATGACGGTACGACTGGTAGATAGAGTGCAGATTCTGGAAGGTTCCAGAGCAATCCTAACTGAAGAATAGGGCCAAAGTTATTCCAGCGGTGGAACGAGCTAAGTATTTTTATAGACAGTGGGTAATTCAATTGTATCCCACGTTGTGAGAATATCTCTCATGTAATAAGCATAAGAAATGCTGCTTCCTATTAAGATTGGCTTAGACAGACAAATGCCCAACATAGAAAATCCCGCGAAGGATGATTATTGCCCCAAATATAGTAATCTCACACTGCCTATAAAATGATCGTTAAAAGCATGTAGTTATTAAAAGACGATGAGAATGAGGTTAAAACCTGAAGTCGGTACTTATCTTTGCTTCATGGCGATGGTGAAGTTCCCTTTGACGGTTTACATTAAAGTTCCAACATGGCGTGGAATTAAAAGACTGCCTCTTTAGTAGAGGAGGCTGGCTCTAGTTGAGCTTCAACTAAGTCGACTGCTGACGTACAAGTGAGACACGCTCAGCGAAGCACAGAGGGAACAGGGAAGGGGAAAAAGTGGGGGTAGGAGGCAAAAGGAATACATATAAGAATAACCAACATGACAAAAAAAAATCTTGATGAAATGGTCTTCAAAGAGTTGATAGTAGGCGACACTATCGCAGCCTGGTGGGTGAAAAAGTAGACGAAGTTCTCTTGATCACGGAGATGATAGCTGGCGATGGCGACGAGATCTGGTGGCCAGATTGATAAGGAAGTCCTTTTGCACAGGGAAGAATTGAGGAACTTCAGAGATTCGCTGCTAGAACGCGCTAGGTGGGTCATGGAAGATATATATCTAGAACTGACTCACAAGTAACATGAGAACCCTAAACAGCAAGGAGAAATTAGAAGATCACTGTTGGTGTTTGAGAAAAAGGAAGGAATGAACAAGCAAAGAGCAGTAAAAATATACTCTATCTTACCGTGTATTCCAGAGAATACACCAAGTAGGGGTTCTAACGAGTGTCATGGCCGGCGCGTGAGTCCAAGCCAATATCTCGTGAACCCAAGGTCGAATGTTGACAAATGAGGTGTCGTTGGACTCTGGCTGACGTCCTCTTTCTATGGACCACGTATTATATTTTTCAAAAAAATTTGGTTTTTGAAAGTAGGTGATAGTTTGAAAACCAAACATGATAGAACGTATGGCTAAAGGCATACGTTGATTTTTTAACCAATTTTAGTCCATGATCTAGAGCCTGTTTAAGTGCCATGTAATGAACAACGTGGTATAGGATTTACTGCCAACAAGTGCTTCCTGCGTATGACAAGGCTGGCTGTAGACTAGTGGGTTAGACAGCCTTTCTTGCTAAGGGTCTCCTATATAGGCCTACCCTAAACCTGGCTATACATGTTAGTTCTAAACATTTATTGGTTTATCGAATATTGAGTTTATATATAGAACTTATACAAGCACATCTTGCACGCGGTCAAACTTCACAAGAGTCACATGCAACACGCAAATTATGTTTCCGCTACCTAGCGGTAAATATGAGCACTACCTGAACAACTAGCATATAACCTAGCGGAGGATATGAACACTTACTAGTGATATCCAAAGTGAGCTGAGGATAGGTTAGCCATGAAAATAAGCTAGCAAAATAAGCTACCAAAAATAATTGGTTTTTACCCTTGAGGTCATGGGTTCCAACTCGATTATGCCCAGAATTTAATTATCATCTGAGAGTTGAAAGGTTAGGTTAGGTGAAGATAGGTTAGGTTACGTTAGGTGAAGTTAGGTTAGGTAAAGTTGGGTTAGGTTAGGTTAGGTTAGGTGAAGTTAGTTTAGGTTAGGTTAGTGAGCTAAAATAAAGTCTTTAAATATTCCCTCTCTATCAAATACTTTCAAACACCAAGAAAAAAATCCACTAAATACATTGACAAAAATAACTTGTCAAATAAGCCAATACAAAAGCCAACACAAAAAGCCAACACAAAAAGCCAACACAAAAAAGCCAACACAAAAAGCCAACACATTAGCCAATATATATATAAGCTTATGGTATGTCACTCCATCAGCAAAACAGTTGTGACGTTTGTAGTGTGAACATCGTTCTGACAGGTCAGTTACTAATATGAAACTTACTACAACCAACAAAGGTAGGCAACGTGCACTCTATCAAGGATACTCTTATAACTATAATCGTCAGAATGCGAAAGGAATAATATTCTGGCGATGCTCAAAAGAGAGGTCAACAAAATGTCGAGGCAATCTGAAAAGTAAAAATGGAAAGGTTTTAAGTGTGAGTGTTCATCAATGTAGTGCTCCAAACGAACCACGGTTGCTGTTTACAAACAATTATCAAAATGCTAAGAAGCAAGTTCAAGAAAACGATATTGCGGCTAAAAATAGTGCAGTGTTTGTTCAAAAGGACTTATCATGTCCTCAAAAAGTCATGTTAAGGCAGTTGTCAACGTCCAAAAAACCTTTAACACTATCAAAATCCACGCAGACTATAAATGACGTGGTATTGCAAGAGGATCAAAAAGGACTATAGAGTAATAGTGATAATGGTCATGATGATCATGATGATCATGATGATGATAATGATGATGTTGTTGATGATGATGATGATGATGATAATGGTAATGCTTTGTTTACACCTAAAAATTCATTTGTTAAATTTGTTTACTGGAACAAACCCAGTAAGCTAATTCAACGGCTTCGACACTTGCATGCCTTACAACAAACTGGGCATACCGGTCACGATTGGGAAATCAAAGAAATTGCACAAGAGCTACGTCGTTCTAAAATTATTGTGTAATGGCTCTACCACTTTGCGACCAATTTTACCCCCACTCTTGGTTCTGATATTAGCTTATTTGCTTCCACTTTTACCTGAGCTCTTTGGATCCATATTTGCTCTCACATTAAACTATTATTCTTATTACCAAGTTGACTTTACTAGAGCTTAGTCTATGCTTGACAGTTGACATGGAAATATCAGTGACTAGGTATGGTAAGCCTTATGCAAACTATAAGGGATATTCATATATTGTGAAACGAACCAATAAAAACGGAACTGTTATTTGGCGCTGTTCAAAACAACGTTCCAAGCATTGTCGTAGGGAGCTAAAATGTAAAAATAGTGAGGTTTTAAGTGTCAGTGATCTTCAATGTAGTGTACTGGTGAAACACAGTTGCCGTCGACAAAAAATCTAGAAAACCATATTGCTACTCAAAATAGTGGATTGTTTAATGAGCAACGTTTAACCCGTGTTCTAAAAGTTATGTTTAATCCGTCTTCCACACCGCAAGAGCCATCAACTTCACAAACTATGCCAGAGGTAGTGTTGTTGTTGTCGTTTTAAAGAGTGGAACAACTAGGTCATCTGCTCTTGATATGCAAAAAGGTACCGTAGTATTGCAAGAGGATCAAAATGACTAAATAGTAATAACAATAAGGTTTTTATGCCTATAAAACCATTGCGGCATCCCCAATTTTTGAAAACAACAGTGAATGGACATTGCTATAAAAAGATCTACAACAAGCCTTGTGTTTAAAAAAAATTATAACAGGCTATTGTAAAGAGAGAAAGAGTTGTATTAAGTGTGCATCTATTGTCATAATCATGTATACTCTGCAATGTTAAATATTCTAACTTTTGTATAAAATAAAACAACATTGTAACATCATTTTGCATTTATTTACAAACTTCATATACATTTTTTTTGTTTCATGATAATATTTTTAAGACAATACTAAAAACTAAAACATTATTATTCTATACACATTTTTTTCTTTCAGTCCATTGTCATCACTTATATTTTCCATTATTATTCCACATTTTTTTTTCATTTAATTAAAACGGACCATGCACCTATTGTTTTTAAAACCTTCATAAATTAAGTGTACAGGTTGCACAGCATTATTGACTTCATCAAAAACACTCTCCGACATATCATTAAACCGTGTAGGCAGAAATGTCTCAAAGTTTTCACATACATAAAGTACACGATCACCATATGCTGTTTTCAATTTCCGAATCTTGATAATGCGGAATGGAATATGCGTTGGCAATTCGCTGAGCTTCTTTGTCTGTAAGCCACATGCTTCACCCACAGCATTCAGAACATTCATTGTAGTAGTCTATAAACAAAAGAAAAGCATATCTATTACACTCTAAAACAGCTTTAATAATATTGTGCAATTAGGGATTTTGCACTATGCATTGCTAATAAATTATACTATTTATGCAAGAAATGCCCTAACTGTAGCAGATACTGCTTTTCTGCATATAGCACAAGTGTTGAGTTCTAATGCACACTTGACACTGGCTATCATGTGTCCACAAGGCAAAAATACAACACCGAGTTCATCTTGATAACAAATTTTACATAATTGTGTCACACTTTTGTATCTGTTCGTGAGACAAGTCTTTTTTTTTTCAGCCTCATGTATTTGCTCCACGTGTTCTAACTCTAAAGGCACTTTTATGTCTTGTGCTGCAATCACGTTTTCTTTACGAATAGTGTTTACAAATTCCTGACCTTTAAGCAACACCATGTATTTACAGTTAGGTAACCAAGGAGCGTGTTGCACAAAAGGGTCATCAGTCATTTGCCAATCCTTTAAAGCAAATCCACAATAAAAACATATTGTTTTAAATCCTTCACCAGTATAAAAAATCCAGCTTCACTTAGCTGTTTGGTAAGGTATTTTAATATTAATGGCCAAACATTTTATCAGATTCTAAACGTTTTTCAACAGTGCTGTACTCTGGGTGTGCTAGTACTTTAGTCTTGCAAACTCCCAATTTTTCAAAAGCACATGCCAATTCAACACTGTCTATGGCATATGGACCACATATATCGACACTACCGTTGTTGGCTGGTAATACATCATTATTATTATTATTATTATTATTATTATTTATTTGTGATTCAGCAACGTAAGTAGCGGCCAATGGTCTTGTGGTTCGATAAAATGAATACACGGGTATGCTACCCACTTGTTTTCCAAGCATGTAAGAACAACAAGGAGACTATCGCAAATGGTCTCTAAAGGGATCATCCCATTCTTCCCAGTGTGAAAGTTCAATACGACAAAACACACAGCGCACCACATCTTCTCGGTTCAAGTAAAAAAAAAGGCTTTTGCAAGTTCATGTGTCGACGAAAAGCCTACAGGCCAGGATTCAAATGTTAACCAACGGTCATGTTCTGATTTTAAATTCAAACCACGTGGTAAACCAACTTGCTCACTTGTTGTATTTGGTACTAACGCCATGTGTTACAATAAAACTTTTTTCTTATTGTAAGTTATTAACGTTGCACAGAGTACTTCAAAGCACAATGTATGCTTGTTCGCTGTCTGTTCATTACGTTAATGGCGCTTGACGACACCTAAAAGCAAACAAAATAACCAATCACTCAATCAATCAATCAATCAATCAATACTTGTAAATAAAACTTTAACGTTAATTGGCATTAATATATCAAAACACCATAAAAATTATAATAAACTGTATGTCGGCACTAACAGTAACCCATGTACTTATTTTCTTTTTATAAAGCTGCAGTCATTTACATTCCCCTTTAACCAATACATAAACAAAAATAATAATGTCATGTCATTTTGTTCAGATTATCATGTTCAAACCTGTCAATATTGTACAGCCCCGGGGGGGGGGGCAGCACCCCTGAGGGCCACCCTCCATCTTTTACCAAAACCACCCCAACTGGCAACACCATAAGACCAGAACATTATCCATACACAGCAAGAGGCGGCCACCCAGCCAGGGAGGTTAGCCAACAACTTGCAAAACATACACAAACATCTACACTAACAACTATCTGGGGCAGCTACAGTGACGTAATGCTGACCACGCAGCGCCGAGAACTATAAGAATGGAGTCCTAACTAGGAGCCATGATCTGCTCTACTCAGTGCGTCGCCAGCGGCCCTAGCCGACGTCTGTTCCAGTTTCATCATCAGGTGAGATTCAGCGTGCTCAGAATCCTTTATTTTGTGAACACCTACCCACAATTTGTACACACCAATTGTATACTTGTCTACACTCCCCAAGTGGGACTTACCAATTCACATTCACTGACCAATAAACACATGGTCAGTAAGCTACACTTGCATTAATAATTACACTCCTTTTCACGTCCTCATACCCTACCTGACCTTCGTCACGATTGTCCGTGACCGTGGTAGCCAGTAACTGCTTTGTCAGACTACATTGTGCTCCCAGCACGCGTCTCGACTGCCTAGCGTCGAGCTGCTGACACAGCACGTCATTGTATTACTCACTCCGCCCAGCTGGCAGGCCAGTATAGTAGCCTGTATTTAGAGGTCCATCCCCTAGCAAATACTTATATCTTTGCAGGAACACGCCCTGGAGATTAAACACTAAACAATACACTACACTAGCAAGCTCTCCCAGCTACGGGAAGCTACTCTCATTTAGGAACAACTTTCCAAATTAGCACAGTGACACAAAGCGTGTTTTATCCCAAACTACCCCCCAACCAAGGAACTAAAACATATTTGGTGGAGGCGCAGGGTACCACGCACAAGGGTAGGACTCATACAATGAGCCCTCGGGGTAGAAACGACCCGTACCGCACACAGCCAAGCGATAGTTTTTTTTTTGAGAAAAAGCATTTTTTTCTCCCTACACTCTTGAAATACAAGGGAAGTTTTAATCAACCCACCCACCCCCAACCCCTGAAAAAATAAATCAGATATATAATACATTGCAAAACACACACGGTTCTTTTTATACATACACTTGATCCAGCATGGCCCCTCTATACCGTCTAGCTGTGCTGAGGAGCATTGGGGAGTACAAGGAGTTAATTGCCTGGCACGAGGTCTTTGAGACAAGACAGGACTACCTCAGAAAATACCAACAGCTCCTGCACGCACAGTACATTCGAGTCATTAAGACACTTGTCCGACCAAGGAGCACGGCTCAGAATAGGAGAATGAGAGCCAAAATTCCCACCCTTCGCAGACAACTGAATCACTCCCACTGGAGACTACACTGTCTACACGACATAATGTTCCAACAGTAGAATACACTTAGGGAACAACACAAATATATAGGGACTTGTGGGAAAAAGTCGCTGAGCAGGCCATACGCCTTAACAGGGAGTATGCCCAAATTTGGGATGACTACCGCGAACTCCAGGCCAATAAAGCCATATTTGAGTTCACAGCAGGGCCGCCAGCAAAACCAAGAGAACACACAGAAATCGACACGATAACGCAGCAATTCGCACGAATATCTATTGCAGACACTAACAACACAAAGAGGAAGGAGGCAGCCGTGGCCATGCCACAGAAAACGGGCAGACCACCCTCCAGTACATTGCGGGGACAGACACACCCACACAAACAATTTTCGGAACCGGCCCGGAAGCCTAACAGGACAGAGAGCAGGCGAAACCGGGGACATGTCCCTCCAACACCAATACAGGGAAGAACGGGGCTACCCACCCCGACGTTACGTAAAAGGACATTCAAACAAACAACTAGGGGGGACAAGGAAAGACACATTAGGGAAGAGCGGGAGAGGGCCTACAGGCGAACACACTACCGGGACTATAGGGGCCCAACTAGGACGACAGCAGGAGCACACGCCACGACAAGGGATGAAACCTGCGATCGGCGGCGAAACGACATGATGGGGCGAAGGGGTGAGCGAGAGCGACACTTGCATGACATCTGGACATCCACAGTACAATATGACGATAGGGCATACATGTTCACCAGGCACACGGGCCTGACTACGCACGCAATGGCTAATTCGACGCCAGGACCACGAGTGCAAGTGCAGACGTTGGCACATACAGAGGTCCACACCCGGCATACATACATAACCACACACAGTTGGTAGCACATTATCCCATCCACACGAAATTACGTTCCAAATTTAGGATGATTACCGAGAACTCCAGGCCAACAAGGCCATTTTTGAGTTCATGGCAGGGCCTCCAGCCCAGCATAGGGAGGACATAGGCGTTGATACGCCAACTCAGCAATTCGCGAGGATGTCCTTCTCGACACATATTGTCACACGAGGGAAGGAGTTCGCCGTGGCCACAGTTCAGAAAACGGCCAGGTTAGACTCCAACACCCTACAGGGCCAAGATCACATGAACACACGGCCCTCAGCCCCGGTTCGGGAGGCAACTTTTCCAGACCGAGGGGCAGAACCTACGCCAACCCCCTCAGAACGGACGAACGAGAGGGAGTTGACGCCAGGACTCTCAGGCACACACCGTAACACAGGGAGAAAACGAGAGGTAAATATGTCATGGGCTGAGGACATAGAGCCCGTGCCACAGCACATTAAGCCCACACAAGCCTACACACATAGGAAAACACAAGGGCAGGAGTCTACCGTGGCCATAAGCCAGAAATCGGTCAGACTACCCTCCAACACATTTCTAGGGCAATCACAGACGAATACACGACCCTTACCGCTAGTTCAGAAAGCAACTTTGCCAGAATGGAGGCGGACACTGACATGCGCATCCCCAATACAAATGCATAAGAGGGTGTTGCCTTCAGCCCCTCACGGTGCAAAACGCACGCCTGTGCACACGGCCCAGGCGCTAACACACAGTACACGGGACATAAGAAAGGTTTTATTACCTACCCCATGAGGCCAGGCAATCAGGAAGACACACACCCCTATAAACCCTGCTAGGGTAGCGCGGAGCGCAATCATCCCCGCAGGCATAAGCACACTCAGGCCGATATCCAGGCACTACGGTGAAAGTAGACCCAGACTTACTTTGCTACAAACCCCTCCAGAAAATAGTAAAGAAGCACCCCCAATGGGTATCAGGGGCCTATGCCTTAGTGACAGGGCGAAAGTATTCACTTTCTCGAGCAATGACGCTCGGACATGGATAACAACTTTCACCATGAATATAATATACACTAATGTCACTTGCATCACAAACATACACACGAGTAGGTTCTTTTACATATAGGAAACACTACAATTGATACACAGAGGGCAGGTTCCACCCCTGCAAACGGCAGACACGCAGAGACTCATTCACAAAACTGTGCATTTTACATGTATATACAGTGGAACATGGCTAACTCAAAATTATCTAATTCAAAATTTTTCTTAATTCAAATTTTCCTCTTGGCCCCTAGCATGTTATAGGCCATCTATGGTTTATAATCGTGGTTAATTCAAATTATATTTTGGATCATGTAAAGTTTTCAATGTACAAAGACAATCGGAGGCCAATCAGTTGGGCCACGCGGCTCAGGTCCTGGAAGAACTGTTCCGAATGCAGCCTAAGCAACAAACCACAGCACAGAGCTTAGGCGGGTCTTTCCAAGTAGAAATGACTAAGATGTCCTATTTTCCGTTCCTACAATTTGTTAGATTCTTTTGTGATGGCTGAGAGACTTAATCGTAAGAAACAGTTAAGAATCTCAAACTATTTTTGAAAAATAGTAGATTTCTCTGAAACGTAACTAGATTACTGCCTTACTAACGGCGTCAAATAGGTGAATAGTACACTCAGGTTTTATTTTTCATTTGAAACTTTTGAAATTATTTACGATACAATCTTTATAAAGTACCGTCATTTGTTAATCTGCTTTGATAAACATAAAGCACTATGTAAACGTGATACAATATATTTCTCGACCCTTTTCCAAGAACTTTCTTAATTCGAATTTTGGATAACTCAATTCTTTCACTAATCCCGTGAAGTGCGAATTATCCAAGTTGAACTGTATATACACACATCAAAAAAAGTTTTGCATCACCTCGGTTCCAAGAGTTCCGGAACCGTTAAATACAAAGGGAATAGAGATCAACACAAACAACATTTCAGCTCGTTTTATTGCTCATGAGACCCACACATTGCATGTTGTACCATCATACAGCTAGACTTTCAGCATTTGTGGTCCAGATTGCAGTGCACACCACTACCTCTAATACCCAGTAGCACGTCCTCTTGCATTGATGCATGCCTGTATTCGCCGTGGCATACTATCCACAAGTTCATCAAGACACTGTTGGTCCAAATTGTCCCACTCCTCAACGACAATTCGGCGTAAATCTCTCAGAGTGGTTGGTGGGTCAAGACGTCCATAAACAGCCCTTTTCAACATATCCCAGGCATGTTCGATAGGGTTCATGTCTGGCGAACATGCTGGCCACTGTAGTCGAGCGATGTCGTTATCTTGAAGGAACGCATTCACAAGATGTGAACGATGAGGTCGAGAATTGTCGTCCATGAAGACAAATGCCTCTCCAATATTCTGCCGATATGGTTGCACTATGGGTCGGAGGATGTCATTCAGGTATCGTAAAGGCGTTTCGGAGCCTTCCATGACCACCAGTGGCGTACGTCGGCCCCACATAATGCCACCCCAAAACATCAGGGAACCACCACCTTGCTGCACTCGCTGGACAGTGTGTCTAAGACATTCAGCCTGACCAGGGTGCCTCCAAACACGTCTCCGACGATTGTCTGGTTGAAGGCATATGCGACACTCATCGGTGAAGAGAACGTGATGCCAATTCCGTGGGGTCCATTCAGCATGTTGTTGGGCCCATCTGTACCGCGCTGCATGGTGTCGGGGTTGCAAAGTTGGACCTCGCCATGGACGTCGGGAGTGAAGTTGCGCATCATGCAGCCTATTGCGCACAGTTTGAGTTGAAACACGACGTCCTGTGGCTGAACGAAACGCATTATTCAACATGGTGGCACTGCTGTCAGGGTTCCTCCGAGCGGCAATCCGTAAGTTGCGGTCATCCACTACAGTAGTAGCCCTTGGGCGGCCTGAGCGAGGCCTGTCATCGACAGTTCCTGTATCTCTGTACCTCCTCCATGTCCGAACAACATCGCTTTGGTTCACTCTGAGACGCCTGGAAACTTCCCTTGTTGAGAGCCCTTCTTGACACAAAGTAACAATGCGGACGCGATCGAACTGCGGTATTGACCTTCTAGGCATGGTAGAACTACAGACAACATGAGCAGCGTACCTTCGTCCTGGTGGAATGACTGGAACTGATCGGCTGTCGTACCCCCTCCGTCTAATAGGCCCTGCTCATGCATGGTTGTTTACATCTTTGAGCAGTTTTAGTGACATCTATGAACAGTCAAAGGGACTGTATCTTGGATACAATATACACAGTCAACGTCTATATGCCGGAGATCTGGGAACCGAGGTGATGCAAAACTTCTTTTGATGTGTGTATTTGATCTATAGGCGTACGCTATTTATTACACTGCCTATAGCATGAATTTTTCTTGTCCCCCATAACAGCGCTCAAACTAAGCATAAACACCATGGGGTAACACTCACAGGTCAAGGGGAAAACACCATTATTTATTTTTGGAGGTCACACACTAAACGTAAATACCATACAAAACAGTCAATACACTTGGCAAAACTGTTCCGGAGACACAGGCCTAAAAGACACCAGGAATAATTACCCTGGACAAAGACGGTCTTGAACCCGCATCCTTCTGAATACCAGGAATGCAAGGTCGGGTAACTATCCAATTGAAGGATATAATAATAAGGGACAGTCACGCTAACAGGAATTCATACGCACAAAATAATAAAACCACCTCCGACACCTAGTCACCAAACACGCGACTAGCGGCCCAGAGACATACATACATAACGACATCTAACCACCTCTAACAAGAATATATTCGCCCCACGCTTACAACGACACAAAATTTGGGGACACAATATATACAGAGGAAGGTTCTTTTCCATCATGGGGAACCAAAGACACGCTGTATATGCAGACATTAGAAAGACGTGTCAACAAACCTACACATATTGTCCTGGCACATGTGGCGAGCGGGCCGCCCGACAAGCAAGCAAAGTACTTCCTACACAGTTGTAATTTAATACTATCGACAAGTCAGCGATAACACATAGGCTACATGAGCGGCCGACCTTCGCGTGCGCCAGACAAACTAACAGCGCTCTGCCCTGGCTGTAACATACACAGTCATTCACGCCAGTTTCAAAACCCGATAACTCCCAAAATTAGGATACGAGGGTCGTCCCGAATGGCACAAAATATTCACACAAAAGCATATTTTCATACGCGTGTCTCAAACACACGATACGCGCGCCATGGTACATACAGTACAGAAATTGTAATACCAAGGCCTTAGACCGAGGCAGGGGTGAGCACATAGAAACACAATACCAACGTGCCAAAAAAAGAAGCTAAACAATGGCATTTTTGGCGCGGAAACAAAATCAAAAGCCACACTAGGGACGCACAAATCCCAACAGAAAACGCAGACATGAAACACGGAGCATTACACGGGATCGCGGGTCCGAATGCCCAATAAAAGCGGACACCGTGGAAAACAAGAATTGTCGACCGACAAAAGATCACTTACAGACAATTACACGAGTAACATCGCACAAATAGCATCCATACACCATCCCCTACAGAAAAAACCATAGCGCCCGAAACCTAGATACGGGGGACGCCACTCTCACAGACACAAAACAGGTAACACCACATTTCTCCGGCCAAAAACCATGCAAAATTTCGATTACCCCAAACATAGGAAATAGACTTCCCAAACACAAATTATAGATAATTACACAAGGCAAAGGTCTTGCGGAAGAAATGTCCACACAACATCGGTAGCAAAAACAGGACAGATTAACACATTGGCCCTCCCAGAATGCACAACAATGTCAACACACAGACACTGGCGAAAGTCACGTTCCGTCAGCCGCCACACATAACATCAGAGACTTCCCGTCAACAAGGACGCAAAAACAAACACAATAAAACACTGAGTTGCGGACTCAGCGCATTTCAACATTGTTGCCGGTAGACATTCCTAGCGCATCCAGACGTGCCGGTGACACACAAATATGATGACACTGTCATAAACCATCAATAATAACAGCATACAGATACACGGATATTGACACAGGATTCAGCGGGCACGAACAGGACCGGCGAGAATCAGATGGTGGCAATTTAAAGAGAATGAAGAAGAAGTCATTAGACGTCTTACGCTGCCACCGATTACTACCGTTGAAGAAAGCTGGGCAAAAATGAAGAAAGCTGTTCACGAAGCCACGCATGCCATTCTTGGACTTACGAAGCCAGGAAGACGTCGGATTGATAAGGACACATGGCTTTGGAATGACGCAGTCAAAACTGCGGTACGCAAGAAGAAGCAGCTTTACCACGAGTTTCTGGAAGACAAAACACCTTCTCGTTGGAATGCTTACAAAGTAGCACGCAGGGAAGCGAAGAAGACTGTTGCTTCGACAAAATCGGCTCGGTACGCAGACCTCTACGCGAAGCTGGACACACGCAAGGGAGAGCGGGACATCTATCGCCTCGTCAAATCCAGGCACCATAAATCTCAAGATATCCAACGCTTCTATGGCATCAATGACGATAAGGGCGTTTTGCTAGTCGACTGGAAGAAGGCGAGAGAACGTTGGCGAAATTACTTTGAGAAGGTCTCAACAGAGGAATTCCAGCACAACCAGATACCTGTCGCTACTGCTGTCGAAGGTCCTATCAAACCTATTGATGTCTTAGAGGTTGCAGGGGCCTTGAAACAAATGAAACCAGGGAAGGCAACTGGTCCAGATGACATCGCGGCGGAGCTATGGTGCTCTCAGAAGTGGGATCCAGCGGATTGGTTGGCAAGACTCTTCAACCAAATAGTCAAAGAAGGACGAACGCCACTTGATTGGCAACATAGCATCACGATACCTATCTTCAAAAAGAAGGGAAGTCCAGCCGAGTGTGCTAATTACAGACCAATTCGACTCCTCTGTCACACCATGAAGGTCTTCGAGCGCATTCTTGATAAGAGGATACGTGCAATCACCCAGCTGACCAAAAACCAAGCTGGATTTGTGAAAAATTGCAGCACAACAGATGCAATCCATGCCACACGGCTTTTAGTTGAAAAGCATCGTGAAAAGAATAAGCCGTTGCACCTTGCTTTCTTAGACCTCGAAAAGGCTTTTGATCGTGTACCGCACGACTTGATCTGGTTGACTCTCCGACAACATGGCATCCCAGAGTACCTTGTCAACTGGGTACAGTTGCTCTACGCGGAGCCAAGAAGTTACGTCCAAGCCGCCGCAGGAGCGTCGGAAAAGTTCCGTGTAACAGTTGGTGTTCATCAAGGTTCGGCCCTGTCACCATTGCTGTTCATTATGGTCATGGACACGGTTACTGCAGATCTACAACAACCGTTACCTTGGACCATTCTGTACGCTGATGACGTTATGTTGGCTGCTCAAAACAAGCTGGATCTCCAACATCAAGTCCAGGAATGGAGTGATCGTTTAAGTCAATATGGCCTTCGGCTTAACAAAGCTAAAACAGAATATATGACAACGGATGCTGGAGAAATCGGAACAATCCAAGTCGACGGCGATGATCTGCCTCGAACGACAAAATTTAAGTATCTTGGCTCTACGATAACTGTTGAAGGTCGTCTCACCGAGGAGGTCAACATAAGAATTAATGCTGCGTGGATGAAGTGGCGAACAACGACAGGTGTCATGTGCGATCGCCAGATGAAAGACCACCTAAAATCGAAGATTTACCGCACTGTCATTCGTCCCGTAGCGCTTTATAGTACCGAATGTTGGCCGACCACGAAGGAAGCAGAACGTCGGCTAAGTGTCATGGAGACCAAGATGCTTAGATGGACAGCTGGCATTACTAGGTTGGATCACATCCCCAATCAAAGAATAAGGGAACGATTTGGTATCGCAGCAATCAATAACAAAATGCGTGAGGGTCGTCTGCGATGGTTTGGGCATGTGCTACGGTCAGGAGCGGACACCATTGCAAAACAGGCCTACACACTGGAGGTCGCCGGGAAAAGACCAAAGGGGCGACCGAGACAACGTTGGGCCGATACACTGCACAGGGATTTGAAAGGCGTCAACCTTCATCCGGACATGGCCCATGACCGAGTAAAGTGGAGACAGCGGACTCAAATAGCGGACCCTGCCACGAGGTGGGACAAACGCTAAAGCAAAAGAAGAAGAAGAAGAAGAAGAATTCAGCGTTATTACGATAGGCCCGGCATTTAGTAATGCACAGATACTGTGGGCCACATT
Organism: Meconema thalassinum; assembly: GCA_946902985.2. NCBI lineage: Eukaryota > Metazoa > Arthropoda > Insecta > Orthoptera > Tettigoniidae > Meconema > Meconema thalassinum. Next base: position 276,839,802 of record OX336390.1, read on the forward strand.
AACCTAAGGAAGACAGGAGCATGTTTACAAGGGCGATAACAAGTTACACGCGCCGTCTGACAATTAGCCACACGACACACGATAAGACTTATCCGATAACGGCCCGCGCGCCAGCGTGCTGTAGCGGAATACAACAACACACACGCAAGCCGCAGTAACCACAGCCACGGGCACCTCCTGCCCACACGCGCCCACTAATCAGGGGCGAATACTGACAGATTCCTTGAGGGAACAACCCCCCCCCCCAATAACTACTTCCCTTCTTGTTTTTTTTATCTTTAAAAAACCATCATAGGCGATCAGGACATGACCAGTTACACTCACAATCACTTGCTACCTTAACATTATAAATGAGAGACCAGATTAGGCCGTGACGGCACAGCGTTACCGCACTTAACCATCCCAAGGAGCGGATAGAAACCCAATTATGACCAAGTGAGAATGACAGGAGCAGAGATGGATAGTGCCACCAGGATGGCCAAGATACTAGCTACAGAACACCATCCTAGCACCCCTCTCCCTACATAACCTGTCACTTATAACAATATTCAACACAAACAGACACATAAAAACAGCTAGACTACATTCCAAGATATACATCGGGGTTGATAGACTTCATGCGTCTACCCAAAAATTCGGGTATACTACACCCTGGTTCTAAATGCCTACACCCGAGTATTAGGGGTGAGTCGGAAACAGAATTAAGCGTAATGCACATCTCTATGTAAAGAGATGAGGCCGCATTTACACTAACAAATATTTTCATACTAAATAATCCCGCATGCAAGGGACATAGAATTATCATACCTCGGCCCACACCTATCCTCAAATGAGAGCGGATACGCCTCATATCCATCCACATGCATGGAATATCCTACCCACATACCAGGGATATTATTATTACCATACCTGCACGGAACTTTTAAAAATTTTGCACACCACTCACTGTAAGTACATCCTAGCAGCATCAGCGGCTCCCGGCCACCATTAACATGGAGTCCAACGATGCATAACCCTCTCCTACCAGCAAATAACACCCCCGGATCCTCATAACAAGGAACCCAACGCCATAAAAACCTACTAACGCCTCCAGAAAATTAACAAAGCATCACCGCTAGAAATCCGACATGGCAACTACAGGCCTGAAGTAGTCCATGCATTTAGAAGATTCTACAACCCCAGAACACTTAAAATTTTACATAATTACATGATACACACACACTTATTTTACATATCACACTCATTTCTTTTAAAAAAGGAATCTGATGTCACACTGAATGGTGATGAGAGGTAAACAGAAAGGCAGGGACGGGGCAAGACGCCAACAGATCCTGACCCAGACCAAAAAGACGGAACTACGTAAGGTTGAAGCATCGATGGCTTGACGCGGGCAAACGTCAAAACCGAGGGTGCGTCTAGCCTACCCCCTCGGCGGAGAAAAGTTACACCCACTATGCGCCACGGTCATCGAAGCCAAGACCTGCAGGGGAGACTTCCGACGGCTAGTGGGAGAATTAGCCAGCTCCACACTGGACTCAGGAGACAATCCTAGGGATGACCACACTAGGACTAGACTTCTAGTTAGTATGTAATATAAGTAGAGCTTCTATGGCGGGAAGTTAGTCTTCTACTCGCAGAAGTGAAGAAGGATCTCAGGATTCAGCGGGATCAATCCTAGATCCGCCAAGTCCTCGTCCCGCGAGACGGGGTGAACACAACCAAGCAAATGATAATCAACAAACAATGAATAATATATATGGAATGAATGCGATCATTCAAACCCGTGCCCACATAAATGGACGACACCGGGTCGCCAGAGCTTAAATGGTCACGCACCGGGCGGCCAGAGATATTAAATAGGTATGCAGCGGGCTGCCAAAAGGGGTTCTCGTGGGCAAACCCAGCAATGATAAATATATCAACAAATCACCAATGATAAATGATGCCGACACAGGCAAGCACAGCAGCGATGAACAGGATAGCCGGGCGAGGCGTTTGCTCTTAAGCAGCGCAGTCACTCGGGACTTTATAAATTACTATCTATTAATTACTAATAAGAATGTCGACAATTAGGACTAAGACGGAGGGGACTACGAGACATTGTTGGGTTCCGGTCTCAACAATGTTCTACAAGGGCACCCGCGAGAGCAATCGGACGGACGAGCCTCCATCAAAATTCTAGTGTTTAAGTTACAGTGCCATTTTAAAGGTCACTTAGATGTAAGCAATTTCAATAAGCGCTGTTGCTCAATAACAGCACAGCACATTTCGGCATTAGATTAAGATCAACTCGGCATGTACATACAGCATATTCTTACATTTAAGTACTAATTAACATAACTTAAGGCAATTTTTTTTAAAATTAAGATAAAGCCGTTCGGCACCTGGTGACTAAAATCCGTTGCCAGGGTAAGCCCGACAATAGGTTAAGATAAACAGGATTAAGGTAAAACCACTCGGCACCTGGTAACTAAAACTCCGTTACCAGGGTAAGCCCGACAACATATTAATATAAATAGGATTAAGATAGAGCCGTTCGGCACCTGGTAACCAAAATCCTTTACCAGGGTAAGCCCGACAATACATAGGCTAAAATAAGTTAACATAGGATAACCTAGAAGTAAGTTAGACTTCAGTGGCGCCACACTTAGTTTTATAAATTAAGCCCTGCCAAGAAAATGTTATATATATACATGTAATGTATTGTAATGTATTGTAATGTATTGCTACTAACTAATCCACTTTCCCAAACAAAGGAAAACCAGGGAGCAACGCATCCACAGATGTACAAAACAGAAAAAGAGTGCCATTAATACATTTCTTGATTTACTGATGACAAGGCGCATGAGCTTGCCTATTGAAAATATATTTCTCACACCAAATTACACATACCCTTATCTCTGTCACACAAACACACTGCTCCTCATCGTTCTTCAGTCGTGCCAATAAGGTGACGGCGCCGCGATCAGCGACGTAAGGTGACGTGAGGCACCGAGCGACGCTGACGCAAACACACGTATGGATACGCTTGAATAATAAGCAATATACGGTAACCAGGGGCGGTGCAGAGGTTGTGAGCACCTACCCTCGCTACCAAGGTGAATTTTTCCACCCACGGGGAAAATTTGCCAAAGGTAAGGTTAACGGCATGACCACTAACCCACAGCCATAGGTGAGAGGTACCTACAGCTCAGCGAATAGCAAAGTGAAGGGAGAATGAGTGGACAGACGAGAGCGCTACAGAAGGCCTAGAGAATGAGACAAGGTACCAGGCTCATGAGCAAAGCGGTCTAGTAGTAAGATTATTATTTTATATTATATCATGCTTGTAAAACAAAATGTAAATCCAAAGCGTACACAAATATATTAATGCTCAAGTGTACACCTACGCACATAAACTTCCAATATGTCACGCCATTCAACACTGCCATAATGTCAACACTGAATACACTGTTTTGTTTTTTCCTTCCTGCTCTACTAACGCCAAAATCTGTGAAGGTGTCCCGTTTCATCCCAAGAACAATAAACCATTATGATATATCCCTTTAACTTATACCCTGGGGCACCTGTTTTTCTATTCTCTTCCATCTTTTAAACAATACACCGCAGGGAGCAATTTTTTTCTCCATACAGCGCCGGACGGCACAACCAGCCATCCAGCCATGGTTTTTTCCTACCTGGATAATAACAACATATATATATATATATATATATATATATATAATGTCAAGACCATGCATTTTTTGTACCTTTATTGTTACTATGTCAACTTTCAAAAATGAACTATTCCAAATTAACTATGTATAACATGTATATCCCAAAACCTACACCTCTGAGCACACGCTGAACTCACATCAACACAACATCGACACACCTACACCAACACGGAAGAAAAGAAGAAGAAGTACAAGGAGCAATCAAGAACAAACCATCACATCGACGCGCCCACTCTAGTTCCAGTTCGCGGGGACGCGAACTAATCAATGAGCGGGTCTTGTACAGCCCCGGGGGCAGTACCCCCTGAGGGCCACCCTCCATCTTTTACCAAAACCACCCCAACTGGCAACACCATAAGACCAGAACATTATCCATACACAGCAAGAGGCGGCCACCCAGCCTGGGAGGTTAG